>CM060909.1:115122083-116535833 GCA_030737875.1 Allium sativum
CTCGGAGTATTTTGTTTTGAAAATATATGAAATTCTTCTCAAGTATGACCAATTATAATATTTTTATATTAAGGTATTTTGAAACTGAATTAAATTATTGATTATAAATTTATATATTTTTCCTATGCCTGAATTAAACCTCGAAATTGGTTACAGTGTGTTTAAAATAACGGTTAATGCTTGAAACGTCGTTCATGGTGTTCTAATTGGAATATGAAACCACGAGATATTTTATAAGTGTCATTTTCAATACACAGTACACAGTTTTCATATCTTTTATATCACACTTTGTCACTTTTAAAATCTTTCCAAAATCTATTGAAATATTTAAAAATCCAAACCATAATCTGGGCAAAATCTTTTTGTGGCTGAATCAATTAAATCTTCACTAGAGACATCGCTTCAGTTAAAAAGTTCAGCTGCCTAAAATTAAAGTGAAGTTTTTTTCTTATATATAATATAGACTTGCGGTTTCGTCTGTTCTCATCAAATAAAAGGTCGTACCCTGATTTAAATAACCCGCACATGTTATTTTTTAAACTAATATCAGCGTATTGTATGTATTAAACATGGTAAGATCTTTTAAAATCTAGCACATGTTTCAGCAAATGGATCTCTTACATGATTGCTCTAAAACCATGTTCTCCGCGAATGGTTTCTCTGACTAAAGTTAATTAATGGGGGTCAACCTCTATACTTCTCAACCATAGCTTTGCAGCAGCTATCCATGTGATTTCTATGATGCGAGAAGAAATATCTCTGGAAATGTAACTGTACTAATGTGCATGTCTTCCATTCTTCGTGTATAAATACGTACCTGCTGTCTCCATTTCTCCTACACCCATCCTCTCTCCATTGCATCCTTCTATAAAACTCCATAAAGTAAACTTACTTCTTCTATAGAAAATAAAACATTCCCAGATCCAAACCTACACTCGCCATGGCAGAAACAACGGACCTACTGATGGTGAAAACATCGATGCGGCAAGGGTGATGGCTGCGGTGGCATTGACGGCAGCATGGCACACTGATGGCAGGTGTTTTACGGGGGTTGGTGACCGGAAGTTCGCTGGCCTTGTAGAGGCGCTGACCAGGTTAGGGAGGGAGTGCTAGATCAAGTGATGGTGTGGTGGCTTTGAACTGTGGTGTCGGTAAAGAGGGAAGGTCTGAGAAACAATGAAGTCTTGAAGAGGTGGGATGTAGTGATTTTAGTTTTGATGGATTTGGTATTTGCTTGTAGCCTTGGTGAGGCGTTTATAGTTGAAAACATTGAAGATAAGGGAGCACTGTATTGAAGGGTTATTTGGTGAATAACGAGGAAGGAGGGAGGGATATTGGATGCTGGAAAGTTTGGTTATGAAGCAGTAGCGAGTTACAGGAGGTATAGAGGAAGAAAGATTAGTGGTATGAGAATGGATTAAGACGTGGATCAGACATATTTACGAGTTAAGAATTGGGATGTTTTTCATGGGTTCAAAAAGTAAAGGCTGGAGATTTGGAAAATGCATTGGCAAGGGAAGTTGTTTAGGGTGGGCTGTTAAGGTTAATGACGTAGGTGGTCTAGAATCAGAAGTGGTAGAGGGATGGCATGTGGAAGATAACACATTTGGGTAGAAAGTCTTAGGTTAGAAAGCTTCAGGAATTATAAAATATGAAAATTTTGGATCCAGGCAATAAAGTGCGGCATATGTTCAGCCATGAAGGATCGGGCGGGTTACAGCAGGGTGAAGAAGGATCATGTTGGCTGATTATAAATTAATCGGTAATGAGGTTAAGATATGGTTAACTAATAGTTTAAGCTATTTGATTTTAACCAAACCGTATAACGCATATATATTTCATCCGTTAACAGAATTGAACCAAATAGGTCACTTTGGAATCGTAATAACTGGAGCTACATTTTGGAACTGATTTCGTAGAGAATAGAATTAGTGGAATGTCGTGATAAAATCAAAAGTCTGTTGGATTTTAAAGGAGATAAAAGCAGAATCCTCAACTGCGAACCAAGTGAGTAAATTCACTAACTCTGACTCGTTTATATTTTTATATAAACGAGTTTAAAATAATTATTTCATAATGTGATGGTTGTTTGGATGAATACTTGATAAAATTGGTTGAAATGGTTAATATAATTACATCATTGATCGATTATTAATTCTGGTATTTCATATTGATGTGAAATAATATTATTGATGTTGATTAACATCTATGGATGCAGGGAAAAAGGTTGGAGGGACCCAACTGGATTCCTCAACATTTACATTATTATTTGTTATTCACTGTGATATATACTATGATTGATTATGCTGTGTTGAATTACCTTGGCCCTAGGATTTTGGTATTTAAATACTGTAATATATTTTCGAATTTAAGAATGGAATTTGAGATGTAGAAAAAAAATTATTTTCAAAAATAGAATTGGAATTTCAAAGTGATTTGAAATAGAAACCTGTTTTAATGGATTAGACGAGTAGTTAAATAGATAGACGATATTTGTAAACGAAGTGAAATAATTATCGTTGTATATTCGGGAATCATTTAAAAAGTGAAAAATGGAAATTTTACCGATGTTCGGAATGTGAGTGGATTTAAATAAATTCATAATGAATATAAATGGGAATTTGCTATGTTATTCAGGACTTAACAGGATAGCTTATATCTAATTGGAAATTGATATTTTTAAATTAGAAGTAAAAACGATATAAGGTGTGTAAGTAGATTTTAAATGAAATATCTATTTTAACAAATAAACTAAGAGAATAAATTTATAAGCAATGCTTATAAATTTAGAAAACTATTTATCGTTGGAAAAATGGAACTCTAAATTCCCGTTTGAATTAATATAGTGGGAATGGTTAACGAAGCCGACATTTGTAATTGAATTTTAACTTAGCAAATTATAAAGGAAGTTATAAACGAGATTTTAAATGATTGGAATAAAAAAATGAGATTCATATGAAAACTTTAGAATAGAAGTTATAAATAAAATTTGGGTTTAATATATTATTTATAAGTACGAAATCAAACTGACTTTATTATATATAAAAGGAATGCATTCACGGTTAAAGAGAATAATAGTTTAAAGAAAATAATTTGCAAATAAAATATATACAAAGGAAATTTAGATTTTGAAATATGAATCCAAAATTATAACGTGAATGAGAAAGGGAAATGGATAATTATTTTTAAAGAAATGATGGGTTTTATTCCAAAATTTGGAATATAAATAACGTTTTGTAGGCTAGAAGGGTTATAAAGGAATTTGGTAATGATTTGGAAATGATAAATTTAAAAGATTGAATTTGGAATTTGAATTAACCTAAAATGGTAGATAAATTCCGAAGTTCGGAATATAAAGCGAATATAAATTATTCGAGAGAAAATTATTTATTGGAATTCGATTATATCAAAATTAGGGAAGTAGTTATTTTTACTTTCCGTTTTGAATTAAATTTAATTATTTAGTTATGTACTTGTTAATTTATTAATTGAAATTAATAAGTACAAGTTATATCTTTATAAATCAAACATTTGGAAACAATGATTATAACACTACCGGTATAATAAATGTTTTATAAATCTAAACAACGATTACAACGCTGTTGTTATAATAAATGATTTATAAATCTAAACAGTGATTTTAACGCTATCGCTATAATTAATGTTTGGAAACATCGATTATAATGCTACCACTATAATCAATATTTTTCCATTAAAAAAGGACTCTTAGATTGAATCCGAGAGTCGTGTAAGCGAGGTTTTGTTTGAAGTTGTGAGCTTTGACTATTTCAAAATTGAAAATGTTGTTCAATTAAGGTCTAAGAGGTAATTATACCCTAACTTGATTGACTTCATGATTGATGGAGGAATGGATAAAGTTCGATAGTGAAGATTGGCTAGCAACATGGTCAGTTAATAACGGTTTGAGTTATAAAAACGATGTTTTATAACACCGCATTAATTTAAAGGATTTTGAAATGTTTCCCCAAATAAAATGAGAAATATTTTCTATGCATAGAAAATGAAATGAATTAATCCATGAGGAATTAAGAAATGGAATATGGAAATATTTTTCGATATTAATAAGGTATATTTTCTGAAAATAGAAAATAAGGATTTTTGAATATATAGGGATGTTTTCTAACTAGAATAAGAGATATTTTATCGAATAAAGAAATTAGGATATTAAGAATGTTTTTCTCCAAGAACCGAGAGAGAAAATAGAGCTTGGAAAAGATTCAAAAGATGGGAAATAGGAATCGGAAATGATAATTTAATAAGAATTAATTTAAAAAGGCCTAGTGATGCTAAATGGTTGACCGGTAGAATTTCCATTCGGATATAGGATTGTTGGTTGTATTGATGTTCTCATTGATAGTTAAATCACCAGCTATCAAAGTTTGATTTATTTTATACATCCGTTGTCAATATGGAGAGGCCAGGATCAGATTTGATATTTGAAATCCACTCCGTATTGGCATAAGCGTTACGAATCAACTTATGCTGAGGATACTTGAAGACGGAGTAAAGTGCAAGGGTTGTTCTGTTAATCCTAGGTAGAAATTGCCTAAGATGGATTAATAGAATGGTGCCTTCGGTTTGTCCAGTCCTAGGACAACGTAAGTTGACGGGTCTGACAATGTGGCATTCAGAGTGAATGTGGCAAGATGTTGTTGAAAGATAACTGTGAACTCAAGTCTCATCAACCGGGAAATGAGAAAAATCGGGCAGGCAGCATGGCTATGCGGGTCGCTCCCATTAGGGTGTATAATCACCTATCTAGAGAAATTTCATTTCCTTCTTTAATATATTTCGATGCTGTCCCTTTCGGGAAATGGTTGCTGATCCCAACCATTGGTGATATACATTCGATACACTCAAGCGTAATGAGTGGTCAGTCATGTGGGCCAGGTTGCAAGATGTTCTTGTTGAACCCCAGTGTATCCCCTCTAGAGTACACTGATCGAAAGGTGGTTCCATACCTAGTCATAATCAGAATCCAATCTCCAATAAGCACCCTGCGGTTTTTGATTTTATATTAAATATAGAGAGTGAGATTCAAGCATTCCACTAGATTTTATTTATTTAATGTAGACACTATTTTAATATCACCGGATTTGATATCAAAAATATTTTTGTTTATCGTAAGGTAAAAACCATCTCTGTTTATGTGTGGATCGGTCTTACGATTATCATTTCTTTCAAAAGGATTTTGAAAGTTAAATCAAATGGTTGGAGTTTACTCACACCAGTCCCATGACTGACCCAGAGTTTTGTTTTGTTTTGTTTTGTTATATCCTAAACTCTTGGGTGCCCAAATTTGTATGGGCAGTCAAGTAGTCGGGATTTTACAGATTCACTTGGAGGAGCTTGAAGCAGGAGGCTTCATCAGTTATCTATAGATTATCATATCTTGCGCTATGTATTATTTTGTATCTGGAAGCATGTGTTTATAACTGTTCCAGGGATAGCTGTTGTGCTTTGATGATGGTATGTATATACAAAATAGATTTGTATTTCAAAGAGTTATGTTACATAATATATTTTATTCGTTCCGCTGTGAGATCTATGTTCTTCGTTTCTTCTATTCTAACTTTTCTTTCTTTCTATTTCTCATCCTCTAACTTCTTTCTACTAATGGTTCGAATTTCTGTGCAATTTGAGTTGGACGTGTGGTGTTATTAGTCGTCTCAAGAGTACAGAAATTCGGACCATTACATTTGGTATCAGAGCTGAAGGTTGAGCTGTAACCTTGGCTCTGTGGTGTAACCCAATAGAGATGGGGTTAGTAATACCCTAGATTGGGTTTGAGTATATATACGAGAGAGCGTATTTGTGGATTTGGCATAAAATCATTTTATACTGTGTTGACTGCTTTGTTGAGTGGTTTATGAATTCTGGTCAATACAGAAAGTACAACTGTATCGTTAGTTGTTTCTAAACTCTCGAACAAAGAAATTCGATACAGTATTATTTTTAAAACAGGGCAAATGAAATAATTTTGCCCAAAATTTATTTTGATATAAAGAATAATTTCTGGGATATTATAATATATGGACATGCTGATTATTATTACAATCAAATGAAATTATGAAATTATGAAATATTGAAATTATCATATGTATAACTAAATATAATTTATATTTGGATAATGTGCACAAATGAGATAAACTAAGACTTAGTTCAAACCAAAATTTGAATGTAAATCCCAAATGTAAAAAAATATTTTTTGAAATATTATAAAGGAATATAGAACTGCTATGAAGGATTTTTGAAGAAAAAATGGTTTTAAATGGATTTCAAAAGTGATTAAGCATTGAATCACTTAGTGGCAAGAAAATAATTCTAATAATAGATCGCAACATTATCAGTATTCATTTTCAAGTTTCTAGGTGATGGATTGCTACCATAGTAATTTGGGAATAGATTCTTTTTTGAAAAGGACAAGAGGTTTTAGAAATTCAAATGTTTTGAATTGAATTGATTATAAAAAATATATGATTTCAAACTAATTTGAAATAAAACCCCGGAATTTGAATTTTGAAATTAAAATTTGACTTGTATAAGTTGAATAGCTTGAAATGGTAAAAATGTATCAAATGAATTGAAATTTAACTTAAGATTTAACAAAATTGGATTGGACTAAAAACAATTTCGAATGAGACTAAATAAAGAGAAATGTTGAGATTTGAATTTTTAAAGTGAATTCAACTTATGTATAAGCGAGTTGAATATATATTGGATATTGTTAATTTAAATTGAATTGTGATAAATTTGGATTCAAGTATAATAAGTGGACTGACTTAAATAGAAATCAGATGTGAATTGGTATAATGGAAGTGAACTAACCAGAAGTTGATTAGAGATTTAAAAATTGGAAGTTGGATTGATTTGAAACCAACTAAAAATGGATATACGTATGCTGAGCAGATATTGAATGGAACAAATGCAAGAGACATAATTATGCCCGACAAAAAGGTACATGTTTACAATGTTACTTGGGTTTGATTGTTTTACGAGCCTATGGGGCAAGCCGCTTGGCTTTTTTATTTTCTTTTGGATTGGAGAAGGCCTAGAAAGGCGAGTTGTGGTTGTACCGATTGAGCCGTGCAAAGGAGATGCTGACAAAAATTTTCTAAAATTTAAAGAGTTAGAAAATTTTAAAGAAATTTTTTGATAATTTAAAATCGAGTTGTTAATTGCAATTGAAATAAGGAAACCAGAATTGGTTAGTAAATTTCAAGTGGAACAATGAAATTGATAAATGGATTTATAATCAATTGGAATGGGTGTGGATATGCTGAAGAGCATATGGATTGAAGACAAGAAAGTGTTGACGGATTGTCCAAAAATGGTGGACAGATCATTTGGAAAGAATTATGAATGGTCGAGTATTGGTATGAGAATTCGAAGGTCGGGTAAGAACTGGGTTATGAAGGTATGGAATATAAGATTCTAACTAAGTAGGTTATGAAGAGTTAGAGTTATAGTATTTTTACTACTTAGCAATTTCGAGGGCGAAATTATTTTAAGGGGGAAGGAATGTAACGACTTGGATTTTTAGCCATTTAATTCTGAATATTTAAATTTGTTTTAAATATTTTATTTGAAATATTTATCAATTTTATAAGGAGTTTACTTAATTCGGCGTTAGAATGTATAATTTATAACGAGCTCATAATGTCGCGGTAGTTCGTAATTTATGATTTAAACTTCAATTGAATATATATAATCCAATATAAGTTGGATTTCTTTGAAACAAGAAACGTTCAAATCTATTTGATTTTATTTTTCTAATAGAAGAGAAAATTTGAGATTTCATCTTACAGATTATGAGTTATGTCCAAATCAAATTTTCAAATAGTCGCTATGGAATTTATTTATAATGTATAACGATTTATTTTACAAATAAAAGGGGTTTTAAATATTTTTAATATCGTTTTGACTTGGAATACAACTCCGAGTATTTTATTTTGAAAATATATGAAATTCTTCTCAAGTATGACCGATTATAATATTTTTATATTAAGTTATTTTGAAATTGAATTGAATTGTTGATTATAAATTTATATATTTTCCCTGTTCGAATTAAACCTCGAAATTGGTTACACTGTGTTTAAAATAACGGTTAATGCTTGAAACGTCGTTCACGGTGTTTTATTTGGGATATGAAACCGTGAGATATTTTATAAGTGTCGTTTTCAGTACATAGTACATCGTTTTCATATCTTTAAATATCACACCTTGTCACTTTTGAAATCTTTCCAAAATCTATTGAAATCTTTAAAAACCCAAACCATAATCTGGGCAAAAATTTTATGTGGCTGAATCAATTAAATCTTCACTAGAAACATCACTTCAGTTGAGTAGTTCAGCTACCTAAAACTAAAGTGAAGCTATATATATATATATATATATATATATGTATGTATGTATGTATATATATAATATAGACATTCGGTTTCGTCTGTTCTCATCAAATAAAAGGTTGTACCCTAATTTAAATGACTTGCACATGTTATTTCTTAAACTAGTGTCAACGTATCATATGTATTAAACATGGTAAGATCTTTTAAAATCTGGCACATGTTTTGGCAAATGGATCTCTTACGTGATTGCACCAAAACATGTTCTCCTCGAATGGTTTCTCTGACTAAAGTAAATTAAAGGGGGTCAACCTCTTACTTCTCAACCATAGCTTTGCAGCAACTATCCATGTGCTTTTTGCAATGCGAGAAGAAATACCTTTGGAAATATAACTGTACCAATGTGTCTGTCTTCCATTCTTCGTGTATAAATACGAACCTGCTGTCTCCATTTCTCCTACACCCATCCTCTCTCCATTGCGTCCGTCTATAAAACTCCACAAAGTAAACTTACTTCTTCTATAGAAAACAAAACATTCCCAGATCTGAACCCACACTCACCATGGCAGAAACAACAGACGTACTGATGGTGAAAACATCGACGCGGCAAGGGTGACGGCTGCGGTGGCATTGATGGCAGCAAGGCATAAAACACTGTCCACGATAAACCCAAAAATCAATATCAATTCAATTCCAATTAAATATTATTTAATTGGTACCTTTCATTAAATCTAAATAAAAAGATTTAATCATTTCTCAATTGGGTTCAAGAACAGTGTTAGTGAAGACACCATTCACGACAAACCCAAATCACATTCGATATTCAATACAAGGCTCTGAATAGAAAATATATCGGCTTATATTCAATATCAAATTCTACGACTAACAATTGTCGTATTGGAAATAACGATATAAATATATATCTTTCAAATTTCCATAACAACACCTGTATAATCACGAATTCCAACATCGAAATATTCCGAAGACAATTTCGATTCAAATCCACTCCAATGCAATCATTGGATATTCTGGTTATTTTTAAAACCCTTTTTAAATTCAATTTATTTATTTAAAAATAAATAGAATTATAATTCTAGTTCAAAACAAGTTCATTTCGATAAAAATCTATTTTTATCTTTTCAAATATGGAGTTTTTCATCCCAATTCTTTCTAAATCATTTCTTATGATTTTACATAAATTATTACTATTTTTAATAATTTTATCAAGGCCTGTACAGTCGATTTCCATCAACGGTCATCGAACTGCACTTACAGCGACCTTTTTCGAATTTGATTTGGACGTATCTCCAAATCCAACCGTTAGATTTCAAATTTCTAACATTCATTAGAAAGCTCTTTTCGATACGAACCCAACGGTTCCGGTTTTAGGAGAATCAGACGGTCGGATCTCCCGTAATGTCCGTTTGAAATAAATGGTCGAAATTTACGAACTGCCGCGGCGCGGCGCGTTCTATTCAGGCCATTATATTATATATATATAATATATATAATATATATTTCGTCGATTACTATTTAAAACGAATTATATAAATAGTTTTAAATTCGTTTCCAAAAGCAATTTCAACTTCCATTTCAATTCAAAGCAAAATTGAATTCTTCTTTATAAATTCGTTTTAAAATTCATTTCTATTCAATTCAAATTTCAATTCAATTTGAATTCATTTCAATTCGCTTTCAATTCAATTCGAAATCGTTTTCAATTCAATTCATTTCGAAATCGTTTTCAATTCAATTTATTTCGAAATCGTTTTCAATTCAATTCATTTCGAAATCGTTTTCAATTCAATTTATTTCGAAATCGTTTTCAATTCATTTCATCTCGAAATCGTTTTCAATTCAATTCATTTCGAAATCGTTTTCAATTCAATTTATTTCGAAATCGTTTTCAATTCAATTTATTTCGAAATCGTTTTCAATTCAATTTATTTCGAAATCGTTTTCAATTCAATTTATTTCGAAATCGTTTTCAATTCAATTCATTTCGAAATCGTTTTCAATTCAATTCATTTCGAAATCGTTTTCAATTCAATTCATTTCGAAATCGTTTTCAATTCAATTCATTTCGAAATCGTTTTCAATTCAATTCATTTCGAAATCGTTTTCAATTCAATTCATTTCGAAATCGTTTTCAATTCAATTCATTTCGAAATCGTTGTCAATTCAATTCATTTCGAAATCGTTTTCAATTCAATTTATTTCGAAATCGTTTTCAATTCAATTCATTTCGAAATCGTTTTCAATTCAATTTATTTCGAAATCGTTTTCAATTCAATTTATTTCGAAATCGTTTTCAATTCATTTCATTTCTATTTCAAATATTTTATTTCAAATATTTCTTTTTCAAAATAGTTGTTATTATCAAAATATTTCGTTTAACACATGACCAATCTCAAAGGATGAGTACTGTCAACACATGAACCTTTATTTTATATTATAAAGATGTAAATTTTATTACTAAAATATTTCGTTCAACACATGACCAATCTCAATGGATGAAACTGTCAACACATGAACCTTTATTTTATATTGTTCTTTATTTTCTAAATTGGAATGAGGCCCAATCAATTACCATATAAAGTTAATTATATGGATTTTCATACAACACATGTATATAATTACATTGAAAAATAATCAACCATCAACCAAAGTGCACTACACTGTATAAGCATCAAATATAGATACCTAACGCTTATAACAGCCTGTCAATCAATCGATCGACATATTTAATCAATCAGGATGAGTGAACTGCATATTTCATCCTAACACCCGTGTAGGGTTTCAAAAAATCAAACAAATATTTTATTTGTGCAGTTGGGCGATGTGTAAAATTTATCGACCCAATCAATGTCCTTTAAATCAGTGTACATAAACAAACCGTCTGGTTTGTAAATGAATATTTTATTTATTCACATTCACGTTAAAAATTATATTTTTAACGATAAAACATTTTATTTCAACATATGAATTTCTATTCAGTTCATTCTTTAAATAAAATGATATTTTTATTTTTCTAACTTATTTTAGAAAATTTCGGCGGCATAACGGCACGATACTAGAAACGGGACGAGGCCTAGCCTTATCCCCGGTCTAGTGAAGGCCCACGCCATTCACACATCAATCAAAATCACCAAACAACCAAATTCAAATCAAATCATATAACTAATCTATGCAACCAAACAAACAAGTCCATGGTCTGTGGACGATTGTGTCGGGTGCTACTAAGCACCGTCTGCATCCTAGTATATATATAAATAGAAATGAAATGGAAAGGTGAGAAATTCTCACATATAACTATCCTAGCTCCACGGCACTTCATTGATAGAAATCTTCATCGCTATCGCATCTTCGTTGCCCGTAGCCACTACATATGTAAAAATCGAATTTTTACTTCGCTACTCAATATATAAAAATCATATTTTTATTTCGAAGTTCAATATATAAAAATCATATTTTTATTTCGAAGTTCAATATATAAAAACCATATTTTTATTTCGAAGTTCAATATATAAAAACCATATTTTTATTTCGAAGTTCAATATATAAAAACCATATTTTTATTTCGAAGTTCTTTATATAAAAATCCTATTTTTAATTCGAAGTTCTTTATATAAAAATCCTATTTTTAATTCGAAGTTCTTTATATAAAAATCCTATTTTTAATTCGAAGTTCTTTATATAAAAATCATATTTTTAATTCGAAGTTCTTTATATAAAAATCATATTTTTATTTCCGTTTTAAATATTTTAAAACTATATTTTTTATACTGTTTTAAACAAACAGATTTTAATTTCAATAACAAATTGATTTTTTTTTATTTCAATAACAAACTGATTTTAATTTGTGTAATTAAATTTAAATTAGTTAAGCTAAAAAAAAAACTCACTGTAACATGTCTGGACCGAGCTCCAGATCAAGATTCTGCCGCCGCTCACCTTAATTTGCTCAGCGCCGCCATCGTAGTTGAACGGAGCGCCATCAGCAGGCCCCACTCGACGCGCCACCTCCAGCTTTGTCTCCTCCAGCGGTGGCGCTGCCTTCGGTGCCCCCTAGCGCCAGAAAAACCCACGGCAAGTCCAGAGCTTTCGAGCTCGATTTCAGCTCCGACGAGGGGCTGCAACATCGATGATCTCGGATGGTGACAGGGCCCCCTCAGGCGCATGGATCCCCCCATAACCGTTGATGATCGTGCGCCATCGTGAAGATCGGAGGAGAGATTTGGTAGAGGCTGAGGGCCATCGTTTTTTTTTTTTTACAGAAGAATGATCGGGGGGGGGGGGGGGAGGCAGAAGGTTTTAAGGGAGAGAGATATTATATTTTTATTTATTTATTTTTTTTATCCTAAAGAGTTGACTTTCACATACGACCTCGAAACGAGGCCCACCGCCTGTCGTCCATAGCGTTTCACCCCCATTCCGAACACAATGGGATATGTATCGTAGGCTGATTCGACTGTTTGAATCAGTTTCCGTTAAATTTACATTTAAATCACTATATTGAATTTTAAACGTACATTTCAAATTACCGGGGTCACATACTAACTCTAAAAATTCTCGAAAAATATTTTCTAGCTTCGTATTGACGATACGGTCCTAACAAAACTAGTTTCGTTGAATTCCGAGGCCGTTAGAAAAATGGTCATTTTCCAGTCGATTGAAATCAACTGAATCTGGTCAAACGCGATTTCTTTTGCCACGCTCACATATTGATTCGAAAAATTATGAAATTTGAAACCTAGCAATAACTTTACATCACGGACCCAACAAAAGTGGTTTCGTCGAAATCCGAGGTCATTTGCAAAATGTCCATTTTTAAGGGCCTGAATTCCATAGCGACTATTCCGAATTTTCAACTGGACATATCTTTTGATTCCTGATATGAAATCTTGATTTTTCGGATTCGTTGGAAAGATATTCACAATTAGATCCCATTATTTTTGGTTTCACTAAAATCCGGATTGTTTTGCACCCGGTACATTCAATTGAAGTTTGAAATCGAATTATCGAACTACCGCGCCATTTTCAATTCCTTTTATAATTATATATAAATATTTATATTCTAACGACGACGCGTATAATATATACGATCGAATTCTATTCAAACTAAATTTTCTCGTCGATATTATTTAAAATAATTCATTTTAAATAATCAAAATTCGCTAAAATTGCCAAAATAAAAATTTTAAACTGGCCTAGATTTTCGGGTTGTTACAATCTCCCCCACTTAAAACTTTTCGTCCCCAAAAAGGAACAAAGTCGAAAGTGGTTTGATTATTCAGCTCTACGCTCGCTCTGGCTTCCATTCTCCAACTTTTCAGTTTCTGAGAATTTTCAAAAAATTTCAAAAATTTGGCTAACACCCTAAATTTTCGAAAAATTTCGCCATAACCTCCCCTGCAATGGGAGCATCGGGGAATTTCAAATAGCTTCCCCGGTCCTTCAGATCTCAAAAAGAAAAAGAAAAGGCCAAGCGGCTAGCCAATAGGCTCATAAAATCATCATCACCCAAACAATTCAGTAAATTATGTAATAAACATGTACCTATTTGTCGGGCAAACAAATTTTATTCTCTGGCTCTAGCCTCCTTGCTATGACCTGTTCAATGATATACATGTATATGCAAGCAGATGCGACCAATTTTCAATATAATTCAATATTTGATTCAATTAGGCTAAATGGTTCAAAATTTATCAAACAACTAAACAAGCAACACTAACATCAATCAATTAGTGAATTAGAGTTTCAAATTCATAATTTTGATACATATACAAAAATCAGATTTTTGATGCCAAATCACAACAATAAGCCCTATCAAATTTTGGTTCTCACACCAGTCAATAGGAAATATATAGAAAGCCCACTTTCGTCACTCGAACATAAATTCTAATGATGGAGCTCCATCGTCAAAATCATCTCCGGGCGATTAGAGTGTAATTCTATATCTATCCAGTATATTAAAATTTCGAATACACGCGGATCAGACGTATACACAAAATCTATATATACTGGATTGTCCAACTCAATATAAATAGATAATCAAATACGAATAATTGATTTAAATTTTCAAAACAAAAATTGTTTTCATTTGAAAAATATACTCTTCACACTCGTTCTAGGATACTACTGATCCTATCTCTAACGAGTCATTCTAATTGGATATTACTAACCCAATATCTGATGAATTCTTTCATATGGTTCTAATGTGCCTTGTTCTCTGCTTTGTAAACCAAAGCTCTGATACCAACTGTGACGGCAAGGAATTTCGCTCGGACCGAACCAGTCGCTAAACCGATCCAGGCCGTTCGAAACGCCCTATCGTTTGAGAACACGACAAATCAGAAACCATACAGAAGAACATTTCATTGTATATTACAACAATGCATCAGATTACAAGAATATACAGAGCATAAATGAATCTTACACAGAAATATCAGAGATTTAAATTACATTTAAATACATAGCAGCGGAAAATAATACAATACACAACTAGAAGAGATATACGGATACAAAGCTTTCCGGATATCGTTCCAGCTGTAAACCAGGATCCTGTGAATATAAATCTGCAAAACCAAAACTACTAGCTGCCCGTGTCAAAATAAGGGCACCCAGAGTTTAGGTTAAAACAATAAACTCCAGGTCAGTCATGTGACTGGTGTGAGAACTAAAACAGTTATTAATCTTTATTTTAAATCATTAGGTAAATCAAGGGACCACGCCGTATAACACGGAACGGGTTTCCTCCCAAGAATACCAGTGCATAAAACAAACAGCGCAATGCTAAATAAAGAAAAATGAAGCTGTTATAAGACCCAGGTCCCATCACACAATGCAACGCAGTCGAGGATAGGGTTTTCCCTTATAACAGCCAAAGAATGCTTGATACGTTTAAAACAAATCATTTGATACTATTATAAGTGCATAGTGTATAAAACACTTCAAATCATAAGTATCAATCATAGGCGGCATGAATGGCCCATAACACTATGTCGCCATATATAAGTTTACAATCAAAACCGCAAATGTCGTATTGGAAGTTGAGTTATCATTTATGGTATGAACCGAGGCTAGGGGCAAGATCCTCTACCGATTCGAGACTGTCTAGTCCGAGCCTCAGGAACAGCCACAACTTCCCCATGGATCGTCAGGGCCGTTCCACCGATGTGGATTATTATGCCTGAACACTACGTTTCCCCGCCCTTTGGGGCGTAAGCCTGGCCCGTCAGCCGACCAGAAGCATCGGCCGAAACCGATATCACGAGGCGCCTCGCTTTTCAGCAAGTAATAATAAGTAATATCCACATGAGTCAAACTCGTCAGCCAGTTCAAGCACTGACGCCACTCCTAACTAGAAAGAAACGCATGTCCTCCCTAAGGTCCGTCTCCCGTTTTTGATTCATACCGGGTGTGATACTCGCGAATCAACGTTAAACAAAGCTACGCCACACAAGGCCGTGCTTCGATCATCAACCACAAGACTTTGCTTTTCAACAGAAGCCTTGATCATTTGCATCTTAGCATGCCACACAGGCAATTCACTCCATGCGATTGATATCCATCAATATATAACCCCTGAGCTCGTACGTCTCAGAGAAGGGCGTTAAGCAAGAGAATAAATTCTCCGCCGCCAAACAGATATATATTTAATAGAGATCAATCACACGGACTAAAATCCAATGTCAGACACACAGTCCATTTACAAGTCCGTTCTGGGTCTGAACGAAATCGGAGGCACTTTCCTCGCATATCCATCCATCTCCAAGTACGTCTGGACGATCACCAACTGTTTCCATCTTCTTGGGTGTACAGCCCAATCAAGATCATCAGTAATCACCCAAACGACGTGAAGACTTCCGGTCTTCGACCATCGTCTTCATCTTCGACTTATCGTCGTATCAGTTATTCAGAATGGGATAAACCCGGTCTTTCCGAATAACTCGCGTATATTTTAAATAAGTGTTACACAAACACAACATACGCCTCATTCCAATTCATCAGTCATTAACCGTAAATTAATCAAGAGAATAATTCCCCAAATATTAACCCCGAAGGCCGAAACCAACATCAGATCAATATCCAGAAAACCATTCTGCTTGGCTAACCGACAGTTAATTTCTAATTTCACATTCATAGGGAAAGACTCCCATTAATTTTATCAAAGATAAATTCTTTAATTTATTCTTTAATCTACCTTTGAATATCAATTCAAACTAGTCGGGATTAACGAAACTTACCGAAGTAATCATTTGTTTTAATTTCCCAGTCCCAACCTATTTATCCCATGAAGTAAAACTGGTAATACTTCATATCTAACACCACAGTGTTATCGGTAAATTCAATTACCATTTCACGTTCAAATCTAATTAAAGATTTAACTATCGCCTGGAGTAAAACTGGTGATACTCCATTCTCGATTATTTCAATCTAATTAAAGATTCATTAAAACTCCACTTAGTTTTAATCGTTAACTGGGTTAAAGAATCAGTGTCATTTAAAACACGGTTCACGGTAAACCCAAAATATCATTCCATTAATTATCGGGTTAAGGAACAAGTGTTATTTAAAACACTGTCCACGATAAACCCAAAAATCAATATCAATTCAATTCCAATTAAATATTATTTAATTGGTACCTTTCATTAAATCTAAATAAAAAGATTTAATCATTTCTCAATTGGTTTCAAGAACAGTGTTAGTGAAGACACCATTCACGACAAACCCAAATCACATTCGATATTCAATACAAGGCTCTGAATAGAAAATATATCGGCTTATATTCAATATCAAATTCTACGACTAACAAATGTCGTATTGGAAATAACGATATAAATATATATCTTTCAAATTTCCATAACAACACCTGTATAATCACGAATTCCAACATCGAAATATTCCGAAGACAATTTCGATTCAAATCCACTCCAATGCAATCATTGGATATTCTGGTTATTTTTAAAACCCTTTTTAAATTCAATTTATTTATTTAAAAATAAATAGAATTATAATTCTAGTTCAAAACTAGTTCATTTCGATAAAAATCTATTTTTATCTTTTCAAATATGGAGTTTTTCATCCCAATTCTTTCTAAATCATTTCTTATGATTTTACATAAATTATTACTATTTTTAATAATTTTATCAAGGCCTGTACAGTCGATTTCCATCAACGGTCATCGAACTGCACTTACAGCGACCTTTTTCGAATTTGATTTGGACGTATCTCCAAATCCAACCGTTAGATTTCAAATTTCTAACATTCATTAGAAAGCTCTTTTCGATACGAACCCAACGGTTCCGGTTTTAGGAGAATCCGACGGTCGGATCTCCCGTAATGTCCGTTTGAAATAAATGGTCGAAATTTACGAACTGCCGCGGCGCGGCGCGTTCTATTCAGGCCATTATATTATATATATAATATATATAATATATATTTCGTCGATTACTATTTAAAACGAATTATATAAATAGTTTTAAATTCGTTTCCAAAAGCAATTTCAACTTCCATTTCAATTCAAAGCAAAATTGAATTCTTCTTTATAAATTCGTTTTAAAATTCATTTCCATTCAATTCAAATTTCAATTCAATTTGAATTCATTTCAATTCGCTTTCAATTCAATTCGAATTCGTTTTCAATTCAATTCATTTCGAAATCGTTTTCAATTCAATTTATTTCGAAATCGTTTTCAATTCAATTTATTTCGAAATCGTTTTCAATTCATTTCATTTCGAAATCGTTTTCAATTCAATTTATTTCGAAATCGTTTTCAATTCATTTCATCTTGAAATCGTTTTCAATTCAATTCATTTCGAAATCGTTTTCAATTCAATTCATTTCGAAATCGTTTTCAATTCAATTCATTTCGAAATCGTTTTCAATTCAATTCATTTCGAAATCGTTTTCAATTCATTTCATTTCGAAATCGTTTTCAATTCAATTTATTTCGAAATCGTTTTCAATTCATTTCATCTCGAAATCGTTTTCAATTCAATTCATGTCGAAAACGTTTTCAATTCAATTCATTTCGAAATCGTTTTCAATTCAATTCATTTCTAAATCGTTTTCAATTCAATTCATTTCGAAATCATTTTCAATTCAATTCATTTCGAAATCGTTTTCAATTCAATTCATTTCGAAATCGTTTTCAATTCAATTCATTTCGAAATCGTTTTCAATTCATTTCATTTCGAAATCGTTTTCAATTCAATTTATTTCGAAATCGTTTTCAATTCATTTCATTTCGAAATCGTTTTCAATTCAATTTATTTTGAAATCGTTTTCAATTCATTTCATCTCGAAATCGTTTTCAATTCAATTCATCTCGAAATCGTTTTCAATTCAATTCATCTCGAAATCGTTTTCAATTCAATTCATCTCGAAATCGTTTTCAATTCAATTCATCTCGAAATCGTTTTCAATTCAATTCATCTCGAAATCGTTTTCAATTCAATTCATTTCGAAATCGTTTTCAATTCAATTCATTTCGAAATCGTTTTCAATTCAATTCATTTCGAAATTGTTTTCAATTCATTTCATTTCATTTCGAAATCGTTTTTAATTCAATTTATTTCGAAATCGTTTTCAATTCATTTCATTTCGAAATCATTTTCAATTCAATTTATTTCGAAATCGTTTTCAATTCATTTCATCTCGAAA
This sequence comes from Allium sativum, assembly GCA_030737875.1. Lineage (NCBI taxonomy): Eukaryota > Viridiplantae > Streptophyta > Magnoliopsida > Asparagales > Amaryllidaceae > Allium > Allium sativum. Next base: position 115,141,119 of record CM060909.1, read on the forward strand.
TCGTTTTCAATTCAATTCATTTCGAAATCGTTTTCAATTCAATTTATTTCGAAATCGTTTTCAATTCAATTTATTTCGAAATCGTTTTCAATTCAATTTATTTCGAAATCGTTTTCAATTCAATTTATTTCGAAATCGTTTTCAATTCAATTCATTTCGAAATCGTTTTCAATTCAATTCATTTCGAAATCGTTTTCAATTCAATTCATTTCGAAATCGTTTTCAATTCAATTTATTTCGAAATCGTTTTCAATTCAATTTATTTTGAAATCGTTTCCAATTCAATTCATTTCGAAATCATTTCCAATTCAATTCATTTCGAAATCGTTTTCAATTCAATTCATTTCGAAATCGTTTTCAATTCAATTCATTTCGAAATCGTTTTCAATTCAATTCATTTCGAATCGTTTTCAATTCAATTTATTTCGAAATCGTTTTCAATTCATTTCATTTCTATTTCAAATATTTTATTTCAAATATTTCTTTTTCAAAATAGTTGTTATTATCAAAATATTTCATTCAACACATGACCAATCTCAAAGGATGAGTACTGTCAACACATGAACCTTTATTTTATATTATAAAGATGTAAATTTTATTACTAAAATATTTCGTTCAACACATGACCAATCTCAATGGATGAAACTGTCAACACATGAACCTTTATTTTATATTGTTCTTTATTTTCTAAATTGGAATGAGGCCCAATCAATTACCATATAAAGTTAATTATATGGATTTTCATACAACACATGTATATAATTACATTGAAAAATAATCAACCATCAACCAAAGTGCACTACACTGTATAAGCATCAAATATAGATACCAAACGCTTATAACAGCCTGTCAATCAATCGATCGACATATTTAATCAATCAGGATGAGTGAACTGCATATTTCATCCTAACACCCGTGTAGGGTTTCAAACAATCAAACAAATATTTTATTTGTGCAGTTGGGCGATGTGTAAAATTTATCGACCCAATCAATGTCCTTTAAATCAGTGTACATAAACAAACTGTCTGGTTTGTAAATGAATATTTTATTTATTCACATTCACGTTAAAAATTATATTTTTAACAATAAAACATTTTATTTCAACATATGAATTTCTATTCAGTTCATTCTTTAAATAAAATGATATTTTTATTTTTCTAACTTATTTTAGAAAATTTCGGCGGCATAACGGCACGATACTAGAAACGGGACGAGGCCTAGCCTTATCCCCGGTCTAGTGAAGGCCCACGCCATTCACACATCAATCAAAATCACCAAACAACCAAATTCAAATCAAATCATATAACTAATCTATGCAACCAAACAAACAAGTCCATGGTCTGTGGACGATTGTGTCGGGTGCTACTAAGCACCGTCTGCATCCTAGTATATATATATAAATAGAAATGAAATGGAAAGGTGAGAAATTCTCACATATAGCTATCCTAGCTCCACGGCACTTCATTGATAGAAATCTTCATCGCAATCGCATCTTCGTCATCTTCGTTGCCCGTAGCCACTACATATGTAAAAATCGAATTTTTACTTCGCTACTCAATATATAAAAATCATGTTTTTATTTCGAAGTTCAATATATAAAAATCATATTTTTATTTCGAAGTTCAATATATAAAAACCATATTTTTATTTCGAAGTTCAATATATAAAAACCATATTTTTATTTCGAAGTTCAATACATAAAAACCATATTTTTATTTCGAAGTTCTTTATATAAAAATCCTATTTTTAATTCGAAGTTCTTTATATAAAAATCATATTTTTAATTCGAAGTTCTTTATATAAAAATCATATTTTTATTTCCGTTTTAAATATTTTAAAACTATATTTTTTATACTGTTTTAAACAAACAGATTTTAATTTCAATAACAAATTGATTTTTTTTATTTCAATAACAAACTGATTTTAATTTGTGTAATTAAATTTAAATTAGTTAAGCTAAAAAAAAACTCACTGTAACATGTCTGGACCGAGCTCCAGATCAAGATTCTGCCGCCGCTCACCTTAATTTGCTCAGCGCCGCCATCGTAGTTGAACGGAGCGCCATCAGCAGGCCCCACTCGACGCGCCACCTCCAGCTTTGTCTCCTCCAGCGGCGGCGCTGCCTTCGGTGCCCCCTAGCGCCAGAAAAACCCACGGCAAGTCCAGAGCTTTCGAGCTCGATTTCAGCTCCGACGAGGGGCTGCAGCATCGATGATCTCGGATGGTGACAGGGCCCCCTCAGGCGCATGGATCCCCCCATAACCGTTGATGATCGTGCGCCATCGTGAAGATCGGAGGAGAGATTTGGTAGAGGCTGAGGGCCATTGTTTTTTTTTTATTTACAGAAGAATGATTGGGGGGGCCAGAAGGTTTTAAGGGAGAGAGATATTATATATATATATATATATATATTTATTTATTTTATCCTAAAGAGTTGACTTTCACATACGACCTCGAAACGAGGCCCACCGCCTGTCGACCATAGCGTTTCACCCCCATTCCGAACACAATGGGATATGTATCGTAGGCTGATTTGACTGTTTGAATCAGTTTCCGTTAAATTTACATTTAAATCACTATATTGAATTTTAAACGTACATTTCAAATTACCGGGGTCACATACTAACTCTAAAAATTCTCGAAAAATATTTTCTAGCTTCGTATTGACGATACGGTCCTAACAAAACTAGTTTCGTTGAATTCTGAGACCGTTAGAAAAATGGTCATTTTCCAGTCGATTGAAATCAACTGAATCTGGTCAAACGCGTTTTCTTTTGCCACGCTCACATATTGATTCGAAAAATTATGAAATTTGAAACCTAGCAATAACTTTACATCACGGACCCAACAAAAGTGGTTTCGTCGAAATCCGAGGTCATTTGCAAAATGTCCATTTTTAAGGGCCTGAATTCCATAGCGACTATTCCGAATTTTCAACTGGACATATCTTTTGATTCCTGATATGAAATCTTGATTTTTCGGATTCGTTGGAAAGATATTCACAATTAGATCCCATTATTTTTGGTTTCACTAAAATCCGGATTGTTTTGCACCCGGTACATTCAATTGAAGTTTGAAATCGAATTATCGAACTACCGCGCCATTTTCAATTCCTTTTATAATTATATATAAATATTTATATTCTAACGACGACGCGTATAATATATACGATCGAATTCTATTCAAACTAAATTTTCTCGTCGATATTATTTAAAATAATTCATTTTAAATAATCAAAATTCGCTAAAATTGCCAAAATAAAAATTTTAAACTGGCCTAGATTTTCGGGTTGTTACAGGAGTCTAGGTAACTGGGCGGTCAACAATAATTCTATGTGGCCTTGGCGCTAGTAAATCAATTGGGGACTAAGTCTAGGTGTGATTTATGTCAAATTGCATTTTTGGTTGAGGAACCATATCAATTAGTATTCCTTTTTGTCACACTACATCAAAGTCTCACGAGGAAGCGAAGGCATGTTTATAATGTACTTGCTAGTAAGGGGTCCAAACAAGGTGGGTATGGGCGATGAGCGTGCATGGCACTGATTAGGGATGGTAAGACGTTGTGACGCCTGTGATTTACGCTATGTCCTTAGAGCTAATGGATTGGGTCTAATAAACCCGAGGCCACAGATGGCATAGGTTATCACAATTGTGATTTAGGAACCAATTGATGGGTAAAATTAGGTTATATCCAAATTTATGAGTTGTAACGAATGGTGCAGAAATCGAATGATTTGATAATCGACTATAGTTTTGCTTATCTTCTTGTTCTTATTTACTGTATTGTGCTTCAAATTATTGTTATGCCTAGATTTCCTCTTTTACCACTTATGCTAGTATTATTGAACTCACCAGGCTTTATGTCTGACTAGTTTTCTTTATCTCTTCTTTCTTATTTTTTTCCCCGTTCGGTTCTCGAGATGGAGAATCTAGTGGCTGATAGAGTTTTGGCCCAACTTAGCCCATTGAAGAATTTCATTTGTATTATTGTCAGCTTTTACATGTATCATTCCATGTTTGACTTATTTCTATATTTGATGTTGAGAGGGATTTTTATTTTAGTACTCTGATTCTGTGGCTTTCATGAGACAGCTGTGGTTTTTTATGATCTATGATGTAATAATACTTCTTATTCTGCTTTAAATGAAATTTTATGTTCTGCTGTGTTTTTATATGTTGTCCTATGAATTTTAGTCTATGTGATCTTACCTATACGCTTCATAATTATTAATGAAATCTGCATATGGGTAACGTTAAGAAATTTAGGTGTTACAAAAGACATATGCTACGACTCAGGCTGACAACTTTGGGCTAGAAGGGAGTCAGGGAGCTTCCTCTACTAGAAACCCCCTATGTATCCAATCCGAGAAGGATTAGATAGAGTGGTCAGGAAAATTGAATCTCTCCTAGAACAGCAGGGAGGACTCCCCAAACGGTAAGAGGAGATAATAAGTACTTCTATCGTTATAATGGAAGAATTCGAAAGGTCGGGAGGCTAAGGTACAACTACCGGGAATAGACCTAGGGACGTAGTAAGATAAGGACAAATATCGGGAGAACCGCCACAAATTCATTCTATATTGATATCGATCCGATCTGGATCGGCATCGACCCAGCTCCAGCTGGATTAACCCCCCGAGGCATTGATGGCATGACTTGCGACATTCTAGCTCGTCACACTTTGGACACTAGCATTGGAAATTAAAATCAAGTGCTTATGTGTGAGAACTAGGGAAATGGAAGATCCTCTTTGTTTTTTGGAATTCGGTTCATACCCGAGACTGCTCCCTGTGTTAGAGCAACCAGATGGCAACATCTTGGATTGATGAGCTATTTCTTCTAGACCAAACACCAGGGAACAAGTGTCAGAATTAAGTTACTGGCAATAACTTCTTAAAAATGGAAATTGAATTGAGGATGTGATTCGAAGGTTTTTCTCGGGGTGGGATGTCTCAACCAAATATTAACTGCGTTAATCTTTGTCCCTTCACTCAGGTTATAATAAATTCTCAGAATTCATTGGACTTCAAATTGCTGATGTTCGTGGCTTACGATGGTAAGAAGGATTCTACTGTCCATCTTATGTGCAATATGCGCCATGTGAAAGTGCTGGTAGTTCCAAATGACGTCATGGAAAAGTGTTTCCATTTTACCTAACAGATATCACTACTATAAGGTTTAGGTAGCTGGAGCCAAAATTTATTGGCAGCTAGAATGTTTTGGTTGAAAGGTTCATTGGGTAGTTCATGGTCCACATCTCTAGATCCAAAAACATGATGATGCTCATAACAATATAGCAGAGGACTGAAGAGACTCTACCGAAATTCCTAGAAATATTTAATGTGGTCGTGGCGTTGATGGACAGACCAGACCCATCCATGGTACTTACTGTTGTCGTCTCAAACGTATTAGATAAATTGGACTTCAAGACCTCGCTAGAAGGGATCCACCAATAGACCTTGGTGAATTTTATTTTAAGGCATATGTAGATTTCTACGATGTGAAAGTGGATAAGGAAACTCTCGAGGTTAACATAATTAAGACAGAGGACTATCGGGACCTAAAAAAGAAATGACGAATGTAACGGTCCAAACCCCAATGGGGTTGGATTTTTTGCAAAATGCTAAAATCTAGGTCCAATGAATCCCGAGTTAGGTATCTGGCATCATGCAAATAGGAAAAGATAAATATACCAAAGCTTAAATAGAAATTCACAACAGAATTGACTAAAGTATAATAATAGGTAAATTCTTACCAAGATATTAACACTTTCTACACTGTGTCTTTAAGCTGAATTATCTTTGCCTTCCATCTAACCTGTGTATTTTTATGGAACTAAATTCTGGTAAATGGACATATTATATACTTTTATGACTAACACTGCATATAATGTTTTATTTCCATTTTAATTGTGTTAGGTTGCTTAGGTTTACAATACTCTCGTCTTCATGCGTAATTCGTTCTCATATACTCCCAAGTTGACCAAACCTAATAGTCAATATATATGTAGTTACATGTCCAGTAGACCACCTTGGTCCTACATACTACCCATAGTACCCTGTATCCTACTCGATAGGGATCCTTCGTCTCACTACAAAAGAGTGCTACTGCTACATTTGTAAAGGATAGATTTGTGAGGCCTGCAATGTAGATGTTCCGTCATTTTATAGAAAAACATGAAACTGCATCCGCATAAACGTGCTCCAATATTCGGACATCCACAATGTATCATCCAGTGCATACATTGAGGCCTTACATGTGATCATTCTGTCTACTATCTGAGCTCCGCTAACAAGGCTCACCCTTTTATGGAACTTAGTTGGGGATTTATATATCTATAAAGGACAACTTCGTTAATCCTACAATATAAATATATATTTGGTCTATGTCTTTCCTCTGTGGCTATGGCTCCATGCAGCCCCTCCCTCAACTTATTGAAAACCCCTTTAAGAGATAAGTGACCATTCACCATTGTAAACAATCTAAGCATCCATATGAATATTTCCCTCATCCAATGTCTCGATAGTGAAAGATCATTGGCCTTTTAGTTTAGCTCTAGTCTTTCTCGTTTTAGCTCTAACTGATGGTGGTCGATACCCATATAAGACTATCCTTACGGGCCTCGTGCATTAAAAAACATGCTCGCAAAGTCATGAGTCCATGTGTCATATGAACACCCTTCTCCATCCATCAGCTTTCTGACTGCTTGTAAAGGACACCTTCATTACGACTACAATACAAATGCAGTCCAGGCATACACTTTTGATGAAATCCTAACAGACATACCTTTGGGGTGCAGCTTCGTTAGCCCTACCCCAGATGGTTATCCTAAAGTATCCTCGTGTCCCTTTGAAGTGTTCCAGTTCTTTCTATCCTTGCTAAATAATCATAATGGACATGCTCCCACTGTGCCAAAGCTTCTACGATGATTTGCTTTGTTAGGCTCTTTATCTATGCTCCCTTTGGACATCTTTAAATACACCTCACTATTTTATTAGATCCTATGTTTGGTCTTTCATTATGCATTTAGTTTACGATCCTTATTTGCATTTCCTGCCAAGATCCACCTAATCTGGGTCTTGTTTATTTGCTCATAAACTTTATCCATAGTCTAAGTGAAAGTGTGTGTGCGTACGTGTAAATATAGTACACACGGATCGTGTAATATGGTGTATAACACACAAGTATGAAATAATAGCTAATCACAGATATAAAATAGTAAATGTAGTAAAAAGTAAAAATCACACCAGGGATTTTTATACTGGTTCGAAACACTGTCCTACGTCCAGTCCCAGACTTCCTCTGGATTTTCACTAACAACCACCTCACTTCACCTGGACGAACAGGTATACAACACCCGAGCAGCTTAACGGGATTTCACGCCTCTAACAACACGAGGAATTCAAACTTTCCTCGTACAACACTGAGGACTTCAACACTTGCCTGATCACACACAGGACTTCAACTAATACAATGGTTTTGACTTCTACTTTTTGTACTTGATTCAACACGGATAGTCAATAGTTTGAGTACAATCTTCTTATAATCTGATCCTCGAGTATATACTTTGAATGTGTAGATTTAAGGAAGTAGAATGCTTGTTGAATCAAATGATATTAAATTGATCAATGATTCAACAAGTATTTAAATTTGGAGAGGTTTTGTTTTCCAAAGAGTATGAAAATGCAATTCAGAAATTAGAGAGAATATATAATGATTCGGTGATTGTAAAACAAGTTTGAATTTGTTTATATAATAGTAGAAAGGTAGTAATTCTTCATGAAGAGTTTCTATAAAAAGTTATGTCCTTTTCCTTTGGTTATTGAATAGAAATCTCTTCAAAAATAGATGCAACCTTTCAAAAGAAGCTTGCTATTTCAAAACGGCCGACTGGTTGAAATCACCGGTTGACTGGTTGAATTAAAATTAAAATTAGAACTTCTAGAAAAATAGCCGTTATGTGCAAAAACACACTGATCGGTCGACTGCCTATTTTGGACCAGTCGACCGGTTTGTGGTTGTAGACCGGAGGCCCTCGATCCACAGTCTAGATCACTCTGCGCTCTTTCCCTGTCGGAGCCTGGACCATTTGGGCTTTTTCTATAACTTTTCAATTTCTCAAATATACAGATTTTAGCAACGAAGATATAATATAACTTTATAAATTGTTTTGTGCATTCGTGTTATATTTTGAGGATAGATTTTAACACATTTCTAGCACGACTCAAAGTGTGTGTATGTATATATATAAACTTATCTCTATGAAATGATCTTCATTGCAACTTTATATGTTGGCATCGATCAAAATTTTGTTCTCAACATTCTCCCCCTTTTTGATTGATGACAACACCTTGGATTTTCTCCCTCTGAATATAAAGCTCCCCTTGAATTTCTGCAACATTTGTTAGCTCATTATATAAATAATCTTACCTTTTGATTCCCACATAACAAGTGTTAGTACACATATACTATTACCATGTTAAGCACATAATTTTAAATGATACTGTATCTAACATGAATCATGGGAGAAAATATTTCTCTCCCTTTGTCATCGATTAAAAAGAATAAATACCATAATAAACACAGTAATCGAGAGTAGTAGAGAATACAAATAATTATAGCATCTTTAGGAGATATTGAATCATGTGATTTTTTTTTTTTGATGAGCTGAGTTTTCAATGATATTTAGAGATATCAAATAACCTCCTCTTTGTTGTGGTGTACCTGCAAAAAATATGACATATATAGTTTTTGTACCCACTTGATTTGTTTGGTTCCATGGGTTAGATGGAAGGTAACCATACCCAAGAGGGTTTAATGGAACCTTTAAAGATAAAATTTTCATTATTAACTACTAAATCAAAATAATCATCGACATATTTTTCTCTGTTTTTCCAACTTACAGGAACCCAAATACTTAAGTAATCTCTAGTGATATTCCTTTTCGTACTTCTATATTTATTATAAATACCTCTAGTCATAGAAGTATTCGAATTTCTATAATAAGTGGGTCTTGGATGTACACTAGTACTAGCAGTGATATTCTTATTGTACATAAAAGCATATCCAGTACTATTTCTATGATTGGTTTCTTGTTTCTTATATCCAAAACCTTGTTTATTTGAAGCAAGTTGTGAACTTTCAATGATTTTTGTCAAAATTTCTCAAACTTTGTTGAAGTTAGAAACATTTCGAGTAATATCATCTAACTTGTTTGTAAACTAACCTTTTCTAGGTCCAAAATTTTAATTTTTGCCTTAAGCTCATGATTTTCAGTAGTAAGAGCATCATTTTTCTCTTTTTAAGTTTCAATTTCTTGACTCAAAAGAGATAATTGAGAATCAATGTTAGATGATGATTCTAGAAGTTTTTCAAGTTCTTCTTCTAATATTTTCTTCTCGTCTTTTAATATATCTCGTTTAAACTCTGCTCTACTCAAATCAGCTTTGGCTTCTTTGTATTGTCGTTTCATGTCTTTAAATTTAACTATCAGCTCAGCATTAATGTCAAGTACTTCATCAAATGTAGGAATTTGTACCTCATCTTCTGATGCCATGAAACCAACGTTTTCTTGTTCATTTTCTGTATCATTTCACTTTCTGATGAAGACGAGTTTGAATCATCCCATGTTACTGAGAATGCTCGTTTCTTTGATTTGTCTTTCTTATCATTTTCTAACATTTTATTTTGCTCTGGACAATCCTTGTGCATATGCCCCTTTTTGTGGTAATTGAAACATTCTACAGCGGATGATGATGGTCTATTTGATCCACTTTTCTTTTTGTTATAACGACTTGCTTTTCATTGTTTCAAGTATTTGTTGAAACCTTTTGCAATGAATGCCAAATCTTTATCTTCAGATTCTAATTCATCTTCATCTTTTTCAACATGAAATGCTACATTTTTCTTTTCTTCTTTCTGTTCTTTTCTAGCCTGCAAATTAGCTTCATAGGACATTAGATTTCTTATCAATTCATCTGGTTTCATGACGGAAAGGTCATTAGCTTCTTCAATTGCTAATACTTTTCCTTCCCATTCACTAGTCAGAGAATGTAGGACTGTTGAAACAACATTAAAATTAGAATATTTTTGTCCTAATCCAATAAGTGCATGATGAATAGTTTGAAACCTTGAACACATATAATTGATTGTTTCATTCGGCTTCATTTTGAAATTTTGAAACTGACTCTTCAGCATGGCAATTTTGGCTTGTTTAACCTTGTTAGTACCTTCATGAGTGGTTTTCAGCATTTGCCAAATTTGATATGCAGTGGTACAGATACTAACACGGTTATATTCATTTTTATCTAATGCACAAAACAACATGTTTATTGCTTTTGCATTTACGGTTGCTGCCATCTTCTCAGCCGGTTTCCATTCTGAATAATCAGTTGTTGGATTCACTATTTCTTTTTGGGTAGCATTCCAGGTATCATAGCTATTTGATTGTACAAAGAATGTCATATGTGTTGCCCAATAGCTATAGTAGAGACCATTGAAGAATGGAGGTCTTTATGTCGATTGACCTTCCGTGTAAGTGTTAGTGCTAGTATTTGCGTTATTTTCCATATTACTAGAATATATTAAATAACTGTGTTATTGTTATATGATGACCGTGTTCTGATACCAAATGACAGTGCGTGTGCATATGTGTAAATATAGTACACACGGATCGTGTAATATGGTGTATGATACACAAGTATGAAATAATAGCTAACCACATATATAAAATAGTAAATGTAGTAAAAAGGAAAAATCACACCAGGGATTTTTATACTAGTTTGGAGCACCGTCTTACGTCCAATCCCAGACTTCCTTCTGGATTTTCGCTAGCAATCACCTCACTTCACCCGAAGGAACAGGTGTACAACACCCGAGCAGCCGAAGAGGATTTCACGCCTCTAACAACACGAGGACTTCAATACTTGCCTCTTAAAACACTGAGGACTTCAACACTTGCCTGATCACACACAGGACTTCAACTAATATAATTGTTTTGACTTCTGCTTTGTGTTCCTGATTCAACACGGATAGTCAATAGTTTGAGTACAATCTTCCTATAATCTGATCCTCGAGTATATACTTTGAATGTGTAGATAAAAGGAAGTAGAATGCTTGCTGAATCAAATGATATTAAACTGATTCAAGGATTCAACAAGTATTTAAGTTTGGAGAGCTTTTGTTATTCAAGAGTATGAAAATGCAATTCAGAAATTAGAGAGAATATAGAATGATTTGGTGATTGTAAAACAAGTTTGAAGTTATTTATACAATAGTAGAAAGGTAGTAATTCTTCATGAAGAGTTTCTATAAAAAGTTATGTCCATTTCCTTTGGTTATTGGATAGATATCTCTTCACAAATAGAAGCAACCTTTCAGAAAAAGCTTGTTGTTTCAAAACGGTCGACTGGTTGAAAATCACCGATTGACTGGTTGAATTAAAATTAAAATTAAAACTTCCAGAAAAATAGCCGTTATGCGCAAAAACACACTGACCAGTTGTCCGCCCATTTTGGACCAATCAACTAGTTTATGGCTATGGGCCGGAGGGCCTCGGTCCATAGTCTAGATCGCTCTACGCTCTCTCCCGATCGGAGCCTAGAACATTTGGGCTTTTTCTGTGACTTTTCGATGTCTCAAATATATAGATTTCAACAACGAGGATATAATATAACTTTATAAATTATTTTGTGCATTCATGTTATATTTTGAGGATAGATTTTAACACATTTCCAACACGACTCAAAGTGTATATAGATACGTATATATATATATATAACCTTATCTCTATGAAATGATCTTCATTGCAACTTTATATGTTAGCATCGATCAAAATCTTGTTCTTAACATTAAGTTTTAATCTAATAAACCTCTTTTATTTTCCCTTTATTTCATTTAATTACAACCCCTCGTCTTATAATTTTACTTGCAAATATCTAGATTTGCCTAATTTTCTTTTCTTTCTTCTTAAGTATAAACCCCATGTTATTACTTCACTTACAATAAGCCTTTATTTCTCTTTCTTCTTACCCTAATCTAAGATTTGAGCCTAACTTATTGGCTCAGTTTCTAGCCTAAGCCAATGATAATCTATTTTTATCATAATATGTTACATTATTTTTCTTTTTTATTATGGCTTTCTAACATACCAATACAGTGCTTATTTATCATAATAATTTACTCATTTTCTATTACTTTTTTAATTACAACATTTATCATAATTTACTGCAAATTCCTACAAATTTTCCTAGTTCACTCCAATGCTTTATATTACCGATTTAAAATCTGTACATAAGTATATTGTAAATTTAGTTCTCTTTTATTTAATCCATGTTTGCAAAATTACACATTTCACTTTATTTTTCACGTGCAAAAAGAAAATTAAATCAACATCTTTTTAACTTACATTTATAGATCTAGGCATCTGCAAAAACACATGTAAATAATCACAGAAAACTGTAAATAACTAAAATGTCAACTCTTGTATGTTACGTTCATTCTCTTTTTACTGTCATTGTAAGTTTTTAAAAGGAACTTATCTCTATTCCACTTGCTTGGTTACACAAATTGCATTAAATTCTATTTTTTATTTCAATGTTAGTCCCATAAATAGTAACACATAACTATAAGATATTTCTTCTATTATTTTCTTAATTGTTGGGAAGTGCAAAATATTGTAACATCCTATTCTGCATTAATCCCACTTCGCTTACTTTTATTCCAGCAATTACGTTTACTGCCTTTCTTACAATATTAAATTAAAGAAATATATCCCTTTTCCTCAACCAGCAAACCTACCTATTAATAACATCCAAGCCAATTTATACGTCAGATTTCCATTTTTATTTCAATTTCAAAGTTTTGACATTTTTGTAACACCCTGTATTTTCTATGAATATTAAAGAATACTTAATTTTAAAAGTGAGAATTAAGGGAAACGGGTTGCGCCATTGCGTTCGTCTAGAAATTCTGCTTGAGATAGAGTCCGAGTTTGCGTGAATCGGACTCTGTACGAAGAAGTTATGGAGTTCAAAAGATTTCTAGTTTAATCAGAAAATTAAATGTAAATAATAAATAATTCAGAAAGTAGTTCGAATTTCAAAATTCTGAGAATCAGCTGGGCGGGAAAATTCCCACCCTTAGGGGTCGACTCCCCTGGGGGAGGGGGTCGACATAGGTCCCCCCTGTAGGGGTTGAACCCTCAGCCAGATCCAAACAGTAACGATTTCTGACTTGTTGCTGAGTCACTATGGCATAGGTAGTGGTTTCTAGATAACTCTAATTAGTTTGGATGGTTCCGATTTCTCCTAGGTTGATCTAACGGCTTATATTAATTTAAACTTCTTTATAAACAACCCCAACCCTATACCCTAAACCACACAATTTCATTTCAAGGAGTCGTCATGCTGTCCATGGCCAAACTAGTGTAGCCTCCAGTCTTCCCTAAAACTAGAAAACAAGTTAGAAGCTACGAATCGAATCTAAATTAGAGAATCGATAGTCTACATCAAAGGATAGCTTTTCAGTTTCAGAAAACAAGATTTTTCCTTTGTTTAGTAAGTTCAAGTTACTTTCAGATGAGAAATCTTAATTGAAATTCTTGGCATGTAATAATATGAATCCAAGCTATACCTGATTATGAGATAATCCTTTCAGACTTATCTTATCTATTTTATCAGATCTGTGCCTACGATGTTATTCAAATCTATTTTATCAGATTTGTGCCTGCGATGTTATTCAAATCTAATCTATCAGATTTATGCCTGCGATGTAATTTTATTCAGATCTATACTTCTTTATCTTCCTAATATTGCTATTATCAAATCTAGCGTCATATGGCTATTTTAGGCCTGATCTTTTATGCTTCCTCTTCTTCCCCTTTTATTATGGATCTAGGTTGTCTCGAACCTAGACGAAAGCTTGTTATAGTTATATATATATATATATATATATATATATATATATATATATATATATATACACACACACACACACATACATTTGGAATACAGGGGAATTGGGCCTAATCTATTTTTTTACTATTGGCATAACTTGTAATTGAGTTTTAGGCATAACTTGTAAATGAGATTTGGGCATAACCTGTAATTGAGATTTGGGCATAACTTGTAAATGAGATTTGGGCATAACTTGTAACTGAGATTTGGGTATAACCTGTAACTGATATTGGGCATTATTATCGTTATAACTGCAAGATGGGTTAATTTGCATATAAATCAAGTTTTGGGCATGACTGTTATTGTAACAACCCGAAAATCTGGGCGAGTTTAAAATTTTTATTTTGGCAATTTTAGCGAATTTTGAACATTTAAAATGGATTATTTTAAATAATATCGACGAGAAATATATTTTAAATAGAATTCGAACGAATATAATTATATACGTCGTCGTTAGAATATAAATATTTATATATAATTATAAATAGAATTGAAAATGGCGCGGTAGTTCGATAATTCGATTTCAAACTTCAATTGAACGTACCGGGTGCAAAACAATCCAGATTTTAACGAAACCAAAAATATTAGGATCTAATTGATAATATCTTTCCAACGAATCCGAAAAATCAAGATTTCATGGCAGGAATCAAAAGATATGTCCAGTTGAAAATTCTGAATAGTCGCTATGGAATTCAGGCCCTTAAAAACAGACATTTTGCAAACGACCTCGGATTTCGACGAAACCACTTATGTTGGATCCGTGATGTCAAATTATTGCTAGGTTTTAAATTTCATAATTTTTTGAATCAATATGTGAGAGTGGCAAAGGAAAATGTGTTTGACCAGTTTCAGTTGATTTTAATCGACTGGAAATTGGCCATTTTTCCAACGGTCTCAGAATTCAATGAAACTAGTTTTTTTAGGACCGTATCATCAATACGAAACTAAAAAATATTTTTATGGAATTTTTCGAGTTAGTATGTGACCCCAGTAAATTGAAATGCGCGTTCAAATTCAATATATAGAGTTATATGTTGATTTTGACGAAAACTGATCGAAACGATCGAATCAGCTTACGATACATATCCCATTGTGTTCGAAATGGGGGTAATTAGCTATGGACGACAGGCGGTGGGCCTCGTTTAGAGGTCGTATGAAAAAGTTGCTTTTTGAAATTAAATAAATTAAAAATAAAATTCCTCTCCCTCTCTCCTCTCTATATTCCTCTGCCACCCCCCCCCCCCCCCCCCCCGTTTTCTTCGAATCAGAAAAGTCAAAAAAAAAAGAGAAAGACGGGGGGAAACCCGCCGCCGCCCCCCCTGATTGATCGCCGCCGCCTCAGAGGAGGGGCGCCACCTCCGAACCCACCCCCCTTCCACCTCGGCCTCGCAGACCCCCCCCCCCTCTTCGATCGACGCGGCACAGCCCCCCTCCCTCCATCTTCTTCGTTGAAGCACCCCCTGCTCCGCCCCACATCAGCATCGCGGTGGCCACCACCACCTGACCCCGACTCTGGCGAGCTTCCTTCTCCCCCCCTGCTGACGCCGACCCCCATCTCCTTCCGCCTCCCCTTCTTCAGGTCCACCCTGATGCGCCCCCCCTTCAACGAACCTCTCCCCCTCCTTGTCCGATTCCAAAGTAAGCTTCTTTATTTTTATTCATTTAATTTCAGTTTTTTATTTGAAGTAAATACATTGTTGTGAAATCAGTTTTTGTAAGGGGAGGACAAAGATTTTTATTCGACAAAAGAAATGATTTTTATTCGACAAAAGATAAGATTTTTATTCGACAAAAGCTATGAAAAATGAAAAGGCGAAATCTTTATGTAGTGTATAGCGATGTAAAAATAGAATTTTTATCTATATAGTAGCAATGTAAAAATAGAATTTTTATCCATATAGTGTGATTATAAAAATGGGATTTTTATATATTGAATAGCGAAGTAAAAATGGGATTTTTATATATTGAATAGCTAAGTAAAAATTCGATTTTTATATATTGAATAGCGAAGTAAAAAATTTGATTTTTATATATTGAATAGCGAAGTAAAAATCCAGTTTTTATATATTGAATAGCGAAATAAAAATCCGATTTTTATATATTGAATAGCGAAGTAAAAATTCAATTTTTATATATTGAATAGCGAAGTAAAAATTCGATTTTTATATATTGAATAGCGAAGTAAAAATAGGATTTTTATATATTGGATAGCGAAGTAAAAATAGGATTTTTATATATTGGATAGAAATATAAAAATGTGATTTTTATATATGTAGTGGCTAAGGGCGACGAAAGCAATAAGAGACGAGAAGGAAGAAGATTTATAGTTAAGAAGAGACGTAGAGTTGGATAGCTTTCGGTGAGAACTTCTCACTCTTCAATTTCTTTTTCTAGTTATATATATATATATATACTAGGATGCAGACGGTGCTTAGCAGCACCCGACACCCGTCATCCACAGACCATGGATGGCTTGTTTGTTAAATTGTTTGGTTGTGTAGTTGGTTAGATTATTTGGTTTGAATTGAATTGTTTGGTGAAATGGAATGGATTTGATTGATGTGTGAATGGCGTGGGCCTTCACTAGACCGGGGATAAGGCTAGGCCTTGTCCCGTTTCTAGTATGGTGCCGTTATGCCGCCGAAATTTTCTAAAATAAGTTAGAAAAATAAAAATATCATTTTTATTTTGTAAATGAACTGAATAAAAATTCATGTGTTAAAATAAAATATTTTATCGTTAAAAATATAATTTTTAATGTGAATGTGAATAAATAAATATTCATTTACAAACCGGATGGTTTGTTTATGTACACCTATTTGAAGGACATTGATTGGGACGATAAATTTTACAGATCGCCCAACTGCACGAATAAAATCTGTGTTTGATTGTTTGAAACCCCACATGGGTATTGGGATAATATATGACACACACTAATCCCAATAATTAGTTGTATGTCGATCGATTGATTGACAGGCTGTTATAAGCGTTAGATATCTATATTTGATGCTTATACAGTGTAGTGCACTTTGGATGATGGTTGATTATTTATCGTTGCTATTATATACATGTGTTGTATGGAATCCATATAATTAACTTTATATGGTAATTGATTGGGCCTCATTCCAATCGGGAAAATAAAGAATATTATAAAATAAAGGTTCATGTGTTGACTGTACTCATCCGTTGAGATTAGTCATGTGTTGAACGAAGTATTTTAACAATAAAATTTATATCTTTATCACTAAAAAATAAAGGTTCATGTGTTGACTGTACTCATCCGTTGAGATTGGTCATGTGTTGAACGAAATATTTTAACAATAAAATTTACATCTTTATCATATATAAAATTAGAAACTAACTGGAAAATAGATAAGATGAGTGGTCTCCTGGATATTAATCTGATGTTGGTTTCGGCCTTCGGGGTTAATATTCAGGGAATCGTTCTCTTACTAATTTACGGTTGGAGTCTGATTTAATATCAAACGATAGATACCTTAATTTTCATAAAATATATTAAATAACAAAAATAGTCACACGTGGACAGTACTCATTCATTGAGATTAGTCGTGTGTTGACAAAAATATAGATTCACATGTTGAATAGAATAAATATTCATTTGTTGAATAGAATAACGGAATTATTGAAATATATAAAGCCTTGTTGATTAGAATGCGCTATTTTGACGCGAACGATATTTATATCGATTATATTCGTTTTTATAAATTGAATAGAAAAGAAATTTTGATTTGAATCGAATAGAAAACCAATTTGAATTGAACTGAATAGAAAACCAATTTGAATTAAATCGAATAGAAAACCAATTTGAATTGAATCGAATAGAAAACCAATTTGAATTGAATCGAATTGAAAACAAATTCGAATTGAATTGAAAACGAATTGAAATGAATACAAATTGAATTGAAATTTGAATAGAAATGAATTTTAAAACGAATTTATGAGGAAAAATTCAATTTTGATTTGAATTGAAATGGAAGTTGAAATTGTTTTTGAAACGAATTTAAAACTATTTATAAAATTCGTTTTAAATAAAATCGACGAAATATATATTATATATATAATATAATGGCCTGAATAGAACGCGCCGCGCCGCGGCCGTTCGTGAATTTCGACCATTTATTTCAAACGGACATTACGGGAGATCCGACCGTCGGATTCTCCTAAAACCGGAACCGTTGGGTTCGTATCGAAAAGAGCTTTCCAACGAATATTATAAATTCAAAATATAACGGTTGGATTTGGAGTTACGTCCAAATCAAATTTGGAAAAGGTCGCTGTAAGTGCAGTTCGATGGCCGTTGATGGAAATCGACTGTACGGGCCTTGATAAAATTACTAAAAATAGTAGTAATTTGTGTAAAATCATAAGAAATGATTTGGGAAAAATTGGGATGAAAAACTCCATATTTGAAAAGATAAAAATAGATTTTTATCGAAATGAACTAGTTTTGAACTGAAATTAAAACCCATTTATTTTTAAATAAATAAATTAGATTTGAAATGGGTTTAAATAGAACTGATTCATGGGTTTATCGTGAACTGTGTTTTAAATAACACTAGTTCTTTAACCCGATAATAAATAGAATGTGATTTGGGTTTATCGTGAACTGTGTTTTAAATGACACTAGTTCTTTAACCCAGTAAAAGGAGTTTTAATGAATCCGCAATTAAATTGAAATGTGAATTGATAATTTAATTTATCAAATTTAGAAAGTGAGCGAGGACGGAGTATCACCAGTTTTGCTCCAAAGCGATAGTTAAATCTTTAATCAGATTTGAACATGAAATGGTAATTAATTTTATCGATAACACTGTGGTGTTAGATGTGGAGTATTAGCAGTTTTGCTTCATGGAATGAATAGGTTGGGATTGGGAAATAAAACAAATAATTACTTCGGTGTGGTGCGCTAATCTCGACTAGTTTGGAAAACCATAATTTGGTTTGAAATGACATCCAAAGGAAGATCAAAGGATAAATTTTAAAGAATTTATCTTGGATAAAATTAATGGGAACCTTTCCCTAAGAATATGAAATTTAGAAACTAGTTGTAGGTTAGTTAAGAAGAATGGTTTCCTGGGTATTGATCTGATGTTGGTTTCGGCCTTCGGGGTTAATATTTGGGGAATTGCTCTCTTACTGATTTACGGTTAGTGACTAATGAAATGAAATGAGGCGTATGTTGTGTTTGTGTAACATATGTTTTTAATATACGCGGGTTGTTCGGAAAGGCCGGGTTTATACCCATTCTGAATAACTGATTCGACGATAAGTCGAAGATGAAGACGGTGGTTGAAGACCGGAAGTCTTCACATCGTTTGGGTGATTACTGATGATCTTGATTGGGCAGTACACCCAAGATGAGGGAATCAGTTGGTGGTCGTCCAGACGTACCTGGAGATCGATGGATATGCGAGGAAAGTGCCTCCGGTTTCGTTCAGACCCAGAACGAACTTGTAAATGGATTGTGTGTCTGACATTGGATTTTATTCTGTGTTGATTGATTTCTGTTAAATATATATCTATTTGGCGGCGGAGAATTTATTCTCTTGCTTAACGCCCTTCTCTGAGACGTACGAGCTTTAGAGGTTATATATCAATAGATATCAATCGCATGGCATGAATTGCATGTGTGGCACGCTGAGTTGCATGGATCAAGGCTTCTGTTGAAAAGCAAAGTCTTGTGGTTGATGATCAAAGCACGGCCTACGTGGTAGCTTTGTGTATAACGTGAATTCGCGAGCTTCACACCTCGGTATGAGTCAAAAACTGGTTACAGACCGTTGGGAGAACACGACGTTTCTTTCTAGCTTTGGTGGTGTCAGTGACTTACCAGCCCTGACATTTATATACTTTTCACCTTTGTGGTTGTTGGAATGAGGCGCCTCGATATTAGGTTTGTAAGGACCGGGAAACGTGTGTTCAGGAATTGCCAATCCTCAAACGTAAGAGAGGACCGGCCCAACCGATTCCAGGGTTGCCCAGAGTGTGTAGTCCTGAGGCATTTGCTAGAGTGTCTCGAAGCGGAGAGGAGCTTGCCCCTTGCCTCGACTCATGACGGAAATCCAATTTCCGATACGTGTAATTCGGTTTTAATTGTAGAACTAGTATGGCGACATGATATATGGTACCCATGCCGTCTATGATTTATATTTATGATTGAAATTGCTTTGACACTATACACTTATTATAGTATCAAATGATTTGTTTTAAACGTACCAAGCATGTTTGGCTATTATAAGGGAAAACCCTATCCTCCGGCTTGCGTTGCATTGTGTGATGGGACCTGGGTCTTATAATAGCTTCATTTTTTGAAAAAGCATTGCGCTGTTTATTCTATGCACTAGTATTCTTGGGAGGAAACCCGTTCCGTGTTATACAGCGTGGTCCCTTGAATTACTCTCTTTTAAAGTAAAGTTTTAAATAACTGTTTTAGTTCTCACACTAGTCGCATAATTGACCTGGAGTTTATTGTTTTAACCTAAACTCTGGGTGCCCCTATTTTCCGCACGGGCAGCTAGTAGTTTTGGTTTTGCAGATTTATATTCACAGGATCCTGGTTTACAGCTGGAATGATATCCGGAAAGCTCTGTATCCGTATATCACCTTCAGTTGTGCTTTGTATTATTTTCTGCTGCTATGTATTTATTGTAATCTCTAATATTTATCGAATGTAATTTATTCATTTATACTCTGTATATTCTTGTATTCTGATGGAATTATTGTAATAGCAATGAAATGTTCTTCCATCTGTGTTCTGATTTGTCCTGTTCTCAAACAATCAGGGGTTTCGAACGGTCTAGGTCGGTTTAACGACTGATTCGGATCGAGCGAAATTCCTTGTCGTCACATTTGGTATCAGAGCTTTGGTTTACAGAGCTCGAGAACAAGACACATTAGAACCATACGAAAGAATTCATCAGATATTGGATTAGTAATATCCAATTAGAATTACTCGTTAGAGATAGGATCAGTAGTATCCTAGAACGAGTGTGAAGAGTATATTCTCAAATGAAAACAATTTTGTTTTAAAAATTTAAATTGTTTTACACGTATTTGAATATTTGTTTATTTTGAATTTGGACAATCGAGTATATAAAGATTTTGCATAAACGCGTCATGAACGTATATTTGAGGTTTTAATATACTAGATAGATATAGAATCATACTCTAGTGGCCCGAAGATGATTCTGATGGTTGAGTACTCGTCATCGGCATTTATTTTCGAGTGACGAAGGTGTGATATCTATATATTTCCAGCAGGCTGGTGTGAGAACCAAAACTTATATAGATAGATTTATTGTTGTGAATTGGCATCAAAACAAGATTTTCAGTATATGTATCAAAATTATGAATTTGAAACTCTAATTCACTAATTGATTGATGTTTGTGTTGTATGTTTATTTGTTTGATAATTTTGAACCATTATGCCTAATTGAACCAAATATTGAACTGTATTGAAAATTGGTCGCATTTGCTTGCATATACATATACTTACGTTGAACAGGTCATAGCAAGGAGGCTAGAGCAGAGAATAAAATTTGTTTGCCCGACAAATAGGTACATGTTTACTATAATTTACTGTTTTGTTTGGGTGATGATGATTTTATAAGCCGATTGGCTAGCCGCTTGGCTTTTTCTTTTTCTTTTTGAGATCAGAAGGCCTATATGGAAATTTCGGGATTTTCCCGTGGCTCCCGGTGTGGGGGAGGTTATGGCGAAATTTTTCGAAAATTTAGGGTGTTAGCCAAAATTTTGAAGAATTTGAAAATTCTCAGAAACTGAAAAGTTGGAGAATGGAAGCCAGATCGAACGTAGAGTTGATTAATCAAACCACTTTCGACTTTGTTCCTTTTCGGGGACGAAATGTTTTAAGTGGGGGAGATTGTAACAACCCGAAAATCTGGGCCAGTTTAAAATTTTTATTTTGGCAATTTTAGCGAATTTTGAACATTTAAAATGGATTATTTTAAATAATATCGACGAGAAATATATTTTAAATTGAATTCGAACGAATATAATTATATACGTCGTCGTTAGAATATAAATATTTATATATAATTATAAATAGAATTGAAAATGGCGCGGTAGTTCGATAATTCGATTTCAAACTTCAATTGAACGTACCGGTTGCAAAACAATCCGGATTTTAACGAAACCAAAAATATTAGGATCTAATTGATAATATCTTTCCAACGAATCCGAAAAATCAAGATTTCATAGCGGGAATCAAAAGATATGTCCAGTTGAAAATTCGGAATAGTCGCTATGGAATTCAGGCCCTTAAAAATAGACATTTTGCAAACGACCTCGGATTTCGACGAAACCACTTTTGTTGGATCCGTGATGTCAAATTATTGCTAGGTTTTAAATTTCATAATTTTTCGAATCAATATGTGAGCGTGGCAAAGGAAAACGTGTTTGACCAGTTTCAGTTGATTTTAATCGACTGGAAATTGGCCATTTTTCCAACGGTCTCAGAATTCGACGAAACTAGTTTTGTTAGGACCGTATCGTCAATACGAAGCTAGAAAATATTTTTATGGAATTTTTCGAGTTAGTATGTGACCCCAGTAAATTGAAATGCGCGTTCAAATTCAATATATATAGTTATATGTTGATTTTGACGAAAATTGATCGAAACGATCAAATCATCTTACGATACATATCCCATTGTGTTCGGAATGGGGGTAATTAGCTATGGATGACAGACGGTGGGCCTCGTTTAGAGGTCGTATGAAAAAGTTGCTTTTTGAAATTAGATAATTAAATAAATTAAAAATAAAATTCCTCTCCCTCTCTCCTCTCTATATTCCTCTGCCCCCCCCCCCTTTTTCTTCGAATCAGAAAAGTCAAAAAAAGAAAGAAAGAGAAAGACGGGGGGAACCCGCCGCCGCCGCCTCAGAGGAGGGGCGCCACCTCCGAACCCACCCCCCCTCCACCTCGGCCTCGCAGACCCCTCCTCTTCGATCGACGCGACACAGCCCCCCTCCCTCCATCTTCTCCGTCGAAGAACCCCCCCTGCTCCGCCCCACGTCAGCATCGCGGTGGCCACCACCACCTGACCCCAACTCCGGCGAGCTTCCTTCGCCCCCTCCTTGCTGACGCCGACCCCCATCTCCTTCCGCCTCCCCTTCTTCAGCTCCACACAGATGCGCCCCCCCTTCAGCGAACCTCTCCCCCTCCTAGTCCGATTCCAAAGTAAGCTTCTTTATTTTTATTCATTTAATTTCAATTTTTTTATTTGAAGTAAATACATTGTTGTGAAATCAGTTTTTGTAAGTGGAGAACAAAGATTTTTATTCGACAAAAGAAATGATTTTTATTCGACAAAAGATAAGAATTTTATTCGACAAAAGATGTGAAAAATGAAAAGGCGAAATCTTTATGTATTGTATAGCGATGTAAAAATAGAATTTTTATCTATATAGTAGCAATGTAAAAATAGAATTTTTATCCATATAGCGTGATTATAAAAATGGGATTTTTATATATTGAATAACGAAGTAAAAATGGGATTTTTATATATTGAATAGCGAAGTAAAAATTCGATTTTTATATATTGAATAGCGAAGTAAAAATTCGATTTTTATATATTGAATAGCGAAGTAAAAATTCGATTTTTATATATTGAATAGCGAAGTAAAAATAGGATTTTTATATATTGGATAGCAATATAAAAATGTGATTTTTATATATGTAGTGGCTAAGGACGACGAAAGTGATAAGAGACGAGAACGAAGAAGATTTCTAATTAAGAAGAGACGTAGAGTTGGATAGCTTTCGTTGAGAATTTCTCACTCTTCAATTTCTTTTTCTAGTTATATATATATACTAGGATGCAGACAGTGCTTAGCAGCACCCGACACCCGTCATCCGCAGACCATGGATGGCTTGTTTGTTAAATTGTTTGGTTGTGTAGTTGGTTAGATTATTTGGTTTGAATTGAATTGTTTGGTGAAATGGAATGGATTTGATTGATGTGTGAATGGCGTGGGCCTTCACTAGACCGGGGATAAGGCTAGGCCTTGTCCCGTTTCTAGTATCGTGCCGTTATGCCGCCGAAATTTTCTAAAATAAGTTAGAAAAATAAAAATATCATTTTTATTTTGTAAATGAACTGAATAAAAATTCATGTGTTAAAATAAAATATTTGATCATTAAAAATATAATTTTTAACGTGAATGTGAATAAATAAATATTCATTTACAAACCGGATGGTTTGTTTATGTACACCTATTTGAAGGACATTGATTGGGACGATAAATTTTACACATCGCCCAACTGCACGAATAAAATCTGTGTTTGATTGTTTGAAACCCCACACGGGTATTGGGATAATTTATGACACACACTAATCCCAATAATTAGTTGTATGTCGATCAATTGATTGACGGGCTGTTATAAGCATTAGATATCTATATTTGATGCTTATATAGTGTAGTGCACTTTGGATGATGGTTGATTATTTATCGTTGCTATTATATACATGTGTTGTATGGAATCCATATAATTAACTTTATATGGTAATTGATTGGGCCTCATTCCAATCGGGAAAATAAAGAATATTATAAAATAAAGGTTCATGTGTTGACTGTACTCATCCGTTGAGATTAGTCATGTGTTGAACGAAGTATTTTAACAATAAAATTTATATCTTTATCACTATAAAATAAAGGTTCATGTGTTGACTGTACTCATCCGTTGAGATTGGTCATGTGTTGAACGAAATATTTTAACAATAAAATTTACATCTTTATCATATAAAAATTAGAAACTAACTGGAAAATAGATAAGATGAGTGGTCTCCTGGATATTAATCTGATGTTGGTTTCGGCCTTCGGGGTTAATATTCAGAGAATCGTTCTCTTACTAATTTACGGTTGGAGTCTGATTTAATATCAAACGATAGATACCTTAATTTTCATAAAATATATTAAATAACAAAAATAGTCACACGTGGACAGTACTCATTCGTTGAGATTAGTCGTGTATTGACAAAAATATAGATTCACATATTGAATAGAATAAATATTCATTTGTTGAATAGAATAACGGAATTATTGAAATATATAAAGCCGTGTTGATTAGAGATGCGCTATTTTGACGCGAATGATATTTATATCAATTATATTCGTTTTTATAAATTGAATAGAAAAGAAATTTTGATTTGAATCGAATAGAAAACCAATTTGAATTGAACTGAATAGAAAACCAATTTGAATTAAATCGAATAGAAAACCAATTTGAATTGAATCGAATAGAAAACCAATTTGAATTGAATCGAATTGAAAACGAATTCGAATTGAATTGAAAACGAATTCGAATTGAATTGAAAACGAATTCGAATTGAATTGAAAACGAATTGAAATGAATTCAAATTGAATTGAAATTTGAATAGAAATGAATTTTAAAATGAATTTATAAGGAAAAATTCAATTTTGATTTGAATTGAAATGGAAGTTGAAATTGTTTTTGAAACGAATTTAAAACTATTTATAAAATTCGTTTTAAATAAAATCGACGAAATATATTATATATATATATATATAATATAATGGCCTGAATAGAACGCGCCGCGCCGCGGCCGTTCGTGAATTTCGACCATTTATTTCAAACGGACATTACGGGAGATCCGACCGTCGGATTCTCCTAAAACCGGAACCGTTGGGTTCGTATCGAAAAGAGCTTTCTAATGAATATTAGAAATTCAAAACTAACGGTTGGATTTGGAGATACGTCCAAAATCAAATTTGGAAAAGGTCGCTGTAAGTGCAGTTCGATGGCCGTTGATGGAAATTGACTGTACGGGCCTTGATAAAATTATTAAAAATAGTACTAATTTGTGTAAAATCATAAGAAATGATTTGGGAAAAATTGGGATGAAAAACTCCATATTTGAAAAGATAAAAATAGATTTTTATCGAAATGAACTAGTTTTGAACTGAAATTAAAACCCATTTATTTTTAAATAAATAAATTAGATTTGAAATGGGTTTAAATAGAACTTATTCATGGGTTTATCGTGAACTATGTTTTAAATAACACTAGTTCTTTAACCCGATAATAAATAGAATGTGATTTGGGTTTATCGTGATTTGTGTTTTAAATGACACTAGTTTTTTAACCCAGTAAAAGGAGTTTTAATGAATCCGCAATTAAATTGAAATGTGAATTGATAATTTAATTTATCAAATTTAGAAAGTGAGCGAGGATGTAGTATCACCAGTTTTGCTCCAAAGCGATAGTTAAATCTTTAATCAGATTTGAACGTGAAATGGTAATTAATTTTACTGATAACACTGTGGTGTTAGATGTGGAGTATTACCAGTTTTGCTTCATGGGATGAATAGGTTGGGATTGGGAAATAAAACAAATAATTACTTCGGTGTGGTGCGCTAATCTCGACTAGTTTGGAAAACCATAATTTGGATTGAAATGACATCCAAAGGAAGATCAAAGGATAAATTTTAAAGAATTTATCTTGGATAAAATTAATGGGAACCTTTCCCTAAGAATATGAAATTTAGAAACTAGTTGTAGGTTAGTTAAGAAGAATGGTTTCCTGGGTATTGATCTGATGTTGGTTTCGGCCTTCGGGGTTAATATTTGGGGAATTGCTCTCTTACTGATTTACGGTTAGTGACTAATGAATTGGAATGAGGCATATGTTGTGTTTGTGTAACATATGTTTTTAATATACGCGGGTTGTTCGGAAAGGCCGGGTTTATACCCATTCTGAATAACCGATTCGACGATAAGTCGAAGATGAAGACGGTGGTTGAAGACCGGAAGTCTTCACATCATTTGGGTGATTACTGATGATCTTGATTGGGCAGTACACCCAAGATGAGGGAATCCGTTGGTGGTCGTCCAGACGTACCTGGAGATCGATGGATATGCGAGGAAAGTGCCTCCGGTTTCGTTCAGACCCAGAACGAACTTGTAAATGGATTGTGTGTCTGACATTGGATTTTATTCTGTGTTGATTGATTTCTGTTAAATATACATTTGTTTGGCGGCGGAGAATTTATTCTCTTGCTTAACGCCCTTCTCTGAGACGTACGAGCTTAGAGGTTGTATATCGATAGATATCAATCGCATGGCATGAATTGCCTGTGTGGCACGCTGAGTTGCATGGATCTAGGCTTCTATTGAAAAGCAAAGTCTTGTGGTTGATGATCAAAGCACGACCTACGTGGTAGCTTTGTGTATAACGTGAATTTGCGGGCCTCACACCTCGGTATGAGTCAAAAACGGGATACGGACCGTTGGGAGAACACGACGTTTCTTTCTAGCTTTGGTGGTGTCAGTGACTTACCAGCCCTGACATTTATATACTTTTCACCTTTGTGGTTGTTGGAATGAGGCGCCTCGATATTAGGTCTGTAAGGACCGGGAAACGTGTGTTCAGGAATTGCCAATCCTCAAACATAAGAGTGGACCGACCCAATCGATTCCAGGGTTGCCCAGAGTGTGTAGTCCTGAGGCATTTGCTAGAGTGTCTCGAAGCGGAGAGGAGCTTGCCCCTTGCCTCGACTCATGACGGAAATCCAATTTCCAATACGTGTAATTCGGTTTTAATTGTAGAACTAGTATGGCGACATGATATATGGTACCCATGCCGTCTATGATTTATATTTATGATTCAAATTGTTTTGACACTATACACTTATTATAGTATCAAATGATTTGTTTTAAACGTAACAAGCATGTTTGGATATTATAAGGGAAAACCCTATCCTCCGGCTTGCGTTGCATTGTGTGATGGGACCTGGGTCTTATAATAGCTTCATTTTTTGAAAAAGCATTGTGCTGTTTATTCTATGCACTAGTATTCTTGGGAGGAAACCCGTTCCGTGTTATACGGCGTGGTCCCTTGAATTACTCTCTTTTAAAGTAAAGTTTTAAATAACTGTTTTAGTTCTCACACCAGTCGCATGACTGACCTGGAGTTTATTGTTTTAACCTAAACTCTGGGTGCCCCTATTTTCCGCACGGGCAGCTAGTAGTTTTGGTTTTGCAGATTTATATTCACAGGATTCTGGTTTACAGCTGGAATGATATCCGGAAAGCTCTGTATCCGTATATCACCTTCAGTTGTGCTTTGTATTATTTTCTGCTGCTATGTATTTATTGTAATCTATGATATTTATTGAATGTAATATATTCATTTATACTCTGTATATTCTTGTATTCTGATGGAATTGTTGTAATAGCAATGAAATGTTCTTCCATCTGTGTTCTGATTTGTCCTGTTCTCAAACGATCAGGGGTTTCGAACGGTCTAGGTCGATTTAACGACTGATTTAGATCGAGCGAAATTCCTTGTCGTCACAGTTATTGTTCCGAATTTGGGGTAACTTGAAAGATTAAACCTAGACTGGCGGAAAAATGTAAATTGAAATATTAAATCTAGATTGGGCCCTAACTATTGGCTGGGACGCCAAGTATAATGAATATTGTAATTTTGGGGCATGATTATTATTGCAAATTTGGGAAGATTGGGTGTAGCCTACTTTGAGTTATAACTTGTAATTAAATTTGTGGGGCATATCTTGCAATTAGCTTTGTTGGGTATAACTTGAGAATTGGAACATGACTAGTTTTGTGAATTTGGGATAATTAGCATATAAAATCTAGACTTGGACATGTATGGTAAATATGCTAAAAGATAAACATGCCTAACCCGAGGTTAGATTAAGTTGCGGTGTAAAACTACCTGAAAACGCCCGGCACATCTAGTAACTGCAACAACACAGATGAGAGGTTAGCGCATTTAGCCCAAATACTCGAGGTAAGAATGAGTTTGCAGTAGAAATCTGCCCAAAACCGCCCGGCACGTCCAGCAACCGCAAACAACAGTTCTAATGTGAGAGGTTAAGGCGTTAATGAATGAATTAATGCTAATAAACAAGATAGGCTAATATAACATGATGTGTGGTAGGGTTAAGTTAAACAAGAGAACAACAGTTAACCAATATAACATGACGAATGGGAAAGGTTAAGTTAACACGAGAGGACAACACTTAACCGATATAACATGATGAATGAGTAGGGTTAAGTTAACACAAGAAGGCAGCACTTAACCAATATAACATGATGTGTGGTAGGGGTAAGTTAAAACAAGAGGGCAACACTTAACCAATATAACATGATGAATGGGAAGGGTTAAGTTGACATGAGAGGACAACACTTAACTAATATAACATGATTTGTGGTAGGGTTAAGTTAACACAAGAAGGCAACACTTAACCAGCATAACATGACAAGTGGGTGGGTTAAGTTAAATTGAATTTGATTGATGACAGTTAACCAATGCAACATGATCAACACGTGGGGTTAAGTTAATGAGAGATACTTAACCAATATAACTTGATGAATGAATAGGGTTAAGTTAATGGGAAATACTTAACCAATGTAACATGATGAAAGAACAGGGTTAAGTTAATAGGAAACACTTAACCAATCCAACATGATGAGTGAGAAGCGTTAAGTTAATAAGAAACACTTAACCAACATGATATGATGAGTGGGTGGGTTTAGTTAACATGAATGGACAACAGTTAACCAATATGGCATAATGTGTGGGAGGATTAAGTACATATTGGGTTGGTGGGTAATATTAGTAAATATAGGCCCACAAACTTAACCATTAAATAAACATGTTTGAATCAGTGGGAGGGTTAAGTACATATCGAGTTGGTGGGTAATATTAGTATATATGCCCACAAACTTACCGTTAAATAAACATGTTTGAATCAGGGGGAGGGTTAAGTACATCTCGTGTAGGTGGGTAATATTTATATATATAGGACCACAAACTTAACCAGTAGGAAACCCTAGTAACAGGGACCCATTTCAACAGTAACCCACACAGATGTATCATGGTACCCTGAACTAGGCAGGATGGGGCACAATTACTTGGCTAATTATGAGCGGTCAAAATAGTGGCAGGAGGTACGTCAGTGTAGGTTCCAACGAATTATAGGCATGCACGTACTCCGAAGTGGGAAAAAACAGGCATTGGGTACCAGTAGTTATACACTGTGCATCCTGAATCATGTCGGGTTGGTATCATAAGGATTGATACACCTTATGATGGGACCAACATAGGATATCTACACGCAAGAGAGGGCTGATTGACATAGACACAATGAAAATTAATATAAGTAGGGAGCCTATCGATAGGGTAGTATAGGACATCTATCATCTTCATGGTAGTTAGGTTGATTGAGGTAAAATCCTCATACTAGATGTACACCTGAAGGCCACCATAATTGTGCGGATTGTGATCACATGGTAATATTATCATTTTACACAGATTACTAATTGGGACACTAGTTAGGCAGTGCAGAGATATACAAATAAGAATAAAAAGGTAGTAGCGAAGCAGAGAAAGAGTAGAAGCGTGTTCAGTTTATCTTGCCTTATCATATCATATGCTAATCTTATGTTATCTTGATATCCCGGCTATCATGGCATTGTCTTATATTCAGTTTATTCATGTCATGTTACTTTTACCTGTTTGCATACTGAAAGTCACTGGACTTACCAGACTTATGTCTGACCTAGTTTGTTTTGCTTTTTTTTCTTCCGTTTCCCCCCTAGGTTCACAAGGAGGAAATGTTACCACTTAGCTCAGTTTTCTTTCTAAGCACGGAGATAGTAGATGTATTGCTTTGGACTCTCTCTTCCACTGCTATGGCTGGTTCATGCTTTATTGGGGAATATCATTGTTATTTTTATGCTTCTTTTATACTTCGAAGTTTTTGAATCAAGATAGAAGATCCATGTATTACTTTTAAATATGATTGAGAAAATTGTTATAAAAGCTTGACTGAACCACATTGTTTATAAAATGACTTTATTTTCCGCTGCTTTATTTGTTTGTCTTGTAATTTATCTGCATCTTTTACATAAAACTCTCCATCGAAGTTAAGGCATTCCCTTTGTGAGTGACCTTAATGGAGGTGGGGTGTTTCACTTGGTATCGGAGCTGAAGGTTACTAGATCAGATAAAAGATTTGAAAAATTATTTTCAAAACGGTTTTAAAAGTAGCATTTTCTAAAGAAAAGTTTTGTTTTAAAGGCATATTCCCCAAAGCCATATGCATTATCTTTTGATCCTCTGTTTGAATCCTTGTTTTCCTTCCTTACTGAGTCCCCGTGGCTCCTGGCTTTCTGGGAGGTAACCTCATCGCGGCATGGTTCCGTAGGCATGATGAGACTACGACACCTGTCAAAGGGCGAAGAAATGCCCAACTTCCATATATAGCCGCAGTAGTTTCACCTGCGGCTAATTTTCTTTCAAGCTTTGTAGGGTTTTCCGTGTGATGGAGGCATCTTTCAAGAGACTTGTCAACAAGTTACACAAAGATGGCAAAGATGAGAATAAGGGGGCTTGGTTAAGGAACACAACCCAAGGATGAGAAACTCATGGATATGGACCTGGTCCATGAAGGAGGAAAGAATAGAAAAATCTAAGACAAGAGGAAGTGTCGTTATAACGGGTCATATAATTAAGGACAAGGGCAAGAACAAAGGATAGGATTTTTTCGGAGGGCAAGTGCATGCTCTCACCGCCAGCGTACCTGAGAGAGAGGTAGTAAAGCTTCGGTTGAAAAAGTTTAGTTTTCTTTTGATCATCCTGTTAGTACTCTTTTGATTTTAGCACTTCACATTCGTTTATATCTGCTTCCATAGTTGAGTCTCTGCACCTTAGTACTCATAGAAGATCCCATTATTGTCTCAAATCCAATTGGTGGTTCGGCTCATTTATCTTTGATTTGTAAGGATTTGAGAATAGCTATATTAAGTATTGAGTTTAAGTGTAATGTTTATGTTTTCGGGTTTCATGGGCTATGGGTTGATTCTAGGCATGGATTGGTTAGCTAGTAATTGTGAAAGGAGGGTAGTTAGACTTTTGACTTGCCTCAGGAATACCCTCGAGATTTTGTGTGTTCCTTAGGGATTAGTTTGGCTTAGCTACCTAAAATCACTTGATGCATCTATCAACGATTTGCGATCTGTTAGAGTAGTCCATGAGTACGCAGATGTTTTTGATTAGGTTAGGGGTTTGTCCCTTAAAACGCGGGATAAACTTCTGCATATATCTAGTTAACAATGCAAAGCCAGTTACATTACCTGTATGACACATGACTCCAAGGGAAAGGAAGGGCTTAGTAAACAAGTAAAAGAGTTACTTGAGAAAGGGTTCATAAGCTGAAGTACTTCTAAATGGGGTGCTCCTGTTGTTCTCGCTACAAAGGCGGATGGCTCACTTCGCTTGTGCATAGATAATATTTTGGCTTTCTCTAAGAGTGGGGAAGAACATGCTTTGTATTTAAGGGAAGTCTCGAATACCCTCCAAGCGCATCAGCTTAAGGCTAAGTTCTCCAAATGTCAATTTTGGAGGAAAGAAGTGAGGTTCTTAGAACACATGGTCTCTAAGGAAGGGATAGCAGTGGATCCTGCAAAAGGTAGTGGCAATCCAAGGTTAGAAGGTTCCTAGAAAAGCAATGGAAGTAAGAAGTTTTCTAGGTTTGGCGGGCTGCTATATGAGGTTAAGAAGTTTTCTAGGGTTGGCGGGCTGCTATAGGAGGTTCGTTAAGGAATTTTCGAAGATATTAGCCCCGGCCTTGACTTTGCTAGATGGGAGAAAACCGTTCATAGTATATACCGGTGCTTACGGAACCGGGCTTGGAGCAGTTCTCAATGCAAGAAGGAAAAGTGATATGAAAAAGGCGGTAGGTACGTAGTTATGTTAAGCACCGCTTGTCATCCTCTGACAGGAAGGGTGAATAGGATTTTGGAAAACCTTTTGAGGAAATGTTAGCATGACACAACAGAAGTGGTAGTGCTGAGTATACTAGAAGGAGAAGAAATG
The DNA here is from genome assembly GCA_030737875.1 of Allium sativum. Classification (NCBI taxonomy): domain Eukaryota; kingdom Viridiplantae; phylum Streptophyta; class Magnoliopsida; order Asparagales; family Amaryllidaceae; genus Allium; species Allium sativum. The sequence continues at coordinate 115,173,983 of CM060909.1, forward strand.
GAATGAGGGGCGACAGTGAAATGAGCTCCAACTCATATTTTGGAAATAGAAATTAAGAAGCTACGCAATCGTGAAGTTAAGACAGTCAGGGCACAATGGAGTGAAGCTCAAGAAGATGCGACTTCGAAGACTGAAGACTAGATACGCGCATCATACCCTTTTTGAGGGTATATCCTTGATTCCTCTTTTTCTGTAAAGTTTATTTGCATGCTAGTCTTTATCTTTTAAGTATATCTTCTCGGTCCTTTCCTCAATCCTTAGGTAGAAGCCAATGGATGTAAACATGTGTTTGAAACATGTTATGATTTATGGTTGCAAGTGGTTGCTAGTGGTTGCTCGTGGATACATATACACATACATTAGGTACTAGATCGGCTCAGTCACTTTCATATTGCGTATGCATATATGTATTTGTATATGGATTGAAACTTGATGTGTTATCAAATGGATGTTGCATTTGTATGAATGATTATGCACTCATGTAGAAGTTATAAAGTATAATTAGGAATAATTGCATACATGATGGACTCGTCGCACTGACATAATTCGCATTAAGGAGGTCAACAAAGTCAGTAGGCCGCCTGATTTTGCATTAAAAAAGGACATATACACACACTATGCATCTGTTCATGAAAAGCATTAGATACATTTTACGGACAATGGATGCCTATGATTGATGGTTGAGTAGATGGATGTTGGATGGTAGGATATGCATTCTTCTTAACTTAGAGATTTCGGGGATGAAATCCTTTAAGGAGGGGAGAATGTAACACCCTGTATTTTCTGTGAATATTAAAGAATACTTAATTTTAAAAGTGGGAATTAAGGGAAATGGGTTGCGCCATTGCGTTCGTCTCGGAATTCTACTCGAGATAGAGTCCGAGTTTGCATGAATCGGACTCCATATGAAGAAGTTATGGAGTTCAAAAGATTTCTAGTTTAATCAGAAAATTAAATATAAATAATAATTAATTCAGAAAGTAGTTTAAATTTCAAAATTCCGAGAATCAGCTGGGCGGGAAAATTCCCGCCTATATGGGTCAACTCCCCCTAGGGGGTTGACATAGGTGTCGACCCCCCTGTAGGGGTCAACCCCCTCAGCCAGATCCGAACAGTGACGATTTCTGACTTGTTGCTTAGTCACTAGGGCATAGGTGGCAGTTTCTGGATAGCTCTAATTAGTCTGGGTGGTTCCAATTTCTCCAAGGTTAATCTAACGGCTTACATTAATTTAAACTTCTATATAAACAACCCCAACCCTCAACCCTAAACCACACAATTTCATTTCAAGGAGCCATCGTGCTGTCCATGGATAAACTAGTGTAGCCTCCAGTCTTCCCTAAAACTAGAAAACAAGTTAGAAGCTACGAATCAAATCTAAATTAGAGAATCGATAGTCTACATCAAAGGATAGCTTTTCAGTTTCAGAAAATAAATACCAGAAAACAAGATTTGTCCTTTGTTTAGTAAGTTCAAGTTACTTTCAGATGTGAATTCTTAATTGAAATTCTTGGCATGTAATAATATGAATCCAAGCTATACCTGATTATGAGATAATCCTTTCAGATTTATCCTATCTATTTTATCAGATCTGTGCCTGGGATGTTATTCAAATCTGTTTTATCAGATTTGTGCCTGCGATGTTATTCAAATCTAATCTATCAGATTTATGCCTACGGTGTAATTTTATTCAGATCATACATCTTTATCTTCCTGATATTGCTATTATCAAATCTAGCGTCATATGGCTATTTTAGGCCTAATCTTTTATGTTTCCTCTTCTTCCCCTTTTATTATGGATCTAGGTTGTCTCAAACCTAGACGAAAGCTTGTTATAAATATATATATATATATATATACATGATTGGAATACGGGGGAATTGGGCCTAATCTATTTTTTTGTACTATTGGCGTAACTTGTAATTGAGATTTGGGGATAACTTGTAAATGAGATTTGGGCATAACTTGTAACTGAGATTTGGGCATAACTTGTAAATGAGATTTGGACATAACTTGTAACCGAGATTTGGGTATAACTTGTAATTAAAATTGGGCATTATTATCGTTATAACTGCAAGATGGGTTAATTTGCATATAAATCATGTTTTGGGCATGATTGTTATTATTTCGAATTTAGGGTAATTTGAAACATTAAACCTAGATTGGGGGAAAACTGTAAATTGGAATATTAAATTTAGATTGGGCCTAACTATTGGTTGGGACGCCAAGTATAATGAATATTGTAATTTTGGAGCAAGATTATTATAGCAAATTTGGGAAGATTGGGAATAACCTACTTTGAGTTATAACATGTAATTAAATTTGTGGGGCATAACTTGTAATTAGCTTTGTTGGGTATAACTTGAGAATTGGAACATGACTAGTTTTATGAATTTGGGATAATTAGCATATAAAATCTAGACTTGGACATGTATGGTAAATATGCTAAAATACAAATATGCCTAACCCGAGGTTAGATTGAGTTGCGGTGTAAAACTTCCCGGAAACGCCCGGCACATCCAGTAACCGCAACAACACAGATCTAATGTGAGAGGTTAGCGCATTTAGCCCAAAAACCCGAGGTTAGAATGTGTTTGCGGTAGAAGTCTGTCCGGAACCGCCCGGCACATCCAGCAATCGCAAACAACAGTTCTATTGTGAGAGGTTAAGGCGTTAATGAATGAATTAATGCTAATAAACAAGACAGGCTAATATAACATGATGTGTGGTAAGGTTAAGTTAAAACAAGAGAACAACACTTAACCAATATAACATGACGAATTGGAAAGGTTAAGTTAACATGAGAGGACAACACTTAACCGATATAACATGATGAATGAGTAGGGTTAAGTTAACACAAGAAGGCAACACTTAACCAATATAACATGATGTGTGGTAGGGCTAAGTTAAAACAAGAGAGCAATGCTTAACCAATATAACATGATGAATGGGAAGGGTTAAGTTAATACGAGAGGACAACACTTAACCAATATAACATGATTTGTGGTAGGGTAAAGTTAACACAAGAAGGCAACACTTAACCAGCGTAACATGACAAGTGGGTGGGTTAAGTTAACTTGAATTTGATTGATGTCACTTAACCAATGCAACATGATGAACATGCGGGGTTAAGTTAATGAGAGATACTTAACCAATATAACTTGATGAATGAATAGGGTTAAGTTAATGGGAAATACTTAACCAATATAACATGATGAAAGAACAGGGTTATGTTAATAGGAAACACTTAACCAATCCAACATGATGAGTGAGAAGGGTTAAGTTAATAAGAAACACTTAACCAACATGATATGATGAGTGGGTGGGTTAAGTTAACATGAATGGACAACACTTAACAAATATGGCATAATGCGTGGGAGGGTTAAGTACATATTGGGTTGGTGGGTAATATTAGTAAATATAGGCCCACAAACTTAACCATTAAATAAACATGCTTGAATCAGTAGGAGGGTTAAGTACATATCGAGTTGGTGGGTAATATTAGTATTTATAGGCCCACAAACTTAACTGTTAAATAAACATGTTTGAATCAGTGGGAGGGTTAAGTACATCTCGTGTAGGTGGGTAATATTTGTATATATAGACCCACAAACTTAACCAGTAGGAAACCCTAGTAACGGGGACCCATTTCAGAAGTAACCTACACAGATGTATCATGGTACCCTGAACTAGGCGGGGGGCACGATTACTGAGCTGATTATAAGCGGTCAAAATAGCGGCTGGGGGTACGTCAGTGTAGGTTCTGATGGATTACGGGCGTGCACGTACTCCATAGTGGGAAAAAGCAGGCACTGGGTACCAGTTGTTATACACTGTGCATCCTGAATCATGTTGGGTTGCTATCATAAGGATTGATACACCTTATGGTGGGCCAGCACAGGGTATGCACACGCAAGAGAGGTCCGATTGACATAGACACAAGGAAAATTAATATAAGTAGGGAGCCGATCGATAGGGTAGTAAGGGTACATCTAATATCTTCATGGCAATTAGGCTGATTAAGGTAAGATCCTCATACTAGATGTACACCTGAAGGCTACCATAATTGCGGGGATTGGGATCACGTGGTATCATTTTACACAGATTACTAGTTGGGAAACTAGTTAGGCAGTGCAGAGATACAAAAATCAGAATAACAAGGTAGTAGAGAAGCAGAGAAAGAGTAGAAGCGCATTCAGTTTATCTTGCCTTATCATATTATATGCTAATCTTATGTTACATTGATATCCCGGTTATCACGGTATTGTCTTATATTCAGTTTATTCATGTCATGTTACTTTTAACTGTTTACATACTGAAAGTCACTGGACTTACCAGACTTATGTCTGACCTGATTTGTTTCGCCTCTTTTCTTCTGTTCCCACCCCCCCCCCCCCCCCAAGGTTCACAGGGAGGAAATGTTAGCACTTAGCTCTGTTTTCTTTCTAAGCACGCAGATAGTCGACGTATTGCTTTGGACTCTCTCTTCCACTGCTATGGCTGGTTCATGCTTTATTAGGGAATATCATTGTTATTTTTATGTTTCTTTTATACTTGGAAGTTTTTGAATCAAGACAGAAGTTCTATGTATTACTTTTAAATATGATTGAGACAATTGTTGTAAAAGCTTGACTGAACCACATTGTTTATAAAATGACTTTATTTTCCTGTGAAGACCCGTAACTTCCCCGTGAGGGAAAGCCCGGATACTTCGAGAACAAGCCACAACAGAACGCAGACAGAAGAATATTTCATTGCTTATTACAACAATTCCATCAGAATACAAGAATATTACAGAGTACGAATAAATATTACACAGAAAAATATCAGAGATTTAAATTACATTTAAACACATCGCAGCAGAAACAACAATATAAAACACAACTGAAAGTAATACACGGATACAGAGCTTTCTGAGCATCATTCCAGTTGTAAATCAGGATCCTGTGAATATAAATCTGCAAAACCAAAACTACTAGCTGCCCGTATGGAAATAGGGGCACCCAGAGTTTAGGTTAAAACAATAAACTCTAGGTCAGTCATGTGACTGGTGTGAGAACTAAAACAGTTATTAATCTTTGTTTTTAAAGTCAGGTAAATCAAGGGACCACGCCGTATATCACGGAACGGGTTTCCTCCCAAGAATACTAGTGCATAAAACAAACAGCGCAATGCAAAATAAAGAACAATGAAGCTATTATAAGACCCAGATCCCATCACACAATTGCAACACAAGCGGGAGGATAGGGTTTTCCCTTATAATAGCCAAATATGCTTGATACATGAAATTTCATCTTATATTATTACTATAAGTGAAGAAAACAACTTCAAATATAAATATATCAATCATAGACGGCATGGGTACCATATATCATGTCGCCAATACTAGGCTCTACAATCAAAACCACAAAATGTCATATTTGGAAATTGGATTTCCATCATGGTGGTTCCTGATTCGAAAGATCGATCGCGTAGTGCCATCTACAACGGCTTACATCTCAGCTAGAGAAAACACCGTAATGCACATCCGCACTTTTGGGAAATCGAGTATCACTGCAGCTTACGTCCCGGCAAGAGAAAACACCGCTTACCCTATCCCTCTGAGCACTAAGCTCAATCTCGGTCGACCGAATCCACGACACCACTAAGGTGCCCATCCTCTAAAAAGCATACTGATCAAACCATCAGTTTACCACCATACAGGGGTGTGAGGCTCGCGAATCAACGCTATACACAAAGCCGTGCTATATTAAAGCTGCGCTTTGATCATCATCCACCAAACTTTGCTTTTCAACAAAAGTCTGGATCACTGCATCTCAGCATGCCACACTATCAATCCATATCGTACCACTGATTTCTGCCAATATATAACCTCTGAGCTCGTATGTCTTAGAGAAGGGCATTAAGAAAGAGAATAAATTCTCCGCCGCCAAACAGATATATATTTAGCAGATATCAACAAATACAATATAAAGGAATACAATGTCAGACACACCATCCATTTACAAGTCCGTTCTGGGTCTGAACGAAACCGGAGGCACTTTCCTCGCATATCCGTCGACCTCCAAGTACGTCCGGACGGCTACTACTTTAGCCCCCTTCAAGGTAGCTACTCCCATCATGAGCATCAGTAGCACCCATCCATTCGATGTGAAGATCGTCGGTCTTGCACCGTCTTCAATCTCTTCGACTCGTCGTCGAATCAGTTATTCAGAATGGGTTATACCTGGACTTTCTGAATAACTCGCGTATCTTAATCAACAAGTGCCATAAAACACAATATACGCCTCATTCCAATTCAGGATATTCACACTCCTAGGGAAAGATTCCCATTAATTTTATCAAAGATAAATTCTTTTAAATTTATTCTTTAATCTTCCTTTGGATATCATTTCAAACCATATTATGGTTTTCCAAACTAGTCGGGATTAGCGGACCACACCAAAGTAATTATTTATTTTATTTCCCAATCCCAACCTATTTATCCCATGGAGCAAAACTGGTGATACTCCATAACTAACATCACGGTGTTATCGGTAAATTTAATTGCCATTTTACGTTAAAATCTAATAAAAGATTTTAACTATCGCTTTGGAGCAAAACTGGTAATACTCCATTCTCGCTCATTTTCCAAATTTGGTAATTTAAATTATCAATTCACATTTCAATCTATTTACCGATTCATTAAAACTCCTTTTATTGGGTTGAAGGACTAATGTCATTTAAAACACTGTTCACTATAAACCCAAATCACATTCTATTTATTATCGGGTTAAAGAACACGTGTTATTTAAAACACCGTTCACGGTAAACCCACAAATCAATTCCAATTAAATATATTAGAAATTCTGGTTATTTAAAACCCATTTCAAATTCAATTTATTTATTTCAAAAATAAATTGATTTTAATTCTAGTTCAAAACTAGTTCATTTCGATAAAAATCTATCTTTATCTTTTCAAATATGGAGTTCTTCATCCTAGTTTTTCCCAAATCATTTCTTATGATTTTACACAAATTATAGATATTTTTAATTATTTTACCAAGGCGCGTACAGTCGATTTCCATCTACGGCATCGAACAGCACTTACAACGACCTTTTCCAAATTTGATTTGGACATAATTCCAAATCCAACCATTAGATTTCAAATTTCTTATATTCATTGGAAAGCTCTTTTCGATACGAACCCAACGGTTCTGGTTTCAGGAGAATCCGACGGTCGGATCTCCCGTAATGTCCGTTCGAAGTCAATGGTCGAAATTCGCGAACTGCTGCGGCGCGGCGCGTTCTATTCAGGCCATTATATAATATATATATATAATATATAATATATATTTCGTCGATTTCTATTTAAAACGAATTTTATAAATCGTTTAAATTCGTTTCAAAAACAATTTCAACTTCCTTTTCAATTTCAAATCAAAGTTCAATTTTTCCTTATAAATTCGTTTTAAATTCATTTCAATTCAATTCAAATTCGATTTCAATTCAATTCAATTCGATTCAATTTCTATTCTATTCAATTCGATTCAATTTCTATTCTATTCAATTCGATTCAATTTCTATTCAATTCAATTCGATTCAATTTCTATTCAATTCAATTCGATTCAATTTCTATTCAATTTCTATTCAATTTCTATTCAATTCAATTTCTATTCAATTTCTATTCAATTCAATTCGATTCAATTTCTATTCAATTCGATTCAATTCAATTCGATCAATTCGATTCAATTCAATTCGATTCAATTCAATTCGATTCAATTCATTTCAATTCGATTCAATTTCAATTCGATTCAATTTCTATTCAATTCAATTCGATTCAATTTCAATTCAATTCAATTTGATTCCATTCTATTCGATTCAATTTGATTCTATTCTATTCGAATCAATTTCTATTCTATTCAATTCGATTCAATTTCTATTCAATTCGATTCAATTCGATTCAATTCAATTCAATTCAATTCAATTCAATTCGATTCAATTCGATTCAATTCAATTCGATTCAATTTCAATTCGATTCAATTTCTATTCAATTCAATTCGATTCAATTCAATTCGATTCAATTTCAATTCGATTCAATTTGATTCTATTCTATTCGATTCAATTTGATTCTATTCTATTCGAATCAATTTGATTCTATTCTATTCGAATACAAATTTCAATTCTATTCTATATTCGAATTCAAATTTCAATTCTATTTAATATTTTTACATCTCTTTCTAAATAGTCATTTTAAAAAAGAATATAATCGATATCAATATCGTTCGCGTCAAAATAGCGCATCTCTAATCAACACGGCTTTATATTTTTCAATAATTTCGTTATTCTATTCAACAAATGAATATTTATCCTATTCAACACATGAATCTATATTTCTTTCACCACCTGACTAATCTCAACAAATGAGTACCGTTAACACGTTAATCTTTATTTTATAATATTCTTTATTTTCCCAATTGGAATGAGGGCCAATCAGTTACCATATAATGTTAGTTATATGGATTCCATACAATACATGTATATAATAGCAACGATAAATAATCAACCATCATCCAAAGTGCACCACACAACTGCATAAGCATTAAATATATATAATCAACGCTTACACAGTCTGTCGACCAATCGATCGACATACAATTAAATAATTGGGATTAGTGTACGCCAAATATCATCCTAACACCCATGTGGGCTTTCAACAATCAAATACAGATTTTATTTGTGCAGTTGGGCGATGTGTAAAATTTATCGTCCCAATCAATATCAGTCAAATGTGTGTATATAAACAAATCGTTCGATTTGTTTATAAATATATATATATATTTCATTTTATATACACGTTAAAAATTATATTTTTAACTATATAAATATTTTATTTCACTATATAAATATTTTATTTCATTCCACAATACACATTCATTTTTTCACATCAAAATCAATCAACCAAACAAGCCGTCCATGGTCTGTGGACGACGGGTGTCGGGTGCTGCTAAACACCATCTGCATCCTAGTATATATATTAACTATAAATTAAAAATAAAAGTGAGGAGTTCTCACCAAAGCTATCCCAAACACCGCGACTCTTCATATGTAGAAAATCTTGTCGTTCCCGCCTTTTGTCACTTTCGTTGCCCGTATTCACTACATATATAAAAGTCAAATTTTTATTTTCACTTCGTTATAACAATTGAATTTTTTTATCTTCACTTCGTTATAGAAATTATATTTCTATATTGCTCTTCTTTTAATAAAGATTATATTTTTATTACTCTACATGGATAAAAATCATATTTTTAATATGCCACTAGTATAAAAATTATATTTTTAACCTTCCTATAATATAAAAATTATATTTTTATTTTCTCTATTATATAAAAATCCCATTTTTAATACTCTACCTATATAAAAATAATATTTTTATATCTTCTACTATATAAAGATCATATTTTTAATTTGCTATAAGTATTAGAATCATATTTCTATACCTTTAAAAATAATTTCAACTTGTCAAAAATGGTTTCTTTCAACGATAAGAATCATAGCTTTGTGCTATTAAAAATCCGATCTTTAACTTTAGAATCAAAATCTAATCTTTTTGTTAATAAAAACATAATCTTTCTTGTTAACACAAATTAAATCTCTTCGCAAATAAAAATCACTTCTTTCTCTTGTAAAAAAAAGAACTAACTTTACTTTACTAAAATCAATCCTTTTAATCTATATAAAAATCAGTTCTTCTCAACACAATGCTTATATATAGATTCAGAATTTTTAAAACAAATTTCATAGGAAATAAATGAAAGAAAAAAAACCTTACAGCGTGGAGAAAGAAAGGCTTTCACTGTCGCTTGGCTCGTGGGGGAAGTGGTGCATCGAACATCAAAGGGGGGTGCTGCGATTGAGGAAGGGAAGGGGGTGCTCGCATCTGCCGGTGGCAGGTCCAAGGGGGTGGCGCGGCTGCCTCGGTGGTTTTGGGTGGAAGGGGTTTGGGGGGTTGGTTCGAATGGAGAAGAGGGGGGCGCCATAGTTGATCGGAGGGGCGGGTGTTGGCGATCAGCGCCGGAGGGAGGCGCGACAGACGCCTGGCGGCGCTCCTCCGATCTCGATTAGGGATCGCTTCTTTTTTTATTTAGTTCGATCTGGAAATGAAAAGGAGCGGGGCCTGAGGGTATAGAGCAAGAGGTTTTTTTTATTTAATTTATTTATTTTCAAAAAGCAACTTTTATTTCCGAACACGAAATCGAAACCACCGCCTGTCGCCCATAGCTAATTACACCCATTCAGAACACAATGGGATATGTATCGCAGGCTGATTCGACTGTTTCGATCAGTTTTCGTCAAAATCAAAATATAACTCTATATATTGAATTTAAACGCGCATTTCAATTTACCAGGCCCACATACTAACTCGAAAAATTCCTGAAAAATATTTTCTAGCTTCGTATTGACGATGCGGTCCTAACAAAAGTAGTTTCGTTGAATTCTGAGACCGTTTGAAAAATGGCCAATTTCCAGTCGATTGAAATAAACTGAAATTGGTCAAACGCGTTTTCCTTTGCCACGCTCACATATTATCTCAGAAAATTATGAAATTTGAAACCTAGCAATAATTTGACACTGCGGATCCAACAAAAGTGGTTTCGTCGAATTCCGAGGTCGCTTGCAAAATGTCCATTTTTAAGGGCCAGAATTCCAAAGCGACTATTCTGAATTTTCAACTGGACATATCTTTTGATCCCCGCTATGAAATTTTGGTTTCCCGAATTCGTTGGAAAGATATTCTCAATTAGATCCTATTATTTTTTGTTTCACTAAAATCTAGTTTATTTTGAATCATGTACATTCATTTGAATTTTGAAATCGAATTATCGAACTACCGCGCCATTTTCAATTCCTTTTATATATATAAATAAATATTTATATTCTAACGACGACGTATGTAAATATTTACATTCTAATTCTATTCAAAATAAATTTTCTGTCGATATTATTTAAAATAATCTATTTTAAATATTCAAAATTCGCTAAAATTGCCAAAATAAAAATTTTAAATTGGCTCGCATTTTACGGGTTGTTACATTTCCGCTGATTTATTTGTCTGTCTTGTAATTTATCTGCATCTTTTACCTAAAACGCTCCACTGAAGTTAAGGCATTCCCTTTGTGAGTGACCTTAACGAAGGTAGCGTGTTTCAATTTTACTTTAAATTTCCCACATTTAGACTTATGTCTTTTTCCATAATTCCCAATCCCAACAATAATTATATTTATTTATTTGGATTCTATTCCATAATAACAATAATTGAATATAAGTATACTCTCAATCATTTATTGTTTAAATATGAATAATTTGAATCACCAAATTACGGCAATTATATTACACATAACAATATCAAATCCAATAATTTATCGGGAATATAACGATACTATATACAACTAACATAAAAGAAATATAATTTAAATCCACTCACTTAGAAAAAGCACTCTAAGTTCCAAATCTGATTTGTAATCTAATTTTATTATTCGTAGCCTTCCCTTTGTAACTCTATTCGGATCCATAATCTGGAATTTGCATGGATTATAAATCTGGATCTAAAAAAATAAAAACAAACGAAATTGAAAATCAGATTTGTAGAACTTGTCTTATACAGACGACTTAATTCGGACATCTCTTTTTCTAGGTCTACAGTTCTACCTTCATATTGCTAATCAGAAAGCCTAGATCTAATATATTTATTTTCTAAAGAATTAGAGGAGAAAAGAAAATGGCAGAGCTTCCTCGTCCATATAACAAATATTGGTTTAGAGGCTAGCCCTGCATGTTTATTTGAGATGTCTGCACCAACATCGTCCATTCATTTTAAACCGAATAAAATCACACTGTACAACATACAGAAAAACATGTCATTTTTGATGCATTAGGGTCGACCCACCCCTTCTATGGGCCGATCCTAGGATCGACCCAACCCTTTATAGGTTGACTTGCGGGTCGACCTTGATATTATAGGAGTCGACCCCTACACATTTTCTATAACGTGTTGTGAATCGTGTTTAATTCTAACATTTATATTTTAAACATTAATTAGTAATGTTAATTAATTTACATCAATTCTCGATTTCATTCCTTTTATGAAGCGTATTTATTTTCAAATTCAAATGCGCGTTATTTTTGGAACTAGTACACACGTATATTTATGAAATAAATATATTCATGCACATTTACATGTATAATTATTTTTTGATATAAAACTTTGAACGTCAGTAACTTTTCCGTGTGAACTCCTTTCGAAACAAATTACATAAGTAAATTGATCAGAAAATCACCATGAACTCAATGGTATAACTTTCAAGGCCAAATTTTTACAATTACGAAAATATTTATTTTCACTATTTATAATTACTTCAGTTATATATTTATTTAAAAATGTGGGATGTTACATTCTCCTAACCTTTAGGAAATTTTGTCCCCGAAATTCCGCAAGGGTTAAACTATGTAATTCCTCGTAGCATCACATCAATTATGTGTACGTCCAATTTTGCGACCATTTATGTCATTGTGCAAAGTGTTATACATCATAAAATATGTGAATGTAAATGAATTTCTATGCGGCACCTCCTATATAAATGCTCTTTTCTTTAAAAGTTCTTTTGAGAACATGATGCAAACATTATAAATATACTTGTAATTCTATATGAATGCATTTTTAAAAATTCAAAATAGCTTTTCATTCAATTTTCCTCACTACAATAAAATAAATCATAGTTCAACCAACTTTTGTGCCTAACACCCTACTACATAACTTTTAATATTCGAGTTTTAGGAAAATAAAAATTTTCAAAGTCGTCTTTTTAATCTGGAAAAATACAGAAATGGAAAACTCCACATTTTTTTTGCTTCACTTTTACGCATTCTTTTCTCCATACTTGGAACTTTTCTTAGTGCTTTACTAAAAAACCTATTTTTTCCCAAGTGCAGTTTACATAAGAAAAAAATTCTTTTTAAATATTCCAAACTTTGTATGTAATAATTTCATTTTCTCTTCAAGTTTTCATTTCTTTTACTGTGACTGCCTTTTTCATTTATACTAAGATTATGATTTTTGTTTTTAGTCCCTCCTTTTCTTTTGTTAGCTTCATATTAGTTACCCATTGTTTACTTTTTGGGTGGTCATTACAGAGAAACAAAGAAAGAATATTTTACTAATAAGCAATTACTTCTGCAATAACTAATATAAAATGCTAATGTAAAGGTACATACTGGAAAGAAAATACAAACCTTAGTTTTGCAAACATATAAGAAATCTTAAGCTTGGTTTTAGTTCGGAAACTGGCTCCAAGACAGTTTGGAAAACTCCCTCAAAGGCTTTCTACACTTTATCCTCTTGGGCCTACATCTATCCGTAAGATGGTCTCTATCTTCTATTGGGTCCCTCAAACCCAAAATTTAGTTGGGCTTCTATCCCAATCTTCATGACTGAGACTTACCTATCTCCTTACCCTCCATGACTGAGACTTACCTATCTTCTTACCCTCTATGACTGAGTCTTTAATATCATAATAGGTCCAAATATGGTAGTCCCTACTTAGTGATGATGCAACACACAATAATGGACCTTTTTTTCAAAAACTTATCCTTTCGAAACCCTTCTAAGTTAAAAACTACAGTATATAGGATTCACTACATCCTATTCGTTTCTCACCATCTATCCATTACCATATATGTTTTTTTGAAAGGTTACACACTTTAATATATTGAAGCTACTTATTTTTTTTCAAGAGGAACAAATAAGGCCAAGTTTCCATGATTTTTTTTGAGGAATATGCATTTTATTGCCTTTATTTTGCATACCTCTTTCTCGACACATTCCTCATTACTTTAACAAATTACATTTACTTACAAATTTGTCAATTCAAAAAAACATATCCTACAATTCTTCTTTTCCCAATGAATTAAAGTGTGTTACAACCCATCCTACTCATGAAAAATTATATTTTTATTCATACTAGTTTTGTGTAGTCATTTAAGGCTCTAATTACTCTACTCTAAACTTTTCCTATAAAGTACCTACTCTATTCCAACTTCCTTCTTATCTAACAGAATAGAATTTTCTAGATTACTTCAAAAAATAATAGTATCCTTTTTTACTTATTTTGTCTAACCCCATAAACACGCATGCGCGCACACGCACACACATATATATTTAAAACAAATTTGCTCTTAAACCAAAAATTTATTTTTGTCCAATTCTCTAAGTGTAAATAATAAATATTTTAAAACCGCAAATTTTAAATTTAAAACCTGAAAATGTTGGAAATCTAGTTTTCAAGTTTAAAAATTTAATTATAGGTTAGACTCAAAGTGGTTCTCAACACCCTTACCTGTCCTATTTTCCAAATTGTAATTTTTCATTCCAATTGGTTTTTACACAAATTTCCAAAGACTATCTATTTCCATACTAAAATTTGTTTCTATCATTATCCATGCATAATATATATGCCAAACCCTATTTCTATCTTTCTTCCTACTGTACTACTACCTTACCAATAGATCTGAAATAATTCCAAAATTCCAGATGCTTAACACATGGATACCCATTTTATTTCTAACCTTACTGTATATTCTGGGTCACTCTAGGACCTACTTTCCTTGGATTCCCATAATCCCATCCTTGACGTATAAAATTATAACCGAAACTTTCCATATATTATATCTTTCAAAATTGGGTTTCTTTGTGAATCTTGATATATGACGACCGCTCCATGCCTCCTGCACCAAAATAAGAAAAAAGTTCATTGTGTAATGTGCTGGACCAATGTGGGATAATAAGGGAAGAATAACTCAAATTAAACCTATCATATAACTCACAACGCATGGATAACATATAATAGGAAATATACAAGATGATATAATAGTGAAGCATCACAAAATAGAAACTCAAATCTCATTGCATCATCTCGTAATCCCTAATACAAAATATCTCTAACAATGAGTAATCCGTGCATTAAGCTCGCTACATATCTCTCAGAGTAAATAAAGTCTCAACAAACAACGGAAATGACAAAATATCAAAATAGTAGGAAGTAGTAATATGTCAGCCTTCTGCTCGCCACCACACAACATCATCGACAACAAACTAGCTACTAACTACTCATTCTGCTCATCAACAACATTGATGAACAACCCAAGGATAGGAAGGAAACATAAACCTTGAGCCAGACAACAATCTTAGTGAGGGATTAAATAACTAACGATAGTTACATAGGATAATACGAGTATAGGCAGATCAACCATATGATCTGCCCAGCGACCATTAAGTTAACACGTGAAAACCATCCATCACATGCCATTATATAGTAGAAAAGGACAACCCCCAATAGCACTTCTCTTCAACATCCTATAGTGATAGCCTACCCAGAGAAACAGAGAAGAAAGCACACAATCAATCACAACATCCATAGCATCCAATATCCTAGCTATCACTATCTACAGCCTTAAATCCATCAGTTATCAAATGTGCTTTCAACGATCAAAAGGGATAATGGAAAACTCCGGTTCTATCCAAACTACCATACGCCACCATGGCTACGTACGATTATCTCCATCAAGACAACTAGGTCCATTATGACTCCTGCGGTATACAATCCCACTTGATCCAAGGGCGGCCCCACGATACCCCTGTTTTGAGCCCACTAGAACCCCTAATAACCAACGATTCCTTGACACTTAAAAACTATCAAGACTTTATTCTTGTAGATCACATGTTTAGTTCTAGTGACTTCCCAAATTAATTCCATTATCATTCTTGATCAACTCCCACTTGAGTCAGTCTTTTATCTTACTGGATTGTACATCGTCCTAGAACCAACACCACATCAATCCAGCTCTGACCACTCCAATTTGAGTTCACAATCAAAGCAGCATTCATCATCGAATTGCATATCACCCATCCGAAGTCCATACGTCACCAAACTTCACCAGCAACCCCTGGAATCCATCGCAATCCAAGCTCCAAAACCTTGGCTCCTACTCGTGCTTCCTGATGATTCGGTAGTAGTCCATCAACCATGGACTACTATCGGTCCATATACTTAGTTAATTTTCGGCTAAGTTTCTTGACCACTTTGTTTTGTTGTTCAATTATATCTTGTCGGTCCATTTTCATAGCTATTTTGCATTCCTGTTGAAAGCTCTATCGGTCCAACCTTTCACTTGAGCAATCAATCTTCGACCCATCTCAAATCAACTTCGAATGACTTGAAATTTTGTAATCAGCCTCAATTTACTATAACCATGCATGTATCCCCTAAAGTTTTGTCAGCATCCATCACACTGTGATGGATCGGTACTAATCCATATAAGCCAGTATCGGTCTTCACAGTTAGCATATTTTTGGCTTAAAATTTTTGAGCCTTCTCGTATCGTCTTCCAGAGATTCTTCGCCAAGTTATATCTGAATCCGATCATCTAAACTTTTGATTCAATCATAAGATCTACAACAACCAATTCTAACATGCAAATCAAGCAATGCATCCAGTTTCATTAAAACAACCATTGACATAGCAACACATGATCATACAAAAAAATCCAAGTCATCAAAACATCATACAACAATGAATCAATACAAATTGTAGATCTAAACATACCTAAAATCATTATTAACATCTGGATTTTCGGTTTAACAAGTTAATCTAAAGCATATGAAAATACCTAGATCTGTAGTGAACTTACATGAATAGATATAGGGTGAATTTAACATATACGAATGAAATTAACATAGGTCTAACCAATATAGCCCTTTGCTTCCGTGTGAAAGATATCTACCACTCACCTAAACCCCAGTTCAATGTAAATTCGATGAGATCAGATTTGGACAATGTTGAAAACTTTCAGATTTGATGTGATCTAATCTTCCATAACGATGATCTATCTCCTAAATGTTATCTACGATGAATTTGAATGAAAAGAATGAAGAATTAGGGTTTTAGGTTGAACTAGAGAATCACAGGCGTGTAACCTAATATTTGAATAAAGGGAGAAACTTTATTTCTCTCCCCTATTCCCCCTATTTATAACTTCATGTCATTAGCCTGATGGGCTTGGCTATTCAGCCCATTAGCTGCTAATCAGTCTGCCTAATAGAATCTGAAACTTAAATTAGCAATTCCTTTCAAAGCATTAAACCAATTCTTTAAATGACCATACTACATAACCTAAAGCACCATTCTGATCCAATGAGACAGATTTCAGCACCTGGTTCGATCCTTATCAAAAGTTATGAAATGACCCAAACTTCCCGGTAGAGGAAAGGCTGGATTGCTTTGAGAACAATACACATTAGAGAACAAACTGAAGAACATTTTTATTGCTGATTAAAACAATTACATCAGAGTACAATAATGTAACAGAGTATAAATACTTATTACAAAATATAGAAATACAATAATATCAGAGTTTTAAATTACATTTAAATAGCAGCGGAAAAATATTACAAATATACAAATGAAAGGAATACACGGATACAGAGCTTTCCGAATACCGCTTCAGCTGTAAACCAGGATCCTGTAAATATATCTGCAAAAAGCTACTCGACTGCCCATGTGGAAAATAAGGGCACCCGAGTTTGCCAGTGAAACAAACTACAGGTCAGTCATGGGACTCGTATGAGAAATCTTAACTTAACTTATCTAATAATAAGGCTAATCACAGGACCACGCCGCTAACGCGGAATGGGTTTACTCCATTGGATTTCCAGTGCATAAATTAAAGTAAATCGTTAAACAACGCAATATTTTTTAGAAAAATGAAACCATTATAAGACTCAAGTCCCATCACACAATGCAACGCAAACCGGAGGATAGAGTTTTACCTTATAATGGTCAAAAGATGCTTAATACGATAAAATGGATTTAATATTAGTGTGTATATATGTGGGTATATATATATATATATATATATTTCAAAAACAATTTCAATCATAATGTATTAATCATAGACGGCATAATACCCCATCCTACTATGTCGCCATACTAGTTCTACAATCAAAACCGCAAGGTCGTATCGAAAGTTGGATTTCCATCATGAGTCGAGGCTAGGGGCAAGCTCCTCTCCGATTCGAGACACTCTAGCAAATGCCTCAGGATCCCCCGCAGTGAACACTTGGAGGCGGTATGGCCGGTCCCCACCTATCGGCAGTGGATTAGTTATGCCTGAACACACGCTTCCCGGTTCCTTTGAACCTATAATATGACCACTAACGGCCTATAAAAATCCGAGGCGCCTCAAAATCCATCATCCACATAAGTAAAATGCCAGCCAGTTTAAGCACTGACACTACCACTAGCTAGAAAGAAACGTGTGCACTCCCTTCGGTCCGTATCCCGTTTTTGACTCATACCGGGGTGCGAGGCTCGCGAAGTCACGATATACACAAAGTTATGCCGTAATAGGCTATACTTTGATCATCCCACAAGGCCCTGCTTTTCAACAAAAGCCTTTATCAGTTGCATCTTGGCGTGCCAAATTGACAATTCACGCCATGCGATCAATCACTATTAATATATACCAGGGTGTTAAGTAGAGAATAAACCCTCTACCACCAAACAGACATACATTAACAGAAATCGATTAAATCACATGGAACGAAATCCAATGTCAAATACGCATCCATTTACTTGCTTATGCTCTGGGTCTGAGCGAAAACCAAATTCGAACAATCAACAATAGTCCGGACGGCCACCACTGAAGCCCCTTCAAGGTAGCTACTCCCATCAAGGGTCTCTGTAGCGACACATCCATTCGATGTGAAGATCGTCGGTCTTCAACCACCGTCTTCATCTTCGACTCTTCATCGTCGTAGTAATTATTCGGAATGGGTTAAACCCAGTCTTTCCGAATAACTCGCGTATTTTATAATAAAAATCAAGTATTATAAAGCACATCCAACGTCTCATTCCAATTCAGAATAAATAAAATATTCAAATTATTCTATCAAAGATAAATTCTTTACATTTACTCTTAAATCTTCTTTTAAAAGATTTATTAAAGTCTTAATTTGGTTTTATATATCAAAAATCATTATTCAATGATTATTTAAATTCAAGAAATTAATCTTATCCTTAACTGGGTTAAAGAACTAATGTCATTTAAAACATAGTTCACAGTAAACCCAAACTCATCTTCCATAAAATATAGAATCTTCATAGAAATCAAATCAACATATAATCGTTATAAATTTCTGTATCCGACCAATAATAAAAATGGAATAGGCAAAACCTTTTAAATTCCATATGTAGTATCGATCTTCTTTTACAGAAGCTTATCTCGGTTATTATTAATTCAAATTCCATTTGATTCTAATTTAATATATTAAATTGGAAAACTTTATCTTTGGACATTTTCTATTTAAATCTTAATACAAGATTTATATATTCCAAATCATATTCTTACTGTTAATTGAGTTAAAGAACAGATGTCGTTTAAAAACATTGTTCACGATAAACTCAATTCACAAATCATTTTTTATTCCAATTACAAAATATAGTTTGAAACTCTAGTAATCTTAACTAAAAGATTTATTCCTTTCAACTGGGTTTAAGAAAGATGTTATTGAAGACACCATTCACGACAAACCCAAAATCCAATTTATTTAATTTAATTTCAATTAAATCTTAACAAATTGGAAATTTTCATTAAATCCAAATTTAATGATTTATTCTAGTTAATAACTAGTTCATTTAAATAAAAATATATTTTCCAAAATATATTCTTTTCTAAAATATTTTCTAATACATTTTCTAAAATATTCTTTTTCTAGAATATCCTTTATTGGAATGTGACTCAATCAACAACCATATATTGCATGAAATCAATAATTATGATAAATAATTATCAAACATCCAAACGACGACCAAAGTGGAATTTACAATTGTATGAGCATTAAAGTAAATAAATAACGCTCATCACAGACCGTCAATCCATCGATTGACAGATAGCTAAATATTGGGATTAGTGTGTGTCCAATATCATCCCAATACCCGTGTGGGGTTTCATCCATCAAACAAATAATAATATATTTGTGCACTTAGGCGATGTGTAAAAATTATCGTCCCAATCACATAACAAGTCGGATGACTTGTAAATGGAAGTGTAATATGCAATTTGAACCTTATGTCAAGCATTTCAATATTACAGACATATAACCCATGCCATCCCTAACATCGTATTTTTAACATATGATCTTTTATTGTAACTAATTGACAATAAAAATATTAACTTTCATATCTTTGTGTAATCCCTTCCAGTGACCAAAAATGTATATTTAGGTGTAAACCTCTTTAATTACCCGAAATGTATGTTTTGGTGTTATCCTTTTAAATAACCCAAAAATGTATATTTTGGTGTCGACCTTTTTAAATAACCAAAAATGTATATTTTTACTTCATTCTTTTTAAGTGACAAAAATGACTATTCTTGTCTGATCCTTTTTATGTGAACAAAAATGATTATCTTGTCTAATTCTTTTAACGTAAACAAAATTGTCTATTTTTGTTAAACTCTTTTTAATATACAAAATATGATAATTTTGTTAATTACTTTTAAAGTAACAAAATATGATAATTTTGTTGATTCTTTTTTATGTAACAAAATATATAATTTTGTTGATTCTTTTTAATGTAACAAAAATATCATTTTTGTCTTCACTCTTTTAAAGTAAACAAAAATGCTAATTTTTCTTTAATCCTTTTCAGTGACCAAAATGTAATCTTCCTTCATAATGACAAAAATATATATTCTATTCTAATTTTTCATTTTCTAACAAAAAGGTATATTTTATTCTAATTTTCATTTTCTAACCAAAATGTATATTTTATTCTAATTCATTTTAATGTAAAGAAAATGACAGTTCGGATCTACTTCATTTCAATGTAAACAAATGACAATTTTGATCTAATTCATTTCAATGTAAACAAATGACAATTTTTATCTAATTCATTTCAAAATAACAAATGAAAATTTTGATCTAATTCATTTCAATGTAAACAAATGACAATTTTGATCTAATTCATTTCAATGTAAACAAATGACAATTTTGGTCTAATTCATTTCAAAATAACAAATGAAAATTTTGATCTAATTCATTATAAAATGGCCCAAAAAGAATGGTTTATTTTCATCCTTATAAAATGCCGCAAAAGAAATATTTTATGTTCATTCTTATAACATGAACAAAAGAAATGTTTTAACAAAATGCTATTTTATCACTAATCATGTTTAACAAAAATGAATATTCTTTTATCCAATGTAACATCTTATAACAACGAATGTTAATCTAATTCTAATATACATTTTTCACAAAAAATGAGATTTTAATTTCTAAACATGCTAACACAAGTGTTAAATTGGTTTCAAAAACATGTTTTGATAAAAATGTAATTCTTATTCTAATTAACATTTTTTGACAAAATTTATATTCTCATCTCAACTAGACTATATTAACAACAGTGAATATTTTTCTTGTTAATCTAAATTTAACCAATGATGTCATTTTGTTTCACTAATCATGATTTAATCAAAAAGTGTGATTTTATTTCACTAATCAAAACATTTTAACCAAGAGGATTGACAAAAATGACTATTTTTATTTTATACAAAATGACAGCATGAATGATAGTGTTATTTGAATCTAACTTTATAATTAATATTAGTGTCAATTCCAACAACTAAAAAAAAAGAAACAATGAAAATTCAGCTTGGATAACAAACATGATATACACATTCATTCAGTGATTCATCGTAATACAACAAATCAACAAAATTATATACAAGACACTACATGCATTTTATATAAAATGAATATAAATTCCATAACAAAATAAATAAATAATTTCAAATTAAAAATAGAAATCTCACATTTGATTTTGTCTGAATTTCCACAGTGTTCAGTTTTGGTCCTAGTCAATTCCATATTGTAGAGTTTTTCACCACGATCACAACGCTTCTGAAATCATTGCGTTTGGACCTTGTATGAAAGAGATACGATGTTATTAACATTTGATTACATAAGAGAACAATTAATTAATTAAATTACAACCTTAATCCTCCTTCCTCTTTACATCGTTGTTTCCAGACCAATATCGAACCCATCTTCAAACTGTAAATCACCATCGCGCCCTCGCCTGGAGTGTCAAGAAGCCGATCAGAGCCCGCACCTCCATTCGCCTTCGTCCGCCTCGCCTGCGACCAGTACGCCGCCCAACTCAGTGGGCCCCACGCTCATCAAATCCGCCCCGAACGGCAGCCGTTCCCACCCAAAATCCGAGCGCCATCCCTCATAAAATCTGATCATCACCGTATGAAATGAAAGCACTCGAAATTCTCTTCGATTTGGTTCATAATTTACTGAATTCCATTGAGTGGTTGCGAAGTTTTTAGAGTTTGAATTTCTGAGCTTTCCGGCCATCGATTTGGAAGATAGCGGTTGCTCCTTTGGGAATTAGGTTTTCGTATTCTGGACCGTATACCTACAGTATTTATAGGTGTATTTATTTAATTTTTTTATTCCTTTAATTCTGAAAATTCTTGTTTAATGCCACATACTCCAAATCAAACCCAACAAGTGTCGCCCCTAGCTAATAACCCCCGTCCCGGACACATTGGAATATGTTTCGTAACCCAATTCGGCTGTTACTATATGTTTTTATTTAAATTCAATTATAAATCATTTAATTATTAAATTCAAACGTACATTTTAAATTACCGGGGCCACATACGAACTCAAAAAATTCCAGAAAAATTATTTCTGGTTATGTTTTGATGAAACGGTTCTAACAAGACTAATTTCGTCGAATTCTGAGACTGTTTGAAAAATGGCTATTTTCAAGTCGATTAAATTTAACTGAAACAATCAAAACACATTTTCTTTTGCCACGCTCACATATTAATTCCAAAAATTATGAAAATTGGAACTTAGCAATAATTTGACATTCCGGTTCCAACAAAAGTGGTTTCGTCGAAAACAGAGTTCATTTGAAAAATGACTATTTTCAAGGCCAATATATTTAATTAAAATATATATAAATTCTACAGCGACTTTTCTAAATTTTGAACTGGCCATAACTTTTGATTTTTAAAGCGAAATTTAGATTTTTCAAATTCATTGGAAAGATATGGTTAAACAGATTTAAATATTTCTTGTTTCGTTCAATTCTGATTTAAAATGAATCCTGTATACTCAGTCAAAGTTCAACTTCAAAATTTCAAACTGCAATGCTGTTTTAAACTCCTTTTATAATTAAATTGAATTTATTCCTTTTTAAAATAAATTTTTAGTCGTTCTTATTTTTTTAAAAAATTATTTTAAACATTAAAATCCATTAAAATTTCAAAATTAGAAATTTTAAATTGGCCCCAAAATTCCGGGTCGTTACAATCGCCCCCACTTAAAATCTTTTCGTCCTCGAAAAGGAACGAAGCTAAAAGTTGTTCAATTTTACCTACTCAACTTTAATTTTATTTGTTGGTTTCCATAATTTATTAGTTAAAGTAATTATCATTTCTATACTTTTATTTGTTAAATTAACAATCAACATCTCAACCAGCAATAAATTAGGTGATTAACTTTTCAAATATATATAACTTTTATATATAGTCAAAAATCATATTTTGAGTGCAAATCACAGCAATGTGTCTTAACTAAGTGTTGGTTCTCATACCAGTCAATGGAATTATATAGAAATCCCACTTTCGAAACTCGAACACAAATTCTGATAATGTTTCGAACCACCATCAGAATATCTCCGGGCGACAAAAGCATGCTTCTATATCTATCTAGTATATTAAAACTTCGAATATCCGTTAATTACTCGTATATTCAAAATCTTT
This sequence comes from Allium sativum, assembly GCA_030737875.1. Classification (NCBI taxonomy): domain Eukaryota; kingdom Viridiplantae; phylum Streptophyta; class Magnoliopsida; order Asparagales; family Amaryllidaceae; genus Allium; species Allium sativum. The sequence continues at coordinate 115,197,860 of CM060909.1, forward strand.
ATATACTCGATTGTCCACATTAAAATATAATATACTCAAATACGTATATTAAGATAAAATATTCAAAACTAAATTTGTTTTCATTTTTATTTTTAAAGATAATAATACTCTTCACACTCGTTCTAGGATACTTCTGACCCCATCTCTAACGAGTTATTATTATTGGATATTACTAATCCAATCTCTGATAAATCCTTTCGTTTGGTTCTAATGTGTCTTGTTCTCGAGCTCTGTAAACCAAGGCTCTGATACCAAATGAAACGACCCAAACTTCCCGGTAGAGGAAAGGCCGGATTGCTTTGAGAACAATACACATTAGAGAACAAACTGAAGAACATTTTTATTGTTGATTACAACAATTACATCAGAGTACAAGAATGTACCTGAGTATGAATACTTATTACAAAAAATAGAAATACAATAATATCAGAGTTTTAAATTACATTTAAATAGCAGCGGAAAAATATTACAAATATACAACTGAAAGGAATATACGGATACAGAGCTTTCCGAATATCGCTTCAGCTGTAAACCAGGATCCTGTAAATATATCTGCAAAAAGCTACTCGACTGCCCGTGTGGAAAATAAGGGCACCCGAGTTTGCCAGTGAAACAAACTACAGGTCAGTCATGGGACTCGTATGAGAAATCTTAACTTAACTTATCTAATAATAAGGCTAATCACAGGACCACGCCGCTAACGCGGAACTGGTTTACTCCATTGGATTGCCAGTGCATAAATTAAAGTAAACCGTTAAACAACGCAATCTTTTTAGAAAAATGAAACCATTATAAGACTCAAGTCCCATCACACAATGTAACGCAAACCGGAGGATAGAGTTTTACCTTATAATGGTCAAAAGATGCTTGATACGTTAAAACGGATTTAATATTAGTGTGTATATATGTGGGTATATATATTTCAAAAACAATTTCAATCATAATGTATTAATCACAGACGACATAGTACCCCATCCTACTATGTCGCCATACTAGTTCTACAATCAAAACGCAAGGTCGTATCGAAAGTTGGATTTCCATCATGAGTCGAGGCTAGGGGCAAGCTCCTCTCCGATTCGAGACACTCTAGCAAATGCCTCAGGATCCCCCGCAGTGAACCCTTGGATGCGGTAGGGCCAGTCCTCGCCTATCGGCAGTGGATTAGTTATGCCTGAACACACGCTTCCCGGTTCCTTTGAACCTATAATATGACCACTAACGGCCTATAAAAATCCAAGGCACCTCAAAATCCATCATCCACATAAGTAAAATGCCAGTCAGTTTAAGCACTGACACTACCACTAGCTAGAAAGAAACGTGTGCACTCTATACGGTCTGTATCCCGTTTTTGACTCATACCGGGGTGTGAGGCTCGCGAAGTCACGATATACACAAAGTTATGCCATAATAGGCTATACTTTGATCATCCCACAAGGCCCTGCTTTTCAACAAAAGCCTTGATCAGTTGCATCTTGGCGTGCCAAATTGACAATTCACGCCATGCGATCAATCACTATTAATATATACCAGGGTGTTAAGTAGAGAATAAACCCTCTACCACCAAACAGACATACATTAACAGAAATCGATTAAATTCACATGGAACGAAATCCAATGTCAGACACGCATCCATTTACTAGCTTATGCTCTGGGTCTGAGTGAAAACCAAATCCGAACAATCAACAATAGTACGGACGACCACCACTGAAGCCCCTTCAAGGTAGCTACTCCCATCAAGGGTCTCTGTAGCGACACATCCATTCGATGTGAAGATCGTCGGTCTTCAACCACCGTCTTCATCTTCGACTCTTCATCGTCGTAGTAATTATTCGGAATGGGTTAAACCCGGTTTTTCCGAATAACTCGCGTATTTTATAATAAAAATCAAGTAATATAAAACACATCCAACGTCTCATTCCAATTCAGAATAAATAAAATATTCAAATTTCTATCAAAGATAAATTCTTTACATTTACTCTTAAATCTTCTTTTAAAAGATTTATTAAAGTCTTAATTTGGTTTTAGATATCAAAAATCATTATTCAATGATTATTTAAATTCAAGAAATTAATCTTATCCTTAACTGGGTTAAAAAACTAAAGTCATTTAAAACATAGTTCACGGTAAACCCAAACTCATCTTCCATAAAATATGGAATCTTCATAGAAATCAAATCAACATATAATCGTTATAAATTTCTGTATCCGACCAATAATAAAAATGGAATAACGGCAAATCCTTTTAAATTCCATATGTAGTATCGATCTTCTTTTACAGAAGCTTATCTCGGTTATTATTAATTCAAATTCGGTTCGATTCCAATTTAATATATTAAATTGGAAAACTTTATCTTTGGACATTTTCTATTTAAATCTTAATACAAGATTTATATATTCCAAATCATATTCTTAATGTTAATTGAGTTAAAGAACAGATGTCGTTTAAAAACATTGTTCACGATAAACTCAATTCACAAATCATTTTTTATTCCAATTACAAAATATAGTTTGAAACTCTAGTAATCTTAACTAAAAGATTTATTCCTTTCAACTGGGTTTAAAAAAGGTGTTATTGAAGACACCATTCACGACAAACCCAAAATCCAATTTATTTAATTTAATTTCAATTAAATCTTAACAAATTGGAAAATTTCATTAAATCCAAATTTAATGATTTATTCTAGTTAATAACTAGTTCATTTGAATAAAAATATATTTTCCAAAATATATTCTTTTATAAAATATTTTCTAATACATTTTCTAAAATATTCTTTTTCTAGAATATCCTTTATTGGAATGTGACTCAATCAACAACCATATATTGCATGAAATCAATAATTATGATAAATAATTATCAAACATCCAAATGACGACCAAAGTGGAATTTATAACTGTGTGAGCATTAAAGTAAATAAATAACGCTTATCACAGATCGTCAATCCATCGATTGACAGATAGCTAAATATTGGGATTAGTGTGTTTCCAATATCATCCCAATACCCGTGTGGGGTTTCATCCATCAACCAAATAATAATATATTTGCGCACTTAGGCGATGTGTAAAAATTATCGTCCCAATCACATAACAAGTCGGATGACTTGTAAATGGACGTGTAATATGCAATTTGAACCTTATGTCAAGCATTTCAATATTATAGACATATACCCCATGCCATCCCCAACATCGTATTTTTAACATATGATCTTTTATTGTAACTAATTGACAATAAAAATATTAACTTTCATATCTTTGTGTAATCCCTTCCGGTGACCAAAAATGTATATTTAGGTGTAAACCTCTTTAATTACCCAAAATGTATGTTTTGGTGTTATCCTTTTAGATAACCCAAAAATGTATATTTTGGTGCTGACCTTTTTAAATAACTAAAAATGTATATTTTTACTTCATTCTTTTTAAGTGACAAAAATGACTATTCTTGTCTGATCCTTTTTATGTGAACAAAAATGATTATCTTGTCTAATTCTTTTAACGTAAACAAAAATGTCTGTTTTTGTTAAACTCTTTTTAATGTACAAAATATGATAATTTTGTTAATTCCTTTTAAACTAACAAAATATGATAATTTTTTTGATTCTTTTTAATATAACAAAATATATAATTTTGTTGATTCTTTTTAATGTAACAAAAATATCATTTTTGTCTTCACTCTTTTAAAGTAAACAAAAATGCTAATTTTTCTTTAATCCTTTTCAGTGACCAAAATGTAATCTTCCTTCATAATCACAAAAAAAATATACTATTCTAATTTTTCATTTTCTAACAAAAAGGTATATTTTATTCTAATTTTCATTTTCTAACCAAAATGTATATTTTATTCTAATTCATTTTAATGTAAAGAAAATGACAGTTTGGATCTACTTCATTTCATTGTAAACAAATGACAATTTTGATCTAATTCATTTCAATGTAAACTAATGACAATTTTGATCTAATTCATTTCAAAATAACAAATGAAAATTTTGATCTAATTCATTTCAATGGAAACAAATGACAATTTTGATCTAATTCATTTCAATGTAAACAAATGACAATTTTGATCTACTTCATTTCAAAATAACAAATGAAAATTTTGATCTAATTCATTATAAAATGGCCCAAAAAGAATGGTTTATTTTCATCCTTATAAAATGCCCCAAAAGAAATATTTTATGTTCATTCTTATAACATGAACAAAAGAAATGTTTTAACAAAATGCTATTTTATCACTAATCATGTTTAACAAAAATGAATATTCTTTTATCCAGTGTAACATCTTATAACAAAGAATGTTAATCTAATTCTAATATACATTTTTCACTAAAAATGAGATTTTAATTTCTAAACATGCTAACACAAGTGTTAAATTGGTTTCAATAACATGTTTTGATAAAAATGTAATTTTTATTCTAATTAACATGTTTTGACAAAATTTATATTCTCATCTCAACTAGACTATATTAACAACAGTGAATATTTTTCTTGTTAATCTAAATTTAACCAATGATGTCATTTTGTTTCACTAATCATGATTTAATCAAAAAGTGTGATTTTCTTTCACTAATCAAAACATTTTAACCAAGAGGATTGACAAAAAGGACTATTTTTATTTTATATAAAATGACAGCAGGAATGATAATGTTATTTGATTCTAACTTTATAATTAATATTAGTGTCAATTCCAACAACTAAAAAAAAGAAACAATGAAAATTTAGCTTGGATAACAAACATGATACACACATTCATTCAGTGATTCATCGTAATACATCAAATCAACATTCCAACAAAATTATATACAAGACACCACATGCATTTTATATAAATTGAATATAAATCCCATAACAAAATAAATAAATAATTTTAATTTAAAAACGGAAATCTCACATTTTATTTTTTCTGAATTTCCACAGTGTTTAGTTTTGGTCCTAGTCAATTCCATATTGTAGAGTTTTTCACCACGATCACAACGCTTCTGAAATCGTTGCGTTTGGACCTTGTATGAAAGAGATACTATGTTATTAACATTTGATTACATAAGAGAACAATTAATTAATTAATTAAATTACAACCTTAATCCTCCTTCCTCTTTACATCGTTGTTTCCAGACCAATATCGAACCCATCTTCAAACTGTAAATCACCATCGCGCCCTCGCCTGGAGTGTCAAGAAGCCGATCAGAGCCCGCACCTCCGTTCGCCTTCGTCCGCCTCGCCTGCGACCAGAACGCCGCCCAACTCGGTGGGCCCCACACTCATCAAATTCGCCCCGAACGGGGGCCGTTCCCACCCAAAATCCGAGCGCCATCCCTCACAAAATCTGATCACCACCGTATGAAATGAAAGCACTCGAAATTCTCTTCGATTTGGTTCATAATTTACTGAATTCCATTGAGTGGTTGCGAAGCTTTTAGGGTTTGAATTTCTGAGCTTTCCGGCCATCGATTTGGAAGATGGCGGCTGCTCCTTTGGGAATTAGGTTTTCGTATTCTGGACCGTATACCTACAGTATTTATAGGTGTATTTATTTAATATTTTTATTCCTTTAATTCTGAAAATTCTTGTTTAATGCCATGTACTCCAAATCAAACCCAACAAGTGTCACCTCTAGCTAATAACCCCCGTCCCGAACACATTGGAATATGTTTCGTAACCCAATTCAGCTGTTACGATATGTTTTTCTTTAAATTCAATTATAAATCATTTAATTATTAAATTCAAATGTACATTTTAAATTACCGGGGTCACATACGAACTCTTAAAATTCCAGAAAAATTATTTTTGGTTATGTTTTGACGATACGGTTCTAACAAGACTAATTTCGTCGAATTCTGAGACTGTTTGAAAAATGGCTATTTTCAAGTCGATTAAATTTAACTGAAACAGTCAAAACACATTTTCTTTTGCCACGCTCACATATTAATTCAAAAAATTATGAAAATTGAAAATTAGCAATAATTTGACATTCCGGTTCCAACAAAAGTGGTTTCGTCGAAAACAGAGGTCGTTTGAAAAATGACTATTTTCAAGGCCAATATATTTAATTAAAAATATATAAATTCTACAGCGACTTTTCTAAATTTTGAACTGGCCATAACGTTTGATTTTTAAAGTGAAATTTAGATTTTTCAAATTCGTTGGAAAGATATGATTAAACAGATTTAAATATTTCTTGTTTCGTTCAATTCTGATTTAAAATTAATCCTGTATACTAAGTCAAAGTTCAACTTCAAAATTTCAAACTGCAGCGCTGTTTTAAACTCCTTTTATAATTAAATTGAATTTATTCGTTTTTAAAATAAATTTTTAGTCGTTATTTTAAAAAAATTATTTTAAACATTAAAATCCATTAAAATTTCTAAAATAAAAATTTTAAATTGGCCCCAAAATTCCGGGTCGTAACAAGTTATAGCCCAAACAGTGAAATATAAAATGGTCACAAGTGGACTTGGTAAATATCATGGACATGTCTGTGAACATCATATTAAAATATGATCTTGATCCGATCACTAGGGAATTAAATATAATTATTTTATGATCCTCTAATATCTAAACACGGGTCGTTACATTCTCCTCCCTTTAGCAATATAACCTCCAAAATTCCAAGCAAACATAAGCAATCATAGTATCCTGCATGCCTACCGTCCAAGGGTGTCCCGCATGCCTATCATTTACGAGTATCCAATCTAGCATCCAAAATCCATGTAGTCAAAACCCTACCTTAGCATGCAGAACTTCTAATTGTGCAAGACACAATGGTACAAGTAGGAAAGATATATGGGACATACCATTCAATGTATTCTGGATAGATCGACCTCATAATCTCTTCTGTTTCCTTAATGCAATCGTCATCATCCTCGCCCCATTGTACCTTGACTAGATTACAACCTTCCTTATAAAAAAATTCATTTCATTGCCTATGGCGTGAAGCGGCTTACAAGGCCTAGAAACTTCGGGTTCAACTTTAAAATCTTTAATCTGATCAGGAGATACCATAATGTTCAAATCATGCACAAACATTCGTAGAAATTATACATGAAGCACGTTATGCACACTCCCCATCCTCCCTGGTAAATCCACTCTTTAAGCGAGCCTCGTATACGCTCGACCATCGGAAATGGCCCAACAAACCATGACGCTAACTTTCCTTTCCTTCCAAAACGAACCATATTCTGTAGAGGCGAAACCTTAACAAATACCAAATCTCCAACTAAGAGTTCCAAATATTTTGGTCGCTTATCAGCATAATTCTTCTAACTATCTTGGGCTGCCTTCATTCGTTGCCTAATGATCTCAATGTTATCTGTCGTTTCTCCTATCATTTAAGAGCCAATGACCAGTTTATCGCCAATTTCTATCCAACAACATGGAGAATTACACGGTCTACCATACAATGCCTCATATAGTGTCATTCCAATACTCAACTAGTAGATATTACTATAAGCAAACTCAACTAAATGTAGATGGTCTTCCCATGATCATCTGAAATTCAACACACAAATTTTAGAAGATCTTTCGATACTTGATTAACCCTCTCGGTCTGGCCATCTGTCTAGATATAATAAGCCATAATCAAACATAGCTTGGTTTCTAATGTATCTTGCAAACTCTTCTAGAATCCACTGGTGATTAATGGATCTTTATCGTTAACCATATGTAACACCCCACGTCCATTAATGTCAGTCACAAAGGGAATGCATTAAGTTACGTGAAGCGTTATAGTAAATAGAACAGAAATATTACAAGACAGACATGTAAAATAACAGCGGACTAAAAACTTTATTTATCACAAGATACCGTTTTCCATAAACATCACATGTCTGAAATACAAAATCCCATTAAAACACATAAGCTATTATCTTGTATTTCAAAAATATCAGAGTACATAAAAGAAATAAAATTCCCCAAAAACAAAGTATAGCCATACCAACAAGGATAGGAGCTAGAGCCATACATCTAAGCAGCTCTAGCAAAAGTAAGCAGAGGAAATAAAAAGGGTCATACATAAGGTTTGGCGAGTCCAGTTACTTTTAGCAAGTAAATAAATAAAAGTAGCATGACAAGCATATAAAGTGGATAAGAGAGAGATAACTACATAAAAGGCAGGTATGACAAGGTAGACAGGATAGGGTATATATGCTTCTCAAATGATTATACTACACTATTACTAGTATAACCAGAATGAGATGATCCCTTACACTATAAGGTGGTAGACTTAGGCAAACGTCCAAATGTACACTAATTACTACCCTAATCGATCAGCTCCCTAATCCACGTAGATACTCTGTGCCGACCCCACCGTAGGATGTATCACGTCCTAAAGTGGCAACCCCTCGCTGATATGCACAGCCCCATATCTATAGGTGTCACGGTCGTCTTATCCCCCTCTTCCCGGCTCATGCACGCACATGGCCCGGTCGGTTTGCGCCGCCCACACTGAACTCCATGTTCGGACCTCTTACAACCAGTTTAGTAAGCGTGCCCCTTCTCTGACCTAGTTCGGAGAGCTCTGCCTGATACCTACTCTTGGTTACTGACTAAAACGGGTCCCACACAATATGATACGAGCTATCCCCCTCGTCTCGTATCCCCCACTAGGTTTTCCACAGGTTATACTTACCCTAAAAGATGTCTTTAATTATATAACCCCGATCTTTCTACTGGTTATGCTTACCACTAGGTGTAACACCCCGTAATTTTAAAACATGACATAAGAGATAATTAAAGAATAATTAATTTTTAAAAGAATGATTAGGTGAAATAGGTGACGCCATTGCGTTCATCTCGAAAATGTGCTTGAGATAGAGTTCGAGTTTGCGTAAAACGGATACCGTATGAGGAAGTTATGGACGATAGAAGTTGGGCAGAAAAATCAGAAAACAGGCCACAATAACTTGCGCACTTGTTAAGTGCGCCAGAACAAATATGCACTGGCGCACTTGGGAAGTGCGCCCATGCCGAGGCTGAATCTGCACAGTAATCTGGAGAGTTCTTTGATGACGTGTCTTGCTGGGATTGGCTGGATGACGTTTCTTTTGAGCTGTGTGGTTCTGATGATCTCTAATCTAATCTAAAGGCCCTAATTCACCTATAAAAACACACCTAGACCTAACCCTAATTTCATTACACTAATTCATACACCTCCATGCTGCCACAACCAAAACTAGTCTTTCTTCTACACTAAAGCAAATCGGAATAGAGTATTCATATTGGAAGACAAGAATCAAATTTTACAACAACGGTTTAGCTAATCAAATTCAGAAATCAGATTCAGATTTATTCTCTCTTCTTAATCTTGTCGCTATGAGTCTAACTTACTTTCACACATAATTAATTAAAAGTAATTGTGATAAGTTTGTGAATTAGACTTTATGAGCATGCCTGTAAGATGAATCATATCATGTTTGGTGAAATTCTTATCTTTTAGATTCATACCTAAAGTTTATGTTCCATATGCTTATTGGATCTATCTTATTGTTCTATGCCAGTTTATGTTCCAAATGCTTATTGGATCTATCTTATTGTTCTATGTCAGTTTATGTTCTATATGCTTATTGGACCTATTTTATTGTTCTATGCCAATTTATGTTCCAAATGCATATTGGATCTATCTTATTATTCTATGTCAGTTTATGTTCCATATGCGTAATTGAATCTATTTTATTGCTCTATGCCAGTTCATATGCCTAATTAGATCTATTTTATTGTTCTATGACAGTTCATGCTTCTTATGCTTATTTTTATGCCAGTTTTGATGTCATGGTTCTCTTCCCCTCTTCTCTTCTTTTCCTTTTTATGAGATTAGGCTAATTGCGAGCCTAACTTATTATTATACGTACGAATGACGTGGGAACGTTGTGGGAAAAGTTAGGGAAATTATTGAATAATATGCAGTTGGGCATAAAAAGACTTGGAATCATGTAATTGATTTGGGGCATGAATTGGTACAATTTGTTTACATGAGATTATGGACATAAATTTGGATTAAAATGATGAACATAATTTAGATTGGAAATTATGGGTATATATTGGGGATATGAATTGAGAAAGTGATAATGAACGCCTAAGACACGAGGTTAGATTCAAATTGCAGTATAAGACCGCCCGAAACCGCCCGGCACATCAGCAATCGCAATTTTGTTATCTAATGTGAGAGGTCAAAGGCAGAAATTAGATACGTAATAATGCAAAGACACGAGGTTAGATTCGTATTGCGGTATAAGACTTCCCGGAACCGCCTGGCATATCTTGCAACCACAAAGCGGTAATCTAGTGTGCGAGGTCTTGCATGATTACGGTTATAATGAATTAATAAACACTTAACCAAGATAAGACATGTAGTAAGACATGGGGGTTAAGTGGGCGACATGGGTGACATGTGAAATATAATTTGAAGCACTTGACCATGGTGAAACTTGTAAGAAGACATGGGAATAAGAAGGGGTTAAGTGGGAATTCCTAGTGGGGACCAAGCGTAGGAGGGAAGCTTGTATCAAGTGTGTGGACCCTTTTCAACCAGTAACCCATTTTGTATCTATGTGAGCTCGAACTAGGTCGAGGACGGGATGCTTACTGGGTTTACTTGTAAGAGGTCAAAAGAGTTAGCGGTGGCAACGCAAGTCCAATGCAGTCATGTGGTTTCGATGTTGTAACCAAACATGTTTTTTCTTGTACGCAGCAATGAATAAATTTTGAATTTTCTTAAGTACCATTTTATATATCTGTCTTGTGATATTCTGTTCTATACTCTTATAATACTCCATGAAAGTTAATGCATTCCCTTAGTGAGTGACATTAATGAACATGGGGTGTTACACGTGGTATCAGAGCTAAAGGTTACCAGAATAGATAAAAGACTTTGAAAACTGTTTTCGAAAGCATTTTTAAAAAGAAGTATTTTCAAAAACATGTTTTAAAGAATGTATTTTGAAGAGAAAAGTTTATTAAGAAAAACATAATCACCAAAATCCATATTTCTTTCTTTCGATTCTATACTTGAATCTCTTTTTCCTTTCTTTTCGCCATAGTTCCGTAGGCATGTTAAACTACGGCACATGTCGAAGGGCAAAGAAGTGCCCAACCTCCATCTGTAGCTGCAGTAGTTTCACCTACGACTAATCTTTTTTCAAGCTTCGTAGGGTTTTCTGTGCGATGGAGGCAGCTTTCGAGAGACTTGTTAACATGTTACACAAGAATGGAAAAAAATGAAAATGAGGGAGTTTAGGCTAAGGAGCACAACCCAAGGATGAGAAATTTGTTGATATGACTTTAATCCACGAAGAAGGTAAAGGTGAAAAGAAAGAGGTGAAAGTGGAAGAATCACATAGCAAGAAAGTAGAACCTAAGAAGGGTGGAAAGAATAATAAACCCCGTGACAAGAGGAAGTGTGTAGTAAGAAGAAGAAGCATGGTTGTTTTCATTACGGTGAAGTAGGACATCTGATTAAAGATTGCCTGAGGAGGCAAGGGCAAGGGCAAGGACAGGATCTACTAAATGCTAGTCTAATTATGGATCCCTTAGTTGTCTCGAATCCTATTGGGTTTATGGCTCATCTTTCTATGTTATGTCAGGATTTGAGAAAATATGTGTATGGCGTTGAGTTCGAATGCAACGTTTATGTGCTTGGTTTCACGGGCTATGGGTTGATTCTAGGAATGGATTGGCTAGCCAGGTATGGTGCCATTCTCGACTGTGAAAGGAGAGTAGTTAGACTTTTGACTAGTTTGGGGAATACTCTCGATATCTCATACGACCCTAAGGGTTCTGTTATGCTTATCTACCTAGAATCTCTTGACACATCTATTGATGAATTGCAATCTGTTCGAGTAGTCCGTGAGTATGCAGATGTCCTTGAGGAGGTTAGGGGCTTACCTCCAAAACGCGAGATAGATTTCCATATTTACTTGGTGGACAATGCAAAGCCAGTTGCATTGTCGGTGCGCTACATGGCTCCAAGAGAAAGGAGGGAGCTTAGTAAATAAGTGAAAGAGTTGCTTGAGAAAGGATTCATAAGAAGAAGTATCTCAGAGTGGGGTGCTCCTGTTGTTTTTTCCACGAAAGCTAATGGTTCGCTTAGATTGTGCGTGGACTAAGGGAGCTGAATAAGCTCATGAAGAAAACCAGACACCCATTGTCGAGGATAGATGATTTGTTCGATCAGTTGGTTGGTGCTTCAGTTTTCTCCCAATTGGGCTTAGCTACAGGATTTCATCAGTTGAGGGTAGCTGATGATAGTACAGATAAGACTGCCTTTGGGACTTCCGATGGTTTCTTCAAATGGCTCGCCATGCCTTTTGGTCTGACCAATGCACCCGCATATTTCATACACTTGATGAGTAGGGTGTTTAGGGAGTTTCTAAACAAGTTCGTGGTGGTCTTTGTGGATTATATTTTGATATTTTCTAGAAGTGAGGAAGAACATGCCCTACATCTTAGGGAAGTCTTAGAGACCCTTCGAGCACATTAACTCAAAGCTAAGTTCTCCAAATGTCATTTTTAGAGGAAGGAAGTGAGGTTCTTAGGACACGTGGTCTCCAAGGAAGGGATAGCTGTGGATCCCGCGAAGGTGGTAGCAATCCAAGATTGGAAGGTTCCTAAGAATGCAACAGAAATAAGAAGTTTCCTTGATTTGGCGGGCTATTACATAAAGTTCATCAAGGACTTTGCTAAGATATTAACCCCACTTACACTGTTGACGAAAAATAATTTGACCTTTTCTTGGGACGTTGACTGTGACGATGCTTTCCAACGTTCGAAGAGGTCATTGACGAGAACTCCAGTTTTAGTTTTGCCGGATGGGAGTAAACTGTACACAGTGTATACCGATGCTTACGGGATAGGGCTTGGCGCAGTTTTGATGCAAGAGGGAAGGGTGATATGCTATGGTGGAAGGCAGTTAAAGGCCCATGAGAAGAATTACCCTACCCAAACCGACTTAAAGTTAGCTACTAGCTTAAGTCTTGGCCTCACTATTTGCTTGGAGAGAGGTTGAGTTGTATAAAGACCATAAGTCACTAAAGTACTTGTTCTCCTAAAAAGATTTGAACTTAAGACAACAAAGGTGGATGGAGTTCTTAGCATCCTACGATTTTGAGATTGCATATACCCCTGGCAAGGGTAACGTTGTAGCCGATGCCTTGAGTAGAAAGAAGTTGACTTTGAGTCCTTTTTTGTCGAGCGGCAGAGTTTAGAGTATATCTCTACCTTTGACTTTAGACCCACTATTGATTATGTACCCGGTTTTTTGGCATCGTTAGAGGTACGACCTACGCTTTTGGGACAGATAGGTGCGGCACAGCGAGATGACCCACAGTTGATAGAGATAGTAGACCAGCTCATCAGAGGGGAGTCCTGAGCCATCTTAGTAGGTATACTATAGATAAGAAAGGTTGGTTGCGTAGGGATGGGAGACTTTGCGTATCACGAGACGAGAGTTTGAGAAGGGCAATCCTTGAAGAAACACATCGTTCTAAGATGACCATACATCCCTGTAGTGATAAGATGTATAGGGACATGAAGTTTGTTTTCTTTTGGGCCGGAACGAAGAAGAATGTGGCTGAGTTCGTTTCTAGATGCTTGGTGTGCCAGCAAGTCATGGCTAAGCAAAAGAAGTCTGGTGGTTTGCTTCACCCATTAGAGGTTCCACAGTGGAAATGGGAAAGTGTTTCCATGGATTTCATCGACGGGTTGCCGAGGTCAAGTAAAGGTAATATGGGGATTTGGGTAGTAGTGGATAGACTTACCAAGAGCGCCCATTTTATTCCTGTTAAGAGTAAAAGAACAACATCATGGTTAGCATATGTTTATCTCCAAGAAAAAGTTTGTCTGCACAACATACCTTCTAGTAGTGTAAGCGATCGAGATCCCATTTTCACTAGTGAGTTTTGGAAGAGCTTGCAAGAGGTGGTAGGAACACAATTGTGTCTGAGCACCGCTTATCACCCTCAGACGAACGACCAAACAAAAAGAGTGAATCAAATTCTAGAAGATCTTTTGAGGTTATGCATCTTGGACTTTAGAGGGACATGGGGAGGAACATCTTCCATTAGTAGAGTTTGCCTACAACAGCTATCAGACTAGCATTGGCATGGCACCTTTTGAGACTCTATATGGACAACCGTGTCGATCACTGACTTGTTGGTGGGAGTCTACAGATAAGATTTTGCTTGGGCCCGAGATAATTAGGGAAACTTCGGAGAAGATAAACTTGATTCGAAGACGCTTGAAGACTGCACAGGACCGGCAAAAGTCATATGCTGATAAGAGAAGGACCAATCTTGAGTTCAATGTTAGAGAGATGGTCTTTATTAAAGTATCACCGTTGAGGAACATAGTTCGTTTTGGCTCCGTAGGGAAATTGGCACTAAGGTTCGTAGGGCCATTCCCCATTACAGAGCGAATTGGACTGGCCTACAGAGTGAAGTTGCCCAAGAAACTCGGTGGTGTTCATGATGTATTTCATGTGTTGCATTTGCGGAAGCGTTTACATGATACCGTGGAAGTAGTAGAGCCGAGCATGCTTAGGGAAGTGGAAGTGGAAGTGGAGCGAGATGCTACGATTAGACGAGTTCCTACATGCATCCTTGGATCGGAGGTCAAGAAATTACGCAACCGAAAGGTCAAGTTGGTTAAAGTCCAATGGGGGTGATGATCAAGGAGATGCGACTTGGGAAACGGAAGATAGGATACGTGCGTCATACCCTTTCCTTTTTGAGGGTATGTTCTTAACTACTCCTTTTTCTACCGCTTTGTTTATACTTGCTCTATCGTTTAGTGTATCCTCTCGATTTTATCTTCGATCTTTTGGTAGAAAACCCTATGGTTGTAAACATGTGTTTGAGACATGTTATGTTTGGTGGATGCAAGTGGATGTAAGTGTTTGCTCGTGGATGCATTTACACACACATTAGGCACTAAATCGGCTCAATCACTTTCATATTACATATGAATGAGTGTGCATATGTAAATTGATGGATGTATATTGAATGTGTTATCACATGGATGATGCATTTAGATGAATGGTTATGTACTCATATAGAAATGGTATGTATGATTAGGATTCTTTTACATATATAATGGACGCATGGCACTATCAAATTTTGCATTAAGGAGGTCAACTGAATCAGTAAACAGCCTGATCTTTGCATTAGAAGAGGAACATACACACACACTTTTGCATGTTCATATAGCATTAGAAATCTTTTAAGGACAACGGATGCTTGTGGATGATGGATGAGTAGATGGATGATTGGATGGTAGGATACATTCTTCTTAACTTGAAGATTTCGGGGATGAAATCCTTTAAGGAGGGGAGAATGTAACACCCCGTAATTTTAAAACATGACATAAGAGATAATTAAAGAATAATTAATTTTTAAAGGAATAATTAGTTGAAATGGGTTTTGTTATTGCGTTCATCTCGAAATTTTGTTTGAGATAGAGTCCGAGTTTGCGTAAAATGGATATTGTATGAAGAAGTTATGGATGATAGAAATTGGGCAGAAAAATCAGAAAACATGCCACAATAACTTGCGCACTTGTGAAGTGCGCCAGAACAAAAATGCACTGGCGCACTTGGGAAGTGCGCCCATGCCGAGGCTGAATCAGCACAGTATTCTGGAGAGTTCTTTGATGACGTTTCTTGCTGGGATTGGCTGGATGACGTTTCTTTTGAGCTGTGTGGTTCTGATGATCTCTAATCTAATCTAAAGGACCTAATTCACCTAATACACATATAAAAACACACCTAGACCTAACCCTAATTTCATTACACTAATTCATACGCCTCCATGCTGCCATAACTAAAACTAGTCTTTCTTCTACACTAAAGCAAATCGGAATAGAGTATTCATATTGGAAGACAAGAATCAAATTTTACAACAACGGTTTAGCTAATCAAATTCAGAAATCAGATTCAGATTTATTCTCTCTTCTTAATCTTGTTGCTATGAGTCTAACTTACTTTCACATATAATTAATTAAAAGTAATTGTGATAAGTTTGTGAATTAGACTTTATGAGCATGCCTGTAAGATGAATCATATCATGTTTAGTGAAATTTTTATCTTTTAGATTCATACCTAAAGTTTATGTTCCATATGCTTATTGGATCTATCTTATTGTTCTATGCCAGTTTATGATCCAAATGCTTATTGTATCTATCTTATTGTTCTATGTCAGTTTATGTTCCATATGCTTATTGGATCTGTCTTATTGTTCTATGCCAGTTTATGATCCAAATGCTTATTGGATCTATCTTATTGTTCTATGTTAGTTTGTGTTCCATATGCCTAATTGAATCTATTTTATTGCTCTATGCCAGTTCATATGCCTAATTAGATCTATTTTATTGTTTTATGCCAGTTCATACTTCTTATGCTTATTTTTATGCCAGTTTTGATGTCATGGTTCTCTTCCCCTCTTCTCTTCTTTTCCTTTTTATGAGATTAGGCTAATTGCGAGCCTAACTTATTATTATACGAACAAATGGCGTGGGATCGTTGTGGGAAAAGTTGGGGAAATTATTGAATAATATGCAGTTGGGCATAAAAAGACTTGGAATCATGTAATTGATTTGGGGCATGAATTGGTACAATTTGTTTACATGGGATTATGGACATAAATTTGGATTAAAATGATGAAGATAATTTAGATTGGAAATTATGGGTATATATTGGGGACATGAATTGAGAAAGTGATAATGAACGCCTATGACACAAGGTTAGATTCGAATTACGGTATAAGACTGCCCGAAACCGCCCGACGTATCCAGCAACCGCAATTTTGTAATCTAATGTGAGAGCTCAAAGGTAGAAATTAAATACGTAATAATGCAAAGACACGAGGTTAGATTCGGATTGCGGTATAAGACTGCCCGGAACCGCCCGACATATCCAGCAACCGTAAAACGACAATCTAATGTGGGAGGTCTTGTAAGATTACGGTTATAATGAATTAATAAACACTTAACCAAGATAAGACATGTAGTAAGACATGGGGGTTAAGTGGGTGACATGGGTGACATGTGAAATATAATTTGAAGTACTTAACCATGGTGAAACATGTAAGAAGACATAGGAGTAAGAAGGGGTTAAGTGGGAATTCCTAGTGGGGACCAAGCTTCGGAGGGAAGCTTGTTTCAAATGTGTGTACCTTTTTCAACCAATAACCCATTTTGTATCCGTTTGAGCTTGAACTAGGTTGAGGACGGGACACGCTTATTGGATTTGATAGTAAGAGGTCAAAAGAGTTAGCGGTGGCAACGCAAGTCCAACAGAGTCATGTGCGTGCGTGGGTCCGAGCTGGTAGGTAAGACGTTTTTGCATCAAGTAGGTATAAGCCGTGCCTTTTTAGTAGTATCGGGTTGCCACTTTAGGGAGTGATACACCCTACTGTGGGACCAGCACGGGTATCTACGAGTTAGGGAGCCGATCGAATGGGGTGGGTAGTGGGTACAACTAGTGGAGATTAGAGCAGGCGGCACCTATGACAGCAGCTAGGAGTACACGAAACTACCATTATTATTATTATGATTAGTAAGAGGGATCAACTTTCAGTATGAGAATAGTAATGGTGCGGTGTAACTAGCATTAGTGCGGTGTAGGAATTGTCTTATATTGATTAGAAGCGCAATCAACGTTACATCTTATTCATCTTGTTTGCCTTGTCATATCTGCTTATGTTACAATCATCTCTTATATCCAGTTTATGTTCTTATCCTGTTACTTTACTGATTATATTGTTAAAGTCACTAGACTCGCTAGACGTATGTCTTACCCCTTTTTGTTTCGCCTCTTTTCATTCTCCCCTCCCCCCAGGTCCTCAGGGTGGGAATAGTGAAGCTTGACTTGGATTCCTTTCTTCTTGAAGTGCTTGGAAGTGTTGAAAGTAATGCTCAGCTTTATCTATTTTTCACAATGGCTCTTTGGAGTGGGATTATGATTTTACTTTTGTGTACTTTGATAATAATTTTGTACGAGATGGATATTCGTGTACTTGAATATAGTATGTGGTTTTGATGTTGTAACCAAATATGTTTTACTTTTCCGCTGCAATGAATAAACTTTGAATTTTCTTAAGTACCATTTTATATATCTGTCCTGTGATATTCTGTTACATGCTCTTATAATACTCCATTAAAGTTAATGCATTCCCTTAGTGGGTGACATCAATGGACGTGGGGTGTTACACTAGGTGTCTTTAATTACATAACCTTATCGGGTTAAGTTTGTGGGCCAATATGTAAATATTACCCACCCCCTCAGATTTGCTTAACCCATCCATGTCCAACCAATTTTACTTAACCCTGACTTTAGATCATAATCATACAATCCCTATGGATTAGATTAGGTTAGGTAGTCCAATTCATTACCATGTCCATTTAAGGTTTATAATGGGCTAGACCCACATTAGGCCTACAACTTGTGGATGCTGGATACGCCGGTCGGGTCCGGGCAGATTTCTTCCACGAGTTGGGCCTAGCCTCGTATCTTATCCCGATTCGTATTTGTGCACTTAGGCCTCTCACATTAGGTTCAACATTAGTGGTTGCTGGATATGCCGGTCGGGTCCGGGCAGACATCCACCACTAATGCAACCTAACCTCGTGCCATAACTGCAGTTACAATTTTTAATTGTAGTCCTAGGCATTTCATTATTGTCCAATTACTAGTGCCTATGCCTTTATAGGTGTTCATACACATTTACCAAATTATTGAATTATATGTCTAGTTCATGTTTATAAGCATTATTTAATTTATGAAAATACTGATCTTTTTACCTCGTTCCCTAATTTGCGCATTCACATAATTTGCGGCATGCCTAGGCTAGATAATATCCTAGTCATAAACGATAAAAAGGGAAAAGTGATAGAAATATGACAAAGGTGATTGTTCTGGCATAAACATAAACTAGCATGGTGATATGGTGGACATAATTCTAACATAATTATGATGTCATAATAAGCACAATAAGATCTAAATTAACAATTTAGATGTCCAACTGGTTCAGATCTAATATGATAGGCACAAGGTGATAAACTAGATCTGATTAATAATTTAGATGTCCACATAATTCAGATCCAATAGTTAAAAATATATCTAACACAAATAAGGTCAAGATCCACATCATAGAATGTCATAGAAGTTACAATAGGTCTAATAAGATAAAGATTGAGATCCAAATCCTAACCAATTCAGAATGTCATGTATTCACAATTTACAATGGATATGGTATAATTTAGTCATATGAACAAATCCAAACTATAGTCATATCACGTTTACTTTTAATTAATTAAATCTAAAAGCAACTAGGAACTCACAGTGTTTGGATTAGAAAATAGAAGAAGAATGGATATTGAATCTCTATCTTTTAATTTCAGAAGAAGAAGAAGAAGAAAAGAATCCTATTCAATCCAGGCACTGACCGAATTTGACCACCATTGATTTCTAGTGAAGAAAACAAGAGACCTGGACCCGTATATATAGCTGTCAGCCCCCTAAAATCATCTGCCACCTCAGCCCTAAAGGAGTCAACACCCCTGCAGGGGGTCGACCCCCAAGAGCAGGAAAACTACTACCACTTTTTTTTCTTTTCAATTTTGAATGATTTTGGATAAGGTTCTGACTCATATGTATATACATATATAATTCTTCTACGCATATACAAACTTAAAACCCTCATAACTTCTTCGTACGGTGTCCATTTTACGCAAACCAAATGTCTATCTTAACCAGAATTTCTAGACGGATGCAATGGCGCAGTCGGTTTCCCTTAATTCTGAAAATTAAATTAATTATTATTTAATTTATCTTCTTTTAGTATTGTTAAATTACGGGGTGTTGCATTCTCCCCTACTCAAAGGATTTCGTCCCTGAAATCTCTAAGTTAAGAAGAATGCATATCCAACCATCCATCATCCATCTACACATCCATCAATCACTGGCATCCATTGTTCTTAAAGACTTTTAATGCTTATATGAACATATGCAAAGGTGTGTGTATATGTCCCAATACTAATGCGAAGATCAGGCGGTCTACTGATTCAGTTGACCTCCTTAATGCAATGTATGTTAGTGCCATGTATCCAATATGTATGTAAATAATCCTATTATAACATGTGATTTCTATATATGTGCACACTCATTCGTCCAAATGCAACATCCATATGCTAATACATCCATTTCCATTCATAAAAGAAAAGAAAATGCACACACAACCATATGCAGTATGAGAGTGATTGAGCCAATCTGGTGCCTAATTTGTGTGTATATGCATCCACAGGAATCCACTAGCAACCACTAGCATCCACTTGCATCCATCAAACATAACATGTCTCTAATACATGTTTACATCCATAGGATTCCTGTCTAAAGGTCGAAAATACTATGGATAGGATATACTCAAATGATAGAAACAAGCACAGATAAAACTTTGGAAAAGAAGTTAAGAACATACCCTAGAAAAGGAAAGGGTATGAAGCATGAATCTTGTCTTCGGTCTCCCAGGTCGCATCCTATGGGTTATCACCCCATTGAACCTTTATTAGCTCGATCTCTTTATTGCATATCTTCTTAACTTTTGATCCAAAAATACGGGTAGGGACTCATCTGACTATCGCCTCCCATTCCATTTCTACGTACTTCTTCCAATATATTTGGCTCAACAACTTCCGCGATGTCATTCAAGCACTTCCGTAGATGAAAAATGTGGAAAAAAATCATGAATACCGAATAGATTTTTTGGGAGATTTACTGTGTAGGCCATTTGGCCAATTCTTTCGGTTATGGGAAATGGTCGCACAAATCTGGGTGCCAACTTCTGTACAGATCCGAAGAGAACCACATTCTTCAGAGGTGACACTTTAATAAAAACTAAGTCTCCCACTTCAAATTCAATGTCGGTCATTCTCTAGTCTGCATAGGATTTTTGCCTATCTTGGGCTGTCTTCATCCGCCGCCGAACAAGGTCAAGCTTTTCAGGCGTTTCTCTAACCATATATGGTCCAAGTAATAATCTTTCTGTAGATTCCCACCAATAAGTTGGTAATCTACAGGGTCGTCCGTACAATGCTTCGAAGGGTGCCATGCCGATGCTAACTTGATAACTGTTGTTATAGACAAACTCTACTAAAGGAAGATGCTTTTTCCAAGTCCCTCCAAAGTCTAGGATACACAGCCTTAAAAGATTTTCAAGAATTCTGTTCACCCTCTCCGTCTGCCCATCGGACTGAGGATGATAAGCGGTGCTCAAACACAACTGTGTATCTAATGCTTCTTGCAAGCTCCTCCAAAATTCACTGGTGAAGATAGGGTCACGATCACTCACGATGCTGGAAGGTACTCCATGAAGACGGACTATCTCACGAACATAAATTGCTGCCAACCATGATGTCATCCTCTTACTCTTAACTGGAATAAAATGGGTGATCTTACTGAGTCTACCCACCACAGCCCAGATACTGGTATTGTCTTTCTTTGATCTAGGAAAAACATCTATGAAATCCATAGAGACGCTCTCCCATTTCCACTAAGGAACCTCCAAAGGATAAAGTAAACCACCGGGCTTCTTTTGCTCAGCTTTAACTTGCTGGAAAACTAATCATTGAGAAACAAACTCTGCCACATCTTTCTTCATCCCAGCCCAAAAGAAAACCCTTTTCATGTCTCTAAACATCTTATCACCGCCTGGATGAATAGTCATCTTGGAATGGTGAGCTTCTTCTAGGACTGCATTTATTAAGCTTCCTGTTTGAGGGAAACAAAGCCTTCCATCTCATCGCAACCACCCCTTTTCATCTATGGCATATCGGCTGAGGTGACTAGAAGTCTCCCCTTTTCTGAGCTCATCCCTGATGTCTAAAATCTGTGGGTCACCTTGCTGCGAAGCTCCTATTTGATCCATAAGAGTTGGTCGTATATCTAGCGATGCAAATAAATCAGGCAAAATCTCGATAGAGGGTCTAAAATCAAAAGTTGATTTGAACTCCAAGCTCTTCCTCTCCACAAACAGAGGACTTAAGGCCATCTCTGCCTACCCAGTGCATCTACCACCACATTACCCTTGCCAGGGGTAAAAGAAATCTCAAAATCATAAGAAGCTAGGAACTCCATCCACCGTTGTTGCCTTAAATTAAGATCCTTTTGCGAGAACAAGTACTTGAGAGATTTATGATCGGTGTATAACTCGAATTTCTCTCCAAGTAAATAATGATGCCCCGTCTTTAGCGCGAATACTATGGTAGCTAATTCTAGATCATGGGTGGGGTAGTTCTACTCATGAACTCTCAACTGTCTGTCCCCATAACACACGACGTTTCCTTCTTGCATCAGAACCGCACCAAGCCTTGTACCACATGCTTTAGTGTAAACTGTAAACACTTTGTTCCCATCGGGAAAAGTCAAGACTGGGGATGTTGTAAGAGCCCTCTTCAAATGTTGGAAAGAAACATCACATCTATATCCCATGAAAATGTCGAGTTCTTCATCGTCGGCCTGGTAAGAGGGGCTGATATCTTTGCGAAGTCCTTAATGAACTTCCTATAATAAATTGCCAATCCAAGAAAGATCCTCACCTCTGTTGCATTTTTAGGAATCTTCCAATCTTGCACCATAACTACTTTCGCGGGATCCACAACTATCCCTTCTTTGGAGACTACATGCCCTAAGAATCTCACCACCTTTCTCCAAAAATGCATTTGGAGAACTTTCCCTTAAGCTGATTGTCATGGAGAGTTTTCAAAACTTCTATCAAATGCTAGGCATGCTCTTCTTCACTCTTGGAGAAGATCAAAATGTCATCAACAAAGACTATGACAAATTTATTTAGAAACTCCCAAAACACCCTACTCATCAAATCAACAAAATAGGCAGGTGCATTCATCAACTCAAAAGGCATAACTAGCCATTCGAAGAAACCATCCAGAGTTCTAAAAGTAGTCTTATCTATGCTGGCCTCAGTCACCCTCAACTGATGAAACCCCATGGCCAAGTCTAACTGAGAAAATATCGAGGCACCAACAAGCTTATCAAATAAATTATCAACCCTCGGGAGCGGGTGTCTGTTCTTCTTGGCGAGTTTATTTAGCTCTCTATAGTCGACACATAAACGAAGTGAAGCGTCTGCCTTAGTTGCAAATACAACTGGAGCACCCCATTCAAATATGCTTCGTCTGATAAATCCTTTCTCAAGTAGCTCCCCTACTTGCTTACTCAGCTCCCTCCTTTCCCTTGGAGCCATATAGCGCACTGGTAATGCAACCGCCTTTGCATTGTCCACCAGATATATGTGAAAATCGATCTCATGCCTAGGAGGTAAGCCCCGTACCTCATCAAAAACATCAGAATAATCTCGAACTACTGGAACAAATTGCAAATCATCGATAGATGCATCAACAGACTCTAGGAAACTAAGCATAACTAACCCTTGGGTGTCACAAGAAATCTCGAGAGTCCTCCCATGACAAGTTAGAAGCCTAACAACCCTCCTCTTACAATCCAGAATGGCACCATACTTGGTAAGCCAATCCATTCCTAGAATCAACCCATAACCCATGAACCCGAGACATATGCTTCGCACTCAAACACGAAGCCTAACATAAATATCCTCAAACCCCAAAAAATCATAGCTAAATGAGTCGAATCACTAATGGGGTTTGAGACAACTACGAGATCCACTACCATACTAGTAATTAAGTGCAAAGATTCAACCACAGAACTAGATATAAATGAATGTGAAGCGCTAGAATCAAAAAGTGTTCTAATAGGATGGTTTGAAAGAGAAATTAAAGCTTCCACATAAATTTTTCTACCTCTATCAAGAGCACTGATCGCGAGAGCATGCACTTGCCCTCCATAAGTTCCTGCCCTTTGACCTTGTCCCTGTGGTACCTACTTCTTCGAGCACTCCGTAGCAAAATGTATGACCTCCCCACAATTGAAGCAAGTGGTCTTCCTTCTTTTACAGTCTTTGACCAAGTGACCCTCTTTCCCACAATTGTGGCATTTCCTCTTATCCTTGGCCTTGTCATTCTTTCCACCTTTCTTCTGTTGTTGTTGCTGCTGTTTCCCTTCTTGGGTCACACCTTCTTAGGTGAAAGAAAAGATAGGAAATCTGTCTTTTCTGAGTTATCACCCTAATAAAAGAAATATTCTTGTGATAGGTCCTGTTCCAAGTCAAAAATATAGTGAAATCGTCTTTCCCATTCTTTCCCCCGACCCTGCAACAAAGAAAGACGTTAACTTCTTAAAATATCCTATATATGTAGGTGGGAACAGGGAAAGGGGTCAAATTTATCCTGATTTGCATTGTTTTCCTCAGCCTTTACTTTTGTCTTTTCACCCTTGTCTTCCTCATGCATTAAGGCCATATCGACAAGTTTCTCAAAAGTGGCTCCCATTAGAATATGGGACATGTCTAACCCATGAAGGGGTTCATTTAGCCCTTTAGCAAACCGCAACGCCTTCTTATGCGAATTATCCACCAGTTCCAACCCAAATCTTACTAACTGGTTGAATTTGTTCACATATTCTTTAGCAGTCACATTCCCTTGTTTGAGTGCCAAGAACCTCTCAATCTGCATGTTTTTCTTGGTTTGGGAAAGAAATTTCACTTCAAATATTTGTTTAAAATCTTCCTATATTTCCACCGAACGTTCAGCTTGGGTGACCTCCCACCAGAATGAGGCTTCGTCTTTCAGTAGCCAGGAAGCCAACTAAATCATCCTTCTATCCTTTACTTCAAAGATTATGAACAAGTCCTCAGTCTCCTCGAGCCGATTCTACGCTTCTGCGAATGTCTCGTCCCATGGAATGGCTTTCCTCCCATAGCTCGGAAATCTTTACAAATCTTAGCAAAATTATCTGCTCTTGGAGGAGGAGGAGGAATGACAGGTGAAGTTGGGAGAGGTACGTCGGTTTAACCACCCGCAGGCGCCATGACCTCTAGATACCTACGGAACCATCTGGGTATCGTGACGCCCTCTGGAATGTTTGGTTCCCAGACATGCTGAAAAGAAAAAGCAAGAGATTTAGACAAAGGATCTAAAGATATTACATATTGCTTTTTGGGGAATGTTTTTCAAAACAGACTTTTCCTTTTTAAAATGCTTTCTTTTAAATCTATTTTGAAAACAATTTTCAAATTTTTTAATCTAATCTGGTAACCTTCAACTCTGATACCAAGGGTGAAGCCCCACGCCTGTTAATGTCACTCAGAAAGGGAATGCATTAAGTTTCGTGAAGCGTTATAGTAAAAAGAACAGAAATATTACAAGATAGACATATAAAATAACAGCGGAATAAAAACTTTATTTTCATAAGATACCGTTGTCCAAAAGCATCACATGTCTAAAATACAAAAGCCCATTACAACATAAAAGCTACTATCTTGTACTTCAAAAATATCAGAGAAATAAAAGAAATAAAATTTCCCAAAAACAATGTATAGCCGTAGCAACAAGGATAGGATCTTGAGTTATACATCTCAGCAGCTTCAACAAAAGTAAGCAGAATCACAGTCAAGCCTGAGTGTTCTCGCCCTAAGAACCTAGGGGGGAATGGAAGAAAGAAGAGGAAACAAAAAGGGTCAGACATAAAGTCTGGCGAGTCCAGTTACTTTTAGCAAGTAAATAAATTAAAGTAGCATGACAGGCATATAAAGTGGATATGAGAGAGATAACTACATAAAAGGATGGTATGACAAGGTAGACAGGATAGGGTGAGATGATCCCTCCAACTATAAGGTGGCAGACTTAGGCATACGTCCAAATGTACCCTAATTACTACCCTAATCGATCGGCTCCTTAATCCGCGTAGATACTATGTGCCGGCCCCACCGTAGGATGTATCACGTCCTAAAGTGGCAACCCCTCACTGATACGCACGAACCCATATCTACAGGTGTCACGGTTTTCTTATCCCCCTTTGCCCGGCTCATGCACGCACATGGCCCGGTCGGTTTGCGCTACCCACACCGAACTCCATAGTTGGATCTCTTACAATCAGTTCAGTAAGCGTGCCCCTTCTCCGACCTAGTTTGGAGTACTCTGCCTGATACGTACTCCGAGATACTGACTGAAACGGGTCCCACACAATATGATATAAGCTCTCCCCCTTATTTTGTATCCCCCACTAGGTTTTCCATAGGTTATACTTACCCTAAAAGGTGTCTTTAATTATATAACCCTAATCTTTTTACCGGTTATGCTTACCACTAGGTGTCTTTAATTACATAACCTTTATCGGGTTAATTTTGTGGGCCTATATGTAAATATTACCCACCCCCTCGGATTTGCTTAACCCACCCACTGTCCAACCAATTTTACTTAACCCTAACTTTAGTTCATAATCATACAGTCCCTATGGATTAGATTAGGTTAAGTAGACCAATTCATTACCATGTCCATCTATGGTTTATAATGGGCTAGACCTCCCACATTAGGCCTACAACTTGTGGATGTTGGATATCCCGGTCGGGTTCGGGCAGACTTCTTCCACAAGTTGGGTCTAACCTCGTGTCTTAGCCCGATTCGTATTTGTGCACTTAGGCCTCTCACATTAGGTTCAACATTAGTGGTTGCTGGATATACCGGTCGGGTCCGGGCAGACTTCAACCACTAATGCAACCTAACCTCGTGCCATAAGTGCAGTTACAATTTCTAATTGTAATCCTAGGCATTTCATTATTATCCAATTACTAGTTCCTATGCCTTTATAGGTGTTCATACTCATTTACCAAATTATTGAATTATATGTCCAATTCATGTTTATAAGCATTATTCAATTTATGCCAATACTAGTCTTTTTCCCCCGTTCCCTAACTAGCGCATTCACATAATTCGTGGCATGCCTAGGCTAGATAATAGCCTAGTCATAAACGATAAAAAGGGAAAAGTGATAGGAATATGAAGAAGGTGATTGTTCTGGCATAAACATAAACTAGCATGGTGATAAGGTGGACATATAAGCATAAATATTATGAGCTTGTGGCAGTTAACTAACTCTAACATAACTATGATGTCATAATAAGCACAATAAGATCTAAATTAACAATTTAGATGTCCAGTTGGTTCATATCTAATATGATAGGCACAAGGTGATAAGCTAGATCTGATTAATAATTTAGATGTCTACAGATCCAATAGTTAAAAATAGATCTAACACAAATAAGGTCAAGATCCACATCATAGAATGTCATAGAAGTTACAATAGGTCTGATAAGACAAAGATTGAGATCTAAATCCTAACCAATTCAGAATGTCATACATTCACAATTTACAATGGATCTGGTATAATTTAGTCATATGAACAAATCCAAACGATAGTCACACCACGTTTACTTTTAAATATTTAAATATAAAAGCAACTAGGAACCCACAGTGTTTGGGTTAGAAAATAGAAGAAGAATGGATCTTGAATCTTTAATCTTTGAATTGCAGAAGAAGCAGAAAAGAATCCTATTCAATACAGGCACTAGCATCATTTGGCCTTCATTGATTTCCAATGAAGAAAACAAGAGAAATGGACCCGTATATATAGCTGCCAGCCCCTTAATATTGTCTGCCACCCCAGTCCTAGCGGTGTCAACACCCCTGTAAGGGGGTCGACCCTGGTGTCGACACCCCTTAATGGAGTCGACCCCCTACAGCGGGAAAACTGTCGCCACTTTTTTTCAATTTTGAACGAATTTGGATAAGGTTCTGACTCATATCTGTATGTATAATTCTTCTACTTATATACAAACTAAAAACCCTCATAACTTCTTCATATGGTATCTTTTTTACGCAAACCAAATGTCTATCTTGACCAGAATTTCGAGACGGACACAACGGCATAGCATGTTTCCCTTAACTCCATAAATTAAATTAATTATTATTTAATTTATCCTCTTTTAGTGTTGTTAAATTATGGGGTGTTACACAATACTCTTCGGAATCCCATGGAATCGAACTATCCACTTCAGGTATAACTCAGTCAGCTTCAATGTCATCCTAGACGATCTAACAGGAATAAACCTCGTGCTTCTAGTCAAACTATCCACGACAACCTAAATATTATCATTTCATGCCATTTTCCTATGTAGCCCATCAATAAAATCCATCAATACTTGCTCCGATTTCCATATGAGAATTTCTAATGGCTGCAACAATCCACTCGGCTTCTTCTGTTCGGATTTAACAAACTAACAGTTTATACACTTCAAGATATATTTCTTAACGTCCCTTTTCATTCCTTCCCAGTAGTAAACATGCCTCATATCTCGATACATCCTGTTACTCCTGGATAAATTTTCAACCTAGAGTGATGACATTTCCTTAGAACTTCATCTCTAAGGCCATCTATATTAGGAACAACCAGTCACCCATTCCTGTGGAGCCAACCATCTCGATCGACTTCGAAATCCTTAATTTCCTCGGTGTTGACTCTAATCTCTGAATGATTTCCAAAAGCTTTTCATCTAGCTTCCGTCTTTCGCTAATCCTTTTGGTGAGAGTCGGTCTAATCGATAAGCTTGCAAACATCTCGTGCTCTAACTCATAATGAGGTCTGAAACCAAACCCAACCAAACAGTAGAGCTACTTCCATTTCGAAAACATGGCTTCCATACTCGCATGTCTTTAACTTAATGCATCGGCCACTGCGTTACCCTTCCCTGGAGTATAAGCTATTTCGAAATCATACGACGCCAAAAACTCTAACTATCTTGCTGCCAAAGATTTAAATCATTCTCAAAGAAAAGATACTTCAACGACTTATGATACGTAAACAACTCAAATCTAAATCCCAACTATTAGTGCCTCCAAATCTTCAGAAAAAACACTATCGCCACTAACTCCAAATCGTTAGTTGGGTTATTCCTTCCATGCGGCTTTAGTTATCGGCACACATAAGCCACAACTTTATCTTTCTACATTAGCATCACTCCAATTCTAGTGCCACATGCATCGGTGTATACCACCATCTCTTCATTCCCACTCGGAATGGTCAACACCGGAGCACTCATCAAACTTTCTTTCAAAATTCTTAAAGCACGTTCACACTTAGCATCCCACACGAAGATTTGATTCTTTCTTGTTAATCCAGTTAATGGTGCAGATATCTTCGAGAAATACTTGATAAACCATCGATCGTATCTAGCTAAACCAAGGAAACTCCTAACATCTGTCGCACCCTTGGGTCAATCCCAATCCTATATCGCTACCACCTTAGTAGGATTCACCGCAATTCCTTGTCCCGACATGACATAACCCAAGAACCTCACTTCCTCCTTCTAGAAGTGATATTTTGAAAACTTAGCCCTTGGTTGATGTTTTTGTAAGATATCCAAAACAATCTTCAAGTGTGTCTTATGTTCTTCCTCAGTCTTAGAATAAACCAATATATCGTCCACGAACACAAATAGGATTCAAATGGTCTCTGAATACATGATTCATAAGATCTACAAAATATGCTGGTGCATTAGTCAATCTAAACAACATCACCAGACACTCATAAAATTTGGATGGTGTCCTAAAACCAGTCTTCGGCACACTATCCCTAGCCACTCTCAATTGATGAAATATTATCTCCAAATCCATTCGGGAAACCACCTTAGCTTCGTGAAGATGATCAAACAAGTCATCGATCCTCGACAATGCTGGTTCTTCTTGGTCACCTTATTCAGCTCATAATAATCCGTACACAATCTGGTTCCTCGCCGGTCCTGGTCCTCACGGTTCCACCAGTCCCGTTCCTCGCGGTCCCGCATCTCCTATGAAGAGCTTTGATAGCCTGGACCGTTCTTGGTGAGACTAAAGCCAAATTGTCTATGGTTCTTCTTCCCTTTTGTCATGGAGCCTATAATTCAAGAAAAAGGTTCAAGTTAGAACTCAGCATACATGAAGTGAAAAACGATGTTATTATGTGCAATGCTCATGTCGTATGTGTCCTAGTATTCCCTTAATGGATTCGAGTCCGGAGTCAGGCTTGTCGGTGTTGTCTTCCCAGCCCTGGCTGGAGTTATTTCTTCCTCCGAGCCTAGGAAGAACATGGCGAATTCCAGATTCTATAGTGTATAATTGACATCTGACAATAGAAAATCGATCAAGCCCCTAAATGGCTACTCAGCATCCCCTAACTAGGCACCATGAGCTGGAGACTTGGCTGGAGATGGAGTTCTCAGGCAGGGCTCATCTGCAATTGAATCCTCTGGAGGAGAACTCTTTGACCCCTCCTCGATCACTTTTTCGAGGTACTTCTCTTTCCTTCCTTCTCTTTCGATGTCCCCGACTAGGCCTGGAGGCACCTTTCTTAACGTCATGCCTAACCCAGACTCGGGGTTGAACTACCACGATTTCTTGTTCCCCGATTGGAGGCACGACTGCCTACTCCTTGGTTGAGGGTACGACTACCTAGTCCCCGAACTAGGGGAATGACTGTTGACTTCCCAACTGAGGGAAGAACTACTGGTCGCACAACAGTAGTGGCACGGGAACCGCCAACTCCTAAGGTCCTTGTAACATCAAGCAAATTAAATTGATGAAGAAGCTCATCGGCTAGACATCTTTTATCATTTTGAGCGTTCTTTGGAATTCCCCTTAAGGTGGCTAAACGAGCGCGATTAACATCGATGGTGGGTTTTGTCGGACTTTCGCTTGCAAAGGAATACGAATGTCAGAAACTTTCCAACAAAATTCCAAGAAATACGTCTAGGGTTATTGCTTACGACATTTGATCCATCGCCACATGCATCCCTCTTGCTGTGAAACATAAAACCAGTCGATTCTTATGTCCCCCGGCTTGCTAAATCCTTCTATTATCACTTAGTTACCTGAGGTGGACTCGAAAAAAAGATAGGATGGGTTGTCTCTTTGGTGCTTGAAGTTGTAAAAGAAGAAAATATCGTTGAAGTTGGGTACTCATTGCAGGTTCTCTCCATAAATTATATGCAAAGAGAAGAGGTATGCGTACGCGGTAGGATGTAGTTTCATGGGCGTAGGTTCCATGCGGTGAAGAAAGCTGACAATGAAAGGACTAAACGAGTGAATGTAACCCACCATGCAGATCTGCCAACTAATGGTCATGTATACCTCATAAGGATTATATGTAGTGTCGCTCGGAGTCAAGAATCGGATCTGATTAGACATATCCTTTTCTTCGCACAAAGTCTTCTTAACTTCGGTTCATCCATACTGCTAGGCCATGAATCTATCGGGTTGACTATAATGGCGACTTCAGCGAAAGTATCAGGTGCCCCTCTTCCTTAGCTTCTTCCTCTTCCTCTGATATATTATCTTCATTAGACGATGAAATTGCAGGCTTCCCATCATGTGGTTGAACTTCGAACTAAGGGTCCTCATCCGAATCAGTGTCAGAGTTGGACTTTACCTCAGGATCTCTCAGAAGTGTTTGCTTTTTCTCGCTTTAGAGGCTCGAGTAGGATATCTTGCAAACATTGTAGCTGGCTATCGAAGAAATATCGTTGGTTAGAGCGATTAACCCAAACTCCTCTATATGCGTACTAGTGCAGTGCATGAAGTGAAAGTTGTGTCAATGCAGTAACATAAATAAAACAATAGAAGCATGTTGTTTGGGTTATTCAAAGTCATATGCAATGTTATTTCTAGTTGGTATGCAAGTCTGAAAGTCCCTATAGGCTCTATCATAACTGTCCAGATGTTTATTTAGAATTGGTTTATTATTGTTGTGTTCAAAGCTATTATTGTCAAGTTCAGTCGAAGCATCGAAGTTAGAAGCTTAAATCAGATGGATGACTCCGATTCGGCCTACTTCGGGTCGATTACATCCAAACCGGCTAAGAGCCATTCCCGCCTAGACACTTCAACAATTCCCCACATCCCTTTTCTGGCTCAACCATGCCGACTCGAATGCTTCAACACTTCAAACTTTTTTTCAACACTTCGCTAGATTTCTGAATTGGCTAAGAGACATGTCGACCTGGATACTTTATTTTTTTATCCACTCTCCTATCTTCTCCACTGCAACTGTGGGTCCTCTGATACTATTCATTGTCTTCCCAAACAGCACAGACAAAGGAGCACAAATATTGTTTCACTAACTCTCAATCGTCTTGATCACCATGCCTCGCCTTATTACACCTTGCAGTGCCGCGAAGACATGATCTCCCACCATTCTTGCATGTACAACAACGGATTCGATAAAAGAAAACAGATTGAAACTTAAAATCAATGCAAGATAAAGGTTTGAGGGTCGTATCATGTGAATTCATGGAATAAACGACCAAAAACCCACCTAAATCGATTATTGTTTGATATTGAAAGGTCGAACTTCAACAATCATATCATGTTGGGTTTGGCGGTATTTTGATAATTTTGGCTCGGCATAGGTAAAAGAAAAAAAAATTATGAAGTGGATCCAGTTTATATAGGCAAATACAGAGATGTTACGCCTTATGCTGATGTGACCTGTTAACCAAGTCTGAATAGGCAATCCGGCTCGACCACCGAGCCGACCATAAAAAAAACCAAAATAGAGAGAAGAAAAAGAGAGAATTGAATAGCTCTCTCAAGAAAATTTCATGACTTAGACGATGACTACATGTGCTAACTCAGGTAAGACCAATAAGTTAAATTCATCTCGTGCTCGACTTGTACAAAAATACGACGTCATTTGGTAACAACCCATGTGTGTGCAATCACATGTAGAAGCCAATGACTCGACACAACTTGACTGTCTAACTAGATTATTAGTCCTCTTGACTCGACGAGGTTTAAATATTTACCTGTGTCTCCCAATTGCTCCAGTCAATGACTTTGGATCAGCAAGTTTCATCGGGTGCAGTATGAAGTATGGCTAGCTATTTGTATAGAAATGAAGAGTCCAAGTGTTTTGGCTATTCATGAAGACACGACATGGTTTTCCTCAAGACAAATAACATCTATCGAAGATGTAACTCAACAAGTTTAAAGCACATCACGTCTTCTACACAATGTACTTTGGAGGGCAAAGTGTTGACCTTCCTTTCTCCATGGATGTCAAGACTCACAATCAAAACACTAAAGATATGATTCATCACTTTCATATGTTACGGGGTCGAATGAAGCAAACCAGGGATACACTACTAGGAAATGCAGAAAGAGCGGCCTGCCTTAGCGATGGCTAGCGATGGTCTAAAATAAGTGGTCATCCCTAACCGTCGCTAATCCACACATTACTGGATATAACTCGAGGAATAGCCAATTTTCTTTCCTAAAATTTACAGTGAAAACCCAAAAAAAAAAAACTAACCTTTGCCCGTCGTCACCCGCCATCCTATCCGAGCCAGCTGCGCCTCCGACCGCCTCCAAGCCCTCCAGAGAAAACCCGGCTTCTTCTTCTTCTAATTTTTGTTCCATTTTTTGCTAATTGAGTATAATTTCTAATCCTAAATCGATAAATGTTGATTATTGTGTGCTTGCATATGTTGATTAGTCATTGTTTTGAATAATAGTAGATTATTAGTTAATTTAGAAATCTAGATAAATTCATATATTAGAACTTTAGTTGATTTCCAATTAGAAATCAATGACTACTAGTTGACGATAATGTAATATACTAGTTGATTTGATGATATAACTAGTGATTAGATAATAATCAAATATTTATGCTTGATTTCAGAATATGATTAAACCCTAATTTTGGAATTTAATTAGATGATTACTGACTTGAAATTGATTAATATATATTGTTAATTAGTCGATGATAATTTTGGAAAAAATTAATAATTTATATCGTGCTAAAATTTGTATCGTGCTAATTTATATCGTGTTAACTTATAACGTGATAAAATTTATATCACACTAATTTATATCGTGTTAACAATTAAATCACTATTAATGTCCACATTTTAATTTTGCGAAGGTTGAACATATAAATTAAACATAATTAAAACGAGCTCGTCACACAAAGACGTTCATAAATTTACGATTTGGACTTTAAACGAATGTGTATGATATGATATATGTCGAAATTCTTTGAAATAAGAATCTTCCAAATCTATTGGATTATATTGTTTTAATGAAGAGAAAATTTGAGATTTCATTTAGTAAAATTTGGATTATGTCAAATTCAAATTTCTAGAAAAATCGCGATGTGGTAGCTTTAAAATTATAATGATTTATTTAATAAAATGGAAAAATTTTCTAAAAAAAATATGTTTTGAATCGGTTTTTTATAGTTTAGTTAAGAATATCATACTTAAATCGGTTTTCTTAAAATTGGGAATGAATTTAACAACGATAAATATTGTACTGAAATCCATTATTTTTAATACTTGGAAATGAATTTAATACGAGCACATATTCTATGAAATTCGTTTTTGTTTAAAAAGAATGAAAATATTTTAACAATAGAAAATACTGTACTGATGAACCAGAAGGTGGTGTGTAGACGTGAAGTGAAGTGAAGTACTGTCGAGATATGCAGTGTGGTGTGTAAAACTTTGAGTCTCAAAATGTTTTACTTTATTTTTATTTTTAGAATAGGAACGTCTTGGATGTAACTAATGCGTAGAAGAGAAGTGTAGTGAAGCGCTGTTGAAATTTGATATAAATGTGGTGAGTGTGTAGCCTTTAGTCCCAAAAAGCTTTACAATAACATATGTAAGTGTTATCGAAATCACTAGCATATATTTTTGAATCCGGAAAAATGTTAGATAATCATGTCAGTCGTAGTTGGATGTATGAAGTTAGAACTGTAACTAAAGGTTTAATGAAAACACATTTCTGTGGTGTAAACGAATTTATTAGATTTTTCAGTATCTAATAATCGAAATTATGAGGATCTTCGTTGTTTGTGTAATAAGTGGAAACTGATGTGGTTTGGAAATCAGACACCATTAAAGTACATATGTATAAATCTGGTTTTATGCCCAATTATTATTTATGGGATCGTCAGGGAGAACTTGTTGCACCTATAGTAAATCCTATAGTATCAGAGGTGGAATTAGTTAGGACGAATCTAGTAGAAGATATGATGGAAGGTGCAACACGGTCAATGTTCCCTACAAATCAAGTTGACGATAATGGCGTCAACATTGAAGAAGAACCGAATGTGGATGCGAAAAAATATACGATTTATTGGTTTCAGCAAAGAGGTCATTGTGAAATTGTTTGTGATGGCCCGCCCCGCACGAGCCGACATTTCCCTGAAATGCACTGTACCGATGTCCAACCAGCACGGGGCGGTCGCCAAAGAAAGGAAAAGAAAGGAATTTGAACTAACAAGGAACCTGTAGAATGTCTTACAGCGCATGGGATAAAATATAATAATAACATAACTTTGACATAAAACAGGCGAGACAGTGCATAAGATGAAAACTAAACCATCATAGCAGCGGAAACCAAAATACAACTTATCATCCAAACCGACATTATTACAACTTTGAAATACTGTCTCTAAAGAAAAAGAAATAGGTACACTACTAATGCCCAAAGTAATTACCAGCGACAACACAGGGAGAATATATATATCATACGTGGGAGCCTCCTGCTCGTCTCTGGTACAGCTACTCGTGCATAATCACCTGACATGTCTCTAGTCTGCCCGTTTAAGAGCACCCGGAGTAATAAGAAGAGACATAAAACTCTGGGTCAGACAAAAGTTTGGTATGAGCGATAAGCAGCAAAACAAAACAATAACAGGTATACATAACCATACGTGAACCTGGACCTGCAACCAAAGAGTTAGCACAATATGATGTACAATAATCTAAGGTGACACTAACACATGGTGTGAAAATAATGGGGAGGGGGTGTGCATGTCATGGTGATAACAAACATCAAACATAACAATCAACCTCACATCTCTCACTCAGTGCTTAAAGCACACAATATCTACCACTTTGATCACCCAATCCTTTGCTACGATCACTCTGCCCCATGGAGTCACGATGACTCCACTGCACTGATCCACAACCACTAATCCTTTGCTTTGTCCACTCTGCCCCATGGAGTTATGAAAACTGCACTGGCTCATAGCCCTGCTACGATCACTTTGCCCCATGAAGTCATGACAACTTCACTGCACTGATCCATAGCCAATATTCATCTCTCCGTGGTGAGTCAAAGCTATAGACATCGATATCCCCTTTGCATACATCCCGCAGCAAAGTCCAATTCATGAAGTTAACTCGTTGGTTCCCATCTGGATCCTGAGTTCTAACTTCTCACTTGGACTTCCTTTGCATCTCGAGTTTTGGTTGAATTGGAGTTGGTCTTCAGAAGAGTCATCGCATTGTAGTAGTGGAAGCTCAATTCAGTTTGGTTCGATCTGCTTCAGCCGGTTTGGTTCAAATACATCATACCTAGGCTTCCCATTCGGTTCAGTGCTCCACTTCAAATCGGTTCAACTTGGGTGTATGTGTTCTCCCCATTCGGGTCGGTTCGGGTTGCCACCTTCTATTCGGTTCGGGTCGATTGCTCCAGCCTCAGCTCGGTTCGTGCTCACCATTTCCGATCTGATCTCCACGCCCTCGCTTCCTTTCCAAACCCAACTCCAACTCTTATGCAAATGGCCATACTTCTTGTGAAGCCTCTTGGGCCAAGTTCCGGTCCGGTTCGAATTTCCTTACCCAGCTCTCCTATCCGATCCGATCCGAAACCTTGCACATTTTCCAACGAGGATATATCATCCATTTTTTCCACACGATGGCATTTTCGACCATTCTAACTTTGCTAATCAATCATAAAACATTCCAAACAGTAGTAATAACATATAGGATAAATCAACAAGGTCAAAACATCAAGTATATAGGTCATTTTAGATCAAACATACCCAAAAAACATGAATTTCCCCTTAATCCCCTTAATCATGTTTTAAAAATAGGATTAACAAAACATGTCCAAATTAACCCAAATTTTTATCAGAGCCCTAAAATAATATTTAAGAATTTTTACATATTTTTCCAGAATTTTAACATGCATAATT
Source organism: Allium sativum (assembly GCA_030737875.1). Classification (NCBI taxonomy): domain Eukaryota; kingdom Viridiplantae; phylum Streptophyta; class Magnoliopsida; order Asparagales; family Amaryllidaceae; genus Allium; species Allium sativum. The sequence goes on from CM060909.1 coordinate 115,234,772, forward strand.
TCGCTAATTAGCACTAACCACCTCTAATTAGCCGTAATTAGTGAATAAAAGTGCAAATCACTCACCTTTGCCACAAATGAATTATAGATATGAACTTTACTACTAGTTTGGGTCGAATCTTATGCAACACAGCAGCTCCATCTCTGATTTGGTGTTGATTTTCCTTGATTGATGTAGATCTTCTTAATTAGTGATTAGAAGGTGATTTGGGGGTGATTTAGAGAATGTGGGCCATTACTAGGGTTTCAGGTATGAAAAGTGGCAGCTGAAAAATGACAAAAACTGAATTCCCTAACCCTATCAGCCCTCCCATAACCCTAATCCCAAAATGGGTTGTGGGCATAGCTGCTAATCACCTTAATTAGGTCGGTTAAGCTGTTTTTCACCTTCTAAACCTTATTTCAGCCATATCTCCCAAACAATAAGTCTGTTTGGGTTATGTGACCACTCTATGGAAGGATAAACCATCATAATATTCCAATGGAAGTGGTTTCAGGTCAAAACTCTTTACCAATCAAAAGTTATGGGCAAAACAAGACTCACTAGGGGCAAAACGGTTGTTTAAAAATCGGCAAAAATCTTGAACATTGGAAATGACCCCAAAGTCGTTCCCCAAAGTTACATGACCATGGACATCATAAAAAAATGAAATAAATATTCTATGATCCTTCGATGCGCAGAATGCGGGTCGTTACATTCTTCCCCTCTTAAGAAATTTCGCCCCCGAAGTTCCTTAATTAAGAAACAACAATGGGTTTCGCATGCCTATCAATCATTTGCAACAATCAAACATACATTGCAGCATAACAAGCCTATCCTAGCATGCGGTTTACTAACAAGAGGATAACTAAATGGTCATTAAAATCTTACCAGGCAAAGACTTATGGATACATCTTCCTTATGCTCTCCTATGTTTCCCAAGTACAGTCATTCTCATTCTCGCCCCACTGAACCTTGACAAGTTTCACCGCTTTCCTTCGAAGTTGGTTCGTGTCGTACTCAACAATATGGATCGGCCTGCGGTTCCCAACCGCCTCGGGTTCTACTTCGGTGTCATCCAACTGATCCGGTGAAATAGTCATATCGGGGTCGTGCATGAACTTCCTTAACTGGGAAACATGAAATATGTTGTGAACTCCTGCCATCTTGTCAAGTAATTCAACTTTATATGCTAAATTCCCAACTTGTTCGAGAACTGGGAATGGACCAACAAATCTTGGTGTTAACTTGCCTCTTCTACCAAATCGAATTACGCTCTTTAACAGAGAAATCTTGACAAACACCAAGTCGCCAATGGAGAATTTTAAATCTCTTTGCCTTTTATCAGCATAATTCTTCTGCCTATCTTGGGTAGCCTTCATCTGCTGTTGGATAACCTTGATCTTGTCTGAAGTTTCTCTTATTACATCTAGTCCAAGCACGAATTTCTCACCGATTTCCAACCAATATGATGGTGAGTTGCACTATCTTCCATACAAAGCTTCAAATGGAGCCATACCGATACTGGACTGATAACTATTATTATATGCGAATTCAACCAGATGCAAATGGTCATCCCATGATCCTCCAAAATCCAGTATACATGCACTCAAGAGATCTTCTAAAACACGATTCACCCTCTCTGTCTGACCGTCGGTTTGAGGATGGTACGCGGTACTGAGACATAATTCTAACCATAAAGCCTCTTGTAAGCTCTTCCAAACCCACTAGTAAACAACGGATCTCGGTCACTCACAATGCTTTTGGGTACTCCATGAAATCTCACTACCCACTTCATACAGTTCTACTAATTTAGTTGTTGTTCTGTTTGACTTGACTGGTATAAACCTTGCACTCTTGGTCAAACGATCCACAATCACCCAAATTCTATCATGGCCCGATCTAGTCCTTGGTAACCCATCAATGAAATCCATTGAGACTTGTTCCCATTTCCATTCTGGAATTTCCAATGGTTGAAACAAACCACCAGGCTTCTTTTGCTCGTCTTTAACTAGCTGGAAATTCATGCATTTGGATATAAACTTTCCAACGTCTCTTTTCATCCCTTCCCAGTAGTAGGTCTGCTTCATATCTTGATACATTTTATTACCACCGGGATGTGTAGTCAGTTTTGAGTGAGACATTCTCGAAGCAATTCATCTCTCAATCCATTAACATTGGGCACAACTAGTCTCGCATTCTTTCTAAGCTATCCATATCGATCAAACTCATACTTGTTCATCTCCTCATTGATTCCCATTTCTAACTTAGAGTAGATTTCTAATAGATTAGGATCGCCCCTCTGACTGGAACCAATTCGCTCAATCAAAGTGGGTATGATCGTCAAACTTGCTAACATTTCTAGATCCAATTCACACCTTGGTCTGAAATCATACCTAGTGATATACTCTAGTTGCTTCCATTCAAGGAACATAATCCCTAAACTGGCATGTCTCCTACTCAATGCATCGGCTACCGCATTGCCCTTTCCTGGTGTATATGCGATATCGAAATCATATGAAGCCAAGAATTCTAATCATCTTTGCTGTCATAGATTTAGATCCTTCTGAGAGAAGAGATACTTTAATGATTTATGATCGGTAAACAACTCGAATCTTTCTCCCAAGAGATAATGTCTCCACATCTTCAATGCGAACACGATCGATGCCAATTCTAAATCATGGGTAGGATATCTTTTCTCATGCGGTTTCAGTTGCCGACTAGCGTAAGCTACTACCCAACCTCCTTGCATCAATACAGCACCTAGTCCTGTACTACATGCATCCGTGTATACCATCATTTCTTCGTTCCCCTTAGGAATGACTAACACTGGTGCGCACGTCAACTTTTCCTTTAGACTTTTAAATGCATGCTCGCACCTCTCCTCCCAAACAAAAGCTTGATTTTTCTTGGTTAACCGAGTCAACGGTGCCGCTATCTTGGAGAGGTCTTGGATAAACTTACGATAATATCCAGCTAATCCCAAGAAACTTCTTACGTCTGTTGCATTCTTGGGCGTAGACCAATCATGTACCGTAGCCACCTTCACAGGGTCCACGGCAATACCATTCTCTGAAACAACATAGCCCAAGAACCTCACTCCCCTCCTCCAGAATTGACATTTAGATAATTTCGCTTTCAATTGGTGTTTTATCAACACCTCCATCACTACTCTCAAACGTTCCTTGTGTTCTTCCTCTATCCTTGAATAAAGAAGTATATCGTCCACAAACACAAGAACAAACTTATTCAATTGATCTCAGAATACTCTGTTCCTAAGATCCACAAAATATGCTGGTGCATAGGTCAACCCGAATGGCATGACCAACCACTCGTAGAATCCAGACGGCGTCCGAAATGTCATTTTAGGAATACTCTCAACTGCTACTCGGAGCTGATGAAATCCTCTCGCGAGGTCTAATCAGGAGAACACTCTTGCTCCCTCCAATTGATCAAACAAATCATTTATCCGCGGAAGAGGATACTTATTCTTCCTAGTCACTTTTTTCAACTCGCGATAGTCCACAAATAAACGAAGGGAACCATCCGCCTTAATGGAAAACATAACTGGTGCTCCCCACTCGGAAACATTTCTTCTGATAAATCCCTTCTTTAAAATATCGTTTACTTGCACCCCGAGCTCTCACTTCTCCCTTGGTGTCATACGACGAAGTGGCATCACTATAGGCCTGACATCTTTCACTAAATCAATACGGAACTCAATCTCTTGGTGTGGTGGAAGATCGGTCACTTCCTCGAAGATATACAAATACTGGCCAGCAACGGGAAACCCTAATAACTCATCCTACAAGATGTCGAGGGAATTTAGAAAACTAGCCATCACCTCATCACTAGGCAGGCCACCAAACACTACCCTCCGCCCTAATAGTCACCGAAAATCCTTCACTGTCTACCACCACCTCATATCTTTGGAGCCAATCAACTCCCAAAATAATGCCAAACCTAGTAAATCCCAAAACAAAGCAATCACAAGCAAACATACATCCATGACTCGATAAGACCAAATTTCGACAAATCATACTAAGGCTAGTCGAACCACCAATTGGGTTCGTCATCACTAAAGATCTATCAACTATCTTAGGTTCCAATGTCAACCTATCTACCAGGTCACTAGATATGAAGGAACGGGAAGCCCCAATATCAAACAATACTCGAACTATAACACCCCTGGTCCATTAATGTCACTCACAAAGGGAATGCATTAACTTCCATGGAGGTTTTAAGTGAATATAGAACAGTAAAATTACAACAAGACAGATATAAAATAGTACTTGGAAATTCAAAAACTTTATTTCATTGTAGCAGAAGTCAAAACATGTTTGATTACATCATAACACCATATTCAATGTCAAGTACAATATCTATCTTGATAAAACAAGTACATAATCCCATTACATGAATAGCCATTAAAAAGAAAGATAACAAGCTGGACTTTACTTCAGCAGTCCAAGCTTTCCAGAAGATAAGCGATCCAACTAGACTCCACTAGAACTTGGCCCAACCTGCGGACCTGAAGGGAGAAAAGGATGGAAAAGAGGGGGTCAGACATAAAGTCTAGTGAATATGATAATTCTACAATACTATTACCAAAATAACTGGACTAAGGCATAAGCTGGAAAACAAGAAAATGTCTATGAAGAGCAGATTAAGGACATAGACAATCGCTAAAGGCAACGTTATAGGCGCTCCTAAATACTAAAGGATAAACACTATATTGCACCACACCAGTCACCCTAAAGATTCATCCCACTTAGCTTCACTTAGAAACTTTCCCAATGGCTTTACGTACCCCTAGCTGACTACATAGGTGCCGCCTGCCCCTATCTCCACTAGGTGTACCCTACTTCCCATTATTCGATCGGCTCCCTAACTCGTAGATACCCGTGCTGGCCCCACAGTGGGGTGTATCACTCCCCTAAAGTGGCAACCTGATACAACGGACATGCACGGCTTATACCTACACGATGCAACAACGTCTTACCTACCAGCCCGGGTCCACACACGCATATGAAACCCGTTGGACTTGCGTTGCCACCGCTCCCTGTTTTGGCCTCTTATAGTCAAACCCAGTATGCGTGTCCCGTCCTCGACTTGGGTCGAGCCCACAAAGATACGTTTTGGGATACTGGTTGAAATGGGCCCCCACTATTTACCACAAGCATTCCACCTAAGCTTGTCCCCATTAGTCCATCCCACTTAACCCGCTTAGTCATGTTCATTTACATGTGTGTTTGGTTAAGTCTAATCGTATTTCAAATGCCTCTAAAGGCAACCACCAGATTCCTCATGCCACCCAAGGCACCTACTTAACCCCCATGTCCCACCTTACATGATTATCTGGTTAAGTATTTCTTAGTTCATTAAGGCCATAACCTCATAAAGACCTCTCACATTAGACTGGCATTTATGGCAGCTGGATTTGCCGGGCGGGTCCGGGCAGTCTTACACCATAAAAGAGTCTAACCTCGTGTCTTTACAACTGTTATGCTTTAGTTTGGGCCTAGGACCTCTCACATTGGGCCGACATTTGTGACTACTGGATTTGTCGGGCGGGTCCGGGCAGGTTTACATCACAAACGGGTCCAACCTCGTGTCCTAAGCATTGATTATTAATAATAATCCACTTTCCCCCAATTTTAATAATTCCCTACTTGAATTATTAATTACTTCCAATTTTTAACAATGTCCATAATTGACTCAATTATGGACATCCATTCATGGTATGCAAAATCTTACAAAATTGCACCCAATTTATTAATTCCTAATATTACCCCTACCCCACGTTTGAACGTTTATTCGCAAAATATATGTTAGACTCGAATAGCCTAACTCATAGCATAAAAGAGATTATCATAATAACAACATGTATATGTGACCAAATGAATCATAATAAGGGGTGAAACTTGCATATGTCCAACTTGCATAGATTATACATGTCATGGACCTAAAGGTGTCAACTTGTTCAAAATTCACCTAACATAATCTCAATCAATTTTCATAAACTTACATATGAACATGTGTGAATCAACATCATCTAATTTTTTAACAACATGGTTTTATATGGGTACACCTAACTCAATAGGCAAATTCCCATATTCAAGTTTTATTTAATTATAGTTTCAAGTTTATGAGTACACCTAACCTAATAGGCAAATTCCCATAAACAAGATCCATTTAAATTAAAAAAAAACATAACTTTAAGCATGTTCCAACAACATCATGATTTTACAACATAATATAGCATGATTTATAACATGGCATAGTATGATAGTATAACATAGCTTGACATGATTCTCAACATAGCACGACATAGCATAAGAGAATTTACAACATAGCATGACATAGCATATATAATTTACATCATACGACAACATAATAACATAATAAGAGATCCACAATATATAGAATTTACAATTACAAATCACATCACTTTCTTGTGATCCATTCATAACTGAGTCAAATTAGTTTGTAATAGTCTTGTGAGAATCATCATACTCACCAACAAAAGAAAAGAATTAGAGAAAGAGAGATCTTTTGATTTGATTTGTGTAGATTTAGTTGTAGATGATTAGGCTTCCTCTTCTTAGTTTGTGACGGCTACGCTGAACTCCATGGCAGCAGCATGACGGTAGCTTCTCTAATTTTACAAGTGATTTAGGTTTAGGGTCTACCCACTTATTTATAGATTTTAGAATGCATTTAGGCCATTAGATTTAACCTAGAAATAACCGCAGCCGTTCAGACAAGATGGGGTTTATCTTGTTGACTCAGCAATGAGTCAGAAGTGACTCAGCAAACACTCAGCAATATATATATATATATATATATATATATATATATATATATATATATATATATATATATATTCTACAATGTACACATTAGATACATCCCCCCCCCCCTTTACACACTTATTATTGTTTTTATATACATATTAGATACATCCCCTCTCTTACACACTTATTAATATTTTTATATTCATATTAGATACATCCCCTCTCTTACACACTTTTATATTCATATTAGATACATCCCCCCTCTTACACACTTATTAATATTTTAGCAACTTTAGTGTTAATAGAAAATTCGGGGTGTTACATTCTCCCCTCCTTTTAGGATTTCGTCCCCGAAATCTTCAAGTCTGGAAGAATGTATATCCTACCATCCAAACGTCCATCTACTCATCCATCATACACAGGCATCCATTGTCCTTACAGACTTCTAATGCTTTCATGTTTAAATGCACAGTGTGTGTATATGTCCGTATCTAATGCAAAATCAGGCGGTCCACTGATTCAGTTGACCTCCTTAATGCAACTATGATCGTGCCATGCATCCATTATGTATGCAAAAGATTCTTAATGCTACATAATACTTCTATATGCGTGCACAACCATCATCTGAATGCAGCATCCACATGATAATACAACCATCGTTCATCCATTTTACTAAATACATCCATATATATGCAATATGCAATATGTAGTGACTGAGCCGATCTAGTGCCTAAAGTGTGTGTATATATGCATCCACGAGCAACCACTAGCAAACACTTGCATCCATTTTGCATCCATCATACATAACATGTCTCAAACACATGTTTCAACCATAGGATTATCCTAACTAAAGGTCAAAGATACTAATGAGAGGACATACTAAAGATAAGATAAGATAAGCTAAGCGATAAAGGAGAAATTAAAAGACATACCCTCAAAAAGAAAAGGGTACAACGAACGCATCTTCTCTTCTGTCTCCCAAGTTGCGTTGCTCTCATCATCTCCCCATTGCACTTTAACCAGTCTGACCTCTCGATTCCTAAACTTTTTGATCTCCGACCCAAGAATGCATGTAGGAGCTCGTCTAATTGTTGCATCACGCTCTATTTCCACCTCTTTAAGCAAGCTCGGCTCTACCACCTCCGCGGTCTTGTGCAAACACTTCCTCAAATGTGATACATGGAATACGTCGTGTACTCCACTAAGTTTCTCAGGCAACTCCACCCTATATGCCATCTTCCCAATCCTGTTTTTTTACAGGAAACGGCCCTACAAACCTTGGTGCTAATTTCCCCACGGACCCAAAGCGAACAACATTCTGTAACGGAGATACTTTGATAAAAACCATGTCCCCAATGTCAAACTCAAGATCTGTCCTCCTCTTATCAGCATACGATTTTTGCCTATCTTGTGCTGCTTTCATCCTCCTTCGAATCAACTCAATCTTCTCCGAGGTTTCCCTAACCATATCGGGCCCAAGTAGGATTTTATCGGTAGATTCCCACCAACATGTAGGCGAACGGCAAGGCCTTCCATAAAGAGCTTCGAAAGGTGCCATGCCAATACTAGACTGAAAGCTATTGTTATATGCGAATTCTGCTAACGGAAGGTGCTCTTCCCATGTACCCCCAAAGTCTAGGATACAAAGCCTTAAAAGATCCTCTAGAATGCGATTCACCCTCTCGGTCTGGCCGTCTGTCTGAGGATGATATGCGGTGCTCAAACATAGCTGAGTCCCTACCGCCTCTTGTAAACTCTTCCAAAATTCGCTAGTAAAGATGGGGTCGCGGTCGCTTACTATACTAGAAGGAATACCGTGCAAACGAACTATCTCCGTAATGTATACAGAAGCCAACCACGGAGCAGTCCTCTTACTTTTCACGGGAATAAAATGGGCGCTTTTAGTAAGTCTATCTACTATAACCCAAATCCCCGTGTTACCCTTCCTTGATCTTGGTAATCCATCCACAAAATCCATTGAGATGCTTTCCCATTTCCATAGTGGAACTTCTAATGGGTGAAGCAACCCACCGGGTTTCTTTTGTTCTGCTTTAACTCGTTGGCACACCAAGCATCTAGCGACGTACTCGGCCACATCCTTTTTCATACCGGCCCAAAAGAAAACCCGCTTCATATCTTTGTACATCTTATTCCCGCCGGGATGAATGGTCATTTTTGAGCGATGAGCATCATCAAGAATGGCCTTCCTTAAGTCTTCGTCTTGCGGTACACAAAGTCTATTATCCCTTCGTAACCAACCCTTATCGTCTAGGGTATACCTACGAAGATGGCTTGACGACTCCCCCCCTTTGAGCTTTTCTACTATCTCAACCAACCGTGGGTCGTCTCGCTGTGCCTCACCAACCCGTCCTAGAAGTGTAGGTCTAACCTCCAAGGATGCTAACAGACCGGGTACTAAGTCAACGGAGGGTCTAAAGTCAAACATAGAGATGAATTCTAAGCTTTGTCGTTCAACAAACAACGGACTCAAGGACAACCTTTTCCTACTCAAGGCGTCTGCCACCACGTTACCCTTGCCCGGGGTATATGCTATTTCAAAATCGTAGGAGGCTAAGAATTCCATCCACCGTTGCTGCCTTAAATTCAAATCCTTCTGAGAGAATAAGTATTTTAATGATTTGTGGTCAGTGAACAGTTCGAATTTCTCACCAAGAAAATAGTGACGCCAAGACTTAAGCGCGAAAACAATTGCGGCTAGCTCTAAGTCATGCGTGTGGTAATTCTTTTCATGAACCCTCAACTGCCTTCCAGCATAGGCTATTACTCTTCCCTCTTGCATGAGGACCGCGCCAAGTCCCGTCCCACAAGCATTAGTATAGATGGTAAACGGTTTATTCCCGTCTGGCAGCACTAAGACTGGGGCTGAAGTTAAGGCTCTCTTTAAACGTTGGAACGCATCATCGCAATCTTTGTCCCACGTAAAAACCAGGTTCTTCTTCATTAACCGTGTTAATGGAGCTGATATTTTTGCGAAGTCTTTGATAAACTTCCAATAATAGCCAGCCAACCCCAAGAAACTTCTTACTTCTGTTGCATTTTTAGGGACCTTCCAATCTTGGATGGCCACCACCTTTGCGGGATCCACTGCTATCCCTTCTTTGGAAACCACGTGCCCTAAGAACCGTACTTCCTTCCTCCAGAAGTGACACTTAGAAAATTTTGCCTTAAGGTTATGTGCTCGAAGGGTTTCCAACACTTCCCTAAGATGTAGGGAGTGCTCTTCTTTATTCTTAGAAAAGACTAAGATGTCATCCACAAAGACTACCACGAATTTGTTAAGGTATTCCCTAAACACCCTACTCATCAAATCAACAAAATATGCAGGGGCGTTTGTCAAACCAAAGGGCATCACTAGCCATTCATAGAATCCGTCAGGAGTCCTAAAAGCAGTCTTATCTATACTATCCTCAGCCACTCTCAGTTGATGAAAGCCGGTGGCTAAGTCCAACTGCGAAAACACTGAGGCGCCAACTAACTGATCAAAGAGATCGTCAATCCTCGGCAGTGGGTGTCGGTTCTTTTTAGTAAGCTTGTTTAGTTCTCTATAGTCCATACAAAGTCTAAGAGACCCATCCGCCTTTGTGGCAAAAACTACTGGAGCACCCCACTCCGATATACTACGTCTTATGAACCCCTTCTCAAGCAACTCCTTTACTTGCTTATTGAGTTCCCTCCTTTCACGAGGAGCCATGTGGCGCACTGGCAAAGATACGGGTTTAGCATTATCCACAAGATAAATTCGAAAGTCTATCTCCCGCTTTGGAGGTAAGCCCTTCACCTCCTTAAACACATCCGGATATTCCCGGACCACTTCTACCGATCGCAGGTTCTCTACAGACGCGTCAAGCGATTTAAGATAACTTAGCATAACGGAATTTATGGGATTACAAAAGATGTCGAGAGCATTACCAAGGCGAGTCACAAGCCTAACTACTCTCCTTTCACAATCAAGAATGGCCCTATTTCTAGACAACCAATCCATTCCTAAAATTAGCCCATAGCCCGTGAAGCCCAATACATAAGCATCACATCTAAATTCAACGCTAAGTATAGAGATTTTCAAATCCAAACATATCATGGTCAAATGAGCCGAACCCCCAATTGGATTTGAAACGACCAAGGGATCCTCTACTAAACTGGTGTTCAAGTGCAGTGATTCAACTAATGATGCAGAGATAAACGAATGAGATGCGCCAGAATCGAATAAGGTACGGACAGGATGATCAAACAGAAAAACTAAGCTTTCAACAGAAATTGTTCTACCTCTTTCTTGCAGCGGTGGGGCCGCAATAGCCTGAACTTGCCCCCTTGCCTGCCCTGGTGCCATAAGAGCCTGCACCTGTCCTCCCGAGGTAGACCCTGCCCTCTGCTCCTTCTTTGGACAGTCCTTCACTAAATGTCCCGCATCTCCACAATGAAAACAACCAGTCTTCTTTTTCTTTCTACAATCTTTGCTGAGATGGCCAGGCGTCCCACAATTGAAGCATTTCTTCTTCCCTTTGCCATTATTGTTTTTACCACCCTTCTTATTTTGCTGTTGGGGTTTCTTCTGATCCCCTTTCTTTTCAACTGCCTTATCCTCATGCATAAGTGCCATTTCTACTAGCTTTTCAAAGGTGGCTATCATAGGGATGTGGGTCATAGCCAACCCTTGCAACGGTTCATTCAAGCCTCTAACGAACCTCAAAGCTTTCTTCTCTGGCGTGTTCACCAACTCCAAGCCAAACCTTGCTAACTGATTAAATTTATTGACATATTCCTTTACTGATGAGCTCCCTTGCTTTAGTGCCAGGAATTTTTCCATATTTAAGTTCTCCTCTGCCCTTGAAAGAAACTTTGCCTCAAACCTTCGTCTGAAATCCGCCCATGAATCAACTGGACGTTCCCCGTTAGTGACCTCCCACCAAAACGAGGCCTCTCCCTTCATTAACCAAGCAGCTAAACGGACTTTCCTCCCATCTTCCACTTCAAAGATATCCAACAATTCCTCAGTCTCCTTAAGCCAATCTCTGGCCTCCACAAACGTCTCAGTCCCTTGAAAAGTTTTTCCTCCCATAGCCTTGAATTCCTTGCACGTCTTTGCAAAAGTGTCAACACGAGGAGGAGGAGGAGGAGGAATGGGTGCAACTAGGGGTGGAGGAGTATCCGCTGGGCCTGCAGTGGTGGCCCTAGCCTCCAATTATCTCCTAAACCACCCTGGAATCGTCACACCTTCTGGGAGATTAAGATCTTCAGCCATGCTGAAACGAAAAAGGAAAGATTCAAAATGGAGAATTCGAAAGATAAAGATAAGGATGTGGCTATTTGGGATTATGTTTTTCATAAAAACTCTCTTTAAATAACATGTTTTTTTTTTTTTTTTTTTGAAAGCACTTCTTCCAAAAATACTTTAGAAAAAAAATATTTTTCTAAAAAAAATTTTATCTGTTCTGGTAACCTGGCTCTAATACCACGTGTAACACCCCACGTCCATTAATGTCACTCACAAAGGGAATGCATTAACTTCCATGGAGGTTTTAAGTGAATATAGAACAGTAAAATTACAACAAGACAGATATAAAATAGTACTTGGAAATTCAAAAACTTTATTTCATTGTAGCAGAAGTCAAAACATGTTTGATTACATCATAACACCATATTCAATGTCAAGTACAATATCTATCTTGATAAAACAAGTACATAATCCCATTACATGAATAGCCATTAAAAAGAAAGATAACAAGCTGGACTTTACTTCAGCAGTCCAAGCTTTCCAGAAGATAAGCGATCCAACTAGACTCCACTAGAACTTGGCCCAACCTGCGGACCTGAAGGGAGAAAAGGATGGAAAAGAGGGGGTCAGACATAAAGTCTAGTGAATATGATAATTCTACAATACTATTACCAAAATAACTGGACTAAGGCATAAGCTGGAAAACAAGAAAATGTCTATGAAGAGCAGATTAAGGACATAGACAATCGCTAAAGGCAACGTTATAGGCGCTCCTAAATACTAAAGGATAAACACTATATTGCACCACACCAGTCACCCTAAAGATTCATCCCACTTAGCTTCACTTAGAAACTTTCCCAATGGCTTTACGTACCCCTAGCTGACTACATAGGTGCCGCCTGCCCCTATCTCCACTAGGTGTACCCTACTTCTCATTATTCGATCGGCTCCCTAACTCGTAGATACCCGTGCTGGCCCCACAGTGGGGTGTATCACTCCCCTAAAGTGGCAACCTGATACAACGGACATGCACGGCTTATACCTACACGATGCAACAACGTCTTACCTACCAGCCCGGGTCCACACACGCATATGAAACCCGTTGGACTTGCGTTGCCACCGCTCCCTGTTTTGGCCTCTTATAGTCAAACCCAGTATGTGTGTCCCGTCCTCGACTTGGGTCGAGCCCACAAAGATACGTTTTGGGATACTGGTTGAAATGGGCCCCCACTATTTACCACAAGCATTCCACCTAAGCTTGTCCCCATTAGTCCATCCCACTTAACCCGCTTAGTCATGTTCATTTACATGTGTGTTTGGTTAAGTCTAATCGTATTTCAAATGCCTCTAAAGGCAACCACCAGATTCCTCATGCCACCCAAGGCACCTACTTAACCCCCATGTCCCACCTTACATGATTATCTGGTTAAGTATTTCTTAGTTCATTAAGGCCATAACCTCATAAAGACCTCTCACATTAGACTGGCATTTATGGCAGCTGGATTTGCCGGGCGGGTCCGGGCAGTCTTACACCATAAAAGAGTCTAACCTCGTGTCTTTACAACTGTTATGCTTTAGTTTGGGCCTAGGACCTCTCACATTGGGCCGACATTTGTGACTACTGGATTTGCCGGGCGGGTCCGGGCAGGTTTACATCACAAACGGGTCCAACCTCGTGTCCTAAGCATTGATTATTAATAATAATCCACTTTCCCCCAATTTTAATAATTCCCTACTTGAATTATTAATTACTTCCAATTTTTAACAATGTCCATAATTGACTCAATTATGGACATCCATTCATGGTATGCAAAATCTTACAAAATTGCACTCAATTTATTAATTCCTAATATTACCCCTACCCCACGTTTGAACGTTTATTCGCAAAATATATGTTAGACTCGAATAGCCTAACTCATAGCATAAAAGAGATTATCATAATAACAACATGTATATGTGACCAAATGAATCATAATAAGGGGTGAAACTTGCATATGTCCAACTTGCATAGATTATACATGTCATGGACCTAAAGGTGTCAACTTGTTCAAAATTCACCTAATATAATCTCAATCAATTTTCATAAACTTACATATGAACATGTGTGAATCAACATCGTCTAATTTTTTAACAACATGGTTTTATATGGGTACACCTAACTCAATAGGCAAATTCCCATATTCAAGTTTTATTTAATTATAGTTTCAAGTTTATGGGTACACCTAACCTAATAGGCAAATTCCCATAAACAAGATCCATTTAAATTAAAAAAAACATAACTTTAAGCATGTTCCAACAACATCATGATTTTACAACATAATATAGCATGATTTATAACATGGCATAGTATGATAGTATAACATAGCTTGACATGATTCTCAACATAGCACGACATAGCATAAGAGAATTTACAACATAGCATGACATAGCATATATAATTTACATCATACGACAACATAATAACATAATAAGAGATCCACAATATATAGAATTTACAATTACAAATCACATCACTTTCTTGTGATCCATTCATAACTGAGTCAAATTAGTTTGTAATAGTCTTGTGAGAATCATCATACTCACCAACAAAAGAAAAGAATTAGAGAAAGAGAGATCTTTTGATTTGATTTGTGTAGATTTAGTTGTAGATGATTAGGCTTCCTCTTCTTAGTTTGTGACGGCTACGCTGAACTCCATGGCAGCAGCATGACGGTAGCTTCTCTAATTTTACAAGTGATTTAGGTTTAGGGTCTACCCACTTATTTATAGATTTTAGAATGCATTTAGGCCATTAGATTTAATCTAGAAATAACCGCAGCCGTTCAGACAAGATGGGGTTTATCTTGTTGACTCAGCAATGAGTCAGAAGTGACTCAGCAAACACTCAGCAATATATATATATATATATATATATATATATATATATATATATATATATATATATATATTCTACAATGTACACATTAGATACATCCCCCCCTTTTACACACTTATTATTGTTTTTATATACATATTAGATACATCCCCTCTCTTACACACTTATTAATATTTTTATATTCATATTAGATACATCCCCTCTCTTACACACTTTTATATTCATAATAGATACATCCCCCCTCTTACACATTTATTAATATTTTAGCAACTTTAGTGTTAATAGAAAATTCGGGGTGTTACACGAACAGGAACACATAAACAGAAAGCGTACCTTGAATGATGACATTCTTTCCTTTCTTCGTCGCAGCTGGGGCATTCGACGAAGAAGGAACAGCATTAATAGCATATGCTTTCACAATCTGCTTCTCTTTAGGGGGTGGCAGACATTTATCCTTGTGATGTCCCACTTGGCCGCAGTTGAAGTACTTCCTGTCCGCTGGCTTTGCTCGACATTCTTTAGCATAGTGGCCCTTCTTGCCACAGCTAAAGCACTCAACATCTTTCTTATCTTTCTTTTTCTGACCATCCTTGGTCTGACTCTGCTTCCATTTATTCTGAGAATTACTCTTGCCTCCACCACTTGCCTGCGACTTTGGCCCCTCTGCAGATGCAACAACGACTTCGGCCTTGGGCTTAGGATAAAGGCTCTCTTATCTCAATGCTTTCCCAACAATCAATTCAAAAGTTTCATCAATATGGTTTATAAGCCTTTCCCCAAAGTACTAATCTAAGCCTGTTATGAACTTCTCATTCTTCTTCTCGGGAGTGTCAATAAGGGATAAACCATACTTCGATAAAGTATCGAACTCAGCAATATTGTAATTTCCGGATTTTAAACTAATTTTTTTAAACTATAAATAAAGATTATATATGTAATTTAAATCAATTAAATAATATTAGATGTGGATTTTTTTTAAAAAAATTAGATAATAATTAATTTGAAAATTTTACTTGCATATTTTTAGCTTGTTATATTTTTATACATATTTATAGTGTGTTTTAACATTTTATGACATCTAAAATCTTAATTTAAGCTTATTTAAAATTCTTTAACCAATAGATATATGTAAATATATCATTATAAATCTCTAGCAAATGTATAAATATTTGTATGTAATCCTTTTATACAATATTTTATTTGTTTTGTATCTTGCTTTAATGTTTGTTTCTAACTTGTGAAAACAAATTAAATCACTAAAGTAAAAATTGATTATTCATAAGAAAATTTAGTTACTTCACTTAAGCACCTAAGTAGGCATAGCTATTAGGTGGAAAGGACTTTGCATTAAATTGATAAAAATAGAATAAGCATCAGAATAAATTTACAGAAAGGATGTGTTGTACAGCAAAATTTCTTCCCGCTAGTACCCTAGCATCTTTGTTCTATCAGCCTATATAACCTACATATGCACATGGTTGCATAGAAAGGAGTATTTGCTTGAAAGTTAATTTTTGCGTTCTTTAAGACCTTAGGTACACATACTAGTATATAGCAGCTATAAGTACCATCCATCCTTCCTTTCCAATGTAGATGTAGACAGCCTATTCTTTCTCTACTACATAGGAACTGACAGCCAGAGTTTCTTAATAGCTAAGCATAAGTTTTTATCACATTATAGCACATGGCAGGTACACTGGTTCATACACATATACCTGCATAGTCGTGACTTCCACTTGCTGGAAGATGTAAACACATGAGTGACCAGACATTACATCCCTTCAATCAATAGCAACCATTACATCCCCTGAAAAATCCTAAAACATACCCTATTTAAAAAGCTTAGCAATAGTCTATTCTTGTGTTTCACTCTATTGATATTTATTTCATATTGCGTTAAAACAGTGAACATAATAACAATGAATGGAACTAAATAGAAGTCTGGAAAATTGGAATTTCGTAAGAAATCTAGAAACAAAACTCTGGCACCTAAGAACAAACCTGAAAGACACCGTATTTTTGTGAGTGAACACCCTTTTCATTTCCCATATAATCTATTGATTGTTGAATGTTTAGGTGCAAACTTATTTATACACTTCTACTTTTGAATATGTTATTGGATCAATTCAGCTTTCATATCAAAACGGGAATCATTTAAATTCTGGATGGAAAGCCGAAACAGAGAGTTAAAATTTGTGCATAAACCCCAACCATGTTTCCTTCTATATGGTTTAACGATTGTCTATTATTTGATTTAAGCCTATGTATGTATTCATATATTTGGCTATGTGTACTTGACACATATGAAGTGAACCACTGCTTCTGTTTTTAAGTATATATATTTATTTACATGGAAATAGTCCACCTGCACAAATTTATAAATTTAATAACCAAAATACCAGTATGAATTAAAGAACTGAGTTAAAAATAAATATTTCTTGTTTATATCCGTAGCATGTTTTAAAAATAGTTCGACTATTTTTAACCAGGTAAATATATAGATATTGGGAGAACATAGTGAACAATCAAGTTTTCGAAGAATCATAATCTAGTTTCGGCGAATGGTTTTCACCATCAAAATCTGAGCACCTCAACTTGGTTTTTAAGAGATAAAAATCTGGATTTTTAAAAAAGTATATGTGGAGTTAGGATCTTATGTTTGTTTTGAGGTTAGGAATTAATGTCTGGTAATGGGATACTTGATGTTGGAAACCATTTTTTGTCATGGCTCATAGGAAGGTAGGATAAGGTATGACCGGAGTAGGGTGATCTCTGGTGACCGTAGGTGTGATGGGAATAGGCAAGGGTAGGTTTTCACTACTGTTTTGGATGGGTACTAGTTAACCATGAACTGCTCTGTCACGAGTGGGAACTGGGTGTGCGCATGAGGAAAAAACACTAGAGGAGAGTGTCGGCTACGTTGTGGTGGAGTGGGGTGATGCCCGATGAACTTTTGTGACAGCACGATGGGTTGTGAGGTGGTAGGTTGTTTTAAAGCTTTAGCTGAAGCATTGAAATTTAATGCAGGGGTTAGAAAGTACTGCGGGTGACAGTGACGACTTCGGGAATCGAAGATGAGTTCGTGGCAATGATCAGAAGGGAACCGCGTCGAGGAGCGTGAGTGTGCAGGTGCACGGCATGCACACCATGTGCATATGATAGAAACAGAGGGGCAAATGACAGAAACAAAAGAAAGGAAAACTGGAAAGAAGAAGGGAAGTGGTTTAGAATTTTTAACAGGGAAATTAAGTTAAGTATTATATTTATAACGATGGATCAGGATATTTTTGGCTACAATAGAGTTTTGTAAGTCTGCAACAGAGATGGCGTCTGCTTTGCATATAAATAAGGCATGTTTATGGTGGGAAATTGCAAAGCATATGGTGTAGACATTGGTCTGTTAGCATTATCAAACGAAAATACTTCCATATAGAGTTATTTTTAATCATTTGTTGCTTCGTTAGATATTTATTTATGTACAACATAGATAGGCTTACAAACTATAAAATGCAGTTTCAGTTGCAATTCCTGAGAACGATTAACAAAACTAAAACATAAGTATTAACTTCAATAAGAAACTTTGTAACTACATATGGTATATAAAACTTTCATACAAATGATATAAACCATGCACTTAAATACTAATAATACAAATTAAAAAATATATAAATAAATAAATAATTATACAAGAAACGATAACATGGAAGGATTGGGAAGGAGGGGAGAGTATTGAATACGGGTCAGCTCATACGTGAGGCGTCAACTTTTCTGAAACATGAGTGGCATGAGGGTAAATCCCTAAATGGGCTAGTCTTGGTACATATTCACATATAAAAACAAAGGGGTAAAGTAACAGGAAGTAGGGGAGAAGAATGATAAAGAGAATAGAACTGGAAGGGGGAGCAAAGAATGGGAAGGCTGGCATCCGGTTGCGTGTAAAATATTCATTTAAAAAAAAAGAATAAAATGGTGAACAAAAGAAGAAGGCATCAGGCAAGGAAGGAATGAAAAGTTGGGTAAGGTAGACAAAAGCAAGGTTAGGGAAAGACTGGATTTGGCGGTTGTTGCCTGGAGTAAAACAAAATATGAATGGAAATGGTGCACCGTTTGTGGGTGCGTGGATCATAAGTAATGGGCCTGGGCCTGGTCGTTCATTTTATTTAAAAAAAAGCGTTTAAGAACTAATATATATATATATACACACACACACACACACATATTGGTATGTACATGTATATATGTTTAAAATGTATTCGGATAGAGTTGACACGAGTATGTTAATCAAGTCGACCGATAGGGCGTGTTGTGTAAGCGACTAAAGTAGCCGTCAAGTTTTAGCAGTTCAAATCTAATATAAATTAATTTTTTAATAATTAAAATGGGTGTTATTTGTAACAATCGAATATAATATAATAAACGAAAATATAGCAGTCGAACTTATGTAACATAAACTGTAAAGTATTGATCGGTAACGACCAATAAATTCTGAACTGATTATTTATTTATTTAATTAAGTTGTGTTCAGTTACGTTGATCGTAATTATGTGTATATATTGACATCTATTAGTGGAAATAAACACCATTCCACTATACATTTGATTGACTGATTTATTGGATAACCATGTTAGCAGAAATAAATACCGTTCTGCTATTATATCATCTTGACATATTTTATCAGTTAGTATATGATGTTAAGGAATTATACTATATTGAATTGTATTCATATGTGCATTTGTGCAAATTGGGTTAACGGAACTGTTAAATACCGTTGCACTTGCTAAGCCGTTTTCTGTAAAGTAACTCAGAAATGAACATAAGTTTTTAATTGGATATTAACTTTATTTTTAAGAGAACAATCAAATGGATTACTTTAAATTAATTATGTTATTTATTATTTTAAAAAGAGAAGATAAATTGAAATCATTTTTAAACTATTTGTTTCCTTAAATAAATGGTGAAAAGTTAATTAGCTTTAACTAACAGATTTTGCGTAAGATAATGGTGTAATTAAATACCAGTTTAAATTTGGATAAATTGTCTCAGAAGATATATTAGTTTTAAAAAAAAATTAAATCAAGTCGATCATTTGGATTTAATTCCTCTAATTTAATGTCAAGTTAAATTGATGAATAATTCAAAAACAACAATGTCGTTTGAAATGGTTTAAGATTTGAGAATCAAATGGATTTAACAATTTATGATTTTATCGAATATTTTCGATATCGAACTTCTACGAATCTTGACGATAAGAATGATTTCGACTCAAGGTCTGAGAGGTAATTAAAATACCCCAACTTGATCGATTTCACTATTATCTGATTGATCGTATTAGTTTGTGTTCGAAATGAGTGTTGGAGTTGCACATCAGTTTAGCTATGAAACGTATATTCAAAACTGAGATTATCACGCAAGATTGATAATATGAATTTTCTAAGTTATAAATACTTACGTTTTTGAATAAATATGTAAACAAGTTGGTGTTTGAATTGTAAACAATTAAGATTATTTAAATAAAGCTTAGCAGATTCAATGATCACTTTATTTTTGATAGTTAAATCACCGACTATCAAATCTGGACCTTTTCGTTATCGTTTTCGAAGAGACTGGAATCTAAATTCCACATCGATTCGATATACACGTTTCAAATCAGAGATTATTGTAGAGCATTGAAGACGGTGTTATGCAAGGGCTATTATGTCGATCCTAGGTAGAAATTGCCTAAGATGGATTTACAGGATAGTGCCTTTGGTTTGTCCAGTCCCAGGATAACTTGTATGGACGAATGTCTGACAGAGTATGCCTATTGCATAAATTGATTTCTTCAAATGTATTTACGTTTGGTGGCAGAGGAATTCGTTTCTCTTAGCTTTATGCCCGGGATATTTTTGGGGAAATCAATTTGTGATTTGGCGGGTTTGACGATGTGGCATTCAAAGTGAATGAAGACGTGTTATATCCAAGGGTAAGTTCAGCCTCAAGCCTCACAACCAAGAAATGACAAAAATCAGGCAGGCATCCTGGCTTTGTGGGTCGCTCCCATTAGAGTGTATTGTCACCTATCTAGAGAAATTCTATTTACTTCTTTATTTTATTCAATGATGTCCCTTTCGGGAAACGGTAGGTAGCTTCCAACTGTTGGTGACAATATATTCGATACACTCAAGCAAAATGAGTGGTCGGTCATGTGTGGGCCGGATTGCAAGATGTTCATGTTGAACCCAGTGTATTCACCTCTAGAGATACACTATCGGCAGGAGGTTCCATACCTTGCCATAGTCGGAATCCAATCTCCTATAACCGCCCCTGGTTTTGATTGTATACTATATATGTGGAGTGTGAGATGCAAGCATTCTGCTAGATTGCTATTTATTTGTATTTAGACATTATTATAATATTAGAATAATATTATTTTCCAAAAATGTTCTGGGTTATCGTAAGGTAAAAACCATCCGTATTTATGTATGGATTGGTCTTACGATTATCTTTTCTTTCAAAAGGATTTTGAAAGTTAAAATCAAGCTGTTTTAAAATCATTTACTCACACCAGTCCTACGACTTACCCAGAGTTTATTTTTCTATGTTTTCCTAAACTCTTTGGTGCCCAAATTTGTACGGGCAGTTCAATAGTTCCGGATTTGACAGATTTTCTGAAGGAGCTTGGAGCAGAAGGCCTCAACATTTGACATATAGAGTTTAATTATCTCCGCTATAATGTATATGTAATGTACTCTGATGATGTATGTAAGTCCAAATACTGTTGTATTTCAAAAGTGATTATATTTATATTATATTTTACTCCGCTGCGATTGTGAGACTGTGTTGTTGTTCAGTTCGATCTTCTATCTATTTTTTTCTATTCTAATTTTCTATCTTATCTTTCCTCTTCCTCCAAATTCCTTCTATTAATGATTAGTATTTTCGTGCAATTTGGATTGGACGTGAGTTATACACAGTCAGTTCGAATAGTTTGGATTTGCGGGTCGTTACAGTTGGTATCAGAGCTAAAGGTTGAGTAGTAACCTTGGCTCTGTTGCGTTACTCGATAGAGATGGGGTTAGTAATACCCTAGATTGAGTTTGAGTGTGTGTGAGTGTGTGTGTGTGTGTATATATATATATATATATGAGTGCGTATTTGTTAATAAATATAAAAACAGTTTTATATTGTGATAATTGGTTTGTTGAGTGGTTTATGAATTCTGGTCGATGCAGGGTGTACAACTGTATCGATAGGCGTTTCTAAACTCTCGAGCAGAACAATTCGACACAGTAGTGTTTTAAGATGGGTAAATGAAATAATTTTATCCAAAATTATATTATTATTTTTTAACAAAATAATAATTTTTTTTGAAATTATTATATTATATGGATGTGTCGGTAGTTGATACTATAACCAAAGATGATTATAAACATGGAAATGGTTACATAATGAACCGAAATAAGTTCGTATATGATGGAAATATACAAATAAGATAAATTTGAGAACTATTGGAGGAAACAAAATGTTTCGGGAAAATTCAAAGGTTTTGAATTTAGAAGGGGATTAAGGTAGGTGATTTCAACTGGTTTGGAATAAAAGCCGGAAATTTGAATTCTGGAATCTGAAAATTTAACTGGAGTTAAGGAATTGGAACCTAACTGAAAATTGGTTGAGTTAAATGATTTTCTGAGCATTGATCCGATGTTGATTTCGATCTTCCGGATTGATATTTAGAAGACTATTTTCTTACCGATTTACAGTCAGGAACTGATAAATGTTGAATAATAGCGATAAATGAAAATGACTATCGTAGCTAATTGCTGATGTATTGAATGTTTTGACTGCACTGTAATGTTTTGGTAGGTACCTGTGTGTTTTAGATGCCTCGGTTATTGTGATTATTAGGGGACGATGCACGTATGTGTGTAAATTTATAACTATAGAAATAACTACAATCTCCTCGTTACTCTTCAATTTCGAGGACGAAATTCTTTTTAAGGAGGGTAGATTGTAATGTCACGTATTTTTGACTAATTTTGTTAAACTACAAATAAAGATTATATATGTAATTTAAATCAATTAAATAATATTAGATGTGGATTTTTTTGAAAAAAAATTAGATAATAATTAATTTGAAGTTTTTACTTACTTATTTTTAGCTTGTTATACTTATATATATATATATATATATATATATAGTGTGTTTTAACATTTTATGACATCTAAAATCTTAATTTAAGCTTGTTTAAAAAAATTTAACCAATAGATATATGTATATATATCATTATAAATCTCTAGCAAATGTATAAATATTTGTATGTAATCCTTTTATACAATATTTTATTTGTTTTGTATTTTTCTTTAATGTTTGTTTATAACTTGTGAAAACAAATAAAATGACTAAAGTAAAAATTGATTATTCATCAGAAAATTTAGTTACTTCACTTCGAAGCACCTAAGTAGGCATAGCTATTAGGTGGAAAGGACTTTGCATTAAATTGATAAAAATAGAATAAGCATCAGAATAAATTTACAATAAGGATGTGTTGTACAACAAAATTTCTTCATGCTAGTACCCTAGCATCTTTGTTCAATCAGCCTATATAACCTACATATGCACATGGTTGCACAGAAAGGAGTATTTTCTTAGAAGTTAAGTTTAGCGTTCTTTAAGACCTTAGATACACATACTAGTATATAGCAGTTATAAGTACCATCTACCCTTCCTTTCCAATGTAGATGTAGACAGCCTATTCTTTCTCTACTACATAGGAACTGATAGCCAGAGTTTCTTAATAGCTAAGCATAAGTTTTTATCACATTATAGCACATGGCAGGTACACTGGTTCATACACATATACCTGCATAGTCGTGACTTCCACTTGCTGGAAGATGTAAACACATGAGTGACCAGACATTACATCCCTTCAATCAACAGCAGCAAGTGCATCCCCTGAAAAAGCCTAAAACCTACCCTATCTAAGAATCTAAGCAATAGTTTATTCTTGTGTTTCACCCTATAAATACCCTGTAGCCTCTCTTAACCACTCATACAAAAACCCAGAAATAAATGGCAGAAGTAGCAGAAAACAGGATAGTGTTAAAACGGGAACGAAAACAGGAATTTCTCAACAACCAGTGAACCAATTGTGAGTAAATTCCCCTTTCCCCTTGTTTAATTATTTGCATATATAGAGGTCGATATTTATTTCATTTTGCGTTAAAACAGTGAACATAATAAAAATGAATGGAACTAAATAGAAGTCTGGAAAATTGGAATTTCGTAAGAAATCTGGAAACAAAACTCTGGCACCTAAGAACAAACCTGAAAGACACTGTATTTTTGTGAGTGAACACCCTTTTCATTTCCCATATAATCTATTGATTGTTGAATGATTAGGTGCAAAACTTATTTATACACTTCTACTTTTGAATATGTTATTGGATCAATTCAACTTTCATATCAAAACGGGAATCATTTAAATTCTGGATGGAAAGCCGAAACAGAGAGTTAAAATTTGTGCATAAACACCAACCATGTTTCCTTCTATATGGTTTAACGATTGTCTATTATTTGATTTAAGCCTATGTATGTATTCATATATTTGGCTATGTGTACTTGACACATATGAAGTGAACCACTGCTTCTGTTTTTAAGTATATATATTTATTTACATGGAAATAGTCCACCTGCACAAATTTATAAATTTAATAACCAAAATACCAGTATGAATTAAAGAACTGAGTTAAAAATAAATATTTCTTGTTTATATCCGTAGCATGTTTTAAAAATAGTTCGACTATTTTTAACCACGTAAATATATAGATATTGGGAGAACATAGTGAACAATCAAGTTTTCGATGAAGAATCATAATCTAGTTTTGGCGAATGGTTTTCACCATCAAAATCTGAGCACCTCAACTTGGTTTTTAAGAGATAAAAATCTGGATTTTTAAAACAGTATATGTGGAGTCAGGATCCTATGTTTGTTTTGAGGTTAAGAATTAATGTCTGGTAATGGGATACTTGATGTTGGAAAACACTTTTTGTCATGGCTCATAGGAAGGTGGGATAAGGTATGACCAGAGTAGGGTGATCTCTGGTGACCGTAGGTGTGATGGGAATAGGCAAGGGTAGGTTTTCACTACTGTTTTGGATGGGTACTAGTAAACCATGAACTGCTCTGTCACAAGCGGGAACTGGGTGTGCGCATGAGGAAAAAACACTAGAGGAGAGTATCGGCTACGTTGTGGTGGAGTGGGGTGATGCCCGATGAACTTTGGTGACAACGCGATGGGTTGTGAGGTGGTAGGTTGTTTTAAATCTTTAGCTGAAGCATTGAAATTTAATACAGGGGTTAGAAAGTATTGTGGGTGATAATGACGACTTCAGGAATCGAAGAGGAGTTTGTGGCAATGATCGGAAGGGAACCGCATCGAGTGGCGTGAGTGTGCAGGTGCACGACATGCACACCATGTGCATATGGCAGAAGACAGAGGAGCAAATGACAGAAACAAAAGAAAGGAAAACTGGAAAGAAGAAGGGAAGTAGTTTAGAATTTTTAACATGGAAATTAAGTTAAGTATTATATTTATAACGATGGGTCAGGATATTTTTGGCTACATTAGAGTTTTGTAAGTCTGCAGTAGAGATGGCGTCTGCCTTGCATATAAATAAGGCATGTTTATGGTTGGAAATTGCTAAGCATATGGTGTAGACATTGGTCTGTTAGCATTATCAAACGAAAATACTTCCATATAGAGTTATTTTTAGTCATTTGTTGCTTCATTAAATAGTTATTTACGTATAACATAGATAGGCTTACAAACTATAAAATGCAGTTTTAGTTGCAATTCCTGAGAACGATTAACAAAACTGAAAACATAAGTATTAACTTCAGTAAGAAACTTTGTAACTAAATATGGGATATAAAACGTTCATACAAATGATATAAACCACGCATTTAAATACTAATAATAAAATTAAAAATAAATAAATAAATAATAATACAAGAATCGATAACCTGAAAGGATTGGGAAGGAGGGGAGAATATTGAATACGGGTCAGCTCAAACGTGAGGCGTCAACTTTGCTGAAGCATGTGTGGCATGAGGGTAAATGCCTAAATGGGCTAGTCTTGGTACATATTCACATATAAAAACAAAGGGGTAAAGTAACAGGAAGTAGGGGAGAAGAATGATAAAGAGAATAGAACTGGAAGGGGGAGCAAAGAATGGGAAGGCTGACATCCTGTTGCGTGTAAAATATTCATTAAAAAAAAGGAATAAAACGGTGAACAAAAGAAGAAGGCATCAGGCAAGGAAGGAATGAAAAGTTGGGCAAGGTAGACAAAAGTAAGGTTAGGGAAAGACTAGATTTGGCGGTTGTTGCCTGGAGTAGAACAAAATATGAATGGAAATGGTGCACCGTTTGTGGGTGCGTGGATCATAAGTAATGGGCTTGGGCTTGGGCTTGGTCATTCATTTTATTAAAAAAAAAGAGTTTAACAACTTTAAAAAATATATATAAACATATTAGTATGTAGATGTATATATGCTTAAAATTTATTCGGATAGAGTTGACACGAGTATGTTAATCAAGTCGACCAATAGGGCGTGTTGTGTAAGCGACTAGAGTAGCCGTCAAGTTTTAGCAGTTCGAATCTAATATAAATTAATTTATTTAATAATTAAAATGGGTGTTATTTGTAACAATCGGCTATAATATAATAAAAAAAAATATAGTAGTCGAACTAATGTAACATTAACTGTAAAGTATTAATCGGTAACGACCTATAAATTCTGAATTGATTGTTTAATTAATTAACTAAGTTGTGTTCAATTACATTGATCGTAATTATGTGTTTATATTGACATCTATTAGTGGAAATAAACACCATTCCACTATACATTTGATTGACTGAATTATTGGAACACCATGTTAGCAGAAATAAATACCATTCTGCTATTATATCATCTTGACATATTTTATCAGTTAGTATATGATGTTAAGGAATTGTACTATATTGAATTGTATTCATATGTGCATTTTTGCAAATTGGGTTAACGGAACTGTTAAATACCATTGCAACTGCTAAGCCGTTTTCTGTAAAGTAACTCAGAAATAAACGTAAGTTTTTAACTGGATATTAACTTTATTTTTAAGAAAACAATCAAATGGATTACTTTAAATTAATTATGTTATTTATTATTTTAAAAAGAGAAGATAAATTGAAATCATTTTTAAACTATTCGTTTCCTTAAATAACTAGTAAAAAGTTAATTAGTTTTAATTAACAGATTTTGGTTAAGATAATGGTGTAATTAAATACCAGTTTAAATTTGGATAAATTGTCTCAGAAGATATATTAGTTTTTTTAAAAAATTAAATCAAGTCGATCATTTGGATTTAATTCCTCTAATTTAATGTCAAGTTAAATTGATGAATAATTCAAAAACAACGACGTCGTTTGAAATGGTTTAAGATTTGAGAATCAAATGGATTTAACAACTTATGATTTTATCGAATATTTTCGTTATCGAACTTCTACGAATCTTGACGATAAGAATGATTTCGACTCAAGGTCTGAGAGGTAATTAAAATACCCCAACTTGATCGATTTCACTATTATTCGATTGATCGTATTAGTTTGTGTTCGAAATGAGTGCTGGAGTTGCACAACAGTTTAGTTATGAAACATATATTTAAAACCGAGATTATCACGCAAGATTGGTAATATGAATTTTCTAAGTTATGAATACTTACGTTTTTGAATAAATATGTAAACAAGTTGGTGTTTGAATTGTAAACAATTTAGATTATTTTAATAAAGCTTTGCAGATTCAATGATCACTTTATTTTTGATAGTTAAATCACCGACTATCGAATCTGGACCTTCTCGTTATCATTTTTGAAGAGACCGGAATCTAAATTCCACTTCGATTCGATATATACATTTCAAATCAGAGATTATTGAAGACCATTGAAGACGATATTATGCAAGGGCTATTATGTCGATCCTAGGTAGAAATTGCCTAAGATGGATTTATAGGATAGTGCCTTCGGTTTGTTCAGTCCCAGGACAAATTGTATGGACGAATGTCTGATAGAGTATGCCTAAAAATTTCGTAAATTGATCTCTTCAAATGTATTCATGTTTGGTGGCGGAGGAATTCATTTCTCTTAGCTTTATGCCCGGGATATTTTTGGGGAAATCAATATGTGATTTGGCGGGTTTGACGATGTGGCATTCAATGTGAATGAAGACGTGTTATATCCAAAGGTAAGTTCAGCCTCAAGCCTCACAACCAGGAAATGACAAAAATCGGGCAGGCAGCATGGCTTTGTGGGTCGCTCCCATTAGGGTGTACTATCACCTATCTAGAGAAATTCCATTTACTTCTTTATTCTATTCAATGTTGTCCCTTTCGGGAAACAGTGGGTAGCTTCCAACCGTTAGTGACAATATATTCGATACACCCAAGCGAAATGAGTGGTCGGTCATGTGAGGTCGGGTAGCAAGATGTTCTTTTTGAACCCAGTGTATTTGCCTCTAGAGATACACTATCGGCAGGTGGTTCCATACCTTGTCATAGTCGGATCCAATCTCCTATAAGCGCCCGCGGTTTTGATTGTATACTATATATGTGGAGCGTGAGATGCAAGCGTTCTGCTAGATTGCTATTTATTTGTATTTAGACATTATTATAATATCAGAATAATATTGTTTCCCAAAAATGTTTTGGGTTATCGTAAGGTAAAAACCATCTGTATTTATGTGTGGATTGGTCTTACGATTATCTTTTCTTTCAAAAGGATTTTGAAAGTTAAAATCAAACTGTTATAAAATCATTTACTCACACCAGTCCCACGATTGACCTAGAGTTTATTTTTCTATGTTTTCCTAAACTCTTGGTGCCCAAATTTGTTCGGGCAGTTCAATAGTTCAGGATTTGACAGATTTTCTGAAGGAGCTTGGAGCAGGAGGCCTCAACATTAGACATATAGAGTTTATCTCCGCTATAATGTATGTGTAATGTACTCAGAAGATGTGTAAGTCCAAATACTGTTGTATTTCAAAAGTGATTATATTTATATTATATTTTATTCCGCTGCGATTGTGAGACTCTGTGTTGTTGTTCAGTTCGATCTTCTATCTATTTTCTTATTTTCTAATTTTCTATCTTATCTTTCTTCATCCTCCAACTTCTTTCTATTAATGATTCGTATTTTTGTGCAATTTGGATTGGACGTGAGTTGTATACAGTCAATTCGAATAGTAAGGATTTGCGGGTCGTTACGAATATACTCTGAGACTACCCTACCATTCTGCTTAAGCTCCAAGAACTTCCTAAACAATTCTGATTTCTGAGTAGCTGGGATAAACTTATCACTGAATCGGGCCTTGAACTGATCCCAAGTAACTTGATCCTCAGGAGTAGCTGCCTTAATAGCATTCCACCAATTCATAGCCCATCCTTGCAGTTGACGTGATGCAAGCTTTCTCTTCATTGCGTCATCGATCCCTAAGTCCTTGAAGATGCGCTCACAAATTTCGAGCCAATCCTAAACTTCTATTGCCAATTCCGTTCTGTGGAACGGCTTCCCACCAAGACTAGTGTAGTCCTTACAGAGCTTGACGAAATCGGCCCTAGATGCCTGCACCGCTGCACCACCACCATTTGCTGCAGCATTAGGAGCTGCTCTCTAAACATCTTTAAGCATATCTCTCATGAAGTAAGTGAACATCTTCCTCACATCAGGAGCATTCCTATTATTGGCTCCTGAACTGGTATTCCTTGTATATTGGCTCATCGTTCAATCTGTAAGGAGAAAACGGTTAACCATCTCTTCAGTGGTGCCAGTGCAGTGCGACCTCATCCTTTGATATACTAATAGTGTATATATATATATAGCTTTTGGAAACCAAAATATCACAAATACGAGCTCTCATATAGGTATGATCTCTCCTTGGTGTCTTTCCCTGTGTTAACTACGCAACCTAGTGCTCTGATACCAAGTGTGACGGCCCGCCCTGCACCAGCCGACATTTCCATGAAATGCGCTGTACCGATGTCCAACCAGCACGGGACGGTCGCCAAAGAAAGGAATTTGAACTAACAAGGACCTTGTAGAATGTCTCACAGCGCATGGAATAAAATATAATAATAACATAACTTTGACATAAAAACAGGCGAGACAGTGCAAAAGCTGGAAACTAAACCATTAATAGCAGCAGAAATCCAAAATATAGCTTATCATCCAAACCGACATTATTACAACTTTAAAATACTGTCTCTAAAGCAAAAGAAAGAGGTACACTACTAATGCCCAAATTAGTGACCAACGACAACACAGGGAGAATATATATATATATCATACGTGGGAGCCTCCTGCTTGTCTCCGGTACAGCTACTCGTGCATATTCACCTGACCTGTCTCTATTCTGCCCGTTTAAGAGCACCCAGAGTAATAAGAAGAGACATAAAACTCTGGGTCAGGCAAAAGTCTAGTATGAGCGTTAAGCAGCAAAACAGAACAGTAACAGGTATACATAACCATACCTGAACCTAGACCTGCAACCAAAGAGCTAGCACAACAGGATGTACAATACTCTAAGGTGACACTAAAACATGGTGTGAAAATAATGGGGGGGTGCATGTCATGGTGATAGCAAACATTAAACATAGCAATCATCCTCACATCTCTCACTCAGTGCTTAAAGCATACAATATCTACCACTTTGATCACCCAATCCTTTGCTATGATCACTCTGCCCCATGGAGTCACGATGACTCCACTGCACTGATCCATAGCCACTAATCCTTTGTTATGTCCACTCTACCCCATGGAGTTATGACAACTCCACTGCACTGGCTCATAGCCCTGCTATGATCACTTTGCACCATGAAGTCATGACAACTTCATTGCACTGATCCATAGCTAATATCCATCTCTCCGTGGTGAGTCAAAGCTATAGGCATTGATAACCCCTTTGCACACATCCAGCAGCAAAGTCCAATTCATGAAGTTAACTCATTGGTTCCCATCTGGATCCTGAGTTCTAACTTCTCACTTGGACTTCCTTTGCATCTCGGGTTTTGGTCGAATTGGAGTTGGTCTCCAGAAGAGTCATCATGTAGTAGTAGTGGAAGCTCAATTCAGTTCGGTTCAATCTGCTTCAGTCGGTTTGGTTCGAATACATCATCCCCAGGCTTCCCATTCGGTTCAGTGCTCCACTTCAGATCGGTTTGGTTCGGGTGTATGTGTTCTCCCCATTCGGGTCGGTTCATTCCTTCTTGCTTGGTTCGGGTTGCCACCTTCCATTCGGTTCGGGTCGATTGTTCCAGCCTCGGCTCGGTTCGTGCTCACCATTTCTGATCCGACCTCCACGCCCTCGCTTCTGATCCAAACCCAACTCCAACTCTTATGCAAATGGCCTTCCTTATTTCCAAGCCTCTTGTGCCAAGTTTCGGTCCGGTTCGAATTTCCTTACCCGGTTCTCCTATCCGATCCGAACCCTATAATCCAATCCGAAACCCCGCACATTTTCCAACGAGCATATATCATCCATTTTCACCATACGATGGCGTTTTCGACCATTCTAACTTTGCTAATCAATCATAAAACATTCCAAACAGTAGTAATTACATATAGGATAAATCAACAAGGTCAAAACATCAAGCATATGGGTCATTTTAGATCAAACATACCCAAAAAGCATGAATTTCCCCTTAATCCCCTTAATCATGCTTTAACAATAAGATTAACATAACGTGTCCAAATTAACCCAAATTTTTATTAGAGCCCTAAAATAATATTTAAGAATTTTTACATATTTTTCCAAAATTTTAACATGCATAATTTCGCTAATTAACACTAACCACCCCTAATTAGCCGTAATTAGTGAATAAAAGTGCAAATCACTCATCTTTGCCACAAATGAATTATAAATCTGAGATTTACTACTAGTTTGGGTCGAATTCCTATGCAACACGGTAGCTCCAACTCTGATTTGGTGTTGATTTTCCTTGATTTGATGTAGATCTTCTTAATTAGTGATTAGAAGGTGATTTGGGAGTTATTTAGAGAATGGGGGTCCATTACTAGGGTTTCAAGGATGAAAAGTGGCGGCTGAAAAATGAAAAAAAACTGAATTCCCTAACCCAATCATCCCTCCCATAACCCTAATCTCAAAATGGGTTATGGGCCTAGCTGCCAGTCACCTTAATTAGGCCCGGTTAAGCTGTTGTTCACCTTCTAAACCTTATTTCAACCATATCTCCCAAACAGTAAGTCCATTTGGCTAATATGACCATTCTACGGAAAGCTAAACCATCATCCGAATCCAATGTAAGTAGTTTCAAGTCAAAACTCCTTACCGATCAAAAGTAATGGGCAAAACAAGATTCGCTAGGGGCAAAACAGTCATTTAAAAATCGGCAAAAATCGTGAACATTGGAAATGACCCCAATAGTCATTCCACAAAGTTACATGACCATACGACCTCATACAAAAATGAAATAAGTATTCTACGATCCTCCGATTCATAGAACGCGGGTCGTTACATTGTTGTACAAGTAGAATTGAATTATCGGTAACCGTTGAATACATTTCCATGTAATCAAAATTCAATCTTATAGAAGCTGGATTTACAACGGTTGTACAAGCTGCAAAAAGATATATGTTACTCGATAGTCTGATATACCATAGTCATTACAAAGTAAAAACAATAATGTCTTTTTTCGATCTACTGTACCAGAAAATAAATACTTGTACAAGAGGTTGCATGTTGTATTGGAAAGATGATATTAAGTTTAGGAACTACAATATATGTGGTGAGGAAAGGTACAAATCTAGAGAGAAAAGAGAAAAGGTAGTCATGTACAAGAGAATGCATTATTTATCCATCACCCTTAGACTACAAAGGTTATATGCATCCTCATTCTGTACATGTCATATGCGATGGCATAGTGTGAGAAAACCAGAAGACAGGACTTTGATACATCCATCGGAGGGAGAAGAATGGAAACATTTATATATGACGTATCCTACATTTGTCGCAGAGAGCCGTAATGTCAAACTTCGTTTATGTAAGGATGGGTTTTCACCATTCTCTCAGTTTGGTAGTAAATATTCATCTTGGCCTATTATCGTTACTCCTTATAATTTACCTCTGTGGATGTGTATGAAAACTCCATATATGTTTTTCATTATTGTCGCTCCTGACCCTAGTGATCAGACACAAGGCATCGATCTTTATCTACAACCATTAATTGAAGAGTTGAAAACTCTAGTATGAAGGGGTTGAAAATATGACATTTCAAGCAAAAAGAGTTTTCGTATGTTCACTTCATTGTTATGGACAATTAGCGATTTTCCTACATATGAGATGCTTTCGGATTGGAGTACGGCCGGTCATCTAGCTTGTCCTCATTCCATGGAAGAAACACTAGCATTTTCCTTATGGCACAGGAGGAAGATTTCTTAGTTTGATTGTCATCATTATTATTTTCATCCCAATCATACATTTCCATGAGATAAGAAAAACTTCAAAGCCAACAAAGAAGAGAACATGCAAGCACCAAAAATTTGGTCAAGTGATTAAATATACGAAATTGTAAGAAGTATCCCAAGATACATGAAACCATAGTACAGACTGTAATTCCCAGTAAATCTGACATTCATAATTAGTGCAAGCAAAGTATATTCTGGGAGTTACCTCATTGGAAATATCTCCTACTTCGACATCATATCGACGTGAGGCACAATAAAAAAACATTTGATAACATGTTCAATACAGTTTTGAATGTTAAGGGAACAAAATAAAGGATGATATTAACTCAAGACGTGACATAAAACACTTCTGTAAATATCCCAAACTTCATATGAAGCCCAATGCGAACAAAAAACCCAAAGCGTGCTATGAACTAGACAATAAGCAAATAAAACCCGTACTAGAATGGGTTGAGGGACTAAAATGTCCTAATGGGGTTTCTTCTAATCTTCGTGGATATGTTGACTTTAAAAATAATAAATTGAGTGGGATGAAAAGTCATGATTGTCATATCATGATGGAATATTTATTACCAGTGGTGTTCAAAGAACTATTACTTACAAAAGTATGAGGTGTTATAACAGAGTTAAGTCTAATTTATAAACAGCATTGTTCAACATCGTTAAAAATTGATCGTCTACGTAAACTTGAAGTAGAAATTTCAATATTGCTTTGCAAATTATAGAAAATAATTCCTCTAGTGTTATTCAATATTATGGAGCATTTATCTGTTCATCTTCCATCTGAAGCTATTCTTCGAGGTTCGGTGCAATATGGATGCATGTATCCTTTTGAGAGGTAATAGAAAATATCAGTAAAATTTATGTAATTTTAAGATCCAGAATTACATAAGTAACATAAACTAAATTAATTTTTCAATAAGTATATGAATCATACGAAGAAAAAAGTATGACAAAAAGCACGAGTTGAAGGTTCAATTTCAAAATCTTATCTTGAAGAAGAATCTTCATTTTTTTTCCTCATTATTTCAGTGACCATGTGAATTTATCATTTGTGAGTGGCCCTTGTAATGATGAAGCCATGGAACAAGATTTTTTTTTCCAACATTGTTATCTATTTTTAGGCAACATGGGCGATCTTCTAGAAAATCTGTTGAAATATGGTTATACAATAGAGATCACCATGTAGCACACACGTATGTTCTTCTAAATTGTGCTAAATTGCACAATTTGTTAGGTATTATAAATTTCATATTTATTTTAGTTGTATCTATATTTATTGTTAGCTAACAATAAAATCATGTATGGTTGAAGTATTTACAAATCACGGATTCCATCTGGCTATCTCAATAAAGATTTTTCAAAATGGTTTTCAGACAACGTTAAAAATCCAATAAACTGTGTCAATGATGCGGATTTGCAACATCTTGCGCTCAGACCAAAAAGAAATATTAAGAATTATCCAGTATTCTTCGTCGATGGATTTAAATTCAATACCAAAGATCATAGTACTAAAATATTAACATACAATAGTGATGTATTTGTCAAAGGTATTGCTGATCCAGAAAAGCATATAAAAGACTTTTATAATGTCTTAACATAGGTTTTAGAGTTAATATATTATGTATGACATGTTGCAAAAGTTGTTTTATTCAAATGCAATTGGTTCAACAATGTTCTTGGTACTGGAATCAACGTGCATAAAGATTATAAGCTTATAGAAATAAATAACACATCACATTACTACAACTATGATCATTTTATATTAGCTAAGAAAGTTTATTTTACTCTGTATCCATCCGTAAAAAGAGATAAAGCAGATTGGTCTGCTATAATTAAAACAAAGGCAAAGTTTTCGTTTGAAGGAATTGCTATTCCAGAAGATGTAGCATATCAAAAGTATATATAGCAAAATGATGAAAAATAATAACTGATGATATTAATTTATAGTTTTTGAACGATGAATCAAATGTTTTAATAGAATCGTTTGAGAGTACTAGAGATAACGATATAGAAAATAAGACCGAGACTAAATCTGAAAATGAAGAAGAATGAAAATATTTGTATCATTTGTTGTTTACATATATTCCGAATTTTAACTATGTTGTGAGTTATGTTTTACAATGACATGTTTTCTAATAAGGAATAAATATGATGTAATAAGTTTATGAATTGATGGAGCGAACCTATATAATGTATTTTCTGAGTTTATGGATTGATGTATTATATGTTATTAGTTTTATTCGATAACGGATATGCTAAATGATATGTGTTATTATTACATGAAATGGTATGTTTGTGACATATATGCCTCCTAGAAGACGACCTGCCCACTCTTCAGATGTAGTGTGATCGGTACAACATCTGGTTTACGTCCATTTGCAAAACTCATACCCATGAGTGCAGGGTAAGTATCTAATTTAGCAAAGTTTTATTATTTGAAATTTATTTAATGCTTGCATCGTACTTTTTGTAGGGATTTGAAATTCAACCTACATATTTTATTTTATCTATTTCTAGATCAACCTATATCAGCAGGCTGACAGATTGTTAGCGTTATTCGGATGAAATTCCTGCTCAAATCAGGAATTCGATCCTTGTCGAGGGTCTGGTAAGTATAAACTTGTTTTTCAATTTAATTTATATAAAATATGTCATATAGTTTTTTTATATGTAGGTTATTATCCGGGTTCAGCCCGAAGATATGTATTTCTCAATCAATGGAACAAAAAGTTGAGAAAGAGTTATAAAGATACCCTCTGTAAAGCAAAAAAGTATGAAAAAAGCCTCAATGGATGAGTGTCCAAGTTTGGCCGGGTGTTTGTTTGAACCTGAGAGAGTCCCGCGATAAGGGTAAGTTATTTGAACTCATTTTTTATTTTTGTTTTATTTCATGTTTCATATATCAATTAAGTTAATTGTATAATTAAATTTACAATGGGTTTCAGAGCGAAACCGTGCAAATAAGAATAAAAATCCTGCATTACACCGCAACTACTTTAAGTAGTTCTCAAAGGATCGACATGATTTGGTACATATGATAAATTGCATTTATAAGTAGTTGTAACATTTTTTAATTGTATTGGTAAATTTTGACTTATATTATACCATTTCAATGTCGGCTCTCCAGCAAGAGCCTGCACTTGCTGAGGTGTTTACCCAGACTCACGCGGTCGAACAGACCGATGAGAAGGGTAACACCTCATGTACCTGGATGGACGCTAAATCCAAGTGCATGATGGTGAGCACTCGTAATATTTTTTATTTTAAATTGAATACTTAATTTGTGAATTAATTGTTTGCTATCGTAGAAGAGATACCAGGCAAAGATCGGCCTAGTGACGCAATCCTCAGGTTGTGAGCCGACCCTAAAGGAGTGCAGTCAGATCTAGGATGCCGTTATTGACCCTCCTACCTGGAATAGACACTTGGTTTTGAAAAAATAGAGGTAAACTATGTCATTAACTACTACTATTTAATCTTGATCTAGTAGTGAAAAATCCACAATTGTTCTAAGTATATATTATACAAGAAATATGTATTGACAATCCAAGAACGTGCACATATATAATACTTAGAGTACTAATTAGTTGTACAAATTAAATTCCACCACAGTTACATAGCCAAAAGAACTTATAAATTAAATCACTATTGATGTCTATAGTTTAATTTCACGAAGATTGAACGTATAAATTAAATATAATTAAAACGAGCACGTCGCGTAGTGGCAGTTCATAATTTTATGATTTAAACTTTAAATGAGTGTATATGATACAATATAAGTCAAAATTCTTTGAACAAGAATCTTCTGAATCAAATGGATTATAGTTTTCTAATGGAAGAGAAAATTTGAGATTTCATCTAGTAAATTTTGAATTACGTCAAAATCAAATTTCTAGAAAAAAATACGGTGTGGTAGCTTTTGAACTATAACGATTTATTTACTAAAATGGAAGGACTTTATGAAAATAAAATAGGATTTTTCATAAACAAAATATACCTGGTGGATATATTGACTTGTGGTGAATTTGGATATAAGATGGTTATGTGTTGATTGTTTATGATTATACGTATTGTTATTTCAAATTTATGTTTTTTGAGATCATTACATCAATCTTAATAGAAAAACATAATTAAAACTCTAAAATAATATATTACAAGTAGCGACGACCCAGTACTCTTATAAGAGATCCCAATAGGAGGAGGAGATCTACATGCTCCGTCAGTAGATGGCTGAGATGACGGATTGGAGAAAGAGTGGACTGACTAGCATGCTCGATATGCAGATCGATGCATTTTTATCTGAGCATGAGAGGATTCTTGGGGATGATGCTCGGTGGGTGAAGGAAATGATGAGTATGATGATGGAGACGAGTAGGTACTTGTTTTTTAATTCTTTTGTAGCATTTGTAAATATAATCTTGTGATGGTTATGGTTTGGTTTGTTATTGATGGTTTGTTGATATGATGCTAGTTTGTGGATATGATGTTGTGGATACGATTTGTTATGATGGTTGTGGATATGATGATCTGTTATGAAATGTTTAATGTTGTTATTTATCGTTTATTAGTTAGTTTGTGGTATATGAGTTGGTTTATAGTGTATATGTTGGTTTATTTTATGAATTTGAGTATATATGACATGTTGGGTTGTGGAATTGATTGTATATGAGTTGCGGAATAAATAGATATGTATATGTGTGGTTTGAGGGAATTATAGTAGAGGGAAAACATAAAAAAACTTCAAATCTGCGATGGCTAGATGCGGCTAACAACGACTTACTAGCCACGCTGAGCTACGGTTGGTGACGGCTAGCTACGACATGTGGTTCTGGTATAGTTACGATTGGCGACGGCTAGCTGTGGCTGTAGTTCCAGCATAGTTACGATTGGCGATGGTTAATTACAACCCATTTTCTACTATTGGCGACGACTTGTGATGAACACAAGCTGGTCCACAAAAAGCCACATGGCTATATTTGTCATCGTTAGCCGCAGCAAATTAGATGATTGAGCCGTCGCTAGAAATGATGTTATTTTGTTAGCATCGGGTTATATAGCGACGACTTTTAGCTACGGCTGGTTACGGCCGCCGACGGCTAAAAGCCGTCGCTAAATGAAGTCGTTCTTGTAGTGATAGCTCCAAATCCGGGTCGGCCAATATCTAAATCGGTCAAGACAGTACAAACCCATTCAATTTGCAATGACTCTGGCACGGCCACGCCGACCCAGGAAAATCAGATATATCCCTTGAAGACTGGTTCTTCTACTTGTGACCAAGCACATGCACTCCTACAACATCAAATCGGCTGCCACATGGCCCTACCAACCCAAAGCCCAACATCTTCTATAAATAGGCTCCTAAAGCTTCAAGAAAAGGATTTTTGACTTTTCTAAGTATTCTTAGTGCTTGTACTCACTGTGTATTCAGGATTTGACAATCTTAAACACCTATAATCATCTTCTATTCAATATTATAAAGAAAAGTTATAAAATGGATGTAGGCAACTCAAAGCCGAACCACTATAATCCTTACTTCTTATTTCGTTTTGTTTTCCATTTATGTTTCTTTATTTTTATTCTTTTCATATAATCTTTGGGTGTTTATGCCACTATTTGGTGTAAACACTCGTCAAAAAATGGAGTGCTTCGCTCCTTTCTCGGTTGGTAGATTGGTCCTTAGCCCTATATATTCGTGGTCTATTCTTCCGTTAGATTATTCTTTTCAGAGTACCACCACATATGCTCTAACTTTTCTTGGTTTCTCATATTTACCACCTGAAACATCACTAGGTCTCTTTAGATCGTATTTGTCATCCTAAGTCGGAAGGGGGAAGAGTCTGGGCCTTCGCAGCATATGGGATGCCTGCAAGGCTTATTGCTTTAACTCATTCATCCATGACTTTAACATTTCCACATGCTCGTGAATTCCTTATTTTACTTGTTGCCTAATTATTTTTCGTGTTTTCAGTTACTGCTGGATTTCTTATTACTTTACAATGGCTTAGGAGTTGGTGTGTTCTCGGCGGGTTTCCCGCGTCTTCCTTATCTTTAGTGATGTTGTGCACAGTCCGCTTAGTTGTGAGGGTGCTATCTGCTAATTTTCCTGGATTTGAAATTCCCTACCTGTTGGATCATAAATTTTGCTCCATTGTTTTTCTTTGCATAAGATTATTATGTTTTACTCTATGTTTATGCAACCCGTCAGTATTTTATCTTTGTTAGACTTCTTTGTACGCCATCTATGCGAGGCTTTTCTCCAATCTTGTATGATTTTATATAGCGTTATCATACCACATCATCATTTTGATGGATTTTAAGGTTAACTTTTCTAGTTAAAAAACCCTATAAGAGCTAGGATCAGTAACCCAATTTATTTAACATAATTTGCAGTTTTTGATACCTCTTACAAGTTTATATTTAAATATTTATTTATGTGACATGAGATATGAAGAGCACAATTTTAGATGGAAAATCATGGTTGAAACATGGAATTACAAAATGGTTCTACACAAAAGAGGCCATTAGTCCTTGCTCTCTAATAGGTTATGCCTCAAGCCCTTTTTTCGCTAAAATAGTCTGGTCACATCCCTATTTTTCGCTGTAACATTTCTGCTCAAGACGCTCTCTAAGGGTGCATTTTTTGCCAACAGTAACGAGGTATTTGAGCATGGCACGTTAGTGAACGAAGAATGCGTTTTTTGCTGCAAATGGAGTATTTGAGTGTGGTATTTGAACGGGATATTTATATATAATGCGATTTTAACTTATTTATTTTGAATTAATTAAATACTAACTGCACATAAAAAACAACTACATTTCATTAAACAAAATAAAAATACAAATAGAAATACAACTAGTACATTGAAAATAAAAGAGTACATAAAAAGTTATTAACTGCGACGAAGATCCAATCTCCTCAACTCCGCTAAAATAAACCACCTGTACATCACCATCGTCAAGTGAGTCAACAATCTCCAGATTCCGCGGGTCATTGCGGGAAATCAGCATAATTTTCCATCACTCGATATCTGACACAGCTCGAACAATATTGTAGCAACGGGAAACGACGTCCTGAAGGTGCGGGGTCACGAAAAAGCGGTTCGAGCTGCCACCTCGGTCTGTCTGCGCATGGGGAGCTAAGTAAAAGGCAGGTTGCCAGTAGTCATCCAATCAAAATAATAACCGGCGTTGGCAACGGTGAAAGAAACAGCTAGTGCATATGCAGATGCAAGTAGGAGGGATCAGATACAGGCAAATAGGCGTACCCAAACGGCCACCAAAAAGTATGTCTTACCCTCGAAACTTCATCAATGCATTTCTTCTGAATCGCTTATATGCTCTGACTAGGCCTCTACCCTACCACTCGTCAGTATTGTCCAACTTATCGTTCACCGGATCTCATTCCCCATTCGGTATTTGTAGTAGTTTTTCCCAATCACGAAACAACTGTTTCAAGTTATCACACTTGTTTTTAATCTGGGTTTTGTGTAACTCAGATTAAAACGGTCATTCAAATCCGCTGCGACTGTCCCGTTAAAGCTGTTAGCCCCAGCTGTTCGCTCTTCTAAAAACTCAATGCAAGTATCGATGAAAGTTGTTTCTCATTCCTCTGTCCAATTGGCAAAAAGTTGGTAAGTAGCAGAACCAGAATTGTAAACATACTAGAAAACAGAAATTTCAAAAAAATATATATTAGAAAATTAAAAAAAGTAAACACAACGGTATACAAAAAAAAAACTTGTTTTGCAGTTTCGTTTGTCACGGAAAAAATGGAAATAGGAGAGAGAAGGAGGTGGTGGCTGTGCTGAAATGGGAAAGAAGAGGGTTATATAAGTGCAGAAGCGAACGGTCTGGAAGATTTACCGTTGACTTGCGTCTCAAGCCTGCGTCCGATGAGTCGAACACCAACGGTTTATTTTTCAACATATCTTTTGATCGTTGTTTAACGCTCAAAAAGGTGTTATGCGTCCGACGTGTCCGACGCAAATGCATCGCTAGCATTTTATTTTTCTGCTGCAAACGACATCTAAAGCAGTAGTCAAATTCAAAGTTTTTCTATACTTGGTTGCTACTTGACACAAATGTTTTAATGGATTTTCATAGGAGAAGTCACACAGTACGAACATTCACATCCGATAATAATTTTCGTATCCAACCAGCAAAAAGAAAGCCTTGATAGCTGCAATGGAGTTTGTTCTTAGGCTTATAAATGATTTATTCATCATACGTTCACAAGATAATAAATACACATGCATCCTAATTATTTCCCTCTCCGAACCCTTCCCTTCTATCCCCTCTCCCTCAGATCAAGATCACCGAAAATGGCAAAATCAATATGTCTGCTTCATCGCTGTATGTCACTGTTCTCCAAACCCCACCCCAAAAGAACTTCAAGAGCAATGAAAATCTCAAAGCCAAAGCTAAACTTCATCTTCTTCAAATCATCATGTCTTAAAAGGACACCAAGAGTGCCCCAAAAGTTGAAGCCATGCCTGAACCCTGCCACTTCCAAATCCTTCAAATCTTGCTGCATCTGCCTTCTACCATCAAGAACTTCCCAACAAGTTCAAGAACCTCCCAAAGAATTCAAATGCCCGATTTCCAACACTTTAATGTATGACCCCGTCATATTTCCAGATGGTCAAACATTTGAAAGAGCATGCATTGAAGCATGCATAGAAATCAACTCCATCCCTTCTATAATCCTAAAACCACATGATGATCTTAAGCTTGAAATCCTTGCCTGGTGCGACAATGTAGGGCATCCCTACCCTAACCCTTTATCTGAAGAAGTAGCCCATGTACATGTCAAGAAATGCACTAACCTTCAACAATTGCTGCGTTCAGTCTTTGCAGATAGCGGCGTCTTTCTTGAATCTCAATCAAGTTTCAGTTTTGATCACAGAGACCTTAGCAAGGTTGAAGATTGTTCAATTGGAAGCATTGCAAATGAAGAAGAGTGCCTGTTGACAAAGCTTAGTGATGCAGAGATATCAAAGAGGCAAGAGGCTTTGGCCATCCTGAACGATGTTGCAAAACAAAGCAGAGATCGCAAGATTTCATTGTGCAGTCATAAAGTATTAAAGAACATAATCCCAAAACTTCACTCCAGGCATCCACCAATTCAGATAATTAGGGCTACTGCTTTTCTT
Organism: Allium sativum; assembly: GCA_030737875.1. Lineage (NCBI taxonomy): Eukaryota > Viridiplantae > Streptophyta > Magnoliopsida > Asparagales > Amaryllidaceae > Allium > Allium sativum. The sequence continues at coordinate 115,277,306 of CM060909.1, forward strand.
GTTACTTTGTCTTCTGAACCTGCAAATAGATTCAAGCTAGCACAATCTGGTGCTGTGATTAGGTTAGTATCAGTCTTGAAGAATCGAAGAGTATCAGCACGTGATCTTGCTGCACGTGTTTTGTCGAACTTATCCCTGGAAATAACCATTAGAGAGGTGATAGGATCGACTCCTGGTGCATTTTCCGCACTCTTAGATCATTTCAGTGAAGTTACTGGAAACTACAGAGGTCGTAAATATTCAGGTATTAAATTAAAAATAGAATAAAATTATTACATAGTGATCTGAAATGTCAAACATGTATATGATTTGAACCATGGTTTGGAAATCTTTTCCATGTATGAAATGTCATATGATAGCATAGAATAAAGTTTCTGGCATACAAAATACATATACACATTTAATCCAGTTTCATGTTAAAGTTTGAACTTAAAGAATTAAGATTTGGATCAAGTTCTGGAAACCTTGTTCAGGTTTGAAATGTGAACTGAGATATTCATGGAGACAATCTTCCTTTAGCATACACTTATAGGCAGACATTAAAGCCGGCTTTGATTCAAAATTTGAACTTGACTGTTTACTTGTGATTTGTAACCAGACCTTTTTAGTCTTATTTCGAAATTTCTACCATTAAAAGTATTATGTAGTCATTAAATTTTTTTTCGACTGAATTCTGCTTCCGAAACCATGCTCAGGTATGAAATGCACACTGATATTTGCATAGAACAATATTTCTAGCAAGTATGCACAGACATAAAATCCAGTTTTGATTTAAAATTTGAACTTTAAATTTTATGATTTGAATCAAAACCTTGTCGGGTAGTGATTTATAATGTTAGCTTTACAGGTACAAAAAGACTAGTTATTAAATTTAATTCAAAATTTAGCATACAAGTACGCTCAGTGACATTAAACCCAGTTTCAATTCAAAATTTCAAATTATACTATTTGATTTTCAGGTATGACATTGTACAGACTATGCCTCAGCTGTCCGGACAACATAATAACATTATCAGAGACCGATGACGCAGTACAAAAGCTACTAATGGTAGCGATAAACAGATCGAGCTATGAGTCCATACGGTTAGGAAGCTACGCGATTGTAGTGCTGGACAAAATAGCATGGATAAACTCGGTAAGCGAGAAGCTGATCAACAGCGGTGCAGTTGGGTATTTCGTTTGGTTATTGAGCGGAGACGGGGAGTTGGGGGAGGAGGAGTTTTACTACTTGTCTGTGATGTTCATGATGTGCTATCATTTTAGAAGTTTGTTTAGAAAAGTTGCGACTGTGGCTGGAGCCGAAGCGGTTTTGATGAAGAAAAAGGCGGTGTGGGGTGAAGTTGGGATGGAAATGGCGAGGAGGATGCTTAGAGTTATTAGAGAAGATCATGTTTTGCAGGGAGATTGATGATTGGTTATAGATATTGTACTTGAATTTAGGGTGATTTTGTGTGTCTCTGATTTTGAATTTGTTTATTCTTGTTAATTATTGGTTTGATTTGTGTATAGAGAAGATGTGGTGGAGTGATTACTGATTGGTTAAATGGTATTTTGTAGTTGAACTTAGATTTGCCTATTTGTTGTTTTGAATTTCTTATATTTGCCTGTTTGTTGTTTTTGAATTTCTTGGTTTTTTTTGCTACTATTTTTGCCATTGACAATATTTCCTTTGTTCGTTTGGTTTGGGTAAAAATAGGAGTTGACTTACCTATGGATGGCAAGAGGGGGGACTGCCTATTTTTCATGTTGTATATTTTTGATAAATGAGGACTATTGGTTGGTTTAAGTAATGGTACATATTTAAGGGTGGATGAGGGTGTGTTCGAAGTAAATAGTAACGAAGTATTTAGACGAAATATTTAAATGTAGCTGATAATTAAACGTGGAATGCATTTGCAATTTCAAACGGCACGTTTAACTAGAGTATTTTAATTTATGATTTAATTATTTTACGGTTAATCTTTTTTTTTCCTTTCTTTTTTTTTCCTTTCTTTGGATTGTTGTGTAATATCCTTGTGTTGGATTGAAATGAAACAACAATACAGAAACTGAATACAGACATATGATTTTACAATACTGAAAAATACAAATTAAATAATACGATTAATCAATGCAGCTTTGCTGCAACTATTTCATCTCTTATGTTATGTCTAATCACTGTCATTTGATGTTTCTACGTTGTTGAACCCCTTCACGTGTTATGTTTGTTCTATTTTGGGTAATGTAATATTCTTATAGGTACTCATCCAGAATAAAATCTGAATTATCGTCATACGCTATAAAATCCGGATCAGTTATGTTGTATTTTTGTATGTAATTGTGTATAGCATTGTAGTTACGACAACCTTTACTTGCTTTTCAAAGGAATATGTTGACATATTCTTCAAAATGACGAGCATTTTTTATATTGCATATGTTCTCTCAATTGTCATTCTTAAACTCGAATAGTATAAACTAAAAATTTCATCAATCAATTTCGGTTGCTTTGCAATTTGCCAAAAATTAAAAATATGATACCTAACATTATGATACGATAGTAAATACTCATTCTAAATCGAAAACATAGAATCAACTGCATAATACTGTTCGGTTGGAAGATATGGAAAATTTAAGTTGTATCATATACTACTGAATAAAAAGCTCTACTATCATGCATCGTACATTCTCAGCCAGCTATAACATAGATAAGTAGTAAATCGAACGAGCATGAGACTAAGATATTCAGTGTTGGATATCATTTTCGATCAATATATGGTACAACTTAATCTTGAGATAGGTGTGTCATTACGTGTATACCGTCTATGGCACCAATATGGTTTTGAAAATAAAGATTGTATTAGTTTGAATTTCTAATCCCACCGTGAACAATACTGAATAAGGGTCTGCTGGTTTTATTACATTTGATGTAGGTAAATATACAGTATCTAAAACAACGTGAAAACAATTTGAAATTGTGCTACATGAATGATGAAATCTTTCGGCAGTTTTTCTATTGGAGAGCGCTGCAGTTACAGTGTATGACTATTGTTTTCCATACACCATCATCCTTTGAAGCCAAACTACAATTATGCAGTCTATCACATAACGAAAGAAAATAAAAACTTTTCATTTGAAAGTTCCGCTGACAGCGTTCTTAAAGGTAATTCAAGATCTGTTCCACCTGCATTAGACCAATCTATTTCGATGTGTGGATACGGGTAATATCCCTCTTTCTTCTACGTATATACATTGCAAAAACAACTGCGTCTTCTAAATCTTCATTATCGGAATAAGATGAAATTTCACGAAAGTCTAAAAAATTTAAAAAATTACATATTGTACAGAACTACAAAATAAACATAACCAATAAAAAATTACTCAACAAACGCGTTATTGAGTTTACAAAAAAAAACACCAAGTTATGCAACTATATAACCAATGGGTAAGAATTTCACTCGTTAGCTTGCTTGGCCAGTTTGGCCAAACAAACGGTACCTTAGTGTTGTAGACTCTTTACATTTTGAAAACTAGAAAATTGTTAAATGGTATATGGTTAATACGGATATTATATACTGTATGTTGTATATTTTGTTATTGTTATGGTGTGTGATATTTATCACATAGATATTGAAGATGGAGAAATTGGAAGTTGCGGAATTTAAGGATCTGTTGCGAATTTTATGGATCTATTGAGATATTTTAGGAAAACTTTATTTTGAGCAAGTTTTAAGGAGTATTTATTTATGAGATATTTTAGGGTCCAATCGGGTATATACCTAGTTTTTCCATTTGTCTATATAAGCATGTCATTAGAGATAGATTTAGAAGTACTTGAAAGAAAGAAAGAAAAAAAACTTGTTTTTTGGGATTGAGATTAATTCTCAATTATTTTTTAGGCTTTCATTGTAATATTTTGGTGGATTAATAAAGGTTTGTTTGGAGGAATTTGCTTGTTACTGTTATCTTCTTTTCTCTTTCAAAATCTAATTGTGTAGTGATCTTGCGAAAACTCTAACAATTGGTATCAGAGCCTTCTACACAAATTTTTTGGAGAGAGTTTGAATATGGATAAAACAATTATTGAAAACCTTAATGGAAGAAATTGGGGATTATGGAGGGTAAAGATGGAAGATTTCCTTTATCTTAATGATCTTTATCAGCCACTGGAGAATAATGGGGGAAAACCTAGCAATTTATCCAAAGCAAAATGGGAGACTTTGGATAGAAAGGCTGCTGCGTCTATTCGATGTTTTTTTGGATAATTCAGTGTTTCATATTGTTGCTAACGAAACATCTGCTTATGCAATATGGAAGAAATTGGAAGGGGTTTATGCAAAGAATTACGCAACAAATAAGGCTCTTCTTATGAGAAGATTGATGAATCTAAAGCTTAAGAAAGGTTGATCAATTAGAGAGCATCTTAATAATTTTAAGGAAATTGTGAATCAATTGGCTGACGTGAATTTCAAGGTGGATGATGAAACACAAGCCTTAATGATGATGAGTTCATTGCCAGAAAGTTGGGAAACACTCGTGGTTGCGTTGAATAACTCAAATTCGGATGGCGTTGTTTCAATGGGGTCGGTGGTTAGTAGCTTGCTTAATGAGGAGGTGCGAAGGATGAGCCTTATGGAAGGAAAAGATAAGGAGGGGGCAACGAAACGAAAATTGGAACTCCAATTGAAAAAGCTTTTATTGCAAGGAGGGTTAATAAATGAAACATGGAAAGGCAACCGAATAGACCAGACATGAAAAAGAAATACATTTGTTTTTACTGTGACAAACCCGGTCATCAACTGAGATTTTGTCATAAACTTAAAAGGGATAAGGAGAAGATGAAGGCACTGGAGGAAGAGTCTGATGAACAAGGTAATAACGGTAATGAGGTGAATTTTGGTGAGGAGATTGAAGGAAATGTTTTATGTGTTAATAAAGGCAAAAGCAAAGATTGGATACTTGATTCAGGAGCTTATTTCCATGTGTGCCATCAAAAGGAAGCATTTATTGATTATGAAGAAAAAAGTAGAAAAGTGGAATCCGCCGACGGTCGAGATATGCATGTTAAAGACATAGGTTCGGTTCTATTGAAGATGAATGATGGAAAGGTGGTGAAGCTAACAGGAGTTAGGTACATCCCAGAAATTAAAAAGAATCTTGCTTCAATTGGATAGTTGGAACAAAAAGGTTGCAATTTCGCGACTAAAGGTGGAGTTACAAGGGTATGGAGAGGTAACAAGGAGGTTCTGCGTGCAAAACGGGGAAATGATAACATATTTAAATTGCTTGGAAAACCGGTGGAGAATGTTATAAGTTCTCAAATTAGATTAGGAGAGAAGAGTTCATCTGAATCAAGATGGAGCTAAAACCACAAAGTCTACATGGAGGTCATTGTGATTGTGGTTTAACAAGCAATTTTGAGATTTTTTTTGTGGTGTATCTCATGTGAGAGATGCATTATTTGTGGGTAGTTTTTTTTGTTTAAGGATTTGTTGATTGTTGGAGTGATTTCATATCAAGGTAGAGTGTTATGGTTTGTGATATTTATCACATGGATATTGAAGATGGAGAAATTGAAAGTTGCGGAATTTAAGGATCTGCTGCGAATTTTATGGATCTATTGAGATATTTTAGGAAAGCTTTATTTTGAGCAAGTTTTAAGGAGTGTTTATTTCTGAGATATTTTAGGGTCCAATTGGGTATATACCTAGTCTTTCCATTTGTCTATATAAGCATGTCATTAGAGATAGATTTAGAAGTACTTGAAGGAAAGGAAAAACAAAAAAAAACTTGTTTTTTGGGATTGAGATTAACTCTCAATTATTTTTTAGGCTTTCATGGTAATAATTTGGTGGATTATAAAGGTTTGTTTGGAGGAATTTCCTTGTTATTGATATCTTCTTTCCTCTTTCAAAATCTAATTGTGTAGTGATCTTGCGGAAACCCTAACAGTTATAACACATGTGCATAGTTTTATTATAACTGATAACCACTTGCACTTTCATGGACGATAAGAAACCATTTCCAACTTGATTTTGAAGTAGGTAATAAATAAATTTTATCTTGACTTCTCACATATAACAAGACACGTCTAACTTTTATACTTTCATGAATAATAAAGAAAAACTTTTAACTTTTCATGAATGGTTAAAGTCACATATACAATTCGGAATTTCAACGAATAGTAGGATACAGTTCTATGAGCAAATTGTAAAGTAATAACTAAATAAATAAAATCTTTGAATTACAATTTCTAGTAGTCTTCGATATAAATTCTTACAGGTCAGCGATAACTATGTATCTCATATTTCTGTGTGGTATATGAAGGAAACAAAGAGTAAATGATATAGAATGGTAAAGAAATAGAGAGAAAACAAGTAGATTTGTAAAGTATAAGCATATGTTAATAGTACGACTTTTCTACAAATGCAAGAATGCAAAGAGTGAGAGAAATGAGAGAGAACTTCTTGAATAAAACATTGTTTAAAGTTTTTATATAAAAGATAAAGAGTACATGTCTTTCCTAGAAAAGTGAAAGGAAGCATTCATTCCAACAAACGACTAGCGGCTAGTGTATGCCGATACATTTATCAATTATCGACATATCCTAATGTATAATTACAAATTGTTTATAAAAATTAATTTAACTCTTTTAACTTGTAAATTCAATTTTTTTTTTTTTTTTTGATAAAATAACCATGGAGAGTAAAATAAAAAGTCTAAAGGGAGGAAACTCAAAATGTGCTACCGGATCTTTAACAATCAGATCTGCGACTTGATATGCTTGCTGATGGACTGTGCCTTGTACTCATCCTTATTTTACTCCTTGATACTCCATGATTTTTAAGATGTCTTTGAATATTCTTTTTTCTTCTAGATCTTCTTGGTCTCTTTGATTCTGCTTGATCCTGTTTGATTCACTGGCCTTGTATTAGAGTTCTTGTATTGACTAGTCTTGGCATATGTACCAAATCTCTAGTTGATTATCTTGAAATTCCTATGCTATATCATATTATGACACTAAAAATCATTAGTACTAATGTTGATCTGGTTGTTATGATCAAAATCAATGCTTGTGATTCTAACAAATCACATCCATTTCGATGTTAGCAATCATTTAAATATTCTCGAATACAATATAATATTAATCCAAAAATAACTCTTATTTGAATCATTTAACTCGCCCTATGTCATATCCTTTATCTATTACATTTCATACGTTTTTCTCGTCCTTTTATCACCACCAAAACTATGATATGATAATTTTATTAATTTTTAAATTAATATTAATAAGGTGATTATATACTGACTTTTCTTTTAATGACACATAATTTATTGATATAATTGTTGAATTATTGAGGCATGTTAATTATCGCTATAGGTCTTGAATCTGATTAATTACGTATTAGGATAATATGTATAGTATTAGTTGGGTTATGTGTCATTGATCACAATAAGCATGGACTTTTATGTTCATACGTAAACATTTTTATTTATATTAATCAAGACATTAACAAAATATGACATTTAAAACAACCAAACTATGCATATACAAATGAATAAAACTAATATTAGAAAAAAAACTTGCTAAGACAATTTCTAAATAGATGTTGATTTTTAAGATTTCTTTTAAGGAGCTTGAATCCATCCGTTGCTGGGCCAAAGACAATATCGGTTAACATCAACTTGCTTCTTTAAAAAATTTCTGGTAAGAATATAAGCGATAAAGCAAGAAGAGATACAAATTATCTTACTTGCTTGCACATCATTCATTTTCGAGTTTTTGTTAAGATGGATTTAGTGTTATCTTGAAGTTTTGCAGAGTATTCTCTGGAATTTTGCTTAAGTTTTATTGAAAATTTCGTTTTCTTTGTTCATTTTTGGAATAATTTACTGAGAGATGAAAATGGCTATATAGAGAAGAAGATGACTTATTTTTCTGTCCAAAATACTGAAATTAGTGTTAAAAATGGTTTGTACCCATTCCTTATATTTTTTAATAATTCCAATAAATCTGAATTAGAAAAATATTTTTTATCATCGTATGTCGGCATATCTCCGGTGATGTCATCATGTGGCTTAGTGTAATTGATAGTCGACATATAATTTTGTGTATGTCTACGTATAAATAGTTTTCTATCTTTCGAAGTTTTCATTTATTTTTTTGGTTTTAATTGCAAAAATATTTGTTTCTATATATTTACAAAGAATATAATATGTGTGTATTTTTTAAGTATTTTATAATTTAAATTATCACATTAACTAGAAAAAACACATAAAAATGTCCACAAGTGTGGTGCAAGAAAAAAGGATGCCTATGTCGGGTAACAGACCAAAGTTCAAGTCCTTCCTTGCACATATTTGTTGAAAGAAATAGTACCCAAGGGTTATAGATGTCATGAGTTGAAGTAGATAAAAACAATTTAATTTTGCTTAGTAGATTACTGGTTTGGTGGGCTCCCCCTATTGTATTTAAAAAGAAAATGCAATGCTTTTAAAAGAAGTAAATGAAGATGACGAGTGCCACCGAGTTTATTTATGATTTCTCATAAAAGTTATCCATCTTCCTTGAAAGTTTGGAAAAGGGAAATTTAACGACAAGGACAAAAGCCCACTAAAATTTATCCATAAGGACAACCGCCTAATATTTTATCCTAAAGGACAATACACTGAAAATAAAAATCGGCCGTTGCTTTCTTCTTCTCTCCTCTCGCGCGTAAGTCGAATTCATCAATAATCACAAAATCAAAAAATCACAAAATCATAAATTGTGAAATCACGAATTTCAGAATATAAAAGAATCGAAATTCGAAATCGAATTCAAACATCACGAAATCAAAATGGATAAGGAGAGCATTCAAAACAAAAATCGCGAGAAACAGAAACCCTAGAAAAAAAATTGTCGAACAACATAAATCCATTGGAAATCATAATTGAATTGAATAGTAATATTTTTCTAACGATGGAAAACGCAGTTGAAGAAGTCGAAATTGTTGAAATAATTTTTTCGTGATTAGAAATGTTTTTTTTTTCATTACTAGTATAGCAGTTCGTAGGTATCATTTTTCTATTTTTTTAGGTATCATTTTTTCTATTTTAACTTTAAAACATAGCAGTAGTTTTTAGTTATCATTTTTCTATTTTTCTAGGTATCATTTTTACTGCAGTTTATGTGTTGTGTTAAACATCACAGCAGTTTTAAGGTATCATTTTTATATTTTTTAAGGTATCATTTTTAATGTAATTTCTTTGTTATGTTACACATTACTGCAGTTTGAAGGTATCATTTTTATATTTTTTTAGGTTATCATTTTTACTGTAATTTATGTGTTATGTTAAACATCACAACAGTTTTAACATATCATTTTTATATTTTATGGTATCATTTTTATTGCAGTTTATGTGTCAAGTTAAACATCATAACAGTTTGAATGTATCATTTTTATATATTTTTTAAGTTATCATTTTTACTGTAATTTATGTGTTATGTTCATATACGTCTTTTTTTTATGTGATAATTTTTGTGATGGTGTACTGGTGCAAAATTAACACAAGAACAAAATCACATGGAAAAAACACATAACACAGTTAAAACATGAAAACTGATAATTGAAAAAAATAGAAAACTGATACTTACAAACTCCATCAATGTTTTAAACAAAAACCAATGCAAAAAATGTTTACATCACTATTTGATTGAATATAATGAAATAAATTCGACTGAGTTAAAAAGTTGATGCAACAATATAACTTCAAAATTAACACAGCAATAAAATTGCATGGAAAAAAAGCATAACACAGTTAATAATGTAAAACTGATATCTAAAAAATTACAAAATGATACCTATAAACTGCAGCAATGTTTTGAAGAAAAAATAATGGAAAAAAATTATATAACTGAAACATAAAATGAAAACTAAAAAATATAGAAATGAAACATAAAATGAAATAAGTTGGACTGAGTGACGAAGTTTATGCAAAAATATAGTTTCAAAATTAACACAGCAATAAAATCACAACAAAACAACACATAACACTGTTAAAACAGAAAAAATGATACCTAAAAAATTAGTAAAATGATACCTAAATACTGATGCAATGTTTTAAAGATAAAATAATGGGAAAAAAATTTATATCACAGATTTAATGATTAAAATGAAAAAAGTTCGACTTAGTTTCAAAGCTGATACAACAATATAACTTCAAAATTAACACAGCAACGAAATCTCATGAAAAAAACATATAACACAGTTAAAACGGTAAAAATGATAACTAAAAAATAGCAAACTGATACCTAAAAACTGCTGCTACATTTTAAAGTTAAAAACAAGAAAAATGATACCTAGAAAAATAGAAAAATGATACCTAAAAACTGCTGCTACGATTTAAAGTTAAAAACATGAAAAATGATACCTAACAAAATAGAAAAATGATACCTACAAACTGTAGTAGTGGTAAAATGAAAAAAAAACATTTCCAATCTAAAAAAATTGTTTCAACCATTTCGTGTTCTTCATATACGCTTTCCATCGTTTGAAAAATATTTTTATTCCATTGAATTGTGATTTCGAATGGATTTTTGTTGTTCGACCTACTTTTTTTTCTAGGGTTTTTGTTTCGGCTGATTTATGGTCGTGATTTTGATTTCGTGATTTTTGTCTTCGATTGAGACGGCCGATTCTAATGTATTATCATATTTGTGATTTAAGCGATTTATAATTTCGTGATTTTGGTGATTTCGTGATAAACGATGAAATCGACAAAGATGTGAGAGAGGGAGAAGAAGAAAGCAGCGGCCGAAATTAATTTTCAGTGTATTGTCCTTTTGAGTAAAATTTTAGTGGGCTGTCCTTATGGATTAAAAGGCCTTCAATTTTGTCCTTCTAAATATTTTCCTGTTAAGTTGATTGACTACTCTTGCTCTCAATACTTTCCCCCAAAATTTCCATGTAATGTTCCTCCTCTTCTTCCATTCTTTCCTCCAAAATATCTTCTCTATGTACTTAGTTCTTTTTATGCAAGAATATCAAATGGTTAAAATTCATATAGAATATGCATAAGAAAAATATGTTCTTTTAAAAACTACTCTTTTAGAAGCAGATCATCCATTTAAATCAACTCCAAAATGAACAAATACTTTTTTAAATACACTCTATTGTATGTTCGATCCCTGAAACCCCTTAGTCATACAGTTGAGTTGTTTCCAGTTTATGTTCTTTTTGTAAATTAGCAATTAAAATAAAATTGATATAATTTCTGATTTGGAGAGTTATACATTATTGTAGAATTAGCCCCGTAACTCTAACTATTGGTTTAATATTTTTCCTTTAGTTCTAATTTAATGCCCTTTCCAAGAAATCATGAAAAACTCAATGATTACATAACTAACTTCTCCCTTAAGAAAGATCATCACCAATATTTTGCAACCTAAATTTCTCAAAGTAAATCTGCATGTAAAACGATAGTATTATACTGCTCCAAATTCAATCATCTCATTTCCTTGATAGAATCAAACATTTAAATTTAGAACATTTTCTCAAGGCTAAGATAACAAGTAAAATTATTTGAAGATGAGTCAATTAAACCAAAAAATTATCATCATTTTGCAGTGAAAGAAAAAGCAAATCATAAGATGGAAAATCATCAAATTTGCAAAATAAATGGGAAATACCTTTGTACACTCTTTTTAACCCATTAAACCTTTCATTGTTTCTTTGACATTATAAAGCCAACTCTTAATTTATGAGAAGAGTCTAGAAGGCTTTTGTTTTGTAGAGAAAGGGAAATGAAGATTATATAAAAGTTTGAAATAAATAATATATGAATGAACGATTAAGTTAAAAGTATGGAATAGGCTTCGAATAAGGAAGTGTCAATTAATAAAGATATTATTTTAAAATTTGAAATGGTGAGTAAAAGGTAATTTAAAAACTTTGAACTTTGAAAGGATTATAATATTTAGTCCTGTGCAAGTTGACGTATTCAATGTGGTATGTTTACATATTCATCGAAATTCTGACAATTAATCTATATTTATTATGTTTTATTAAATTAAATGTTACATATATTGGTATTGTGTTGTTATTATAATATTCTATTAATATTTCAATATTTATTTATGAGACCGTACTTATTTTAATTCCATAAATTATTATTTTCAATTTATTAACTTTATTAATAAATTTATTTCAGTAATTCTAATTATTTATACATATTCTCATATATAATTTTAAATGTATAGAGACTTAAATACATATACATATTTATATTTTATTATGTATTTAAAGTGTCCATTTAATTTACCTTAAATAGATTTAAATATGTATATGCTATATATTATTTATATTCCAAAATACATTGCAGCTTAGTGTTAGCAAATTATCCAAAGCTTCGTCTTCTTTTGTCACAATGATCAAATCATTTTTTTTTTGTATTTGGACTTGTATTGCTTAAGGAGATCTCTAAATCATCTCTATTTGTTGATAATATTAGTTTCTTCTTTTTGATAAAATTGTTTTTGGAGTCTTTTCATGACTTTAGGATCTAGCAGTCCCTTTATGTACGAATAGTCCTGTCGCATTTGAAGTACTTTACCGAACTTCTATAATTGTCTACCTTTTCGAATTTGTTTCTCTTTCTATATTTCATCAAACTTTCAAAATTCCGTGCCATAAATGTTATATCTTCGTTCTCATCATCTAATCGTTTATCTTCTGTTGTTACATTGTAAGTGAGCGACTTCGTTCCATTTGCATAACTTTCCTTACTTCCTTATAGCTGGACTTCGTATGAAGTTAAATTTCCTTTTGATTCTCTATAATCGTATTGTTACCCATTGTCAATGACTTTAGATCTCATTCACTTGGAAGTGACTTTAGAACTTTTCAACTTAGCCTTTCTTGGTAATTTTTTGCCTAATGTAATTAAAACATGTAATATACTTTGGAATCCATAATGCGTTTCAAAAGCAGCCCCGAGCTCTGCAGAGCGAGCCCTTTGGGTCAGACGAACAGAAAGAGAAGGAATGGTAGTCCGATTACTTGACGATCAGCGCAGTGGCTAGTACGATTCGTTCCCATTGCCCCGAGCTACTTTATGGTCTTGAGCGGGCCCATTGAGAAGGGTATGGAAATCAGGTGATAGATAGGCTTATTGGATTAGCTGAGCAGCCAACTTCGATTAAAGAAATAGATCCACTGGTTTCGTCTAATTTAACTAAACCTAGTTTGTAAATATATACATATTCGTTTAATTAACTTTACTAGTGCCTTTTTTGTGAGCTGCAGTTTACTCCAAATTTACTATGCATATTTACAAACAAAACCTTATTGAACTGATGTTTTGTAGGGCACAAAAGAAATTATTTATTACCTTTGATGTAACGACCCATAATTGATCACCTTTTATTTGGAATATTTAAATTATTTTAAATATTCAAATATATGTTTTTTGTAACTAATAATCGATTTCAAAACCATGACTGATATTCTTTCAAAATAGGAATGAGCAACTTTGTCTCCAATGACGACTAGGGTTCTACCCTTTTTTTGGCCACCACCAATTTCATTCTCTCTTTTCTTCCGCCTCTCCTTCACCCATCGCTTCCTCCTCTTTAGATTGTCTCCCCTCCTAGCTTTCTCCTTGTGGATCTAGCTGCTCTACCTCTACTTCCAGCTTTCCTTTCGTATCTCCATTATCAGATCTGCCTTCATGTGATCTTATGCTTTTGTTTTCACCGTTATCTTGTGCTTTCCCTTTGCATAATTTTTACTTCTTTTAGCAAGCTTTTGGTGTGATTTTTCCCACTACTCAAGCCTGTTGTGTTCCAATTTTACATCTATTCGACTACTTGCGTTTTCTTCTTGCGACCTCTGCTTTTCACCTATCCCTTCCTTTGTAGCTTCGCTCTCCTCATTTTGTCAATGCCAAAAGGCAGGCAATTATTTAGGTGTGGATCATGAAAGCGACGTGTTGTTGCTAGTTGTTACGGATTTTTAGGTCTCTACACAATTAGATTATAGAAGAGATATGGAGTGAAGAAAAAATAAAGACAAAATAATTCCACCAAAACAATTTTTTATTAAACAACTAAAAGAATACAAGAAAAACTAAAATTGAGAAGATATCTCAAATCCGAAACCTAAAGAGAATAAATCTTCTCTCCCAGGTACATATAACGAACAATGTAATGCCTATTTATAATAGGCTTGACAAAATATCTTATTTAAGAAGCCATTCAATAATTTCATAATTCTTCCCATGTAGATAATTTGTTGCGTTTTATAATGCAATAAAAGAAACAACTAATCACTTCATAAAATCTACTAAATCTTTAAAGGATGCAATCAATCAATCTTCAAAATCTAAGAAACATATAAGATTAGCAATGAATCTGACTCATGATTCCATATAGACTCAAATATATCCAAGACCTACATAAATATGGAATGTTGTATCATCGAAAACCTAACAATCTCCACCTTGATACTATATTCCATATATGTCATCCAAGCTCCACCTAGAACCCCAACTTTAAAACAGTATCCAATAGTACCATGGAAACAAATATCGTCATTCTATAAAATAATAACCTTCAAATCAACAAAAAATTGTGTATGCTCCAAATTAGATATGCATGTCATTAATAAATCAGAACTGTTTGTAATACCACAATGGCATTCATGTGGTCTTCACAGCTTTCTGTTGCTAGCTTTACCTTGATTTTGACAAATTTGAATTTCCACCACCATTTGAAAAGTTCCTTCATTCTCTATCATTTTTCCAAGCAATCTGTATACATTATTGCTTCCTCTTTTTGCAGGTAGCACCTTCTTGTTACCCTTCCAAACTCTTGTAACTCCAACTCGAGTTGCAAAGTTACCACCTTTAGCCTTCAACTGTCTTACAGAAACAAGATTCTTAGTAATTTCCGAGACATGCCTAACTCCTATAAGCTTAACCGCCATTCCATCAAGCATCTTCAACCTAACTGAATATCCCTTTAACATGCAAGTCCCCACCATAGCAGTTTCCACTTTGCTATTTTGCTCCTTATAATCAGTGAATGCTTCCTTTTGGTGGTATATATGGAAACAAACACCTGTATCAAGCACCCGTCCACTTTTGTTTCTTTCATCGACATAGAGAATACCATTACTAATTCCAAAGTTCGCCTCATCATCATTGCCTTCATCCAGTTTGTCTTTGTCCTCTTCCAATACTTTCATTCTTTCTTTGTCCCTCTTAAGCTTCTTGCAAAATCTGAGTTGACGACCTGGTTTTTCACAATAATAACAGATGAAATCCCTCTTCGTATTTGGTCTATTTTGTCTCCTTTATATGTTCGATCGGTTGCTCCTCCTTGAAAAATGCGCCTCTCCAATTATATTTCCAGTTTCCACTTTTTGGTCGTCTTCCATTAGATTCATCCTATGCATCTCCTCATTAAGAAGGCTACTAACCACCAATCCCATTGAAATAACTCCATATGAATTTGAGTTATTCAATGCAATAATAGGTGTTTCCCAACTTTCCGGTAAATAACTCATCAATATCAAAGCTTATGTCTCACCATCCACACGGTAATTGACAGAACCAACTGATTTACAAATGCTTGAAAGTCAATGAGATGCTCTTCAATCGACCCACCATCTTTAAGCTTCAAATTTATCAATCTTCTCATTAGAAGTGCCTTGTTTGTTGCATTTTTTTTGCATAGATTCCTTCTAATTTCTTCCAAATTCCAAAAGTAGATGTTTCACTAGCAACAATATGAAACACCATATTCTCCAGAAAAAAAAAACCCGCTATAGCCTTCTTATCTAAAGTTTCCCACTTTTCTTTAGGTAAATTAGTAGGTTTCTCCCCTTTGTTCTCCAATGGTTGGTGAAGATCATTGAGATATAGAAAATCCTCCATTTTTTCCTTCTAAAACCCCCAATTTCTTCCATTAAGTTTTTCTACACTTATCGTCTGCATAATCAAACTCTATTCAAAAAGAAATCTGTAGCCGGCTCTGATACCAATTGTTAGGGATTTTTAGAATCTCTACATAATTAGATTTTAAAAGAGAAATGAAGAAAAAATAGTGACAAAATAATTCTACCGAATTTTTTTTATTAAACCACCAAAAGATTACAAGAAAATCTAAAATTGAGAAGATATATCAGATCTTAAAACCTAAAGAGAATAGGTTGTTTCTCCTACGTACATATAATGAACAATGTAATGCCTAATTATAATAGATTTGACAAAATATCTTCTTTAAGAAACCATTGAATAATTCCATAAGTCTTCCCATGTAGATAATTTATTGCCATTTCTAATGCAATAAAAGAGGCAACTAATCACTCTATATAATCTACCAAATCTTTAAAGGATGCAATTAATCAATCTTCAAAATCTAAGAAACTTATAAAGTAAGCAATGAATTTGAGTTATGATTCCATATAGACTCAAATATGTCCAAGACCTACATAAAAATGGAATGTTGTATCACCGAAAACCTAACATTGGCTTTTTCTGGTTTGCATTGTTCTGTTGGTGGGTGGTTGCTTTGAATAATTATTGGTAAGTCTTGCTTGTATTTAATATTCTTGTGAGTGTTATGTTGCTTTTTGTGTCTTGACATGGGCATGCTGTCGTTGGTGAAACACCTGTTTTACTCTGGGTTTGTTCTTTGTTTCACTATTTTTTCTTAGTGATTCACCAGCTTTGGTTGTGTTATTGCTGTCTTGGTTGGTTGATTGTGGTGTTTTAGCTATTTTTTATTTGATTGCTGGTTGTTGGCTATGTTGATAGCTTTATCTACTTTGTAAGTTAGTGTTCATGTAATTAACTCCCTACGTGGAGTCATTTTAGGGTCATATGTTAGTTTGTTTAGGGACTACTTGCAGCATGTGCTAGGTAATTCAGTGTTGTAATCGTTGTATGTATCATCTTGGTGATGTACTAGTCTTTTCCATCTTAGCTACATTGTATTGTATCTGATTATCACCGATCAGGGTGTTTTAAATTAGTTTGTATTAGTTCATAGCTAGGGCTAGGAAATGTTTGTAGAAAATAGGCAATCTGCTTATCTCCTGTTTCATTTTGAACTTGTTATTTGTTGTAATGGAAGAAGTGTTATATATCACTTTTAAAGACGGTTGGGCTTGCCAAAAATAATCAAGTTTAAAATGATAAATAATGACAATGAAGTTACTTTAGGGAAATATTCAAAAAATATTTCCTTTGGGAGAACATTG
Source organism: Allium sativum (assembly GCA_030737875.1). Taxonomy (NCBI): domain Eukaryota; kingdom Viridiplantae; phylum Streptophyta; class Magnoliopsida; order Asparagales; family Amaryllidaceae; genus Allium; species Allium sativum. The sequence goes on from CM060909.1 coordinate 115,294,528, forward strand.
ACAAAATGGCAGAAAATCGTTTTACTAATAAAGCTAATTTTTAACTATAAAGATCGCGATACATATACATATTTTCATAATTGAACAAGAATATGAAATATAATAATATTTTTTATTTTTGAGAATTCAATGTACTTATGTCATCATCAATAAGGTGTTTTATATAACAATTAACCAATGGATATAAATAGAAATTTTAAAATACTTACTTTAAAATGATTTTGATTCATTCTGATAAATTATATACTAAAAAGTTACTTATAATAATTTGAAAAGGTTACTTAATTTGAAATGATAGGAAAATTGATAATGTTCTATATGTATAATATCATTTTTATAAGCAAATGTTTAATATTATTTAATATGGTTTTGTTGGTCAAACAACCAGGTTTTTCTTATTATTTAATGATTATATGAAGTTTATTTTCAAGTGTTCTTTACATAAATAACTAGTTGGACTAAACACTGAAAATAAGACCGATAATCAAATTCCAAACTTTCAACGTTTTTACAAGCAGAAATTCTACAATGTTGTAATCTATATGTGACATATATAGGTTACAAAATATTAGTAAAAAACTTTTAATCGATCACAAAACATATATGTAGAATTTTGAAATATACATGCATATTAATACATACCTCTTAAATTAATAATAAGGTTAATGAAGTTATAAAAGATTAGTAAAAAGTAAGTATAAATGACAAATTTAGTTTAATTTTCACATAGGACAAAACTTCACTTCTCACTTGCATACCATCACTTCCACAGCACAACATGACAAGAAGAGACAGGATAGAATGGCCATAGACAAGGAGAGGGGAAGAGAGGGTTTTGGACAATCTTCTAAATCAATATATTATTCCATTCTTTTCTTATAAATATCACCCCTTCTCTTCATAATTTCTTACACCGTCTTCTTCGTAATTTCAAGCATTCTTTTCTATTGTGATGGCTTCTTCAACCTTAAAAAAAATAATGGAGAAAATTTCATCATAAAGAAATTAATTAGAAGTATATATTTACATTCAATAATACACCTCAAAATCACTTCAAAAATCTCATTTTTCCACTTTTAAAACCACCAACCTCACCACCACCACCATAGGCCAAATTCCCCCACCCTCCTACATCAGGCCATGAGATTCATCACCCTCTAAGTCTGAGGACAAATCCATGCCATATCTGAGGTCCTAGGATCTTTTTTTCTAAGCTCTAGTGTAATCGTACGGAAGCTATAACCGATTTTATGAATTATAGTAACCAACGATCGTGAAAAAGTCTACTAAAATATTATGATAACCATTCATATGCTATGATGTTATGTGATGATATAAATTCTTTTTATGATTATTATTTTTCATGTTCGGTTGATGATATGATTGTTGAATGGATGAGTAAATAAGTCATGTCCAATGCACATCAGAAATCACAGAAGAAATTGCTTTCTTTCATGAATGAAATGACGTAAATGAAATAGCTAAGCCTCTTAAAAGTAGTTTAAAATGTTTTATAAACATTTAAAAGTGTTTAAACAATGTTTCAAAAAATATAAAATTTGATTAAAAATAGGAGCGTCACGTAATGTCAGTTCACGATTTCACGCTATAAGAAGTTAAATCCATATATACAAAAAACTACAAGTTCGAACTCTTTAAAATAAGTTTTTTTTTTTGAAATCTTGCAACCATAATTTAAAAAAAAAGAACAAGATTTCATTAATTACATTTTGAAATATGAGCAAATCAAGCTTTTAAAATAACGTAGTTTCACAATCCGAATTCTAAGAAATGAAATCCTTAAAATTGATATTTTTAATTCTCCTAAAATATGGAATAAATCATTTAAGTATTTTAAAATGTTTTAAAAGAGATTTAAGATATACAAATGAATTTACAAATGATAAAAAAGTAATTTTGACCAAATAGGCTCTTAAAAGGCTTTTTGCAGTACTTTTGCAATGCTTTTGCGATAATTTTGAATAACATTTGGAATGTAGATTTAAACTTAACAATTCTTTCCAAACCTCTCATGAATGTTTACAAATGTTGAACTAAGTGTTTTAAAGATGTTTTTTTAATAATTTATTTGAAAGACTATAAATTAATAATTTGAACAAAAGTCATTATAAGCAATGTTTCAATCTTGGCTTTAATAGTTAATGAGCAGACTTGATTTTTCTATTCATGAGATCAAGATGTGAGGTGATTTAAGCAATTGGTTGTTCAAGAGTAACATGTACGCTATCTCATCTGGCCACTTTCTTAGGTGAGTGATTATAAATTTGAAATGATGGAAACAAGACAATAATAAAAGATAAAACTTCCGCATTTAAATAATTAGACTGTTGAGAAATAATCTTTTATACTTCTGTTAATTTCCATGGAGGAAATCTGTGTTATTCGTATGAATTTAAAAGGCGATCGTTATTTAGCGGATATAAAGTTGAACATAAAAACTGATATCGAGTAAAATGAGCAAATTTTTTATGGATCCATCTTACTTACTTACTAATTTACCATCTATTGGACGCGATTTTGGTCCAACCGTGCCTAACACCATAAAAGAGTGATATCCACAGAGCAGCCACTAAAAATAACGCAAATCCATATCACATAAGGTAATAAAAAATAAAGAACATGTAGAGTTTTATAGAGGTTCAGTAATATACCTGCATCCGTTATGAGGTAATATGTTATTTATACTGCTAGATTGCAATATAGTACTTGCTTAGCACAAGAAAGTAGAGAAATAAGAAGTTGAGATTTGATAATGGAAGAATCCCCTAAATGATCACCAAGTCCTCAATTTATAGCTAAAGATAAACTAGGATTAGCCTACAAATCTAGTGATAAACCAGTAAACCATTGTGACCAAGTCAGCATGAAGTGGGTCGGGTTGCCTACTGTTTATACATCGGATCGGTATTGATTTGGGTTCGGATCTGTACCGATCCAGATCCTTAATGGTAGGACCGATCTGACCACTTAACTAATTTTGCACATCTTATTTTTTTCCAACTCCAAGTAAACATTTAAAAGTTCAAACATTGATACTTGGTGTATTATTCCATGCTAATCCAATGTAATAAGGTTTAGTCGATCCGATGAGTATGATGCTTGTGCTAGTCCAAAGTACCATGATCTAATTGGTCCGATCTGGGGCCAACATGCCTTGACCGATTCAAGTTACTAACATCATAAATCCAAGTGTTCTCTTATCGAAGAAAATCCCAGTTTCTGTGCATTTATATATCCACTCATGCTCGAGTCCCGAGTAGGGGTGTTAAACGGACAGGACAGTCCGATGTACGGCTCGGTCCGAAGGGGTAATGTGTCTGGTCCGTGTCCGTACGATTCTCATTTAGGACATGATTTAGAACAAGAATAATTGTACGAAAATATGTTCGTCCGAAAATGTTCGATGTTTTTCTATTGTCCGAAGCATGTCCGTCCGTTGTCCAGCTCGTACGAACAATGTCCGAGCCAACTCCTCGTCCGGTCCATGTACGTCCGAAAGTCTTATAGGACAGGATACGAACACCCCTCTGTGCGGTCTGGTCCGCCCGATTAACACCCCTAGTCCCGAGCTACCCAATCATCCAACTCCAAAGTTCATTGATCTTGTAAAAAGACGGGTTAACACTTACTCCACAAAATATTTCAGTGGAAGATGTGTTTTGTATAATAAAAAAATCAAACTCCCAAATGTCCATAATCTGAAATAAGTTTATTAGAGATCCATAGTAAATCCAATAGCCGAAACCTAGAAATCCAAAATCCAAGATCACGCCAGATGATAATATAAGTAAAGTCCATAAATCCCATGAACACGTCGAGTCATATTTATAATAGGATACCAAATCCCAAATCCAAGAATCAAGAAAGATCCAAGAAATCCAAGTCCAAAATCCAAAGTATATTCCAATAATTCAAGAAATCCAAAAAACTAAGAAATCCTGGAATACGGGAACAATAGTACTAGAATCCACATTATCTAATAAATCCAATTAAAATCCAAAACTGATCGCCTCTTCGAGCCTTGCCAACATGAATATAGTCCATATTTGAATAAATATGATCAAACGACTTTGTCAAATCCTAACAAAACGACTCAAACCTATTTGAGAATAGTTCATACTCGAGGACTAATCAAGCGGCCTTGCCAAGTCCTGACTAAATGGCCTAACTCTTCCCAATCATAATCCATAATTAGGATTTATTATTAAAGTTTAAAATCCAATTTTCAATTCCACACTTTGCGAGTATAGTCCATACAAGCGAAGTGATTCTATAAAAGTTCCAAAATCCTAAATTATTACATAATTCAAAAGAAAACAAAAGATTCATCCTCGGGTAAAGAGCTTGCCTAGAGACTAAGTCATAATCTTGTACGTGGGTTGGCAGACTTAGCTATTTTTCATTATAAATTTATTAAATGAAAAGAGGTTAGATGGTTTATCGTCGGGTACAAAACGTGCCTAGGGATTAAGTCATGGGCAGGCTAGTTTATCATCTCAAATCCAAATCAAAATCATTTAATGATCATCCTGCATAAGTTAGGACTTGGCTCGCTCCTGTTCCTGGTGGTAGGCGATTGCTCATGTTCTGCCACCTCATTCCTATTGCGAATATACTACGTCACATATCTGCTTCTAATGCGTTCTTCTATCATAATCTTAGATGTCGACACTCATTTGTATTAAGTCCATCTAGATTATGGAGAAAACAATGCTTTCCATAATTTCGCTATCTTTTTGTTCATTCTCTCCTTTGCTATTTCTGAATGGGAGAGTATCCTGAGTATCTAAATAATTTTCCCCTAGAGTAGCATGAGACCCCTGTATGAAGAGAACTTAAATTCTATCGGTTATTTCGATCAGATATATCAGTGGCTTTCCTATTTCCTTTATCCTTATCCTTTTCGAATCCAAACGGTCCTCCTTCTTAAATAGTATTAACCTCGAGAGCTTCTTTATCCACTCTCGCATCCTCTTGTCAAAGAAATCTATTTGCTTTATAATAAAACTCACCAAGTTCTCTTGGCAAATCCCTTTCCAGTGATACCTTGAAATTTGGGTTATCCAGTATGTGGGAAACAAAATAACACAATGGATCGGTACAATCAATCCGACGCTACTATAGCCACATTAAACCATGCTAACAATTTATGTAAATCTCTTCAGTCCTATGCTTGATGGTGTGTTCATTATTATGTTTTTGGGTCAAGAGGTGTGTACCTGGAATTGCCCAATAAATTCTTCCAGAAGAACATTCCAACTGCCAAAGCCACATGGCAGTAATAATCGAGAGAAGAAGAAGGAAGCACTTTGTTATGATATCATTTGACGCCCTTAGTGTTTCCATGTTACATATGTAGCACATAAGATGAATGGTAGGATCCTTCCTGCCATCATAAGCTCCCAGAGATGGTAACATGAAAATTCGGTGGATTCTTTGAATTCCTTATAGGTGGGTTGAACAGGCTTCTATTGACAAAATCCATACAACAACGACAAAACTCGCCTCTTGAGAACCCACCTCTTGAGAACATTTAAATCACATCCGCAATTCGATTATCTCTATCTAGAAGTTGAGCCAATCTCTAAATCGAACCGTCCTCCTTAGTGCCAAGATTAGCGGACGCATAATGCTGATCCATGGACACATATACTTGGATCAGTTCCAATCGGGGAAGCGGGATCGGATCTGATTTCCAAAGAAGATGTTCACTGTCCATTGATATTATCCAAAGTTCACACCTATATGTGTGCCTATAACCCAGTTTCAGGATAAACACACAAATTTCCCAAAGTTGTGAGCCAAGTCATAGCCATCAAGGGGGTTGCCCTGATATAAATTGGGTTAGTAATGACCCGAGGATTGGGGTCAGTACCAATCTGATATGATGGTGGGTGGTTTGCATCCCAGTCCAATCTGATTCGTTGTGCATTGCTAGGTCCTATTCCAGTAATAATATCCTGTCCAATGTGGAAATTGGCTTTCATCTCCTCTTGTCTTTTGAGTAATACTTCCTTTTCATTCTAGACGAGATTCCAATTCATTCACCACTTCTTATATCCTTTCCTAAGTGAAATAAATAGAAGGGTTCACAGTGGAGGAAACCTTCTAACTTCCTTCCAATCCAATGCCTTTGGCTTCAGCACGAGTATCTGTCTTCTTCCTTTTATTCATTTATGAATCCTTTGTAATCTAGTATTCAAATCAAAAATGTTCCTCTTACTAGTGCCCCAAAAATGTTAGACGCGATTCTGGTCCTACTATGCCTAACACCCTAAAAGAGCAAAATCCGCAGAACAATCATAGATAATAACACAAATCCAAATTAATAAATGCATAAAAGTAAAGAACATGTAAAGTTTTTATAGTGGCTCAACATTGAGCCTATGCAAACCTTGAGGTAATCTGTTATCTATAATTTTATATTATAATACAATACTTGTTGAGCGTAAGAATGTTTAGAATAAGAAGTTGAGATTTGCCAATGGCAGAGTGCCTATGTTGAAGTGCCAAAGGAATCCCCTAAATGAGCCTATTTATACCTAAATATTGGCTCGGATTCACCTATTAATGTGGAGATAAACCGAGGAAAACATTGTAACCAAGTCAGCATAAAGCGGGGTAGGTCGCCCACTGTATGCATTTTGGATCCATTTCAATCTGCGGCTTGGACTGGTATTGATCTGGTTCCTTAAATGTAGGAAATTGCCATTTAGAATAGATCTACACGCTTTACTTGAAACTGGATTTGTTTCTCCTTTTTCTTGTTGTCCTTTCATAGTTAATGTGTGAATAGAATTTAGAAGAAATTTGCTCATCCTATCATCCATGATTTAATCTACTTGAATCTGAGCTACGCAAGCTGCACTATCTCCATAAATGATAGTTTGCTGCATCAAAAGATGTTTGATACTTCTGGATCAAAATGTCATCTCATTAAAACCACACAAAGAAAAAACCGATAGGAAAAAACTTAGTGAAGGAAAAAATCGTATAATATGTCACATTTCAATAATTTATTACGTTAGATAGAGTATGATACTTCTAGATCAATGTAATACCTCGTTAAAATCTTAATAAGAGAAACCCAATGGGGAAAAAATTTAAATAAGAAAAAAGAGTATATTATAACTTATTTTCATATGTTATTGGGTTGATATTTCTGGATTAGGTATATTTTAATCATCTTCTTTTGGATGGTAAGGATCCTTTTTAATATCTAGTGACCTGACAACCATAGGCGTACAAAGTGGATAGGCTTTATCAATTTGAAAACGCTTTATGATTTTCTCAGTTTAGTTTGATTGAAATGTTAGTATGCCATTTGTATTATGCTCGATCTGTAGGCTAAGACAGTATTTAGTTTTGCCAAGATCTTTCATTCCAAATTCATGTTTCAAGTAACATATCGTTTCATCAATCTCTTCTGAAGTCCCAATCAAATTTATATCATCAACATATGTAACTAAGATAGCAAAACTGTAACATATCGTCTTTCGTCCGCTTCAAGCTGGTAATTAAACCAACTCGAACTGTTCGAAATGACAGAATGTTATTAGCTTCTGAGGTAAATAGAATATATCATAGAATCACAAACACAGAATATCTCACAGTGGAATAAATAAATTATACAATAGTAGTTCATGAAGCTACTAAATAAAAATCAAAATTTATACATAATATCAGAGTTAAAAAATTAAATACAATGGAAGACTTAATACAAGAATTTCTAATACAAAGGAGAAATAGGTAGAATCAACAAGTAGAGGTGATATCTTCAATAGTCTCCATCTTCAAAAGGTGAAATCTCAACACTGCAATACTCGATCTGACCCGAGCAATAATGCAAAACAATACAACTAGGATCAGGACTAACATTCTCATAGAAGTAAATCAAATCAAATGAAATGTTCAATAAAATGCATCAGTAACTTAAAGGATGTTTGGGATCACCATCCTCTAAGGATCTATTAAACTAATATCATATAATATAATATGCTATTATAATAGCGGCTATGGTTAAATATAACCTATTAAAATAGCGTAAGCGGGATTACATTTTTACCCTTACACTGTTTATAAAGATTGTCGTAAACATTGCATATAAAATACCAGTAACGGTCAGTGGATAGTGATGCGCCTCTATACGACAACGTCAAATCAAAATCGTAGGGAGCTCGATCAGGATAATATGACAACGCACACGAGGAATACCCATGGTAGGATTCTACCGATGCACGCCCGGACCGGTGGTAATGCATAGCCGCAATTATCGCCCACCTCGAACAACACTCCCATAATCAAGGGTAACCACCAATCAAATCACAAAGTAATGGATATAGTTCGAAGAAGTTTGTCTGATGGAGGTGCGACCTCACTTAATCACGGTATAACACCTGTTTTAGTCATTTTAATTATGACCTGAAGGTCAAGGCTCTCCATCAACGTTCTCTTTCTTCAATCCAGTAATCGTCACCAAACCATCCTACTTTATTCTGGAACTCCACCACATACAGAGTTGTTAAAGTGGTTTTCGGTATTGGTAGAGAGTATGACAATATCCGATCCCGGTCCCTTTAACAACCAAACATTTACATTTTTCACACTATGGCCAATTTAATAAAATCATATCTTGAAATAAATTGATTTAAGAAATTTCTTTAATTCAAACCAAACAGTTTGTGAATCAATTCCGTATATAAAAAAATTCAATTCATATTCAGTCAATTTATAATCGAATTCGTATATTCATATCAATTATAAATTCAAATAAATTACGCAATTCACGTTCATTTCTTATAAAGTTCAATATTTAAGTCAATTCAGAATTTGCATTTAGTTGATTTAAAATCAAATTCATTTCATATCCACTATAAGTTCAAATTCATTCCTTAAATTCTGAAATTCAATTTCAAAACAATTACACAATTCAAGTTCGTCTCTTACAAGTTCATATTTTAAACCAACTCTAATTCATCTCTACAAATGGTTCATATCAATTCGAATTCAATTTCGTATCTTATATAAGTCCATTCGTTAAGTCAAATATAGTCATATAAATTCAAATCTTTAAATCTCGAATTTAAATCGCGAATCTTGACCTATCCATCTTTGTTTTTATTATTAAAGTTTATAATATATATATATATAAGTTTTAAAATGGGTTTAGAAGAAATATTCATTTTAATATAAAAATTTAAAATAATTGTATGATTAAATTATATGGTTTAAAATAAATAAAGTTATAAGTGAAATCTTAAATAAGTATTTAAATCCATATTTAGTCATATAATCATTTTAAAACATATAATTTAAAATTTACAAAGCTTAAGTTTTAAAATCTTTAAAATATAAAATCTTAAGTTATTATTTAAAAATCAAATTTCAAAATCATTTTACTATGAAACATGACCAACGGTGTCCGTATATAGTTTTCTACCCTATGGTCAAGTGATACAGATATTTATCATTTCAACCCACAATTTATAACATTTCTACGGGTCTATCATTTCAACCCGCAATCCCAAATTCAATAAAATCATTCAGGTCTATCATTTTAACCCATAATGATTTTTCCCTAATCTAATGTCCATTCTGTTATGTATCATTTCAACCCTTAGTGGTTTTTCCTAAACTAGGGGATTCAATAGCATGGATAAACAATATCGATTATTCATAGCATTAATATCATTACATCACAAATTAGTGCGTCTACGTGTCATATGAATATCATTGTGTTATATATGAATTGTGTATGCATATCAAATAAAACAATCCCTATCAGCAATCTTTTACATTTAATAACAATTCATTTATGCTGATCTAACAACCATGAAACAATGTAGGTCAAGTGTGAGACAAATTCACCTTTCGTTGCGCATAAATGGAGACAATAGAAGAATTGACACAGAATAAACCGACGATTTCCAAGCACGATTCAGAATAGATTCAACTAGATGATCACTTAATATTTGGTTATTTTTATAAGAGGAGGTTAGGGAATTTCTCGATAAATAAGTACAACAATTGAATTTTGGACGGTACAGTGTTGGGTTTTGGAACGGTTTTGGAACTCAAACCCAAATTCAATTTGACAAAATAAAATTAAACACAAAACTCTTTTATAAAATATTGTATAAAGATTTCTATATACGTAAACACACAATAAATTTATAATATATATATATTTATTTAAAATTCAATGCACACCACAAACACACAACACAAAATAAAACTATAACATATATAATATAAATTATATAAATACAATCAAAGCTTTATATATTATAAAATATATATAAACACCCCAAAACCATTATATAACTATATATATGTATATATATATATATATATGTTCATCACAAATTACGTATATAAACACACACATAAAAATATGAACACAGTACTCAAACATCTGAACACACACAGTAAGCTATATATTTTATATATAAAACACATATGCATACACGAAGAAAACATAAAAGAAAAATAACACTCTTTTACCTTTCAAAAAACCTTATATATTTAATTATTAAAACACACACTACTCACGCATGAAACACAAACACATGACCCAAAAGTAATAATACAAAAAAAAACTCTTGACAACAAAACTTATTATTATTATTTACGCAAGAGCTTCTTTGTGACACACAAGATACCCCAAGCTTAGTTTCAGCAAATCCACCCCATGCATCACATGCCACACCCGCAAAGCACAATCAACACAAAACCAAACTCACGCACACAACTATCATAACTCACGCATGAACACGATAAGAGCCTCACGCACGCACACACATATATCCACACACGCTATATGTTTAAAATATTAAAATTCAAATCTTAAAATTTCAAAATTTATATATAATATATATTCTCATGTTTTGTAAATAACATATATATTGTAACAACCCGGATTTTCAGAACCAATCTAAAATTTTTATTCTAGCTATTTTAATGGATTTTGAATATTTAAAATGATTTATTTTAAATAATAACGACTAAAAATTTATTTAAATCGAACTTAGAACGTATAAATTTATTTTAATTATACTAGAGTTTGAAATGGCGTAGTAGTTTGAAAATTCGATTTTAAATTTCAAATGAATGTACAAAATTCAAAATAAATCGGATTTCAGTAAACAAGAAACATTGGAATCTATTTAACTATATCTTTCTAACGAATGAATGAAACTGAGATTTCACTTTATAAATTGTAAGTTATGTCCAGTTTAAAATTTAAAATAGTCGTTATGGAATTTATATATATTTTAATATAATATATATCCCTTTAAAATAGCCATTTTCCGAACGACCTTCATTTTCGATGATACCACTTTTGTTGTATCCGGAATGTCAAATTATTGCTAGATTCAAAATTTCATAATTTTTGGAATTAATATGTGAGCGTGGTGAATTTAAAGCGTTTGGTCAATTCAATTTGAATTTAATCGACTGGAAAAGGACCATTTTTCAAACGATTTCCAAATTCGACGAATATAGTGTTGTTAGGACCGTATCATCAAAACATTGCTAGATTTATTTTTCTGTAATTTTTGGAGTCAGTATGTGGCCCCGGTAAATTAAAATGTACGTTTAAAATCCAATATATATTGATTTATATTTTAATTTTGATAAAAACTGATCGAAACAGTCGAGTTGGCTTACGAAATATATCCCATTGTGTCTGAAATGGGGGTATTGGTTAGGAATGACAGTCATTGGGTTTGATTTGTGTAACACCCCGTATTTTCTGTGAACATAAAAATAAAAAAATCAAGATATAATTAATTTTTAGAAAAATAATTAGGTGAAACGGGTTGCGCCGTTGCGTTCGTCTCGGAATTCTGCTTGAGATAGAGTCCGAGTTTGCGTAAATTGGACTCCGTATGAAAAAGATATCCTTAAATTAAATATTGCAGCAAAACATGGAAAAAGAGGAATGAGAAAAGAATAATGTTTAGCATTGTTCTAAGAATTGTAAGCAAAAGACATAATAGCTCATTTGGTTGGAACATGTGACTTGCATACAAGAGGTGCAGAGTTCGATCCCCGCCAATGCCATATTTTTGTTTTAGGGGAATGGCTAAAAAGCGGCTTAGTGTGAACACGGTTCAAAAAGATTAAATATATATATATATATATATATATATATATATTGAATATAAATATGTATATATATATATATATAATTGAGAAGATAAATACAGTCAATTTATTTGGAGGGAAAGATTTACGCATAAGTAGATATGTATGTATGTAGGTAACTTCATTATGCATTGATTTTGCATGTTGCAAGGAAAGTAGAGAAAAAAAAGGGAAATTAAATTATATGCTCGATTTCCTTTTTTTTCAGGCAAGCAATTAATTTGCATTATTTGAATTTATGAATAGGTGCGCGTGTGTGTGTGTGTGTGTGTATATATATATATATATATATATATATATTTATATATATGGGCAGTTAATGTAAACATGCATAGATTGAAATTAGTTTGTAGATGAGTGTTAATTTGTCATTGATATTAATTAAAAAGAGAAATATATATATATATATATATATATATATATATATATATATATACTAAGTAGACATAATTTGGGTAATTGGTATGAAACGGTATAATTGGTATACCGTTAATTAGGAACATAATTAATGTTATAATTTAATGGTGAATGATTTACATATGAACCATAAATATGTGAATCGGTAAAAGATGAACATTTAGTACAAATGGAAGTTTATTAATTTGCTGAGTCAATAAGATAAACCCCATCTTGTCTGAACGGCTGCGGTTATTTCTAGGTTAAATATAATGGTCTAAACAAATCCTAAAACTCTATAAATAAGTGGGTAGTCTTTCATTCTAATTCACATGAAAAATTGAGAAGCCGCCGTCACGCCATCACCATAGAACTCAGTGTAGCCGCCACAAACTAAAGAGGAAGAGAAGCTAATCAACAAACTAATTCTACTCAATTCTAAAAGCAGTCTAGACTCTCTCTTTCTTCTTAAATTGTGAGTATGATTATTCTCACAAGATTATTAGCAAATTAATTTGATTAAGATGTAAATGGATCATAAGAAAATGATGTGAATTGTCATATATGTTATTGTAAATCTTATGTTATCATGTATGTTCTAAATGTTTTGTTATGCGATGATGATATCCTATATGTTGTAAATCATGTCATGATATTATATATGTTGCAAGTTGCTATGTTAAGTTATCACAAAACCATGATGTTATTATGTTGTAGTTAGCCTATGAATCATGATGTTGATTATACAAGTTGCAAATTTTATGCTATCATGTTGTAGATCCTATGCTATCATGTATGTTGCAAACCTTATGCTTATGCTATCAAGTATGTTATAAAACCTATGTTCTTAAATTAGATGGATCTTGATTATGGGAATTTGTCTATTAAATTAGATGTACCCATATACATGATTCTTAATTATCCTTGGATTTTGATAATGGGAATTTGTCTATTGAGTTAGATGTACCCATATACATAATTATCCCTGGATCTTGATTATGGGAATTTGTCTATTAAGTTAGATCTACCCATATACATGAACCTATGTTATTAAGTTAGATGATGATATTTTGTAAATGATGTCACATATGTTACATAGTCACGATGTTAGTATCCATGTTGGTTAGTTCATGTTAGTCAAATCATGATGTTATATATGTTTGGGCTATGATGATTCATACATGTACCTATGCAAGTTTTGGCACTGATTAATAAAAATTGTGTAGGTTTCATGACACTTATTTTAGATCTAAAATTAGATCCATGACATGTGTGAGTTCTATACTAGTTCACACCACCATTATGTTGCAAGTTTATACATGAATTTGGGTTATATTATGTAGACTGTGACATTTAACCAAACAAGTTGACACCTTTAACATGTGTAGCTTATGCAAGTTATAGTCTTAGCCTAAGCAAGTTTAAGTGTTGGACCTCTATCACATATGCAAGTTTCACCCCTTTTTATGAGTAGATCTATTTTAGTCATATACATATATGTTGTTGTTATGATAATTTATCTTTGTGCTATGAGTTAGACTATTCGAGTCTAACGTATATTTTACATTTAACGTATGAACGTACAACGTGGGATAGGGGTGATATTAAAAGAATTAATATTGAGAATTTGCACGAAATAGCCTTAAAAAGGCATATAACAAATTTGAGATATGTGAATTGCCTTAAAAGGCGAAAAATGGAATTAAGACATTAATTGGAAAATTAATGTGTAGAAATGGTCATAAGTTAATTATGGATTAATTTGAATTTGAATAGGGATTGAGAAATTGGTATAAAATGCCTTTAATGGCATATAATGAATTTGTGGTGAAAAAGGGTATGATTTATCATACCATAAATGGATGGACATAATTGAGTCAATTATGGACATCATTAAATTTTGAATAAATTATTAATTTGGATAGGGAAGTTAATTCAAATTTGGGAAAGATTAATTAATTAATCACTTAAGATAATTAACATTCTTTCTATCTACATACACCAGAAGGTTCTAGGGTGACAGAGAGGATAGTGTCTAGGCTTGGGTTTGGAAAACAAGTTTCCTGCCCTCCCTGGCTATCCCTAACTGACCCAATGAACGGGATGGTCTTGAATTTAGAAAGAAAACATTTGGTGGGACATGGGAATCTAGTGGGTGCTTTGGGTGGCATGAGGAATCTAGTGGTTGCCTTTAGTGGCATTTGAAATACGATTAGTAAGCCTTAACCAAACACACATGCAAATGAACATGACTAAGAAGAGGGTTAAGTAGGTTCCTTGGGTGGCATGAGAAAATACGATTAGTAACACTTAACCAAATTAAATATGTAAGTGGGACATAGGGGTTAAGTGGGTGCCTTGGGTGGCATGTGGAATTACTAATAGAAACCCTTAACCAAATTTAAAACATGTAAGTGGACATGAAGGGGGTTAAGTGGAATGTGTTAGAGGGGACCAAGCCTAGGTGGGAAGCTTGGTGGGAGGCCCATTTCAACCAGTATCCCAAACGTATCTTTGTGGGCTCGACCCAAGTCGAGGACGGGACACGCATACTGGGCTTGACTATAAGAGGCCAAAACGGGTTAGCGGTGGCAACGCAAGTCCAACGGGTTCATATGCGTGAGTGGACCCGGGCTGGTAGGTAAGACGTTGTTGCATCATGTAGGTATAAGCCGTGCATCCTTAAGTTGTATCGGGTTGCCACTTTAGGGGAGTGATACACCCCACTGTGGGGCCAACACAGGTATCTACGAGTTAGGGAGCCGATCGAATGGGGCAGGGTAGTGGGTACACCTAGTAGTACACGAAGCTACCATTATTAATTAAGTATTAAAGGGGTACACCTAGTGGAGATAGGGGCAGACGGCACATATGACGTCAGCTAGGAGTACGTGGAATTACCATTATTAAGGGGGTACGTCTAGTAGGGATAGGTACATGTTGGGTACCTAGGATAGCAACTAGAGATACACAGTCAAACGTGGAGGAAAGTGGGTACATCTAGTAGTACACGAAGCTATCATCATTCTATTTAGGGATCAAAGTGACTAGTAGGGGTGCAGTTAGTGCTAGTACAGTACAACACGGTATAGTACGGTAGAGTATAGTAATTATCCTATATTGATTAGGAAGCGCCATTAACGTTAGTGATTAGTAACGGGTGTGGTGCAGCGTAGTAATTATTCTTTAGTAGGTATGCCTTTAATGTTACCATGGTTAACCTCATTTCCTTTGCCTGTTCTGTCACACCCAATAGTTCATAGGCATTTCCTTATTCTCCAGCTTATGCCTTAGTCTGATTACTTTGAAAATAGTATTGTTAGAATTGTCATACTCGCCAGACTTTATGTCTGACCCCCTCTATTTCTATCTTTTTCCCCCTCCAGGTCCTCAGGTTGGGCCCAGCTCTAGTGGTGTTTGATTGGATTGCTTATCTCTTTTGGAGAGCTTGGACTGCTAAAGTAAAGTCCAGCTTGTTATCTTTTGTTTAATGGCTATTTATGTAATGGGATTATGTATTTTGTTTTATCAAGATGGATATTGTACTTGACTCTGATTTATGGTATTATGATGTAATCAAACATGTTTTGACTTCTGCTGCAATGAAATAAAGTTTTAAATTTCCAAGTACTATTTTATATCTGTCTTGTTGTAATTTTACTGTTCTATACTCACTTAAAACCTCCATGGAAGTTAATGCATTCCTTTCGTGAGTGACATTAATGGACGTGGGGTGTTACAATTTGGAGTTCAAAGATTAAACAGGTTATTTTCGAAAAAAATAAAATAAATAATTAATACATAAATCCATATATTGGTCCATTGGGTCAAAACCCTCATTCCCAGTCAACGCCACAGCTGCTCCAAAACATACGGCGATTTTCAATTCGAAACTACTCCCCTTTGATCTCTTCATCCAGACAATAAAATAAAAAACTCATTGAGGGAAATCGAAGAGTTAGGTGTGATGAACATATCCAACAGTCGAGATTTATTCTTGTTTCGAGAATCGCAAGAAATCAAGCCTCAAAGGGGGCGACTTCGGGTTCGTTTTTCACCGGGTGGGGGAGGCCGAGCTCGGAGGGGTTTGTGGTGCTGGTAGTGGATGGAAGCGGCTTTCAGGTGGCAACCTCCGATCGTGATACGACACCTTGGTGGTTGTGCGAACTGGAACCCTAAATGTCTGCTATGGGTTTAGACGGTTCGATTTGTTACAGGAAGATGAAGATGAAGGGAGGGTAATTTAGGAATTGATTATTTAATCAATTTTAATTAATTTAATTATCAAATGTAATAATGACCATATCTTCTTCATACGAGGTCCAAACGCAATGATTTCAGTTGCGTTGCGATCATGGAGTCGAATGCTACAACATGGAACTGACCAAAACAAATTTGGAGAAAATTAGAATTTAAGGAGAATTTAAATCCGAAAAGTATAAAATCGTCAATAAAAGACGGACGGAGTGGAACCCAATGTGAGAACTCCTTTCACTAAATTATATTATATCATTTTATTGTATTCATGTATAAAAATATATAGAATTGCCAATGTAGATTTTTATTAGTAAAAATCATTATAAATTGTATAGGGTGCCTGTTAACTCACCTCCCTCGTCCACAGCTGTATATTATACCATGGACGATTTAATTGACTGTATTGTATGTTGATTGTGATGATGAAATGTTTAAAATATTAAAAATAATTTAATATTATTTTGTGGTAGTTGAAATTAAATTATAAATATCTATTTACAATTTAAACAATGAAAATTGGCTAATTAGAAAAATAATTCAAATTGAATTAGAACTGGTTAAATTTATTAACCAGTGATTATTTTGAATCGATTGTTGTTGTTTGGAAATCCTAGACTGGTCTGGGGACAATAATTTATCCACATCTCCCGCGAATTTAATTATATGTCAATCGATGGATCGACAGACTATGATAAGTGTTATTTAATTACTTAATGCTTATACAGTTGTAAATTGTACTCTGGATGTGAATTGACTGTTTGATGATTATTTATCATTATTGTTGAATACATGTGATGTATGAAATCCATATAACTCAAATTATATGGTAATTGGTTGAGTCGCATTCCGGTTCGGAAATAATGAATATTTTAAAATAACGAATATTTTAAAATAATATTCAGTGAAGAGTTAAATTAATGAACAAATATTTTAAAATAATATTCATTGAATAATCAAAATAAGATTTAGATGTCCGATTTTGGCGAACACGAAAATATTGGAATATATGAAGCCGAGTAAGTAGATAAACGCCATTTTAACCTGAACGGTTTTATCGATCAATTTTATTCATTTTACAATGAATATCGAAAAGAATTGATTTCAAAATCTGATATTTTGAAAATATTATCATTTTAATATTGTAATGATATGGAATATTCAGTTTTGATCTAAAATTGAAATGTAAGTTGGAATTGTTTGTAAAACGAATTATAAAATACGTTTTAAATAGAAATCAATGATATATATATTATACATACATACATACATACATACATACATACATATATATGGCCTGAATAGAACGCGCCGCGCAGCGACCGTTCGCGAATTTCGACCAATTACTTCAAATTGATGTAACGGGAGATCCGACCGTCGGATTCTCCTAAAACTGAAACCGTTGGGTTCGTATCGAAAAGAGCTTTCCAACGAATACAAGCGATTTAAATTTGAACGGTTGGATTTCAAATTATGTCCAAACCAATTTCAGAAAAGGTCGCTATGGATGCAGTTCGGTGGCCGTTATTGGAAACTGACTACAATGGCGATATTAAAATTATTTAAAAAATAGGGAAAAATTATGTAAAATCATCATAAATGATTTGGAAAGATTTTAGATGAAAAATTCCATATTTGAAATAATAAAAATATATTTTCGTCGAAATGAACTAGTTATTAATTGGAATAATAATCCAATGTTTTAAATAATAAATTGGATTTGAAATTGGTTTTAAAATAAGCTGAATTTTTCCACGAATAAATTGGAATGGATTTGGAATGAAAATAATCTTCGAAATATTTCGATATTGGATTCCGTGATTATACGGATATTGTTGAGGAATTTGGAAGATACAGATATCGTTATTCCCAATATGATATCCGTTAGCTTCAGAATTTGATATTGAATATAAGCCAATATAATTTCTATTTAGAGCCTTGTATTTAATATCAAATTAGATGTTGGGTTTGTCGTGAATGGTTTCTTAAATAACACTGTTTTTAAACCCAGTTGAGAAAAGAATAAATCTTTTAAATAAGATTTAGAGAAGTTTACCAATTAGTTAATATTTGAATTGGAATTGAATTGAAATTGAATTTTTGGGTTTATCGTAAATGGTGTTTTAAATAACACTTGTTCTTTAACCCAATTAACAGTAAAGATATGATTTGTAATATATAATCTTTTTATAAAGATTAACAAAACTTTCCAAAGAAAAGTTTTCCAATTTAATATATTAAATTGGAATTGAATGAAATTCGATTTGGTAATAATCAAGATGAGCTTCTGTAAAGGAAGACCATTACTATATATGGAATTTAAAAGGCTTAGCCGTTATTCCATTTATATTGTTAGTCTGATACGGAAATTCATATCGATTATGTACTGTTTTGATTTCCGTGGATATTCAATTTTGATGGAAGATGATTTGGGTTTATTGTGAACTGTGATTTTAATAACATTGGTTCTTTAACCCAGTTAAAGACATAATTAATTTTCCTAAAGTTAAATGATCATAAAGAAATGATTTTAGAGATTAAAACCAAGATAGAGTTTTAATGAATCTTTAATTAATTTGGAAAGAGAATGAGATAATTAAATTTATCAAACAAGAGAAATGATCGAGAATGGAGTGCCACCAGTTTTACTCCAGGCGATAGTTAAATCTTTAATTAGATTTGAAACGTGAAATGGTAATTAAATTTACCGATAACACCGTGGGTGTTAGATATGGAGTACTACCAGTTTTGCTCCATGGGATGAATAGGTTGGGATTGAGATTAATAAATAAATGATTACTTCGGTAAGGCTCGATAACACTACTGACTAGTTTTATAAACCTTAATTTGGTTTAGAATTGTGGATAAATAAAATAAAATCTTTCGAAATGGATATCCAAAGGAAGACTAAAGAATAAATTCAAAAGGATTTATCTTTGATCAAATTAATGGGAACCTTTCCCTAAAAATGTGAATATTTGAATAAACGAATATTCTGAATTGGAATAAGGCGCACGATGTGTTTTTATAGCACTTGATTATTGATTATAAAATACGCGAGTTATTCGGAAAGACCAGGTTCATTCCATTCTGAATAGTTGATACGGCGACTAAAAGTCGACGATAAAGACGGTGGTCGAAGACCAGAGATCTTCACATCATATGGATGATTACTGATGTCTTGATTGGGTTGATCCCCCGAGACAAGGTAATAAGTGGTGATCATCCAAACATACTTGGAGATCGACTGGATATGTGAGGTCCTCTCTCCTGTATTGGACATATGGGACAGGGAATAAGGTGCCTCTGGTTTCGTTCAGACCCAGAATGGACTTGTAAATGGATGTGTGTCCAACATTGGATTTCGTTCTGTGTTGATTGATTTCTATTAAATATATATCTATTTGGTGGCGGAGAATTTATTCTTTTACCCTTCTTTGAGACGTACGAGCTTAGAGGTTATATATTGATAGACTTCAGTTGCATGGCGTGAATTATCAGTGTGGCATGCTGAGATGAAAATGATCAAGGCTTTCGTTGAAAAGCAGATCTTTTGGTTGATGATCAAAGCATGGCTTTAAATAGCATAGCTTTGTGTATAGTGTTAATTCGCGAGCCTCACACCCGGTATGAGTCAAAAACGGGATAAGGACTGTAGGGAGTGCACGACATTTCTTTCTAGCTCGAAGTGGTGTCATGGTATGGAGCCCAGACATTTTTACTTATGCGGATGATGGTATGAGATGCCTCGATATTGAGTCCCTAATGACTCAGAGATACGTCTGATAGGACCAGGAAACGTGTGTTCAGGAATAACCAATCCTCAAAAGTAAGAGAGGACCGACCTTGAAGCATCCAAGGGTTGCCCGTAGGTGTGATCCTGAGGTATTTGCTAGAGTGTCTCGAATCAGTGAGGATCCGTCCCTGGCCTCGACTCATAAATGGAATCCAATTTCCAATACGCGACTTTTCGGTTTTAATTATAGAACTAGTATGGCGACATAGTAGGATGGGGTACTATGTCGTCTATGATTGATACATTTATATTTGAAGTGATTTTGACACTATACATTATAGTAATTTCAAAATGATTTGTTTTGAAACATACCAAGCATGTTTGGCTATTATAAGGGGAAACTCTATCCTCCGGCTTGCGTTGCATTATGTGATGGGACCTGAGTCTTATAATAGCTTCATTTTTAAAAAAGCTTAGTTTGTTTTACTTTAAACTGAGATTCATGTGGTGTAAACCCATTCCGTATCATATGTCCTGGTCCCATGATTTCCCAACTTTTAAAGTAAAGATTTAATAACTGTTTTAGTTCTCATACCAGTCCTATGACTGACTCAGAGTTTATTGTTTCTACCTAAACTCTGGGTGCCCATATTTTCCACACGGGCAGCTAGTAGTTTTGGATATGAAGATACTTCTTTTCACAGGATCCTGGCTTACAGTTGGAGTTATATTCGGAAAGCTTTGTATCCATATATTTCATTTAGTTGTGCTAGTTGCTGTATTTTCCATTGTACATTGTATTTATACATTTTATATGTAAACGTAAACTAAATCACTGATATTTTTCCGCTGAGTAATATTTATTCATACTCTGATATATTCTCGTACTCTAATGTAATTGTTGTAATAGCAATGAAATGTTCTACTGTTTGTGTTCTGATGCGTCGTGTTCTCAACTCAATCCGGGCTTTCCCGTAAGGGGAAGTTTGGGTTGTTTCATATATGTATATACATTTTTCAAAACCATTAAATAGTCTAAAACATATAATTTTTCTAAACATGTAAATACATTCAAACTATGCATGTACACAAACTGGAAGTAACGCATACATCTTATCTTCAAAATGGAAATCTTTATATTTAAAGCATGAGATCTGGAAACTTCAAGGCGGAAGTGTATACTTAAATATCAAATCTTTATATTCAAATAAATCCCCATATTTTATTCAAACTATATAAATACACAAGCCGGAAAGCTTCATACTTTTTATTTATTTATTTTAGCAAGTCTGAGAACATACATATATAACTTCATCAAAACTGGAAATCAAAACATTGCATTTATTTTTCATATTCTGCAAAGACAAAAATAACCAAACCTTATATATATGAGACATTGCAACCAAAACTGCACTTGTATGTAATATTTAGAACCCTAAAACAAAGAGAACAAGCGAAAGAACAAACCATATGAACTGGAACTTGCAACAAAAAGCACAACATATATCAGTTTATAAATTATATATATATATATGGTTGTGGGTTGCGGTCGTTGGGGCGTTGATCTGGAAGACAGGGAGGAGGACGGAAGGGATTCGGCATGCTCAAGCAAGATGGTTTGCAGGCGATGGGATGGAGCAGGGTTCACGATTGGAAAGACTCACAAGTTATTTTTGTGCGTGAAGAAGAAAATTGGTTTAGGAATTTGTGGTTTTGTGATGGGGAATGGAGAACATCGGTGGACAAAGAAAAGGGTGAAATGAATTTGCAAAGGGAATAAAAGAATGGATCAACTTTTGTATGGTATTGTTTGACATATTTTAACATATATACCAACGAGTGCAGCATTGCATTTATTCTCCAGTGGGACCATGCATTTGGGAAGGAAACAAATGTGAACGAAAATTAAGGAAAAATAAGACAATGGATTTAATGAAAATGGAAGTTATTGTGATTACAGTGGGAATTAAATAAGTGAATGTAGAGTTTCAATTTTTGTTACAATCGGACGTGTCAATTGATCGTATGGAATAAATGCGAAAGGAATCAATGTAATAAGATAATTGTTGTTTCTTATATTGGACCATCTATACATATACATACATACATACATATATATATATATATATATATATATATATATATATAATTCCTTTAACCCCATCTGCCCATTTCTCACTTTACGTATATTTTCCATCTGCCGACTCTTTTCTCTAATGGTAGAAAACATTTTCCAAACCCTAGATCAAAATAAAAATACAAGCTTTGGAATCAAATCTCCATAAACCCTAGCATGTTATATATCAAAATGAAGAGCTCGACGATACGAAGCTACGGGTACCTTTAGTTTTGACATGCAATGAGTGGATTTGCCGAAAAACTTGGTCAAAGTTTGCTATTTCGAAAACCCTAAAGGCTAATTTGGGGGTTTTCGATTCTGGACTTAATCAGAGATTTGGGGATATGGGTATTGAAGAGAACGACGACTGGACCGTATTGGTGGTGTTTAGAGGTCCTACGGTCAAGTAGATGGTCGGAATTTGTTCGTCAAAGGGAGAAAATCCCTCTCGTTTATCTCATCGCCGGTGGAGCAAGGGTCCACCGAAGCCGCAATCAAGGACACTAGAAGATGCGGCCGGAGATGATGGAGCCAACGGTGGTAGCCTCGAGTTTTCTGGTGGTCGGAGGGGTGAGATACGGTCGGTCAATGGAGGAGGCTTGATGGGTTATACGTGCAGTTTTCACCTGGAAGGAGTACGAGCGGGAAGGTGAAATACGGGTGACATGTCGGCATCTGAGTGGTGAGGATATTATTTTTATTAATTTGTATATTTTCAAAATTCGAATGATAAAACACTAATAACTCTTACATACGAACTCGAATTCGGACGCGGTTGGGTGCATTGGAATCGTGGCGAGATTGCGAACGATATGGAACTGGTTTGGCTGCACTTGGAGACTAAAAATTTTTGGGCTTTGGTTGGACGTTCGATCCACTAAAGACCCAAAGGTGAGTGAATTTCTTACTCACGATTAACTAAATTATTCCAATGTTTATTAAATTAAGTTATGAAATAAGTATGGTTGCATCATTGTGATTGGTAGTTGTGTTGTTGCTTAAACTGACATGCAATGTATTAATGTGAAAACCTTAGTTGATAACTAGTTATTTTAGTTTAATTAAAATTCCAGTTAGAAATCCCGACCCTTGTTAATCAGTGAAATGATTTAATACTTACCATTGGAATTAAATGGTTATGATGGATGCCTTTTTTTGATTTGATTGATGAATTGATATTGATACTGAAATGTTCTGTTATTCGGTATATGGATGTTGTATGCTTATTGTGACGATTAATCCCATTTTTCACCTTAGATGTTACGGGCATCAAATAAACTCAGGATTTAACATAGGTTGAAATGATAAATATCTGTGACCCTTATTTGGATTGAAATGACATACATCCATACCTGGAATATCAGAAAATTTAAAATCACTTGGCCATAGGATAGATAATTATATACAGACATCAGTTGGTTAAATGATTTTATATATTTGAATTCTATTCGATGGAAATTTATTTAAAGGAAATGTGTCGATATTCGATAAATTATATTTTTCTTTAAACCTGAACCTTGAATGTTAATGAATTTATCAAGGAAATTTTCCAAAACAAAAATTTAGAATTTCGAAGATGGGATTATAAGTGTGGCTTGGAGTTTTCAAATTTATGGTAAACTGTGAATTTAATAACTCTCCATGAATTAAGTTTTGGAATAAAAGTTTGATGATACTCAGGTTTATTTCGAATTTGGCATGAATATGAATTTGAATCCTTTAAATCGAACGGTCGGTTTGGATGGTGTTTGGAGTAAGACATTGAAACTATGTAACTCCATTGAAATAGGAATATAGATTCAAGTATTTGAAGTTCAGAAGAAAAGAAAAATTACGGTTTAAAATTTTTATTTACAAAGAATATATATATACATCGTTTGCTTCCAAATAAACTATCCCTTTCTTAAAAATTATTTATTAATTTTTTTTAACCTATATGCTATTTTGTTATAAATAAATCCCCTTATTTTATTACTTGAAACTATTTAGTAAACCTTTAATTTATGTATATACATAGCTATTTAAATTATCTTATTTTATTCTAACTATTATATTCTATATATATTTAATATAAAGATTTTCTTTAGAAGCATCTATTTTCATAATTATATTTTATGAACTGTAAATTTCTTCCGAATGGAAAGTGTTTGGATTTAAACCATTGGTTCAGATGGAGTTGAGATAAAGTTACATTATATTTGAATAGGAATCGGTTGTAAACCGATTATAATATGGAAATGTAAATTTTATTCTACTCGAATATAAATGGATCTCCAAAGGGATTAAAATGAGTTGTTATGAAAATATATATTCTATTTGAATATGAATGGATTCTGACCAAAATCGATTTTTGAAATAACTATGATTTTTGATATGAAGTATATTCTACTCGAATATAAATCGAGTTTGGAATATTATATGATTATAATATATGGATATGTTAATATATTCTAATCGGAATATAATCGGTTTTGGACATGATTGGGATATTTTGATATGAAATTATATTCTATTTTGAATATAAATTGGGTTCGAAACAAACATGATATTTTGATATGAAAGCGAACATTTGTGAAAAGTAAAAGAACCGACCGATGTGGAAAATGTAAGCATTGGTTGTTAAGAGACCGTAGTCGACAAGTGGCATACTCTCTGTCAGTGTCGATACCACTTTAACAACCGTGTACGTTATGATGTATATAGAATGAACATGATGACTTGGAGGCAATTATTGGATTGAAGAAGATGAACGATAACGAAATGGCCTTGACCTTCGGGTCATAATTAAAATGACTAAAACATGAGTATTCCGTGACTAATTGAGGTAGCACCTTTGATCGGACACATGTCTTAAATACTAATTCTATGATTATGATGATGATTTGGGCCCTTTTTTGATTTGGGAGTGTGTTCCGAGGTGGGCGGTAGTGGTTGCTGTGCGTTACCACTGGTCCGGGAGTGCAACTGGTAGAATACTACCCTGGGTATTACCTCAAGTGCCTTGTCATATTTATCCTTATCGAGCCCCATACGATTTTGATTTAGCATTGCTTTCTATGGAGTGCCCTCTGATAACACCAGTACGGTGAATTTACGGTACTGTATAGACTGTTGATGCCTATAAACGACGTAAGGGTAATATGGTAATCCCGCTTAATTGTATTTACTTTACTGGATAAACCCTATCATACTAGTGTATTATACTATGTATGTATTAGTTTAACGGATCCCTGAGAGATGAAAAAAATCCCATAACATCTCTTGAGTTATTGCACCCATGAGACTCATGTTATTTCATATTTTAATTTCACTAATATGAGAATGATTTAGTGCTGATCCGAGTATGTATATATATATATATATATATATATATATATATATATATATATCAATTATAAGTTTGTTTTTCCGCTGCACTTCGTTACAGCTGCATTACTATATATACTTGTATTATTGTAACTCTGATGACTGGAAAATGTAACTCGAATTTATATGTTTTTAAATGCTATTGAACCATTATTTATTTATTATATGTTGTCCTACCGCTGTGAGATTCTGTTATTGTTTTCTCTTCTTTCTTCTTTTTCCCAATAACTGCCTGTGTTGGTAATTTGTTTGGATCGACATGTGTGGTTTATTGTCGATTTGAACGGTCAAAAGTCCAGGCTGTTACAGTTGGTATCAGAGCTTTGGTTAGAGATAACCTTGGTTCTGTTTGGGAATTAACTCATTAGAGATGGGGTTAATAATGCCCTAGAATGAGTTTGAGAATATATGAGAGAGCGTACTTGTATTTTGATATAAAATGATTTTATATTGTGTTGATTTGTCCTGTTGAATAGTTATAGATTCTGGTCGATTTATGGGATGCCATGGAATCGATAGGAATTTCTAAATAATCAAACAAAATGGATTGACATAATACGGTTTTCGATTATATTTGGAATATATCAAATATATTATTGGTTTTAAGTGTATATGCATTCGTTATTAGTAGGTAGTAATATTAAGTTACTATCTATTATGGTTGATTCAATAATAAAGCTAATATGGAAATTAAATGGTCTCAGGAAAAGCTTGAAGATGAAATCTATTAAGTACAATTTGTTGAAAATATATTTTGCATATAAAATGGAAACGAACTTAAGAACTCGATTTTGGGGCATTTGAAAATAGGTTGCCAAAGTTTTGAAATAATATTGTATTATAAGAAATAATTCTGGAAATAGTTTTCAAAAGATTTTAAATGAAATAAGTGTAATCCTTTCTTGGACCTTAGAAATAACTTAGGTAATGAGTGCACGCATTATCGACGGTTATTTTGAAGAGCCTAAGTGGGGGAGACCACTCGATGATTATTATAACTTGCTTGACCAAGGATTTCGGATTTAATTCTATATGGTATAAATTTTATATAAAGTATTAGTGTATGTTATTTAAAGTTGAATTTAAATTAAACCAGAATCAAAATTCCTATGTTCTTTGCTAATTAAGGATTTGGATTTAAGTTTTATATGGTATGGTTTTCTATAAATAGTGTAAGTACATATATTATTTAAAATTTGGTTATAAACCCAGAATCAAGTATTTAAGTCCATCTTAACTAATGATATTGGTTTTAAGTACTAAAGTAACTCGATTCATTAGAATTTTGATTTTGGAAACTAGGAACTGGACTCAAGTATTAAGAAAAAGAAAAATTGTCATTTAAGTGTTTAAGCGTAGGTAATAATAAAGTTAAACAAATTCCAAGTTTGGTCGATAGAAGTGTTAAAGGTAATTGAAATTAACCGCGGAATATAATTCAACTAAAGTCGACTAAAATGAATTTGAGAAAAATTTGGTTGTGTAAATAAAAGTGGCAATAATTTATGACTTGGGAAGTTAATAAGTATATTAAGTTAATTCGAGAAAGAGTTGGAAAGAAATTTATGTTGGTCGATAAAGTGTGAATTGTCAATAAATTAAGAATGAAAGAAATCAGGTGGTGAATCCGCGTGTATGTGAAATGAAGGCATAAAATCTAAATGGGATAAATCTCATTAGGACAATACATCGAACATAAATCTGAGTATGAACAGTGAAATGAATGCTATGTAAATCCTTTTGTCAAATGGAATATAACTTAAGTTGAGTAGAGGAATTGAATTAAATAAAGTTTAACTTAAGAAATCGAATAATAATGGTTGAGAATTAAGTATAAGATTGAGTTATAAACAGACCTTAATTCAATTCATGATTTGTGAGTCAAACAAATAAATTGAGTTAATGGACTAAGATTTAATTTAAAATGAAAATGAGAATAAGTGAATAAGGAAATGGTTAAAGGTATGAATCGAGGTGCCAAAACAAGAGAAATGAGATGCAAATATAAAATT
This sequence comes from Allium sativum, assembly GCA_030737875.1. Lineage (NCBI taxonomy): Eukaryota > Viridiplantae > Streptophyta > Magnoliopsida > Asparagales > Amaryllidaceae > Allium > Allium sativum. The sequence goes on from CM060909.1 coordinate 115,322,582, forward strand.
TGGCTTATTCGCAATAAGATAATAGTTAAACGAATTGGGAATTGGAGATATATAAATGAGATGTAAAATAAAACTTAACCTGAGTTGAATGGACTTAATGAAATGAAATCAACTTAGGGAAAATAAATAAGTCAATTTAGAATTCATATATATAATTGGATTCAATAAGTATAAATTGATTCATACAAAAAACTAAAGATAAATCGTTGAATAAATAAGTGATAACCAAATATAATGGTCAGAGTTTGCTAAGGTTTTGAAATATGAAGGTTTGAAACTCCAACTTAAATAAATCGACGCTTAAGGGAAATTTGGCTGAATTAAATAGATATGAAAGTGAGTTTTAAAATCTATTCCGAAAATGAAGTCATTAGGAATGGAAATTTATGTAAATGAGATTGGCAAATGGAATAGGGCTAAATTTAGTACTTAGAGAGGAAATAAATCATGAAATTTGGCAAATTGATTCATGGTAATGAATTAAAGATCTAATATAATCAAGTTTGTTGGAAAAATTAAAATGAATTCAAGTTTTATTCGGAATTTAATGCTTGGAATGAAATGGGAAATGAATATAAAAATACATCGGATGGTGTGAGCAATTGAACGTAAATCGATTTCCCGGATAATGAAGTTAATGTAAATGATTGAAAGGATGGACAAGAACAAACTAAATGGATGAGTTGCAAATGAACTTAGTATAAAATGGACGATAATGGAATATAAATGAAATTGAAGTTATTAGAAATAAAATGAATATGGACATATATTTATGTAATGGTAGGGTAAATCATATTATGGAAATAATGGAGTGATAACTCATTCTATATGGCTAAGTTTTCTAAAGTTTCGGAATTCGAAGGCTAGAACCTCCAAAGAAGATAAATCAATATTTATGCGAAAACCGGAAATATTAAACGAGCTGAAGCAAAATGACCATAACTTTTGAATGGGTGATCGGATTTCAATGAATCTGGACTTTTTGGAAACCTTAGAAACTGAGCTAAAACTTCTATTAATAGGGCGTTGACAAATTTCCATGTCTAATGGGTTGAAACCCAAGCGTTAGATGTAGTTCTATGCGCAGAAAATTAAAACCTGAAGCGTATATCGATATTGTTTTGATCATAACTTCCTAACGGAGCCTCAGATTTTGATGTACCAATACAATTCGGAAAGCTCAGGATTTGAACTAAAACTTTTCTTCAACATGCTTGTTAAAATTTTAAAGCTTAAATGGTCGAAAACTGGGTTGAACAATTCAGACCAGCATTTTATTAAGTTGGGCTAAAGTGTTCGCTTTCAATAAAACAGTCATAACTTTTGAAAGAATTATCCGAATTCGAAGAATCCGGACAATTCGGAAAGCCTGAAAAGATTGCAACAACTTTTTCCTAGGGTGCTTTGGTCAAATTTGTAACGACCAGGAGATTTTCGACCCCGAAAATCGACATAAAACATAATGTCGACCAATCAGCCATCGAAAACACCGGATCATTTAGAGAAAGAAGTTAGAGGGTGAGAAAGATAAGATAGAACTAATAGAATAGAAGAAGAAGAAGAAGAACACAACTGAACATAATCATAGTAAACACGAATCTCACAGCGAAACGAATAAAATGTATTATATAACATAACTTTGAAATACAAAACTGTGTGGTATATACATACCATTATCAGAGTACAATACATCATATCACAGCGGAAATAATTCTCTAAATACTAACGGTGAAGCCTTCTATTTTGAGCTCCTCCAAGTGAATCTGCAAAGCCGGAACACTTGACTGTCCACACAAATTTGGGCACCCAAGAGTTTAGGGAAAACACAAACAAAATAAACTCTGGGTCAGTCATGGGACTGCTGTGAGTAAATTCCAACCGTATCATTTAACTTTGAAAATTCTTTTAAAAGAAAGGATAATAGTAAGACCAGCCCACACATAAACATGGACGGTTTTTACCTTACTATAACCCAAAACAATTTTCAAAATCAATACTTTTCTGATATTATAATAATGTCTAATCACAAGTAAATAAAATCTAGCAGAAAGCTTGCATCTCACGCTCTGCATACATGATATACAATCAAAACCTCGGGCGCTTATTGGAGATTAGATTCCGACTGACAAGGTATGGAACCACTTGCCGATAGTGTATCTCTAGAGAGGAATACACTGGATTCAACAAGAACGTCTTGCAACCTGGCCACACATGATCGACCACTCATTTCTCTTGAGTGTATCGAACATACTATGGTTGCTAGCAACATAACCGTTCCCGGGAGATACAGAAGCAAAAAGAAGTAACAAATATGAATATTCTCTAGATGGTGACAATACACCCTAATGGGGGCGACCCATATAGCCATGCTGCCTGGCCGATTTTTTTTGTTTCCCCGTTGATGAGGCTTGAGGCTACAACGTATCTCTTGACATACCACACCTTCACTTTCCTTGAATGCCACATCGTCATACCCACCAAATCACGATTTGATTTCCAAAAATATCACGGGTATAAAAAGCTAAGAGGAACGAAATTCCTCCACCACCGTAATACTTCTAAGAGATCAACCGTACGTGATTTATTAGGTATACTTTGTCAGACACTCATCCATACAAGTTGTCCTGGGATTGGACAAACAGAAAACACCATTCTGGAACAGAACGATCCTTGCATTTCACTCCGTCTTCAATTGTCTTCAGCATAATCAAATTCGCCGCACCTATACCTATACGGAGTGGTTTTCGGATAATATATCCAACCGGTCTCCCCGTATTGACAACGATGGTCAAAATACTTCGATAGTCGGTTATTTAACTATCGAAGTAAAAACGAACATCCATTCAAATGTGTAACTAAACATCACACAACCACGGGCACTTTTATTTAACATTCAATTTTATTATTCAAATTCTCATATCTTACCAGATATTTCTTAAATCCCGTTTTAGCCTTTTCACACTTCTTGGAAAACATTCCCAGTTATAACAAATTATCATTCTTCCATGTTCCAGAAAACATACGTTATTAACGTTCAAAACATTTCCATTCTTTCTACATTCTTTATTTTCTACACTTGGATAATATACCCTATCTACATTGGAAAAATATTTCCAGTTTCATTATAAATATTTTAATCTGCCAAACGTTCACTTTTAAAACGTTATTCACTTTACAATGTGCATATCATCCCTATTATAGAAATCTGAACCCCTTTATCAAATAACTCTTTATTCAAGTAATAAATACCCTTATCTTGTTTATCGAAAACTCTTTCATAATCTTATATTCCCATTCCACTTTAAAAACTCTGTTTCTAAGTCGACTTCTTGCTAAATATATATCAAGTTTATAACTAAATATTGATTACATATCCTTATTCTATTCTATTGGTTAAAAACTAAATATTAACTTATCCTATCAAATTATAATTCCTGAAAATAATTTACTTTAATACATTCGACATCGTCGGATTATAGTTCCAATTCCTAATAGTGTTATATATAAAAATCACGCTTAAGCTTGGTCAACAACGTTAATTTATCATTACAGTTCAAAACTCGCAATGCGCTGCGATATCCCCTTTATAACTAATCTCGACATAACCGTCACGCTTAAGTCTAGTCAACAACGTTATTTTATCGCTATAGTTTAAAGACTTACTATACACTGCAATATCCCTTTTATAACTAATCTTGACATCTCTTTTCGTTACAAACTGATACCATTCCTCGATAATAGTAAAGCTGTTAAAGTTGGGTATTTTATTTACCTCTCAGACCTTGATCGACAACATTCTTATCTTAGAATAGGTGTAAGTCCGTAACTCTAAACTCTTTATTACTAATAATATCAATTAAACAGTATTTTTTGCTTTATTTTAAATATGGGTTTATGACGCCATATTCTTATTATGAAAATTCAGTTGTTTATAATTATTTACATTAGTCATTAACTCTTCGCTTCAAATCCATTATTAAACAATTCTCTTCGCTTCGTCTTCCTTATACAATTCCATTCAAAACTTCCCTTATCAAAAATCAATAACGTTCTTCTCTTTTGACAATTTACTTTTTATTCGAATTATTATACCCAATTCAAGTAAACATCTTATTACAAACTCAATATCCTCTTAAATGAAATCCATTGAAGAAACAATTATTTAATTTAAAATAATTAAATAATATTTACTTTATCATTGCTGAAGTAAACAGTTTACTTCATCATTATTCTAAAATAGATTGGTTGCTTACTTTACAATAACTAATTATATTAGTTCAATAATTATTTAAGACTTCATTAATAAAAAGAGTAATTAATAATTAAGGAATCCTATTTATTTAAACAATCAGTTTCTATAACCATTATTATTTGATTAATTGAAGGTTAATAAATCAAATAATCAATTTCTAACAAAACAGTTGATTTAATCAACTTTAAATCATTAATTAATTTGTTAACTAATCGTAATTACTCCTTACCGTTAGATTAATAAGGTTAATCTAAAAATATTGCCTTAATTATATAAAAAATAAAAAGTTTATAACTTAACTTCGTTGATTTGTCTGACGGCCAATCAACTCCTTAACTTAAAGATGGGTTTATGATTGACTGTTGCCACTTTCTTAATCGTATCGTTTATTGATTAAATCAAAACAAATGTTGAATTTCCATTCAAAATTAATATTCACACGGGATTTTAACAGTCATTTGGGTTCAAACAGTGCATATATAAAAATATAAAACAAACAGTACATATAAGTATTGAGGAATCCGGTTGGATTCCTCCTACCGGTTTCCTGCATCCACAGATATTAGTCAACACAATTAACACTAATTCCATACTAGGGAATATTTTAATCGATGGAATCAGTATCCAATCAATGATGTGTGTATATACGACAATATTCAACCAATTTAATTGTAATTTACCTAATCAACCATCACACGACATTCAACCATTATTTTAAAATATAATTATAATATTTTAAAATAGATCAGAGTTAGTGAATTTACTCACCTTTGGTCGTTAATTGTTGAAAAACAATTAACGTCAGTTGATTCAGATCAGACGTTTAATTCCGCCATAAATTGAAATGACCTCCTACTTGCTCCATATTAGTTCCCGTACGTAGCCCGAGCTCAGATGATCCCAATGGATCCCAGTTTGCTGAATTTCGATAAAGTTTGAGCACAATACAACATTTACAAGTTAATATGTTATTTTATTTAATTTAAAACTTAAATTATTTTAAAATGGGCTTTACCGTTAATTGTCAACCCGTTATCCCTTAGACCCGCCTCCACTAGCAGTCTTCTTTCCAAACAATATATCGCGCCAGACACTTCGATTTGCATTACCTTTCACACACACGTTTCTGCTGATTCTCACAAGTAGATATGGGTTGTACTTCATATATGTATATTATATATTGGGCTTCCCATCCTAGACCAATTTAATCCACCCGTATACCTGTATTTCCTCTATAAAAATACTCCTGAACCCGCTGCTAAATGTATGCATCTTCCACCATGGCCGGTCATTATTAAAGCCACCAATGCTGCAACTAACAGCTTCTTCCACACATAGAAAAACCCGCAGCCTCCACACTTTCGTTTTCTTTTTATTTTGGGCCTTGACTTCAATTCTCGGCCCACCATCCACGTTTAAAACACCCACCCACTTTATAACAGTTCATTCTTCTAGAATTTATACTTTTCTCTAGCATACCCATCCGAAAGCCATTCTTAACTTGCTATCCCTACCACTCCAATCCAATATTACTCCTCAACGCCATACCCACTAACATGATCACCACTTTCACCATCTGAATGCATGTCATTACTGCCTATACACACCCCCACCATGCACCCCACTCCCATCTTCCTCTCTGTTTAGTATCCAAGTGCCAACTACACCTGTTCTCGACAGCTTCTCACCATCCAACTTCACCTTCATTTCCCACAACCAACGTCGCTTACACCTCCTGAATTTCGCGCCAATCTCCACCTTCTTTCCGACGCTACCATCTCCGGCTATAGCTCACCTCACGCTTAAGAAAATCATCTGCACGTAACTCGCCATGGCCCCTCAAACTCAGATCCGAATTCGAAACTCGTATGAGTGCTTAGATCTTTCTTTATGATCAACACTAGCTAACGCTAGGTGCTTTCCAGCGAAGCGAGATGACCTCGAGTTCTTGCGATATATGTACAGGAACGAGTAAATGGCTGCGAGATATTTCAAATATATTTTCTTGACATATTTTTCTTTTATAGCATTTGAATGGATCTCATATTTACTTTCTTTTTAAAGAGGAAATGGTGTTTCAGTCGTCTGTGTTCAAAGGAACGAGATGATGATGCTTCGATATTTATATGGTCGATCCCTTGGCTCACACGAAATAGAGGATTGACACCCACGACAAGATAATTTGCTACCCACGTAAATAAGCTACTGTAGAACTCTAGCATATGCTTCTTGTTTGCTTAGGCACATGGGGAACATGCTTCATTTCCATTTTGTTTTGAAAGGATATTGTGTACGAAGCTTAGGTGGCAAGAAAAAGATATGTCCTTTTATTTGTTTTCTTTTATCTATTCACAATCAGAGTTACGTTCAATCTTACATTCTCAGCCTTCTTTTTAATATATAGCTTTGATATGATCATACATGGTGTACGAGCCTTGGGGATATATATTTATTAACGATATTCGACTACGTAAAATTTCATTCATCTTCGAGCCGCTATGGACAGAAATAAGGATATGATCATGTCGAATGGCATGCCACGATCGCAAAAATATAATAATATCGGTAGGTTAACTCATATTGAGAAACCCCGAAAATATTGATATATGGTGCAAAATACTCCAAATAAAAAGTTGCGTATTTAACTAATTAAAAATTACAGTAAAATTCTAAAAATTAAATTATCACTACATCTCAAAAGAACCTTGTCTAAATTCGAATCCAGTATGCAGTTATATCAAATAAACCGTTACGGTCATTAAACGATTCTATAACGACTATTTGAAATTTTGATTTGGATATAATTCACAATGTATGATGCAAAATCTTGATTTTTCACTTCTGTTGGAAAGACACAGTTCAACAGATTCCAACGCTTCTTATTTCGAAGAAATCCGACTAATAACGGATCCTGTACACTCAGTTGAAGTTCAGAACGTTAAATTACGAACTGCAGCGATATTACGGTTTCGATTATATTTAATATATGTTTTTATACGTTCAACTTCGTTTTAATTAATATATAAATCCACTTATATTACGAGTTCAATATTTAAACTGATTTAAATATTCAAATACTAACCAATGAAAATGCAGGACATTACATTCCTTCCCCCTTAAAATAATTTCATCCCCGAAATTACTAAGGTAGGAAAATGCTACAATCCAAATTGATTTGGTTAAAAATCGTCTGTTTTACTTCTTAACTTCAGTTTTAACTGAATCCATTAACTTTAATTAAAATATTAATTTCCCTCCTATTAACGAATACCTTCAGAAATTCTGAAAATTTCATAACAGCTTAAATTTTCGAAGAATTTTGTCAGCATCCCCTTTGCACGACTCATTTGGTACTACTACAACTTGCATCTATGGGATTTCTCTAATTCAACAGAAAATCAAAAAGCCAAGCGGCTTTCCAAAAATATTTCTTAAATCTCATACTCGAATATAATGTAAACTTGTACCTTTTTGTTGGCATTTAACTCTATCTCTGCCATTTGCTATCACTTTAACATATATCCATGCATCTTTGGTTGATCTCCCATCAATCCATTCTCAAACCAATTTTTTGCTTTTACTAAGCCAAATTTCTATTTCAACTCCAATTCTTGCTAAACAATCAAATTCCATTCCAGATTATCTCTAATCCAACCTAATTTTATTCAACTTAGTTAAATTTCTATTTATTTACTTCATAATTAAATTTTAAATTCCAGAATTCAAATTCCTGGGGTTTTATTTCAAATCAGTTTGAAATCATATATATTACAAATAATAATAGCAATTCAAAACATTTGAATTTCCTGAACAACTGACTTTCTCAAAACAATCCAAAACAAATCTTTGGTAGTAATTCCTCACTTAGAAACTCGAAAATGAACATTGATAAGGCGGCCGTCGTCATCAGAAATTATTTTCTAGCTGCCCAAGTGAGTTCAATACTATATAACTTCCAAAACTTTTTTTTAAAACACTTCCATTTTTGAATTTTACTTCAAAATATTTTCACCACACTTGGAAAACAATTTCAAATCTCCCAGGATTTTAAAATTCCCATATATTTAATCTAAACATTATTTCCAACTCTTTTCCAAGTTTCTAGAGTTTTATTTCGATTCTGGTTTTAAGTTCAGATTCAATTCATCTGATTTTGCATATCATACTTATATAATATTTTGACTGGTTATTTATATAACCAACTCCATTATATTCTTATTCGATCATAATTCCAACCAACACATTCAATATATATTAGATAATTTCAATATATATTCTTTCTTTATATCAAAATATATTTTAGGTAAAATTATTTTATTTACCCTCTTTTAAAAACATACTATGTCGAATTGCTCTGTTCAAGAGTTTAGAAACACCTATCGACACAGTTTGCATTACTGTTTTGACCAGAATTCATAAACCACTCAACTGTCCAGTCAATAGAAAATAAAATGGTTTTTATATTAATAACAAATACGCGCTCATATATATACATTCATACTCAATCTAGGGTATTACTAACCCCATCTTTATTGAGTTACGCCACAGAGCTAAGGTAATTACTTAACCAATAGCTCTGATACCACTGTAATGACCAGGAGATTTTCGACGCTGAAAATCGATATAAAACATAATGTTGACTAATCAGCCATCGAAAACACCGGATCATTTAGAGAAAGAAGTTAGAGGGTGAGAAAGATAAGATAGAATTAATAGAATAGAAGAAGAAGAAGAAGAACACAACTGAACATAATCAGGGTAAACACGAATCTCACAGCGGAACGAATAAAACGTATTATATAACATAACTTTGAGATACAAAACTGTGTGGTATATACATACCATTATCAGAGTACAATACATCATATCACAGCAGAAATAATTCTCTAATACTAACGGTGAAGCCTTCTGTTTTGAGCTCCTCCAAGTGAATCTGCAAAGCCGGAACACTTGACTGCCCATACAAATTTGGGCACCCAAGAGTTTAGAGAAACACAAACAAAATAAACTTTGGGTCAGCCATGGGACTGGTGTGAGTAAATTCCAACCATATCGTTTGACTCTAAAAATTCTTTTAAAAGAAAGGATAATAGTAAGACTAGCCCACACATAAACATGGACGGTTTTTACCTAACTATAACCCAAAACATTTTTCAAAATCAATACTTTTCTAATATTATAATAGTGTCTAATCGCAAGTAAATAAAATCTAGCAGAACGCTTGCATCTCACGCTCCACATACATAATATACAATCAAAACCGTAGGCTCTTATTGGAGATTGGATTCCGACTGACAAGGTATGGAACCACCTGCCGATAGTGTATCTCTAGAGAGGAATACACTGGGTTCAACAAGAACGTCTTGCAACCCGGCCACACATGACCGACCACTCATTTCTCTTGAGTGTATCGAATATATTGTCACCTACGGTTGCTAGCAACATAATCGTTCCAGGTAGATACAGAAGCAAAAAGAAGTAAAAAATATGAATATTCTCTAGATGGTGACAATACACGCTAATGGGGGCGACCCACATAGCCATGCTGCCTCCCCATTTTTTGTCATTTCCCAGTCGATGAGGCTTGAGGCTATAACGTATCTCTTGACAGATCACACATTCACTCTCCTTGAATGCCACATCGTCATACCCGCCAAATCACAAATTGATTTCCAAAAATATCACGGGTATAAAAAGCTAAGAGGAACGAATTCCTCCGCCACCAAACGTAATTCTTCTAAGAGATCAACCTTACGTGATTTATTAGGTATACTCTGTCAGACAGTCGTCCATACATGTTGTCCTGGGACTGGACAAATAGAAAACACCATTCTGGAATAGAACGACCCTTGCATTTCACTCCGTCTTCAATTGTCTTTAGCATAATTAAATTCGCCGCGCTTATGCCTATACTGAGTGGTTTTCGGATAATATATCCAACCGGCCTCCCCGTATTGACAACGATGGTCAAAATACTTCGATAGTCGGTTATTTAACTATCGATGTAAAAACAAACATCATTCAAATGTATAACTAAATATCACACAACCACAGGCACTTTTATTTAACATTCAATTTTATTATTCAAATTCTCGTATCTTACCAGATATTTCTCAAATCCCGTTTTAGCCTTTTCACACTTCTTGGAAAACATTCCCAGTTATTATTCTTCCATATTCTAGAATTATACGTTATTAACGTTCGAAACATTTCCATTCTTTCTACATTCTTTATTTTCTACACTTGGATAATATACCCTATCTACATTGGAAAAATATTTCCAATTTCATTATAAATATTTTAATCTGCTAAACATTCACTTTAAAACATTATTCACTTTACAATGTGCATATCATCCCTATTATAGAAATTTGAACCCCTTTATCAAATAACTCTTTATTCAAGTAATAAATACCCTTATCTTGTTTATCGAAAACTCTTTCATAATTTATATTCCCATTCCACTTTAAAAACTCCTTTTCTAAGTCGACTTCTTGCTAAATCATATCAAGTTTATAACTAAATATTGATTACATATCCTTATTCTAATCTATAGGTTAAAAACTAAATATTAACTTATCCTATCAGATTATAATTCCTAAAAATAATTTACTTTAATACATTTGACATCGTCGGGTTATAGTTCCAATTCCTAATAATGTTATATATAAAAATCACGCTTAAGCTTGGTCAGCAACGTTAAATTATCGTTACAGTTCAAAACTCGCAATGCGCTGCGATATCCCCTTTATAACTAATCTCGACATAACAGTCACGCTTAAGTCTAGTCAGCAACGTTATTTTATCGCTATAGTTCAAAGACTTACTATACGCTGCAATATCCCTTTGATAACTAATCTTGACATCTCTTTTCGCTACAAACTGATACCATTCCTCGATAATGGTGAAGCAATTCAAGTTGGGGTATTTTGTTTACCTCTCAGGCCTTGATCGACAACATTGCTATCTTAGAATAGGTATAAGTCCGTAATTCTAAATTCCTTATTACTAATAATATCAATTAAACCGTATTTCTTGCTTAATTTTAAATATGGGTTTATGATGCCATATTCTTATTTTGAAAACGCGGTTGTTCATAATTATTTACATTAGTCATTAACTCTTCGCTTCAAATCCATTATTAAACATTTCTCTTCGCTTCGTCTTCCTTATACAATTCCATTCAAAACCTCTCTTATCAAAAATCAATAACGTTCTTCTATTTTGACAATTTACTTTTTATTCGAATTGTTATAACCAATTCAAGTAAACATCTTATTACAAACTCAATAACCTCTTAAATGAAATCCATTTAAGAAAAAATTATTTAATTTAAAATAATTAGATAATATTTACTTTATCATTACTGAAGTAAACAATTTACTTCATCATTAATCTAAAATAGATTGGTTGCTTACTTTACAATAACTAATTATATTAGCTCAATAATTATTTAAGACTTCATTAATAAAAAGGGTAATTAATAATTAAGGAATCCTATTTATTTAAACAATCAATTTCTATAACCATTATTATTTGATTAATTGAAGATTAATAAATCAAATAATCAATTTCTAACAAAACAGTTGATTTAATCAACTTTAAATCATCAATTAATTTGTTAACTGATCATAATTACTCCTTACCATTAGATTAATAAGATTAATCTAAAAATATTGCCTTAATTATATAAAAATAAATTTTTTATAACTTAACTTCGTTGATTTGTCTGACGGCCAATCAACTCCTTAACTTAAAGATGGGTTTATGGTTAACTGTTGCCACTTTCTTAATCGATGTCGTTTATTGATTAAACCAAAATAAATGTTGAATTTCCATTCAACATTAACATTCACACGGGGTTTTAACTGTCATTTGGGTTCAAACAGTGCATATATAAAACAAACAGTACATAAAAATATTGAGGAATCCGGTTGGATTCCTCCAACCGGTTTCCTGCATCCACAGATGTTAGTCAAAACAATTAACACTAATTCGATACTAGGGAATATTTTAATCGATGGAATCAGTATCCAATCAATGATGTGTATATATACGACGATATTCAACCAATTTAATTGTAATTTACCTAATCAACCATCACACAACATTCAACCATTATTTTAAAATATAATTATAATATTTTAAAATAGATCAGAGTTAGTGAATTTACTCACCTTTGGTCGTTAATTGTTGAAAAACAATTGACGTCAGTTGATTCAGATCAAACGTTTAATTCCGTCGTAAATTAAAATGACCTCCAAATTGATCCATATTAGTTCCCGTACGTAGCCCGAGCTCAGACGATCCCAATGGATCCTAGTTTGCTGAATTTCGATAAAGTTTGAGCACAATACAACATTTACAAGTTAATATGTTATTTTATTTAATTTAAAATTTAAATTATTTTAATATAGGCTTTACCGTTAATTGTCGACCCGTTATCCCTTAGACCCGCCTCCACTAGCAGTCTTCTTTCCAAACAATATATCGCGCCAGACACTTCGATTTGCATTACCCTTCACACACACATTTCTGTTGATTCTCACAACTAGATATGTGTTTTACTTCGTATATGTATATTATATATTGGGCTTCCCATCCTAGCCCAATTTAATCCACCCGTATACCTGTATTTCCTCTATAAAAATACTCCTGAACCCGCTGCTAAATGTATGCATCTTCCACCATGGTCGGTCATTATTAAAGCCACCAATACTGCTACTAACAGCTTCTTCTACACAAAGAAAAACTCGCAACCTCTACACTTTCGTTTTCTTTTTATTTTGGGCCTTGCCTTCAATTCTCGGCCCACCATCCACGTTTAAAACACCCACCCACTTTATAACAGTTCATTCTTCTAGAATTTATACTTTTCTCTAGCATACCCATCCGAAAGCCATTCTTAACTTGCTATCCCTACCACTCCAATCCAGTATTACTCCTCAATGCCATACCCACTAACATGATCACTACTTTCACCATATGAATGCACGTCATTACTGTCCATACACCCCCCCACCATACACCCCACTCCCATCTTCCTCTCTATTTAGTATCCAAGTGCCAACTGCACCTGTTTTCGGCAGCTTCTCACCATCCACCTTCACCTTCATTTCCCACAACCAACGTCGCTTACACCTCCTGAATTTTGCGCCAACCTCCACCTTCTTTCCAACGCTACCAACGCCGGCTATAGCTCACCTCACGCTTAAGAAAATCATCTGCACACAACTCGCCATGGCTCCTCAAACTCAGATCCAAATTCGAAACTCGTATGAGTGCTTAGATCTTTCTCTATGATCAACACTAGCTAACGCTGGGTGCTTTCCAGCGAATGCGAGATGACCTCGAGTTCTTGCGTTATATGTACAGGAACGAGTAGATGGCTGCGAGATATTTCAAATATATTTTTTTGGCATATTTTTCTTTTATAGCATTTGAATGGATCTCATATTTACTTTCTTTTTAAAGAGGAAATGGTGGTTCAGTCGTTTGTGTTCAAAGGAACGAGATGATGATGCTTCGATATTTATATGGTCGATCCCTTGGCTCGCACGAAATAGAGGATTGGCACCCACGACAAGATAATTTGCTACCCACGTAAATAAGCTACTGTAGAACTCTAGCATAGGCTTCTTGTTTTCTTAGGCACATGGGGAACAGGCTTCGTTTCCATTTTGTTTTGAAAGGATATTATGTACGAAGCTTGGGTGGCAAGAAAAAGATAAGTCCTTTTAATTTTTTAATTTTATCTATTCACAAGCAAATTTGCATTCAATCTTACATTCTCAGCCTTCGTTTTAATATATAGCTTTGATTTGATCATACATGGTGTACGAGCCTTAGGGATATATATTTATTAACAGTATTAGACTATGTAAAATTTCATTCATGTTCGAGCCGCTCGGGACAGAAATAAGTATACGATCGTGTCGAAAGGCATGCCACGATCCCAAAAATATAATAATATTGGTAGGTTAACTCATATTGTGAAACCCCTAAAATATTAATATAGGGTGCAAAATACTCCAAATAAAAAGTTGCATATTTAATTAATTAAAAATTACATTAAAATTCTAAAAATAAAATTATCACTACATCTCAAAAGAACCTTGTCTAAATTCGAATCCAGTATGCAGTTATATCAAATAAACCGTTACGGTCGATGAACGATTCTATAGCGACTATTTGAAAATTTGATTTGGATATAATTCACAATGTATAATGCGAAATCTTGATTTTTCACTTCTGCTGGAAAGACACAGTTCAACAGATTCCAACGCTTCTTTATTTCGAAGAAATCCGAGTAATAACGGATCATGTACACTCAGTTGAAGTTCATAATGTTAAATTACGAACTACCACGATATTACGGGCTCGATTATATTTAAAATATATTTTTATAGGTTCAACTTCGTTTTAATTAATATATAAATTAACTTATATTATGAATTCAATATTTAAACTGATTTAAATATTCAAATACTAACCAATAAAAATGCGGGACATTACAAAATTCCATCATTTAAGTGGTGATAAACCTTGATTTGTTCGCTGGCATGTCACGAGTATTGTGATTTTCTAGTTGAAATGTTTAATATATGTTGTGTAAGTTGTATGCATTTGCTATGTATTATATATGTGTTCAATTCTTATGCATATGTGAGTATGTAGCAGGTGTAAGGAAGTCGCGTTATGCTTTGGAGCTCGCTTGCGCTAAATACTAAGGTGCTAAGATAAATAAAATTACAATTAACGCTAAAAGAGGTACGTATTTGCGTTACATGGTTATGTGGTCATATACATATATTGTTTTCCCCGTTATTGGGATGCCTCATCATGTGATGAGATGTATATTTGGATTTATGTATATTATGATTTTTCCGACCTCTCCATACAAAGCAGATGCTACCGAAATTTTTTGTGTTTTCGGGAGTTAGAAAATTTATGAGGGTTTACAACTACATAACTTATTTTACAAATGATATTTTATATGTATGAATTTAAAAGTACGTATGTGCTCAATACCCTATTTTGTTCTCTTTTCGAGGACGAAAAGATTTGAGTGGGGGAGAATGTAACAATCTATAATTTTTCGTATATTTACATTTACATTTGGTATAAATAAGTTAAACAATAATAGTTAAAATGTAAATTTGTTGATTCTAAGAATAATAATTATTTAAATTGAGCACATATATATAAGATTTTAATTTAGCTTATATATGAAAGTGTTGAATTTTGAATTAATATTAGGATAATTGAATAAAAATTGGGTTACTTAGTTTATTACAGGAATTCGAACATTACTTTGTTATTAGTCAAATTTGAGGAATCTAGTTACTTGAAATTTATTTATAGAGTTGATTTTAGGTTAATTTTAATGATCATAGTAATAAAGTAAATTACACTGAATATAAATATTTATAAGATTGAATAGAAATAGGTATTATTTAATTCATAACTGGGATTTAAATGTTAATTGTAGACAAATGATTTTGGGAACTTAAAATTTATGTAATAAATTTATAAAATTTATTTAAGTTATAATTGGATTAAAAATGGAATTTAATAAATATTTAAATTGAATTAAAACAGTTAAATGAATAATTGAATATATTATTATTTAATTAACTGTGAAATTTAGCTGTTTTGGCGATTGTCTCGGAATTCGATGAAATCAGTAGCATCGGATCCAGAACGGTGAATTATTGTAGAGTTTCAATTTTCGTTACAATCGGACGTGTCAGTTGATCGTACGGAATAAAATGCGAAAGGAATCAATGTAATATGATAATTGTTGTTTCTCATATTGGACCATCTGCACGCACACATGTATATATATAATTCTTTTAACCCCATCAGCCCATTTCTCACTTTACGTATATTTTCCATCTGCCGACTCTTTTCTCTAATGGTAGAAAACAATTTCCAAACCCTAGATCAAAATAAAAATACAAGCTTTGGAATCAAATCTCCATTAACTCTAGCAAATAATATATCAAAACGAAGAGCTCGACAATACGAAGCTACGGGTGCCTTTAGTTTCGACATGCAGTGAGTGGATTTGCCATAAAACTTGGTCAAAGTTTGCAGTTTTGAAAACCCTAAAGGCTAATTTGGGGGTTTTTGATTCTGGACTTAATCGGGGATTTGGGGATATGGGTATTGAAGAGAACGACGACTGGAGCGTATTGGTGGTGGTTAGTGGTCCTACGGTCAAGTAGATGGTTAGAATTTGTACGTCAAAGGGCGAAAATCCCTCTCGTTTATCTCATCGTCGGTGGAGTAGGGGTCCACCGAACCCTTAGTCAAGGACACTGGAAGATGCGGCCAGAGATGATGGGGCCAATGGTGGTAGCGTCGAGTTTTCTAGTGGTCGGAGGGGTGAGATACGGTCGGTCAAAGGAGGAGGCTTGATGGGTTATACGTGCGGTTTTCACTTGGGAGGAGCACGAGCGAGAAAGTGAAATACGGGTGATGTGTCGGCATCTAAGTGGTGAGGATATTATTTTTATTAATTTATATATTTTCAAAATTTGAATGATAAAAGACTAATAACTCTTACTTACGAACTCAGATTCGGACGCGGTTGGGTGTGTTAGAATTGTGGCGAGATTGCGAACGATCTGGAACAGTTTTGGCTGCATTTGGAGACTGAATTTTTTTGGGTTTTGGTTGGACGTTCGATCCACTAAAGACCCAAAGGTGAGTGAATTTCTCACTCACGATTAACTAAATTATTCCCATGTTTATTGAATTAAATTATGAAATAATTTTGGTGGCATGGTTGTGATTGATAGTTGTGTTGTTGCTTAAACTGACATGCAATGTGTTAGTGTGAAAATCTAAGTTGATAACTAGTTATTTTAGTTTAATTAAAATTCCAGTTAGAAATAACGACCCTTGTTAATCAGTGAAATGATTTAATACTTACCATTTGAATTAAATGGTTGTGATGGATGCCTTGGTTTGATTTGATTGATGAATTGACATTGATACTGAAATGTTCTGTTATTCAGTATATGGATGTTGTGTGCTTATTGTGACAATTAATCCATTTTTCACCTTAGATGTTACGGGCGTAAAATAAACCTGGGATTTATCGATTAAAAATACATTAAGAACACAGGTTGAAATGATAAATATCTGTGACCCTTATTTGGATTGAAATGATATACATCCATCCCTGAAATATCAGAAAAATTAAAATCACTTGGCCATAGGATAGATAATTATATAGATATCGGTTGGTTAAATGATTTTAAATGTTTGAATTATATTCGATGGGAATCTTATTTAAAGGAAATGTGTCGATATTCGATAAATTTTATTTTCCTTTAAACCTGAACCTTGAATGTTAATGAATTTATCAAGGAAATTCTCCCAAACAAAAATTTAGAGTTTCAAAGATGGGATTGTAAGTGTGGCTTGGAATTTTCAAATTTATGGTAAATTGTGAATTTAACAACTCTCCATGAATTAAGTTTTGGAATAAAAGTTTAATGATACTCAGGTTTATTTCGAATTTGGCATGAATATGAATTTGAATCCTTTAAATCGAACGGTCGGTTTGGATGGTGTTTGGAACAAGACATTGAAACTATGTAACTCCATTGAAACATGAATATAGATTCAAGTATTTGAAATTCGGAAGAAAAGAACAATTACGGTTTAAAATTTTTATTTACAAAGATTATATATATACACATCGTTTGCTTACAAATAAACTATCCCTTTCCAAAAAATTATTTTTTAAATTTTTTTAACCTATAAGCTATTTTGTTATAAATAAATCCCCTTATATTTTATTACTTAAAACTATTTAGTAAACCTTTAATTTATGTATATACATAGCTATTTAAATTATCTTATTTTATTCTAACTATTATATTCTATATATATATATATATATATTATATATATATATATATATATTATATAAAGATTTTCTTTAGAAGCATCTATTTTCATAATTATATTTTATGAATTGTAAATTTCTTCCGAATGGAAAGTGTTTGGATTTAAACCATTGGTTCAGATGGAGTTGAGATAAAGTTACATTATATTTGAATAGGAATTGTGGTAAACTGATTATAATATGGAAATGTAAATTTTATTCTACTCGAATATAAATGGATCTCCTGAGGGATTAAAATGAGTTGTTATGAAAATATATATTCTATTTGAATATGAATGGATTCTAACCATAAATTGATTTTTGAAATAACTATGATTTTTGATATGAAGTATATTATACTCGAATATAAATCGAGTTTGGAATATTACATGATTATAATATATGGATATGGAAATATATTCTAATCGGAATATAATCGGTTTTGGGCATGACTGGGATATTTTGATATGAAATTATATTCTATTTTGAATATAAATTGGGTTAGAAACAAACATGATATTTTAATATGAAAGCGAACCTTTGTGAAAAGTAAAAGAACCGACCAATGTGGAAAATGTAAGCGTTGGTTGTTAAAGAGACTGGAGTTGACAAATGGCATACTCTCTGTCAGTGTCGATGCCACTTTAACAACTGTGTATGTTATGACGTATATAGGATGAACATGATGACTTGGAGGCAATTGTTGGATTGAAGAAGATGAACGATAACGAAATGGCCTTGGCCTTCGGGTCATAATTAAAATGACTAAAGCAGGAGCTATACCGTGACTAATTGAGGTAGCACCTCTAATCAGACACACTTCTTCAATACTAATTCTATGATTATGATGATGATTTGGGCCCTTTTTGATTTGGGAGTGTGTTCCGAGGTGGGCGGTAGTGGCTGCTATTCGTTACCACCGGTCTGGGAGTGCAACTGGTAGAATACTACCCTGGGTATTGCCTCGAGTGCCTTGTCATATTTATCCTTATTGAGCCCTATACCATTTTTTCTAGCATTGCTTTCTATGGAGTGCCCTCTGATAACACCAGTACGGTGAATTTACATTAATGCATAGACTGTTGATGCCTATAAACAGCATAAGGGTAATATAGTAATCCCGCTTACGCTATTTTTATTGTATTTATTTTACTGGATAAACCCTATCATAATAGCATATTATACTATGTATGTATTAGTTTAACGGATCCTTGAGAGTTGGAAAAAAATCCCGTAACATCTCTTGAGTTACTGCACCCATGAGACTCGTGTTATTTCATATTTTAATTTGACTAATATGAGAATGATTTAGTGCTGATTTGAGTGTTTGTTGTGTTTTCTTTTATGCAATACACTCGGGTCAGCAGAAGTTGCAGTTAGCGAAGGTTGCAATAGCTTGGAGGATGAAGACGAGGATTTGGTATATATATCAATTATAAATATGTCTTTCCGCTGCATTACTGTATATACTTGTATTAGTGTAACTCTGATGACTGGAAAATGTAACTCGAATGTATATGTTTTTAAATGCTATTGAACCATTATTTGTTTATTATATGTTGTCCTACCGCTGTGAGATTCTGTGATTGTTTTCTCTTCTTTCTTTTTCTTCTTTTTCCCAATAACTGCCTGTGTTGGTAATTTGTTTAGGTCGACATGTGTGGTTTATTGTCGATTTGAAAGGTCAAAAATCCAGGTTGTTACAAACAATTTCAAATCAATATAAAATAAGAATACTCTTCTTCTACTTCTTACCATGTTATAGACAAGGATAAGTTATACAATTAGAGGTAAAATCTGAACGAACGAAAGAACCTAATCAAAGAGGATCTACGAAGGAAGATAGATTCAATGGAGAGGAAACTTCAGAAAAAGAATTTAAATATAAAAAAATTTATCTGAAAATATTTGTTTAAAACCATTTTGAAAACCATTTATACTTTAAAAATATGCTCTCTCGCAAGAAGGATTCAGCGACTGATTCCACTCACTCTAGGGTATCACTACCCTATCTCTAATGAGCTTTTACCTCATAGGCTAAAGCTTTGATAAACCAAAGCTCTGATACCAAATGTAACATACCGTCTTTCGTCCACTTCAAGCTGGTAATTAAACCAACTCAAACTGTTCGAAATGACAGAATGTTATTAGCTTCTGAGGTAAATAGAATAAATCACAGAATCACAGGCACAGAAAAAATGAATATCTCGCAGCAGAATAAATAAATTATACAATAGTAGTTCATGAAGCCACTAAATAAAAATCAAAATTTATACATAATACCAGAGTTAAAAAATTAAATACAACGGAAGTCTAAATACAAGAATTTCTAATACAAAGGAGAAATAGCCAGAATCATCAGGTAGAGGTGATCGATATCTTCAATAGTCTCCAGCTTCAAAAGGTGAAATATCAACACTACAATACTCGATCTGACCTGAGCAATAATCAAAAACAAAACAACTCGGATCAGGACTAACATTCCCATAGAAGTAAATCAAATCAAATGAAATGTTCAATAAAATGCATCAGTAACTTAAAGGATGTTTGGGGCCACCATCCTCTAAGGATCCGTTAAACTAATATCATATGCTATTATAATAGCGTCTATAGTCAAATATAACATATTAAAATAGCATAAGCAGGATTACATTTTTAACCTTGCACTGTTTATAAACATTGTCGTAAACATTGCATATAAAACACGAGTAACGGTCGGTGGATAGTGATGCGCCGCTATATGACAACGTCAAATCAAAATCGTAGGGAGATCGATCAGGATAATATGACAAGGCATACGAGGAATACCCACGGAAGGATTCTACCGATGCACGCCCGAACCGGTGGTAACACATAGCAGCAACTACCGCCCACCTCGAACACCACTCTCATAATCAAGGGTGGCCACCAATCAAATCACAAATAATAGATATAGTTCGAAGAAGTGTGCTCGATGGAGGTACGACCTCACTTAATCACGGTATAGCACCTATTTTAGTCATTTTAATTATGACCCGAAGGTCAAGGCTATCCATCAACGTTCTCTTTCTTCAATCCAGTAATCGCAACCAAACCATCCTACTTCATTCTGGAACTCCACCGCGTATAGAGTTGTTAAAGTGGTTTTTGGTATTGGCAAAGAGTATTACAATATCTGATCCCGGTCTCTTTAACAACCAAATGTTTACATTTTTCACACCGTGGCCATTTTGATAAAATCATGTCTTGAAATATATTGATTTAAGAAATTTCTTTAATTCAAACCAAATAGTTTATGAATCAATTCCATATATAAAAAAAATTCAATTCATATTTAGTCAATTTATAATCGAATTCATTTATTTATCAACTATAAATTCAAATTCAAATCAATTACGCAATTGACACGACCCGAACTTCCCCGGTAAGGAAAGCCCGAATTGCGTTGAGGACAAGACCAATCAGAACGCAAACAGAAGAACATTTCATTGTTAATTACACAATTCCATCAAAATACAAGAATATACAGAGTAATGAATAAATATTACACAGAAATAAATATCAGAGATTACAATAATTTACATAGCAGCGGAAAAATAATAAAACACACAACTAGAAGTAATACACGGATACAGAGCTTTCCGAGCATCGTTCCAGTTGTAAATCATGATCCTGTGAATATAAATCTGCAAAACCAAAACTACTAGCTACCCGTGTGGAAAATAGGGGCACCCAGAGTTTAGGTTAAAACAATAAACTCCAGGTCAGTCATATGACTGGTGTGAGAACTAAAACAGTTATTAATCTTTATTTTTAAAGTTAGGTAAATCGAGGGACCCCGCCGTATAACACGGAACGAGTTTCCTCCCAAGAATACCAGTGCATAAAACAAACAGCGCAATGCTAAATAAAGAAGAATGAAGCTATTATAAGACCCAGGTCCCATCACACAATGCAACGCAAGCCGTAGGATAGGGTTTTTACCTTATAATAGCCAAAGAATGCTTGATACGTTTAAAAACAGATTATTTTGATATTACTATAAGTGTATAGTGTCAAAACAATTTCAATCATAAGTATCAATCATAGACGGCATAAGTGTCCCATACCACTATGTCGCCAATACTAGGCTCTACAAATAAAACCGCAAAGTCACGTATTGGAAATTGGATTTCCGTCATGAGTCGAGGCAAGGGGCAAGCTCCTCTCCGATTCGAGACACTCTAGCAAATGTCTCAGGACCACACACAGCGATCCCTTGGAACCTCCAAGGCCGGTCCTCTCTTACTTTTGAGGATTAGTTATTCCTGAACACACGTTTCCCGGTCCTATAGGACCTATATATAATGGTCTATACGTCGGCTCATATAGTGCCAATTACCGACCATATATTCGAGGCGCCTCGCATTCCAACAACCACACAGGTGAAAGTATATATAAATATCAGCCAGTTTAAGCACTGACACCACCACTAGCTAGAAAGAAACGTCGTGCACTCCTTGGGTCCTTATCCCGTTTTTGACTCATACCGAGGTGAGGCTCGCGAATTAACGCCATACACAAAGCTGTGCCACACAGGCCGTGCTTTGATCATCAACCACAAGACCTTGCTTTTCAACAGAAGCCTTGATCATTTGCCACTTAGGCGTGCCACACAGGCAATTCACACCATGCGACTAATGTCCATCGATATACAACCTCTGAGCTCGTATGTCTCAGAGAAGGGCGTTAAGCAAGAGAATAAATTCTACGCTGCCAAACAGATGTATATTTAATAGAGATCAATCAACACAGAATAAAATCCAATGTCAGACACACAGTCCATTTACAAGTTCGTTCTGGGTCTGAACGAAACCGAAGGCTCTTTCCTCGCATATCCATCGATCTCCAAGTACGTCTGGACGATCACCAATTGATTCCCTCATCTTGGGTGTACAGCCCAATCAAGATCATCAGTAATCACCCAAACGATGTGAAGACTTCCGGTCTTCAACCACCGTCTTCATCTTCGACATATCGTCGAATCTATTATTCAGAATGGGTATAAACCCGGCCTTTCTGAATAACCCGCGTATATAATAAACATGTGTTACACGAACACAACATACGCCTCATTCCAATTTAGAATATTCTTTTATTCAAATTTTTTACATTCTTAGGGAAAGGTTCCCATTAATTTTATCAAAGATAAATTCTTCTAAATTTATTCTTTAATCTTCCTCTGGATATCATTTCAAACCATATTATGATTTTCCAAACTAGTCAGGATTAGCGAACCACACCGAAGTAATTATTTATATTATTTCCTAATCCCAACCTATTCATCCCATGGAGAAAAAATGAAATACTCCATATCTAACACCACGGTGTTATCGGTAAATATTAATTACCATTTCACGTTCAAATCTAATTAAAGATTTAACTATCGCTTTGGAGCAAAACTGGTGGTACTCCATTCTCGATCACTTTTCAGATTTGATAATTTTAAATTATCAATTCACATTTCAATCTAATTAAAGATTCATTAAAACACCACTTAGTTTTAATCTTCTCAAAAGTCAATATCCTGTCTTTAACTGGGTTAAAGAACCAACGTCATCTAAAACACGGTTCACGATAAACCCAAAATCACATTCAAATTCAATTCCAATTAAATATTATTTAATTGGTACACTTCATTAAATCTAAATAGAAAGATTTAATCTTTTCTACACCGGATCCAAGAACAGTGTTATTCAAGACATCATTCACGACGAACCCAAAATCTCATTTGATATTAAATACAAGCCTCTGAATAGAAAAAATATCGGCTTATATTCAATATCAAATTCTGAAACCAACAAATATCGTATTGGAAATAACGATATAAATATATCTTTCAAATTTCCACAACCATATCTGTATAATCACGAAATCCAACATCGAAATATTCCGAAGATAATTTCGATCCAAATCCATTCCAATTCGTATATTGGAAATTCTGATTATTTTTAAAACCACTTTCAAATTCAATTTATTTATTTCAAAAATAAATTGATTTTAATTCCAGTTCAAAAATAGTTCATTTCGATAAAAATATATTTTTATCCTTTCAAATGTGGGATTTTTCGTCCCAATTTTTCCCAAGTCATTTATTATGATTTTACACAATTTATTGATATTTTTAATAATATTATCAAGGCCCGTACAGTTGATTTCCATCAACGGCCATCGAACTGCACTTACAGCGACCTTTTCCAAATTTGATTTGGACATAATTCCAAATCCAACCGTTAGATTTCAAATTTCTAATATTCATTGGAAAGCTCTTTTCGATACAAATCCAACGGTTCCGATTTCAGGAGAATCCGACGGTCGGATCTCCCGTAATGTCCATTCGAAGTCAATGGTCGAAATTCACGAACTGCCGCAGCGTGGCGCTAACTATTCAGGCCATTATATATATATATATATATATATATATATATATATTTCGTCGATTTCCTTTTAAAACGTACTTTATAAATCGTTTTAAATTCGTTTTCAAAACCATCTCAACTCTATATTCAATTTCAAAACAAAATTGAATATTTCATATCATTACTATATAAATGATAATATTTTCAAAACGTTATATTTTGAAATCACTTCCTTTTCTATAATTATTATAAAAACGAATATAATCGATATAAATATCGTTCGCATCAAAATAGTGCAACTCTAATCAACACGGCTTTATATATTTTAATAACTTTGTTATTTTATTCAACAAATGAATATTTATTCTATTCAACACATGAATCTATATTTCTTTCAACACATTAATATTCTCAACACATGAGCACTATCAACACATGACTATTTTTATTATTTAATATATTTTATAAAATTGTAGTAAAGATGTAAATTTTATTGTTAAAATATTTTACTCAACACATGATAAGTTTCAACATAGGAATATTCTCAACACATGAGCATCGTCAACACATGACCATTTATTCTATTCAACACATGAATCTATATTTCTATAATATTCTTTATTTTTCCCAATTGGAATGAGGCCCAATCAATTACCATATAATGTTAATTATATGGATTCCATACAACACATGTATATAATAGCAACTATAAATAATCAACCATCCGGTTTGTGCAGTTGGGCGACGTGTAAAATTTATCGTCCCAATCAATATCCTTCAAATAGGTGTACATAAACAAACCGTCCGGTTTGTAAATGAATATTTATTTATTCACATTCACGTAAAAAAAATTATATTTTTAACGATAATTAACTTATTTCAACACATGAATTTTTATTATCTATTTCACATCACATCACAAACAAACTTCACAACACATCAAACAAGCATACAAGTCATCTATGGTCTGTAGACGACGGATGTCGAGTGCTGCTAAGCACCGTCTGCATCCTAGTATATAATTTTAACTAGAAAAACAAGATTTAAAGTGAGAAGTTCTCACCGACTAGCTAAACCAAACGCCACAACTCTTCATATGTAGAAATCTTCGTCGTGCTCGCCTTTTATCAATTTCACTGCCCGTAGCCACTACATATATAAAAATCACAGTTTTATAATCACTCTATGTGGATAAAAAATCACATTTTTATACCGCTACTACATAGATAAAAATTCTATTTTTACACCGCTACTATATAGATAAAAATTATATTTTTATCACTCCGCTACTATATAGATAAAAATCAAATCTTTCTATCGTTAGTGAATATATAAAAATCACATTTTTATATTGCCATTCAAACGATAAAAAATCATATTTTTACTTTGCCACATATATGATAAAAACATATTTTTATAACGCTAACTTCATAATAAAAATTATATTTTTATCACTTCATTTCAATAAATAAAAATCATATTTTTATTTCTACTTCATATGCATTTACAACGCTTCTTGCTATATAAAAATTATATTTTATAATTTCTACCATATCAAAATCATATCTTTATTATTTCTACTATATAAAAATCTTATCTTTCTTATTTCTACTATATAAAAATCTTATCTTTCTTTGTTTAAAAAAATGTAAACTCTTCTTATTTTAGAAATCTTGTTCACTTTGAAAATCAAATCTTTCTTTATTGGTTTAAAAATCTATTCTTTTCTATACAAAAAATATTTAAAAATAATATAAAAATCCTATTTTTCTTTCTTATAAACTAATTAAAAATAAAAAGGATAAAAAAAGACTTACATTAAACGTGAGGAGGGGGTTTACTGTCGTTCGCCGGAGAGGTGCCGAAAGGGGCGACATCCGTGGAGGTCAGAGGTAGCGGCAGGGGGTGCTGCAAGCGGCGGTGGGGCTGTCATTTGGCCGAAGCGTGGGTCTTTGGGGGATGGCGCGGGTTTAAAAGAGAAGGAGAAGGAGATGAGTGAGAGGGGAGGAAGAAGAGGGGGGGGGGGCGACACCAGCTCCGCCTAAGGCGGCGGCGAAGCCCGGGGGGGCGATCACCTAGCGGCGGCTAGGGCAAACTGGCGCGATTTTTTTTTCTTTATTCGATTTCATATCTGAGCGGTGGAATGAAAGGGGGAGGAGAGAGTATGTATATATATATATATATATATATATATAATTATTTTAAATATTAAAAAGCAACTTTTTATTTTGACCTCGAAATCGAACCCACCAACTGTCGTCCATAGCTAATTACCCCCATTCTGAACACAATGGGATATGTATCGCAGGCTGATTCGATCGTTTCGATCAGTTTTCGTCAAAATCAAAATATAACTCTATATATTGAATTTGAACGCACATTTCAATTTACTGGGGCCACATACAGATTCTAAAAATTCCAGAAAAATTATTTCTTGCTTCGTATTGACGATACGGTCCTAACAAAACTAATTTCGTCGAATTCTGAGACCGTTTGAAAAATGGCCATTTTCCAGTCGATTAAAATCAACTAGAACTAGTCAAACGCGTTTTTTTTTGCCATGCTCACATATTGATTCGAAAAATTATGAATTTTGAAACGTAGCAATAACTTGACATCACAGATCCAACAAAAGTGGTTTCGTCGAAAACCGAGGTCGTTTGCAAAATTTCCATTTTTAAGGGCCAGAATTCCATAGCGACTATTTTGAATATTCAACTGGACATAACTTTTGATTCCCGCTATGAAATTTCAATTTTTCGGATTCGTTGGAAAGATATTCTCAAATAGATTCTAATATTTCTAGTTTCGCTAAAATCCGGTTTATTTTGCACCCGGTACATTCATCTGAAATTAGAAATCGAATTTTCGAACTACCGCGCCATTTTCAATTCCTTTTATAATTATAAATAAATAACTATATTCTAACGACGATCTATATAAATATATACATTCTAATTCTATTCAAAATAAATTTCTCGTCGATATTATTTAAAACAATTCATTTTAAATAATAAAAATTCATCAAAATTGCCAAAATAAAATTTTTAAATTGGCTCAGAATTTCCAGGTTATTACAGCAATTCACGTTCATTTCTTATAAAGTTCAATATTTATGTCAATTCAAAATTCGCATTTAGTTGATTTAAAATAAAATTCATTTCATATCCATTATAGGTTCAAATTCAATTTCAAAACAGTTACACAATTCAAGTTCATCTCTTACAAGTTCATATTTTAAACCAACTCTAATTCATCTCTACTAAAGGTTCATATCAATTCGAATTCAATTTCGTATCTTATATAAGTCCATTCGTTACGTCAAATATAGTCATATGAATTCAAATCTTTATACCTCAGATTGAAATCGTGAATCTTAACCTATTCATCTTTGTTTTTATTATTAAAGTTTATAATATATATATATAAGTTTTAAAATAGGTTTAGAATAAATATTTATTATAATATAAAATTTTAAAATAATCATATGATTTAAAATAAATAAAATTATAAGTAAAATCTTAAATAAATATTTAAATCCATATTTACTCATATAATCATTGTAAAACATATAATTTAAAATTTACAAAACTTAAGTTTTAAAATCTTTAAAATATAAAATCTTAAGTTATTATTTAAAAATCAAATTTCAAAATCATTTTAGTATAAAACATGACCAACGGTGTCCGTATATAGTTTTCTAACCTATGGTGAAGTGATACGGATATTTATCATTTCAACCTGCAATTTATAACATTTCTACGGGTCTATCATTTCAACCCGCAGTCCCAAATTCAATAAAATCATTCAGGTCTATCATTTCAATCCATAATGAATTTTCCCTAATCTAATGTCCATTCGAGTATGTATCATTTCAATCCTTAGTGATTTTTTCCTAAACTAGGGAAATCAACAGCATAGATAAACAATATAGATTATTCATAGCGTTAATACCATTACATCACAAATCATATATTATCAGTGCGCCTACGTGTCATATGAATATCATTGTGCCATATATGAATTTTGTATACATATCAAATAAAACAATTTCTATCAGCATTCTTATACATTTCATAACAATTCATTTATTCTGATCTAACAACCATGAAAAATTTAGGTCAAGTGTGAGATAAACTCACCTTTCGTAGCACATAAATGGAGACAGTAGAAGAATTGACTCAGAATAAACCGACGACTTCTAGGTACGATTTAGAAGAGATTCAACTAGATGATCACTCAATATTTGTTTATTTAAATAAGAGGAGGTTAGGGAGAGTCTTAATAGATAGGTACAACAATTGAGTTTTGGACGGTACGGTATTGGGTTTTGGAACGGTTTCAGAACTCAATCCCAAATTTAATTTGACAAAATAAAAATAAACACAAAACTCTTTTATAAAATATTATATAAATATCTCTATGTACATAAAAACACAATAAATTTATAACATATATATTTATTTATTTAAAATTCAATGCACACCGCAAACACACAACATAAAATAAAATTATAACATATATTATAAATTATATAAATACATCCAAAGCTTTATATATTATAAAATATATATAAACACCCCAAAACCATTATATAACTATATATATGTTCATTATAAATTACATATATAAACACATACATAAAAATATGAACACAGTACTCAAACATCTAAAAGCGCACAGTAAGCCGTATATTTTATATATAAAACACATATGCATACACGAGGAAAACACTGAAGAAAAATAACACTCTTTCACCTTTCACAAAACCTTGTATATTTAAATATGAAAACAACACTACTCACACATCGAACACAAACATATAAATCACGCGCACAAGACCCAAAAGAAATAATACCAAAATAAACTCTTGACAGCAAAACTTATTATTATTATTATTACGCAAGAGCTTCTTTGTGACAAACAAGACACCGCAAGCTTAGTTTCAGCTAATCCACCCCATGCATCACATGCCACACACGCAAAGCACAATCAGCACAAAACCAAACTCGCGCACACAACTATCATGACTCACGCATGAACATGATAAGGGACTCACGCACGCACACACATATATCCACACACGCTATATGTTTAAAATATTAAAATTACAAAACTTAAAATTTCAAAATTTATATATAATATATATTTTCAAGTTTTGTAAATAACATATATATGTATATACATTTTTCAAAACCATTAAATTTTCCAAAACATATAATTTTTCTAAACCTGTAAATACATTCAAATTATGCATGTACACAAACTACAAGTAACACATACATCTTATCTTCAAAATGGAAATCTTTTTATTTAAAGCATGAGATCTGGAGACTTCAAAACGGAAGTGTATATATAAATATCAATTCTTTATTTTAAAAAAGAAATCCCCATATTGTATTCAAACTATATAAAATACACAAGCTGAAAAGCTTCATACTTTTTATTTATTTTAGCAAGTCTGAGAACATACATATATAACATCATCAAAACTAAAAATCAAAACATTGCATTTATTTTTCATATTCTACAAAGACAAAAATAACCGAACCTTATATATATATGAGACATTGCTACCAAAATTGCACTTGTATGTAATATTTAGAACCCCAAAACAAAGAGAACAAGCAAAAAGAACAAACCATATGAACAGGAACTTGCAATAGAAAGCACAACATATATCAGTTTAATGAATTATATATATATATATGGTGGTGGGTTGCTGCCGTTGGGGCGTTGATCTGGAAGACATGGAGGAGGAAGGAAGGGATTCGACATGCTTAGGAAAGATGGTTTGCAGGCGATGGGATGGAGCGGGATTCACGATGGGAAAGACTCACAAGTTATTTTTTTGCGTGAAGAAGAAAATGAGTTTAGGAATTTGTGGTTTTGTGATGGGGAAAGGAGAACATCGGTGGACAAGGAAAAGGGTGAAATGAATTTGCAAAGGGAATAAAAGAATGAATCAACTTTTATATGGTATTGTTTTATATATTTTAACGTATATACCAACAATTTCAGCATTGCATTTATTTTCCAGCGGGACCATGCATTTGGAAAGGAAACAAATTTGAACGGAAATTGAGGAAAAATAAGGCAATGGATTTAAAGAAAATGGAAGTTGTTGTGAATACGGTGAAAACTAAATAAGTGATGGGAAAGAATGAATGGGCAAGAAAGAAACATATATATAGAGAGAGGAAAGTCTGATGGTTTTGTGCGTTATAAATGGAATGGCCACAAATTAATCCATGTGAATAATCAGTAAGATGGAATCAATGAGTTAGTAAGTTTCGAATGGCGTTATAAACGGATTAGCCACAAATATAAAAGGAGGCATTAATAAGTTTCTAAATCCAACGTAAAGAAATTTGAAATAAAACAAATGTTTGGAAATAAAATAAAAAAAGATTGGAAGAATTTAAACAGCTTTATTGGTAACATGTGGGAAGGACTTAAATAGAAAAGCATTTAAAACATCAAGTTACATACACGAACATAAATAAGATTCTAAAATATTTAATATTGATTTGTATTCTTAAATTATATCTATATCAAAACACATTCATTTGTTTTATAAAATAGAAAATAAATTTGTTTTTAATCAAAATAAATATTATTTTAATAAAATCCAAACAAATAATATAAATATAACAAAATTTAAATCATTAAATAAAATTCACTTTAAATTTCAGGTTGTTACAAAAACCCTTTACTGGTTTCTTTATAAAGACACATAGACAAACGCTATTGTTTTTATACCCAGCTTTTACCAAATATTCACTAAGATGGTTATACCACATTCTTCCATATTGTTTCAAATCGTATAGTGATCGTCTCAGTTTAATTAGTATATCGACTTTGATTTTGCTTCAGGTAACTTATATCCATCTGGGATTCTCAGTAAATATCGGTATCCAATTCACCGTATAGATAAGCTATTACAACATCAGTTAATATTATATCAATCTTCTCAGAAATTACAAGGCTTATCTAATATCAAAATGAAATGACATCAATAATAGGAGAGTATGATTCTTTAAAGTCGAAACCTGTTCTCTACAGAAAACCTTGTACAACAAGTCATGCCTTGTATGTCATAACTTCATTTTATCAGTTCATTTTCTTATTTAAAGCGGCTTTTCTTCGATTTGTATACTACTGATATTCAGTTATGAATACACTTCATGTGCTTACAATTTTGTGTTTCAATCAGGTTTACATATTGCAGTTTACGTTTGATGATTAAGGTAGGTTTCATTACAACAACACTAAGCAGGAAATAATATACTCATCTTAAAGTATATCAAGATCTTCATTACAACAATACTTAGAAGAATGAAGTATATCAAGTTTTTCGTTACAACAATACTTAGGATATTCAAGTATATCAAGATTTTCATTACAACAACACTAAGCGAGAAGTAATCTACTCATCTTGAAGCATATCATGATTTTCATTACAACAATACTTAGAAGAATATTATAATATATCGTCTGTTAGACCAAAAAGTGGTTCTAACACCCAAATTATATCGATTCACAGAAATTAAAACCAGAACTGAAAGAAAATGCAGCAAACACACCAAAATTATAGTGGTTCGGCATTAAAGAGCCAACATCCACTTTATATGACTTTGATTATACGTTTGAATGCATGTACAATCAAGATATTCTCTCAATTTCACTTTTACAATAATGATTCACTCAATAAATTCGGAATACTTCTAATTAGAAATAGTAGATTTTTGGTAATGGTGGAATCAGAGCTCCGAATTGCCAAAACATCCTTAAAAATGCCAAGTGCTGGGTGATTTCTGTAGGTGGTTCGTGAGGGAATGTGGGACCAATCTCGAGAATCTCAGACCCGTTCGTGAGTGGATGGAGAAATGGTCAAGGTAGCCGTTACCCACACGTGTCACCAGATCCCTCAATTTCGGTTCATGGAAGACCAAGCTTAGGCCTTTCTTTCCTAGAGTTGAGGTCGGTTCCGGATGCAGGGGCGAGCCGGGTCGTGAAGCTACTCACGAGCGAGTTACAGGATTGAACCACGATCGGGGCACGGGTATGGATCACGAACGGGTCATGATGGTGAGGGGTCACGAGCTGAGTCACGAGTGGGGTTCCAAGAGGAAGTCCACAAGCCACATCATGGACTCACGGCCGAGGTGTGTTTGCACTGAACTTGGATGTGTAAGTCTTTGTCCGTCTAATTACGAATATTTTTACTCTTGGTGGCTTGATCAAAAAGCTTGCCAACATTTTGCCCCCTCGAAGTATGTTTTATTAAGGATGGAACATGCTTCGAAATTGCCAAGCTGTCTTTTCCCGAAACGGTGTAAGTCAACAATCGTATTTGTTCATACTGTCGCGCTGCTTCACAAAGTTATGCCTATTTATGAATCCACATTTTCTTATGTCTCTAGACGGGTATAAATATCAGATTGAGTTTCCAGTTATTTTTTCGTTTATTAGTTGACTCCAATCTTTGAATTTCAGAGCACACGGTGAACGATTCTTCAAGTAAGCCCTTAAATTTCCATAAACATGTTTAAAGATGTTCATTACTTCTGCAGATAAAAAGTTTTAGTTTTTCAACTCGACAACCATCCCAAAATCTTGGTTGCTAAGTCATGCTATAGATCGTGCCATTTGGGTCGGCGTATGTCACGAACCGATGGTAAAGCATGCCCCTGCGCTGGCAACCATATGGCCAGTTAGGTGTTCATGGCCCATCGGGCCGAACCGATCCATCAAGACAAAAAAGAGAAGACTGTCCTCACAGAGGCTATAAAAGCCGATTTACTACTCACTCTACATCTTTTACTCCGGTTACTTTTCTCCTTTCTACAGTTCTCATTTCCCTACAACAGATGAAACCCTTACCTCCAAAAACTCATATAAAATTGCAATCATTTGTTTGATTTGAAAAGGTAATAGAAATGAATGGGTTTTTTTATTTCAATTACCGCTCTGTTGTTCAGATAACATGCCGATTAGGCTGTTGATTTCTTTGATTCTCATGGGATCGTCGTCGACTTCTGTGTCGTCAACAGTTCCAGTGATGACGGTGGTGGAGCTCGTGGAGTTAGGAATTGAAAGAGGCGATGTACCGAGTGGTTGTGAACTGAGGAAGCAAGGTTGAGGAATTTTAAGGCGATGTCACTGTTGGGGATCGGCTTGTGATGGCGATTGAAGAGTGGCTTGGATGGGAGATGAGTCCCTGCACATAGGATCGTGGAGATGGGCTAAGTGTCAGGGTCGGATCATGGATGGGAAAGAGGCATCGGTTCGTGAGAGGGGATAGTGAGGTGGGTCGCGGTGATAGTTCGCAAGTCACTCATACACTAGCCGTCGAGTTTTAAATCTTAATCTTCGAACCAGGTCCAAATCACGACCCGGGCCTCCGTTCACGAGACGTACCCGATTATGAGCCATTTCATAATTACGAATCGAACTCTTCCCTACGAGCCGACCCTTAGTCATGAGCTGATTCTATGATTGCGAGCCGATGTTTATCCATGAACTATGCTTGAGCCGTGAACCGGACCTCCCCGTGATGAGCCGAATCTTATAACTACATAAGCTAATTCATCCTCGAGCCAATCCTTTAACTATTTCCGACTAAGTAACATCAATTAATCGAATACAATGACTTATACTTCAATCAAGAACCCATTATAATTTGGATAACTCAAAGAATAGTTAGAGTATAGCCCTCGAGACGAACTTCTTGAACTGGATTGAACGGAGACTTAACTTAAAGATCCACTATGATCAATAATTCTCCCATTTATTTTACTTTATGTTTTTCTCTTCAATACTGCATACACTGGCACTTGGGCACACACGGGGTTCACGGGAAACTACATTCGAATCTCTCGTGTTTGTTTACCAACACAGCAGACAAGTCTGATAGACGCTCAACAAGATTATCTGAGAAGAGTGCAGATACATAACCATCAAAGCTATTACAATCCTGACGTACTTTCGTCGGACCCAAATTGGAATAATTCTGGATCTAATTATGAAACGGATATTGATGCAAAATCAACATCTTCTAAAAGCACATCACTTAAGGAAGAAGAAGAGGACGGATTGGAGATATCTGTGCCCTAGATGAACTTAAGGGTGTCAAAAAGTTAGACGATCCGAGTGATTCCAAGACTTCCAAACTGGATGATTTAAAATTAAAGAAACTCTGCTTAAGGCACGGGATCCCATGGGATGACGTTAGAACCCCAGAGAAAGGGGATAGACCCCGTTCTGCTCCAGAGGGGTATATGGCCATCAGTAAGGTCATGTGCTCAATAGGCGCTATTCCTCCGTTACCTCTTATTGTAGTTGGTATCTTGAGACGACTGTGTATTGCTCCTATGCCATCTTTACCCCAATGCTTACGCTGCTCTATATACCTTATATATTGCATAAGTAGAAATTCTAGGAACCAAGCTTATTTATAAGGACTTGAACTTTTACTACCATTTTAAACATCAATCGACAAGGACCCCAAATTTTGTTTTCTATGATTTTATCCCTTCTAGGAAAGTCCTAAGTGAGGGACATAGCAACATGGGGGATGCTAAGTCTGACTGGTTCTATATAAAGCATTAGGCTGGTTGTGCGAGGAGGTGGTTGCAATCAAGTAGGTTTTAGATCCTTTAGTATCTGCTTTAATTACACAAAGCAATATACTAATACTTAATTTCTTTTCACAGTTCCCAACCCCAAGAAGCAAGAGGGTAAAATGTATGAAGATTGCTTGTCTCGCCTTGTAAAAAGCAACTCACATTTTTGGAAAATCAAGAAGTGCATAACCGATGAGAACCTTCATAAACATCATCTTCTTGATGTAAGATTTGGGCTTGGTCAAGGTGGCAGGCCTTACAAGTATGTACCCCTACTCAGATGATTTGGGAATCTAGCAGCATGCCCCCGGCCTAGGGGGAAGTGACCACGGAAGCTAAGAAGACAATCGAGTTTCCTAAAAGTCCTTCACCTATGGACGTTCAAGATGACGAAGAGATGAACATATACAAAGGAGGTGAAGTTTGAGCCGACGAACCAAAGGATATTTCCATCCCCGAATGGGAGACTTCTCCCAAGACACCACCGCCAACTCAGCCCTTGACTCATGATTCTTTAACAGAGGAACAAATATATGTGGATTTAGACAAACTCCCCTTGCCGGATAACATTTACACATCAGTGGATTTTGGAGCGGAACCGTTCTACCTTATCTCCGAGTAAGAATCCACTCCTGGCAAAGAAAAGGAAACTGTACAGATGAGCCTAACTCCGGGCCCTGGTCTGTTAGGGGGGATCACACGGGACACACACATCACATGCACCACATGTCAC
The DNA here is from genome assembly GCA_030737875.1 of Allium sativum. Classification (NCBI taxonomy): domain Eukaryota; kingdom Viridiplantae; phylum Streptophyta; class Magnoliopsida; order Asparagales; family Amaryllidaceae; genus Allium; species Allium sativum. The sequence continues at coordinate 115,358,475 of CM060909.1, forward strand.
AACATTCATACACTGTATGTACTCATGGTTCTTACACTTGCTTGTTACTTTTATAGGAAAAATGCCTCGTCTTCGCACCTATTCTCATTGTGAACTTTGTGAGTGCATGCTCATATTCAATCTCGTAACCGAACATGATCGCAGTGATATTTGGGGAAGAGATACTAAGAAACACTATGATTCTTATCAGCCTCATTTTTCGCTCTCTCCCTCTCCTTCAAGGCAAGATCCTGAAAAGCTACACAGTCATCAAGTGCCACATGTAGGAGGTAAACAACTTCCCAAAGCTCCGATTCCACGATGGGTATCCCTCCTCCGGATAAGTCCTCCAAGAAGCATCATGAATCCAAGGACAAGCGTAAAGACTTGAGCAAAGGCTTGGAAAAGGGAGAGAAAGCTCTAGTCCCATCCGGACAGGGAAACATTGATATTACCACTACACAGAAGATGACCCTTACCCCGGAAAATCAGGCAAAGGTGGAGCATTACAGGAGCAGTTCCCCAACTTCTACTTTGGCAGGATCCTCTTCTTTCCGGATCTCGAGCCAGTTTCCAATGATTGGGACACAGAAGTCGTTAACCGAGTGGGCCACGTGTCTACTCAATATAGGGCAATGAAGAAGCATGCCAAGAAGCTTTCAGAGGTTATCCACCATCTGGAAATGGACGTGGCGAGAGTTAAAGAAAAGGCTGAACACGATATCAAGGCCAGGGATAAGGCTGAGAAGCAACTTGAAGATACTCAAGATCTTCTTGCCTTAGCTCATAGGGATACCGAAAGTTATAAGATGCAATTAGAGGTTGCGTAGAAATGTTTCCACCTCGAGCTTGATTCGAACAGCCAAGAGCGCACGACTATGAAAAAGGAGATAGAAGATCTCAAATCAATTAATACTGAGTTGAAAACATCACAGGACTGCTTTGCCATGGAAAAGGCTGCTTAGGAGAAGGAAATGGCAAGATTAAAGGATAAACTTGCTCATGCTGAGGAGAGAGTAGCTCTCGCTGAAGGGCATGCTAATAAAACCCTTGAGTCCACCTCGAATGCTGCCGCTAAACTTTCCACGACTGAACAAGAGATAGAAGGATTTGATGAATTATTGATGGACATTTTCGCTCAAGTCATTCGAACTCGAGACATCTCTTGGATCAAGGACTATCCCACCACCTTAGCTGACGTATGGGACCAAATCGTCGAAAGCGAGAAACAACGTCTAAAGGTTGAGGTTGTCGACGAGAATGAGCTTATGTAGACTTTTCTTAGAGGTGACGAACCTGAGAGACTGGCAGAGGGCAGACGTATGATTAAATAATCTATGGAGGAAGAAAGGCTTAAGCTCAAGGGCAAGAATAAGGTTGATGAAGGTTCAAGCTCGACCATGGAGCTCAAGACTTCTAGGGTCGACGAGTATAACCCTGGTGACCCGCTAATCTCTGAAATTCATGTTCCCCAACCTGTTGGGGTTTCTACAGAAACTCCGAATGAGCAGTCGGCGGAAGGTATCTCCACATTCTCTCCATAATTTGTTAAAGATGTCATAACTTGTCATCCCACTATGGAGCAAAAAATTGAGAAGACCACATTTTCTCCCAAATTAAAAACAGTTGCTTCTCATAATGTAGGTGCTAAGTCGACCGAGGGGACTGTAGCAAAGCAAGCAAAGGTCGAGAAGGTCACCATATCTTCAATCCCTAAGGTCCCTGAAGTCCCTAAACAGACCGAGGTCGAAGCGACAGAGAAGGCCATTGTGCTATCGAGCACTGATGCTCCTAAGGATGCTGAAATGATTGGAGCCTTGAAGGACCCTGACGGTGATGATGGGGATGAAGAAGAGGATGTCACTATCACAGGAGATACAAAGGATGATGATAATCTGACCTTGGCCGATATGAAGGCCAGAAAGGATGAGCAACTGAGAGTTGAGGTTGAGAAGGGCCTTTAAATGTTCCACCTCTCTCTGCAGTTGCTCCTGGATCTGAACTTATTATAAATCTCTCCTCCAAGTCGATAACTACACAACTTGCGTCCCAGTCCTCTGACGCTCCACAAGATCCTCCTTCGGATAAGAAGAAGAGGAAAAAAACACGATAAATTTGATGCTAACAAGGAGGAGCAAGAGAAAAAGAAGAAAGAGAAAATACCGAAGCCGTCTCCGAAACTCAAGTAGAGCTAGTTTACTTTTGCTCGCTTTAAGTTTCTGGCCTTATGATGTAATTGTGAGAGTGGCCCTCACATTTTGACTAGCTTGTAGTTCTGTACTTTGTAAATGGAATCATGTTTCTTTCGCATTATTGTGTACCTGCGATTATCATACTTAGTCATACATGAACATTCAGATCATAACTAAGTTAAAATCACATCATAAACCATTCTGGCAATGAAAAATTAAAACTGCACTACGCGTATATGTGTATGGTGTGTATGCCCCCAATCAGTTATTAACATGATGCCTGGCCAGGGCTTGTTGAGGATTGATTAGGATCATATAAGTGTTGCCCCCATGCCAGGGAATGAGGGGTTCAGGCTCAACTTTCATTCTTGTTCTCAGTCCTGCAGCGGGATAGGAGCCCTTTCGTGGCATTTAATCAAAACGCCTTTATACTCTCTTGTCGTATGTCCAGGATAGAGTTCAAACTCAGCTTTCGGTTTTCCCCCTAATCCTTCAGTGGGGCAGGAGTTCATTTGTGGCGCTCAGTCCCTGGCGCCTTTATACTCTCCCGTCAGATGCTAAGGGTAGAGTGAAGTCGAGGCGGTCTTTTGATCACGGTGCACCTTCACGCCTCGTGGACAATTCATTTCCTTGTCCTTTATACTCTTTCTCAGGTCACGAGTGTTAGAGTGTCCGAGGTTGTGTCGTTTTCTTCATTACATCCCCAATGTACTATATGCTATTGACCTTCTGGTTTGAAAGAAGATTCATTGAATTACGTGTTTCAGGATGGTCGTAAGGTTTATGACAAATATCACAATTATAATAGCTCATATGAATAAAAAATGAAAGAATGAATAAGAAATGGTGCGATAAAAGTAAATGACACACGTTATTTTATAGCGGTTTGGTCGAATCATGACCTACATCCACTTTATAATCTTTTGCTTATGTTATCAGACTGTTCTAGGCAAGTCATGCCTTTTTACATGGTCCTTAAAACAAAAGAGTAAAAGTGACAATTTCATGTCAAGTAATGCCGCAAATGCTGGGTATTCCACACTCTGGGGATTTCATCTCCATCCACAGTCGCTAGCTTGAAGGATCCATTATCAAGCCTCCGCAAGATGGCATATGGTCCTTCCCATTTTGGACCCAAATGGACTGGGGGTGGAAAGACATGCTTTAGAACCAAGTCTCCGGGTTCTAAGGTTCGAGCTCGGACCTTCTTGTTGTAATATCGGGCAACCTGTTTCTTGTGTCTCAAGGCACGCAGGTCCGCTTCGTCCCTTTTTTCTCCAACCATATCCAGGTACTCGAGGAGCAGTTTATTGTTAGTCATTGGGTCATAGTAAGTGGTTCTATGGGATGGTACTTCTAACTCGGCCGAGATGACCGCTTCTGACCTGAAAGCGAGGGAGAAGTGGGTGTGCCTCGTGGCTGATTTATAAGTCGTTCTGTAGGCCTACAATTTAAAAGGTAACTCGTCGACCCACATGGCTCTGGCCCGCTTCAGTCGCTTCTTCAAAACGGACTTAATTACTTTGTTTACCGCTTCTACTTGTCCATTTGACTGCCGATACGCTACAACAGTGTACCTTTTTTCTACATGGTATTTCTGGCAGAAGTCTTGGAACTCGGTATTATCAAACTGGGTCCCATTATCTGTTATGATAATCTTCGGGATCCCGAATAAACATATAATATTTCTGACGACGAATTTTATCACTCGCTTAGTTGTGATTGTGGTCAACGGTTCTGCTTCGACCCATTTCGTAAAGTAATCCACAACTACAATGGCGAATTTTTCTCCGCACTTTGCAATGGGAAGGTTTCCAATAATGTCAATTCCCCATACAGCAAAAGGCCACGGCTCATCATCCTTTTTAATTGGCTAGGAGGTTCCCTAGGGATCTTAGAAAATTTCTAGTATTTGTCGCAATGTCGTGCATATCACATCTTTATTCATGGTAGGCCAGAAATAACCATATCGTAATATCTTCTTAGCCAACGTTTGACCTCCGATGTGGTCGCCACATTTACCTTCATGTACATCCCTCAATACCCGCTCGATGTCGTCATGGGTTATACACCGGAGGAGTGACATCGAGAATCCCTGTCTGTAGAGGACCTCGCCTTGCATAACGTATCTAGAGGCCTTTCAAATAATAGCACATCTCTCGCTTTTCTTGGTTGGAAGCGTTCCATTCATCAGGAAGTTTTTTAGGGGTGTCATCCACGACTCCCTTTCCGGCTCAATTGCCAGTACAGGATCAATTTCCATCTGTTCGATACTTGGAAGCTCCAATATTTCAATCAGGACCATCTCTGTGTCCTCAGGACTGTCAGAAATAGCTAGCTTGGCTAACTTATCTGCCTTCTGATTCTATGATCGGGGAATATGGGTTATAACGTAGTGCTCAAACCGCCCAGCAGCTTTCTTACTTCTCTTAAATATTATACAAGCCTTGGCCCCTTGGCCTGAAACTCCTCATTAACCTGGTTCACGATTATCTTGGAATCGCAGAAAATATCCAACCTCGGTATCCCTAACTCTTTTACAAGCTTTAGCCCAACAATCAGGGCTTCATATTATGAGTCTTATTCGTGGCATGAAATTCTAACCTTAGAGCATAGTATATTGATCGTTTCTCAGGGGTGACGAAGACAACTCCGGCGCCACACCGCCTATCATTCTTGGCACCGTTTGTATAAAGCTTCCAGGTGGTAGGATCTAATAGGCGTTCTAAGGGGCCTGCCTCTTCGCTTGTTACATCTTCTTCAGGAATAGTAAACTCCACTATGAAATCTGCCAATACTTTCCCCCTTATTGATCTTCGAGGTTGGAAGTTCAAATCAAACTGGCTTAACTCTATATTCCATTTGAGTATCCTTCCAGATGTTTCTGGTCTCTCCAATACCTGTCAGAGAGGGTGGTCAGTGTATATAGTGATAGGGTGAGCCTGAAAATAGTGACAAAGTTTATTGGATGTGATCAGTAGGCTATATACAAGTTTTTCTATCCTCGGGTAGTTTCGCTCTACTGTTGCCAGTTTTTTACTCACGTAATACACTGGCCTGTGGACCTTATCTTCTTCTCTTACCAAAGCTAAACTTATTGCATGGGATGATACCGCTAAGTATACAAACAAATCTTCATGGTCAACTGATTTGGACACTATCGGAGGTCTTTCCAAATGAGTAAGAAGGTTCTGGAATGCTTCAACACAATCATGAGTCCATTGGAAGTTGCGTTTGCCTTGCTTTATCAGATCAAAGAATGGAATGCACTTATCCGTAGCTTTAGAAATAAATCTACTTAATGTTGCCACTTTCCCAGCGAGACTCTGTACATCCTTAATCTGCCTTGGCTCCTGAATATTTCTGATTACTGTGAACTGATCTGGATTGATTTGGATCCATCGAGAGCTGATAATAAACCCCAAGAATTTCCCGTAGGCAACTCCAAATGAACATTTCAGGGAGTTGAGCTTCATTCCATATCATCGAAGGATATTAAACATTTCAGCTAGGTTAGTAGTATAGTCAGATGACTGCCTGGATTTCACAAGCATATCATCGACATACACCTCCATCATTTTCCCAATCTGATTATAGAACATTCTATTCATCAAGCATTGGTATGTTGCTCTGGCATTCTTCAAACCAAAGGGCATCACCACATAACAATATAGTCACAAATCCGTGATGAAGCCGGTATGTTCCTGGTATGGAACATGCATGGAATTTGGTTATATCCTGAGTATGCATCCATGAAGGAGAGAAGCTCATGACCCGCTATTGAATCCACCAATTGGTCAATTCTAGAAAGCGGGAAACTGTCCTTTGTGCAAGTTTGTTTAAATCTGAGAAATCAATGCATGTGCGCCATTTTCCGTTGGCCTTCTTTTCCAAAACGGGATTTGAGATCCATTCTGGGTAAGTCGAATCTCTAATGAATCCGTTGCTTCCCAACTTTTCAACTTCTTCCTTCAAGGCGGCTGACCTCTCCGGCCAAGCATTTGCCTCTATAGCTTATTGCATGGATGTTTTGGGTTGATACTCAGTGAGTGGCTCATAATTGAGGGTGATATCCCACACATATCAACGTGGGTCCAAGCAAATACATCCAAGTTTTCCTTTAAAAAGTCAGTCAATTCCTTTGCTTGAAGCGGGTCTAGTTGGGATCCAATCTTTAAAACCTTCGTTGAATCATCATCGTCAATTGGGATATCCACAGTTGTTTCATTGGGCGTTGCCATTCTGTCCCTAGGCTCCTCGTCCTCTCTGGGATCTATGTCCTCGGGCAGTTCTCAGGACGACTCCCTCGGGGTCGTCCCCCTTAATTGCTATGTTGAATCCTCCTTCGCGAGAAAGGAAGCACCTTTAGTTTCTATGTTTAATCCTTTCAGTAACATCTTCAATTCCACCATATAGCAGGCTCGTCCAGTGGACTAATCACCTCTAATTACTCTCACTCCTGCTTCGGTCGGGAATTTCCACAATAAGCATCAGGGCACAATGCAGGCCTTGAATTCTGCAAGGACCGGTCGGCCCAAGAAGGCGTTATAGGGTGAGTCAACATCCAAAACTACAAACGGGAGAATTCTCATCCTCCAGAGGTCTCCTTCTCCCAATGTCACTGATAATTCTACATATCCCATTGGAGCTATCGAGGCCCCATTGAAGTCGCGTATCCATCCCTTGCAAGACTTCAAATCTTTTTCTTCGAGTTTCATCTGATCGAATGCTTTCTTAAAGAGAATATTAATTGAATTCCCCTTGTCCACTAATACCTTGTGAACTAGAGAAGTACCTATAGTGGTGGTGATCACAAATGGGTCCTCGGTAAGTGATTGAACTCCAATATTATCTCTATCACGAAATATGAAATCATTTGACATCGTTTTCTGTTGCTTTACCGGGGAGACATCTTCGGAGTTACTACACTCCCCCACTTGGAGGTGCTTAGCTGCATTCACATATTGGTACATTGCCCTATAGGTATGTCTAGCTGGATGGGGTCCTCCCACTATAGTGTTGATAACAATATTCTTTCCCTTCTACTGAGCAGTGGGCCTAGAAGCGGGTTGGCTTTGATTCGGGGCCTCTACGGCTGGCCCCCTGTCTTTGGAGCAATCTTATATTCGTCCAACTTTCCTTCCCGAAGCAGTTTTTCAACCACGTCTCTTAAATGGCGACATTCGTTTGTGGAGTGACCGTAAGTTTGATGGAAAAGGCAGAACTTTCCTATTTCTCGTTCCTTCTCCGTGGAGTCCCTTGGAGGAGGCCTCTTATATTGAAGAACATTATAGGTGTCCAAGAAGATATTTTCCAATGTGTCATTCAGAGGTGTGAGGTTCTCAAATGTTTTGAACCAAGTTCTCTTCTGTGCATCATTCCTTCGATTCCTTTTCTTGTTATCATTTTCGGTTTGGCGACCATTTCCCTGGTTCTTATTACCGACGTTGACTTCCACTTTCCCAGAACTATCGCCAGACTGTTTAATGGCCACATTACTCAGTATATCCTCCTTATAGGAGGCTTTCCTCTTTCGATTAGCATACAATTCATCCTGACGTAGACGGATATTGGCTTTCTCACAGAAAATTTCCCGGATCAGTGGCTATTTTCCGGCTAAGTATTTTCCAAACTCGGTATCTTTGTCTACTCCATCAATCAGTGCCATCAGGACGGATTGTTTGTGGGGATCTCTTACTTCGGTGACTTCCAAATTAAAACGATCCATGTATGATCTTAGGGTCTCATCAGGGCGTTGTTTAATGAGTGAAAATTCAATGACGTTCTTGGACCTCTATGCATGGAGTCGGAATTGGTTTATAAACCTTTTGCTTAACTCTTTGAAATTGGCAATTAATCATGCAGGCAAGCGTGTAAACCACATTAAAGCCACATCCTCTAAGAAGATCGGGAATACTTTGCATTTCAGTGCATCGAGAGTGGCAGCAGCATTCATATACCATGAATATCTCACTAAATGCTGAACCGGGTACGTCCTGCCCGAATAACGGTTCATAGTCGGCATGTTGAATCACCTTGGGAATCAGACGTCCAATATATCATCAGTGAATGGGGTATGACTACGGTCTATACCCCCAATCCTCGTTCCTTTATCCACGGGTGTCTTCCATGATCTGCCTCACTATTGCCTCAATGTCAACATTAGTCAAGGTGGATTCTGGATCAGGATCCTTGTCCTGCAGGGCCCCCCGATATCTCTTTGATGTACTGCTCCCAAGTTTGGGGCCTGAGCAAAGCTTCCTTGCCCCCTATGGCCACGGTCAATCACGCGGTGAGGGGGTAGTAATGGTTGATTCTGAATAGGGTCATCAACATCCTGACCCCTAGGTAGTATTATAGGTCTCTCTGCAGGCAAAAGAGTGGGATTATTTGAGTTACGGTTGTCAGGTCCCAGGTTAAGTGTCATTTCTTCTCGAGAATGAAGGGATCCAAATCGAAGCTGCTCCACGTTCTCGTGCCTTTCTAATTGCCATCATGGGGGTCTAGGAGGCTCTTCTGACGAGGAGGAATAGTCAAGAGTAAAGTGATGAGTCAGTGAAGGTATCCTCTACCTTCGGAGTTCGTCGATTTGTCTGCTCGTCGCAGTCATATTCTGCCGTAGTAAAGAACTCTCGCGCCTTTTAGTTTCCAACTCATCATTTGTCCTTTCCAACGTATCGAGTACACGAGAAAAATCTCTTTCTGATACTGGAGTAGAGGCAGGTAACTGGTCATCAATATTCACCGTTGGATGTAGAGTACTTGAGCCAGGTCGAGCTGAAGCATTTGCATGGGTAGATTGGGTCATAACTTCCTTTCCGGGCCGAGTCGTGGTCACCTGCACAGACCGGTTCGTGACCCTTTCATCCCGTGGGTGGCTCATGGCATGCTCTTGGGATAGGGTCGTGACCTGCTCCAAGGGTCGGTTTGCCCCCTACGAGCCGTGAGCCGGGGAGTTCACTTCCACCTGCTCCCGAACGCTCTTTTCTTTAGCTTCGTTTTCTCGGGAAGCTCATGAATCCTTGGATTTCCTTCCAGCCATAACGTCTTGACTTTACAGAAATCTTCAAAAACGAAACAGTGGGAATGCGGACTATTTTCTTCGGACTTGAAAATCCAAACAGTAGAGCAATAATCCGATGGCATGAGAATTCAATTCTCAGTGAAAGTACCAAAATGTTAGACCAAAAAGTAGTTCTAACACCCAAATTATATCGATTCACAGAGAATTAAAACTAGAAATGAAAGAAAATGCAGCAAACACACCAAATTTATAGTGGTTCGACGTTAAAGAGCCTACGCCCAATTTATATGACTTGATTACACGTTTGAATGCAAGTACAATCAAGATATTCTCTCAATTTCACTTTTGCAATGATGATTCACTCAATAAATTCGAAATACTTTTGATTAGAAATAGTAGATGTTTGGTAATGGTGGAATCAGAGCTCTGAATTGCCAAAACATCCTGAAAAATGCCAAGTGTTGGGCTATTTACAGGTGATTTCTGCAGGAGGTTCGTGAGGGAACATGGCACCAATCCCGAGAATCTCGGACCTGTTCGTGAATGGATAAAGAAATGGTCAAGGTAGCCTTTATCCACACGTGTCACCAGATCCCTCAATTTTGGTTCGTGAAGACCAAGCTTAGGCCTTTCTTTCGACGAGTTGAGGTCGGTTCGCGGGTCGGTTCGTGATGTAGGGGCGAGCCAGGCCGTGAAGCTAACCAACGAGCGGGTTACAGGATTGGACCACGATCGGGTCGCGGGTATGGATCACGAACGAGTCGTGATGGTGAGGGGTCACGAGCGGGGTTCCAAGAGGGAGTCCACGAGCCGCATCATGGACTCACGAGACGGGGTGTGTTTGCATTGAATTTGGATGTGTAAGTCTTCGTCCGTCTAATTACGAATATTTGTACTCTTGGTGGATTGATCAAAAAGCTAGCCAACATCATCATGTCCTTAGCATTTGTATAATCACAAATGTTATTTATATTCTTTAGGAACTTATATACGTTAATAAGTTTTTCTTATCGCAACTACCACTTCAATGGATTTTAACAATTCTTGAAAGTAGGAAGTGATCTACGCATCATGAATTATTTGAAAATTTTCATCACAAAAATACTTAAATGAATGTAGTAATCTATATTTCTTGTTCTTTGCATTCTTTATTACTACTAAAGTTATTTACATTATTCCAAAGTTTGTATACTTTCATTGTTTATACCTTCAGGGTATTGTAAATATTCCAAACACTTTCACTACTTTAATCAATTCAGTTGTCTTCGTAAGTGTAATACTTATGGCACATAATATGTTGTTGACACTGCATGGTGCTTTAGTAATTTTAGCATGCTTTTGTCATTTTATATATTTCTAATTCTAATTTATGGACTATGGATCCATATACCTTATTTAGGAGAATTTCATGATGGCCAATAATGTTTTTCTCTAATATGGGATTTTTAATCCATTTATAAATATAAATGCATTATTATTTATAAATTTATCATCAATGATTATTTCTTGTCGGTTCTATACACGATTTATTCAGATCTCAAAACTTATAATTTCTTAGGTACCTAAACCACTTCTAGGGTTATTTGACAATAATGTCATAGGATTCTTTCAAGTACCCTTAAGTGTTTCTTTAAGAATTCTCACCTTCATTATTTGGCAACTTTACGAATTACTCCAAAAATATTTTCAGTTGACTTTTATACCACATTTTGGCTGTGATTTACACTTTTTGATCCTTCAGGGATTCAAATCTATATTGGAGAAAGTCTGTTAGAGACATAATTGATAATTTATGCAAGTTACTTGATATTTTGCATCATCCTATATGTTACCAAATATTCAACACCAATGATAAACATGAACTTATATCCCTTTATCATCCCCCTCAATGTTGACAAACATTGTCACATTAAATAATAAACCGTCTTTGGATCCTTATTTTCGATCCATTATCACATTATTACTAGAAAATACATTATATGTATTCCAATTGTAGGAGAATAATGCTCCTATTAGCTGATGAGATGCATTAGTATTACTTATTCTCTTTCATTAATCTGCTAACTTGGAGCTGATGAGATGCATTAGTATTACTTATTATCTTTCATTAATCTACTAACTTGGAGGAATCTTCTAATTATATAGATCATTTGCATACACATGACTTTAGGTCTTTCTATATTCATGTTGATTGATTTTTATACCATAAAATGATATTTATGCCTATATTGTGTGCTCATATCAATTTAATCAAACAATATTCAAGTTGTCAATTAAATATTCACATATATGCGTATATACATGCGTCCACATATTACGTATAAAAGATTTGCATATTCTTTCCCATCCGTATTATCGATTTTAGAAAAAGTTGTTTATAAGGTTCCAAAGCATTAAATTTTTCTTATCAAGCAATGATAATGCGAATCTTAAATACTATATTATAATGTTCAAAACATATGGTTTGGAACTGTGCTGAACTTTTGGTTTAAATAAAATATAAACACCCAAGGATTCTTAATTACATAAGAATATCGTTATGCGTAGGGAAAATAAGTGCAGAAAGCAGTAAATAACACAGTGGATTTATAGTGGTTCGGTCCGTGAGGGGCCTACGTCCACTTTGAAGGATTTAGCTAATACTTTATTCACAATAAAGAGTTATAAGCACAGAAATTCGTCATGACATTCATTTACAAGTGTTTCCAAGTATTTTCGAGTCATAGTTGTCATATATGAATCTTGCGAAAAAGTAATTTTTATGCTTCTTCTTCGTCAAGCACTAGGCTGCCATTAGTGAGTTCTTGGAGCTCTAAGAGATGTCAGATCAGCAAAATCCAATCCTTTTGATGTGTGAGCATGGGGTATTTATAGTTGAAGGGTTAGGTAGGAGTAGGTAGGATTTTGGGACCACATAGCGTATTTTCGTATCCATGGGAGGCCTTACCTAGAACTTCGACTCTCCTTCAATGCATTCAGAAAAACCCGTATCCCCTTCTTGGGATACTAATTTCGTACCTTAAGGGATACGAAATTCCTATCCCATGGGATATGAAATGACGTATCCCCTAAGAGCATCTCCAACAGTGTTACGGGCCGTAACGTTACGGCCCGTAACATTACGGGAGATATCTTTGATATCTCCCAACAGGCGCGAGCTGATTTTATCAGCTCGCAGCCTGCGAGCTGATTTTATCAGCTCGCGCCTGTTCCCGAGCCTATATATGGCTCGGGAGGGGGGGTGGTTTGGTTATATTCATTTAATTTTAATTTCCTCCTTTTTAATTTCTTTTTTAATCGTTCCAACGTCGGGATGCCGCCACGCGTGACGAAGAGCGGGAGACGCACAGTTAGAGTTATGCCAGACGACATGTCTGGTCCAGTACACCTTCCTCCACCAGAGGGGACGACGATTGAGGACTTACGTATCCTCCACGAGATGCCACAGGGATTCACCCATCGATCAGTTACCGCGCTGGACACCGTTCAGGTATTAGTTTTACTTTATAGTTTTACGTTATAGTTTAGTGCATGTACGTTCTATGGTCTAGTAGTTTGAACGTCAATAGTCATTTAAATAGTATACATTATTGCACGTACTAGTTAAATATTGATTTAGCTGTTAAATAGTCTTTTAACTGTTAAAACTTTATCATGTAATAGTTTGTTATACGTTAGTAGTACGAACTTTAATACTCATTTAACTGTTAAATAGTCATTTAGTGCATGCACGTTATCGTTTAGTGCATAGGCGTGCTTGGTTTTATAGTCGTTTAACTGGTATTATTTTAATAGACTCGGTATGTAAACGTTCGCGGGAGTTGGGCGAAGTTTGTAGCATCAGCCTTAGACATATTACCTCTGGATATTCGAGGGAGACTATTTGGCAGTCCATTTGGACGTTTTTTACGTATTATACCTCCCCAGTCCTTCGATCGACCTTTGGTCGAAGCCTTATCAGAGAGATGGTGGCCTACGACACACACCTTTCACTTCCCAGATTTTGAGCTAGGTATCACCCCAGCCGATTTTTACATGCTTTCGGGGATTGAGATAGGCCTTCCAGATAGAGTCATACCTCCATTTGATTCCCAGTTTGAGTCACCCGAGTCGTACATACAGTATTTGCCAGGTTTGGATGCGGCTCGTGTAGCTAATGGTGCCGTTCCCTGCACATATTTACTTGATTATATTACAGCGCATGTAGATGCGGTAGATTTCCACGACATACTGTATAGGGCTACCATTTTATACCTCCTTGGTTCGACGTTCTTTACGAACCAACAGAGTTCGATTAGGCTTGGCTACCTTGCAGCACTAGTCGATTTAGATCAGCTGCATATGTTTGATTGGGGCTCTGCCATACTGGGTTATCTATACACCGCTCTTGACTCCTATGCTTTTAGAGAGGTTCAGCAGATGTATGGTTTTTGGTACATGTTGTCGTGCTGGTACTACGAGTACACGGCCAACATGCACCCACACATACAGCCCACCGCCAGTCATGCCGCTGAGGCCTTTTTCCCACGGATGCGTAGATGGGAGAGTTTGCACGTAGTTCAGCGTTCTCCTTCTGGTGTGAGACACGACTTGATGGAGGCTCGTACCCAGTTGGATATGAGGGAGAGGGGGAACATATTACGAGCACCTTGGGCTTCTTATTGGATGTTACTTGCAGCCGGTGGCCCAGTACCTGATGCCCATCCATTAGTCATTGCATGCAGCTTATCTACTCGACGTGTCCTCTTCTTCCCACCGGCCCACCTTCCTGTTTGGTACTTGGGAGACCGATGCTATTACCAGAGTACCGGTGAGTTGCGCGTACCCGTAGATCCACCTTTGCCACTTGATATGTTCGGGCCGCAGCGTGTTATAGGGAGACAGTATGTGGCTGGATTGAGACAGGCAGGATGGGTAGATACGACCGACTTTCACTTACCCGACGCAGAGTTTGGTCCTTACTGGGTTCGGGTAGCTCCTAGACGGTACTTGCTGCCGGATTATGTGCGGGGTGTGAACTCCGATCACATTGGACCCCGATTGGTCAGTGGTAGAGTTCACCCTCCGCCGTTTACTTTCGACCCGACCCCTTCACAGATATCCGACCCTCCGCAGGATTTTGCTCTCGCCGATACATTCCAGACATATGATCTTAGCGGGACACAGATATCCCTGCCTATTGTTTACCCACCTGCATACATGGTGTATGGTGTCCCTACTGCTGGATTATATCCGTCACATGAGGTAACATTTGTACTTGTGAATTTACGTTGTATGTTATATGCTGTAGAAACTGATTTTATATGTTCTATATATGCAGTATGCACCCAGGTTGGACCAGCATAGGATACATATCGCGGCTATTCAGGAGATGGCGTTGCAGTATACTCAGTCCATGTATCAGGAGCACCAGGCGATTGTGCAGGGATTGCAGGAGCAGATATATGACTTACAGGCCAGATTAGCTGCAGCAGAGGGTGGGGGGACAGCAGCATCAGGTACCATTGTAGGGTCGTGTACTGGTGGTTCAGGAGGAGGTGGTTCTGGAGCAGGTGGTTCTGGAGCAGGTGGAGGAGGAGGAGGTGGTTCTGGTTCTGGAGGAGGAGGAGGTGGTGGAGGAGGTGGAGGAGGAGGAGGTGGAGCAGGTGGAGCAGGTGGTTCTGGTTCTGGAGGAGGAGGTGGAGCAGGTGGAGGTAGTGATGACGATTTTACGTATTATGACCCGCCTGATAGCGGAGACGACATGTCTTTGGATGGTGGTGATGATGATGCCGCAGATTTATCATGATTTATATTTCTGTATGTCGCGGTGTATATATGTATGGCTCGATGTATATATGTATATATGTATGTCTCGATGTTTTGGACTGTATGCGATATGTTTTGGACTGTATGTTTTGGTACTTTGCCAAGCGCCAAACCTGGTACTTAAATGTTTACATGTTTAAATAACGACGGTAGTGGACGACCCATAGTTTTTAACTCCTTTTTTAACTCCTTTTTAACTCCTTCGGGTGCGTAAATGTTTAAATCCTTCAATAAACATACACTTAAACCAATAAAGAGACACACAAACCAATAAACATACACTTAAACCAATAAAGAGACACACAAACCAATAAAGAGACACTCAGACCAATAAAGAGACACACAAACCAATAAACATACACTCAAACCAATAAAGAGACACACAAACCAATAAAGAGACACTCAGTCCAATAAAGGAATCCAATAAAGAGACACTCAAATCAAACCTTATATATAACAGCAACATTGTCATACATATCTCAAATCAAAACTTACTAACAAATATAAATGGATTCCAGTTTTACAAAATGCTTACTGGCTTTTGCTAGCGATTCAGAGGAAGATGAAATCCTTCAAGAGGAAGCAGAAGAAATACAAGAAATACGGGACCTATACCGTGAAGCGTACGGTTCATCGTCCACAACTAGAGGGGGATCGGTTCCTGGAAGGAGGTTTATACACCGAAATCATGCTAAATACCACAAGTCTTTGATGCAAGATTACTTCGATGAGGATTGCACTTACGGGCCTGATATGTTTCGTCGAAGATTCAGGATGCGGAGAAACCTATTTCTTCGGATATTGGCTGGTATTCAAGGTAACAATGATTACTTTAAGTACAAACATAATGCATCGAAGACACAGGGATTGTCCGGTGAACAAAAAATGACGGCAGCTATGAGAATGTTAGCTTATGCCACTCCAGCCGATGCTTTGGACGATGCATACCGCATAGCAGAGAGCACGGCACTAGAAACACTTGAAACTTTCTGTCAAGCAATTGTGGACGTCTACGGAGAAGAATACTTACGGTCTCCAAACGAAGCAGATGTAGTGCGAATCAGAGAGATGCACGAAAGCAGGGGTTGGCCGGGAATGTTAGGAAGTCTGGACTGTATGCACTGGGAATGGAAGAACTGTCCTAAGGGATTACAAGGTGCGTACAACGGCAAGGAAAGACGACCAACCATCATTTTGGAAGCTGTGGCATCGTACGATCTGTGGATATGGCACGCTTTCTTCGGAATGCCCGGGTCTAATAACGACTTAAATGTTGTGGAAAGATCTCATTTGTTCAATGATCTTGCTAAAGGCCAGGTACCTCCTTTAACATTTACCCTAGGCCAAAATACTTACAACCATGGCTATTACCTAGGTGACGGCATTTACCCGAAATGGAGCACCATTGTTAAAACATGTCCAAATCCATTAACTCCTAAACAAGTCATGTTCGCGGCGATGCAAGAGGGACAAAGGAAAGATGTGGAACGTGCTTTCGGTGTTTTACAATCTAGATTTGCAATGATAAGTAATCCATGTCGGCTATGGCGTAGGAGTAAGATGTCTACAATCATGTTTGCTTGCATCATTCTTCACAACATGATTATAGAAGATGAAAGAGATATGGATGAAGATCAACGTCACTGCGATTACGAGGGTGCTTCGCTACCACCTCCAGTATTCCGACAAAACCAACCACTAACAGAGGAGGACTTCAACGTTCATTTGAGCCGTCAAGTTATCTACAGAGATGCAGAACTCCATAACCGGCTACAGAAGGATCTTATGACTCATTTATGGAACCACCACGGCGATACCTAGTTATGAAGAACCATTACCTGAATGTGTTTTATTTTATGTTTGTCTGAACTTATCGATTATGTATGCAGTAAAGATGTTCCTAAGTTATTAATCATCTATTGTACGAACTCCTTTTCTACTATTACTTCTCTTGTACGAACTCCTAAGTTATTAATCATCGATTATGTTTCATTTCCTAAGATGTTCCTAAGTTATTAATCATCGATTGTGTTTCATTTTCTATTATACAAACTCCTTTTCTTGTATTCGTACGAGTTATTAATCATCTATTATTATGTTCCTAAGTTTATTTTACAAATTACATATCGGTTATGTTTTTGTATACGACAAACTAGGGTAAAACGTTAAAAAAAAAAAAATGGTTTTGCTCTTAGTAATCAAATATTATTATTATTATGTTTCGAAGTTTATTTTACAAAAAAATTAATGCATTTGGTATTGTATATGGTAAAAATAGTTGGGAAAAAAAAAAAGGCCACGAGCTGATTTTATCAGCTCCTGAAGTCGCGAGTTGATAAAATCAGCTCGCGACATCACGAGCTGATAAAATCAGCTCGCGCGCCCTATTACGAACTCTGAATCCAGCCCGTAACATTTGCCTTCATATTACACCGTGTAACAACTGTTGGGTGCAAAAATAAGGGATATTACACCCCGTAACATGAATATCCTCCACTGTTGGAGATGCTCTAAGGGATACTGTTATCCCGTATCCCCAAGACATATGAGTATTTCGTATCCTCTAAGGGATACGCTATTTGCGTCACGCCGTGGGATTTGAATTTCATTTTGTTGAGGGGGTCAAAATATTAGAGGCGAAGGGATACGGAAGTACTATTGTCGAAGGATCAAAATTTCATGCAATAAGGGAAAGGGATTCAGAGTATCTTGATGACACGAGACTCGAAGCTCCCTAGTCTTGAGGTATCTGAAGTGCTTTAATACGAAGTAGAGAGACACGTAGTTCATTGGAGAGGAGGGAGTCGATGCTCTCGGGTACGAAATGGAGGGAGCCGGACCAGAGGGATTCGAAACTCTTGGCATGTGATGAATACAAGTTTTGTTTGGAGAGGGGCACAAAAATATGTTAAATGCACTGTTTTGAGAAGTTGTGCAGCCTCTGCCTGCGTGAATTCTTCTAGGCTCGTATCCTTAGTGTTTTGGTGACACTTTGCGCTTTAACGCCACTCAATGTGTTGAGTCGAGCATGCCTGATATACTTTTGGGAATCAGACCAAAAAGCCGGTTAAAATTTTCCCTCCAAAGTACGTCTTGTCTTGACATGATGTGCTTTGAGTTGAGAGAAACGTTCTTTTTGAACATCTAATTCTTGTTAAATCATGAGCATAAATGTTAGTCGTCGAGTCTTGTTTAGGCTGTAATGCAAACGAGTTGTTATCGACATGGCGTCGCGTGTACATTCACACATTTTTTACATGGTTTTGCGCGATGTGACTTGGAATGTGAAAAATAGAAAAGATGTATGTACTTGTGCATAGGAAGATCGATAAGCATCAACAGTAAAATATTGTTCAACAAAGTCACAAACACGTAATTTCGATCCATTGATGCATTTAATAACATGAGCATAAGGGAATCCTGTAACTTTTCACTGATTGCAACTACAAATCCACTTCTTAAGATCCACACGATGAGAGAATACTGATGCCTACATTAGACAAAACCGATAGCTACAGATATAAAACTAATGCCTATGTAATATAAACTAATACCCAAAAACTAATACTATATTTTAAAACAAAATGATACACAATCAGAAGATCATAAAATGTTTCATTTAAAAAACAACAGTCCAATTCAAAAAATTATAATGAATGCAACTGTAATGATCCGAAATCCCCCGGTCTTCGAAGAGACGGGAAACACCGGATTGCTTTGAGAACACGACGCCTCAGAACACAAATAGTAGAACATTTCATTGCTATTACAACGATTACATCAGAGTACAAGAATATCAAAGTACGAATAAATATTACACAGCGGAAAAATAATATCAGAGATTAAATTACATAGCAGCGGAAATAAAACTATATAATACAATGTGTAGCGGATGTACATCAACAGACACGACTGAAAGAAATACACGGATACAAAGCTTTCCGAATATAGCTTCAGCTGTAAACTAGGATCCTGTTAAAAAAAATATCTGCAAAAACCAAAACTACAAGCTGCCCGTATGGAAAATATGGGCACCCAGAGTTTAGGTTAAAACAATAAACTCCGAGTCAATTATGGGACTGGTGTGAGAACTAAAACAGTTATTAAATCTTTACTTTAAAAGTTAGGAAATCATGGGACTACGCCGTATAACACGGAACGGGTTTACTCCACATGAATCTCAGTTTAAAATAAAACAACGCTATGCTTTTTCAAAAATGAAGCTATTATAAGACTCAGGTCCCATCACACAATGCAACGCAAGCCGGACGATAGATTTTTCCCTTATAATAGACAAACATGTTTGGTACGTTACAAACAAATCATTTTGATATTACTATAAGTGCCTAGTGTATCAAAAAACTTCAAATATAAATGTATCAATCATAGACGGCATGAGCGCCCCATCCCACTATGTCGCCATATAGGTTTACAACTAAAGCCGAAAAATGTCATATTGGAAATTGGATTCCATCTATGAGTCGAGGCAAGGAATGTCTCCTCACCGATTCGAGACACTCTAGCACATGTCTCAGGATCACACCTACGGACAACCCTTGGATGCGGTAGGGCCGGTCCACACATACTTTAGTGGATTAATTATTCCTGAACAATATGTTTCTCGGTCCTATCGGACCTCCAAACAGGTCAGTACGTCGACCCTATGAGCATATATCCCTATATCCGAGGCGCCTCGCAATTCATCATCCAAATAAGTAAAAATGTCTGGGCTCCATACCATGAAACCACTTCTAACTAGAAAGAAACGCAAGTTCTCCCTACGGTCACGATCTCGTTTTTTACTCATACCGGGTGTGAGGCTTGCGAATTAACGGTATACACAATGCTATGCTATTTAAAGCTATGCTTTGATCATCAACCACAATACACTGTTTTTCAACAAAAGCCTTGATCATTTTCATCTTAGCATGCCACACTGACAATTCACGCTATACGACTGATGCTTATCAATATATAACCTCTATGCTCGTACGTCTCATAGAAGGGTGCTAAGCAAGAGAATAAATTCTCTGCCACCAAACAGACATATATCTAATAGAAATCAATCAACACAGAATGAAATCCAATGTCAGACACACATCTATTTACAAGTCCGTTCTCAGCAGCCGACCGTTGCCACTTCAAGCCCCAAATTCGCGAAGAATACGCATCGAAATATGATCAAACTACTATGGATTTGAAGATCTAGCTTTCCTCTTTTATTTTCATTTTATAACCCTAAGCTAATTCGATCTAAAAAGGAAGCGATTTACGGTTTTAAATTGGAGCTTTTTCCGCCCTTCATCGCAAGTGACGGTGGCTGATAATAGGGAAATAGTATTAGGGTTTTGAAGACTTTCTTGTTTATTTATATATATTTAATAATATTTTATTTCAAAAACACATGTTTATCAATATAAACTCCAAATCAAACCCAACGACTGTCGTCCGTAGCCAAATACCCCCATTACAGACACAATGGATATGTTTTGTAAGCCAATGCGGCTATTTCGATCAGTTTTTGTCAAAATTAAAATATAAATCAATATATTGAATTTTAAACGTATATTTTAATTTACCGAGGCCACATAATAACTCCAAAAATTACAGTAAAATAAATCTAGGTATGTTTTGACGATATGGTCCTAACAAAACTAATTTCATCGAATTTGGAGATCGTTTGAAAATAGCCCTTTTTAACTGGCTTTTTAAATTCAAACTGAATTTGAAAACATGTTTAATTTTACTACGCTCACATATTAATTCCAAAAATTATGAAATTTGAAACCTAACAATAATTTGACATTCCAGATCCAACAAAAGTGGTTTCGTCGAAAACGGAGGTCGTTCGCAAAATTGCTATTTTTAAGGGCTTTATATATATATATATATATATTCAAAATATATATAAATTCCATAGCGACTATTTTAAATTGTAAACTGGACATAACTTTCAATTTATACTATGAAATATGAATTTTCACATCCATTAGAAAGATATCGTTAAATAGATTCAGATGTTTCTGGTTTTACTGAAATCCGATTGATTTTGAATTATATACATTCAACTGAAATTTAAAATCGAATTTTCAAACTACCGCCCGTTTCAAACTCCTTTTATAATTAAATTAAATATATATTTTCTAACTTCGATTTAAATAAATTTTTAATTGTTATTATTTAAAATAAATCATTTTAAGTATTCAAAATACATTAAAATAGCTAAAATAAAATTTCAAAATTAGTTTAGAAATTCCGGGTTGTTACAATCTCCCCCACTTAAAATCTTTTCATCCTCGAAAAGGAACGGAGCTGAAAGTTGTTTAACTAACCAACTCAACTTTCATTCTTCAACTTTTCGGTTTCTAAGAATTTTCTAATTTTCAAAAAATTGGCTAACGCCTTAAAGTTTTGAAAAATTTCGCCATAACCTCCTTTGTACAGCCCTATCGGTAAAACCACAACTTGCCTCACAGGGCCCTCATCAATCCAAAAGAAAAAGAAAAGGCCAAGCGGCTTGCCAATCGGCTCATAAAATCATCAAACCCCAATAAATACAGTAAATATGTACCTATTTGTCGAGCATACAATTTTATTCCTCTTCATAGCTTTCATGCTATGACCTGTTCATTATATACACATGTACATATATGCAATTCCAATCAATTTAATTCAATATTTGATTCGATTTGGCTTTATTTATCATTCATTCTCATATTGGTTAAATTAATTTTCATTCCAATATTTTTGTTAGTTAAACTAATAATCACACATCACAACCAGCAATCAATTTGTTGATTAAATTTTCAAACATATATCTTTCTATATATACTTAAAAATCACTTTTCTAGTGCCAAATCACAAACAATAAAATCTAACTAAGTTTTGGTTCTCACACCAGTCAATTGGAAACATATAGATATCCCACTTTTGAAACTCAAACATAAATTCTGATGATGATGCATCAATCATCAGAATCATCTTCGGGCGACTAGAGTGTGATTCTATATCTATCCAGTATATTTGAGACTTCGAATATACGTTCATGATGCGTATATGCAAAATCTTCATATACTCGATTGTCCAAATTCAATATAAAATAAAACACTCAAATACAAATAATAGCTATAAAATTTCAAAAATAATTTTGTTTTTAATAAATAATACTCTTCTAACTCATTCTAGGATGCTACTGATCCTATCTCTAATGAGTT
This sequence comes from Allium sativum, assembly GCA_030737875.1. Taxonomy (NCBI): domain Eukaryota; kingdom Viridiplantae; phylum Streptophyta; class Magnoliopsida; order Asparagales; family Amaryllidaceae; genus Allium; species Allium sativum. Next base: position 115,380,692 of record CM060909.1, read on the forward strand.
ATTCTTATAGGATGTTACTAATCCTATCTCTAATGAATTATTTCGTTCAGTTCTAATGTGTGTTGTTCTCTAGCTTTGTAAACCAAAGCTCTGATATCATTGTAACGATCTGAAATCCCCCGGTCTCCAAAGAGACAGGAAACACCGAATTGCTTTGAGAACATGACACCTTAGAGCACAAATAGTAGAACATTTCATTGCTATTACAACAATTACATCAGAGTACAAGAATACCAGAGTACGAATAAATATTACACAGCGGAAAAATAATATCAAAGATTAAATTACACTATTATTTTTGAAAAATGAAGCTATTATAAGTTTCAGGTCCCATCACACAATGCAACAAAAGCCGAAGGATAGAGTTTTCACTTATAATAGCCAAACATGCTTGGTACGTTTAAAACAAATCATTTTGATATTACTATAAGTGCGTAGTATATCAAAAAACTTCTAATATAAATGAATCAATCATAGACGGCATGAGTCCCATCCCACTATGTCGCATATAGTTTTACAACTAAAGCCGAAAAATGTCGTATTGGAAATTGGATTTCATCTATTAGTCGAGGCAAGGGATGTCTCCTCACCGATTCGAGACACTCTAGCACATGCCTCAGGATCACACCTAAAGACAACCCTTGGATGTGGTAGGGCTGGTCCACACATACTTTAGTGGATTAATTATTCCTAAACAATACGTTTCCCGGTCCTATCGGACCTACAAACAGGTCAAGACGTCGACCCTATGAGCATATAGCCCTATATTTGAGGTGCCTCGCAATCCATCATCCACATAAGTAAAAATGTCTTGACTCCATACCATGACACCGCTTCTAGCTAGAAAGAAACGCAAGTTCTCCCTACGGTCACGATCCCGTTTTTGGCTCATACCGGGTGTGAGGCTCGCGAATTAACGCTATACACAAGCTATGCTAATTAAAGTTGTGCTTTGATCATCAACCACAAGACTCTGCTTTTCAACAAAAGCCATGATCATTTGCATCTCAGCATGCCACACTGACAATGCACGTCATACGACTGATGTCTATCAATATATAACCTCTAAGCTCGTACGTCTCAGAGAATGGTGTTAAGCAAGAGAATAAATTCTCTGCTACCAAACAGATATATATTTAATAGAAATCAATCAAACCAGAATGAAATCCAATGTCAGACACACATCCAAATATTTGCATCTTTAAGGGAAGGTTCCCATTAATTTTATCAAAGATAAACCTTTTAAATTTTCTCTTTAATCTTCCTTTGGATATCGTTTCCAAAAGATTTTATTAACTAGTCGGGATTATCCAACCTTACCGAAGTAACCATTTATTTTATTTTCCAATCCCAACCTATATATCCCATAGAGAAAAACTGGTAGTACTCCATATCTAACACTCACGGTGTTATCGGTAAATTTAATTACCATTTTACGTTAAAATCTAATTAAAGATTTAACTATCGCCTAGAGTAAAACTGGTGGTACTCCATTCTCAATCAATTCATGAATTCGGTAAATTTAATTAACACATTCACTTTCCGCTCCAATTAAACATTTTGAAAAACTCCAATTGGTTTTAATCTCCAAAAATCATTATTTAATGATTATTCAAATTTAGGAAATAAATCCTATCTTTGACTAGGGTTAAAGAACGAATGTCATTTAAAACATCATTCACGATAAACCCCAAAATCATCTTCCATCAAAATGGAATCTACACGGAAATCATAACCGTGTATAATCGATATAAATTCCCGTATCAGACTAATAATATAAATGGAATAACGACAAAGCCTTTTAAATTCCATATATAATCACTAGTACAAAACAGAGTATTTGCGTCTGTCTTTTTGCACCATTTGCGTCTGCTCCACAACAGATGCAAATGCAATGGACGCAAATTATAAACAAAATTTTCTTCAGATTTCTAACTGATGCATATATGATATATTTGCGTCCGTTTTAGCCAAAAGCAGATGTGAATACTGTACGTATTTGCGTCTGTTTTGTTACCACAGCAGATGCAAATTGCTTACGGCAGTTTTACTCTTTAATGCATTTGCATCTGTTTTGTCACAACAGACGCAAATTTGTTTTTTTTTATATAAAAATAAGCCTTTTAGGCTTGCCACAGCACAAATCTGAATACAATCAAATAAAATAACACATAATTTTAAAAAATAAAAGTATATATACAACAGAAAATGCCTGTCAATAGAAATAGAAATTCAACAACATAGAGTGATCATTCTAATGGACAATTACAGACTAGAATTAGATAAGGTTACAAATAATACAACAGAAAATGCTTGTCAACATGAATGTTATACATGTCAAGGAATGGCAAAATTTGACAAAACACATGTGCATGTGCATGCAATTGATTCAAAGTTGCATGTATGTTCATGCATATGTGCATGCAATTAGTTAACACAGACCTTTTTAATTTCATCTCACATGTCTCTTGCTAAGAATTGCTTTAAATTTCCAGATATAACAAAGTAAGGGCATTCTGAGACATAAACATCATCCGTCTTTTGTGCTGCTTTTGCAAATGTTACCGGTGGTTCTTTTCCAGTTCCGAGTTGGCAAGTTAGCATCAGAGGTATTGTAAAGTTTGGATACAAATGTAAATGTTCATATTTTATCACCTGCAATGCAGAAGTACTCAAAGAACACCATCATTTTTCGTTAATGGTCATGTATGTGGTAATTCATGAGATTATATTTCAATACACATAAACAATGTCTGATGTGCATTATTAATACCAAAATAGGAATACAAAGCTAATGGCTAATATTCGAAAGCTCACTTCATTTTATAGTTTGAGTAGTTCCCAGTAAACCCAGAGTACCCACCAACTGAATACTGCAATAACTGCACGTTGATGTTGAATACATAAAATCGAGCATTCTTATGCCTTGCAACATCTGGTGATTCAAAACTTACATGTGCTTACAGTCCAGGTGAATAGAAGTGTAACATCTGCAGCTGTCTTTCCAGAATTAACTAGCTGTAATAATCATCAACGAGAAAGTAATTGCAGGTAAATATAGATATAATAACACAATTATAACAAAAATAATTCAATAAGTGATATTCTCACTGTGTATGTAAACACTGAAACATGCACACTGCTTTGTTGATAATAGTGAGGAATAAACGCTGATATATGACGTCATATTATTTTTATTTCAATTGCAGGTTTGCCTATGAGCATAACAAGGGTAATTTTGGACTTTATTCTTATTCCTTGCTCTGATAAATTTGAAAATAAATTAACATATTTGAATTATACATTTGATATAAATACTCAATCATGTATTTAATATATAAATACTCAAATCATATTTACCTAATATATTATCAAACGGTTATCACATATATTATCATGTATTGTATGAAGACGAATTTACAAGATGTATATTTGTGTATATATTTTTAGGTAATACGTACTTGATAAGTTTTATTCCGCCTAATTTAAAAATATATATGAAATTTGTAAGGATACGTATTCATATTTGTGCACAAAATACATATTTTTAGGTCTAATAATAGCACTATTATCAGAAAACGGAGCTGCATTAGCTCTGATAAGGTCCTATCAGAAGAGTGCTGCTACCCTGGTAACAGAGCTACAGCTGCTTGGATAACAAAGCTCAGAAGCTTAGCAGCTCGGATATCCAAGCTGTGGCAGCTCATTATTCACAGTTGAGGAGTTCATGCTGGGATATAATGGATACAATACTTACAAGGAAAAGGATATTTTGCATTGGTTTGTAGTAAAATGTTCCAACCTGTATTACACGTGATGAGTTCTAAACAACTTAGACAGAAAATAAAATAAAATAAAAACCAACTTTACAATGTCAAAGGAGCTTCTATGCTTAGTTAAACAAGGACCTTGGTCAAGTTGGTGTTGTAATTGAATGTTTGTGTGAAAATCAAGATTGTGAGCCGCAAAATACACAAACAAATTTGTCGATGAACGCATAATGCTTCACGTTACAGTGTAGACATAATTTGTCAATGATATATCGTCTGATAAACGCTTACCTTCGGCTCTTCTTCCTACCCAAGCCATGGCAGGCTTAACCGCTATCATCCCGAAAGCGACAAAAGCAAGACCACAGAAAAGAACCCACAATGATATTAATGGAGATTTATGGTCACTACCAGACAATGTTACTGCTAAGGCAAGAAGTACCCAAGCTACAATGTCATCAAATGTAGCAGCGGCCATTGCTGTCTTGCAATTGTGGTAGTGAGTAGTTTGAGTTCTGCTAATATTCTTGCTAGCACTGGGAATGCAGTCATGGATACAGAAACACCGATGAATACTAGAAACGAAAGGTACCTACTATGTGTTAAATTAGATGTTGGATAATCAGCTAACGGACCTACAAAAAAATATTAAGTGTTATCTTTTGTAATTTCTATATATGGTTCAATTCCATGCAAGTTACCCTGTGTATTTCAATGCAATTTATTCTTGAGGAGTTTAAATCTAAGGACTGTAATTCAAAAATCATTTTTTTTGTAAATGACGCTCAATTAGGTGAAGGAAATAAACATGCATAGTCAAACATTTAACATAATTGTTGACTTTTATATAAATATCCACATCTAGTCTGAAAAAAGCAATCACTGAAATTTTTCTGATATATGCATAGTTATATGGATATTCCCAACTATTATATATGGGTACCATGTTCAATCTGAGGCCTAACGCAGCAATACAATTTTTTTTTCTAAACAAGTATGAACCCGTGCTTCGCACACGGGACTGGCAAAATTACTCTTATAATTTAGGAATAGCTAGAAAGTGTGTTTTGAAACTAATTTATCGTCACTCAATAGTGAACAATGAGAAGTAATGCAATGTTATATGTGTTCAAGCTTTTAAAAGTTCAAAAATGCACGTATATTATTATTCAAACTTTATCATTTGTCTTATTATGATTCTTTTTGCAAAATCGTAAATCACAGTGGGTAAGAAGTAAGTGCCTAGAGTTATTATTCATGTCTCGTTGGCAACCTTTATCCTATTTTTTGTATTTTCACAAAATCGCAAATCACAATGGATAAGATAAAAATAAGTTTAAGCTAAATGGGTACCTTACCTACTATTTACAAAAAAATTAAGATGGAATATTACAGATATAGACCTTGGTATATATAGTATCAGGCATTGCCGAAATGAAGTTTATCCTAAATATGTACAACAGTTGTTAAATTATGCAATAGTTGTTGCTCAGTTTGCAGGTATAAATCAAAATTCTAGATTTGATATAAACAGGAGAAAGTGAAACATGCCAACAACTAAACTTGAGGTCTAAGCATCATAAACCATAAACGGTAAACATACTGCAATCATTTGCCTTAAAAAAGAGACTCACACAGTGAAACCCGGTAGCGAGATGTTAAAATTTAATTACCAAAAACTGCAGTCTTTTGAAGGTATCAAAGCAGTTGCACAGGAAAGAAAAAACATCTGATAATAGTAACATTGCTTATCAACAATACGTTCTTACATAGACTTAAATTGATTGATGAAAGATGAAAATTACATAAAATGTCATTATTGCAAGGCACTTGATTGTTTGAAGTTAGCCTTAATTACTCCATCCATCTCCATAATATTTTTCCCTAAAGCATCAAGAGCTACCTGGAAAATTTAAAAAATGGTACATGCATAAGATTAAGCAATTTTGTTATCATGGTTATAGGTGTATCACCAAACCAACAATGTATAGATTAAAGTCTTAAAGAGATAGAAGTCTTAAAGAGTAAACAAAGTACTTTTTTTCAATTGGTCCTGGATGCATCTATTTGCTACCACAGCCAAAAATCTATCATTTTTTGTTATTTCACATGTTGCTTTGAAGAACAGAAGTACACAATCACACCCATTTTATAGAGAAAATTGAATGTATTTTCATTAAAGATGATACATATATCTATATTAAGGCTTGTTAATGCCATCTGCAGATGTAAAGCTAGAAAAGTGTGAAAGCGATTTTCTTGCATTGCTCTCAAAACATTAAAAAAAACTGTATAACAGCCTAAAAATGGACAAACCATAAATGCATGAATTATTTTTTAAAAGAGTATTCGAGTTAGGATTTTGCAGCTCGAAGTTTTATTTTTAGAGGTAATTTAATTTAATGTAAAAATATATAAGACACAATAAGAGCAAACAAAACATAGAACATTCATCATGAAGCAATCGGGGCAAGAAGTTGTCAAGAAGCAGGTACACTTCAAAATTCTACAAAGGAAATAAATAAGCCATGTTTTTACTTTAAAGTATGAGTCTGTAATGCAGAATGTGAGTCAACTTGCACAATCAGTTTAATAACAAAAGCAAATCAATGTCAGCAAGCTAGGTACTGTTAATTGAATTTAATTATGAGAGAAAGAATAAGAATGAGGCAGAGGTAAAAATCAGTAAAACATTGTTATTTTCCATTGAAATGTTATCAAATTTCAACTAAAAAAACTAAGTAATTGCAAACATAACCCATTGAAATCAATCAGTGACAACAAAACTTGTATGTTAAGGTTAGGGCTGTCAATGGATATCCGAAAAATCCGAAATCCGTCCACATCCGCATCCGAAAAGCGGATAAATATCCGATATTGGGTAAAACGGATGCGAATACGGATATAGGCATATCTGCATCCGAATTTATGTTCATTGGTTTATCGACTGTTGGCAGAGCGAATAATTATATGACATCTATCTGTATCCGTGGATGCAGATATCCGATATCCAAAAATGATTTCGGATGCGGATGTGGATGCGAATATGACACTATCCGTATCTGAAAGTACCTGTTGACAGCCTGAAGGTTATATTGTAGATCTACTATTATGAATTTAATCCCTGTCAAATGTTGCATGGGAAAAACGACATAAAATTTGATATCATGGGAAAGCTCATGCTTGCGTATTAGTTCCAACATCATAACATCAATACGTATGGCATGTAAAGTACAAATTTTTTATATACATTGGCATGGATAAGTGAATCATTATATAGCTGATATTGCTATACACCACTGAATGCGCATCGAAAAATTTATTCATCAAGTTACCAATTGCCCAGTTAAGATGTTTAAAAAATCCAAGTAGCTAATGAATTATATAATGAATTACCCTCTACACTACTAACTGGAATCCTAAAAACATCACGGAAGTCGGCAACGATTTTTTTTTTTTAAAAAAAATGCAAATTTATATAGTGTAAAGATTTCCACTGCCAAATCATAATCGTATTTTATGTTTAGGTTTATAAAATACCAGTAGTCTTCATATAAGAAAGAGCAATATAAGAATAAGAACAAAAAAAGAATATGTCAAAGTTAAAAAGAGGGATGAATAAAATCTAAATGTATTTGGGGGTAAAGTGTAATACTTACACTAAATTACCTTCTTTTCAGTATTTTTCATCATTTCGTGTTTGCTTATATCCCATACTCAACCTATTCGGATGATGATTGGATTACACTTGCATCTAGGTGAAAGAGCGGAGATGTCGGAGTTGATTGTGTTCATGTTTGTGAAGTGTGAAAGAAAGACGGATATAACAATGATCAATGTAATTTTTTGCATAACTATTAGAACATTAAAACAATGGAAGAAGATAATGAATATAGCTCCTTACAGTAGACTTGCAAGATATAGGGAGGAAAATAACTTACTATATTTTGAAGTGCATCTTTCGGCTTGTTATATAGTGAGGGAATGGACGTGAAGTACCGTTAGCCCCCTGTTTTAATGCTTTTTTTAAAGCTATGGCGCTATATTATCTCCTTCTGCGTTCATATTAGGTTTTCATAATAATGTTTCCACTTAGTTGTTTCTTTGTGCAACATGTAATTATAACATCCATATACAATTACTCTATGTTCTATTCTGTAGGCTGTAGATGCAGTCTAGTAAATGTTGGTGACAATTTTGTATCTTAGTATCTTAACTTCATTCACGTTGAGCAAATCCAAGTATTAAATGGTTTGCAGTCATTCATATTTGACTAAAATAAGTTTAAGCAAGGAAAAAAATAAACATATTTTCAGGTTCCAATAATGACTGCGTACACTATCTGAGTCTTTATTGGGAATTTGGGATGCAAGTATTGGTTGGACCGACTAAAAAAAAAAGATCAGTATGGAAGATTGGCAGTGAGCACTGCAGGAGTTTATAGATGTTTTATAAATTTACACCATATACATTTGTTTATAGCTGGTAGTAGTCTTGTTGTAGTAATATCCAATATTCTATGTGGAATATATGAAAATATCATGTTGTACACGTACATGTATCCCCATGATGAAGGAGCTCAGATCTCGTATCATGCTAAATTTTATTATACGTCAATATAGAGAGATTCCATTTGCAACCGTTGATCATAGTGAATAGTACCTTTTGCAAATAGGCATATTCTTTTAATTGTGCACATTCTTATTTGGTTAAGGCAAATATTTATAAACAGCTGGCTTTCTTAGGTGATTGTTGAGCAAGATGAAGCTTTATGCCACATCCACAACTTTCGACTTTTGAATAAATCACAAAGCATATTCAACGTCATATTAAATGGAAAATCGCTAGCAATCTACTAACTGATTCATCATATTTTATAAAAACATTATAGAAATTTACAGTGCATTTAAACATCAATTATACAGCTCAAATATAAATAAGTTACTCACATTTCAAGTCACCGACAACGTCTAAATACCTATGCAATCCACTCGTGTATTTAAATATCTGTAGTTATTATCATTATATTTTAATGTAGCAGGTTGTAAACAATATAAATAAGGTTAAATGCAATCTCCTTTGAATACTATAAACAAAGGTTCAGTATCAATAACACAAATTGGAATTATAAAGGTTTTGATATATGCGTAACCAACTACTCAAAGTTAGAAATCAGCTAAAATGAGCTGGCAATCCAATTCACTTGTCAAAATTCAATCATGCCATATATCTTAAAATATAATTGAATTTTTGTTGGTGCTATTGAAATGAAAATCAAATTTCTTGAAGTATGTATAATATAGAACTCACTCATACCTACAATTTCTTAAAATAAACAACAAAAATGGACAAAAGTTAATTTGTAGATAAATTGAAGGTTCAGTTGTCATCGTTCAGTTTCAGTTTAAGTAGGGGCTTGTTCAATCATGCACTACAAAAGACTTTATTTAATCCAACTACGTTAAAAATATGAGTAAAAACTTCAAAATCATGAGCTACATACTATCCTAATACAATGCGCAATAAAAGTAACAGCAAAATGAACAGTGATCACTTTATCTATTCATGATGAAACAACCCATGTATCCTTTTTAATAAACATACCAACATGTTTATGCATACTGGCATATTTGTGCTAAAATTTTGTACTAACTGGTACACTTAAGTATCACAGTAAGCTTTTGACAAAACTAGGGCTGTCAACGGATACTTTCGGATACGGATAGTGTCATATCCGTATCCGCATCCGAAATCATTTTCGGATATCGGATATCCGTATCCGCGGATACGGACGGATATCGGATAATTATCCGCTCCGCCAACAGTCGATAAATCAATGAATATAAATGAATTTTTTTAGCTTAATATTAATCTTTTTCAACCTAATTGATTACTAAATTGCTAAAAACAAATAAATATGATGATAATATATAATTTTGAGCAATTAACATGCGTTTAGTAGTCTTTTAATTTTGCAAATTAATAAATTAGTATATTTAATTATGTTAAAATACACATAATTTAAGCTATAATCGGGAAAAAAAAGCAGACGGATAATTATCGGATGCGGATATGCCTATATCCGCATCCGCATCCGCTTTCCCGGATATCGGATATTTATCCGCTTTTCGGATACGGATGCGGACGGATTTCGGATTTTTCGGATATCCATTGACAGCCCTAGACAAAACGTTAGAAAAGTCAATGATATAGTACACAAAATATTTCAAATTTGTACTGCACAACAGATATTTATAACATATTAGGTATAAGATAATCGCTCTATCATCTAATATGTATTTTTTTAAAGCCATATTGTCTCATTTTAATTCATATATCAGGTAATCTGAATTATTTTTGTATTAACTACAAACATGCAATAAAAATACGTACCATTATCATATAGAAGATGATCATATCCATTCCAGGACCGGATCTTGGCTTGGAAATAAAAAAAGGAGTTCTTCATGCAACCTCGAAAGTTGTAGCATTAGGACATCACTTCAGTAAGAACTTTATATTGTCAGACCTGCAACAACCTTTTCTTGCATTAGGATCTATTAATGTGCTGGCATGTCTTACTGTTCCCTGCCTTCCCCATTCATATAGTGAATTCTAAATTCGCCGTCATCGGAATCTGACTGCAAGGCATTCTATTTCCTGATATGGCAACTTAGTCTATAATGCAACATCCATTTTTCATCAAAATTTGTGTGCAACTCGCTTAAATATGCATGCAATGGATTTTTTTTTTTTTTTTTTTTTTTTTTGGAATCTTTCTTCATCATGCATACTCAATCCATACACTATGGATTCTGATTTACATTTACATAGTATTGTTCTCCTGGCTTGATAGATTCATTACTGTTATATTCTTTTACCAGAAGCAACTTGACTGATGTGCACGTAACAACACTCGAGCTCCTACCCCAATATTCATTTAATGTTATTCATTTTGTGTTCCTTACTAGTTTTATAAATTACATGCATCAACTGCTCTCAACAGCATATATTTCTCCTTGTCCCAGGCTATGACCTCTTTTCACCTACTTTACATGGCATTGGTGCTCGCTTTCTTATTTACAACAAAGGCTCTTGTTAATTAATTGAAATCATAACTCTTCTCACAATTAGAATTTATACCATATAATTATCTGATGAGAAAATAAAACAACATTAAAGGTATGTTTTTCGTTTTCCATTATCTCAAATTTGCTTAGAAAAGAACTATCTGTAATTGGACTATAAGGTCATATGCATTAAATTTGCAAGTTAAAAAATAGAAAATATGCCATTTTGAGTGATACGATTAATTATGATAGCATTACTTGGAAACTTTTGCTCATATAACACAATAATATCAGTCAATAGATTTTTAAACTCCTTTGATTCATTTGTACTACAGAAAAACATACTTTTATGCAATACAAGTGCCTACACATGCCTACACACATATGTGCACATAGGTGGTATTGCACCTTGTTTCCACAAAATAAGCACTTTGGCGGAATTAGTAGTAAGTATTGCACTAATGAATAAAATAAGCATGTGTGTTGCCTTCTTACGGTAATTTCATCATAAGCAGTTCTATATGAGCTGCTCCGATTATTAGACTCAACTGTTGATATGATTATAATACACCTAATGAAGCTTGAAAATAAGAGTCCTCAAAGTTTAGGCCTTCTTCCCTGGCGAGCATCTCGAAACAACACAAGTATAGATATTCGAGATAATAGAAAAATTAATGAAGAAACACCATTAGTACATTTTATAGGTTAATCAAGCACACACACATGAGAATAAAAGAGATGTAAACTAAAATGAGCAAAATGGTATTTTCAGAGAGAAGAAAAACAAAAGTGAGCAATGCTGATAAATAGACGATTTATATTAAAATGAACTAAAATAATTCAATATAGATTTATAACTTTTCAAAGCTTTAAATATTGATTTATACTAATAATCACATTTTAAAATCTAGACAAAATATAAATATATATATATATATATATATATATATATATATATATATATATATATAAAAGCAGGCAGCCAGTACTCCTAAGTACTAAAAAAATTCACTCACTTAAAACAGTGGCATCCAAACTGTAATACATACTTATAGTAAAGGCCTTAAAGACTAATGTTGAAAAGAACAAAACCATGTGGTATGCAGTTTAGCTTCACGAAAGAGATGTTTCATCTTAAGTTGTCAATCCTCAAATGTACCCATAGAGAATACTGAATGAGGCAAAACCAAGAATATAAAATATACTTTTGTATTGCACAATAAACTAATAAGATTTTTCAAACAGAAAAAACACAGTCAAAAACCAAAAAGTATCATAGCGAATAAGCTCCAAATAATTGTTAACATGATAACTTCTAATTTCAAAGTAAATTAAACGAATAAGGCTAATAAATATCAATATTCTAACTTTTGAAGAAAGAAGAACAAAATTTGAAGAACATAGTTGTAGTACAGCAAAATCTTATAAATGTTTGGGTCAGTTCAGTTTTTTATTTTCTCACATTTTAACACCAGTATAGTATCTTGAAAATATTATTTCATTAGCAACAAAGTTTGGTCAAGAAAATATTAGGGGACAACAACACCAGCAAGGTTGTTGATTGCTGTATAAAAGATTGAAGCAAGGCAATAATAAATCCAAATAAGTTAGTTAATTAGCATGAGATTTGAAGTACTTACATAGATAATGTGTTTTTTATGGAATGATACATGGCATATATTCTTACAATAAGATATCTATACATATACACATGGGTTGTGTATATAATACACCCACAAATATACAAATAGGGACAAACCATAAAAGTATTAAACATGATGCAAAACAGAAATGAACATGAAAAAAAGCACTACAATCATTAGTAGGCTAGCTAATGTTAAATGAATAGTAATAGTTTAATCAACTATGATACCTAAGCAGTCTGGAGCAGTTGATCTTCAACAGCAATAAACTCAAAATCGCATCTGAATAGAAGTTGATCTGAGGCTAGAAAAAACAATATGTGTAGAAAACCTAAAAAATAAAAAATCATAATCAAGAAATTTAGGCTTATATAATGAGTACCTGAGATCAAAATTTGAATCCAATGTAAAAGTTGGTGTCCGAATTGAACCGTCAGTCCTCCAATCAAGAAAAAAAAAATCTGAATCGGGTCTTCTACAATCCATGGTCTGATGAAAAAAAAAACAGTATGTTATAAATTTTAGTAAAGAATGCAATAAACTCAAGACGATGCTTGAATAGAAGTTGATTTAGGGAAATTAAAAACAATATTTGAATGAAACCTAAAAGTTTCAAAAAAGGAGAAATTCAAGTTAGCAATGAATACCTGAGATAGAATTTCGAATCAGAGCTTAAAATCCAGATCTGAATCGAAGCCCGATTAAAAACGTGCTATCAAATTGGGTTGGAGACTCATGTCGAGGTTAGATGAAATTAGAGGAAGGGGATTGCAGCTTTCTTATCTAGATTGGAGGAAAGAAGTGGAAGAGATTGCAGCGATTATGATAGCCATTATTTTGTGAGTCATATGTGCTTTAATAAATGTTAATAGTTACTAAAAAAATTCTTGATTTAAAATGTTAGTAGGCCTACAAATTAGGTTATATGTGCTTATATACACGTAACAGAAAAATATTAATAAAATGAAGAAACCAACAAAATATCAAAACCGTCAAAGCAAAAACATTGGAATAAAATGAAATTCAATACTTACTTACCCAATAATCCTTCCATTCCTTCACCTAGCCATAAGGGTGAGCATACTCGCCATCCTCACTTGAAACTTTCTAGCGAGCAACACTAAGCATATATTTGTCAATAATAGAACCTTACTGTTGCACTCATCATAAACCACCAGTTTTTTTTTATTATTATTAGGCTATCATACATCTCATACCACTTCCTGTTCCAACATGCATATATTCTAGTTTCTGTAAGAACTATAGGTCACCCTTCGAACAACCAGTTGAACCTTATCATCTGTCATCCATTTCTTTGAACGCATCACTATTTCACAGTCAAAATATGCATGGACCTGCATCGTCACCACCTCCTGACGCACTCCCCGTTGTTTCTCAAGCATTAATACTACATCATGAGCAAGTTTTTCCAAATACTTCCCAGATTCTTCTTCTTTATGACCCAGACTACTGTGAATATCGGTCAAGACCGTGCATGTTTCAGTGTAGATATTTGTTACTGGTAGATAGAATCCGCCTGCTCAGAATTATTTTCATCTTCCTCATTTGATTGGCCTGCAACAAACCTCTCCTTATTAATAACTTCCAATGCTGCTAATACTCAAAACTTATTATATATCATTATCGCTCGTTTTTCAGATTTTTTTTTTAATCTTTTGATTTGTGTTCAATAAGCAATTGGAACTTCTCATCCTCACTTTTTCCAATCATTCAAATTTATGTCATCCTCAAGATAATAACAACTAATTTCATCTTTTAATCTATACACAATAACAACAACATCCAACTTTATGATGCCTAGTTAACTAACGCGGAAAAAAAAGAAACCACATGGAAGGGAATCATATAAATAAGACAATGATAGAAATTTTCATTTGATCGGCTTGCAATAAACCTCTCCTTATTAATAATATAATTAGAATCTTCCAATGCTGCTAATACTCAAACTTATTATATATCATTAACGCTCATTTTTTCTGATTTTTTATCTTTTGATTTGTTTTTAATAAGCAATCGAAACTCTTCATCCTCATTTTTTCCAATCATTCAAATTAGTATCATCCAAAAGATAATAGCAACTAATTCATCTTCTGATCTATACACAGTAACAACAGCATCCAACTTTATGATGCCTGGTTGACTAACGCGTTAAAAAAAAGAAACCACATGGAATGGAATCATATAAATAAGACAATGAACGAAATTTACTCATATCCGGGCCCAAACGATATCCTGAATCACCTCAAACAGAAAATACATATAGTAATCCAAATTTTTCATACTCACCCCAAATACAAGTATGTGATGTTATTTTATGGAACTTTTAGGTTCTTAAAATAGAAAGAGTACGCATCCACCGTCTTGGTTTACAAAGAAAATGACATGGTATCACTTCCAAATCTAAGGTAAATTTTGATCCAACACATTTCTCGTTATGTGGACCTTCTCAATAGAATAAAAGCATTTTAGCAACTCATTAGACAAAAATAACTGGCAGGAAAGAAAATAAATGGAGCAAGCGGAAATTCGACAAAGAGATTACCTACACGCGATGACCTTTTGACGCCTTTGGGTAAATCAATGGGCATTTGGAAAGCAATGATAGCCCTAAGACAACGTCGATAGGGTGGAGAAAAACGATAACACGCCGGTGGATCGAGGTTTCGTTGGGAGCAAGTCTGATCGATTTAGGGCTATTTTGCAGATGGCGAGGAGACGGAAAAGAGTAACGAATAAAAGCTATAGGAGAAGAGGAATGATTTGGATGATTCAGCGTGAAGAGGCTACAGACGTAGATTGTTCAATCGAAGGGGCAATGTTTTAGTCGGCTTTTGATATATGTGGAGACTTTTGAGTTCTAAGCTGTGAGGAGGCCTCTGAGGGATCCAACGCAAACTGAGTAATTATAATATAGTATAGATTTCATGGCATATAACTAAATGGTGGAAGAAAAACATTTGTGTTGATACTTTCTAGTTTCTAGAAATCATTCAACGACTTTACCAACATTAATATTTTAGTGCTCGTTAGAACTTAGAAGATAAAAATTGCATTTTTTTCCTAGATTAGTAATTAAAATATAACATAACGTTGGTATGAAGAAATAGTTTGTTTCTTCTTTCTAACCAAAGAAACTAACCAGTGCAACTTGTTTCTATCCCTAATATGCATTCAACTACATCACAGACCAAGCAAAATCCATATGGCTCAATGAGGGAAATACTTCATAAATTATGTATATATTGCAGTCTAACAGAAACAAAAGTTTTTGTTGAAGTAAAAGTTAACAAACGTTCTTTCTAAAAGGGGAAAAACCAACATGAAAAATACCCAGCAGCTTCTGCACCAGAAACTGTTTTTCTAAGCACAATGGCAATTCGGTTCCTATACCGGATAACAAAGGAAAAGACATTCTAGCAGCAGCAATGGAGAACACCTGACGACCTGACTGTCGCATAGATCTTAGGTCTAGTTCAAGACCCACCAAAAAAAGAAAAAAAAAAAATAGAAGACTGGTGTTTGCAACAGTTTCTAATATAGGCATGCTCCATATGGAAATAAATTGTGCAGGTATACGTATGGCTGTGACCAAATGTCGAGGGACCAAGAATTATGCCTCCCTACATAAATGAAGTTGCTGTTAAATGCATAATCCAGTATGGTTTATTGGGATATTCAGGAATACTTATATATTGTGGCTGCTATACATATATTGCTTATGAAACTTCATATTTCAATCAAAATAGCATAATGAGTTGGCAAGAGAGACAATATAGACTCACTCTTACATCCATGTTGACGAGTGTATGTTTAGAAGGCACATGCTGTCGCCATGTACGCAGTCTACTTCTAAGAAGAATATCCATGATTAAAGCTATATTCAGAAACTAAAAAAATTTAAACCAGTATTAATATTAAATATATGAGTTTTGATACTCTTACAATCTATTACTTATACTGGAAAGAAGAAACCAGCAGTTTGTTTGAGCGACGCGTGTCCATAATGCGGCAAACAGAGTCGGCATCCCATTTTTGTTTGTTCCACAAATTTTCGATTTCAAAACCGCTTCATTTCCAAATCGCTGAAATTTTCAGTTTGATAACCGCTTCCATGTCCAAATCGATAGCCCCATTAATTTTCCTCCTCTTTCCCTCATCATTCGTTAACTTCTTTCGACCCAAAAGGCAAATCTGCGATTTCCTTTTGCTTCCAAGTATTTGCGAACCATCGCAGAGTTTGATTCTAAAGGCACTAGGCTGAATCCGGATCGAGAACCATCAACGATTACACCTGGGAAACGCTTATACTAGGCTGAAGGTGCTGCTCATTTACCTTTACCTAATCACTAATAGTTTATAGTTCATGAGTTTATTTCCATTTGGTTACCAACTTACCATATTTTTAAGGAGGCTTTCCACAATATTTTTTGTACTTCCAGAAAGATCTGAGTTTGAGCATACCGCAAACCAGTAAATTCATTATGTACCTGCTATTCTGTCTTCCGTAAATTACAGATGAGTTCGATAAAATAATAAAGTTGCACAAACTATTATACTAGACTCCGACTTTGGCAACATTGGCGATTTTTCACTTCAAGAGGTATCACTATTCTATTATTTTTATATTTACTACTTCCATTGGAATTTCGTTTCCGTCTTTTATGGATTAATTTGAGGCAATTATTTTTTCTGATAGCTGGTATTCTTAAATAAAATGTAAATTTGTTTATCGGAAGTCTATATTTTCTGCTTAATTTAAAACATGAATTTGTCTTTCATATCTCTTTTATATAGGATCAAAAAGTGGGTGCAATCTCGCAGTCCTCATCACACCTTATATCAGTTACTAGATTGTATCTGCGATATTAAGGTTTTGATCACTGTTTAATTTGATTTAAAAGCTTTGACCTTTAAAGGAATATCTTTAAGGTGATAAATCTTTACTTCCCATATTTTGCTTCAAAATTTAAAAAAAGATTAACCGAACGAGTGGATCTTTCTTTATCTTTTTCAAATAACATCCGACAACTGATTTTCAAATAAATAAAAAATTGAAGACCACAATGTTATCATTTGATAGTTTTACAACTGAATTTTATGTATTTTCTTTACCATTGCTTCGGGCTATGCTATTTGGGATTTTGTAAAACCTTCCTACTGGAATAATACAACAAGATATGACTTTAATGTTTATATGTTGAGCAATGTAACTTAAAGATAAATATTTTGGTTTTCATTGAAAATAAGCTCTCATATGAAAATATAAAATTTGACATTGCATTCAGTTTGTTTGGTTTTGTTTAGTCGATGATTATTAATCCAATATTCTTTCCTAAGCTAATAGGTAATAGTGTTACTTTTCATGATTGTATAGTCCTGAATTTGATCTCTTTTCTGTTGCTATTAATAAAAGAGTTGTTCCACTTTGAAAAGTTTGTAACCAATTGTTCTTAGGGACAAGGAACTAAACAAGAGTACGCTTGGCTTCAATGATCAAACCGTTGAGTTTTCTACCTCATTTAGATCTAATGAAGCAAGTACTATGGTTTGAGCTTGCTTGATTTCAACATTATTTGTCAGTGTACATATTTTGTTATTCAATTGAATACAAACTTAAATTCAGAAAATGTAGTGATATGTTATCGTTAATACCCATATATCATTTCATTATAGCACAATGAAGACTGTCAAAAGTATGGAGAATCTTTAAAATTTTACGCTAGATTGAAGTTTGTATGCTGTCCATGTCATGATAATTTTCAGGCTTACCAACTCTAATCGTGCTACTTTACATAGATGCAATATCAATGAAAAATTAACCAAGTTTATTACTTGCCTTTTGTACCATAGAGAAAAAATAGTAGAAGAAGTTTAAATTTATCTAGAAAATTGTTTATAGTAAGTCAGGTAACAATGCTTATCTTCATCAAAAACACTTTTTAATGTTTCTATGATTAATTAACTATAGATTTTAACCATCTAAATATATACCTAATCTAAAACGGATATCTTACTTGAATTTTTACCAAATCTGTACAGTCTGCTCTGAGCGATAATAACCCACTGGAAAGTAATTAATGGAAAAAAGTAGTTATGTACTGTGGATAATAGATTAGCTAAATTAGAAAGATAACGAATATCATGTTTCGTGTTCTCACTAATGACCATATCATATCATCTTCTGGCAAAAACATTTGGTTGCAGAACTCCTTCGTTCAAGGTGTAACCAAGAGGGGAAAAAAGATAACATACTGTTGTTTGTGGTGGTCTTACCTTCTACCTCAACCACTTTGTCCATATTCAAAGAGCCAATATCGGTCCGCGGCTTCAATGGCTACAGTTTCTGTTGTAAAGCAGAGCAACAGCATCAGTACATACGTTGGAAAAGTTCTTCAAACATTGGACAGAAAATTCAGCTTAAAGGACAAAATATGAAACAAAATATCCAAACAACATATATAATAATAAGTTTTTGCTTTATCTACTCAAAACATCTAGAGCAGAAAGACAGCAAAATATGAATCAAAAAAGAAGTAAACAGTCAACATTAATAAAATCATGGCATATATGCAATAGTATTATAACCAAATTTAGTCAAAAATGTGAGGAATAAATGTTGATGTGTCCTAATTTTGTAGAATCGCAGTTTTAGTGTTCTACATATTCATTTTGCTTCTCTCTATTTCAGTGCACTACATCTTGATTTCTCTGAATTGGAGCTCTATAGAACCCTTGAAAATAACAGCTCAACGAAAGCTCATCAAATATTTAGAAACTAAATTCAACAAAAATCAAATAACATAACAAAACTTTAAACTTGTAAAAATTCGATTTTGAATTGCAGAAACAAAAAAGAGAGATCAAATTGATCTAAATAATATTGTAGCAGACCAATCTAATTACTACAGCTGATCACCACTGTTTATCATCTTCACATTGTTTTTCATTATAAACAATAATTTTATCTGTAACTATACTATTTTTTTTTTAAATTCTTATCTTACATAATAGGTTGAAAGTTAATAGCATGTAGGTGGGTTATCAGTAAGTTGAAGTACACAGGTGGACGGAAGTACTTGAGATGAACTGAAATAATTTGTTGTGCACATTTATAAGCTGAAACATGTATTTTGGCTCAGTTTCTTAAACTATAGTAATCAGTTACTAGGAGCAAGGAGTGATAAATATAAATAGCTTAAAATAACATGTAGGTAACAATTTAGGTTTGGCTGTCTGTTCCTAGCTGAGCATGGGGGACTGCTAGTAAATTGTAACTTCTCAAGAGGATTATCAGTCTAAACACAGTAAATCCATGTAGGAAATAATAGAGTCTAATATTCATTTCCAACCGATAGGGTTTAAGAGTTTACGAGTTAAAACAACATCATGAGTGAAATTTTATACTTTTCATGAGTTTTCCTCAGTTTTTTAATGAACAAATCATTCATTATACTTTAAAGTTTTTTTTTTAAGTAGGGACTAGAAAATTTATTCACATAGAATCATCATTTTACACAACAACATGCGAGTAAATGATTACTATAACGTTCAACTAAGCATGCATTTTATCAAAAATCCGTGCTAACCCTTATTTCATGGACGAGAGATAATCAAATGTTTTCTTGCTTTAGGTATTGCAAAAATCAACATGACTCAAAAAAAAAATTTGTTAAAAATGAGCATGTTTACTGAAAATATTGTTTGTTCCTATTCTGGTAGAAACAATTTTGAATTATCATCAGTTTATTGCACTGACAAACTTATGGTAACATTCAGCAATTTGTTACACATTTTTTGTAATAGCAATGTTTTTCCTTAGTCAATTTTTTTTAAATGAAGCCTCAGATTTGACTCTTAAAACGGGCAATAAAAGTAGAGAAGAAAAAGAATAAAAAATCAAAATAATTCTATTCTGAGGCAGTACCCAAGGAAAAAGAACAATTCTTACTTTAAATGTATGCACTAAAGTTATCACCCTTTTAACATTTAAATCAACAGTAATTCTGAACCACATCATTAGTAATCTTTATACCCATTTTCAACCATATTTTAGTGTATTCAAATTTAACTAGCATTTGTCAACTTGGATGACCAAATGGCATATTAATTTAAAATGATATGTATCCACTATCCAGCAAATCTAATTGTATGAAAATTGAATATTGTGCACCTTTTAACATAAACGACCGGGATCTCATAGGGAACATGGGGGTGGGGCATACCAATGTTGAGGACAAAGAAATTAGTCCTTTTTATATCAAAGTAAACAAAATTGATCAAAATTACTTATTAAATTTTTTTATACGTCGCAAGCAACAAATTATTGTTTTTCTTATTTCTACATAAGCCAATTTTGTATACTGTTGGCAAGCTACCTAGTACTAAAGTTGAAATATGTAGTATTTGCCAAGAATGCTCTAATTATTTATTAAACCATGTCTGGAACAACTAATTTGTGCTAGTTTTGGCATTTCAATTTTCAGACTCCGTCCTTTTGCTGTAAAAGAAAAGGTAATAAACGATTAAGGTCAAATCAACATATCAAAGTCAAAAATCATTCTTTTTTTTTATATAGATTCAAATCTAGACTTAAAACAACAAACTTACATTTAGAAGGTTATTCAAATGGCTCTTGGTAAATAAAGAAGTAATAATAGCTCATTATAAATTATGGGTAAACATTTATCAGAAACTTTACGAAAACTGGCAAAGAAAGAAACATTATCATAAGATCTGAGTTGCATTTTAAGCTATCTGCCTTGTTAAGCATTAGTTGTTTAAGAAAATTAATCAAAAGAAAATTACCAAAAGAAAATTAATCAAAGCACATATTATTTTGTTTACTGTTTAGAACTACAATCTAATTATCCTTTCTCATGAACTATACTCATCAATACATGATATTAAATAATATAATGAGAAACAATGAACAGATCTTCACTGCAAGCAAACCTAGAAAGCAAGGCTTGTCAAATAGATAAGCTAAACTCAAATGCTTCAAATCACCCTGCAATTTTAGCTTAACTAATTCAGTTTACATCAAAATTGCTAAGAAAGTATAACTGAACTATCCAGTGACAAGCTTAATATAGTAACTGATCAGCCCATTTTCATTTTAGTTATGATGTATTTCAAAATTTTCCAACCGCTATTCTCACCGTTTAAAAATGTAATATGTATACAATTAGAGGGCAGTTACACGAATCTATGTTGTATAACACAGGGATGGAAGTTATAGCATATTTATCACTGATGCTGATGCAACACCAAAACAAAGCTGGTGTTATTTGTTCATATAACAAACGTTCATTTGTAATGAAAAGAAACGTTTGATAAAAATAATCGTCATAATAAAATTCTGAAATGCTTACTGTTACTGTGTACAGCTTATAGAGAACATCATTCATGCCTCCAGTTTCTCCATTAAGGGATATCCAATGCCTTTCTATATTGTACTTCTATATAACATTTTTCACATGATTTCCAAAGTATTCGGCCATCCAACCATTTTCAATGCTTGAGAATTACCAGCATGTAAGTGCTGATCTAGCAATCCTGTCATTATCTGTTGCACACCATATCGGTAACTTTATTAATACTGAAAGAAATCCAAAAAAATTAATAATAAGAATGATTAATAATAGTTGTGACTTTTACCTTATGAATGGTGCAATATGGTGCCCAAATAGGTGAATCGATTCAAAGAGATCAAAAATTCATTTGTAAAAGCCGACAAATACTCACTTTCAGATTTATTTTGACAAGCAGATAGTGCATTCACCAACATTGTCATTTTCTGATAGAGACCGTCAATATGCGTGCTTGCCCACATCAACCTTGATGCACTAAAATGCGTCCTGTATAAAATTATGGTATCAGAGCAAGTTCAGAACAATGAAAAATTTGAAGGGATGTTTTAAGTACAGCATGAAAATTATACTAACCGACCAAATGTTCTTGAAGCTCTACATCAGGGCCCTCCCACCCTCTATAAGGTTCGCCAGGAGTGGACAAACCCGTTTGCTTTCGGAAGCTCCAAACCAGTTGATCAACATCTAAAAGCAGAAAATATTCCAAATTAATTTGTTTGTTAGGCTACCCCATGCAAAGATTCCAGATCCAAATGAACTTTGTTTAAGAGGAACTTCTCTAAGAAAATCGCCACCTTTCCTTTTACCACAGATTCTATCCACACCCTTCACAGTTCTATAAAGCATCGCCCAACCGAACTTCTCTTGTAGTGATACTTTTTTGTTTAGAAGCTTCTTTGGTAGAAGATCCATCCACGTCCGTTCATCGCTCGAGAATCGACGTAGTTTTTATCCATTAGTCTATAAACATAAAAGAGAACTATTTTCATCCATGTGCCACTCGACAATCGCCATAATTTTCTGATAACTAGGTCTAATACGAATTAGGCACAAATTACATGTACAGAGTTAAGCCTATTGGCACAGATTCACAGAAATACACTGCAAGTTAACTACATAACTGTACACTGAATGCCATACGGTCAAATCCTTCCATTTGTTTAGTCAAAAAATGCTCATGGCTTCATGCTATGCGTTTACAATTTATTACAATAAAATTTGATGCATGAGCAGCAAACCTTGCATCTCGTCTTTTGTAGCCTGACCATCTTCAGTGCGAGGCCATCTGCGCTCGTCTTCAGTGCAATAAACCCACAATTTTTTTGCCCTCTGCGCTCCTCTACATTGCAACGCCACATTATTTTCACTCTAGCTATGTGACCAAACCTTCTAAAAGTACGTAGAGAAGACCATCAAATGAATTTAGGGCACCATTTAGGGCAACGGTATGAATACGGAATCGGAATTGAAATACGGACCTGGAATAACGGGAACTGGATTGAATTTAGGGCAGAAATAGGTCGGCTGTTGGGGGATATTGAATTTTGAACGAAGATTTTTTGTTTACCAAATTTCATTTAACTCGCGCGAATTGTTGACCTTTTCCCTCCACTACCTGCCTTCTTCTTTTGTTTACTTACTGAAAGAAGAAATTATCCTTGCTTCTGTTTTAAACAGGGAGACGCAAATTAAATAATTCAAGTGCTATTTGCGTCTAACCGTACAACAAATGGACGCAAACAGCGGTATCCTAATTTTCCTTCCCCCTACCGCGTCTCCTCATAGACAAGAACTGATGTAAAGATGAGGGGTAATATTTACTTCCATTTATTTGCATCCACGGTCGGTAAGGAAAAGATGCAAATTATACTGTTTGCTTCTATTGCTTATACAACAGATGCAAATAAAGAGACACAAAAAACAAATTTTGTACTAGTGAATAACGGTCTTCCTTCACAGAAGCTCATCTCGATTATTACCGAATCAAATTCTATTCAATTCCAGTTTAATATATTAAACTGGAAAACTTTACGTTGGAAAATTCCACTAAATCTTAATAAAAGATTTATAAGTTCCAAATCACATCTTCACTGTTGACTGGGTTAAAGAACAAATGTTATTTGAAACATCATTCACGATAAACCCAAAATCCAATTTCAATTCAATTCCAGTTAAATTAATTAATTGGAAAATTTCTTTAAATCTTAATTAAAAGATTTATTCTTTTCTCAACTGGGTTTAAGAACAGTGTTACTAAAGACACCATCCACGAAAAATCCAAAATCTAATTTGACATTAAACACAAGGCTCTTAATAGAAATTATATCGGCTTATATTCAATATCACATTCTGAAACCAACAAATATCGTATTGGGAATAACGATATATATATATATTCCAAATTCCTCAACAATATCTGTATAATCACGGAATCCAATATCGAAATATTCCGAAGATTATTTCCATTTAAATTCATTTCAATTCATATGTTGGAAAATTCTGGTTTTTTTAAAACCCATTTTCAATCCAATTTATTATTCTGAAAAATAATTGGATTACTATTCTAGTTAATTACTAGTTCATTCAGATAAAAATATATTTTTATCCTTTCTGACTTGGAGTTTTTCATCCAAAATCTTCCTAAATCATTTATTATGATTTTACACAATGTTTCCATATTTTTAATAATTTTATTAAGGCCCTTACAGTCGGTTTCCAATAACGGCCACCGAACTGCATCCATACCGACCTTTTCTGAAACTGATTTGGACATAATTTGAAATCCAACCGTTCAAATTTAAATCTCTTATATTCATTGGAAAGCTCTTTTCAAAACGAACCCAACGGTTCCGGTTTTGGGAGAATCCGATGGATGGATCTCCCGTTATATCAATTTGAAGTTAATGGTCGAAATTCGTGAACGGTCGCTGCGCATCACGTTCTATTCAGGCCATTATATATATAATATATATATCGTTGATTTCCATTCAAAACGTATTTTATACATCCTTTATAAATTCATTTTAAAACGATTCCAACTTCATTTTCAAATTTAAATCAAAATTGAATATTCCATATCATTAAAATGTTAAAATGAATTATTTTCGAAATATCTGATTTTGAAATCATTTTTTTCGATAATCATTATAAAATGAATAAAATCGATTGATAAACCCGTTCTGGTTAAAATGGCATTTAGTTACTCACTCGGCTTCATATATTCCAATATTTACATGTCCATCCAAAATCGGACATCAAAATCATATTTTAATTCTTCACTGAATATTATTATAAAATATTCGTTATTCTAAAATATTCGCCATTTTAAAATATTCGTTATTTATGAATCGAAATGCGACTCAATCAATTACCATATAATTTCAGTTACATGGTTTTCATACATTGCATGTATTCAACAATAATATAAAATAATCATTACACATTCAAACATCATCCAGAGTACAATTTACAGCTGTATAAGCATTAAAATAAATAAATAAATAACACTCATCACAGCCTGTCAACCCATCGATTGACATACCACTAATTATTGGGATCGGTGTATGTTAAATATCATCCCAATACCCGTGTGGGGTTTTCAAACAACAACAGTCTATTTAAATAAATCATTGGTTAGTAAATTTAACCAATTCTAATTCGGTTTGAATTATTTTTCTAACTAGCCAATTTTTGTTGTTTAAATTGTAAATGGATATTTATAATTTAATTTCAACAATCATAAATTCATTAACATTATTTTTAATATGTTAAGAATTTCAACAACACAATCAACACACAATACAGTCAATTAAATCGTCCATGGTATGCGGACGAGGGAGGTAAGCTAACATGCACAGTATACAATTTATAATGATTAAAATGATAAAAAACTCCATTGGCAATTATATATATTTTTATACATGAATACATTAACATGATAAAATAATTTTGAGTGAGAAGGATTTCTCGACACTGGTTTCCACTCCGCCATTCTTTATTTGATGATTTTTATTTTTTAACTAAATTAAACAAGCATTAAATTTAACCCAAAAATAAACTAGCTCCAAATCTAGTCTAGTCAGTTCCATGTTGTAGAGTTTGATCCCATGATTCCAACGCGACTGAAATCGTCGGATTTGGACCTCGTATGAAAGAGTTACATTAATTTATACGATAATCACTTTATTAAGGTATTAATAAAATAATTAATCAAATAAATCCACCTTCTTCCTCAATTACTTAGACCCGCTTCAAAACCCATCGCTCCAAACCTTCAACTGCTCGTCGGCACCACTAAACACCACCGGAGGCCAATCAGGCCACGTCACCTGAAGCTCCGCCGTGAACCCCTCCATCGCCATGAACCCTGGCCGACTCGGCCTCCCCCATCATCTCGAAATTGCAGCCGACCGTTGCCACTTCAAGCCCCAAATTCACGAAGAAGACACATCGAAATTTGATCAAACTATTATGGATTTGAAGATCTAACTTTCCTCTTTTATTTTCGTTTTATAACCCTGAGCTAATTCGATCTAAAGAGAAAGCGATTTACGGTTTTAAATTGGGGTTTATTTCGCCCTTCATCGCAAGTGACGGCGGTTGATAATAGGGAAAGAGTATTAGGGTTTTGAAGATTTTCTTGTTTATTTATATATATATAATATTTTATTTGAAAAACACATGTTTATCAATAAAAAATCCAAATCAAACCCAACGACTATCGCCCTCAGATAAATACCCCCATTCAGGACACAATGGGATATGTTTCGTAAGCCAATTCGGTTGTTTCGATCAGTTTTCATCAAAATTAAAATATAAATCAATATATTGAATTTTAAACGTACATTTTAATTTACCAGGGCCATACACTGACTCCAAAAATTACAGAAAAATAAATCTTGTTATGTTTTGATGATACGGTCCTAACAAAACTAATTTTGTCAAATTTGGAGATCGTTTGAAATATGGCCCTTTTAACTGGTTTTTTAAATTCAAACTGAATTTGAAAACATGTTTAGTTTTACTATGCTCACATATTAATTCCAAAAATTATGAAATTTGAAACCTAACAATAATTTTACATTCCAGATCCAACAAAAGTGATTTCGTCCAAAATGGAGGTCGTTTGCAAAATGGCTATTTTTAAGGGCTTTATATATATTTAAAATATATATAAATTCCATAGCGACTATTTTAAATTTTGAATTGGACATAACTTTCAATTTATATGATGAAATCTGAATTTTTCACATCTGTTAGAAAGATATCGTTAAACAGATTCATATGTTACTAGTTTTACTGAAATCCGATTGATTTTGAATTCTATACATTCAATTGAAATTTAAAATCGAATTTTCAAACTACCGCGCCATTTCAAACTCCTTTTATAATTAAATTTAATATATATTTTCTTACTTCGATTTAAATAAAATTTTAATTGTTATTATTTAAAATAAATCATTTTAAGTATTCAAAATACATTAAAATAGCTAAAATAAATTTTTTAAATTAATTCAGAAATTCTGGGTTGTTACAACAACTATATAAATTATGTAATAACACAGTTCAATTTTTTTTAAATAACTTTAAAACAATTAGCTCTTTATTTAATTTGAACTGATACTAAAACACACAAAATGATACCCAAAACCTGAAATAAGCCAAACTAAATACATCAATGCAAATTCATCAAATGCAAAGTAAATCATGTAACTAACTACATAATAAAACATAAACAACATTCAAATCAAAAAGAAAAATTAACATTTATCTGTCAGTAACAAAATAATCAAACCCATTGATACTGCCCAAAGCACTATTAATCATCAAAAATGGAAAGAAACCATAAAGCCCTCAGTAAAAATATCGATACCTACGGTTATGAAACTAACACCTACATAATATTAAATCGATGCCCAATAATTGTTACTAATTTTAAAACAAAAATGACACGTAATGTTTGATCAAAAAATTAAGCAGTTCAATTCACAGAATTATGACAAATGCAACCATATGAACTGCATATCGATTACAATGACAAAACTGGAAGACTTCAAAAAAAGTTATCTTCTTCATTTAATTAAAACTGATACTAAAAAACAACAACTAATACGCAAAACCCGAAATAAATAAATGAAACACATCAATTCAATTTCAATGAATGCAATGTAAACCTTAAACGTCGATGAAAAGAAAAGCTTAAGCATATAAATTCGAATTTGAATTTAACCTAATTTAGCCTAAAACTGAGATTGGTCAATCTAGAATGCACACAGATTTCAATTTTAATGAACGCACACAAATTAGGGTTCGCAGAAAATATCGCGAATAAGGAATAAGTTAGATCGATGAAAAGGAAGACAAGAGATAATGCGTGGAAATTAGGGCTCGTTTCAAATTATTAACGCTTTGTCCTTCTCAATAAATTTTAGATGAACTGTTCTTAGGCTTGAAAAAACCTATGATTTTGTCCTTATCAATATTTCCCTGTAAAATATAAAGCTAATACAATCTAACACTTCTTGCACGTTAAACATAACTGCAATATACAAAGGGATAATTTCTTTGCTATCGTTACAACCATTTTTTTTTTTAAATTACAATAGCTAAGTTATGATGCTGCAGTAATTTACCCTTTTAAAAAATAAAACATATCTACTCCATGCAATTACCAGAATAAATGCGCTTTGCACCTTAACGGGCACAAACTCGCAATGCTTCTCCTTCTCTTAACGGGCTCGTGGAGAATGTGCCAGTGTGTGCCTCTTTCACATGGTTGAAGGGTGTGCAATCTCTTTCTGTGACTTCTCCAGTCATCGAATTGCAGTGGGTAGTGGAGGATTTCATCACCTGAGCTTCAGCTGTTAACATTGCACAGGAGACTATGCGGTCAAGATTGTGCACCACTAGTTCCTTCTATTCTTCTTTGGATTTTTCCGGTACCAGTTAGAGAAGTGTTTGCATGGAAAGAAGAGGATTTCACCACAAATTCTTCCCTTGCATAACCATTCTTTGACTAGGTATGGTGGTTGATTCCCCTCGAGACTACTACCTCACGCTGGTTTCTTCACAAAGGTTGCTTTATTTGGAGCATCTGTCTTCGATTTTTCTGGTTTAGGTTCGGGTAAATTTTCCTGTTTGTTTTCTTTTGTCGGGCATTTGGTTTGGTTGTTGACCTAGTTTTGGGGTTGTTTACAGTGTTGATTGCATGAGCCATATCACGCCTAGGTGTAAGCTCCTTGTCACCAACGTTACAATTTCGGTTGCAATGGTGACGGGTCACGTGTGTGTTTTTGGGGTTGATGGTTTGATTCCTATGTCCTGGTGTGTTGCTGTTTTTTTTTTTTTGCTGGTGATGGTTGTTATGTGTGTCTAGTTCTGCTTCCTTATGAAGGTATAATTGATCTCAGTCAATTTATTGTTCGGCCTTCTTTTTTCGTCCACTTTTCGGGGTATTTGGCTAGACGCGGGCTATTATAACTCTTGGTCGTTAGCCTTGGCGGGTTGGTTTCGAATGGTTTACCGTTTGGTTGTAATTTTTCTGTGTTAGCTCTACCGTTGGCCCGCCTAATCGTTCGGGAACACGTCAGGATTGGTAGTGCCTTGTGCGTGTTCCGCTCTGATCTTGTTTTCTCTATCTCGTTGGCTTTTCATTTGGTTCACCGGCATCGACACAGATTTGGCGTGTGTAGTCTCTAAATAGCAAGCACATATGCTGCTAGTTATTTGGGAACTACATGTACCCCTGCTTTACTATCTGCGGTATTGGTTGTTTAAGCTCTGATTGGCTTTTGTCTGGCTTGGTCCCCTGTTGGCTATTGGTTAGTTGGTCCCAGAAATTTACTTAGTACATGGATCTGTTAAACCAATGGCAGGTCAGCATAGGTACAGTTCACACAGCGACTGGTGTTGTCTCTTTCGAGCAACTCCACATCTATTTTTCCTTCTTCTCCTTCCTCTGACGGCGATTTCCCGGTGGATTCCTATATTTCTTCTTCTAGTCCGGTGTCCTTTTCTCATGTTTCCTCTCCCCTTCTTAGTAAGGCAGATATGGAGATCATTAATGATCGCCTATCTCGTCTCACTAAGAATTCTTATCTTGCCAGGTCTAGTGTGGCGGTTTCTACTCCACACTGCGAAGCTATTCGCACTAGGCGACGTTCTTCTTCTTGCAAGTCACCGGTTAGGCCGACTTTACGTGCCTCACGCTGTAGTCTGCGACCGGTTCCTCGCACCGCCTGCACTATTCACATACGCTCTATAGCGGTGTCCGAGCAGATCGTTAGATCTATTTGACACACTCTATGTTTTATCTGAGTTAAGCAGTGAGTTTGCTTTCTATGGCCTTCTTTCTGGTTGTTTTGTGTTGTTTTGGCCTTGATGCCGAAATTTCTTTACTGGAACGTTCGGGGTATTGGTAACGATGTGTTGATAGCTAGGCTCAATTTGTTAATAAGCACTATATCTGCTTGGTAGCGCTGCTAGAAACACTAGTGGGACCGGACGTGACCTGTAACACCCCGCAAAATTAAAAAAAAACATTATTGACAAGAATTAGTAAAATGAATTGTACCATTGCGTTCGTCCTGGAATTCTGGTTCAGATAGACTCTGGTTTGCGTAAAAAGGACATCGTATGAGGAAGATATAAAGGTTAGAAGTTTGTATACATATAAGAAGGATATGTGTTAATATGGTTCAAATTAATTCAAAATAAACGAAGCGGGAAACAAAGGCGGCAAGGGAGGGGACCACACCCGTTGTGGGTCGAACTATGGATCAACCCAAGGTCAGGTGGGTCGACCCATGGGTCGACCCAGGTGGGGGTAGGTTGACCCACTCATGATCTAGCGACGTTCATTTTTCTGTTTCTGGACTGTTTTATTAACTAGGTTCATTATTTTACTAAACGGATTGGATTTGAAAACAGGGATCTAACGGTTAAGGATTGTCTTGTAAACTCTATATAATGGCATGCACTCCTATCAAATCAATTACACTTCTTCATACTTCTTCCTCAAACCTATGTTCTAAAAATTTAAGAAGAAGATAGGGATATGCTGCCGAAACTTGGATAGAATCAAGACAATTCTTATCTGACTTATAAAAGAATCCCTTCTACAACATCAACATATTATCCTCTGTTCTTTAAATCCAATCTCTGTGAGTTCATGTTACTTTTAGATATAAAAATTTAACATTAACCTTGACAAGTTAATAAACCTGGATCTGAGCATATACCTGTTAATAAACTGGTTCATATCTAAGTAGGGTTGTATATTGGACAGGACAGTCCGTTGTCCGGCTCGGTCCGAAGTTATGAGGTGTTTGGTCCATGTCCGTCCGATTCTCTAATAGGACAGAGCTTGGACACACTAGTGTTCGGTCCGATCTAAAATGATCGATGTTTTCTATTATCCAAGGCTATATCCGACATGACAGTCCGTTGTCCGGCTCGGTCTGAGGCTATATAATGTCCGGTCCGTGTCCATCCGAATTCTTATAGGACAAAGCTTGGACACACCTCCATATGGTCCAGTCCAACCCGTTTACACCCCTATATCTAAGTAGTTTTCTTTGATTACATGTATCTTTCTGTACCCCTGTTCTGTTGTTATTATATGCCTAATTTTGTTCTTCTCCCTCTCTTTCCCCCTTTTTATTTTATAAGTCTAGGCTACCTTCTAGCCTTGGACAATAATTCATACGTATGAACGAAATTGGAACAATTGGGGAATGTTTGGGAATGAAAATAAAAGAGAGAAATTTGGGGCATAACTTGTACTGTGGAATATGACTGAAAATTTTGGGCTGTATGAACATGTAAATATGTAGGCAAAGATTAAGTGGAACAAGTTAATGAAACTATATATAACATGTGGAATCTATTAAATCTATGGGGGCTAAGTAAATATGTTAAAACTATGGGGTTAAGTAAACTTATTTAATCTGTTGGGGTTATATGAACATGTTAATCTATAAGACTTAACCTAATACATCTATTGGGGTTGTTTGAACCTGTTAACCTGCAAAACTTAATCCATTAAATCTGTGGGGGTTATGTTGTAAGACTAAACCTGTTAAAATCCTAGTTAATTGGGGACACAAGTTTTAAGGGTTTGGCTTGTGTCATCTGCTGTTTGGGGCCCATATCAGTCAGTAACCCATTCTGGTATTAAACGAGGACTCCGCACTAGGTAGGAGTCAGGAAACGCATACTGAACTGATTGTAAGAGGCTCATCTGAAAGGGGTGTATATTGGCGCGTTCCATCGGAGTCATGGGTGTGCATGGGTCTGGTCTGTAGGGTAAAATAAGCCATTGTGGCACCAGTAAATATGTATGTGTCCTTCTGTAGGTTGCCACTTTAGGAAGTAATACACCCTACTGTGGAGCCGACATAGGATATTTACAAGTTAGGGAGCCGATCGCTTGGGGTAATAATTAGGGTACATCTAGTCCTGCATGTTTTCCGTTGAGGTACCCGTTATTTTTGTTTGAGGTAACACCCGTTATTTCTGTTGAGGTACCTGTTATTTCTGTTTGGGTAAACCCCGTTATGTAACTAGAGTACACCCAATCCTACCATTATATTTATGTTGGGATCATTCTGTTTCTGCTAAGTAACTAGGGGATACCTAATCATGTCACATATTTGTTATACTAGTATTGGTGCAGAGGAAAGTAAGTGATAAGCATAGTTTACCCTGTTTATTCTGCTTGTCCTGTTCATCCTGTTTATACCTGTTGTATGTTACTGTTATCTCTCATCCAGTTTATATACCTGTGTTTATACTTTTACTTCTTTATATGCTAAAATTTATTGGACTCGCCAGACTTTATGTCCAGTCCTTTTGTTTTCCTTTCTCTCTTTCCTTCCCCCTCCCCCAGGCTCTCAAGGTGGGAACGCTCAGCCGTGATTAGGACTCTCTCTCTCTCTCTATTTCTGCTTGGATCTAGATCTGCTTGTATGTATAACATCGACTACTTGTCTAATTTTTTATAGCTATTATTGGGGATTATGATTTTATATTTATGTACTCTGATGGTTTTTAGTGCAAGACAGTTGTTTTAGTTTGATGTATTCGGTTTCAGTATTTTAGTCTGATGTTGTAACTGGTTTTGAGACTACGATGTTTTTCTGCTGAATAATGAAGTTTTTAATCTCCGTTGTTATTTTTATATTTGTCTTGTGAGATTCTGTTTTTGTTTACCTATAACGCTTCACAAAACTTAATGCATTGCGATAAAGAGTGACATTAATGGATGTGGGTTGTCACATTTGCTATTAGAGTTGAAGGTTACAAGATCAGATAAAAGTTTTGAAAAATTGTTTTCAAAAGCGAAGTATTTTCAAAGAAAAGTCTATTTTTGAAAAACATATTCCCTAAAGCCATATAAAATATCTTTCTGATTCTCTGTTTGAATCTCTTTTCCTTTTCTTTTCAGCATGTCTGGGGAATCGAATCTTCCCGAGGGCATTCAGATACCGACTTGGTTCCGTAGATATCTTGAGGCTACGGCACCCGTCGAAGGTCAAGGAGATGCCCCTCCTTCAGCTGTAGTCATTGTTCCTCCACCTTCACGAGTAGATAATTTCTATAAGATATGCAAGGACTTCTGTGCTATGGGAGGAAAACCACTCCATGGATCTGAAAGCTTTGTGGAAGCATGGATTTGGCTGCGAGAGACATAGAACTTGTTTGGACTTTTTGAGGTCGACGACCGTAGAAAGATACAGTTGGCCGCATGGTAGCTTAAGGACGAGACTTCGTTTGGTGGGATTTGACACAAACAGGGCGTCAAGTGGATACTTAGGCTAATTTCCGACAGAGATTCGAGATGAAGTTTCTTTCTCAGGCAAAAGAGATTATGCAGATGGAGAGATTCTTGGCACTTAAGCAAGGGAGTATGTCTGTTAAAGAGTATGTCAATAAATTCAATCAGTTGGCTAGGTTTGGTCTGGAATTGGTGAATACCCCGCACAAGAAAGCTTTAAGGTTTGTGAGAGGATTAAATCAACCTCTCCAAGCATTGGCATTGTCCATATATCGATGGAGGAAACTTTTGAGGGGCTTGTTGACATGGCATTGATGCACGAAGAGGGTAAAGATGAGAAGAAAGAGGCTAAGACTGATAGGACTCAAAACAAGAAAGTGTGGCCCAAGAAAGAAATGCAAAAGAAGGGTGGAAAGAAAGACAAAGCTCAGGGCAAGAAGAAATGTCATGGTTATGGGAGCTTAGGTCATTTGGTTAAGGATTGTAGAAAAAGGAAGAATGGTCATTCCAACTGTGGTGAAGTTGGACACTATATTAGGGAGTGCCCGAACAAGCAAGGGCAAGGGCAAAGGGCAGGATTTTCTAGAGGGAAGGTGCATGCTCTTGAGGCCAGTGGATCGAACAGAGATAGGAAAGTTTCTGTTGAAGTTTTGATTTCCCTTTCTGACCATTCAGTTAGGACTCTTTTTTATTCTGGCACTTCTTACTCTTTTATATCTGATTCTGTAGTTGAGTCTCTGCACCTTAGTACTAGTATTGTTTCTGATCCCGTTATCTCTCAAACTCCATTAGGGGCACGACTCATCTGTTTATGATATGTCAGGGTTTGAGGATATCTATGCTAGGAATTGAGTTTGAGTGTGACGCGTATGTGCTTGGTTTTATGGGCTACGGTATGATTCTAGGGATGGACTGGCTAGTTATGTATGGTTCCATCCTAGACTGTGAAAGGAGGGTCGTTAGGCTTTTGACTTGCCGAGGGAGGACTTTCAAGATTTCCTATGACCCAAAGGGGTCTGTCATGCTTAGTTTCCTAGAATCACTTGATGCTTCTATCGATAATTTGCGATCTGTACCCATAGTCTATGAGTATCCGGATGTTTTCGATGAGGTTAGGGGATTACCTCTGAGGTGTGAGATTGATTTTCGGATATACTTGGTGGATAATGCGAAGCCAATCGCATTGCCTGTGCGTCACATGGCTTCTAGGGAGAGGAGGGGGCTTAGCAAGCAAGTAGGGGAGTTACTTGAGAAGGGGTTTATTAAGCGAAGTATATCAAAATTGGCTGCTCCAGTCGTCTTCGCAACCACGGAGGATGGCTCACTTCGTCTATGTGTGGAGTACAGGTAGTTGAATAAGCTCACCAAGAAGAATAGGCACCCACTCTCGAGGATTGACGACCCGTTTGACCAGCTTGTTGGCGCATATGTTTTCTCGCAATTAGATCTGGCCATGGAATTTCATCATTTGAGGGTGGCCGAGGATAGTATAGACAAGACCGCTTTCAGAACTCCAGATGGCTTCTTTGAGTGGCTAGTCATGCATTTTGGGTTGACGAATGCACACGCATATTTTGTGGATCTGCTGAGTAGGGTGTTTAGGGAGTTTCTGAATCAGTTCATGGTGGTCTTTATGGATGACATCCTGATTTTCTCGAAGAGCAAGGAAGAGCATGCCCTACATTTAGAAAAGGTTTTGAGGACTCCCGGAGCACACTAGTTTAAGGAGAAATTCTCCAAGTGTCACTTTTGGAGAAAGGAGGTAAGATTTCTAGGGCATGTGTTTTCTAAGGATGGGATAGCAGTGGATCCCACGAAAGTAGTTGCAGTTCAAGATTGGAAGGTTCCAAAGAATGCAATGGAGGTGAGAAGTTTTCTCGGTTTGGCAGGCTATTATAGGAAGTTTATCAAGGACTTCGCAAAGATATCAGCCCCACTCACCAGACTGACGAAGAAGAATCTGACCTTTTCTTGGAGTATTGATTGTGAGGATGCTTTTCAGTTTTGAAGAAGGCTCTGACAACCACCCCAGTTTTGGCATTGCCTGATGGGAATAAAGTGTTCATAGTGTACACTAATGCATGTGGTACAGGGCTTGGTGTCGTCTTAATGCAAGAGGGAAGGGTAGTATGCTATGGTAGTAGACAATTGAGAGTTCATGAGAAGAACTACCCTACCCATGATTTAGAGTTGGATGTTATAGTGTTCGCACTTAAAACTTGGCGGCATTATCTACTTGGAAAAAGGTTCGAGTTATACACAGACCATAAGTCGCTCAAGTATCTGTTCTCGCAGAAAGACCTCAATTTGAGACAACAGAGATGGATTTCATTAATGATTTGCCTAGATCGAGGAAAGGCAACACCAGTATCTGGGTCATAGTATACATGCTTACTAAGAGCGCTCATTTCATTTCTGTTAAGAACAAGAGAACAACATCATGGTTGGCATCAGTTTATCTTCATGAGATAGTCCGCCTACATGGAGTACCTTCTAGCATAGTGAGTGATCGTGACCCCATCTTCACTAGTGAGTTTTGAAAGAGCTTGCAAGAGGCACTAGGTACACAGTTATGTGCAAGCACGACATATCACCCTCATACTGATGGACAGACATAGAGGGTGAATATTGTTCTTGAGAATCTTTTGAGGCTGTGTATCCTAAACTTTGGAGGGACTTAGGAGGAGCATCTCCCATTGGTTGAGTTCGCCTACAATAACAGTTGTCAGGCCAATATAGGCATGGCAACCTTCGAGGCACTATACAAACAACCTTGCATATCACTGACTTATTGGTGGGGCTCTACGGTTAGGCTTCTACTCGGACCTGAGATGATTAGAGAGACTTTAGAAAAGATTGATCTTATCCGCAGGCATATGAAGACAACTCAGGACAGGTAGAAGTCCTACGCAGATAAAAGAAGGACTGACATTGAGTTTAAGATAGGAGACATTGTCTTCATCAAAGCATCACCCCTGAGGAATGTGGTTCGCCTTGGATCTGTAGGGAAATTGGCACTAACGTTTGTAGGGCCATTTCCCATAGTATAGAGGATATGTCAGATGGCCTACAGGGTGAGATCACCAGAAATATTGGCGGGTGTTCATGATGTTTTTCATGTTTCCCATTTGTGGAAATGTCTTCACGATACAACAGAGGTGGTTGAGCCGAGCATGCTTGAGGAAGTAGAGGTAGAAAAGGAGGCAACATTTAGATGAGTTCCTACCCGAGTACTTGGATAAGAGATTAAGAAAGTACGCAATAGAGAGGTTATGTTAATAAAAGTTCAATGGGGAGAAGACCGCGAAGATGCAACTTGGGAGACTGAAGACAAGATTCGCGCTTCGTACCCTTTTCTTTTCAAGAGTATATATTAACTTCTTTTTCCAAGCTTTTATTCGTACTTGCTTCTATCATTCAGGTATGTCCTATCGATCGAATCTTCGACCTCTAGGTAGAAAACCAATGGATGTAAACATTTGTTTGATGGATGCAAGTGGTTGCTAGTGGCTCCTCGTGGATGCATATACACACACTAGGCACTCGATCGGCTCAAACACTCTTATACTGCATATTAATGTGTGTGCATTTTACTTTTTAATGGGTGGACATGGATGTATCATGATATGAATGTTGCATTTGTACGAATGATTTTGGACACATATAGAGTTTAAATGACACACTAGGACTATTGCATACATATTGGATTCATGGCACTAACATATATTGCATTAGGGAGATCGATTGAATCAGTAGACCGCCTGACTTTCGCATTAACATAAAGAAATATACACACACCTTTGCATACGTTCATATAAGCATTAAAAATCCCTTAAGGAGTGCCTGTGAATGATGGATGAGTAGATGGATGTTAAGATAGAACGTTCTCCTAGACTTGGAAATTTCGGGGACGAAATCCTTTAAGTAGGGGAGAATGTAACACCTCGTAACTTTAAAGAACATTATTGATAATAAACTAAAGAATATTTAATTAAATGATGGGAATTAAGTAAAACAAATTGTAGAATTGTGTTTATCTCGGAATTCTGGTTCAGATAGACTCCAAGTTTGCGTAAAACGGACATCATATGAGGATATAAAGGTTAGACGTTTGTATACATATAAGAAGGATATATGTAAATATAATTTAAAATAATTCAAAATAAACGAAGCGGGAAATGAAGGCGGCAAGGGCGGGAACCAAACTCGTTGTGGGCCGACCCACGCCTGGTCTGGGTCGACCTATGGGTCAACCCAAGGTCAGGTGGGTCAACCCAAGTGGGGGTGGGTCGACCCAATCACGATCTGTCTACATTCATTTTTATGTTTCTGGATTGTTTTGTTAACCAGGTTCATTATTTTACCGAGCAGATTTGATTTAAAAACAGGGATCTGACGGTTAAGGATTGTCTTATAAACTCTATATAAAGGCACGCACTCCTAACAAATCAGTTACACTTCTTCATACTTCTTCCTCAACCCTCTATTCTAAAAATTTAAGATGAAGATAGGGAGATGCTGCCGAAACTTGGATTGAATCAAGATAATTCTTATCTGATTCATACAAGAATCCCTTCTGCAACATCAGTATATTATCCTCTTTGTTCTTTAAATCCAATCGCTATCAGTTCATGTTACGTTTAGATATAAAAATATAACAATAACCTTGACATGTTAATAAACCTGGATCTGAGCCTATGCCTGTTAATAAACTGATTCATACCTAAACAGTTTTATGTGATTACATGTATTTTCTGTACCCTTGTTCTGTTGTTCAGTTGTTATTATATGCCTATTTCTGTTCTTCTCCCTCTCTTTTCCCCTTTTTATTTTA
This sequence comes from Allium sativum, assembly GCA_030737875.1. Lineage (NCBI taxonomy): Eukaryota > Viridiplantae > Streptophyta > Magnoliopsida > Asparagales > Amaryllidaceae > Allium > Allium sativum. Next base: position 115,419,177 of record CM060909.1, read on the forward strand.
TAGGTCTAGGCTACCTTCAAGCCTAGGCTTATCTCGTAAGAGACATACGTATGAACGAAATTGGTACAATTGGGTAATGTTTGGAATGAAAATAAAAGAGGGAAATTTGGGGCATACCTTGTACTTTGGAATATGACTGAAAATTTTGGGCTGTATGAACATGTAAATCTACAGGCTTAATTCAAAGATTAAGTGGAACATGTTAATGAAACTGTATATAACCAGTGAAATCTATTAAATCTGTGGGGGGTTAAGTAAATCTGTTAGAACTATAGGGTTAAGTAAACCTTTAAATATGTTGGGGTTATATGAACCTGTTAATCTGTAAGACTTAACGTGTTACATTTGTTAGGGTTGTATGAACCTTTTAACCTATAAAACTTAACCCGTTAAATCTGCGGGGATTATATGAACCTGTTAATCTGTAACCTGTTAAATCTGTGGGGGTTATGTTGTATGTAACAACCCGCATTTTATGTAATCGAAGAATCGTAAAATATTTTTATTTCATTCCCTAAGGGTTGGATCATTCTCATCATTTGATATGTTGCTTATAGGGATGTGAGACATGTCCATAGTTTTTAACAATTTTGTTTGTGACCTGTCGGTCTTGTACAGAGCAAAACGTGTGACTGAGGTCGAATTAGAGGGTAAGACCTGCGCCATTGGAAAGGAATTGATGGTTTCCTTTCCGTAGTGGTTATACTAAAGATTTGGCTCAGTGGTTTGGGAGGAATTGTTGTTTTAAGGTTTTTCAGTTGGTTGTTCAAGTTTGGAGAGCCACGATGGGCTGATTTGGGAAGGCCCATTGGTGGGCTATTGGAAGGGTATAAATAGTGGACAAGGGATATGGGAAATGGTTTTAGTTTCCCATTCTCTCATTTGGTGCCTTGTGCTCCTCCTTCCTCTAACACCTTCCCACCATTAAATCATAATCCAAGGAGGGAAATCATAGATATATACCATTGGAGCCTAGATCTACATCAATTGAAGCAAGAATTCATCGGATCAAGAGGTTTGATGCAAGGTGCTTGCTTTCCAGATTCTTATTTCATCAATTTTGGCTTGTTTTGGAGAATCGGTGAGTGATATGCATCTCTCACGTGGATTCAATAAAGCATATGAGTGATTATTCATGTTTTTCATCAAGTGTAAGTGTTTTTCCATAGATCTATGCATTTGTAAGTCCATTTTCATGTAAATTACCCTATGATCTGATTTAGCAAGTTTAGATAAGTATTTTCTATGATATTTCATGTGAATGTGCAAGTTAAATTCATGATTTTGTTCGTATGTACACTTATGGTGATTTTGGTGAATTTTACATAAATATTGATGGAATTGACATATTGGTGATGTTATTGATTACATATCATGATTGTGGTCATGTTGGATAAATTGGTTTCGTCACATTTGGTATCAGAGCTCTGGTCAACGATTTTGGCCAAAGTTCGAAGACGTAATTACATATGAGAGACGTACTTGTAGATTTCAGTTGGATGCTTACTATATATATTAGCATATATAGTAGTAGCAGTTGTATCTCTTTAGCAGATTTTCTTGGAAGTGGCTAATTATTCTAAATTGCAGAATTAGAATGAGTAGACGAGAATCAGGACACGCTGCTAGGGGAGCTAATACTGGAGAGGAAAATGGCGGGGAACCGAATTACCCAGCCATGTTAGTAGCCATGGCAGAGGCAATTATGCGAAGGGTACCCGCTCCAATGGCAACAACGGTAGATGTAGGTGTGCGATTTCCTAGAGTAGTAGATTTTGCAAAGCTGTGCAAGGACTTTACATCTCTAGGGGAAAACAATTCGAAGGAACTGAGCCAACTGAAGAGGTTCAGAGATGGATGGATTCATGTGTCCGAATCTTTGGGGACTTGGGTTTTGAGGATGCAATAAAGAGAAAGCTTGCATCAAGGCAGTTGCAGGGCAGGGCCATGGAGTGGTGGAATTCTGTTACACTTGAGACACTAGAAGAGGAGATTTCATGGGAGCAATTCCAAGCTAAGTTTGAAGCAAAGTTTATCTCCACTGCTCAAAAGTCCGTTCTCTTCAAGAAGTTCGTAGAATTGAAGCAAAATGGCAAATCAGTTCTTGATTATATTTCTGATTTCGAAGCCTTGTCCAGATATGCTCGTTCATACATTGATACACCTTATCAAAAGAACGAGAATTTTGTTATGGGTCTGGATACCTATACTGGAAGGCCGTTGGTGGATCATCTTGACGATTCATTCAAGAAGATCATGGAAAAAGCTATTCGCCATGAGATCTTGTTTCCTAAGGAAGAAAATGTTGTCGTTGCAACCAACACTGCGCCAGAAATGCCAATTAGGCAGTGCTCATGGCCATATTTGAATCGATTGCCAGTGCCCTGGACGGTATCAAAAAATGGCGTCTTTGTTACTTAGATACGGGCTTAACCCTTATCAAATTCATTGATTGATATGGCTTAAAACCGTATCAAATTCATGGTTTGATACGGATCAAAGTCGTATCAAATTCATGGATGGATACGGCTCAAAGCCGTATCAAATTCATGGATTGATACGACTTTGAGCCGTATCAAATTCTTAGATTGATACGGCTCATGGCCGTATCTAATTTAAAAAAAAAATACATTGTCCAACTAGAATAATTGTTATACTATTAAAACCCAAAGTTCTCGATTATTATCTCAGGAAGATATAATAGTACAAGCATTACACAAACATGTTGACATCTCAGCAAGATATAATAGTTCTCTATATAAAAGTTCTAGAATAATTAACATAATAGTACAAGTATTCGTCTTCTAAAATACTTCCTTGATCAGTTTCAGGTCCACCTCAGCACGGTTGTTATGACACTGGTACTCATCTTTTGGGCCCTCCTTCAAATCCTGATCAACAGCAATACACAAAGTAAATAACAAAAAACATTTGCAATGTGGATGGTTATTCCTATTTTCCCCCATGTTGGGTTACTGCATTATCCATAGCAGGGATTGTAGTGGTAATTGAGAGTGGTTGTGTATTGTAGTTAGTGTAGATAGCATACATAACATGTAATCTGCAATGCAGGTGTAACTCATACCTGAGCATATTCTGTAAAATGTTGAACTAATAGAAATGGAGATGAGGGCAAAAGTCTAGTCTCGGGTAGCAGCAATAATCTGGAATTTATGGTCACATTTATGAAGTAAAGAATATGATTCAACATTATAAATCTTAAAACAAATAGTAAAACTGCTAACTTCAGTTGTTAGTAAGCGATGAAAATAGAAGACGGTAGAAAAACATGTCATCTGCATTAATTTTCAACCGAAAAGTGTAATTAAATAGTGTTGAAGCAAACTGTCAGTAGGACAATGTGTATACAAAATGGGATTGTGATTGTTAAGCGAGTGCAGCTGACAGATGTGAGTTAATGAGGAAGTAGGTCTGATTATTATTTAGTTTTTTTGTTAAGTCCAGCAAATACAGGTTTGTTTAGTACACATTCAGTTTAGTTTGGACTGAGTTAAGAATGAAGCATGATATGTTATCATGGGCTCTTAGTTCAGAAAAATTGATCCACTCAAAAATGACTGTGTGCCTTCGCAAAATAATAACCAATTAACTCCAAGTCAATCTCATCCTAAGAGACATAGAAATCAACCCAATTTGCTTTATGTGTAATCAGTAAGCAGAAACAAATGGCCGCATATTTGTAAAATGCAAATACAATGTGTGTCGTGTGTGTACGTATATAAAATAATATAAAACTACAATTCAGAGCAAAGCAAATAGAAGTACTTAGCAGTAAGAAATAATTGACTTATATAGAACAAAAGCTGCAAGGAATTTATTCTTGCTATGAATAAGCAAACATTTGTGGATTACATGACGAAATGACCTTTGCATCTCAATGATGAAAACAGAGGAGGAAGGTTATAGAAAGCACTTTAAAAGCTCAATGACAATTAGTTTGTTGTCAAATAATTAAATGCTTTTGAATGAAAACATACCCATCCAATAATGGTTTACATCGTCCATTGACAGATTTGTTTCACCGCAATAACAGTTATATGTAAATTAGAAATGAAAAAAATGGGAATAATATCATTAATAAATTTAGGATAATATGTTTGAAAAATATATCGTAGTATCTTTTAGTTTTAAATTTATTAAGATTTAGAAAAAGAGGATGTATAGTTCGACAACTAAATCCATGTATAGTCAAAAGGCTTGTTTAACCATAATAGCAATTCATGTCAAAAGCCATAATAATGTGAAATAACAAATGGAAACTAAAAGGCGCCTGAATTAATTGGTAGAAATTATTATATTTTCTAATAAGACTTTACTATCATGAAAAATTCCTTTAAACTGCATGGCTTTCAAGTAAAATGCTCATTATTATTTTTATATAAATGTGTGTTAGGATAGAGAGTTAAACTAAATAATCAAACAACGTATAAATTTTAAAGCATTTCAAACATATGGAAAAAAATTGATAAAGAGGTTAGACTCAAGTGGGAAGTAGGCAAATGATCGTACCTTGATTCAAGAAAGATTAGTTGAAGCCAAAAGACCAAAAGCTTGGTTCAAACGGTGCACGTATTATATTTTGGTAAGCCTATACAAAAAATAAAAGTTAATTCAAAATTTGATATATATATATATATGTATATATATAATACCAGCAAAAACAATGGTGACTAATTTTGACATTGTTCACCTTTTGTATATAATTGAAGAACAAACATACGCACTTAATACCAACAATAAGATTTATTAATTACTATTACCAGGACATAGACAAAAGAAAGGAAAAAAAGAGAGTTGGATTTAGCAGTAGACAAATGAGCGTAACTTAATTTGAGAAATCAATTGAACTAAAAGACTAAAAGCTTAGGTCACAAGGTGCAAATTAAAATTTTGCAAGCATGTACAAGAATGAAAGATAATTCAATATTTAACATACAATATGAGTAGAAAGTAAGATAAAGAATTTTAACATTATAGTTTTGACATTATTTCTCCTTTTACATATGAGTAAATTACCGAACAAACAGAGGTGTACATTTAATACCAACAATAATATTTACTGCTAGTATCCAGGAAAAAAGTGAAGAGAACAAACAAAGAAAAAGGAAAAATAGAGTTAGATGTGCAAAATTTAGCAAGATTAAACGTGAACTGCATTTCATATCAAATATAGAAAAGGCACCAATGTAAGAAAAATGCATGTTACCATTTGAATAATGTATCACTGATCAGGAAAAATAAGTTAGGATAACAACAATTAATTCAGAAACAAAACAGCTTTAACTTTTTGAAAAACATGTATTATTATCATTTACTTGGAAAGATTGACAAAGTACATTTTCAAATGGTTGTGACATTATGTTATCATCAATAGTTAATAATTAGATCGTCCACAAAGAAAAATTAATGAGTTAGAAAGCATAAAATTACACACAATCGGTGAGGGCACAATACACATGATGGTTGGAAAAATGAAACATTAAGGGAAGAAACGGAGAGAGTGAGGTTGAGAACTTTGGAAAAATGGAATCCGGATTTCTGTAACATGAACACTGAAGAAATATATGAAAAGCCAGACATGCATGCAACATATATCAGAAGTAATTAAGTGATTGCACTTGGCATGAGATAATGTAATATAGAAGCTTTAAGATAACAAATGAAAGTGCCATATTTAATATAGCAATCACATTTTCAACTAACAAAAGATGAGACTAGAAAATAAAATGAAATTTTGTGGAATTCCAAAATAAGATTGAAACTTCAAACAAAAATGAATAAGGAATTTATTCTTGATATGAATAAGCAAGCGCTAAACATGTACTCATTCACATCTCATCGGTAATAACTTCGAACCAAATTTCCTAATATTATATATATATATATATATATATATATATATATATATATATATATATTCCAAAGGTGGGTAGCCATTCCACGCCAATAAAATTTAGTAGTTCCTTAAACGTAAATGATTCGCACAGAACATAAAATAAATATTTCTCAAATTCTGTTATAATTAAAAAATGGAGACACCAAAATGGAGTTTTCTTTTCAGCGTATTGGGTAATAACAGGAAAACTAAAAGGAAATAAAAGCATCAATTTTTAGTTTAAGTTCTTGTAGAAATTCAAGAGCACAGAATGTCATTGTACTTGAATGCATGTCCAATAAAATACGTAATAGGGTAAAAAAATTAAAAATAAAATTGAGTATCAAAATTTTACTGCATTTTTTTGTTAAATGACGTGAATGCATCCAGATACCGGTAAAGTATTAATACTTTAGCCATATAAGCTTCAGCAACAAATTTAAAGGTATATATCATATCTCAAGGTTGATGGACCAGTTAAAAATCGTCATAAAAAACAATTACCTGCGATTTTCCATCAACCTACTTCGTGTTGAATGAACATTACCGTATAAAAAATGATAAAAGAATTCATCTAAGAGAATGCCCAAATAAATTATGGACAAAAAACAACGGTTTTGTTACTGAACCGCAACCTGTAAATAGAAGGTTAGATGGTTGAAATAAGGAGGGTAGGGTCACCACACCAGAAACGGTGATTTGCAACGGCTTTAGGCCGTTGCAAATTGATTTTGCAATGGCTCTAAGCCATTGCAAAAGTTGGAGTAGCTAAAATTTTGCAACGGCCATTAGCCGTTGCAATTTCTTGTATTTGCAACGGCCTTGACCCGTTGCAATCAATCATTTTGCAACGGCTAAAGTCCGTTGCTTATTTCAGTTTTGCAACAGCTCTTAGCCGTTGCTAATTGACATTATTTTATGAAAAAAACTGTTTTTCCCCCTTCTTCGGTAGTTCCTATTCAGTACAAATGGTTACAGATTTGACATAATATCACAAAAGAAATATTAATAAACTCAAAAATTCAACATAAAAAACTAATTTAACAACAAACTAATTTTAAAGTTCAACAATATATTACAAACGTAAAAATTATAACAGTTTGCAGCAACAAAAATAATATTGTCGTGCACTGCAAGTTCAACAGTAGTAGCCAAAATAATAGTACGGTACATTTCAACTTCATCGCAATAACATTACATAGTAGTATTATTTCTTAAATTCTTCTTGAGCAAACCTCTATCATCATCGGAAATCAGCAATCTAACGTTGTTGAAAGGCAAATTTTCAGATTTATAAAGCCATATTCATAATAATACATGTGCTAAATTAATACAGAGATAAGAAACGAGTATTTAAGTGAAGCTTACATGAGTATCAGCCACATCAATAGCTATTTGAATTCTTATACTCCATGTCAATGGGGCTTTGTCTACAGCTGCATAAGCCAAAGATTTATTAGCAAAGTATAACTTATTTTAACTAATGATTTTGATCGATACATTTCTATATGGAAAATCATAGTTTCATTAAAACAGGACAATATATTTCGAAATTAATTTGAATTTCAGTTATCAACCAATAGTGATCGAAATATCAAACTGTATCCGGATGTATAAGCTAACTAATACATGAAGAACAAATAATAATAAAACCTGCAGTGATGTCCACTCTTGAAACTCAGCAGATATAATGATATTATCAAAAAAACTATATTGAAAAAATTATAAGCAACTTATCATTAAAAGATTAGTGTACTCAGGTTGAAATTCAAAGATTCAGTAGAAGATAAAAGATGCAGTGTGGCATGGGTATATGATCAGCGAGATAACAACAATGGCAAAAGCAAAGTCCAATGAACAAGCCATAGACTGTCTAAATCATCTGGCATTATTTAGTAATGTATCCTTGAATGATGCATGATTGTATCCTTAATAAGGTTGACCTGATGTTGACCGCAAGGAGAAAGCATAGTGGTAGAGAAAATTTATTGAAGATTTGGTGGGAAACTGTCTGAACTTGGACAATTTCGAAATTATTGCAATTAACATTATGTGCTTAAGGAAAGCATAGGCATGCCCAACCGTGGAAAAGAGGGGGTTTCGTGGTAAAATATATTCAATTTTAAACATTCCTATTTTATTACAACCATCTGTAAACTCAGTTTTAACTCCAGTTGCCAATTATGGTTGTATCACGTTTGTTTATGTCAGTGTACTACTCTCTGTTAAATGCATGCAAGTCGACCATGTCCAATGGAACTGGTAGTAAGCTATATACCCTTTTTACAGGCTCCCAACCTCTATAAAAGCATGCAAATAGTTGCACCATTAACACACAGGCAAGAAAAATAAATCTCTTCCCTGAAGATCAATAAGCCACGGCTTGGATTCTCAACGTTCAAACAAAAACAAGGACTAGTGATTTGTTTCTCCTAGCATCCTTTAAACATAATGCCTGATATTCTCTTCTATACAAAAAGTCTAGCATTAGCTACCAGAACAAAGGGCCACGTATTCATATTGCGTGTACTATGTGAGTAAGAATACAAGATCTATAGCCAATAATATTACAATATTTCGAAAAACTTGTACCATTTTGAAAGGTTATAACGTTGAGCATGGTTCCAAACTGTCTGAACTGGCACAAGAAGAAAACCAGTGCTACTTGGATTTTGTTTTTGTTTTTTGAATGGTATGGTCACAGAACAAACGTGGGACAAGAAATTGTACCATTTCGAAAAACTTGTACCATTTCGAAAGTTAGCCTTGAAAATTGGTGCTACTTGGCACAAGAACAAATGTGGGAGTGCGGTGTTTATGACTGCAGACTAGCCAGGAATTACAAAAATATTACAACATAATGGAATTTCATGCGTGTGGCTACGATAAAGATAGGCATTAAATGCCCCCATAATGTGCAGCTTGTATTACGAACAAAATAATTTAACCGAATCATATATGTATACATGCCTTAGATAAATACCAATCCCAAAATGCTTACAGATAGACACCTAATGAGCCAGCTGGATCAAGCGACAAGTGAAACTGAAGTATTGAACAAGCCACTATTGAATCAAAATGCTAAATCAAAGGCTTATAAATATGCTTCAAATGGAGGACAGAAACATGCTCAGAATATCAATAATACTTGCTTGTTTTCAATTTAAAATCTGACGTGGTTGCCAAAACACTTCGAGTATTACTGGCGAAATGTCTCTAAGACATTACCACTGCTTATCGCTAAAACAAATCATTATGTGGTTGCAAAACTGTATATGGCTAAATTTAGCTGAACAAAGAAAGGAGCAATGTGATTATATTCTTTACCAATCTACCAGTTCAATCTTCTCTGAATAATTTTAATGTCGTCATTTCCCCTCATTATAGATTGATTAACTGTTTTCATAATTCAATAGGAAAAGCTGATTTCATGGACTGCATTATTAATTCAAAATTGATTGAACTTGAGTTTACAAGTAATTTTTATACTTGGACGGGTGGTAACAAATTTTCTATTGGCAGTAAAATTGATAGAGTATTTGTCAACAATCTTTGGGAAGATAGTGATTTATGTAGGAGGTATAAGCAGATAAATGAAGATCGATCAAATACTATGTGGAAAGTTGCATATGAAAATGCTCAACGAATGGAACTTAATTGGTTCAAGGGTGACAAAACTTCTAGTTTCTTTTATTTTAAAATGAAATTCCTCAAGTATGTTCACAGACGCAAATATATATATATATATATATATATATATATATAAAAGATGATGATGGCAATTTGCAATATACTTTAGGAGAATTCGCTCAAGAACCAATTATTCATTTTCGAGCTTGTTTTATTTAGTATTTTCTTTTCAGGATTTGGGTTATTTTTTTCCAAAGTTTTTCTTTCTACCTAGCTCTTTATCCAAATGTGTGTAAAATCGTAAATGTTCACCGTTCATGCTTTTTTGCCACTTTTGCTGTATTTTTTGCACTGACTTGTCATTATCATTTGTTGTGATTAAAAATAGCTAATCATGTGTCCAGCTTTTTATTTTTAGAATCTATTCACTCCAACAAGTTAAAATAACTAGCTTGAGGTCGTTATTGATAATCTACACTTTCAAAATATTTTACTAAGTAAGATTTACAAATAAATTTATGCTCAAAATTAGCAGGACTTGGATTTCCAGGTGGTATTGCGGTCATTAGTCATTTCATACAACATTTTATTTTCTTCTTCGATATTTGCATACTCGATAAATTTGAACAAATACAGACAAGGATTAAAGTGAGCATCATTCAGTGCATCATAAGGATAAGTATATACATGGAATTAACATGAGCATCTTTCAACGCCTCATGATCAAATACTTTTGGAGATGTAATATTCCGTCCTATTGAAATATTTTATAAAAGTCCTATGCTACTAAACTTTGCACATCAAAATATTGTTTTAATAAAATCATGCCTCGCATGCGATGGAATAAAGATGCAAACGCATCTTTTAATGCTAATAAATTTGCTTCTATGCACAACTGTAAACAACAGCAAGAGGAAAACATTCTTTCTGTCAATTTTTTATTTTACTAAGTATACTTTTATACGCTCAGTTATATTTTGGTAAAGTCAGGACCTGATTTTACAAATAAGATCTTTGTCTAACAGATGCACCAAGTGCCAGAAATCATGAATACAGATATATGATATATGGTGACCTATTATTAGTTTCAATGTGGTATATTATTAAGTTCAGGATTCTAGCAGAACTTTACACCAGATTGGACATTACGGCAGTTTAGTTCAGAGTCTATGAATGAAAAAATGCAGTAGTTTACATGGAGAAAGCAGAGATCTAAAAAAAAGACGCCTGCAATTTTTTGGTATATTGATTCGGCCATAACTTTCAAACTTACTGTAACCAAAATCAACCAAGATATCAGAATTTGATCTTCGCTAGTGTATAGCCGATATACCGAGCTCTCGGCCAATATACGAAAAATGAGGTTTTCACCAAAATTTTGCATTTCATTTTGCCAGAACTTCTCCCTAAGATCTCAATCGAAATAATGGCCGAAATTCGAAAGTGTTGTCTTATCGCTAAAATAAATCATTTAAAAAAAATTCTTCTGATAACATTTACTATATAACATAATGAAATGTACGATGAAACATCATTATACCATAAAAATCACCAAACATTTTTCTTTTTCAACTAAACGGTAATTTAACATTACCACTAAGATGCTTATGGTTTTATAAGTATATCGAGTATTACAATATATCGGAATACGGTAACGACGCAGTATGCATTTCAAACATATCCAAATAGAATGTTAATAGGTTTTTTCAAAATAATAGTGATATCATTATGATAACAACCGCATCTTTTATAATGCATCTAACAACTTATAATCTAAGCTATATATTGGTTAAATATAAGACCTGGCCAAGGATAAATCCATCAGAAACTTTTCTTATGATTATTGTTCAATGTTAAATCCATGATATTGCGTGCCAGATAGCATGAAGCATTTCGTATTATAGCACTATAGCCAAAAACCATAGTTCTCAAGAAAGGGTTAGTGAGTTCATAGCAATTAGATTTAGCCTAATTCCACCCATTAGAGTACAACAAAAAAATTCATAACTGTATTATTTTTTACTTGTCAAAATACTATTATGAAAGATCTAAAATATCACACAATGTCAGCTGAAGAAATTTAAGTACGTATATGCAGTTATATAGTATAATGACACTGAAGTGAAATAACATATAAAATAAAAGAGGCCGGCACAAGGTATTTAAAATTTCTTATAAATATCAACTATATTTGGATATTAATCTCGAAATTGGTCACTAGGGATATCTAAACTCGGAGTAAATGTACGAGAGAGAGAAAATTGGTCATAAAAAGCCTAATTGTGGAAGGAAAAAAAAAAGAATAAAGCTGCATTTTTGAAACAATCTGTAGACTGCAAACTTTTAATTTAATATACTACTTTGGATATTAACTTTGAGCTTTGAAACTGATAATGAAATGTCTGTTTTCATTTGACAAAGATTTTGTTGTTAAATACATTTTTCAGACTTGTGAAAATTTTAAAGAACAGTCGAAATTATTTCCAAAAAGGTGGGGGCCCTTTTGGCAATATTGACGATGCTGATGCTCAAACTACAGTCGTTCATAAACAGCAAGGAAGAGGTTTTACAAAGCACAAATGATTAAGAGGTTGTTATCAACCGCTTCGGAAATATGAGAGCTCATCAAGTACAATTTCAGAATATTTATGTTGAAACGGTTTATATGAAATTAACCATCTATGATATCAAAGCACATTGACGAAATTTCAATATATATATATATATATATATATATATATATATATAATATGGAATTAAGTCTGTTCTATTGTCGTTGTAGTATTGAAGTTAATTTTTGAAATTAATGACTATCGCTACACGTTGTTAGCAATAGTTCACAGTTATAGGCACAGCCTGGAATTGCTGAGTTGGCAACCTAGAAAGGGCAAGATGGAAAGAAGCAATCAAGTTTATCGCATGATCAGGCAAGGCAGACCGATAAACCATGAGCATGAGGATGGACCACCAAGGACTCAGCATCCGGCAGGCTGAGTAAGTGCATGAGGAGTGTTTGCTGGACCAATACGAGCAGGAAAAACGACTTAGGAAATCTGAGGAAGAGCAGTGCCCTCAGTTTGAACAATGCTTGCCAGGTAGCAGTCACCAAAAAATTCAAAACTTTGCTTATCCCAAATTTTATGTTGTTGCTTATATCAATTTTTTTTTCATTACTTCCATCATTTGAAATTTAAACTTGACTAATATCAAATCATGATAAAGCTTTGCATTAATTACTATCATGGGTAAACCTTATATGACTGTCATCTTTTTCAAAATATCATCACATTTTTTTACACTCACAATATCTATATTTGACTGTTTGGGTAAATGCTCCCTACTACTTAAAAAAAATGGTTTATTTTTGTTTTTCAATTCACTACTGATCAAACAAATGTTATGTCCGAGTATGATATGAACAATTTACATTTAGACAGGAAGGAGTAATCCAATAAATAAGACATCAACAAACAATAACAATCCAGAATTACAGAGTGTAGTGTTACATTTGCGCCCAACAATAAAAAATTATAAGTGGTGCAGTATAGAACAATCTTCATAAAATTCACATCCTAATAGCCGACACACAAAAATTGCATGAAGCTAAAGTTGGATCATTAAGTTATTAAATCTGAAGATTTTTCAAGTATCCAGTGTATATCCTTTTGGGTCCATGCAGGAAATTTGAATTAGTATGATCCAATCCGTTTGAGAGATAAACCAAACATAGAGAAAACAACTTTTGGTAGTTCATTACCTATTTACCCAAAGTTTAAGCCACAAAAGTCAAGTAGACAAAATTGTTTGCATTGAGAAATGCCAATAAAAACAAAATCAAAAAAGTTTGGTAAAATCTGTTTATACTTTATAGAATGTCAGAAGCTATTGTACATTACGGAATTGGTCAAACACCATAGATGTTCACTGATATGAGAGTTCAATATGGCATGATATACTAGAAAAATAACCGGGGACTTAGCACTATGCATAATTAATGGTCAGTAAATAGTGCAAATTCTGTTCCTACAAACGTTTAGAGTATTAACTATACCTTAGTTTAATGTTAGAGTTTAAATTATTCGGAGTTATTCCATTTGTACCTCAAAACAGCCAATCAACTAGTAAGTTATATAACTCTTGCAACCTTTTGCAAGAATCTAATGGCATGGAGGTTCGTGTATTTGATCAAGGAGGTATTGCCTTAGGTGATTCATCTGAACCTTAATATTGCAAGAGGCAATGTGCATAACTAATTTATTATGTGCTTGATACTTTGTTTGAAACATCATTTTAGGATTTTGAGAGACGTGCATGCTCCTACAATTGTAAAAAAGGAAAGGGTTGAGCAGATGGTAGTAATGAGTCAGTCATTGCAAATGAAATAAGCTTTGAGCGTACAGTTCCATCGGCTTGCTAAGTTTTTGTGCTTGCTTTGTGTGTTCAAAATGAGTTTAATAGCATGCATGCCTTCGTTTTTCCATTATTATTTCACATCATATCAGCCATCCAATATTTACATAACTTTTATAATTCAAACAATCTAAGGCTGACTCATAACTATTGGGTACAGTGCAGTCATAACAGCACAAATTTCCTACAATCTAAGAAGATTTGCAACCAACAAAAGGTTAAATAGATCAAATATGAAGTGCTAAGACTTAATATATGTCAATGAAACCGTAAACTAAATAAAAACAAAAAGGCAATCAACGAGTTAGCAAATAAATAAATAAGGATTACCAGAATATGACCTTGTAGCAAAAGGACAGAAGCTTAATCCAATTAAATCCTCCTAGATATACAAAGAAAATGAGTCGTTTTAGGAGGAAGAAAAGGTGTATAAGAAAATGCTGCATTATGTCCTTTTTTATTTTTTCAGGTTTGTTTTAAAACCTAATTAATGATAAAACAAACGTTCGCAATTGTTTGCAAGAATATTTGGAGATGAAGCAGGCAGTTTGCAAAAATAATTAAATAAGAAAATGAAACAATATTTGGAGATGAAGAATCGGTTTCAGGCAGTTGTTTGCAAGAATCATTAAATAAACGATAGAACAATCGTTCACAATTTATTGTATTTTGAATCCTTTCAGGATTGAACCAATAATCATTCACTATCAAAATCTAATTAACGATTCTATTTCTATGACATTAAATCAACGACGAAACAACTAAAATCATTTGTTCCATACCAAGAAGAGATCGACTTCGCCTCAAGATCTCGAGAGCCTTTAGTTCTGGAAAAAATCACCTGATTCGATCGAGATTTAATTAGAAAATTTATTTGATTGTTTAATTGGAACAAAAGGGATTTTGGTAAGGAGATTAGATCTTGTTATTTCAAGTGCGAAGCTTTCTTTTGATGGAAGAAGGAAATAAGAAGAAATGAAAGTGTATTGGGAACGGTGGAGTGTATTGTAGGGCGTACGAAATTGAAGAACGGGTTTGAGCCGTTCTAAAAGGCAGAACGGACAAAGACCATTGTAAAAATTTCAAGAACGGGTTACAGCCGTTGCTAAATAGCAACGGTCCAAAGCCGTTGCGAAATGTCCGCCTCTGGGAGTTGCAAAACTGCTTGTATGGTGTAGTGGGTGGGAGAGTGAAGTTGCAAGATTGAGAAAGATGTAGACTGTTTTTAGGTATGCTAAACTGGAAGATGATGAATATGTATGTACACACACGCTCAACAATAAGTTACATGCACTTCAGTTTACTCATCTAACCACTGATCTAATTACTAAAGTTAATTACACTTAAAAAATGAATTCATGCCAGATATACTAAAAATTTGGGCATAAAATGAGCATCTAATTCAAAAAAATATGCAATTGCAAAAGAAATTGAAGCAAAACATATTGTAAAAGATCCATCTTGTTTTGATTCTATGATGGCTGACGCAGGTGAGGGTGCATTTGTCGGCTCTTCTTCAGAGCAAACTAGATGACAGCTTTCTGACTCGCTGTTTACAACTGAGTTCAACGATCATTTGCTTCACCGCTAAATTATATTGAGTTCATCCCAGTAGACGTATCTGATATTTTTCTACGATCCTCGAACGATCTTTGAAGAAACGGTTTCTTTACGCATCTCTTGAGCTATATGCATCTTCATTAGCGCTTCTCTTATTTTTTTTGTCAGATAACTCTTTCTCAGTTCACTATGTATTATCTACAATGACATTTCACCAAAAAAAGGATTATGGTATATTTTTCCATTTTATTTTGACGGTAACGTTTCAACTTTCAGTGACATATTTAGAATATCTGGCAAATACTCACTTGTTTGTCAACAAATTTAACCCCATGTTGACTCTCAGGACCTGGAGAACCTGCAATAGTACAGAGTAATTAAAAACATAAGGTGAAGAAATTTGTGTACGTAGAGTCCAAGCTAGAAAATAGTGGTATATAAAACAAATGCAAGCTGCAAATTGATCTAATCCCCTACAAATAAAGTGATTGATTTCAAGCAAAGTGTAAAAAGTAAAATCATATTATCAACATAATCAAGATCATGCTATAGATGTTATTCTTTTTGAATCACAATATGGTGATTTAATGTTAGCACCTCTCATATAAGAAAAAATCAATCATCAAATCAACAGAAAATAAAATAAAACCAAAGACTTCTAAAGGATATATTAAGGTATAGAAGATACCATCTTTATAATCATCCAGCCTCCCCTATTCTTGAGACTATCCAAATTCTAACCTGAAAAATGACATGAAATAAACCTTCTGACTAAAATAGACAATATATTCAGTTGCTAAAAATGGAACGCAAGGTTATTTGAGATAGATTAGTTAAAATTTTATCCAAAAAAACACAGGATTTTTGGCTTATAAGTCATAAATAAAAATAAAATGTTAGCTTTTCATTCTGATAACAAAGAAATTAAGCAACCCATAATTAGAAAAGAGATTGAAATGGATTTCCTATTGTTCCATTTTCAAATGCATGAAGATTTAAGCATTTTAATCCGATGAAGTAATGTGGCGAACTTTGTCGTCTCATTGTAACTTAATTAGATACATTTTTTTGAAAATTTCATTGGAGCTTAAACAAAATGTTGTTTTACCCGCACCGAACTTTAAATTTTCTGTCAATTATCATATGAACATTCATCTAATGATGCAAGAAGCTCCATTACTAGAACATAAAAAAATAACCTACGATATTGATTCTCATGACAGTTTCATCCTGCATTAAAAACAGTTGAATGTCCAATTGAAACTCTGTTTCCATCAAATTCTCAAGTGCAGGAAAAAAAATATGGATCTAAATAGGAGATGTTGCATTTTATAAAATTTATGTTTAGGATAACTAAAGTTGTTTCATGAATCATAATAATATTGGAAATGTCTATACTCATGCATACACCATAGGATTTTCACATTCACAAGTGATTCAAATTCAGGACCAAAGAATCGAATTGAATACCCTAACCAAATTTAGGACCAAAAATACCTAATTCAGGACCAAATAATCGAATTGAATGCCCTAAACAAATTCAGGACCAAATAATCGAATTAAATTCGCGTGTAATTTACTGAAGTATCACGCAGCGAAAAGCAGTACCGATGTTTAATTTCTTCAAATAGCCTTCTTCCTGTGTAAACCTGCAGCGAAAAGCAGTATCGACGTTTCTTTAGAAAAGAGGAATTAGGGATTTCTTTTTTCTGAGGAGAAATATCATGTTTATGGCTGCTTGTTGATGTGGATGAAAAGAGAACGGAGTGGTCTGGGAAGCGGGTTTTAATTTGGAGAAGAGGGGAGGGATGACATTCTTTTTAGGTTTAGGAAGTTTGTTAATTTCGGCTGAAATGAAATTGTGAGGAGAGAAGAACGAAAAATGATGGTGGGGAGGGAAAAATATCATGATGTTTTGATATGGATCAAACCCGTATCATAGGAACTGATCCGAATATTAGATGATCTACGGTTAGATTTTAGAGCTTAGGGAGGTGCGGATTGGTAGAGCTGTAGCAAATGAAATTTGATACGGCTTTAAGCGGTATCAAATTTGATATGGCTTAAAGCCGTATCAAATCTCTACAACCTGGTGTGCCAAATTCGTTATTTTGGTGTAGTGCAAAGAAGTTCAGAAACCACAGCAAGGTGGAAAAAATAAGAAGAGGAAGCAGCAACATCAGAAAGGAAAAGATGGCCAAAAGAACCCTAAGAGTGAGGTGGTTTTCTTTAACTACCAATAGCAAAAGGCCATTTGGCTAGTGAATGCAAGAATACCAAAGCCGAGAAGAAGTGCTTCAAGTGTGGAAGGCCTGGGCATGAGAAGAAAGACTGTCCAGAATCAGCCTAGGGGAAGCAGGTTGTGAAGGCATATGCTTTGGAAGCCATGTTAGCTTCTTCAAGAGCTCTGACTGCAGAGGAGAAGGGAAAGGGTGTCATGGTGCAAGGTACTCTTTTTGTTAATGGTGTTTCACTTCGTGTGCTTTTTGATACTAGAGCATCGCATTCATTCATTTGCAATGAGCTTGTATGTCGCCTGGGTTTAGAACCTGAGATTTGTGATAGACCATTGATCGTGACTAATCCAGTTGGAGGTTCGTCCAGTTTGTGCATGATTTGTCGTGGTCTAGTGTTGAAGAGTCATGGTTGCTCTTTTGTGTGTGATTGCTTTATTCTTAACTTCGCTGGGTTTAGGATCATCTTGGGCATGGATTGGCTCAAGAGGTATGCGGCAAGGGTGAATTTCGAGAAGCTAGAGGTGAGGGTCAGGGATGTGGAAGGGCGAAAGGTTTTGATTAGATGTAAGCGCTAAGAGGGTGTCTTCGTGAGCTATCTATATTGTCTTTGGATTCCACAGGAAGACTTGTCATCTGTGCTGATCGCTAATGAGTAGGAGAATGTCTTTGACGAGGTCAAAGGGTTGTCGCTGCATTGTGAGATCGAGTTTAGGATCGATTTGGTCGAGGGTGCTAGACCAATCGTTATGCCTCTTAGGCGGATAGCGCCTAAGGAACAACGAGAGTTGGAGGTGCAAGTTCGTGACCTTCTAGGAAAGGGATTCATTTGGAGAAGTGTTTCCAAATGGGGTGCAGCGGTCGTGTTTTCAACCAAGGTAGATGGCTCGTTAAGATTGTGTGTGGACTATCATGAGCTGAACAAGGTAACTAAAAAGAACAAGTATCTGTTGCCAATGATTAATGACTTGTTTGATCAGCTTCACGAAGCGAAAGTGTTTTCTCAGATGGATCTAGCAATGGAATTTCACCAGTTGAGGGTGCCAAAGGATAGTGTGCCAAAGATTGCTTTTAGGACACCATCCGATTTCTTCGAACGGTTGGTAATGCCATTTGGGTTGACTAACGTGCCAGCGTGTTTCATGGATCTTATGAATAGCATGTTCAGAGATCAGTTGAACAAGTTCGTGCTTGTGTTCGTGGATGATATTCTGGTTTACTCTCGGAATGAAAAAGAGCACAAGACGCACTTGAGAGTTGTGTTAGAGATCTTGCCAAAGCACCAGCTGAGAGCTAAGTTTTTGAAGTGTCACTTCTAGAAGAGTGAAGTGAGGTTCTTAGGTCATGCTGTTTCTGGAAGTGGGATAGCAGTTGACCCTGCTAAAGTGGCAGCAATTCAGGACTGGGATAAGCCTAAGAATGCGACGGATGTTCGAAGTTTCCTTGGGTTGGCCGGTTATTACCAACAGTTTATCAAAGATTTCTCCAAGATAGCTGCACCGTTAACATGATTGACGAAGAACCAAGTGTTCACACGGGATGCGAAGTGTGAACAAGCTTTCGGAATCTTGAAGGAGAGATTGACGAGTGCACCTGTGTTGACCATTCCAAGTGGGAATGAAGAGATGGTGGTGTACAACGATGCATGTGGTACAGGACTTGGAGTAGTGCTAATGCAAAAGGATAAGGTGATAGCTTACGTGAGTCGACAACTAAAGCCGCATGAGAAAAATTATCCAACTCATGATTTGGGGTTGGCGGCGATTGTCTTTGCTCTGAAGATGTGGAGACATTACCTATTGGGATTTCGATTCGAGTTGTTTGCGGATCACAAGTCGTTGAAGTATCTTTTCTCCTAAAAGGATTTGAATCTTCGGCAGCAACGATGGTTAGAGTTTTTGTCGTCATATGATTTTGGTATAGCCTATACTTCGGGCAAAGGTAACGCAGTGGCAGATGCATTAAGTCGAAGACACGCAAGTTTGGGGGAGATGTTTTCGGAATGGAAGAGCCTCGAGTATATAGCAAGGTTCGATTTCGTGCCAAGTTATGAGTTGGAACCTGAAATGTTGGCAAGCTTGTCGATAAGACCTACTCTTATCGAGAGGATTGGCGAGAGCCAAAAATAAGATACAAAGCTTGTCGAGTTTATCCAGAAGCTGGAATCTGGAGATAAAGAGTTCGAGGTCGGTCGAAAAGGTTGGCTTCGAAAGCAAGGGCGATTAGTTGTTCCTGGTATCGATGGATTGAGAGATGAGGTTATGAGAGAATGTCATCACTTGAAGTTGACGATTCGTCCTAGTGGCAATAAGATGTATCAAGGCATGAAGCGAGTCTACTACTGGGAAGGGATGAAGCGAGATATTGGAAAGTTTATTTTCAAATGCATGAACTGTCAGTTGGTCAAAGTTGATAAGAAGAAGCCGAGTGGATTGCTTCAACCATTAGAAGTTCCTACGTGGAAGTGGGAGCAGATATTGATAGATTTTATCGATGGACTACCTAGAACCAGGGAAGGAAATGAAGGTATTTGGGTCATCGTGGATCGCTTGACCAAAAGTGTGAGATTCATTCCTGCAAGTCGACTAGGACGATGTCAAAGTTGGTTGAGCTTTATATGAAGTGGACAGGTCGATTCCATGGAGTCCGAAAAAGTATAGTAAGTGATCGAGATCCATTATTTATGAGTGGATTTTAGAGAAGTTTGCAAGAAGCTTTGGGAACCGAGTTGTGGTTGAGTATGGCTTATTATCTCCAAACGGATGGTCAAACCGAGAGGGTTAACCGGGTTTTGGAAGATCTTCTGAGGGCTTGTGTGTTAGACTTTGGAGGATCATGCGAGGATCGTCTGCATCTAGTTGAGTTTGCATATAATAACAGCTATCAGTCGAGTATTGGGATGGCACCATATGAGGTGCTGTATGGAAGGCCGTGCAATTCTCCAGCATGTTGGTTAGAAACTGGAGATAAGTTGGTACTTGGGCCAGAGATGATAAGATAGACCTCAGATTGTATCGAGATCGTCCGGCAACAAATGAAGGCAGCCCAAGATCGTCAGAAGAGTTATGCCGATAAGCATCGTAAGGACTTGGAATTCAACGTAAGCGATATGGTTTTCATAAAGATTTCACCGTTCAAGCATGTGGTTTGACTCAGAAGTAAAGGAAAGTTAGCTCCAAGGACCATTTCCGATAGTCGAGCAAAATGGAAAGCTCGCATATAGATTGGAGTTACCCGAAAAGATGGGAGTGTGCATAATGTGTTCCATGTGTTGTTTCTGCGGAAGTTTGTGCATGATTCGAATGTGGTGGTACCTCCAGAGAAATACGAAGACCTTGAAGTGGAGACCGCAGTTACAAGACCTCGTAAGCCACTTCGTGTTGTGGGCATGACACGAAACAACTTAGGAGGAAGACGGTTAAGCTAGTCAAAGTACAATGGAGTAAAGATGGAGACGATAGTATGTGGGAGACGGAAGAGAGCATGAGGGCGTCTCATCCAGAACTCTTCGTCGGTACGACCCTTTGATATCGTATCATCGTTATATTGTTGTATCATGTTGATTGTTTGATAGAGTTCCGTGTGCTAGGATAAGGCCATGGATGTATGGCTTGATGTCTACTAGTTTGGATGATAGAGTTGGCTTCTCATGGATGATGGGCATGTAGAAATGTTGTGGTTGCTAAGAATTTCGAGGGCGAAATTTTTAGGGGGGGGGGGGGGAGAATGTAATAACCCGCATTTTACGTATCAGAGGATTGTAAAATAGTTTTATTTCATTCCCTGGGGGTTGGATCATTCTCATCTTTTGATATGTTGCTTACGGGGTTGTGAGACAGGTCCATAATTTTTACCAATTTTGCTTGTGACCATTTTTCCTCTGTCAATCTTGTACAGGGCATAAATTTTGACTCAGGTCGAATCAGAGGGTAAGACCTATGCCATTGGAAAGGAATTGATGGTTGCCTTTCCGTAGAGTGGTTACATTAAAGATTTGGCTCAGTGGTTTGGGAGGAATCATTGTTTTAAGGTTTTTAAGTTGGTTGTTCAGGTTTGGAGAGCCACAATGGGAGGATTTGGGAAGGCCCATTGGTGGGCTATCGGAAGGGTATAAATAGTGGACAAGGGATATGGGAAATGGTTTTAGTTTTCCATTCTCTCTTTGGTGCCTTGTGCTCCTCCTTCCTCTAACATCTTCCCACCATTAAATCATAATCCAAGGAGGGAAATCATAGATCTATACCATTGGAGGCTAGATCTACATCAATTGAAGCAAGAGTTCATCAGGTCAAGAGGTTTGGTGCGAGGTATTTGTTGTCCGGATCTTATTTCATCAATTTTGGCTTGTTTTGGAGAATCGGTGAGTGATATACATCTCCCACATGGATTCAATAAAGCATGTGAGTGGTTTTTCATGTTTTTCATCAAGTGTAAGTGTTTTTCCATAGATCTATGCAATGGTAAGTCCATTTTCATGTAAATCACCCTATGATCTGATTTAGCAAGTTAAGATAAGTAATTTATATGATATTTCATGTGAATGTGCAAGTTAAATCCATGATTTTGTTCATATGTACACTTATGGTGATTTTGTTGAATTTTACATAATTATTGATGGAATTGACATATTTGTGATGTTATTGATTACATATGATGATTGTGGTCATGTTGGATGAATTGGATGGATTGGTTTCATCACATTGTAAGACTTAAACTATTAAAATCCTAATTAATTGGGGACACAAGTTCTAGGGGTTTGGCTTGTGTCATCTGCTATGTGGGGCCCAATCAGTTAGTAACACATTTTGGTATTAAACGGGGACCCCGCACTAGGTGAGGGTAAGGGCACACATACTGTATCAATTGTAAGAGGTTCATCTAAAAGGGGGTATATACAGGCGCGTTCCAACGGAGTCATGGGCGTGCATGGGTCCAGTGTGTAGCGGAAAATAAGCCGCTGTAGCACCAGTAAATAGGTTTGTGTCCTTCTGTAGGTTTCCACTTTAGGAAGTAATACACCCGACTGTGGGGCCAACATAGGATATTTACAAGTTAGGGAGCTGATCGCTTGGGGTTGTAATTAGGGTACATCTAGTCCTGTCCGTTTTCTGTTGAGGTACCCATTATTTCTGTTTGGGGTAACACCCGTTATTTCTGTTGAGGTACCTGTTATTTCTGTTTGGTAAAACCTGCTATGTAACTAGAGTACACCTAATCCTACCATTATATTTATGTTGGGATCATTCTGTTTCTGCTAAGTAACTAGGGGATACCTAATCCTGTCACATATATGTTATACTAGTATTAGTGCAGAGGGAAGTAACTGAGAAGCATAGTTTACCCTGTTTATTCTGCTATCCAGTTCATCATATTTATACCTGTTGTATGTTACTATTATCTCTCATCCAGTTTATTTACTTGTTTTTATACTTTTACTTCTTTATATGCTAAAAGTCACTGGACTCGCCAGACTTTATGTCTGACCCTTTTCGTTTCCCTTTCTCTCTTTCCTTCCCCCCAGGCTCGTAGGGTGGGAACGCTCAGTCGTGATTAGGACTCTCTCTCTCTCTCTCTCTTTGTTTCTACTTGGATATGGATCTGCTTTGATGTATCGCTTCTACTACTTGTCTACTTTGTTATGGATATTATTTGGGATTATGATTTTACATTTCTGTACTCTAATGGTTTTTAGCGCAAGACAGATGTTTTGGTTTGATGTATTTCGTTTCAGTATTTTAGCCTGATGTTATAGCTGGTTTTGAGACTATGATGTTTTTCTGCTGAATAATGAAGTTTTAAATTTCCACTACTATTTTTGTATCTGTCTTGTGGGATTTTGTTTCTGTTTACTTATAACGCTTCACGGAACTTATGCATTCCGATAAAGAGTGACACTAACAAACGTGGGGTGTCACACGACCACCTCTACTGTTCTATCTCTTGGCTTTGGTAGTGCCTTAGCCAACGTGTCCGACAAGATATGGATCATTTGGTCCAAAGGCGTTGTCATCCACCCTATCTTCGCTTCGGACCAGCTTCTCTCCGTGGCTTGTTCATTTCCATCGTTCTCTTCGTCGTTTTTGTTCTTTGCGGTTTACGCAAAGTGCGACAGATTAAGAGACTAGCCCTGTGGTTCGACATTCTCTCTCTTTCACTCCAATTAGGGATTTTCTATTTCTGTTTTGGGTGGCAACTTTAATATTGTCATCAACCAAGTAGAAAAATTAGGAGGAAATGTCGTTAACTGTTTGGCGGTTGCAGATTTCAATGCTTTCATCATCAACTCGGGTCTTTCTGGGGTCTCTTTTGTTGGATCGGCCTTTACTTGGTGTAACAACCAAGAAGGTCCTAACTGGATTCTCTCTAGGCTTGATGGAGTCTTTGCCTCGGTTGGGTGGTTCATCCTACTCTTCACGTTCACTATCTCCCATCTGCATCACACCTTTTCGACCATGCTCCTATGATTCTTAGTTGTTCTTCACTTTCCCGCTCTGGCCCATCTTCCTTTAGGTTCTAGAGTATGTGGAGATCTCACCATGCATTCCACAGTGTTATGGAAGATTCCTGGAACTCCCCAGTGAATGGTCCACATGTGTGGTGTTTTCTCGTAAGCTGAAGCTTCTTAAGACTTGTCTTAAGGCGTGGAATCTTCTTGTTTTCAAGAACGTCTTCGACCGAGTCTGGGCGGCTAAAGAGACTCCTATGCTAGAAGAGGTGTCTTTTGATGAGCAACCCTTTGTTGCCAACAAGGAGGCATGGGCGTTGTCCTAGCTTGCCTTCTCGTCGGAGCTTCGTATTGAACAAGACCATATTCGTCAAAAAGCGAGGATCAAATGGGTTGTTGAAGGAGATACAAACTCCAGGTTTTTTTCACTCGGCTATTCGTAAGAAGGCTAGTCTTCTCACCATTCATCAGATCCACTGCCCTAACCTTTCCTTGGCTTCTATCCCGGAGGAAGTTAAAAATACCATTATGTCCCACTTCTAGTCTTTCCTTAGTTCTCCCTCGGTCTCGGTTTCCGACCCGTCCCTTCTCGCTTTCATTCCTAGACCGATCCTCCCGTCGGATAACTCCGACCTTGCCGCACCCCCTTCCTCGGATGAAATACATGCTTGCATATTTTCTCTAAGAAAGGACAATGCAAGTAAGCCAGATGGTTTCAACGGGGTTTTCTATAGGAGTGTGTGGCTTGTTATTTAGGTGGACTTTTGTTTTGTCATTCAGCCCTTCTTCTCTGGTGGAGATCTTCCTGTAGGTTGGACCTCCACCAATTTGGTCCTCATCCCAAAATGTGACCATCCTAGCTCTTGTGCATATTTCCGTCCGATCAACTTCTGTAATTTCACTAACAAGGTCTTATCTAAGGTTCTAACCACTAGGCTAGCACCATTTCTCGAGCATCTAATATCTTCTTCGCATGATGGGTTTGTAAAAGGACATTTAATCACAGATAAAATCTTTTAGCCCAGGAGTTGATTTCTCAGATCGAGAAGAAGGTATGAGGCTCTAATGTGGTCGTTAAGCTTGATATAGCTAGGGCTCACGATCGCATGTCATGGTTCTTCATCATCAAGGTTCTGAGGGATTTCAATTTTCAAATACCCCTAATCGATGTTGTTTGGAGGCTTATCTCCAACTGCTAGTTTTCCGTTCTCATCAATGGATCAACCACAGGTTATTTCTGGTCCGGGAGGGCACTTCGATAGAGAGATCCCCTCTCCCCTTCTCTATTCGTCCATGCTGCTGAGGCTTTCCTTCGAGGGTTGCACTCTTTAACGGTAGCTGAGCAGATTCATAGGTTCAACATCCCTAGGGGTTGTCCGTTTATCTCTTCCTTGTCTTTCACTGACGACATCATCATTTTCACTAATGGTTGTTGTCAGTCTATTCACATCCTTTTGGGTCATATTCAACAGTATGAGAGATGCTCGAGGAAACTCGTTAACTCTTCAAAAAGCTGTTTCGTGCCCGCGAAAGACCTGTCTCCAATTAGATCTTCCTAGATCGAGACATATACAAGTTTCAAGGAGGCCTCGCTTCCTCTTCCTTACCTCTGTATTGTATTATATTGAGGCCGAAAGCTCAACGCCATCTTCGATCCCCTAACTGACAAAGTCAAGGGAAAAATCATTAGGTGGAATACTACCCTCCTCTCTCAGGCTGGCAAATTAGTTCTCATTAAGTCTATCTTTGACTTTATGGGATCTCATATCTTCGCTGCCATGACTCCCACTGCTTCCTTCTTTCGCTCTTACCGATCTTTGACTTCTTCCTTTTTTTTGGGAACCAAGGACAATGCTTCTCGCCACCATTGGATTTCTTGGAACTCCATTTGTCGTCACAAACGTGAGGGAGGTATGGGCCTCCATGCCTCCGTAACCCTAAGGACATATGCTCTGCGTTTGCTTGCAAGCTATGAGCGAGGTTTGGAGCGAACAACTCCCTTTGGGCGACGTTCCTTGACGCCCAGTACCACAGGCTGGCATGTACGAATTACACCGGTTCCCATTCTATACTAGTGAGACGTGGAAATAGATGCAATCCGTAAAGGCCTTATCGGATGTACATGGGGGTGGAACCGCTTGGGACAACAATCCCTTTTCGCTTAATGCGGCGTGGAATTCGGTGCGGACTCCAAGTCTGCGTCTCTATCTTTTCTCTTTCGTTTCGAACGTTCGTATTCGCATGAAGGTCTCTCTGTTTATATGGAAAACCTTGCATGATGGTTTACCGATAGATGAGAACCTTCAGAGAATCGGCATCCCTCTCGTGTCCAGGTGCAGATGCTGCAGTTCTGGATGCTCTGAAACGTCTGTTCATTTGTTGTTCTCTAGGTCTTGTGCTAGGTCTGTCTAGGATTACTTCGAGAATCTGATGGGTTGCTGAGGAAATTCCACCTCGCTTGAAGGTTTACTGAGATTCTGGTGGTCCGACATCTCAATAAATCATTTCGATCTCCTTCTTCGTCTGATTCCTTGTCTTGTTTGCTGGCACATCTGGTGCTCGCAGAATAAGGCAGTATTTGACAAAATGGCAATGGACCCTCCTACCATTATCCAAAAAGTAAGGAACGATGTGTTCCTTGCGTTTCGTGGTAGGCCTTTCAGGGGAGCCTTCGGTTCCCGCTCATGGAGGTTGGATGATACCTTTGATGTTTCATCGGTTTTGGCTACTCGCAGGGCAGGTATTGGTTGATTTTTGCTGCTGTGTTTATGTTTATTGCTGTTTTTATCACTATCCCACACTACCCCCCCCCAATCATTCTTATGTCGTTCGCTAGTTGTGAAGGTTTTAGGTTTTTGGAGTTGGGCTGTCTGGAGCTGGTTGGTGCTTTCGTTACTTCATCCCAGGTGGGTTTACTGGAGCAGTGAAGCTGGTGTTTTTGATGGAGCAGGAGATTTGATGCTTTTCTCTGGTTTCTCTTGCCACCTTGGATACGATGGAGCATGTGGAGCTGGAGGTATCGAAGGTTCTAGGGCCGTCGGTTTGGACTTCCTAGCCTTTTCATGTGGCCTTCTTAGAGGGCTCGTCAGTTACTCTAGTCATATGTACGTCTTATGTGGAGCTTGGGGTTTTCGCCACCTCTTTTCACTTTGGTGACCGTCTGCTGAGGCTTCTTCTGCCTTGGTTGCTGCTGTGCTTGATTTTGGCTTTTTCTGTAATTTGATTTTAGATGTTTATTGTTCTGTTTCATTTATTTCTTGTATTTTTGTGTGTGCACGGTTCTGCACTCTGTAGAAATCGTTTTTGTGAGCCATTGGAGAATGACTAAATTGTCCCTCCTTTTGTTATATTATATTTTCCTTTCCTAAAAAAATAAAAATAAAATAAATAGAGCCAAATGATATATATATATATAGGAGCGTTCCAGGGCATCCCTATTTTTTAGCACCCCTTTAACACCCCTACCCTACTGTGAGCTACACTAATCCAAATCCAACAAGATTTTGCAGATGTTCATTCTACTAAATTAAGATTTTTAAGTGAAATCCAATGCTAACCAGAAATCCCGAATTATCACGCTTATAACCGTGAGGAAGCTGTTTACTCACGATTATAACTGTTTAGCCAATGTGCGTTGGTGATTTTTATCACGCATGTTATCACGGTTACATCCGTTACAAATACCAACACAGATTGTCACGGTTACAAGTGTGACAAAAGTTTTTATCCTCACGGTTATAAGCATTATGATATTTACCTCTCCAACGGTTATAAGTGTGATAATATTTACTTTCCTAACGGTTATAAGTTTGATAATATTTGCTTCTCTAACAGTTATAACCATTGTTATTGAATATATTGTCACGTTTATTACCGTTAGCAATGAAACAAGTTTATTGTTCATATCTCACATTTACAATGGTAATAACTGTTACTAGATTCCTAAAGCATAATAAAATCACTAAATCCCAATGCATAATAAAATCACTAATATCACATTTCATCTTTAACCCATACAACATCAAAATACAAAGTAGCATATACTAATGCATATCACAACTCATTTCCTAAAGCATATAATAATTTTATTTGCCAAAACACAACTAACATCAAAATATAACAATTCAACATGCAACCATTCTCCTTACATTAACAAAACCGAAGTATCACGATGCAACATATGATTTATCCTTACATAACAGACGCCGTTAAAACAAATATCTTCAAAGTGTCACTATCTATAAACAAGGCAAGTAGCTTACAAACTAAAATTCTGAGTATCATAACCAGGCTAACTTCCAGTCTTTGGCTTGCTCTCGGTACTTCTATTAAAACCTACACTGTTTATGAAATATGATAATACAAATCAAATCATGAGAGGGAATTTGTTTGATATACCCAATTTCTGTTATCTCGTCCAAAAGACAAGTAACAATTTATTAACATATTGAACCATTTGGCCAACTGCCTTACTCTAGATTTGAGGTTCAAGTTATGTTCCTACTAATCCAAATTATAAAACAATTTAATTATTAAATCCATTTGCTAAACATGTTGTTACATGCACAAAACATTACTGTAATGAGAAGGTTTTGTATGGTGTTCCTCTGGCTGTCATAGCTATATTAGTTGTTAGCCATGGATGGCAAGGGCTATGTGCTAGTGTCCTGCACATCTCAGTTGTTGTTCCCAAGTCATCTTTTATGATAATTACTACCTTTTGGGCACGTACTTATAAGAGTATTAAGACATAATATGATGTTAAACTGTTAAATTTAATAGCATATATTGTCTTTATAAACATAGTGTTGCTTATAGAATATCAATAAATCTGACAACAAAAGGGTTACTTGATATCATGTATAATTTGTCAAAAGGAAAAAAAAAGGCAAATAGGATACCATCCATATACTAATCCTGACATATTAATCATGAAAATGCAATATATCATGTATAATATCAATAAGTAACTACTATATAAATGACAGTAGCTTAAATATTTCAATATTTGCATCAACTAATCAACTCGGGTGCAATAGCTGTTGAATATCCCAGTTATACACTATAATTGAATGCATAACACAATTGATGTTGCAATGCCTCAGTTGTTCCTAATCAGTTCGCTTATATTTTGCATTTTAATCATGAAAATGTATGTTATAGTTGTAACTTACATGAAAAGCTTGAATTTTTTCTCTGGTTCAGCAACGTACTGAAAATTTTGAACATGTAATCACTATACAAGCTACCTGAAATGATAAAACAAAAGAAAGAAAATTGAATATACACTATGTTCGGCTGCATCGATCTATACATCCTCCAATATATAACCTGTATGGAACAAAACAAAGTTGGTGACTGCATTGTGCAGTAACTAATAACCTAAAATGAAAAAATGTTGTTTTTTCTGCTACACATCAAATTAGCTATGAAGTCAACTTTTGGTGGAACATGAATTACTAATAATTGTGTTACTTTAATTTTAAATTATTGTTTCCTGTATTGGGCTAATTTATTTCATTTGCTTTTAATGCAAATTTAACGCCTAGCATACCCAACAAATGAAGAGAACTAATGATCTATCGCTAAAAAGAAATTCACCTGGGAGAAATTCATGAGTGTTCATATATTGACTATGAAGCAAACTTACTAAGCAATATAGAAAAACTCCACTGCACAAAATGGATAGCATATAAGCAAGGGCATTGAATATTCAATTATAGAACATCACGAGTTATGTTTATTTACGTGCAAGGATGGTTGTCTGTACAACAAGCATTTCTAGATTAATAAGCCCTGCAATTTAGCGAATAAATTGTTGGTATAAGATTCACAAAGTAAGTAAAAACACATTGTAGCAGTTTATAGCAGAAACATAGTGATCTAAACCCGTAAACAATAATTTCAACATAATCGTTTAACCCACCTCAACATCAAATATAAGATAAGAAGATTGTAAAGATACAATCCATTTGTATCAAGTGTGTTTAAGTAACATAAGCAAATTTATTATTATTTCATCTCTTCTCTACTACTAATAATGAAAATTGATTGAACTAATTTCAGTGTCGTCCTTTTGAAATATCCAAATTCCAAACTGTCCTTTATGGTTGTACAAATATACATTTGCGCGGCTGCCGCTTGAGCAAGTAAGACGGACTGAGTAGCTAAATGCTGCTATGGTCCCCACTAGACCCGTCAAATGGGTCGGGTCGGTTGATAAACGGGTCGGGTCGAATTTGACCCGACTTATTAAGGTACAAAAATACCCGACCCGTTTAACCCATTTAATAAACGGTTTGACCCGACCCGACCCGATTATTTAGAGGATCAACCCGACCCGATCCGTTTATCAAAAAACTGCACTGAACACTGAAAAATACCGCTGTTAAAACTGCACTGAACACACTAATACGATATAAAAACTGCACTGAACACACTAATACAATAATAAAAAACTGCACTGAACACACTAATACAACAATAAAAAGCTGCATCATCAATCTTAAAACGAAAGGAAGAAGGCATTAACAGCATACTTAGCATCATCATCAATAAAAAACTGCACTGAAGACACTGATTCAACGCTCCAAGCAAATGCAACAGTAACATAATACTTAGCATTGAACATATAAACTAATGCATTAACTAAAAACTGAAAATCGTAGTTATTAAAACAAAAGGAAGAAGGCCAGGGGAAATATAGTATTCAATATCATTTTAACAGCAACAGCAACATCAATCTTTCATTCTCTTTCCAGTTTCCAGCATGCGTAAAACCTGAAACAGACGTAAAACATATGAATTTCAATGGCCATAAATAAAGAAAACAAAACATATAAAGGACTTTCAGGTTTGTTTACGTAGTTTAATTAGCATTCGAACTTAAAACTTTATAATAGTTACCAGTAGACAAGCTGAACTATAATTTCATGAACTTAAAACTATAATTTCATGAACTTAAAACTATAATAGTGTATAATTTCACGAACTGTATAATTTCATGAACTTAAAACTGTATATTTTCATACTGATAAAAGATTTAATTATCTGTTGAACTGTATATTTTCATGAACCGTTTATTTTCATGAACTTAAAACTATAATTTCATGAACTGTATACTTTTATGAACTTAAAACTGTATATTTTCATAGTTTAATTATCTGCTGATTATTCGTACTCTATATAAACACATGATAA
Organism: Allium sativum; assembly: GCA_030737875.1. Classification (NCBI taxonomy): domain Eukaryota; kingdom Viridiplantae; phylum Streptophyta; class Magnoliopsida; order Asparagales; family Amaryllidaceae; genus Allium; species Allium sativum. Next base: position 115,450,552 of record CM060909.1, read on the forward strand.
AACTATAATGCTACACAATCATGTAAAACTGTATAAACTTCTAAAACATCAACCAAGATAATAGTGGCAAAAAAATTGGCAAAGTTGTACTATTGTAAAACTCATGATAAAAGTCATCTAAATCAAATGGTTAAACTATAATGCTGTAAACAAAGATTCTAAAGTTATGGGATTCAGCTTTTGGCTTAGTGATCTCCTTAAATAAAGTATCATTTTTAATAGACTCACGCTTTGATCTGGACATATTATAGGATGTAGAAAACATTTTTTGTTGCATCACACAGGTGCATTGATTTGGGTATAACCCTGTGGATGCTTCCCTTGTAAGTTGATTTTTAAGAGTAAAGTATGCTGTGATGGATTTGTAACAGAATGACACTGGCAAGAGTAGCAAGTATCTGAAAGGTATGGGCTACATACTTCCTTTAGGCTGCACCCTTTATGCTAGTTAGATCTTAATGCTACACACTTTATCTGGATTTTGAAATGAGCTCAAACTTTGAGGATATATTCTTACATTATTCAAGATCATTTTTACAGAAAAATATACTAATTAGTTTGTTTGAATCTAACACTGTGAGAACTTATATTTGGACTCGAAGTATAATTAGATGGTTGAACATAGCATTTCGAATGTAATATCTTATTTAAATAATCTCTAATTTTGTATGTGTGCATATGAATAGGACAGGGTTACAGATATCCATACTTTTCTTCAAAGTTCCCTTTTGATTCCTCAAATTGATTTTAAAAAATCTGTTTAATTTTGATGAGTTAATATTTGTACTATTGTTTACTTATTATTGAAATCATCCATACAAAAAATTCAGATTAACATTGAACTTCTATCTCATCTAAAACCATAAATTATTAGGATGAACCTTCAAAAATATTTACTGTAATTTTTTATTTTAACTATTTTTAAGGGTGAGTTAAAAGTTCTGAAAAGTTAGTAGTATGAAGGTGATACAAATTAAGAATGGACACATTTTCAATATTTTTAAAAGCAGAAAACAACAGATAATGGGAATTTTAGGGGTTTATTATCAAGAAGGTAGAAAACTGATCATGTATATGTTAGAAAATAGATTCAATAAATAATAGAAAGAGAGGTTTATTTCATTGCAACTAAGCAGCTAAGTACCAATATGTACTAAATAGTTTAATTTGCATGTGAACTTCTCAATGCTGTTGCATAATAGTTACCTAGCTATGTACTAAATAGATCTATTTTCTAAAACGACAAGAATTCATCCTATCCAAAAGCAATTCATGGATCAAACAAAATTCTTCCATATTTACTCCTCAAATCATAACTAGTTGTATTTGAAGTTAGCTCTTACAAAACTAACAGTTTTTAAAACCCAAATCAGCAATCCATATTGATAAATAAACTTCAATGATGTTGGATAACTGCACAATGAAATTACAGTAAAATGTGAGTTTGTTTATGATTAAATTCACATACCAGTAACAAATAATGAAGTAGCCAAGTGCGCTTGTAAATTCAGCCTTGATAGTAAGGGGGTTATGAACAGAACTAATCCCGGATAAAAATCTACATATTCAAGAAGATAACACACATCATCAAAATTTTATTGAAAGATCAAAGTAAAAAGTAATAAAATATTACATGAAACAAGTAGATTTTGTGCTATTTTCAAATTACTTAAATGATTAAAACTTGCACTAAAAGAATGCCATCTAATTATAATTTTTCTTCTGTTACCATACAGAGATATCCCTTCAATGGGTATGATACTATGATATGCTGACTGTTGTTGCTGATATAGATTGTGCTGAGAAAGGGGCTATTGATAGAAAAAATATTTTGTTAGACTGCATTTATAAGAAGCAATACTAGGGTTATTGGATCTGACGTCAATTCATGGTGCTCAGAAATTAGGAGCAGCGGTACCAAATGGAAATTCTTCAGTTAGCAAGTGGAAAAATTACAGAAATATACCAAGAAAAAAGAGAGCAGATGTACCGATTAAAGTGTAGTTTGCACATAGTTGCATGTAAAAGACAGATCTGTATTTTAAGTGGTGTATTATATAGTTCTAGAATAAAGTACTTGCTCATTTGAATTTAGCATTTTGTTTCTTTCATTTATCGTTGTTTTTTCAATTGTGTTTCACTTCACATTCGCTGTATATGAGCATAATGGATCATTTACATACGCTGCGTGTATATGTTTACCTTTACATGTATAAATCTACATATTCTGTCTGTAAGTTTCAACAAGAATAACATCAACGTAACTTAACACATTTCACCAAGGCTGAATTTACATGTATAAATCTACATATTCTGTCTGTAAGTAGGTATGTAAAGCTTTTATTGGTAACAGAACCAAAGAAAATACATATAAACTATACAGGTATGCACTGTCAATGTATATATATGCAAGGTGTTATGGAGGTCAGCTGTGAAGAGTTTCACAGAATTGATTTTCCCTCGAGTAAAAACTTCTAAAGTCAATGTATAAGAAAGCATATAATAAAGCAAACTTAATTAAATTATACCTTTTGCTAGTCAATGATCATTTAAGGATGGAGTAGAAACTAGATTAAGTTGTTCCGCATCAACATGAAATTTTGAAATATCTTCATCTTCTTGTTCCATTTCCATTGCAACGCCATTTCCATATGTCGACTTACAAAAATAAGAATAAGTTTTACTTACAAAAACAACTAGTACAGTCGACTTATTTGCAAGAATGGCATGAGAGAGTAATAGTAGAAAAGGTACATAGTGGAAGATAAAATCATAGTTAGCTAGGAAAATATTGTTAGCTAAAAAACAGTATATTATGTATGTCAATGACGATTATTTCAAAACAAGTATTCTTAAATGGTAAATTAATACGAAGAGGTTAAATTAATACGATTATTTCAAAAAAAGTATTCTTAAAATATTATTTTAATTCAACTCTTGACAATACATGAGGAAATCAATACATGCATTGACCTTGACATCGTAATCCAAAAAGTAACTACATGCTTGTGAGAGCATCAAGTCAGTTTTTGTTAGTAACTTTTAAAACATTGCAGCTACCAATTGATAAGTAAACAATTTATCGTTAATCACTTAACTACAGAAACAATATGTCAAGTTTACAACAAGGACATAATACATAGACAATACTGACATAAAACAAAACCAAAGTGTTAAAAATAAAGGGATAAAACATGATTCATTAGTTGACCAGCTTAACAAAGGGATCAGAAATTAAAATTTTGCTTTTCAAGAAATAAAGATAATTAATAAAAACTACACAAATTGGCTGTTATAATATAAAACGTGCACCCTATAAACAAGATCGAAAAATTACTTATAGTCATAAAAGTAGAATATTCTTTTGATGTAAAAGTTAATTATAAAATTCAACTGGAAATCAAAGAACCTGGCTTAAGCAAGATGATGAACAGTCTAACCAGTCATTAAAAGACTCAAGCAGTGAACTTACATTGATATAACCAATCAAACAACTGGAGATTCAACTGGAAATCAAATAACTGCAAATCAGGAACTTACATTGATTTAATAAAAGACTCAAGCAGTGAACTGGTAAGACAAATGACTGCCCACCCTTCTGAGCAAAGCCAATCAACCTGCGAGATCGAAACCAATGAAGAAATTGTTAAGAGTGGAGAAAATATGTTAACTGTATCGAATAAATCTGATCCTCGAGCAAAGCCAATCAGGAATTTATCAGTTTGGAACCCGCACCTCTCTATGTCGAAGCTCTGGCGCCTCTCTATATGTCGAAGATCCGGCGCCTCCCTATGTCGAAGCTCTTGTGACTAGCGCGCCTCTATATGTCGAAGATCCTTTTTTTATCACGATTTGGGGGTTGAGATAAAACTAGGGTTGCAGAGTGAAAATGATTTGGGGGTTGAGATAAAACTAGGGTTGCAGAGTGAAATAACGTAGGGTAAATGGGTTGCGTGGTTTAGGAGGATTGAAACCGTCTGAACCGTTAATTAGAATGGTTCAATGGGTTTGGGCCAAATAAATTAAATTTTTAAATGGATCAAACCCGATCCTTTTAATTGTAGGGTTACTGGGTCGGGTAAATGGGTTAGGGTCATGTTTGACGGGCCTAGTCCCCACCCATGTGCAAGGCAAAAGATTAGCTTTACAGCTACAATCCAACCAGATAATATTGGATGAGTCTTTAACATCCTTTAGGTTATATACACCAGAATTTACATGTTTTTGGAGATGTGGGACTATTTCCTGTAAATCCTGTAAAGGCTGCATGTATGTTTTTTTAGTTCGAAGTCAAAGAAGCGAGCACTGTCCATCACATATATAAATACCATCTCGGTTTGTCTCCATACAAAGATTCCAGTCACACTACCGACATTCTAATACAACATGTAAATTACGTCACGCATTCCACGGACTTTTATTGTGGTCATAGGTTATCTATACTATATTATAAAAGATGAGTTAGTAATCAAGCTCTCTCATTGCCTCCTGGAGAGACCTTTGGTTTTTAAATTCATGTGTCGTTTTCTTCCGAACCACACAAGCTCACGTGCTCCTGAACTGAACAAGCACAATATAAAACAATTTCCCCATTTTAACGCTCAATAAACATCATTTTGTTTTCCACTTTCAGTCGTCAAGCCCTGCCTCGAATGATACGCGGATTCCTTGGCCAAGAAAACTCAATTCGTTTCCCCTTTCAGCCTTCGAACTCTAATTTGAGTGAATCTATTACTGCTTGCCACTATATAATGGTGATTATATTGGTTTTGCACATCCTCTGGTTGAAGTCTACCGCTTTGTCCCCAGAGTTCCATTTATAACTATCTGCTTTGGGATTTCCGTTGAACCAAGATAAAATTTAGGTAATCTTCTTCGTAGGCTATGCATGTGCTCCACATAATTTCTTTTTAAGATATAATTTCCATATAATTGCTTTGTGTTGTGGTTTTATTTGCAAATAATCTTCGCACATTCTTATCAATAATCCATTCACTTTATTCAACTATCAACATAGATTTTTGAATTTGTGTTCTGTTGAGGTAAAATTAGTTTAAACTGATTCATTAGTTTCATGTGCCAGTTTGAATTCTTTCTTTGCTCTGGTTCACGTAATGCCAATAGTAAAGTAACTTGTGGATTTCAATATGTGGCAAAGATAGTGCAACATTGTATGTGGTTCTGTCATTTCTAATTGTATATATGTTAGATACAATAATTTGGATTTAGTTACTTTCATTGATTTTTTCGTATGATTAATTATAGTTGTAAAATCTACTTCAAATTTGATGAGCATTTGAATTGAAGGTGTTGTACTTATCCTTGAATGTACCAAAATTTTCATATTTATTTTAATACAGATGATAAAATCATAAATGGTCTATTCACATGCATTTGATTTGCAAGAGAGTGCATGGTTACTTAGGAGAAAATATTTTTTTATTCAACTTCCTAGGTGTTATTTACACTGGTGTGATAATGGTATCAAAAATTTCATTGTCGATTCTTTTCCTCACTTAGCTTGATTACTTTTTGATAGCCTTATACCAGTTTCAATTAAGTGCAATGAAAACTCTATTTTTGTTCAGTTTCGTATGACAATATAGTGCCTGTTATTATATTTATTGTGTTTCATTAACGTAATCTCTTTCCTTGGCCATGCGTAAGCTCCATAAAATTTCTATTTTTAATGGAATTTGTGATTGCTATATTCCTGGAATCATTTATGTTAACAGATTATCTATACACATTCAAATCAATAATTTCATGCACTTTATTCTTCTGCCAAAATGGAATTCTAAGTTTACATTTATATTTGATAGGGATAAAATTAATTTAAAACGATTTGTTGTTTTCATATGCCAAGTCTTACTTTGATTTCGTGCTTCGGTTGAATTCATATAATGTTTGTAATGAAAATTGATATAACTGCCACTAATACACTTACTACAAATATGAATTCTTATAGATAGAAAAGGTTTCGTCATTTTCTGTACATGTAACTTGGACCATTTTTGTTAAGTTAGTTAATATATTCAGCAACAATTAAGTTTTGTGCCTTTCGTATTAACTACAACATGTCATTCATGAAGTTTTGAATTTTGGTGAACTGTTATCCTAACATTAGTTTAGCTATCAATGCATTTGTTGCCTGAGTTTGATAAGCATATGAGTAGATATTAGTGTTCTTACCTATAAATAGAATCTATTTTTAAGGGTTATTAGATGACAAAATTGTATACATAAATAATTTTGCAAACTCCTTTAATCACTATTCGTATATGTTTGATCTTTTAGGCAATGTTACTTAAATTGCAAATTAAATGTCATTCAACTTGACTTGGTATTTGTTATCCTTCTGGGATACTGATGTCAAAATTTATATAATTTTCTTTTGTTTGTTTCCTAGGTGTTAGTTACATTGATGTGATAATGATATCAAGAATTTCAATCATTTTTTTAAAATTCTTTTCCTCATTTAGCTTGATTACTTTTTGATAGCCTTATACAGTTTCAATTAAGTGCAAGGAAAACTCTATTTTTGTCCACTTTCATATGACAATATAGTGTCTCTTATTATATTTACTATGCATTCGTTAACGTAATCTCTTTCCCTGGTCAGGCATAAGCTCCATAAAATTTCTAATTTTAATGGAATTTGTGATTGCTCTATTCCTGGCATCATTTATGTTAACAAATTATCTACACACATTCAAATCAATAATTTCATGCACTTTATTCTTCTACCAACGTGGAATTCTAAGTTTACATTTATATTTGATAGGGATAAAATTAATTTTATAACGATTCGCTGTTTTTATATACCAGTCTTACTTTGATTTCGTGCTTCGGTCGAATTCGTATAATGTTTGTAATGTAAATTCATATAACTGCCACTAAAACACTTACTACAAATATGAAGTCTTATAAATAGAAAAGGTTTCCTCATTTTCTGTACATGTAATTTGGACCATTTTTGTTAAGTTAGTGAATATATTCAGCAACAGTTAAAGTTTTGAGCCTTTCCTATTAACTACAACATGTCATTCATGAAGTTTTGAATTTTGGTGAACTGTTATCCTAACAATAGTTTAGCTATCAAAGCATTTGTTGCCTGAGTTTTATGGGCATATGAGTAGATATTAGTGTACTTGCCTATAAATAGAATCAATTTTTAAGGGTTATTAGACGACAAAATCGTATACAAAAATAATTTTACAAACCTCCTTTAATCACTATTCGTATATGTTTGATCTTTTACGGACAACATTACTTAAATGAGAAGTGCTACAGTATCCGAATCTGTTTTTGTTAAAATACCCGAACAGTTCAATTTTTTTCCGGATTTCAAGGCGGAAATTAGGGAGCATCAAGGAGCCGTTAGATTTCAGGGAGAAACAAGCAATTCAAGGGTGGTGATTGTTTCCTCAATTTTTGACAAAATTACTTTCGGGCAAAGTAGCAATTTTGTACTTAAATTGCAAATTAAATGTTATTCAACTTGACTTGGTATTTGTTATCCTTCTGTGATACTGATATCAAAATTTACATATTTTTGTTTGTTTGTCTCTTTTAGCTTGATATAATTTTGCTTGCCTCATACCAGTTTTAGATAAGCGGATATATGAAACAGTCACTTTACTATCGTTCAGATTGTTTTACGAAGGAAATGTTTACCTTATATTTTATATTGAGTATTCATTTTATTGTTGTTTTTTATGTTGTTGATTTATTTGGCATATGCTTGGTTTCGAGTAGTTCAAAGAAAATGAACATCTCATATGTTACTTCCATCTATGTCATAGAAAGGCTTGTTATACTTACGGTTATTCTCGGTTCACTTATTATGCATATATTATTGTAGTACATTAATAGATTAATTATAACTATCACAGCTTAGTGGAAATGTTAGCCATCCACATTGTATAATAGTTATACATATTTAGATAATTATTTTATAATACAAATATTAAAAGTTATGATACAAGTTGGATTGTTTAATTTTCTCTACAGTAAAATCATGGTGAATTTTTTTCTTTCAGGTATCACTATGAAACAACTGCAAAACGTTAAAGTGACGTAATGAATGTATGTTATTCCTCCGTCAGATCTATCATGTTTTTTTTTTTTTAACTCTTATTTACGTTTTGTAATTTATACTGAATCAACATAAGATGATTTCCAGATTTGAGTTATTATCTGTACTATTATATTATTACCGAGTTGTGCTTCAAGGACGCACAAGCCTCCTCAGTATTTTGATTACATAATTGAAGGTACACTGCGATGTTGTTTTCCCTAAAAGCAAATATAACTGTGCTTATTGCTTTTTATAGGTTATATTGTACATGATTTGGAACAGTGAACAAGGTTCGTATTTACATGGTTATGTAATTTTAGGTTACTTTTTTATAAGATTTATGTTAGCAGTTAGCTGATCGGACCAGTTGGTCAAAGGTATATATTGCAATCATATACTCAAATAAGCACCTAATACCTCATGCAAATTATTCATATCTTTATATCAATTAGCTTTTAATTATGACTGATTAAATATGTAGTACAAATCTAAGAACTTGCGGAAAAGCACCAGAAGAAGCTGAGCACTGCCGCCATGCTAAAGATTTTATTATAGAAAGACCTTTGGTTATATGAAATTTTATGGAGCGACAGAAATAGGGGCTTGGATCTTAAATCGATCATCGAGTTTAATAACCCTGGAGTTATCCGTGTACACAGATGGGAGTAATAAGTCTGAAATAGAGCAAGGGTGGAATAAGGCAGCTAAAGTCTGTCTACTCAATGTCAAATGTGTTAATATAAAGAGTGGAAAAGCTAAATTTTACAGTAATAGCAAGTGTAGAAATGTTTAAATTAAATTTGACATGCATTCAACTTATATGCTTATATGCATATAAGAATGAGAGAATCCTAGAAATTGTTTTCCTATAATATCTGCAGTTAGCGTGCATGTCTATAATACTATTAAAGGAAGAAATCATTTATTTCTTATGAGAGAAAAATTATCAAGTTAGCCAGAGACATACTGCTGAATCTAAAGATCGATCAATATATGGTGAAAATGGCTAAATATCATGAATATGACTTCAAAATCAGACGAAAATGATTATGTTACAATATACAAGGATCAAACCTGAGCTAGTTTAAGAATTCAATTGTAGTCTTTGTTTAACAATGTTGGGATTGATCTTATGAGTTTTTTCTGTTAGGTGTGGCTCGCATTGGAATGGAGTGGGTGCGTGGATTGAACAAACAAATTGTCCCACATCGCAAGATATTAAGGAAAATCGTGGTATATATATGGTATTGGTGGCATGTAACAAAGGGGATTCCTTTTGTTACAATAAGTGCTTGCCAATACCAAATTATATGCTCGATGAGAGACGATGGGGGATGTTCAATCGGGACGGCGGCATAGGAGATTTCGACCGTTGACTCCGATAGACACAGTGAAGCGCGTACGGTACGCAGGAAATGCCGAAACTCAACATGGTATCAGAGCTCCATGGTTCGATGGGACCAGTATGTGTAGCATGACCGAAGCATGGCTCTAAAGGTGCTTGAGCATGGGATGCTTGTCAAGGTGGAGATACGGTTATAGCAGTCTGTCTCCCTCACTGCTTATGAGAACTCGGGGTAGCAGCCTAGCCAACTGTGAAAAGTACTCAAGGTGTAACTCCAAAGGTGACTTGAGCAAATGCTCGCCAAGGTGGAGATTGTTAGGTGTGGCTCGCATTGGAATGGAGTGGGTGCGTGGATTGAACGGGCAAATTGTCCCACATCTCAAGATATTAAGGAAAATCGTGGTATATATATGGTATTGATGGCATGTAACAAAGGGGATTCCTTTTGTTACAATAAGTGCTTGCCAATACCAAATTATATGCTCGATGGGAGGCGACGGGAATGTTCAATCGGGACGGCGGCATAGGAGACTTCGACCGTTGACTCCGATAGACACGTTGAAGCGCGTACGGTACGCAGGAAATGCCGAAACTCAACATTTTCTTCCTAATAGATATCACATCAAATCACTACCTAAGACCTGTAATTGCACAAAAATAAAAAATGATTCAGCTACAATATGTGAGGATCAGGAAAGTGCACCTCAGTGTAATAGGAATCAGATAAAATGCATATGAAACCATAAGGATTTCAGTATTTAGTTAGGATATAATTAAGAACTTTTCAATTCATAACGTATGAGAGAACTAAGGACGCATAATAATCACAACGAACACTGCATATGAGAAAGTCGGCAGCTCAAACAGAAAGAGAAAAGCTTGTCAACGACGACTCACAAAAAATAAAGACAACAACAACGATAAAAGACAAGGCATCTATTACAAAACAATATACATAAAGAAGTTTATCATCAGTTCAACTTTAATTTACACGGTCAATGAAGAGCTAAATTTTTAAAAGGAAAGGTAGATATTAGTAATGCTGAACATAAGTTGGATACTGGTGAAAGAAAACAAATGGAACTTGTCAAAGCTTTATGTCCACTATCTCAAGTTGCAATGAACGTATCAATTTATGGGAGTTATATGACATGTTATTACCACTGTTGGTGACTGAAACTGAAAGGATAATACATAATTTTGAGATGAAATCGTGCGCTTACAAGAATTAGTCTAGAATAAAGCTTAAAACAGACTATACCTGCAAAGCTTTTGCATGCTGCTGAATCTTTTCGCAAGCTAAGAACTGTCAAAGAAATTTCAGCTTTTCCCAATGTTTTACCTTCATTAACCCATTTGTTAAGAGCAGCAATAGTGAACTGTAACACCACTTTCGAACAGCTAACACAAAGATCTTTTAGCACAGTGGTTAGTGCGTGGTGTTGCTTTACGGGAGGTCAGGGGTTCGAATCTCGTGGTTGTCACATTTGGTATCAGAGCCCATACCCAGCCGGAATTGTGTGTGTAATGCTGCGGATGTCAGTCGGTGTGGTACTGATGCAGGTTACATGCACAACGCCTGGGTGGTGAGTGATATGAGCCAACGAGGACGTTGGGCTCTTTAAGGGGGGGTAGTCTGTAACACCCCTCTCGAAAAGCTAACACAAAGATCTTTTAGCACAGTGGTTAGTGCGTGGTGTTGCTTTACGGGAGGTCAGGGGTTCGAATCTCGTGGTTGTCACATTAAGTGTAACACCCCACCTCCGTTAAGGTCACTCACAAAGGGAATGCCTTAACTTTGGTGGAGCATTTTAGTAAACAGAAACAGAATACTACAAGACAGATAAACAGTACTTGAAAAATTATAGCTTTATTTCAAACAAAAGCATGGTTACATCCTTTCAAATCACAATATCAAAATTTAAGTACAAAATATTAGTCTTGTACAAAAGCCTTCAGAATGCATAGTTTAAAATCATAATCCCCACAGAAGAAGACAAGCCATACTTTAAGCACTGCAAGCGGAAGAAATCTGGATCAAGCTAGAGTATTCCCTTCTACAAAACCTGGGGGGAAAGGGAAGAAAAGAGGCGAAACAACAAGGGTCAGACAAAAGTCTGGCAAATCCAGTGATTTTCAGTTATGAACAGATAATAATAACATGACATGAAAATAAAACTGGATGAGAGATAACTGTAACAGATGTAGCAGATATAACAGAAGAACAGAATGATATAAGCTATTGCTTTACACTTCTCTGTACTAATACTAGTATAACAGAATTAGGTGTCACCCTAATGTCTAAACTAAAACAGAAACAGGTACAGAATAATTTCCACGCTAGTAATGGGCCTTTACCACCCGATCAGAAACTGACAGAAGCAGAATGTAGCATAAGGTGTACACTAGTAATTGGGCCTTTACCACCCGAACAGACGGTACCACGCAGAAACAGACAGGTGTTGCCACCCAACAGAAACAGACGGTACCAACAGAAACAGACAGAACTAAGTGTACCCTAAAACCCTACCCCAAGCGATCGGCTTCCTAATACATAAATACCCTGTGCCAGCCCCACCGAAGGGTGTATCATTCCCTAAAGTGGCAACCTTTGAATGACACAGACCTATTTACAGATGTCACGGCGTCTTACATCCTCAGAGGCAGACCGGGATCCATGCACGCACATGACCCGGTTGGAACGCACCATCAACACTCATCGTCATTATCAGAATGAACCGCTTATAATTAGTTCAGTAAGCGTGCCCGGACCCTACTTACTGTTGGGTTAAAGTTTTGATACCAGAAAGGGTTACTGACTAATATGGGTCCCAAACAACAGATGACACAAGTAATTCCCCTCCTAACCTTGTGTCCCCAGACTAACAGATTTCAGCTTAACTTGTCTACAAGTTTCAGACATACAAAATTTAGATTAACTAGTTCACAGATCAGACAATCAAGTTAACAGGTTTTCAGACTAACGGATCAGATGTTCGGATTAACAGGCTTATAGATTAACTGGTTACAGATAACAGACTTACAGATTAACTGGTTACACATTATCTAACTTTGTATTGGGCCTACGGATTCACGAAACGGGTTTATCAGATTCATTGGTCCAATTGGTTTAGCCTTACCCAACACGTTTTAGACATCATAATTATCTCATATTTTCATTAATTAAATATTAATGCCCAAACCTCTCACATTAGACTGACAGTTTGCGGCTACTGGTTAGGCCGGTTGGTTCCGGGCAGGTTTCTGTCGCAAACTGGGTCTAACCTCGGGTTTCAAGCACGTTATGACTAACTTCTCACATTAGAACCTATTATTTGCGACCATTGGAATATGCCGGGTGGTTCCGGGCAGAATTACGCCGCAAACTCATTCTAACCTCGAGTTAGCCATGTTTATCTTTGCGGCCAATTAATTAATGATTCACCATTTATACCCACGCCTAATATACATGTCAATTATTCATAACTATAGCCAATTCAGATTATGTCAATAGCGGACTAATTATATCAACTCAACAGATATTGCAGATAACAGATTTTTCAGATTAGGCGAGTTAACGGATTTAGCAGATTAAGCAAACTAGCAGATCAAGCATATAACAGTTTAGGCATCTTCAGCAGACTTAGCAGATGACAGATTTGGTATATGAACAGATATAGCAGATTAAAGCAGAACTAGCAGATTAGGCAATATAACAGAACTAGCAAATTAGGCAATATAACAGAACTAGCAGATTAGGCCATATAACAGATTTAATCATTCCTTAAAGTTTCATAAACATATCTTGCCTAATTATAAATTTGGCCTAAGTTTGCATGCCAAAATAGTTGTCATGATTCACATTATGATCATATACCCCACGTTTGCATTGAATTTACATGGCACAGATTATGGTCATAATTTACCATATAACACACGTCTCAAATTTAGTTAAACTTGCCTAGTACAAAAGATTCACATATAAATTATACCAAATATAGCCATCGATTTCAATGCATGTCATATATTCAAAAATCTCCCACTTAGGTGTTATTCACATTTAATAGTTATCAAATCTTAACATAAATCTTCACACCTAAGTCATATTCCCTTTTTATCCCAAATCATGAATCTCTATATAAACAATATGCCCAACAATCTAGAACTTTAAATTATAACAGATCTTTAATTCAAAACTATGCGTTATGTCCAATGTCTCAAGTCACATGTTAATATACAATGGTTCCTCTTCTTCCAATTCACATAATATGCACAGATCTAAATTTAGTTTACAAGCTATGTCCTTTTAGTCACAGATTAGCCATGTCCAATTATGCCATCATTCATTATTTGTCCCAAAGTTTAACGTTCGTGCGTTAATCTCTTATGAGATTGGCGCAGGCTCGGGGTAGCCTGGCTATAGAACAGAAAGAAGAAAGAGATATAGAATAAAATAGATCATAACAGAACATACGCAATCTCAAATTTAGATTTACAATCATGTCACAATTATAATTGAAGTTTATATCGGAAAATAACTGCACTTGCCTTGGTTGGATTCTAAAAGAAAAAGGTGTTGTAGTTGTTCTCTTTTAATCCTAATCAGAATTGGAGGAAGAAGAAGCACAAGTCCTAGCTTAGGATTCAGCAGAGTAGAGACGCCATTGATTTATTTATTTTTAGAGAGGAAGAGAGCAATGGAGGCTACAGAATTGTATATGAGATTTAGGTTTAGGTTAGGGATGTATATATAGGTGTAGGAAGTTATTTAGGACCATTAGATTAACCCTGAATCATGAGAACCATTCAAATGAAAAATCTGCATTTGAGCGAATCGGTCCACGGGATGACAGCCAAACACCCTGGATTAACCCCTAGTCGACCCAGCAGAGCTCGGGTCGACCTCAAAAATGGGCCGGTTCGGTTATTCCCCCTCCTAATTCGCTGTTTTGAACCTTTATTGCATGTTTATTTATTTAATTTTTATATATATCTATATATATTTCTCTCATATGCATATAAACTTCAAGGCTTAATAACTTCTTCATAATTAACCATTTTTTTTTAATATTCTCAGAAAATACGGGGTGTTACATTCTCCCCTCCTTAAAGGATTTCGTCCCCGAAATCTTCAAGTTAAGAAGAATGTATCCTAATATCCAACATCCATCTACTCAACCATTCAATCAAAGGCATCCATTGTCCTTAAAAGGTTTCTAATGCCGTATGAACATATGCAAAGTGTGTGTATATGTTTCTTATCTAATGCAAAATCAGGCGGTCTACTGATCCAGTTGACCTCCTTAATGCGAATCATGTTAGTGTCATGAGTCCAAATATGTATGCAAGAAATCCTATTTGATACACATCATTTCTATATGAGTGCATAACCATTCATCCAAATGCAACATCCATGTGAGGAGTCAATCATTCTACATCCACAAAAATTGAAAAATGCACACACATCCATATGCAGTATGAGAGTGTTTTTGAGCCGATCTAGTGCCTAGTGTGTGTATATGCATCCACGAGAAACCACTAGCAACCACATGCATTCACTTGCAACCATCAAACATAACATGTCTCAAACACATGTTTACACCCATTAGTTTCTACCTAAAGTTCGAAGATTCGATCGATAGGATACAATCGAACGATGGAAGCGAGTACAGATAAAACAAAAACTTGGTTCCCATTAGACATTGGTTGAGAGAATAATTCCCCTAAGTATCAACCCCAAAGACCGAAATCAATATCAAATTGACACTCAGAGGATTACCCTCTTTAGACAATGTCAAAACTGGAAATCTTAACCTTATCAGAGATATTCAGATATTTACAGACTACTAGTACAGATCAGATTACCAAATGATTCTTAGAAAACTAAGCATGATAAAACCTAGAATGTATGCGTCTTACTTGACGCCTAACACAGATATCTCTCAAACCCCAATTTATCACAAGCAGATGAGTCATAACCCTTATGGGTTTGAGTCTACAGCGGAATCAGAAGCAATACTAGTATTAAAGTGCAGAGTATCGATTACCAGAATCAGAAAGAGTTTTAACTCAACAATCAGATAAAGAAATTAAACCTCTCACAGAAAATTTTCCTAATTCTATCCTATCCACTAGCCTCGAGAGTGTTCGCCTGCCCTCCAGAAGTAGGTCCTATCTTCTGCCCTTGCCCTCGTTTCTTCAGGCAGTCCCTAGCGAAGTGTCGCATCGTACCACAGTTGAAGCAAGCAGCCTTCTTTGGATCCACTTTCTTATCGTGTGTCCTATCCATATCTCCCATGTACGTTCTCCTTTCGTGACCTCCACCAAAATGAAGCTTCATCTTTCATTAACCAAGCAATTGGTTGAACCTTCCTCCCATCGTCTATCTCAAAGGTACCAACAAATCCTCTACTCCGTTGAGCCAACTTCTAGCCTCGATAACGTCTCAGTCCCATAAAGCGGTTTTCCGCCCATCGCACGGAAGTTCTTACATATCTTAGAAAAAGCATCTATACGCGGAGGAAGAGATTCAAAAGGGAAAGAGGAAGGAACTCGAAACAAAGAATCGAAAGAAAGATATATGGCTTTTGGGGATTATGTTTTTTTTCAAAATAAGCTTTACTTTTGAAAATACTTCCTTTTTAAAACATAGTTTTCAAAAACTTTTTATCAAATCTGGTAACCTTCAGCTCTGATACCAAGTGTAACACCCCACCTCCGTTAAGGTCACTCACAAAGGGAATGCCTTAACTTTGGTGGAGCATTTTAGTAAACAAAAACAGAATACTACAAGACAGATAAACAGTACTTGAAAAATTATAACTTTATTTCAAATAGAAGCTTGGTTACATCCTTTCAAATCACAATATCAGAATTTAAGTACAAAATATCAGTCTTGTACAAAAGCCTTCAGAATGCATAGTTTAAAATCATAATCCCCACAGAAGAAGACAAGCCATACTTTAAGCACTGCAAGCGGAAGAAATCTGGATCAAGCTAGAGTATTCCCTTCTACAAAACCTGGGGGGAAACGGAAGAAAGGAGGCGAAACAACAAGGGTCAGACAAAAGTCTGGCAAGTCCAGTGATTTTCAGTTATGAACAAATAATAATAACATGACATGAAAATAAAACTGGATGAGAGATAACTGTAACAGATGTAGCACATATAACAGAAGAACAGAATGATATAAGCTATTGCTTTACACTTATCTGTACTAATACTAGTATAACAGAATTAGGTGTCACCCTAATGTCTAAACTAAAACAGAAACAGGTACAGAATAATTTCCATGCTAGTAATGGGCCTTTTCCACCCGATCAGAAACTGACAGAAGCAGAATGTAGCATAAGGTGTACATTAGTAATTGGGTCTTTACCACCCGAACAGACGGTACCACGCAGAAAAAGACAGGTGTTGCCATTCAACAGAAACAGACGGTACCAACAGAAACAGACAGAACTAAGTGTACCCTAAAACCCTACCCCAAGCGATCGGCTCCCTAATACATAAATACCCTGTGCCAGCCCTACCGAAGGGTGTATCATTCCCTAAAGTGGCAACCTTTGAATGACAGACCTATTTACAGATGTCACGGCGTCTTACATCCTCAGAGGCAGACCGGGATCCATGCACGCACATGACCCGGTCGGAACGTACCATCAACAACCCTCACCATTATCAGAATGAACCGCTTATAATTAGTTCAGTAAGCGTGCCCGGATCCTACTTACTGTTGGGTCAAAGTTTTGATACCAGAAAGGGTTACTGACCAATATGGGTCCCAAACAACAGATGACACAAGTAATTCCCCTCCTAACCTTGTGTCCCCAGACTAACAGATTTCAGCTTAACTTGTCTACAAGTTTCAGACATACAAAATTTAGATTAACTAGTTCACATATCAGACAATCAAGTTAACAGGTTTTCAGACTAACGGATCAGATGTTCGGATTAACTGGTTTACAGATTAACTGGTTACAGATTAACAGACTTACAGATTAACTGGTTACAGATTATCTAACTTTGTATTGGGCCTACGGATTCACGAAACGGGTTTATCAGATTCATTGGTCCAATTGGTTTAGCCTTACCCAACACGTTTTAGACATCATAATTATCTCAGATTTTCATTAATTAAATATTAATGCCCAAACCTCTCACATTAGACTGACAGTTTGCGGCTACTGGTTAGGCCGGTTGGTTCCGGGAAGGTTTCTGTCGCAAACTGAGTCTAACCTCGGGTTTCAAGCACGTTATGACTAACTTCTCACATTAGAACCTATTGTTTGCAACCACTGGAATATGCCGGGCGGTTCCGGGCAGAATTACGACGCAAACTCATTCTAACATCGAGTTAGCCATGTTTATCTTTGCGGCCAATTAATTAATGATTCACCATTTATACCCATGCCTAATATACATGTCAATTATTCATAACTATAGCCAATTCAGATTATGTCAATAGCGGACTAATTATATCAACTCAACAGATATTGCAGATAACAGATTTTTCAGATTAGGCGACTTAACGGATTTAGCAGATTAAGCAAACTAGCAGATCAAGCATATAACAGTTTAGGCATCTTCAGCAGACTTAGCAAATGACAGATTTGGTATATGAACAGATATAGCCGATTATAGCAGAACTAGCAGATTAGGCAATATAACAGAACTAGCAAATTAGGCAATATAACAGAACTAGCAGATTAGGCCATATAACAGATTTAATCATTCCTTAAAGTTTCATAAACATATCTTGCCTAATTATAAATTTGGCCTAAGTTTGCATGCCTAAATAGTTGTCATGATTCACATTATGATCATATACCCCACGTTTGCATTGAATTTACATAGCACAGATTATGGTCATAATTTACCATATAACACACATCTCAAATTTAGTTAAACTTGCCTAGTACAAAAGATTCACATATAAATTATACCAAATATAGCCATCGATTTCAATGCATGTCATATATTCAAAAATCTCCCGCTTAGGTGTTATTCACATTTAATAGTTATCAAATCTTAACATAAATCTTCACACCTAAGTCATATTCCCTTTTTATCCCAAATCATGAATCTCTATATAAACAATATGCCCAACAATCTAGAACTTTAAATTATAACAGATCTTTAATTCAAAACTATGCGTTATGTCCAATGTCTCAAGTCACATGTTAATATACAATGGTTCCTCTTCTTCCAATTCACATAATATGCACAGAACTAAATTTAGTTTACAAGCTATGTCCTTTTAGTCACAGATTAGCCATGTCCAATTATGCCATCATTCATTATTTGTCCCAAAGTTTAACGTTCGTGCGTTAATCTCTTATGAGATTGGCGCAGGCTCGGGGTAGCCTGGCTATAGAACAGAAAGAAGAAAGAGATATAGAATAAAATAGATCATAACAGAACATACGCAATCTCAAATTCAGATTTACAATCATGTCACAATTATAATTAAAGTTTATATCGGAAAATAACTGCACTTGCCTTGGTTGGATTCTAAAAGAAAAAGGTGTTGTAGTTGTTCTCTTTTAATCCTAATCAGAATTGGAGGAAGAAGAAGCACAAGTCCTAGCTTAGGATTCAGCAGAGTAGAGACGCCATTGATTTATTTATTTTTAGAGAGGAAGAGAGCAATGGAGGCTAGAGAATTGTATATGAGATTTAGGTTTAGGTTAGGGATGTATATATAGGTGTAGGAAGTTATTTAGGACCATTAGATTAACCCTGAATCATGAGAACCATTCAAATGCAAAATCTGCATTTGAGCGAATCGGCCCACGGGATGACAGCCAAACACCCTGGATTAACCCCTAGTCGACCCAGCAAGGCTCGGGTCGACCTCAAAAATGGGCCGGTTCGGTTATTCCCCCTCCCAATTCGCTGTTTTGAACCTTTTTTTGCATGTTTATTTATTTAATTTTTATATATATCTATATATATTTCTCTCATATGCATATAAACTTCAAGGCTTAATAACTTCTTCATAATTAACCATTTTTTTTTAATATTCTCAGAAAATACGGGGTGTTACATGAACTGCCTAGGCGTCTCAATCAGAAGTTCAAAAAGTGGTGAAGTACTGCTCTTTCTTGTTTCTGTTTTATCACCATTTGACTCACTATAATCATCTCACAATCCAAGTTCACTAACAACGGTTTCATCTATTTCTTCCTTAAAGACATCTCCTTCAATGTTTAGGTCATCGTTGTCCTCGATTATTTTGTCTAACATTTAGGTTGTGGTTATTATTGTATTTAATATACAGTAAGGCCTGCTAGGAAACATCTTCAAAACTAAGCATAATTTCAAATTGAAATCTACTACTCACGAAATAAATACACTGCAACATTTAGCACAAAAAAAATATCAAATCAAATATTAATTTTACCATTTAGAAAAGATACGAGAAAACAATTACAAATTGATCAATTACCGAGGCGGCGGCTGCTACGAGATCTAGGGTACCGATGAGACGGCAGTAAGGTTGACGGCAGTACGGCTGACGACGACAATGGCACTACAGTTGATGGCGGTGGCGGAGGCAAAGAAGACGAAGGTAAAAACCCTAAAACAGAATTTTTTTTCAATTGCGAGAATGAAAGCCAAAAAGAGGCGTCAGCATAAGAAAGGGGGTTGGGCACGAATAATGTAAAAGAGACAATTACGTCCATGGTATGTCAACTGCTTACACAAACCGTATTCGATCACGGGTTTAACTGTTGTGACTCGTTGTAACGGTATTATCCATTAGGACTTGGTAACGGTTATAACCGTTACAAATTGAAACGAAATAAGTGTTATAACAAAGCCTGTTTGGTGTAGTATAATATAGTCTAACATATCTAATCTACAAACTTAATTACACTATATAGTAAATATGATGATTTCTTTAGCAATGTTACAAATGATTTTGATTCGTGCAGTACCCAAATGATGTACGACCATTTAGCATATTCTCTTAGCAGCGAAGTATATTTATCGAATGTAATAAGATGATAACTATTCTTAGTATTTCTGCTATTACTTCTACTAAAATATAATGCTAATTTAATTAGTGTTTCTTATATATTTCAAGCATTATTGAGGAACAATTTTTTTTTTCCGAATGCAATTAGATGGACAATTACGGCTACCATTCCATACTAATGATGTATTAATAAAATTTAATGCTAAAATAATCTAGAATTTCCTGTAATTTAGATTTAAATCAATTATAAAAACAGAATAGTTTAGCGTTAAATTTGTTTAGCCTTCACTGCTGATGAAGATAACTTTAAAGAATTTATTTTTGTTTTTTCTTATGGTGATGAGTTTAGGGATTGATAACATGCCGACGGAGAAAATTTCGAATGAGTTTCCCTCAACATATGATCGATTCTGACATTGAAGCAAAAGATTTAGACTACTGTAGAACAAGTTTGTTGATAGAGTATGCATTGGAAATGACTGAAAATGAAAATGAGGTATAATAAAAACCTAGAGATGGAAACTAAACCTCGTGTTTTGTTAGAAAATACGGGGTCCTTCAGCCAAATTATAAAAGTTGCGGTCCATAACCTGAAAACTAAAATTCTAGAAATTTCAATTCAACATAGTGCTGACCAACTTTTTGGAAAAAGCCGTTCCAACCAATAGAAGGAGCCATATCCAGATATCAACCTATACCAGGCTTTACGGGACGTTTGTTATCATAGGTCGACCAGCCATAGGCCTACCCCAAGCCATAACAATATTAAACTAGTTGGCCGAACAATCATCAAATCAACCGACCGAGCCATCTACCAGTAGATCGAGCCGATCCCATAGTACCACATCAAACCTAAAATCTCGGGTCTCACTAGAAGTATCTTGAGAAATATGTGCTACCAGACGAAGACCTACTATCAAGGTTGTTGATTCAAATGAGCTTTGGACCAGCTCTCCTTTTAACACTCCAGATATTAAGCTCCACATCGACAATGATTTTCGAGGAGAACTATTCATCAACAGTAGACCGGGTCCCCCTGCCGCAACTACTCAGTCAGATCGAGCTCCACATGTACACGCTCCGAAAAGAGGCAAGCCACGTGGCACATGGCTCATCCCACCTTCTTCACATATAAATACACCATTGCTGAAAATGGAAAGGAATATTGAATTTCTCCACCAACAAATCATGCTCGGTATACTGGAAACATCAAACCGCGCACCTCAAACATCACAAGGATATTGTAATCTCTACTTTTCCACTGAAAATCCACTATAACCAGTAATCGACAGTATAAACAAAGATTATAAGTGGACGTTGGCACTGATATAAGCCGAACCACTATAAAATATTGTATGTCCCTTATTCATTTACTTTTTTGCATCTCTATGATTGTTTTTCGTGTATACTCAACACACGTTGGGGGTTGATCGTCACTAGACCAACTTTTGATGTCAACACTTTGGCATGCTGGGAAGGGGGGCACACAGACACACCCTACGACCTTCGACTGGCTTCATCAATTCCTAAACCAAATGATGGCAAACAAGCGGAAGAAGGAAGCTTCAAATTCTCGTCCTTCACCTGCGGACACAGCAGGAACAGCGGCAACGGAGGCAAGCCATGAGGCTTCCTCCCATGAAGACACGTTCCAATACCTTACCAGGAATTACATGGATAAAATCTTATCTGAATTCAGAAATCAGATGGCATCTCAGGGTGAACTTCTCAAATATCAGCAGGAAGTGATGAACATCCTCCCCGCTGGGATGGAAAAGAGATCTCACATTCCAGTATCATTTCCTGTACCGGGCGAGGCTGGGGAAACAACTAATCTTCGGTCTGCAGAAATACAAGCCCCAGATCGGTCCACACCTTTTCTTCCTCCTAGTTCAACTTCACTTCCCGATCGGCCAGTACTAGGACCGTCACTACCGATACTAAACGGAGCGCCGCAGATCCGCAGGTCGGTCGTGGCTAAGTCCCTAATCAATCGACCACCTTGTCTCCCCTACAGAGCTTAACTCAATTCCCTAGGCAAACATCTCCTGATCCAATGCAATCTTTGGGTCGGCCAGAACTAGAAATGTTGTCCCAACCGGTTCGACCCAACGTCTTGCTACAAACACATCTTATGCAGCGTCTCCTTCAACGAAGAGCTGGTGACAACACCCGTGTCACCAAGACCACTCTACCATACTGGTCCATGACGTGATGGAGGGAAACACTACCTTAAACCATTCTAACATCGCTCCGAGCGGGGGCAACGTCGAGCCCCGGATGGATACCACTCACCTGAATTGGCCCGATCCTGCTGCCATATGTATGGTTCAGTACAATAATAACCAGGCGACTTTAGCTGCGACTGAACCAGGTCCCGAGGTCAGGATAAACCCTCGCTCTCATCTTCACTCAACTCTTGAAAGCCAAGCCCGACCGACCGTTGGCCTTCCGAGCATGCTTTCGCCGGATCTTAGCAGTGGGATTCTCACCGATGTCCCCAATGCAGAGTTGGATGTGTGGCAGCGACTCCTCGGAGATGGAAGCCAGCTTGCAAGCATCATCAAACGCTTCACCCGAGGAACATCTTCTTAGCAGGATGTGGATGACATCCACCGCAGTCCGTTCACACGAGAAATTAGAAACTCCCGTAATCCTCCAGACTTCAAGCTTCCGGTCCTAGAGCCCTACAATGGCCAAACCGACCCGACCATTCATCTCATGCGACACATGCACCACATGGAAGTACTATCTCCATCAACCAACATCATGGCCAAGTGCTTTCCTCTCTTTCTCACTGACATAGCCAATATGTAGTTCCGGCAACTAACAACTGAATCGATCAACAGTTGGAACATGTTGGTCACCCGCTTCATCGAGTAGTTCAGAGTCCACATCTCCCGACCAAAGAGCATCATGTTCCTTACCTACATCAAGAAGCGGTCTAGTGAGACCCTCTGATCCTTCCTAGAAAGATTCAATACAGCCGTAGCATCAGTCGATCGCCCAAGCCATCGATGGTGATTATGGCCTCCATTGCAGGAGTTCAGAAACGATCAGAATTCAGGATCTCTTTAACCAGAGACCCGCCCAAGGACATTGAAGATTTCTATGCCGAGGCTGATAGATTCCTTCGACAAGAAGACACCAGCATCGAGATGGAAAGCCTCGAGGTGCTCACCACCAAGGACGGAGGTCCATCCAACACCAATGGCCAGAACAAAGGCAAAGGAAAAGTCTCGGACAAGAATGATCGTAATGTACGACTCCGGAGAGAGAACAAGTATGATCAATACACCGAGCTCAAATCCTCCTTGCTCGACATCTACCTTGACGTACGAGGAACATTACCTTTCCCAAAACCTCCTCGAAGAGAGCCGACTCAAAAAGAACTCGACTTTGCAAAACACTGCATGTACCACAACATGGCAGGTCGCAGCACCAGTGAATGCAGGCATATGTTCGATCTCATCGAGGATAGGGTTAGGCGTGGAGAACTGCCCGAGTACGTCAAGAAACCTACACAGGCCATGCCGCCACAACCTCCTGCCCAAGCTCCTCAGGCCGGTCTCCGAGTTCCTCGAAAGAGAAGGGACCCTGAACCCAACAACCCCGACATCATCATTAATCAATAAATTTTAGATCATCATGGACTTCATCCATTTCTTAGGATATACAAAATGTACTTTTACTTTTTGTTTAATAATGTGAATATGTTGAAGTACGCACGTACGAAGTTAGGATTTAGCTCATAGGCGTGCTTTGGATTCAACTATCACTCCCTTAGAATTTGTTTTCATTTTCCTATAGTAGCTCTCTAGCAGCAATAAACTTTCTTTTTAAAACATGGATTATGTTTGAGCGATTCAAGTCGAGCACAATTGACGATCGCCGACCTACATATGGTCAGTGCTAGACACCGTCTCTAAACTACAGTCGATGCCGGCCGCCATATCTAGCCATCTCCCTGAGCCGAGTATGGTTAACACTGTCCAAAGCCGAGTATGGTTTATACTCACCAACTCTTCAAGCCGAGTGTGACGACCACTTGGCAAAAAGTTCACAAAACCTTGTCAGGATCTGGTAAGTAAAAACTACCAATTCAAAGACCACAGTTAATACTCAAACCTTCCGATCACTCATTAAGCACAGTCAAAGTCCGACTATGGAAACCCTGTAACAAGTGACTACACTGTCTCACCAGGCAAAAGCCGAGTATGGTTTATACTCGCTAATTCTCTAAGCTGAGAATGGTTACTCGCCAACTCTCTAAGCCGAGTATGGTTTATACTCGCCAACTCCATAAGCCGAGTATGGTTTATACTTGCTAACTCCATAACCCAAGTATGGTTAATACTCGCTATCTCCATAAGCCGAGTATGGTTTATACTCGCCAAATCACTAAGCCGAGTATGGCTAATTCTCACCAACTTTACAAAACCGAGCATGGCTTATGCTCGTGCCCCAGACTATACCGTATTGCCAAAAGAAAATTGAGCATATCCAATGCTCGTACTCCCATCCTTTACAGCTACTATTTAATTGGCGGAATCAAGGTTTTTCTATTGTTATCAAAGATCAACTCAGAATGATCAAGTTTCCGGGTCTTAATACGGTCGCTAATGGTTATCGGTTTCCCAGCCTTAACACGATCCTCAACGGTCGTCAGACTTCTGGCCCTAATACAACCATTGTCGATCGTCGGTTTTCCGGCCCATCTCATCATGACTTCATGTAGAGAACTTCAGATCAATGCTCCCTGGAAGAACCAGAACACACCTCCTTTACTCAAGAAGATGCATTCTGAGGGGCAAAGTGTTGACCAGCTTTTTGGTAGAAGCCGTTCCAACCAATAGAAGGAGCCATAACCAGATATCAACCCATACCAAGCTTTATGGGACGTTTGTTATAATAGGTCGACTAGTCATAGACCGACCCCAAGCCATAACAACATTAAGTTAGTCGGCCGAACAATCACCAGATCAACCGCCGAGTCATCTACCAGTAGATTGAGCCGATCCCATAGTACCACGTCAAGCCTAAAATCTCGGGTCTCACCAGAAGTATCTAGAGAAATATGCACTACCAGACGAAGAACTACTCTCAATGTTGCTGATTCAAATGAGCTTTTAACTAGCTCTCCTTTTAATACTCCAAATATCAAGCTCTACGTCAACAACAATTTCCGAGAACTATTCATCAACAATAGACCGGGTCCCCCTACCGCAACTACTTAGCCGGATCGAGCTCCACGTGTACACTCTCCGAAAAAGAGGCAAGCCACATAGCACACGACCCAGCCCGCCTTCTTCACCTATGAATATACCATTGCCGAAAATGGAAAGGAATGTTGAATTTCTCCACCAACAATTCATGCTCGGTATACTGGAAACATCCAACCGCGCACCTCAAACATTACAAGGATATTGTAATCTCTACTTTCTTCCACTGAAAAACCACTGTAACCTATAATCGACAGTATAAACAAAGATTATAAGTAGACTTAGACACTGATATGTGTCCCTTGTTCATTTACTTTTTTGCATCTCTGTGATAGTTTTTATGTGTATTCAACACACGTTGGGGGTTGATCGTCATTAGACCAACTTTTACCATTAACACGTAGGTTGGTTTTTCATTTTTTCAAAAGGCTAACCAACGATTTTTTCTAAGTTTTATTTAAAAAAAAATCAAAATTTCAATTTTAAATCCAATTACAAATTTTTATCATCCACAAGTTCGAAATATCATTTAGCGTTCGAATGTTATAATTTTAAATTTTCAAATTTAAACTTTAAATTTGAATTTCAAATTTCGTAATTTAAAATCAGTTTTTTGTTTTGAAAATTATCTTATTAAAAATGTCAATATGAACTTTGATATTCAAATTTTAGATTGACAGTTTAATATTTAAATCTTGAATTCTAACTTTTTTTTCAAACATATTACAATTTTGCGTTTTGCAAAAATAAATCCAAAATTATATTCGATGTGGTGCGGTTGCAGTGGCAAAGAAATGGCCCACGATAGTTCCAAAGAAACCAAGGCGGCATAACAAATACAAAGCTCGGAGGCAGTTATCCACGGAAACCGGCAACTTTCACAGTTCAGTGCAATTAGTTTGTTGCATGTTGCACGAGCTCTCCCCGCAGTCTTTCCTAATAAGCAACGAAAAGTATATTCATGGATCTTCGATTAATCATCATACTCCAACTTTTACTTCCAATTTCTTCAGTAATCGGAAGTAATTACGGATATGGTGAGGCGTACGTGCGACCTAAGCCTCGCAAAACCCTAACTTGGCCGTGGGAGTCTAAGCATTCTGATGGCCCTCAACAGGTAATTCTACTTTCTGTTTCGATTTTTCTCTTTGAGCTTTGTATTTTATTGGATACGCGTTTCTGTGTTAAATTTTATGCACGTCGGTTAGTTAATTAAGGTTAGAGGCTTAGAACTTCTTTCTTCCTAGATTTGTGTTAAGTGATTACTTCTCAGCTTTAATTTACTGGATTGTGAGAAAAACGATGCGCACTTAATCAGTTGTGCTTATTAGTTGGCTTAAATTTTCATAATTGTGTTATAAACTGCGAAGGAATAATGCTTTGATTAATGTGACAAAATATTTATTTTGAGTGCGTTTGCAACCAGTAACAGGATCTTGATCTTGTAAAGTTGTGGATGTGCTAGTACGATTATCAGAAGCATGTTGACAATTGAAGTCCATGGGTCGGGTTTGACTGGGAAGCTAAAACACGGATCCAAGTCTGATTGCTATAATCATAGCTCAGTTCAAGCCCTAGTTTGGTTGCTATTTCAAACCTATGGTCCACGCTCAGTCTGTTTAAACGTGAAAAACCATATTTGACATGTTCATGCTAAAATTATGTTTTTGATTTGTAATTTCTTATGATTGGTGCACATACATTGACTTCTCTGGAAACGTTTATAATACAAAATTTACATCTCTCCCAGTAAAAATAAAAATAAAATAAAGGTGAACAATTGATAATAATGTCCGACTCAAATCTGATTGGGTAATGATGAAATCTAAGTATCTAACCCAACCCGTATAATAGATGAGTTCGATCCGTGTCCCCGTTTGGTTATTTGAAGTTAACCCATACCTGGATAATTATGTTGTCAGACTCATCGACATGCCACCTAATTAATAGTCCGAGCAACTTAAACATTAATTAAATGTTGTACAATGCATAGAATCTACTTAGAACTTGATAAGTGACGGGTAACATGTACTTTATTACTTGTTTCATTTTTTACAGCTATATGTGATCAAAATTTCAACTGATATGTCCAGTTGTTTCTACTTCTGTACTATTAAACAAAACTATGAAAATCTAGTCACAGCTCAAAATTATTCTTTAGTAATTATAAGAGGTTGCACCCAAACTGAATTCAGTGCCTACGTTTTTGTTCATCTTCATAACTGTTAAGAGTATGTGTTTCTATGAAGCAGAGTAAAATTTACATATACATTGGGCGTCAGTTATTATTACTATTATTTGTTGGTGTTGGTATTGGTGTTAGTGGCGGTTGCTGGTACCGCAGCCGCCGTTGTTGTTAAACCAAAAATAATAATATTATTATCTTGTTTCTATGAACCAGTAACAGAATCCTGATCTTGTAAAGTTGTGGATGTGCTAGTACGTTAGAAGCATGTTGACAATTGAAGTCCATAGGTCGGGTTTGGTTGGGAATCTAAAACACGGATCCAAGTCTGATTGCTATAATCATAGCTCAGTTTAAGCCCTAGTTTGGCTGCTATTTCACACCTATGATCGAAGTTCAGTCTGTTTAAACCATGGTTTGAGGTTTCGGCCAGAATCCCGAGATTTTGGCCACCTCGTTTCGTTTCCGGAGACTAGCGAGACGGGATTAGGTTAAAATCCCGTTTCGCTAGCCAACGGTAGAAAAAAAATCAACGAAGAAAGGCGAAGAAGAAGCGGCGAAGAAGAAGCAGCGAAGAAGAAGAAGAAGAAGCAGCGAAGAACAAAAAGAAGCAGCGAATAACTAACCTGGAAGAAGAAGCAGCGATTGGGTAGGCTTTTCAGGGCTCTGAAAAAAAAAGCGGCTGTAACCCTAGGTTATTTCCGGGTTAAACTGGATAATTGAAATTGATTTTTGGGCTGGGCTACCATTGGATAGGCTTTTCTATTTAATTTGACTTTAGATTTTTGTGGCTGCGAGTTTTTTGCTGGAAGACATGCTAATTAGGGTTGAATATAGACATGGGCTTGAATTGGGTATGAGATTTGGATTGTTTATAGTGCCGTTAAGAACTAATATGTGCTTGGATATTAATACATATGCTAAAAGTTTGATTATTGGACCGAAACCGAAACAAAAACCGAAACAACCGAAACCGCCGAAATTTACCGAAACTAGTAAATTTTCAAATGACCGAAACCGAAACCGAGTTTTCGAGCCTTGGTTTAAACGTCAAAGCAAGATTTGGCTTGTTCATGCTAAAATTATGTTGTTGATTTGTAATTTCTAATGATGGTGCACATCAATTGACTTCTCTGGAAACATGTATAATACAAAATTTACATCTCTCCCAATAAAAATAAAAATAAAATAAAATAAAGGTGAACAATTGATAATAGTTCGACTCAAATCTGATTGGGTAATGATGAAATCTAACCCAACCCGTATAATAGATGGGTTCGATCGGTATCCCCTTTTGGTTATTTGAAGTTAATAAATAGTCCGAGCAATTTAAACATTAATTTATTGGTGGACAATTTATAGATTTTACATAGAACTTGATAGTGACGGGAACATGTACTTTATTACTAGTTTAATTTCTACAGCTATATGTGATCAAAATTTCAACTGATATGTCCAGTTGTTTCTACTTCTCTGCTATTAAACAAAACTACGAAAATCTAGTCACAGCTCAAAATTATTCTTTAGTAATTATAAAAAAATTGCACCAAACTGAATTCAATGCCTACGTTTTTATTCATCTTCATAATTGTTAAGAGAATCTGTTTCTGTGAAGCAGAGTAAGATTTACATATACATTGGGCATCAATTATTATTACCATTATTTGTTGGTGTTCGTATTGGTGTCGGTGGCGGTTGCTGCCTTGCTGGTACCGCCACTGCCGTTGTTGTTAAACCAAAAAAAAGAAATAAAGAAAAAAACTTTACATATTCTTATCTTGTTTATGCTTGGTTAAGTAATAGCTTAGTAGAAATAGTGAATAAAGATATGCCATGTACTATAAGCTTAACTCAAATAGGAAGGCCTTTGACCCATAATGGTTTACCAACTGGAATAGTAAGTCACTTGGTATACTCACATTTGCACTTCACGGTGTATCACTTTGATATATATTAAATAACATTAAAACGGAAGAATTTGAAGCTCTCTCATTAATTCTAAGAGTTTTCTCTCTTCTCCTTAGTTCTCTCTAAATATTTTATTTTCAAATTAATTTATTACTTTACACTTATTTGCTAACTCTCTCACATCGTATTAGCTCCTCCGTCATTTTATATTTTAGTATGGATATTTTAAAGTTTACACGATTATTTACATATAACTTAACAGTTAGCTCATAACATTTTATATTTAAGTTAATAGAAACCAAAATTTAAGTAATTTAAATAAATGTAATAGTTAATATTTCTTTGAGATACTAAAGAATGACCAAATGGTGTTTTTTGGACCCAAGTACCTACACTTCAAATTTTCCACAATCATTTAAGTCTCTTTCAATTCTTTTCTCATATTATACATTTAATACCATATTTTATTATTAATTACAAAGTAATTAAAACTATTTTCTAAACTTTAGCAAACTATCATTCATTGATTAACCGAGTAAAATAACATCAAGATTAACCATATTCATAATTAACTAAAATAATAATAATATAGACACGTCAATCACAAAACATAAATTATACACATAATAACAATTATAAGTTCAAATTTTAAATCATTTACATTAGTATATTTTATAGTAGTTAAGGCGCTAAGACACAAAAGGCGCACGATGTGAGCTTTGGGCTTTTTGTGCGACTTTTGTACAATTATGGACTTTTTTGCTTAAAAAACTGCAGTACAAAATGCTACAAAAAACGACAAATTTAGTGATAAAAAAACATAGATTAATAAGTACGAAGTCACATGCAATTCCGAAACTAAAGCGATCACAAATTCAAGTTTCAACCATGGTTTGAGGTCTCGTCCGGGACAACGAGATCCCACTGATCTCATCCCGGTCCCGACACTCACCGAAACGGAAAGATGGCAAAATCTCATTTCGGTCAAAACAATGGGAAAAAAAATCGCGAAATCATTCACGGAAGTAGAAGGAGAGACAAGAAGGAAAACATAAGAGCATCGATCGATTGAAGAAAGCAAACCCTAACTCCAGCAAAGTCGTCGAGCTCAGCAAATTCGAGCACACAAAAACCCCCAATTCGAGCATAGCAGTCTTCAAATTTGTGTTCGATCTTCGTCCTCAGTCTCGCAGCGAAGGTTTTTTCAATTTTCTTTTCCCGCTTCATATTTTCGTTTTTCTTTCTTTTTTACTTCTGTTCGATTGGTGGCTACGTTTAATTTTTGGTTTGGTAATTAGGGTCGAGTTTGGTGTGGGCTTGAATTGGGTATGGGCTTTGGTTTGGACTAAGTCAATTGCTAAGAGTTAGGTAGTGCTAGTAATTGTATGAGCTAATAATTGGCTAGTGCTAATAATTGTATGAGCTTGAATATTAATGCATATCCAGTTACAGTTTGGACCGAGTCAATTACTAAGAGGTAGCAACATTTGTCACTAACTTTTTTCACAAAAAATATAAAAGGTCGATTTTTGGACCGAAACCGAAACAAAAACTGAAACCGCCGAAACCGTCGAAACAGACCGAAACTAGTAAATTTTCAAATGATCGAAACCGAGACCGAAACCGAGTTTTCGAACGTTGGTTTCAACACAAAAAACATAGAAGTTACATGTCACAAACAAACAACACAACATGTCAACAACCATAACAAAAGGCTATAAATGATCAATGTAGTGACCCTCCTTTCTGGGCGTTCCAAATCGATCGTTAAACCAACTTAAATCGAACCAAAAAGGCGAATACACTAGCTTTGGGCATACAACACATCAGAACAAACAACAGAAGACTTTTATAAACATCATAATAATGTTACATCAGAGTATAGAATATATCAGAGTACAACGAAAATTATACAACGAAAGATAAATTTACAATAAATGTAATACAATGCACAACAGAAATATAAACTAACACAACGGAAGACTATCAATGCTCTGGACACATCTCTAAGCTTTAATTCAGAATCCTGCTCAATAAATATATGCAAAGTAAACTACTTGATTGCCCGTGTGGAAAATATGGGCATCCGAGTTTGCAAGGGAAGAACAAACTACGAGTCAGTCATGAGACTGGTATGAGAAACTCTACAATTATAATGAACTTATGTAAAATAAGGCATATCACAGGACCACGCCGTATGTCACAGAACGGGTTTAT
Source organism: Allium sativum (assembly GCA_030737875.1). NCBI lineage: Eukaryota > Viridiplantae > Streptophyta > Magnoliopsida > Asparagales > Amaryllidaceae > Allium > Allium sativum. The sequence goes on from CM060909.1 coordinate 115,482,493, forward strand.
ACCATTAGATTGCCAGTGCACATGCAACTACCATAAATAAACTTATGGAATCTACAATGCATCACAAAATATGCAATTTTTCAATCTACCCATTTAAGCTTAATCCCCAAAATTAGATTTCAAAATGCAATTCACTTTAAAGAAATTATTCCTTTGGACTTTATTTCCCGATTCTTATTTCAAATCATTTGAAATACATATCTAACTTTTATATCAAAGTAGATTTCACTTCGGGATCTCAAACCAAAATCTTTGGAAATATGAATTCTAAAATATAACAATGCATACAAACAACATGCAACCAAATATCGGGAGGTTTCTCCCATCAACAAGGCCAAGGGTCGGTTCCTTAGTCACTCGATATATATATACATACATACATATATATATATATATACATACATACATATATATATATATATACATACATATATATATATATATATATGTACCTTCCACGCCCTCGGGGAAGACTTACGCCGTCCATAACCCCCGTACTTTTAGTCGTCAGGGTTACCCGAATCTTTAACCACATACTAAACCATTTTTATATCCCGAAGTAGGGAAAATCATTTCACAACATAATAATCACAAGTACTTTCAAACTATAGTACTTCACATCAACAATTCACACGCATGATCAGTTACTATTAATCATATAACCTTTGAACTTGTTCTTCTCAAAGAAGGGTGTTAAGCAAGAGAATAAATTCTCCGCAACCAAACAGATATATCATCAATAGCAATTAATCGGTTATGTGATGAACTACAATGTCAAACACATAATACATTTCTAAATCATTTCAGTAACATCGGGTTTAGTCCTCGAAATCCTTTCTGCTTTATAAAACATTTCTATAAAACATTCCCTGTCCAAAATCGGGAAAACATTTCTTTTCACTTAAGAAATTCTCATTTCAAAATCATTCATTAAATTTGAAATGAACTCTACATCGCTAAACACCTCATAGTCAAATCGTGGAGCGTTTCACAAGGTGTTAGCATACCAGTATTTCTACCCAACCCAATGCTAAATGTAAAAACATATTTTGCTTATAAACTGATCGAGCACAATCCAAACAATTAATCACAATCAATATCAACAACCAAGTATATTTGGTTTATACCACTCGTGTTTTGGTAAATTTAACTACCATCTATTCATTCCAAATATAATTAAAGATTTATTAAAACTCTACTTAGTTTCGATCTTTAAGATCATTACATAATGATTACTCAATCTTAGGAAATTAATCCTGCTTTTACTTGGATTAAAGAACCAATGTCATTTAAAACACAATTCACGATAAACCCAAAACCACCTTCCATTTAATATGGAACCTTCACGGAAATCCGATCAGTCGTAATCGATATAAATTTCCGTATCAAACTAATACTATAAGTGGAATAACGGCGAAACCTTTTAAATTCCATAAATTGTAACGGTCTTCCTCAACAGAAGCTCATCTCGTTTATTATTAAATTGAATTCCATTCGATTCCAATTTAGTTTATTAAATTGGAAAAACTTCACTTTGGAAAGTTTTCCATTAAATCTTAGTTAAAAGATCTATTCCTTTCTCAACTGGGTTTAAAAACATTATTATTAAAGATATCATTCACGATAAACTCAAAATTCAATTTGATATTAAATATAAGACTATAAATAGAAATCATATCAGCTTATATTCAGCATCAAATTCTGAAAATAACAGATATCGTATTGGGAATTATGATATCTATATCTTCTAATTTTCTCAACAATATCTGTATAATCACGGAATCCAATATCGAAATATTCCGAAGATTATTTCAATTCAAATCCATTCCAATTCATACGTTGGAAAATTCTGGTTATATCAAAACCATTATAATTTCTTTTAGTTCTTTACTCTAGTTGTTAACTAGTTCATTCAGATAAATATCTTTCATCTTTCCAAAATTTGGAATATTTAATCCAAAATCTTTTTAAATCATTTAATATGATTTAACACAATTTACCCATATTTTTAATAATTTTAATATTGTCATAACATTTCAGTCGATTTCCATATACGGTCATCGAACTGCATTTACAACAACTTTTTCAAATATTGATTTGGGCTTATCTGAAAATCTAACCATTGAATCTTCAAACTTTTTATTTTGTTTGAGAGCTCTTTTAATTATGAATCCAGTGTTTTCGGTTTCGGGAGAATCCGACGGTCGGATCTCCAGTTATGTCTGTTCGATGTTATCGGTTGAAATTCGCGAATAGTCGTCGCGCGACTCGTCCTATTCAAACCAAATTCGATTATAATTAAAATCGAATATAATTTCAATCTTTTTACTTATTTTATATCATCCATCGACAATCAATTATAATATTCAATCCACATATCGCGGTATATACCATATAAGCATTAAAATATTAACGCTTGTATGAGTTCGTCAATCAATAGATTAACCGCAAATCAAATCATCAACAATCAGTATATATAAACTCAATAATATTGTTCAATAATAATGGTGATCATATCTACATTCGATAAGTACTTAAATAGTTAAAATTTTAAATTAATAACCGTTTACTGTTCAATTCAATTCACAACATCAATATATAAATCAAGTATTTCACAAACAGTGTTCAACAATTAATTAACTAACAGTTAATTTTAATCTACCCCTTTTATTCACAGTAAATAGTTTCTCACCTTGATTGATTTAGAAATCGTTTTACTAACGATTGTTTTCCGATTGTTCAACGAAGCATTTTATTTTGCCATAAATTGCCACGAGCTCCAAATCTCTCCAGATTAGGTTCGTTGTGAAGCACTTATCGATACGGTTCCAAAGGATATTGTTTCGCTGAATTCCAATAACGTATGAAAAAGTTATTCTTTTTACAAGATTGTATACAGTACATCGTCATTAACAATTAAATAATAATTAATTAATTCCCTTAATTACCTAATTAAACTCTAAACCTCCTCCTCTAATCATCTTCCTCACGTCTTCCTCTTTGCTGTAACACGCATGCCATTGCCAAAATACAACCGATCCTCTCTTCCTCCACACTCAACGAAAACACTCGCCGTCACCACCGTTGAACATCTCTTTTGGAGCTCCTTCTTCCTACACTCAACGAAAACTCCGTCTGTCCCAAGCCAGGGTAAAGGAGGAGGGTTGTGATAGGATTGGCGAGCCAATGTAAAAACTTAGCCACTCTTATGGATATGGAACCTTAGTTTTTTTTTTTTCACGTTTACTGAACCTTTTTACTTTTTATTTACTATTTTAGATTTTATTGAACATTTTTACTTATTATTATTATTATTTAAAAAAAAACCTTTATCGGACGACTTTTTATTTGCTTGGTTATTTTAAACCCTTTATATATATATTATTATCATCATTATTAATTTTATTTTATTTTAATTCTGGGTTCCATATCTAGCCAACCCCAACTTGTTTGGGATATATGGCTTTGTTGTTGTTGTTGTATACTTGAGTTATGTCTGTTTTCATGGTTTAAAAATTCGTGTGATCACTTACGGATTCCGTTTTAAATGAAAATTGGCATGCAGCTACTCTCTGAGATTACGGACCCAACAAAACTGGTTTGGTCGAATTCGAGTCTGTATGCACGAACAACGAATTTTTAAAGTCAAAATTTTGACTGTTTTTCACTTTAAAATCACCCCAGCCAAGTACTAACTCTAAAAATCACGGAACTTGGAATCTTACCATTATTCGACGCTACGAATTCAATAAAAAAAAATTCGTTGAATTCCGAGGTCGGCTCAATAATGTTCCTTTGTAAACTGACTGTCAGTTTTCTGGCAAATGTGTTTGCCTCGCACGGCCACATACTGAGTCCGTTTGGCGCGAGTTTTGGAACTCAACAATTATTTGTCATTATGAATCCAACAAAATTAGTCTGGTCGAATTCTGAGCTTCCTAGCAAAATTTCACCTTTTAAGGGCTATGCGACGATTTTAGAAATTGAATTTTTAAAATTTTCAAAAATAAGGCTTATAAATTAATTTAATAATTTTCCTGGGTTTGTTTTGAGTCAAATAAAATATAAAAACTAAATTTAAAGTTATTCCCAAATTTTATTTAGCAAAAATAACCCATTTATATTCACAAATTCATCAGAATAGCTTAAATTAAAAAAAAAATTAAATTGGTTCTAAAAATACGGAGTGTTACAATCAAGGGGTTCAAATTCAACTTCTACTAATCCCAACTATCATCAACGTCATCGAACCATCGTCCAAATCTAAGTCGTAGTTTTTCTCCTTTGAATTTCTCCTTTGAATCATATTCAAAATTCTCATCCTCTGAATCATCATCAATGGTAGCTTCTTCTTCAGTACATAACTAGGTCGCATAGTAGAAGTTGAAGCTTTCTTTTCTTTTCTTTCCGACTTAGCCGTGGTATGTTTCCTAGTCATGTGCAACCTTTCTCCCGCTCTGGAAACGCGTGTCACATCCCCATGTCAATGTATCTCCTTCAAAAACCAACTCATCCTCAACTTCAACATTTGAATTATCCCTTTCAATCATGCGACCAGTCATCCACTCATTTTAAGCATATCTTCCAAAGTAATTGGATCAATCAAATCCCTTCATCTAAAACGGTTCTTTAAATTTTGATTGTACTTGATAAACATAACTTTTGTAGTCTTCATGCTCAAATCTATTATGCTTCTTGCTATAGATCTAATTAAAAAAATGCAAATGACAATACGTTTGAAACTTAAAGATACGAACAATTAGAATTTAGAATTAGTATGAAGTATTATGCAACTTGTGGTGGAAATCGAGAGGCATTTGGGGTACTGCTCTATTTGGAGAGCCATTGAACGCTCTTACACACACACACATATACATATACACACACACACACACACACACACACACACACATATATATATATATATATATATATATATATATATATATAGATAGAGAGAGAGAGAGAGAGAGAGAGAGAAACAAAAATGGTACTTATATTACATAGAAAAAAGATACAAAGAAAAGATCGTGCTGTTTACAAAATACAACAGCACTCTAAAACGAATACTATACAAAATACAAAACAACTCGATCTTAAGGCACAACATTACAGACTTTGAACAACCCCTACAAAATACATCAGCAATCACAAGATTACAACTTGCTAACAAGCAGAGACAAAAGAGCCAACGAAGAGCTCAAGGCACCCAAATCAGCAGCAAGAAAGAAAATAAAACCGCAAGAAGGAAAATAAAAACCACCAGAAAGTACCATCAAAAGACACCATGCAACTACAAATAAAAACCACCCAGCAGAATATAAAGACTGTAACTCCAAAATCAAACAACAACCGAACCATCAACACCTAAACTGCAGACCATACCCACCAAAGAATACTCAAGAAGGCACATACATACTCCACTGCAAATTTAAAACCGAACCATGCTGCAAACAGAAACTTCAACCTCCAAGACAACACACAGAGAAATAGAGCCAAAGAAACATAAAAATTCTAACACAGATCCAACCAAGTTCCACATCATGCAGCAACAAAAAGGGAAGACGGTTACCTTTTAAATATACCACCATTTTGAACACCACCTAAAGAACCACCCTCTTCCCTATTTTTCTTTGTTTTCGATCTCGTTTGGAATTGAGAGACCAATTTAGTCCATTCTCGATTGGTTTCAACTAGAAGCTCATCAAATTTCACTTTATTACCACCTTTAAGCTTATTAGCTTTAACTTTGGTTCTCTTTTTGAAACTACTTGACGAACTATCTGATTCATCCAATAACATATTCTGCCAATCATATTTATCACATTCATACTGATCATATGTAGAGAAATTACTAACCTTTGTATGAGCTGAATCATTCTAAAGTCTAACTGAACCACTTTGCGATGATTTATTAGCTATATTAACATCATACCCATCTGAAACAGATTGATCCTCATCATTTACTATATTAACTGCACCATACTTGTCTTGTATCCTATCAGAATCTTTATCACCTACCAAATTCTCATCTTTCTTCAAAGCTTCAGACATCCCAGCTTCAGTGCAAAACTCATGTACTTCCTCATTTGTTACATAATTATCCTGATTTTTAACTCCTTTTGAACTCGGAACACTACACTTTCTTTATCTCCTTTATCAACAGAGTTGTGATCACTAATTATCAGATCTTCTCCTACATTACTGACCTTGTCCTTATGACTCAAATCATCTATCTCCATTTCCATTACAAGATTTGAATTATCTTTAGAAGCCCAAAATTTGACAGATTTACATGCAGCATTCATATGTCCAAATATCTTGCAATTTGAACACTTTGATGGAATCCATTCATACACCACCCTTTGCCAAACTAAATCTCCGTTAGCACATTATATTGGAATACGATCAGGAAAATCAAATTCATAACCTACTTCTACTAGAATTCTGGTGTAGGAAATACGAATGAAACCCTCAGTAACAGTGTCCAGTCTCAAAGGATTACCCAAAATAGATACAATCCTACTTAAAAGCTTCAACAGACCAAAAGTCTAAATCTAAATCCGACAAATATATCCAAATAGGGATCGTATGAAGAGATTCTCTAGTTAATCTTTAACCTGACTGCCATTTTTTCATAAAAAATAATCTTTTATTGTAATAGTAAGATCCTAATGCTAAAATGTTATCACAGTCCTCTGCATTCTCACATTTGATGATGAAGAACCCGTTTTCTCTATAATATAGTTGATAATTTCCTTTCAATTCCCACTTTCTATCTATATAATCCTTTAGGAAATTATAATACGGTATGTTCCAAAAAACATAGAAAACTATGGAATTAACCCATCTTTCTCTAGCCTTATTAGTCATCTCTTCATTTATCACAGCCACTTAGATATTATTTTTGACCTTGGGTTCAACAAATTTCAACTGGATAGCTCCTTGATGGAGATCATTCTCTGTTACTACATCTATCCAAGCCTTAGACTGTTTCAGACTAACCCCACTTATGTTTGTCCTCCTTACATGAAAGGTTGAAATTTGGGAAGTCCAATTGCTTAGATTAATGGTGTAAATCTTGTGTAATCATTTTGTATCTAAATAGAATTTCCTTTGTTATAATACAATATAAAAACAACATACAAATTCATTTTCTATATATGAAAGTAAAGAATTGGTACTCCAGAAATATTGCGGCATGCACCATTTCCGCAGCAGCAAACGCTAGTCATAATATGGGTTTGAAGGAAACCGATTTATTCATTAGTAAAGCCGAAGTCAATGGAGGTTCTTTTGTGAAAAAATTAAGACCTAGAGCTCGAGGACGTAGTTATCCGATAAAAAGCTGACTTGTCATATAACAATTGAGTATCCATCGTTTACGGCTAGGACTACTGGGGTATCTAATTAGATTGTTTTTGTTTGTGTGCGTGTGTGTAACAAAACATTATCTTGTTGTGTGCTGATCAGCTTTAAGTATGTCTGCTTATACTCTAATGGAACAAGTGTTCAAAACTTCTGTAAGTACGAGAAGTTATTAAACTTAACAGCAATTAATCATTCATTTGCAAGCGTTGGATGGTTCAATTCAGCATCAAACACTTTTTAAAGTGCAGCACAAACACGTTAACAAACAACAAGATCAGACAAGTCACAAACTATATTTAATACTTCATAATGTCAGTACGATGAGTTTCTAACACAAGTCTTTATACAGGTTCACATATCATTGGCTGGGGACAAACATATGAGGATCACATACTCAACTGATGACGAATCATCTCCTTCACTCATCGAATACGGAACAAGTCCTGGAAATTACACTTCGTCATCTGAAGGAGAAACGACATCCTACACATATGTGCTTTACAAATCAGGCTACATACACCATGTAGTTATCGGGCCTCTAGATCACGACACCATATACTATTACCGATGTGGGGGAACAAATCCAGAGTTTCAGTTAAAAACCCCTCCTTCAACCTTTCCAATAACCTTTGCAGTAGCAGGTGACTTAGGCCAAACAGAGTGGACTAAATCCACTCTTGATCACATAAAATTATGTGAATATGATTTGAATTTGATTCCTGGTGATTTGTCTTATGCTGATTATCAGCAGCGGTTTTGGGATTCTTTTGGTGCGTTGGTACAACCAGTTGCTAGTGCTAGGCCTTTTATGGTGACTCAAGGAAATCACGAGAAGGAGAAGATATTGTTCTTTGAGTCACCTTTTCGAGCGTTTAATTCAAGGTGGAAGATGCCTTATGAAGAGAGTGGATCAAATTCGAACTTGTATTACTCTTTTGAAACTGCAGGTGTTCATGTTATCATGCTTGGTTCTTACACCGAGTACGATAAGAATTCGGAGCAGTATGCTTGGCTTAAGGTTGGTTGATAAAAAATCTTTATTAATAATTGGACTTGGATCATAATCTTTTGGTTTGACTTTGAACTTTTCAAAATAACCTTTATATGCAAATATGAGTTCGAATCCTGCTCATACATTAATTTTCAACTAAGAATATTGATAATAAATGAGTCACAATTACGAATCCCACTACCAGCATGAAGTCTATGTTCTTAAGTTACAATTTTCAGTTTATGTTTACCAATGCTATTTACAAAATCAGGGTTTTACAATGTCGAAATGTTAGAAAATTTTTGAAATTTTTATTTGCATTAATATGAAAGGAAAGAATTTCATCTGGATGTATTTTGTAGGAGGATCTGTCTAAGGTTGATAGAAAAAGAACGCCATGGCTGATAGCATTATTTCATGTACCATGGTACAACAGCAATTATGCACATCAAGGAGAAGGAGATGCCATGAAAGCTACGATGGAGCCATTGCTTTATGATGCTGGAGTCGATATCTTATTTGCAGGTCATGTTCATGCTTATGAAAGATCGGTAACATTCAAAATCACTTCATCTTTTCTATTTCCTTCTTTATGTTTGTTGTACGCTTTTAATTGCAAGTTTTCTCTTCTTTAGGAGCGCGTTTATAACAATGCATTGGATAAGTGTGGTGCTGTGCATATTACGATTGGTGATGGAGGCAATAGGGAAGGACTGGCTCAAAGGTAAACTCGTAGTTATGAAAGGCACGCGCCATAGCGCATGGCACGGCGTTTGCACCTTTTATACTTGTGGCGCGGCGCACATGAAAAGACACGGCAAATGGCGTGCAGCGCAGTTGCGTGCCTTTTCGTTTTTTTTTTTTAATTAGCTTTTCAATATTTATAATCTAAACTACATAAAAATTAGTATTAATTATATTATTAGAGCACTAAAAAGAGGGTACAACATCTTTGATACCATTGAACCAATATCCTTCAAGGATATTGATAATTATAATGAATGAATAACCAGAAATATGGATGATGCGTCCGATACTGAAGATGAGATTGTATTTAATAATAGTAATAATGACTTGATTTGGGGCGTTCTGCTAGAGCAGTAAGTGTGGAGGAAGTTAGATATCTAAGTAGAAAAGGTTTATTTCCTTTACATCATCATGAAGAAGAGACAAATCTAAATGAGATGGAGGAATGAGCTGCTAAAGCTTATAAATCCGATGATGTAAACATTTATTTGATAATAAAATTGTTGAATCATATTCAAATTTCAAGTCTATCGATAACATTTATGATTATACTGGAATTTTGTTTTGGAGAACTATCAGGTTTGAAATTCTATATCTATCATATTATATTTGATGATGCTTTTTTTTGGTAAAATGCCTAAATATTCCTTGTATATATTTAATAGAAATGTTGAATTTTTTAAACCTAACACACACATCGGGATGCTCCAGGGCACCACTATTTGGTAGCATCCTTTGTGCATCTTATTTTAGGTCACTCGTCACTCATTTATAATTTAATAAGTTAGTGGAGGAAGGAGTGTTACTGGGAAGAGAGAGAAACGAGAACGTGGTGGAAATCTAGGGGCTATGAGAGTGCTACACCATTTGGGGTGCTCTTGATTCTAAAGCCATGCGCCATTTGCCGTGTATCATGCACCAAGAATCCGAAGAGGCTTTGTGCATTTTTACGCCGTGCGCCATTAATAATTATGGGTGAACTATTTAGACATATATCTTGAGTGAATGATTTTTCTTCGCTAGTAACTAAAACAATACAACAGGTTGCCATTTCAGGCATTAGAGTGTGCCCCAGCTTGTGTAACCATTCATGTTATAGCTGTTAGCTAAACGTTTCCCTTAATCTTAAATCATAATTCATTTTACCATATAAGAAATCTGAAAGATATATCTTAATTTGCTGCTTTTTATCAATATTCCTATATGCTAACTGATATCCTATGTAATGGAGACACTCCTATACCGAATAGATTATAGAATTCACGTGTTTTGGTTCGAGGACAATTTCAATGCTTTTGTGGTATGAACGTAGAACTCTATGACTTACACATCAATGACCGTGGTAAGGCTTTTAGTTGTGCAATGAAAATCCCAGGTTAATTCACCTAAACTATATTATGGTTATATAAGAAAATATTTGGTCTTTAAACCATATGGACATTTTCTCATTTTCCCTCCCTTCGTATGAAATATAGGTATCACAAACCTAAGCCAGAATGGTCAGTGTTTAGAGAAGCAAGCTTTGGCCACGGCGAACTGAAGATTGTGAACGCAACACATGCATTTTGGAGTTGGCATAGAAATGAAGACGACGAGCCTTTGAAATCTGATCAGGTTTGGATTAGTTCATTGGCAAGCACAGGATGCATTGGTGGTGGTGAAAGGCGCGAGTCTAGAAAGATTCTGACTGTGGTGTCCTAGAATTCTGGTTTACTGTAACTATATTGTAAATATTGAGTAGAATTGATACCTATGTGGATCTCTGGTTTTTTCGACTGCATGAGTTTGGGACTGTGATATTTATACATATTTACCACTTGTACGACAACTCCTCTGAGCATTACTGTATTTGTGCACTATAAAAAATTTCGATGCAGGTGTGGAACAATGTACTTCTGACATATTCAATGCAATCCTTGTATTATAACTCCTTAGGCTATTGCCTTTTTCTAACCATTGGATCGCGTTGTTGTTGCAAAACGGATTGAATTCAAGAACCCTTTTGGCTGATGTGAGATGAGATATAGTGGTTTATGTTTGTATGTGTGTTGTTCCACCGAATTGTATTTCAAAATATGTGTCAATTCTTTGTGTGTGTGTGAGCGAAGATCAATAGCATAATCTATGGCCTTTTGATATTAGCTCCGAACTTAAATTTAAAATTTGGTTCATGCGAAAAGAAAGGAAAATTAACAAAATTTTAGGTAGAAACTTATGGTTCGTATTAAAACTACGAAATATTGCTAAATGAACAAGGGTCGAAAACGGTTACATCTTAATTTGGCTACACATCAAATCACTCTATTTTCCATCATATGCTCTGAATTAAATACTATATTTTATGTCATGTCATCCTCGTATCACTGCACTATTATTTAATTTAGAACTTGGGTGAAAATCAGTGAGATTAAGTGAGATTAGGGACGTAGTACGTTCACTTTTTCCTTGCTACTTTGATAAGAGATTTTTTTTAGGAAGGCGCATTTATTAGAGTTCCTTTCATATTAGTAAAGAACCCATTTTTTAATCTAACAATCTTATTACTTCCTATTTCCATTAACTCTCTCTCTATCTCTGTCAATCATTATTTACATATAAACCAGTGGTTGTGGTTTGAGTGTAGAAAAAATATGCCACAAAATAGGGGTATCATATATATATATATATATATATATATATATATATATATATATATATATATATATATATATATATATATATATATATATATATATGGCAAGCGTTAGGTTGCACCCCAAAAATAGAGCACCCCAAATGCTCCTGATTTACACCACCCGTTTATAATAAAAAATGTGAGTGAAAAGTGAGAGAGTGAGTGGAAGGAGAGAGAAGGGGAAATACTTGGTGGAGAATGATGGGCATTTAGGGTGCTGCACTGTTTAGGGTGCTCTCGAACCTGTTAAACACACAAAATCAGAGCCATTAGATATCCTTTGAATTCCACCTCATACATAAAGACAAACAAATCATGTGGTCCAGATTTTGTATACATAAATTTATGTCTAATTTTGTGTCTTTATAGACCCCAAAGGGGTGCTAACACTGTTTGGGGTGTCATTGGAAATATATATATATGTATATATATATATATATATATATATATATATATATATATATGCTATTGGGACACAAAATTAAACACAAGATTAGAAACACAAATTGTAAGTCATTGGATTCATATTTCTTTTTGTAGTGAGAGGAATTCAGGGAGAGATCTAATGGTTGAGATTGTTTATGTCTAATTTTATATCACCGTTTAGTGTCTAAATAGACTTTTCCTATTATGTGGCACTACACCTCTTTTGCATCTCAATAGTCACACATTTATAATTCAATAAGTCAGTAGGGAAGAGATAATTACTGGGAAGAGAGAGAAACATGAATGTGTGGTGAAAAATTTGGAGCTGTAGGGGTGTTGTACTATTTGGGGTGTCACACCCCAAATAGTGCAGCATCCCTACACCTTTCGATTTCCACCAAACATTTACGTTCTCTCTTTTTCTATTAACTCTCTCTTTTCACACTAATTTATTTAAATATAAACTTAGCCTAGAATGAGTTGCAAACTGGGATGTTCGAAAACGTTCATGTGTGCGTGTGCGTGTGTGACTTTTGAAAAAAAATAAATAAACAATGAATCAGATAAAAGATAAGATAGTTGATGGTTGTATACTGTTCATTAAATCAAAAATTTAGGCTGTGTTTTTATGATTGTGAAAGAGGCACGAACAGGAAAAACCAACATAAAAACTTTGCATTTTTTGTTGTAGGAATGATAGTTTGCATTTATTTGTAGTGTGTTGCAAAAAGCACTCGAAAAAGTATTTTCTAACACCATTACTAAAAAATGCCATAAAATATTATGTTACACACTTTCTAATATTAATCATTTTAAAGGCCATCAAATTTATTTTTTCACACGGCAAATATTCCCCTACCAATACTGTTTCTCTGCAGTGATCAACCACCGAATAACAGTAGTTCGGGGGTTAACGACCGTGGAAAACGATGTTGGTCGACGGTTGTTCTCTGTGCAAAACAATTTTGCATGGTGGTTGATTGTTGTGTGAAACGAGAAGGGGTGGGAGCGGGTCGATTCGGTGCGATTTGGAGCTCAAATCGCTTCCGCACCGCATCGAACGGTTGATCAAAAATACAAATCATTATATGACTCGTTTAAACGGTTCGGTTTTGATATATTATGGTTCAGTTTCGGTTCGGTCCGGTTTGAACCTGCATTAAATATGAAATAAGGGAATTACCTCCAACAATAATCAATTTACAACTGTGTGATGCAGTGTCACTTAAAGTGTAAAACACACAATGTTATTCTAAATTAAATGATTTCTAACTGTATAAATATTTCAATTTTACATTTAATTATAAGTGAGGTTTTAGTACATTGACCAATTATTAACGTTAATTAATGCATAAACATAAATAAGAAAACTAAAATGAGATTATAATTCGCATTTATCTAAAAGAATGATATAGAAACTATGATACTAAGACTATAATTTTCTCCTTTGTGATAACGATTATTACTAATATAACAATAACATAACCTAAAATAGATTATACATCGTTAAAATCAAAAATTAAATAGGATTGAGCTATGTTTTTATCATAAGATTGCTAGTGCAACTATGCGGTTCGGTCCGGTTTAATATGGTTGGGTCAACAGCTCAAATCATAACCAAACCGTAATGTTCCGAGTTGGTCCGGTTTGGAGTACTTATTTTAAAGAGAAGGTTCGGTCCGGTTTTCCGCACTACTTTTACGGTTCGGTGTGGGCGGTTTCCGTACGTCGGTGCGGTTTATGCCTACACCTAGAAATGAGTTTGACATTTGGAAGTACATGAAATTTATTGGATTGATTATTTTTATCCGTGATATTAAAATGTACTTTCCTGCGTGCTTTAGCAACACACTTTTTGTATTCGTATTTAATTGTTTATACTATCCCTGAAAAAATGTTAACAATCGTTACCGAATTATAAATTAATTTAAAAAAATTACCAAATTAAAATGTGGCTATTATAAGAATAATTGGTATATACTTATAATACAAATGCATGAAATAAAAAGCAGAATAGGTCAATTTTTTTAATTAAATATTGTTGATATGAAACGTTTCGTCTTATATGTTCTATCCTTCTAACCCCCAACCAATTTTTACCGTTTCATCATCCAAAATAGTGAATAATTCTTTTTTCTTCTCCTCCATTAAAATCGTTAACGCTTCGTGAATGTTGATTTGCCTAATCATCCTCATAAGACTAGCAAAGCAATACATAATGGAGATGACGTGGAAGAATCTACACTATTTGCATTGATCTTGAATTTTGACTTCCGATGGTGGTTTGACTTTCCATTTTCCAAACGAGATTTTTTTTTTTTCATTTGATGATTGTACATCACATCAAACAAATTAGTATTATTACTACTATCTCTATTCTAAAAAATGTGTGATATAACTTTGACTCCGCATCAGTAATTAAAGTCGAAGGTATAGAGGTGAACCAGTGGCGAAAACATAAATGAAAATCAGTGCTAAAGACCTATGATGCCTCATCTCATCAATAAAATAACTTACATAGCGTCAGAGCATTCCCAACCGAGGGATTGGGAATGGTCGATTCATGGTGAATCAACCGAGACCAACCTCTAACGGGTGAAAGTTGGAGTGGGTTGTTAGCCGGTCTATTTTAAACCAGTTAGTAACCCTCACGTGGATTGCAATTCGCGTCTGTTCGATTGTAATCTACGTGAAGGTGTGGTGCAATCCACACCTTTCCCTTATCCGATTTAAAATAAACCGGCTAAGAAAAAGTAACTTTTGAATAAGTCAATTGTTAAACGGTTTATTTTAAGTCGGTTAAGCTTAACCGGCTTAAAATAAGCCGGCTAAACACCACATTTAAACCAAACTCCAGGTTGTTTAGCAATCTCTAGGGTTTCCAAAGAAACCCAGATTAGATGTGTTGATCCCCCACTGGGGGCCAGGGAATGCTCTCACGAGTCATCGGTAAACTAAGAATACCATATGTCATCAATGTTGCATACCATCTATAGGGTTAAATGGTTGGTGCTGAGTCTTTTATATTGTTAGGAAATGCCAAATTAATGGTTAGGTAAAACTGGGAATACTAGATGTCACTTGTCATTTATGTCACTTCTATTTCATGCCATCGTTTATTGATATTGTTAGCAGTCAATGGCATATATTTTAATGATGACGCACATCATCAACTACTGGATGACGTAGGATGCCTTCAACTACGATATTAATGCCAAAAAATATCAAGGCCAATATCATGATAATCCATGCCACTCCATATTGACGACTCTCTATGTGACGACCCGTTGTATATCATCGATGCTTATAACAAAAAAATTTGCATTGTATAAGCACCGATCGATGTTAAACAATCATCAGGAGAAAGAAATAGTAGAAAAGAATAGAAAGGAGAAAGAAACGAAGGAAAGAGATGAGAAAGGAAGAAACAGAGCATAAACACAATCACAGAATCTTTTGTATATCTTACAGCGCATCAGATAACATATAATAGTAAAAATCACAGATATAAAACAGGCGAGACAGTAATAACTATATGTAACGATAACGGATTTCGCCCGGACCTAATCGATCGCTAAATCGACCAAGACCGTTCAAAACCCGCATACGCTAACTTTGGGCATACAACACATCAGAACAAATAACAGAAGACTTTTATAAACATTATATTAATGTTACATCAGAGTATAGAATATCAAAGTACATCGAATATAATACAACGAAAGTTTAATTTACTACAAATATAATACAATGCACAACGGAACAATTAAACTAACACAGCGGAAGACTATCATTGCCCTGAACAGAGCTTTAAGCTTCGATCCAGAATCCTGCTCAATATAACTGCAAAATAAGCTACTCGACTGCCCGTGTGGAAAATATGGGCACCCGAGTTTGCAAGTGAAACAAACTACGAGTCAGTCATGGGATTGGTATGAGAAATTTTACTTAATTGGTCTAATAATAAGGCTAATCACAGGACGACGCCGCTAATGCGGAACGGGTTTACTCCATTGGATTGCCAGTGCATAAAATAAGTAAATCTTTTAAAACAACGCAATGCTTTTTAGAAAAATGAAACCATTATAAGACTCAGCTCCCACCACACAATGCAATGCAAGCCGGAGGATAGAGTTTTACCTTATAATGGTCAAAAATGCTTAATACGTATAAAATTTGATATTATTATTAGTGTCTAGTCAGTTTAAAATATTTTCAAAGTAAATGTATCAATCCTAGACGGCATAACTACCATATATTATGTCGCCATATATAGGTTTACAATCAAAACCGTAATGTTGTATTGGAGATTGAGTTTCCATCATGAGTCAAGACTAGGGATGATCTCCTTACCGATTCGAGACACTTTAGCAAATGTCTCAGGATTCCCCACAGTGAACCCTTGGATCCTGCAGGGCCGTTCCACAAATATACCTTAGTGGATTAGTTATGCCTGAACACACGTTTCCCGGTCTTATTGGACCTATCAATTAGCCACTATCGACCAATATATCCGAGGCGCCTCATTCCATCATCCACATAAGTAAAAATGTCTGGGCTCCATACCATGACACTACTTCTAGCTAGAAAGAAACGTGTGCACTCCTTGCATCCCTTATCCCGTTTTTGACTCCTACCGGGGTGTGAGGCTCGCGAAGTAACGGTATACACAAAGCTATGCTCTAACAGGCTGTGCTTTGATCATCAACCACAAAGCTCTGCTTTTCAACAAAAGCTTTGATCATTTGCATCTTGGCATGCCACATTGACAATCCACGTCATGCGATCAATAACTATCAATATATAACCTCTGAGCTCATGTGTCTCAGCGAAGGTGTTAAGCAAGATAATAAATTCTCCGCCACCAAACAAATATATATTAAATAGAAATCAATTTACATAGAATGAAATCCAATGTCAGACACACATCCATTTACCAGTCCGTTCTAGGTCTGAACGAAACCGGAGGCACCTTAATCCTCGTCCCGTATGTCCAATACGGAAGAGAGGTTCTCGTATATCCGGACAATCAACAAGTACGTCTGGACAACTACCACTGTAACCCTTTCCTAGGAGCAAATCAGTCCAGGGCATCAGTAGTCATTCATTCGATGTGAAGATTGTCGGTCTTCAACCACCGTCTTCAATGTCTTCGACTTTAAATCGTTGTATAATTATTTGAAATGAGATTGAACTCGGTCTCTTCAAATAATTCTCGAATATATATAATTTAAAATCATTTCATATTGTTAATATTATTTTGTAACGATTTATCGCTATTTTTATTTATATAAAAACAGTCCAATTTAATTTAACAACGCTTCAAGTCACAATGCGGCCCTATCGCTGTTTTTACCCAAATTTGATTTACACATTTCTTGAAATTTAACCGTTGGATTTGAACAAATTTTATATCGTTGGAAAGAACTTCCCAAAGTGGACCTAACGATTTCAATTTTGGGAAAATCCAACGGTCGGATCTTTCGGTATAATCGTTTAAAGTTACGATTCCGAAACGCAAACTACCGCGCCGATTCGTTTAATTTTAATTTATATTTATATATATAATTATATATAAATATGAATCATTCGACGATTCCACTAACGTGTTTAACATGCCAAATAAAAGAATGTTTCATTTTGCATAACCATTTAAATGTTTCTAATGATACATAGAAAGAGATATTGTATTTGTAAACAAATTCCTATAATTTCTAATAACAAATAAATAAAGATTTTTGTTTGCATACATTTCCAATATTTTCTAATGTTAAATAAAAAGAGAAGTTTTATTTGCATACATTTCTACATGTTTCTAATGCCAAATAAATATGTAATTTATTTGCATACTTCATTACATGTTTCTAATGTCGAATAAAAATGTATTTTTATTTGCATAACTTCACTACATGATTCTAATGTCAAATAAAAAATGTATTTTTATTCGCATAACTTATCTACATGTTTCTAATGTTAAATAAAAATGTATTTTTATTTGCATACATTTTTTACATTTCTAATGACAAGTAGAACAATTTATTTACTACAAGTTCTGGTGTCAAATAAAAGAAGAATTAAATTTACAAGTCATTTTCTATGTCGCTAATGATAAATAAAAAGATAATTTTGATTCGTATACAATTTCAATGTATAATATGACAAATAAAAATGTCTATTTTAATTTGTATACAGTTCTAATGTATAGCATGACACAAAAATATCTATTTTAATTTGTATACAATCTATTTTTAACATAGCCAACAAAAGTGATATTTTAATGTTGTATACAAATCCCTAAATTAACATGTCACAAAAAATGATATTTTTGTGTGTATACAAATTCTTTACAAATAACATGACTACTTTTATTTGTTTACAAATCTATTTTTAACATAACAAATAAAAGTGATATTTTTATTCGTGTATACAATTCCTACTCTTAACATGTCAAATAAACATGATATTTTTAATATAACAAATAAAAATGATATTTTTAATATGACAAATAAAAATGATATTTTTATTTGTATGCAAATCTATTTCAACAAAACATATAAAAATGATAACTTTATTTTGTTGACAATTCTATTTCAACAAAACAAATAAAAATGATAACTTTATTTTGTTGACAATTCTATTTCAACAAAACAAATAAAAACGATTCTTTATTTTGTTGACAATTCTATTTAAACAAATCAAATAAAAATGATAACTTTATTTTGTTGAAAATTCTATTTTAACAAAACAAATAAAAATGATTTTTTTATTTTGTTGACAATTTTATTTCAACAAAACAAATAGAAATGATTCTTTTATTTTGTTGACAATTTATTTCAACAAAACGAATAAAAATGATTCTTTTATTTTGTTGACAATTTTATTTCAACAAAAATGACACTTTTGTTTTCACCATTCTATTTCAACAAAAATGATATTTTTGTTTTCATACAAATCTATTTCAAAAATGATACTTTTGTTTTCATACGGATCTATTTCAACAAAACAAACAAAAATGATAATTTTATTTTGTTGATAATTATATTTTAGCAAAAATGATATTTTTATTTTGTCAATTCTAACTCAACAAAAATGACAATTTTATTTTGACAATTCTAATTCAACAAAAATGGCATTTATATTTTGTCAATTCTAATTCAATAAAATGCCACTTTTATTTTGTCAATTCTAATTCAATAAAAATGACACATTTATTTTGTCAATTCTAATTCAACAAAAATGATACTTTTATTTTGTCAATTCTAATTCAAAAAAAATGACACATTTATTTTGTCAATTCTAATTTAACAAAAATGACACATTTATTTTTTCAGTTCTAATTCAACAAAAATGACACATTTATTTTGTCAATTCTAATTCAATAAAAAAGACACATTTATTTTGTCAATTCTAATTCAACACAAATGTTCCATCCAATCAACAGATCATCATAACAACATCAATCAACTCAAATCAAATCACGTATAACAACAAACTGAATTGAACAACGTGTTTGCAAAAAATTCTAAACACTATAATAATTAATTTTTATTATTTAAAAAGAAATCTCACAGGCTATTCTATATATTTTTCACTTATGTAAATAAATAAATAACTGTGTAGAGTTTTTAGTGAGAATTTCTCACATTGATTTTTACTCCTTCTGAATTTTTCCAAAGTAGTTTTATCGCGTAGATCCAGGTTTCACGATCTCATTGCTTCCAGTTTCGTCGAATTTGGTTTCTGTTTGGGCAAGTTATGATATTACAACCCTTTTACATAATAAAATTAATTAACAAAATTAATTGCACTCTAATTACATTGGCCTAAACCTTCTCCTTTTATTTGCTATGTTCAAACTGAGAAACCCATCACCGTCTTCAACCATCACCACGTTGCTCCTCCACCAGACCACCTACCGCCGATCTGAAGCCGCCACAAAGAGCGCCACTCCATCGTCCACCAACACCTCGAGCATGATGAAGCTCGGTGGGTCCCATCCCCCTAGAACGACGCACAAACAGATCAACTTTGGGCTGCAAATCCTCCCAATCCATTCATCTAAATTCGATCACGACCGTTGGTTAGCTCGACCTTGATCCTCTCTATAATTTTCGTGTTCAAACTCTCTTGGATTAATTGATCGCTGAGGGGAAAGATTGATGAAAAGAAGGGAGCGTTCTAGCCATTGGAGATGAAGATGGCGACGGCTCAAATATGAATTATGGTTTTTCTAAGGTCTTGAATTAGAGAATATTTATAGGCATAGATTTAGATTTAGGATGAGAAAGTGGAGACATAGAATGAATTTGGTATATGAAATAAAGAATCCTTAGGTTGCAAAACTTAATGATTATTTATTCATTAGATTTCTAATATCTTTCCATGCCTATCACATTAATTATACGTTACCTAAAATATAGCTTTTCCTTAGCACCACAATCCATAAATTTTCTAATTAATACTTACTATGATTTCCCCTTCATATGTTGTACGTTACAAAGAAAATGAATTGCTGACCAAGGCTGAGGTGGCATATTTATTTCTCATTTATGTTTCAAAACAAAATTTACAAATAAAAAGAGAATAAATGGAAAGAAATAAAGGCATAATTTATTGTTTAATGATGACTATAAGAAAGTTATGTGACTTTTTAAATTTCAAAACACATAATATTAAATAACATAATGACATGTTTATCTAACACTACATATTATGACATGTTTATCTAACACTACAATTATGACATGTTTATCTAACACTACATATTATAACATAATGACATGTTGTAATAATTTATTTAGAATCTATATATTATTTTAAATCAACCTATTCAATGCTTATGCAAGAATAAATAAAATGAATAACTATACATACATGGAGTTGATTTGTTTTTGAAGAGAGATAATAAAAGAAAAAAAAGGCAAGGAGAAATAAAGGGATGTAAGTTTAAAAAATAAGAATACATGCGTGAAAATAGAATGAAGAGAAATAAATTAATAGAATAAAGGATAATAAATTAATAGATAAAGAAAAGAAATGAATGCGTAATTAATGAAAACAATGGAGTAGAGAGAAAAGAAGTAGTGAATTTGATGAAGTTAGAAAATGAATAGAAACAAAATAAACTTGCATGAAATGTGAATGAGCACAGAAATTATGTTTTTATTTTATTATTAATTATCATAAAACTCTTATATTAAAGTTTTTAACAAAACAATGGCTCAGCTACTGTTTTCTTTTATTATCAATTGTTTGAAATTAATTATTACAAATATACATACAACTTGATACTAATTTCAATTTTAATAAATCACTATTTATCTAATTACAAATAATTGTTTATCAGAAATAAATTTCAAATCATCCATAAATAACATCATAATTTTATTTAAAAGTTTTTTTATTTAATAATTTTAATTTAAAATGGAATTTTTAAATTCTTACGCATTTTCTGTCAAAATTTCTTAAAATAAAAATTTTAAATTGGTTCTGATTTTTCGGGTTGTTACAATCTCCCCCACTTAAAATCTTTTCGTCCTCAAAAAGGAACGGAGCTGGAAGTTGTTTAACTAACCAACTAAATTTTCATTTTTTTATTGGTTTCAAAGTTTTATTAGTTGAACTAATAATCACACAACACAATCATCAATCAATTAGTTGATTAGCTTTTCAAATATGTATAAATTTTATATATTCAAAAATCATATTTTCTAAAATCGGATTATGTATAATCGTAAATACGTTAATTATAAACTTGTCACTCTCAACACATTCTAGGGCATTCCTAACCCCATCTCTAACGAGTTTTCTCATTCTAGGATACTACTGATCCTATCTCTAATGAGTATTCTTTTATAAGATATTTCTAATCCTACCTCTGATGAGTCTTTTGTTCAATTATAATGAGTACCCCAAATATTTGAGTTAACCAAAGCTCTGATACCAGCTGTAACGTTAACGGATTTCGCCCGGACCTGATCGATCGCTAATTCGACCAAGACCGTTCAAAACCCGCATACGCTAACTTTGGGCATACAACACATCAGAACAAATAACAGAGGACTTTTATAAAAATTATATTAATGTTACATCAGAGTACATAATATCAGAGTCCATCGAATATAATACAGCAGAAGATTAATTTACCACAAATATAATACAATGCACAACGGAACATTTAAACTAACACAGCGGAAGACTATCATTGCCCTGGACACAACTTTAAGCATCGATCCAGAATCCTGCTCAATATATCTGCAAAATAAGCTACTCGACTGCCAGTGTGGAAAATATGGGCACTCGAGTTTGCAAGTGAAACATACTACGAGTCAGTCATGGGACTGATATGAGAAATCTTACTTAACTTATCTAATAATAAGGCTAATCACAGGACCACGCCGCTAATGCGGAACGAGTTTACTCCATTGGATTGCCAGTGCATAAAATAAGTAAATATTCTAAAACAGTTCAATGCTTTTTAGAAAAATGAACCATTATAAGACTCAGGTCCCATCACACAATGCAACGCAAGCCGGAGGATAGAGTTTTATCTTATAACGGTCAAAAATACTTGATACGTATAAAAATCGATATTATTATTAGTGTCTAGTCAGTTTAAAATATTTTCAAAGTAAATGTATCAATCCTGGACGGCATAACTACCATATACTATGTCGCCATATATAGGTTTACAATCAAAACCGTAATGTCATATTGGAGATAAGGTTTCCATCATGAGTCAAGGCTAGGAATGATCTTCTTACTGATTCGAGACACTTTAGCAAATGTCTCAGGATTCCCCGCAGTGAACCCTTGGATCCTGCAGGGCCGGTCCACAAATATACCTTGGTGGATTAGTTTTGCCTGAACACACGTTTCCCGGTCCTATTGGACCTATCAATTGGCCACTATCGACCAATATATCCGAGGCACCTCATTCCATCATCCATATAAGTAAAAATGTCTGGGCTCCATACCATGACACCACTTCTAGATAGAAAGAAACGCGTGCACTCCTTGCGTCCCTTATCCCGATTTTGACTCCTACCGGGGTGTGAGGCTCGCAAAGTAACGCTATACACAAAGCTACGCCCTAACAGGCTGTGCCTTGATCATCAGCCACAAAGCTCTGCTTTTCAACAAAAGCCTTGATCATTTGCATATTGGCATGCCACATTGACAATCCACGCCATGCGATCAATAACTATCAATATATAACCTCTTAGCTCGTGCGTCTCAGAGAAGGGTGTTAAGCAAGAGAATAAATTTTCCACCACCAAACAGATATATATTAAATAGAAATCAATTTACATAGAATGAAACCCAATGTCAAACACACATCCATTTACCAGTCCGTTCTGGGTCTGAACGAAACCGGAGACACCTTGTTCCTCGTCCCGTAAGTCCAATACGGAAGAGAGGTTCTCGCATATCCGAACAATCAACAAGTACGTCTGGAAAACTACCACTGTAACCCTTTCCTGGGAGCAAATCAGTCCAAGGCATCAGTAGTCATCCATTCGATGTGAAGATCGCCGGTCTTCAACCACCATCTTCAATATCTTCGACTTTAAATCGTCGTATAATTATTTGAAATGAGATTGAACACGTTCTTTTCAAATAAATCTCGAATATATATAATTTAAAATCATTTCATATCGTTAATATTATTTTATAACGATTTACCGCTATTTTTATTTATATAAAAATAGTCCAATTTATTTTAACGACGCTTCAGGTCACTATGCAACCCTGGCGCTGTTATTACCAAAATTTGATTTATACATTTCTCGAAATCTAAACGTTGGATTTTAACAAATGTTATATCATTGGAAAGATCTTCCCAAAGCGGATCTAATGGTTTCAGTTTTGAGAAAATCCGACGGCCAGATCTTTCGGTATAATCGTTTAAAGTTACGATTCCGAAACGCGAACTACCGCGCGCGATTCGTTTAATTTTAATTTATATGTATATATAAAAAATTATATATAAATATAAATCATTCGACGATTCCACTAACTTGTTTAACATGCCAAATAAAAGAATGTTTCATTTTGCATAACCATTTAAATGTTTTTAATGATACATAGAAAGGGATATTGTATTTGCAAACAAATTCCTATATTTTCTAATAACAAATAAATAGAGATTTTTGTTTGCATACATTTCCAATATTTTCTAATGTCAAACAAAAAGAGAAGTTTTATTTGCATACATTTCTACATGTTTCTAATGTCAAATATATATGTAATTTATTTGCATACTTCACTACATGTTTCTAATGTCAAATAAAAATGTATTTTTATTTGCATAACTTCACTACATGATTCTGTAATGTTAAATAAAAAATGTATTTTTATTCACATAACTTATCTACATGTTTCTAATGTCAAATAAAAATGTATTTTTATTTGCATAACTTCACTACATGATTCTAATGTCAAATAAAAATGTATTTTTATTCGTATAACTTATCTACATGTTTCTAATGTCAAATAAAAATGTAATTTAATTTGCATACATTTTCTACATTTCTAATGACAAGTAGAACAATTTATTTGCTACAAGTTCTAGTGTCAAATAAAAGAAAAATTAAATTTACAAGTCATTTTCTATGTCGCTAGTGATAAATAAAAAGATATTTTTGATTCGTATACAATTTCAATGTATAACATGACAAATAAAAATGTGTATTTTAATTTGTACACAAATCTAATGTATAGCATGACACATAAAAATGTCTATTTTAATTTGTATACAATGTATTTTTAATATAGCCAACAAAAGTGATATTTTAATGTTGTATACAAATACCTAAATTAACATGTCACATAAAATGATATTTTTGTGTGTATACAAGTTCTTTACAAATAACATGGCTACTTTTATTTGTTTACAAATTTATTTTTAACATAACAAATAAAAGTGATATTTTTATTCGTGTATACATTTCCTACTCTTAACATGTCAAATAAACATGATATTTTTAATATAACAAATAAAAATGATATTTTTAATATGACAAATAAAAATGATATTTTTATTTGTATGCAAATCTATTTCAACAAAACATATAAAAATGATAACTTTATTTTGTTGACAATTCTATTTCAACAAAACAAATAAAAATGATTCCTTATTTTGTTGACAATTCTATTTCAACAAAACAAATAAAAATGATAACTTTATTTTGTTGACAATTCTATTTCAACAAAACAAATAAAATTGATTCTTTTATTTTGTTAACAGTTCTATTTCAACAAAACAAATAAAAATGGTTCTTTTATTTTGTTGACAATTCTATTTCAACAAAACGAATAAAAATGATTCTTTTATTTTGTTGACAATTTTATTTCAACAAAAATAACAATTTTGTTTCCACCATTCTATTTCAACAAAAATGATATTTTTGTTTTCAGACAAATCTATTTCAAAAATGATACTTTTGTTTTCATACGAATCTATTTCAACAAAAAAAACAAAAATGATTATTTTATTTTGTTGACAATTCTATTTCAACAAAAATGATATTTTTATTTTGTCAATTCTAACTCAACAAAAATGACATTTTTATTTTGACAATTCTAATTCAACAAAAAAAGACATTTTTATTTTGTCAATTCTAATTCAATAAAAATGACACATTTATTTTGTCAATTCTAACTCAACAAAAATGATACTTTTATTTTGTCAATTCTAATTCAAAAAAAATGACACATTTATTTTGTCAATTCTAATTCAACAAAAATGACACATTTATTTTTTCAGTTCTAATTCAACAAAAATGACACATTTATTTTGTCAATTCTAATTCAATAAAAAAGACACATTTATTTTGTCAATTCTAATTCAACACAAATGTTCCATCCAATCAACAGATCATCATAACAACATCAATCAACTCAAATCAAATCACGTATAACAACAAACTGAATTGAACAACGTGTTTGCAAAAATTTCTAAACACTATAATAATTAATTTTTAATTATTTAAAAAGAAATCTCACAGGCTATTCTATATATTTTTCAGTTATGTAAATAAATAAATAACTGTGCAGAGTTTTTAGTGAGAATTTCTCACATTGATTTTTACTCCTTCTGAATCTGTCCAATGTTGTTCCATCGCGTAGATCCAGGTTTCACGATTTCATTGCTTCCAGCTTCGTCGAATTTGGTTTCTGTTTGGGCAAGTTATGATATTGTAACCCGTTTACATAATAAAATTAATTAATAAAATTAATTGCACTCTAATTACATTGGCCTAAACCTTCTCCTTTTATCTGCTATGTTCAAACCGAGAAACCCATCACCGTATTCAACCATCGCCGCGTTGCTCCTCCACCAGACCACCTACCGTCGATCTGAAGCCGCCGCAAGGAGCGCCGCTCCATCGTCCACCAACGCCTCGAGCATGATGAAGCTCGATGGGTCCCATCCCCTGCACGAACGGATCAGCTTTGGGCTGCAAATCCTCCCAATCCGTTCATCTAAATTCGATCATGACAGTCGGTTAGCTCGACCTTGATCCTCTTTATAAATTTCGTGTTTAATCTCTCTTGAATTAATGGATGGATGAGGAGAAAGATTGATGAAAAGAAGGGAACGTTCTGGCCATTGGAGATGAAGTGGCGGGGGCTCAAATATGAATTAGGGTTTTGCTAAGGTCTTGAATTTGAGAATATTTATAGGCGTAGATTTAGGTTTAGGATGAGAAAGTGGAGACATAGAATGAATTTGATATATGAAATAAAGAATCCTTAGGTTACAAAACTTAAATATTATTTATTCATTAGATTTCTTATATCTTTCCATGCCCATTCCATTAATTATACGTTACCTAAAATATAACTTTTCATTAGCACCGAAATCCATAAATTTGCTAGTTAATACTTACTATGATTTCCCCTTCATATGTTGTACGTTACAAAGAAAATGAATTGCTGACCAAGGCTGAGGTGGCATATTTATTTCTCATTTATGTTTCAAAACAAAATTTACAAAGAAAAAGAGAATAAATGAAAAGAAATAAAGGCATAATTTATTGTTTAATGATGACTATAAGAAAGTTATGTGACTTTTTAAATTTCAAAACACATAATATTAAATAACATAATGGCATGTTTATCTAACACTACATATTATAACATGTTTATCTAACACTACATATTATGACATGTTTATCTAACACTACATATTATAACATAATGACATGTTGTCATAATTTATTTAAAATCTACATATTATTTTAAATCAACCTATTCAATGCTTATGCAAGAATAAATAAAATAAATAAATATACATACATGGAGTAGATTTGTTTTTGAAGAGAGATAATAAAAGGAAAAAAAAGACAAGGAGAAATAAAGGGATGTAAGTTTAAGAAATAAAAATACATGTGTGAAAATAGAATGAAGAAAAAATAATAATGGAATAAAGATAATAAATTAATTGATAAATGAAAGAAATGAATGCGTAATTAATGAAAACAATGGAGTAGAGAGAAAAGAGGAGTGAATTTGATGAAGTTAGAAAATGAAAAGAAAGCAAAATGAACTTGCATGAAATGTGAATAAGCAAAAAAATTATGTTTTGATTTTATTATTAATTATCATAAAACTCTTATATTAAAGTTTTTGACAAAACAATGACTTAACTACTATTTTCTTTTATTATCAATTGTTTGAAGTTAATTGTTACAAATACACATATAACTTGATACTAATTTCAATTGTAATAAATCACTATTTATCTAATTACAAATAATTGTTTATTAGAAATAAATTTCAAATCATACATATATAAAATCATAATTTTATTTAATAATTTCAATTTAAAATGAAAATTTTAAATTCTAACGCATTTTCTGTCAAAATTTCTTAAAATAAATTTTTTAAATTGGTTCTGATTTTCCGGGTTGTTACACGATATAAACCATATAATTAAAGTATACATGCTCATACAGTTATACAAAACAACAATAGAGTTTATATAAGATATAAATAAACCCAACTGAGATACTGTCTCTAATAAAGATTCATAACACTGTCAAGGTACCATAGTGTCACACAACAGAAAAACAATAAGCATACAAATATAAATACGTAAAACATCGTCTCGTGCGAATCCACCTACGCAACTCTGAGTAATATATGTACCTGTCACGTGGCATGCTCACCAGCATCACCGATGAGCAACCAAAGTAATAAAAGTAAAAACCTTGGGTCAGACAACAATTTGGTGTGAGTGATAAACAAATCTTAAATTATTGCAAAAGTCGTAAAAGTATTTATGGCACAGAAGGTATGGAGAATCATACCTTTTCTGCCCCTGCGTTCAATAGAGTTAGCACATAATAGTCGATATATGCTATACTGTGATCAACATCATATAAAAAATGTGATAGATGCTTGAGTACTCATTAATAATAAATAAGTAAACATGCATAGCATCCATCATCCATTGTCGCATTCGCTCACTCAGTGTGTTAGATATACCAAAATGCTTGATCTCCATGATACAAATAAATGCCACTTAGTCGGCTAGGACCTTGGTTGTACTGACATGTACCCCCCCCCCCCCCCAGGTAAGGACCCCATTTGGTCCAGGTGAATTCCATAAGTCTCCCAACTTCGAAATCCGGGAGGACCTAGTTGGTCGAAATGGACATCACACCCACTACCCCTTCTTTCCTAGTAACCTCTAAAACCATCTGTACCGATAATCTCTATGCATACGTTCTTTGCCGTAGAATTCATCACCAGATTGCCTATAAGACTCCCATTCGAAGTCATCACATTTTGGGAACTATTCCCTATGGCCATCATATGTCATAAGATATCATCATGTGTCTCCCATCTCTCTCTCTCTCTCTTCGACATTCATCTCAATACGACTTAACGTCGTCTTCTACATCTTAGAGAAAAACCATTCGTCATAGCAGCCTTACTCCCCATTCGGGAATCATCACCGTCGAATAACTAATCACTGCATAAAAGCACCACATCCTCTTCTCAAGATAAAGTCATTGATCGAAGAGCCACCATGTCGAAATCGCTATAGAACGAACCATTATGTCCTACTCTTGGAAATCACACCACCGCCCATGTCAAATTGGCCAGAATGGTAAATAACAATAGTAATCGATATCGACCATATCATAGTAATCTATAATGACTACTAGGATCACTATTTAACCAAAATTAGTTAAATACACATTCATAGTAAATGTCTAACATTCATCGTGAAATCCAGCTCACCGCCAAGTCCATCCTTCGTCTTTAGATCGACCATCAAGTTCTTGTGTCAATCTGTCTTCAAATCCGCCATCGAGCTTCAGTGTTGCTTTATTATTGAATTCATCAATTCACTCTGAAGCTCCTTTGAGAATCTATCTCATCCATCCGAGTCTACCAACATTGTGTGTTCAATTAATATACACCAACATGTGTATTTGATCACCCCAAACTCTAATGAATAAAATTTCGTAGTACTAGATCGCCTACGAACGATGTTTTAAGCTAAACTAAGCAACCAATTCAACCATACAACCAATAGTCTTACAAATTATTAAACTAGCGTAATGACATCCATTATAGAAATAATAAACCAAATAGAACCTATCTACAACAATCAAATTGAAATAAATGTCCAAAAAAACTAGATCAAACAACGTGATCAAAATATCGCATAATAGCGCATAAATGGGTAAATAGCGCGCAAATAGATAAAAATGTGACAATTTGATAAAGCTATTTAAATCACTTTTTAATATGTTTATTTATTATTTACTACTTTCGGTTATTCTAAGAATTACGTTTATAATCAGAAATCAGTTTATATCGTCAATTTTATACTATGCAAGCATTTACAGTTTAATAAGAGATAATATCACTAATCTCAACCAATTCAACCCAACTCAGATCTAATACGTAAAACTTGTTCATATGAGTCCAATGGAAGAAACTGCATCAATTCTGATCTCGTACGCAAAAGATATGCATGTTATAAGTTAATAGATTAAATTAATAATTAACTAACTAATGTAATTGCCTCACCCTCTGATTACCTTGCCTAATTACTTTCTTCCATATTCAAGGTACCAGTTACATACCTTTATACCAGGTGCCCCAAACCTATGACCATTATTTTCTTGTCCCTCCCGATCGAGCTAAGGTCCACAAATCGCCAAACGGATTTCGTCATTGCTCCCCTCTTCTCGATCTCTCTCTAGTCATCACCATCATTTCAAACTCGGTCCTTGGGAGGAACATGTGACCCATTTCCACCCTACTACCCAAAAATGTCACACCACCCTTTTCAAGATCGGATCAAGCCAAAACTTTGGCGTAGGTGCATCGTTGTGCGAGAAATGCAATGCTAATTTTTGATTCATATATCGTTGTTCGAATCAACGGGAAATTGAAACCATAGCTACGTGTATGTATATGACTAACACCAAAACTGTGCACAAACACTATAAAAGTGATATGTGAATTCAGACCTTCATGCCACGATTCCAATGAATGAAATCTCGGGATTTATTGTTGGGCGTAAAGGGAGATACTAATTTTTGAAGAGGAAGGAATCATGTAACCATGGTTTTCTCCTGAGTAATGCAACAGTAACTCATGAATTAGGGGGAAGGATATAGTAAATAGGCCGAGTTTGAAATAAGGGAATATGGTTTTAGTTATTATTTTGTTAATAAATTCACAAATAAGGCCCGAAGCCTGTGAACTCCAATCGACATCCGCCGCCTGCTGTCATTTATGTAAAAATGTATTTTGGAAACAACGAGACTAGTCTCGATACCTAAAACAATTGTATGTGGAAGTTAGCATTTAAAACTCAAATTATAAGATTCTAATTTCTTTACAGAAATGACACATGTTTTAATTACGCATGGTCGCTACAAAACTTGACAGCGTGCAACAACTCACTATTACGATTCCAAAAAATATTTTTCATTGCAATCCAAAGTTGTGCTCCCAAAAAGACAATTACGCGTATTCCGAGACCGATTTGACAACCAACTGGACCGAACTTGAAATATAGAGATCCATATAATTATTTTCCATGTAATGGGCAATTCAGATTCAATGCAACTAGTCTCGAGTCTTGGTTCGTTCATTTTTGAAAAAACCCCTTTATTTATCGTCAATCGAATAATTAGCAATCAATATTTAAATAAAATATTTGAATATCAATTTGTTAAAATACAGGTCGTTGCATTCTTTCCTCCTTAAAGGATTTCGTCCTTGAAATCATCAAGGATGAAACAACCCAACCCAATACTCTCGAACAACTGTTAACACAAGACGAGCCATTACTTAGTGTTCTCGACAACAACCATTGAAAGTGACCACAACAAAGGATATAGACTCGAAATTTGACATGGACCCAACATTCCCATTTCTAAGTATAACTACCATCTAAATCGAGATCGATGTAGCCAAGGCAAACACCTAAGTTGTGTAATTATTTTCAAAACAAATAGACGATGGAAAATAAGAAGTGGCAACTTACCAATTTGGAAGATAATCCGACTTAGCATTGCATATTGGATTTCTTTTCAAATTTGGAAAAACTCACGGAAAATTTCGCCAGCACCTCCATTGTACGGCTTGATCCCGAAAAACCCACAAATCGCTATGTGAGGCTCATCCCAACAAACGAAAATAAATGCCAAAAAGAAGCTATCCATACATATGCCAAAAGTCACCAAAATACACCAAATATCAAAGAGTATAACTCTACATCTACTACATACATCTTTTAAAGCAAGCTTAGCATTTAAATGCAAACAGAAGCGAATTAGCATCCAAATAATCAAATATTGTCTCTTTGTACCTGGCATGTACTCAACAAAGAGGATTTGACACAATAGTAGAAATAAGAACAAGGGAAATAAACATGTTAAATAAATAGATTTATCTAACATAAGCATGTCAAGTCAAGTATGGAATTTATTTTGAATAAATAAACGATACAACAATACAATTATTCTGCATGTCTAAAAACCATATGAACATATATAGTCATGTCAAACATTAATAGTCAAACATGTATAGTGTTGATGCCAGAAAGTTGGCACAACAATCAAGCATTCCCATGACAGCGAAAATAAACATTCGGTGTGGAAAATACGTATAAATTGGTGTAAATATATAGGGGAAACGCAAGAGAACAATATTTATAGTGGTTCGGCTGGTTGAAGCCTATGTCAGTTCCGATAATTTAACACTTTATTAATCAAATTTTACAAGTTAAAAGGAGGGAATCAGTATTTCTCTCAAGATTACAAGAGCCATGAGGATTCCCAAGTTCCAAGTAGTTGGTAGAAGGAATGTGAAGTCTTCCAATTGTGGTCCAAAGCTTGGAGGAAGGTAGGAGGAGCTTTAAGTGTTCAAGGGTGGTCAAGAGTCCAAAGTTCCTTTCAAGTGCAAAATCTCCATGAGGAGGCCAAACGTCAAGGAGCCCAACCCGTTTTTCATATCAGGAAGGGGTATTTATAGGAGGAAGGGATGCAAGAACGAGCAGGTGGCGGGTTGGCACATGCCCAATCTTCTCGTATCCCGGGATCAGTATAAACTGTAGGGTCAGTAGGTATACCAGGACTTGACTTATTTCCTGCGTTGCTCTGGAGTTTCAAAATCTCGTGCTTTGCTTTGTATTAGCATCCCACGATGCAGGTTATTTTGTATCAACCCCCTTATCTCGAAGTTTAGCACCAATCCAAGGAGTTGCTATGTGGGGATATGAATGGAGGCTGGTTTCGGGACATGAAACTGGGAAGTGGATCTAGATATGAAACCCAGGATCGAATGGATTGTATCGACCCCGAGATACGAGTTCGCCAATTCCGAACCTGAGTGTATTGGGTGAACTTTTAGGGAGTTGTTCTGGAGGTTGGGATACACACCGATCCCAAAGAATGAAGAATACCAATACCTAAACACTTATACTTTTTCAAGCAACTTCGACGTGCCGTGACGACTATACTTGAATGATTCCATCTCGGCTTGATTCTTAAGTGTTCGGATGACAATTTGAGCCGACTAACCATGCGACAGGCTGAGTCTGGTGGGCCTGGTGTAACAACCCGAAATTTTGACAATAAATAAATTAGTTATTTAATTAGATTTTTCAAAAAAATTAATTTATGCAAACGATGGAATTTGACCATGAAATTTTCACCATTGCGTTCGTCAGAGAGTTCTGGTCAACTTTCATGTTTGAAGTTTTGCGAATGGAGTCCGAATGAAAAAGTTATAAATAAAATACGAAATAGTTAAATAGAACATATAAATATTTAATACCATTTATAACATGCCTTCACTGGGCGATTTTTCTCAAGGGCAGTTGACCCTCTTGATAAAGCGGTCGACCGCTTTGGGCAATTTAAGCCCAGTGGCGACTAGAGTTATATCGGTTTTATTATATAAAATTATTAAACGGATGAACGAATATTTATTAAATTAAATCTAGTGGTTTGGGGTCTTTCTAACACCTATAAATAAGGGGTAGAACCATATTTGTTCCACCTATTTCTAAGAGCAGCAGTGGAGCTCTACCATTTCCCTTACTCTTCAAACAATTTCTAAAACAAAAATATATTCATACACAATCAAAATCAAACATAAACAATACAGATTTGAAAGGGATAATTAGATTCAAGTGGAAAAGAATATGGATTGGTGTTTGGGTTCTTCTTTTTCTTTAGATTTCTCCCTTCTTTTCTTATTTTCTTGTAATCTACAAATCTGAAAGTATCCCCTTTTCAGAATAATTATAGATCTGCAAGAATTTAGGAATTGTAAGCCTAAAAGATTATTCAGATTTCAGATTTGGATACTTTCAGGTGAGTGGGAAATTTATATACAAAGTATACAATATTATATTGTTTGTATTCAATCTGAAATGTATGCCTATATGTTCAGTAGATCTGTTATTGATTTTGTCAGATCTAAAAAGAATGAATTGTGGTTAGGCTAATATTATTATGTTGTAGGCTTATTAGATTGTTCATACCATTGCATACAATTGTATTTAAGAATATTGTGGTTATTGTAAGCACCATAGATATGGAAATCAGTCCCATAAATCATTATTTAGGTGAAGTTTTATTCCATATCTATAGTTTTGGTGTTGATTTGTAATTCATGTAAATTTTGTTAAAAGATATAAACCTGTTAGTGTTCAGTTTTGTTTGCGGTTTTAACTTGATTATTGTAAATATGCCTTTTGTTCTTTTTCAATAAAAGGACATTATTTGAAATCAATAAGAAATATGTACAAACACAAAAAGGAAAGGGTTGTGTAAATTCATATACAAATATAATTTTATATATTTTTGTGCATAGTTTACATCAATCATTCAAAAAACATACATATTATATGTTTCTTATGATTTGAAATATGTTTATATCTCTTTTAAATATTTAGGCATAATTTACAATAATTATGCTAACAGCCTTTTTGTAAGATTTAGAACCGTATTACAGAATTGAATGCAAAAAGGAATGTTTGGTTGTTAGCTTGAAACCAAAACATTTAATTTAGTAATAATAAGAATAAAATAATAATAACTATATTAACCATGCAAATATATATATATATATATATATATATATATATATACACACACAAAAACATTTTCCATCCAAATCTATGTAAACAACGAAACATATATTATAATTAATGTTTGTGTGTTTGGGTGGTTTTCATTTTATGAAATTATACATGAAAATGTAATCCATATTAAATGGAAATATATTTTATTATAACCATTATAGAAATTATTGTAATTGATTTGCTATAAATACGGTTATGAGGAAATAACAACTATTGTAACCATCGTTATTTGAGGGAAAACAAATTAAATTAGGTAGTTAGGATTAATGGTTACAATTTTAAAATAATGATACAGGAATAAGAATTTTAACTCTAGTTAAGTGAATAGATATTTCTTAAAACATAATAATTATTGTTCGACGATGAATATTCTATTAATTAGAAAACCATCGCAAAGTGTACTAAACCGCAAGCGCATGGGCATGGCGTACGTACACTTATAGCACGTTAGCGAGTGCGAGTCGATCCACGTGGAAAGAAGTAATTCTAGATTTTATTCAATCAAATTAAACCAAATTCGAGTGAAATTTTAACTACAACTAAACTAAACTAACAAATTAAGATAGATAAAAACTATGAGATTATATGACAACTTAGGAATAAATCCACTCTCTAGATCACATGAATCAACATAAAATAAAACCATGATCTCTTTTTTTTTGGTCATTTGTGAATTTAGTTGATATGAATATTATAAGTATAGCTTATTCATGCTATTAATTAGCACAACATAAACTATCAAACTATAACATACTCACTAAATCACCTTACTGGTTCTAATGAAGAATGAACAGGTTGAAATTGAAATATACTTTAAGCATGGCCTATGAACTATTAATTAAAACTATAGACTATCAAATTTTTATTTTAACCACCACTTAATCACCATCACCATCTGTTGATGAAGAGGTAATTAGTGAACATATGACTAAGCATAGCCTATTTGGTGTCAACAATATAGGCTATCAAATTCAACAAGGAACAAAAAACCAATAACATCAATATGACATGAAGCACAAAAAGAGAGCATGAATAAACAAATTTTGTTGCATCTACATAATCAAGAGAGCTTGATTACCCCTAAGTTAAAAGTGATTAGCCTCTAATGTATGTAATCATGACAACAAAGATAGATTGCAACATTAAAAATAAAGGAAAAAGAGAGAGTTAATTAACAAAAATAAACTAAACTACTTGCATAAAATAAAACTACACTAATGCATAAAGTAAATAATAAGAACTAAATGAACAAGAAAGTAAATTGCATTAACATGAAAATTACATAAAAGGGAAATGGCTAAGTAGCCATAAAAAAAAAGAACTTTTGTTTTTGATCCTAAACTAACTAACTAAAAAAGAGGATCTTTACATCAACATAAAGGGGGTATTTGTACATGTTCTAAACCCTAAAACTCTAATCACTTGTGTTGGGGACTACCAAAAATACCCCTTCATGAAGATTCCATTTGTCTTTAGCTACTGATGATTCATTAAAATTTTATAAGCTTTCTTTTATCTCCACTTGAATATATTAGCCTCTAATTATACCATTAAGGAAGGGGAGATAATGGTAGGTGGGGTCCTCCACTAAGTAGTGAGTGAATTAATTTCATCTCTAATTCTTTGTATCCACTTTGTGCATGTATATCTCTATATAAACTTCATGTGCATTCTTCATTTTTGCTCCTAAATTCCTACAAGACACATGATAACGAACAGATAAATTTTATTAAAAATAAGTACATGCACAAATGACTGTTTTGCCCCAATATGAAGATAAATGCATGATAATTTGAGAATTTTGGGTTTAACCATGTAAAAATTATCCCAATACGTTATTTATTTAATTAAAAAAAGAATAAATGTGTGAATATAAATGTGCAAATTTACGTGCACATCAAATCCCTTCACACTTATCTTTTTATTTGTCCTTGAATAAACTGAAAAACTAAGATAAATCCGTTTTTGTAGGAAACACGATTGCATTAAGTGTATGCAACAAGCCGTTAAACCTTTGGGTGTCCCCAGTAGGACGAGTGTTATCTCGTGAGGGTTTTCAGTGGATACTACCCACAAAATCCAAATGTTAAATGCAAAAAATATATTTATAAATTGCTAGATTCGAAAATATTTACAAGATGAATGCAAGTTTTCAAAGGAATAATTACAAATGGGAAATTTATTTTTAAATTTGACTCAAATGAGTTAAACACAAGTTTGGGTCATCATTATGAAATTTATGTTCATTACTAATCAAAAATTCAAACAAAAGTCTGGTTATCATTACAAACTCCACCAGCTTGGCAAGTTGTTTCGGTTGAAAACATAGTGCAAATATGAAATGAATTCTAAAATCTATATCAACAATTGTAAAATGGTATCTCAATTTCCTTTTGGTTAACAAGTTAGGTCAAATAAGTGAAGAAGGTGCTTGGATTTCAAGTGCTTACTCTCTCTTTACTCTAAAAAATATTTACAGTATTATTATTTACAAAAACCTAGGTATACCAACCGTACACTGCATTACGACTTACGTGAGGGTCGTTAATCCTTAGATGTCCAACTCATGAAATGAGACCAAGATATAACCAATGCATCGCATTACGGCTTACGCGGGAGTTAGGCAGAGCTTGGCGAGTTTGCACACCAACGCTAGATGTACTAGCAATGTTGGATACCCTTGGATTATTATTGTATATATATATATATTCTTTTTTTCTCCTTTTTCTCTCTTTTTTCTATTTTTTTACATAAGAGAGAGAGAGAGGGTTAAGCGTGAATATCTTAGCACAACTTCACTTAAAAGATCTAAAATGTTATCGCAAGTAATCTCAATCAACCATTCATTTAATCAGATTAGAATTTGGAAAACATTTCATACTCATCACCTACGAATCTCCCTATATACCAGTTACACTAAATTTGCCCATAATTCAAACTTTTCTTTTTAATCCGTTAAGAGAAGTAAAATTCCAAGCATTTTAATCGTACGACCAAAATCATATGTTTACTTCATTGTGCCTATTTAAAAGTAAATTAAAAAGCATTCTTTTTTTTCTTTTGGAATTTTTTTTTGGGATGGAAAAAGAAAAGTGAAATCTATGCAAAAAACAAAATAAATATGAAACTCTCTCCCACACTTGATTTTGACTATGTCCCCATAGTCAACCCAAGTGGAAGGAGAAATGAAAATAGGAAAAGAAACTTCTAAAAATATTCCCTATATTTATAAAAAAAAAAATATTTTTTACAATATATTTAGAAAATATATTGACAAGAAGTAAATGAAACGGTCTTGTAAAAACCGATTCATTTGTCTCTTCAAGTATGAGAGACACAGTTTAAACATGAAAAACCAAATTGTAAATTTTTTTGAAGTTGAATGTAGATTTCGAAAAACCAACATCGCTTTATTAAAAATCGAACGAGTTGTTTTATTTTTGATGATTTTTGGGGTAGATTGAATAATGGATTGAATTTCATATTTATTTCCACCAAATTGAATTTCAAAATTATCATTGAAAAATTCTTTTGAATTATCGATTTAAAAAAAATGGTGATTCAAATCTAAATCTTTAAAATTCAACTTATTTTCGAAAAGTCCAAAAAATTCATGTTCATCAAACTCATCTTCCTTTGGTGAATTTTCAACAACTTGAATGCATGTACCATTTTCAAAATCCAAAGTTGTTGTTTGAAGTTCGTTATTTTCAAAGAAATGAAGATCGAATTCTACATTTTGTTCCACCCTCTCAAAATAATTGAAATCCAACTCAATTACCGTATTATTAACAACTTTGTTAAGATCGTCATTTTCAATTTCAAAAGTTGTTATTTGAAAATCATCGATTGTGGTAAAAGGTGGATTAATGTTCGAATTGTCACACGTTTGAATTTGATTTTGTTTCTCACAAAATTTCAAGTAGTTTTCATACGACAAATCCATGTAATTATCGTCAATTTTGTTCATTTGTTCAACTAAATCAAATTAATAATTATTTAAATGAGAATTTTCAATTTGAAATTGTTGAGAACAAAAGTTTTTAGTTGCATCACAGTTGAAATTATTCCCATTGCCAAAATCATTTGAAAATTCATTCATATTTCAATTTTGAATTTGAGATTCATTTCGGAGTTCAAAACTAAATTGGCAAGGGTTATAATCAAAATCATTTGAATTTGAAATTGAATTTGAGTTTTGATTATTTTGAAAACTTTGACTTGAATTATTGCACAAGTTTGAAATATACAATTCATTCATTCTTTGAATTTCAAGCAAAGATTCAATACTTGCTTCCAAAGTTGAGGGTTTATCGTTGTTTTGAAAATTTTGTATTGCAAAATCTGAATTGTTTTCAAAATCATTTGAATTTGGAGGTGAAATCGAATTTTGATTATTTTGAAAACTCACTTGAATTGTTGCACATGTTCATATACCATTCATATGTTCTTTGAAGTTGTTGTGTAACACCCCACGTCCATTAATGTCACTCAAAAAGGGAATGCATTAACTTCCATGGAGGTTTAAAGTGAATATAGAACAGAAAAATTACAACAAGACAGATAATAAGTAGTACTTGAAAATCTAAAACTTTATTTCATTGCAGCGGAAGTTAAACATGTTTGTTACATCATAAAAACCATAAATCAGAGTCAAGTACAATATCCATCTTGATAAAACAAAATACATAATCCCATTACATAAATAGCCATTAAAGAAGATAACAAGCTGGACTTTACTTCAGCGGTCCAAGCTTTCCAAAAGAGAGATAAAACAATCCAATCAAACTCCGCTAGAGCTGGGCCAACCCTGAGGACCTGGTGGGGGAAAAAGATAGAAATAGAGGGGGTCAGACATAAAGTCTGGCGAGTATGATAATTCTAACAATACTATTATCAAAATAACTAGATTAAGGCGTAAGCTGGAAAACAAGGAAATGTCTATGAACTATTGGGTATGAAAGAGCAGATAAAGATAACGTTAAAGGCACACCTAATACTAACGAATAATTACTACACTGCACCACACCAG
This sequence comes from Allium sativum, assembly GCA_030737875.1. NCBI lineage: Eukaryota > Viridiplantae > Streptophyta > Magnoliopsida > Asparagales > Amaryllidaceae > Allium > Allium sativum. Next base: position 115,522,367 of record CM060909.1, read on the forward strand.
TCACCCTAAAGGTTGATCCCACTTGCTTCACTTAGAAATTATATAAATAGCCTTGCGTAACCCTAGCTGACTACATAGGTGTCGCCTGCCCCTATCTCCACTAGGTGTACCCCACTTTCGATCGGCTCCCTACTCGTAGATACCCGTGCTGGCCCCACAGTGGGGTGTATCACTCCCCTAAAGTGGCAACCCGATACAACTTGAGAATGCACGGCTTATACCTACACGATGCAACAACGTCTTACCTACCAGCCCGGGTCCACACATGCATATGAAACCCGTTGGACTTGCGTTGCCACCGCTACCCCGTTTGGCTTCTTATAGTCAAACCCAATATGCATGTCCCGTCCTCGACTTGGGTCGAGCCCACAAAGATACGTTTGGGTTACTGGTTGAAATGGGCTCCCACAAGCTATCCACCTAAGCTTGTCCCCACTAGTATATCCCACTTAACCCTCTTAGTCATGTTCATTTACATTAGTGTTTGGTTAAGTCTTACTAATCGTATTTCAAATGCCACTAAAGGCACTCACTAGATTCCTCATGCCACCCAAGGCACCTACTTAACCCCCATGTCCCACCTTACATGTTTATCTGGTTAAGTATTTCTTAATTCATTCAGGCCATAACCTCATAAAGACCTCCCACATTAGACTGGCATTTATGGCAGCTGGATTTGCCAGGCGGGTCCGGGCAGTCTTACACCATAAAAGAGTCTAACCTCGTGTCTTTACAACTGTTATGCTTTAGTTTGGGCCTCGGACCTCTCACATTGGGCTGACATTTGTGACTACTGGATTTGCCGGTCGGGTCCGGGCAGGTTTACGTCACAAACGAGTCCAACCTCGTGTCCTAAGCATTGATTATCACTTATAATCTTTTACCCCAGTTTTAAATATATCCCTATTCAAATAATTAATTACTTCCAATTTTAATGATGTCCATAATTGACTCAATTATGGCCATCCACTTATGGTTTGCAAAATCATATCAATTGCACCCCAATTTCTTAATATTAAATCCTTAATATTACCCCTACCCCACGTTATACGTTCGTTTATTCAACGCAGAATATACGTTAGACTCGAATAGTCTAACTCATAGCACAAAGATAAATTATCACAACAAATAGACAAATAAAATAGACCTAATCATAATAGGGGTGAAACTTGCATGAAACTACACATGTCATGGATCTAAAGGTGTCAACTTGTTTGGTAAAATGTCATAATTCACATAATATGATCATAATCCAAATTCATGTATGGACTTGCATATGTGGTTTAGGCGACATAATGATGGTGTGAACTAGCATCTAACACATAGAATTCACATATGTCATAGCATAATTCTAGATGTCATAATTCTAGGTCTAAATAGATGTCATGGCATATGTTCATAATCTTTACTAATCAATCTAAACTTGCATACATGATTTGTCATATAGATCAACATAGCCCAAACATTATGATTTGCTTAACATGAACTAATTAGCATAGATAATAACATCATGACTTTATAACATGTATGATTTATCATAACTTAGCATAGAAAATTACAACCAATATCATCATAGCATGATTTACAACATATAGGATATCATCATCACATAACATAGGATTTACAACATACATGATAGCATAAGGTTTACAACAACATATATGACAATTCACATCATTTTCTTATGATCCATATCACAACTTAATCTAATTAGTTTGCAATAATCTTGTTAAAATCATCATACTCACAATTAGAGAAGAAAGAGAGTCTTGATTTGCTTTAGAGTTGAGTAGAATTAGGGTTTTGATTAGCTTTCTTCCTTCTTAGTTGGCGGCGGCTACACTGAGTTCCATGGCGGCGGTATGACGGTGGCTATTCTATTTTTCATGTGAATTAGAGTGAGAGACTACCTAGGTATTTATAGAATTTAGGATTTATTTAGGCTGTCAGATCAACTCAGAACTAACCTGAACCGTTTAATTTGACAACTCAGCCCTAAAGACACATCAGCAGCTCAAGATTGGGCTCAGTCAAACCCTAGCCGACTGGACCAGGTCGACACCCAGGTCGACTGCCCAGTCGACTCCCCAGTCGACCTGGGGGGGGGGGGGTGTCGACTCCCCAGTCGACCTGGGGTGCTGGGCGGGAAATTTCCCGCCTAGCTTGTTTGACTTCGAATTCTGAATATTAAATTTTCTGAAATCTATTTTGAATTTTCTGAAATATCTGATGGCCATATCTCCTTCATACGAAGTCCAAATCACGCAAACTCGGACTCTATTTCAACCAGAATTCCGAGACGAACACAATGGCTCAACCCGTTTCCCACAATTCTCACGTCTGAGATTAGTTATTCTTTAATTTGTGAACATTGTTATTAATAGAAATACGGGGTGTTACATTCTCCCCTCCTTAAAGGATTTCGCCCCCGAAATCTCCAAGTTAAGGAGAATGTATATCCTAACATCCAAACAACCATCTACTCAACCATCAAACACTGGCATCCATTGTCCTTATAAAGTTTCTAATGCTGTATGAACATATGCAAGGAGTATGTGTATATGTTCCTTATCTAATGCAAAATCAGGCGGTCCACTGATTCAGTTGACCTCCTTAATGCAAATCATGATAGTGCCATGCGTCCATTATGTATGCAAAAGTTCCTTAATGCAATTTATTATCTCTATATGCGTGCACAATCATCATCTGAATGCAGCATCCATATGAAAAAAAATCCTCATACATCCATTTTACTAAATACATCCATATATATGCAATATGCAATATGAAGTGACTGAGCCGATCTAGTGCCTAAAGTGTGTGTATATGCATCCACGAGCAACCACTAGCAAACACTTGCATCCACTTTGCATCCATCATACTTAACATGTCTCAAACACATGTTTCAACCATAGGATTATCCTAACTAAAGGTCAAAGATACTAGCGAGAGGATACTCTAAAGGTAAGATAAGTACAAGCTAAGCGATAAAGGAGAAATTAAAAGACATACCCTCAAAAAGAAAAGGGTACAACGAACGCATCTTTTCTTCTGTCTCCCAAGTAGCGTTGCTCTCATCATCTCCCCATTGCACTTTGACTAGTCTGACCTCTCGATTCCTCAACTTCTTGATCTCCGACCCAAGAATGCATGTAGGAGCTCGTCGAATCGTCGCATCACGCTCTATCTCCACCTCTCTAAGCAAGTTCAGCTCTACCACTTCCGCGGTCTCGTGCAAGCACTTCCTCAAATGTGACACATGGAATACGTCATGTACACCACTAAATCTCTCAGGCAACTCCACTCTATACGCCATCTGTCCAATCTTTTCCTTAATAGGAAATGGCCCTACGAATATTTGTGCTAATTTCCCAACGGACCCAAAGCGAACGACGTTTCGTAATGGAGACACTTTGACAAAGACCATGTCCCCAACCTCAAACTCAAGATCTGACCTCCTCTTGTCCGCATAAGATTTCTGCCTATCTTGCACCGTCTTCATCCTCCTTCGAATCAAGTCGATCTTTTCCGAAGTCTCTCAAATCATATCGGGCCCAAGTAAGATCTTATCCGTAGATTCCCACCAACATGTAGGTGAACGACAAGGTCGTCCATAAAGAGCTTCAAAAGGTGTCATGCCAATGCTGGACTGAAAGCTATTATTATATGCGAACTCTACCAACGGAAGATGCTCTTCCCACGTACCCCCAAAGTCTAGGATACATAGCCTCAAAAGATACTCTAGAATGCGATTCACCCTCTCGGTCTGGCCGTCCGTCTGAGGATGATAAGCGGTGCTCAAACATAACTGAGTCCCTACCGCCTCTTGCAAGCTCTTCCAAAATTCGCTAGTGAGGATAGGATCGCGGTCGCTTACTATGCTAGAAGGAACACCATGCAAACGAACTATCTCTCGAACGTATACATAAGCTAACCATGGAGCAGTCCTCTTACTCTTCACGGGAATGAAATGGGCGCTCTTAGTAAGTCTGTCTACTATAACCCAAATCCCCGTATTACCCTTCTTTGATCTTGGTAATCCAACCACAAAATCCATCGAGACACTATCCCACTTCCATAGTGGAACCTCCAATGGGTGAAGCAACCCACTGGGTTTCTTTTGCTCCGCTTTTACTTGTTGGCACACCAAGCATCTAGCGACATACTCGGCCACATCCCTCTTCATACCGGCCCAAAAGAAAACTCACTTCATGTCTTTGTACATCTTGTCCCCGCCGGGATGAATGGTCATCTTCGAATGATGTGCTTCATCAAGAATGGTCTTCCTTAGGCCATCGTCTTTTGGTATACAAAGTCTACCGTCCCTACGTAACCAACCCTTATCATCTAGGGTATACCTACGGAGATGGCTTGATGACTCCCCTCCTTTGAGATTTTCTACTAACTCAACCAACTGTGGGTCGTCTCGCTGTGCCTCGCCAATCCATCCCAAAAGCGTAGGTCTGACCTCCAAGGATGCTAGAAAACCGGGTACAAAGTCAACGGAAGGTCTGAAGTCAAACATAGAGATGAATTCTAAGTTTCGCCGCTCAACAAACAACGGACTCAAGGACAACCTTTTCCTACTTAAGGCATCTGCCACCACGTTACCCTTGCCGGGAGTATATGCTATTTCGAAATCGTAGGACGCTAAGAACTCCATCCACCTTTGCTGCCTTAAGTTCAAGTCCTTCTGAGAAAACAAGTATTTTAAAGATTTGTGGTCAGTGAATAATTCAAATTTCTCGCCAAGAAGATAATGATGCCAAGACTTAAGCGCGAAAACAAAAGCGGCCAACTCTAGGTCATGTGTAGGGTAATTTCTTTCATGCACTCTCAACTGCCTTCCACCATAGGCTATTACCCTTCCCTCTTGCATTAGGACCGCGCCTAGTCCTGTCCTACAAGCGTCAGTATAAACGGTAAATGGCTTACTCCCATCTGGCAATACTAAGACTGGGGCTGAAGTCAAAGCTCTCTTTAAACGTTGGAATGCATCATCACAATCTACGTCCCACTCGAAGACTAGGTTCTTCTTCGTCAGGCGTGTTAATGGAGTTGATATCTTTTGCGAAGTCTTTGATAAACTTCCTATAGTAGTCAGGCAACCCCAAGAAACTCCTTACTTCGGTAGCATTTTTAGGGACTTTCCAATCTTGGATGGCCACCACCTTCGCGGGATCCATGGCTATCCCTTCTTTGGAAACCACGTGCCCTAAGAATCGCACTTCTTTCCTCCAAAAGTGACATTTGGAAAATTTAGCTTTAAGGCTATGCGCTCGTAGAGTCTCCAACACTTCCCTAAGATGTAGGGCATGCTCTTCTTCATTCTTAGAAAAGATCAAGATGTCGTCTACAAAGACCACCACGAATTTATTAAGGTACTCCCTAAACACCCTACTCATCAAATCAACAAAGTATGCGGGGGCGTTTGTTAAACCGAAGGGCATCACTAGCCATTCATAGAAACCGTCCGGAGTCCTAAAGGCAGTCTTGTCTATGCTATCCTCAGCCACTCTCAACTGATGGAAACCAGTGGCTAAGTCCAACTGCGAAAACACTGAGGCGCCAACTAACTGATCGAAGAGATCGTCAATCCTCGGCAGTGGGTGTCTGTTTTTCTTAGTAAGCTTATTAAGTTCTCTATAGTCCACACAAAGTCTAAAGGACCCATCCGCCTTCGTGGCAAATACTACTGGAGCACCCCACTCCGATATACTACGTCTTATGAACCCCTTCTCAAGCAACTCCTTCACTTGCTTATTGAGTTCCCTCCTTTCATGAGGAGCCATGTGGCGTACTGGCAAAGATACTGGTTTTGCATTATCCACAAGATATATTCGAAAATCTATCTCCCGCTTCGGAGGTAAGCCCTTCACCTCCTCAAACACATCCGAGTATTCTCGGACTACTCTAACAGATCGTAGATTTTCCACCGACGCGTCAAGCGATTCTAAATAACTTAGCATAACGGAATTTATGGGATTACAAAAGATTTTGAGAGCGTTGCCAAGGCGAGTCATGAGCCTAACTACTCTCCTTTCACAATTAAGAACGACCCCATTTCTGGATAACCAATCCATTCCTAAAATTAGCCCATAGCCCGTGAAGCCCAAAACATAAGCATCACATCTAAACTCAACACTAAGTATAGAAATTTTGAAATCCAAACACATCATGGACAAATAAGCTGAGCCCCCAATTAGATTCGAAACAACTAAGGGATCCTCTACTAAACTGGTGTTTAAGTGCTGTGATTCAACTAATGATGTAGAGATAAATGAATGTGATGTGCCCGAATCGAATAAGGTACGGACAGGATGATCAAACAGAAAAACTAAGCTTTCAACAGAAATGGTCTACCTCGTTCTTGAAGCGGTAGGACCGCAAGAGCCTGAACTTGTCCCCTAGCCTGCCCTGGTGCCATAAGAGCCTGCACCTGTCCTCCCGAGGTAGACCCTGCCCTCTGCCCCTTCTTTGGGCAGTCCTCCACTAGATGTCCCGCTTCACCACAGTGAAAACAGTCAGTCTTCTTTTTCTTTCTGCAATCCTTGCTGAGATGGTCTGGTGTCCCACAGTTAAAGCTTCTTTTCTTTCCTTTTCCACTATTGTCTTTCCACCCTTCTTGTTTTGTTGTTGTGGTTTCTTCTGATCCCCTTTCTTCTCGGGTGCCTTATTAGCATTAGCGCCTTTCTCCTCGTGCATGAGTGCCATGTCTACTAGCTTCTCAAAGGTGGCCCCCATATGGATGTGGGTCATAGCCAACCCTTGCAACGACTCATTCAAGCCATTAACGAACCTCAGAGCCTTCTTCTCCGACGTGTTCACTAAGTCCAAGCCAAACCTTGCTAACTGATTAAATTTGTTGACGTACTCTTTCACTGATGAGCTTCCTTGCTTCAATGTCAAGAACCTTTCCATATATAGATTCTCTTCTGCCCTTGAGAGAAACTTTGCCTCAAACCTACGTCTGAAATCCGCCCAAGAATCAACAGGACGCTCCCCATTAGTGACCTCCCACCAAAACGAGGCCTCTCCCTTCATTAACCAAGCTGCTAATTTGACTTTCCTCCCTTCTTCTACTTCAAAGATTTCTAGCAATTCTTCCACCTCCTTAAGCCAATCTCTAGCTTCCACAAATGTTTCTGACCCTTGAAAAGGTTTTCCACCCATAGCCTTAAATTCCTTGCACGTCTTTGCAAAAGTGTCTACGCGAGGAGGAGGAGCGGGTGCAACTGGTGGTGGAGGAACATTGGCTGGACCTGCAGCGGCCCTTGCCTCTAATAGCCTCCTATACCATCCTGGTATCGTTACACCATCCGGAAGGTTAAGATCTTCAGCCATGCTGAAACGAAAAAGGAAAGATTCAAAATGGAGAATTCGAAAGATAATGATATATGGCTATTGGGGATTATGTTTTTCTTAAAAACTTTCCTCTTTAAATTACTCATCAAAACATGTTTTTGAAAATACTTCTTCCAAAAATACTTTAGAAAAATAGTTTTTCTAAAAAATTTATTTGTTCTGGTAACCTGGCTCTGATACCACGTGTAACACCCCACGTCCATTAATGTCACTCACAAAGGGAATGCATTAACTTCCATGGAGGTTTAAAGTGAATATAGAACAGAAAAATTACAACAAGACAGATAATAAGTAGTACTTGAAAATCTAAAACTTTATTTCATTGCAGCGGAAGTTAAACATGTTTGTTACATCATAAAAACCATAAATCATAGTCAAGTACAATATCCATCTTGATAAAACATAATACATAATCCCATTACATAAATAGCCATTAAAGAAGATAACAAGCTGGACTTTACTTCAGCGGTCCAAGCTTCCAAAAGAGAGATAAAGCAATCCAATCAAACTCTGCTAGAGCTGGGCCCACTCTGAGGACCTGGTGGGGGAAAAAGATAGAAATAGAGGGGGTCAGACATAAAGTCTGGCGAGTATGATAATTCTAACAATACTATTATCAAAATAACTAGACTAAGGCGTAAGCTGGAAAACAAGGAAATGTCAATGAACTATTGGGTATGGAAGAGCAGATAAAGATAACGTTAAAGGCACACCTAATACTAACGAATAATTACTACACTGCACCACACCAGTCACCCTAAAGGTTGATCCCACTTGCTTCACTTAGAAATTATATAAATAGCCTTGCGTACCCCTAGCTGACTACATAGGTGCCGCCTGCCCCTATCTCCACTAGGTGTACCTCACTACCCCACTTTCGATCGGCTCCCTACTCGTAGATACCCGTGTTGGCCCCACAGTGGGGTGTATCACTCCCCTAAAGTGGCAACCCGATACAACTTGAGAATGCACGGCTTATACCTACACGATGCAACAACGTCTTACCTACCAGCCTGGGTCCACACACGCATATGAAACCCGTTGGACTTGCGTTGCCACCGCTACCCCGTTTGGCCTCTTATAGTCAAACCCAATATGCGTGTCCCGTCCTCGACTTGGGTCGAGCCCACAAAGATACGTTGGGGTTACTGGTTGAAATGGGCCCCCACAAGCTATCCACCTAAGCTTGTCCCCACTAGTATATCCCACTTAACCCTCTTAGTCATGTTCATTTACATGTGTGTTTGGTTAAGTCTTACTAATCATATTTCAAATGCCACTAAAGGCACTCACTAGATTCCTCATGCCACCCAAGGCACCTACTTAACCCCATGTCTACCTTACATGTTTATTTGGTTAAGTATTTCTTAATTCATTCAGGCCATAACCTCATAAAGACCTCCCACATTAGACTGGCATTTATGGCAGCTGGATTTGCCGGGCGGGTCCGGGCAATCTTACACCATAAAAGAGTCTAACCTCGTGTCTTTACAGACCTCTCACATTGGGCTGGCATTTGTGACTACTGGATTTGCCGGTCGGGTCCGGACAGGTTTACGTCACAAACGAGTCCAACCTCGTGTTCTAAGCATTGATTATCACTTATAATCTTTTACCCCAGTTTTAAATATATCCCTATTCAAATAATTAATTACTTCCAATTTTAATGATGTCCATAATTGACTCAATTATGGCCATCCACTTATGGTATGCAAAATCATATCAATTGCACCCCAATTTCTTAATATTAAATCCTTAATATTACCCCTACCCCACGTTATACGTTCGTTTATTCAACGCAGAATATACGTTAGACTCGAATAGTCTAACTCATAGCACAAAGATAAATTATCACAACATATAGACAAATAAAATAGACCTAATCATAATAAGGGTGAAACTTGCATGAAACTACATATGTCATGGATCTAAAGGTGTCAATTTGTTTGGTAAAATGTCACAATTCACATAATATGATCATAATCCAAATTCATGTATGGACTTGCATATGTGGTTTAGGCGACATAATGATGGTGTGAACTAGCATCTAACACATAGAATTCACATATGTCATAGCATAATTCTAGATGTCATAATTCTAGGTCTAAATAGATGTCATGGCATATGTTCATAATCTTTACTAATCAATCTAAACTTGCATACATGATTTGTCATATAGATCAACATAGCCCAAACATTATGATTTGCTTAACATGAACTAATTAGCATAGATAATAACATCATGACTTTATAACATGTATGATTTATCACAACTTAGCATAGAAAATTACAACCAATATCATCATAGCATGATTTACAACATATAGGATATCATCATCACATAACATAGGATTTACAACATACATGATAGCATAAGGTTTACAACAACATATATGATAATTCACATCATTTTCTTATGATCCATATCACAACTTAATCTAATTAGTTTGCAATAATCTTGTTAAAATCATCATACTCACAATTAGAGAAGAAAGAGAGTCTTGATTTGCTTTAGAGTTGAGTAGAATTAGGGTTTTGATTAGCTTTCTTCCTTCTTAGTTGGCGGCGGCTACACTGAGTTCCATGGTGGCGGTATGACGGTGGCTATTCTATTTTTCATGTGAATTAGAGTGAGAGACTACCTAGGTATTTATAGAGTTTATGATTTATTTAGGCCGTCAGATCAACTCAGAACTAACCTGAACCGTTTAATTTGCCAACTCAGCCCTAAAGACACATCAGCAGCTCAAGATTGGGCTCAGTCAAACCCTAGCCGACTGGACCAGGTCGACACCCAGGTCGACTGCCCAGTCGACCTGGGGGGGGGGGGGGTGTCGACTGCCCAGTCGATTCCCCAGTCGACATGGGGTGCTGGGCGGGAAATTTCCCGCCTAGCCTGTTTGACTTCGAATTTTGAATTTTAAATTTTCTGAAATCTATTTTGAATTTTCTGAAACTTCCGATGGCCATATCTCCTTCATACGAAGTCCAAATCACGCAAACTCGGACTTTGTTTCAACCAGAATTCCGAGACGAACACAATGGCGCAACCCGTTTCCCACAATTCTCATGTCTGAGATTAGTTATTCTTTAATTTGTGAACATTTTTATTAATAGAAATACGGGTTTTACATGTTGTGTGCTCGTTTGAAGTTGTTTCGTGCTCGTTTAAAGTATTTCATTTAAAAATTCAAGATTTGTGGATTGATTGTCAATTTGAAAATTTTGTGGTGCAAAATATGAATTATTTTGAAAAGTCAGTGGCGTAAAATCCAAATTGTTTGTACAATAGTTGTTACTAAAAAATTCATATGAATTTGGTGTAAAATTATATGGATTATATTGATTTTCACAACTATCGTAAAATTCTGATATTGAGTAAGGAAATCGAGACATTTTCAAGAAATTTATTTTTTGAATTTTTGTTTTTTGTTTTGTTTTTAAAGAGAAAAGGAAATAGATATTCACACAAAAAAAATTCTTTTTGGATTTTTGAATTTGAATTTTTTTCTGTTTTTTTTTTTATATATGCATGAACCTAATGCTACTATATGAATGCAACCTACTTATTTACAAAATTTCTAAAATTATATAATGATTGTTAGATTAATTTCAACAAAAAGATTTCTCAGCCAGTTAAAGACAACCGCTAAAATATTTACAAATCACCATAATATTTATAAATGCCTATTAGTCTGCCGTAGTCTAGACACCGAGGAATAATTCGTTAGAAATAAACCAATTTGTCAAAATATAATGATGTCCTTAGAAAAGAAAAAAGAAAAAATAAGATGAATGCAAAACAGAAATTAAACGTGAATTAACGATGCAACTACGAACGAACTTTTATTATGTTTTTGAATTTTTTTAAATGCAAATGCAAGCAATCAACCATGCAAGGAAAATAAAAACAGAGTCCGAGTACGATACTAGGGCGTGCAGATTTTTATTAGCAATTTTTTTTAGCAAGCAAAACAAAGCAATTCCTAGCAAGCGATTTTTAGGTAGCAATCCTTATCCTTTTTTTTCTGCAACCTGGGAGAGATTTGAAGACAATATATACACTTGGAGAAAATAAAAACAATTTTTTTTTTAGAAAAGTGAAGTTAAAACAAAAGAGAACGGATTTATAATAGTCTAAAACAAAAGTCGAAAACTCCCTTTTTTACTTGAAATTTTTAGATTTTTTTTTTTTAGCAAGAAATGATTTTTTTTTCAAAATAAAAATAAAACTTGAAATATTTAACCCACTTCAAGAGCCGAACAACAAACCAAAAAACGAAACAAACCAAAGAAACAAAAGAGAATAATAAAAATTGCCAACCCTCACATGTAAAGCCCAAAAGCCCAAATTATAAATCACACGCCTGGTTCCAAAGACCGGTCTACAAACTCCCACTTAAGCACAAAACTAGGGCTGTAAACGGATGCAGTCGGATACGGATAGTGCCGTATCCGTATCCGAAAATGAAAATCCGTATCCGAATCCGTATCCGATATCCGTGGATACCAGTTAAAAATATCCGTATTCGTATCCGCGGATATTTTCGGATATCCGAAAATATCTGTATCCGCCTTAGCGAATACGGATATCCGAAAATATCCGAAATATCCGTATCCGAAACTTAAAACTGTACATTGATGTGGTTATCCGAAAATATCCGAAAAATATCCGAAAATATCCGAAAATAAAACAATAAAAATTTACAAATACATCACTCACATACAAATTTGGCTTATAAAATATTTTTTTTGAAAATGTTAATACGTCTAATTAAAAATTACAAGCAGAACATCAATCAAATAAATTTCTTACAACAAATATTTTAAGAGATAAAGTGTTCAGAATATGAAATACACAACCCTAAGACTAAAATAAAACAAAACATAAATCATAGAAGCACATACACAATTATGTTTTAGTTATAACCATACCACAAAATAAAATGAGTACATGATTTAAAATGTTGCATAATACAAAATACAACATTCCTTTATAATTAAATAGTTGAGTTTAGATTAGCTATTTTAAGGAAATTTATATGTTAATTTAATTTTAAATATAAATTAAAAATTATATATAATATATATATATATATATACATACATACACGTATCAGAAAATCGGACGGATATTTTTCGGATACGGATACCACTATAACCATATCCGTATCCGAAATGATTTTCGGATATCGGATATTCGTATCCGCATCTCGGATAACGGATATATTTCGTATTTTCGGATACGGATGCAGACGGATATCGGATTTTTCGGGTACCCGTTGACAGCCCTACACAAAACAAAGCACCTCAACCAAGCATACATCAGAACCGGCTTTGTTTCAGAAGAAGAAAAAAAAAAGCCGAATCAAAACTTTAAAAGAAAAACTGAAGATTGGAAATCACAAATGGAGGTCGCACTCTGCTACGAATTTGGATTTGTTCTCGATTTTGATTTTTGAAGGTGAGAATTTGGGGGTTCGAATTGAAGGGGCGGGGATTGAAATCAGATTTCAGGTTGAAGGGAATTGCGATTGGCGTGGGGCAGTTGGCAAAAGAGGAGGGTGGATAATTGCTTGATGTACTGAGGAGGAGCGTCGGAATTGATTGGTTTGCGAGGTGGATGTTCGGTTGTTGCTTGGTAACTGTAATTTGAAGCCGCGGTTTGGTGATGGACGAAGTTGTTAGGAAACTGTTGGAAATGTTTTACAAACATTATGTGAATTATTAAAAATGATTGAATAAGTGTATGAATGGCTCCTATGTTTGAGTAGTCCCACATCATGGGATTATAGGGAAGAGGCAAGGATTTATACTTGTTTCTAAGAAGTCATGTTGGGGCCTTGGGCTCCCAATACATGCATTGTTGTGAGGAGGGAGACCATGCATCATGACCACCACACGCGCGCGCGACTGACTCGACCCGACCCGACCCGGTTCGGGCTTGGGCCTTGTGGTGTAGGCACTTATATTTTTGGACCATAAAACTTAGTTGTTTTCGAACCGTTTTTTTATGCAAAAATTATTTTGCGCACCGATATTTATTCTACAACGGAAAAGTTTTGCAACGGTAAAATAATTAATCCCCTCCGAAATTTTAGCAGATCCGATATTTTCTCCCAAAACCTAATTCTCGTTCTATATATACTATTTTATCTGAGACGAGAAAAACACCGAATTTTATATTCTCTTCTTCTCATCCGCCATTAAAACTTCTAAGAAATTTCGAGCAGTATTTTTCCCGAAAGTGCAAATCTGCACTGATTTGTTTGTGCAAGCAAATCAGTTACTATTTTAGAGGCTGTTTTATCCTAGAGGCGGCGGCGAAGGAACGAATTGGTTTGCACCTCTGACCAAATCGCCGAATCGTCTTCAAGAAAGCGACCTAGTCCGCGACTCAGCCATTGTTTTCCAACAATTTGAAGACGAACTGAAACAATGGCCTCGAACTCAACCATGGACGATTTTGCTCCTCCCTCTGCTTTTCACGGCCCTCTGGTGACTGCTGCTCCTTTCAAGTTCGAAGGTTTGCATTTCAAGCGCTGGCGTCAGAAGATGGAGTTCTTCCTCACGATCAGGAAGGTGGTGGCTGCTCTGACTGCTGAAAAACCGCAGCTACCAGACAAGCCTGACGAGACTGATGCAGCAAAGATGGCATCATGGACTGAACAGTCAAAGCAACTGCAGACCTGGACTGAACAGGATTACTTATGCAAGAATTTTATACTGAATGGACTGAGCGATGATCTGTATGATTATTATAACTCAGATGAAAAGACGGCAAAGGAGATCTGGGAAGCACTAAAGAAGAAATATGACACAGAGGAGGCAGGGGCAAAGAAATACGCTGTAAGTCGCTACCTAAAGTATCAGATGACTGATGATAGATCGGTAGAGATGCAGTCTCATGAGCTTCAGAAAATAGCTCATGAGATCATCTCCGAAGGTATGGTCTTGGACGAACAATTTCAAATTGCTGTTATCATTGACAAATTACCCCCTAGCTGGAAAGATTTTAAGAACACTTTGCGACATAAGACTAAGGAATTTTCCTTAGAGAGCTTGATTTCACGCCTCCGTATTGAGGAGGAAGCACGCAAGCAAGACCAGAAAGAAGAGGTGCTGATTGTCAATAACAACAGCACTAAGAAGACCACTCCCGCTGTTCTGAAACCAAATCAGAAATCATTTAAGAATCAGAACAGGCGCAACAAACAGAATGGGAATCCGCAAGGAAACCCAAAAGGACAGCAGAAACCAGCCCAAAAGAATGACTCTGGACAGTTGTTTCTATGTTACAACTGTGGAAAACCAGGTCATATGGCACGAAAGTATCGGAACAGGCCAAGCTCTGCACCGCAGGCTAACCTGACTGAGGAGCCTCTTACGGCTATGGTTACTGAGATTCACCTTGTTGGTGGATCAGAGGGCTGGTGGGTAGATACTGGTGCTTCACGCTATGTATGCTATGATCGTGCCTTGTTCTCTACATACACGGCTGCTGAAAATCAGAAAGTGCTGTTGGGAGACTCTCACACCACTACAGTTGCGGGGATTGGAAACGTGGAACTCAAGTTCACCTCTGGAAAAACTGTAATTCTGAAAGATGTTATGCACACTCCAGAGATAAGAAAGAATCTGGTCTCTGGCTTCCTCCTTAATAAGGCTGGTTTCACTCAAGTTATTGGGGCTGATTTTTACACTCTTACTTATAAGGGAACTTTTGTGGGAAAGGGTTATGCTTGTGAGGGTATGTTTAAACTGAATGTTGAATCTAATAAAGTGACTACTTCTGCTTACATGTTGTGTGATTTTAATATCTGGCATTCTAGATTATGTCATGTTAATAATCGAATTATTCGTAATATGAGCACCCTAGATATGATACCTAAAATGATAGAATCTGAATCTGATAAATGTGAATTCTGTACACAAGCTAAAATCACAAAGAAACCTCACAAATCTGTTGATAGAGTTTTTGAACCATTAGACTTGATTCATTCTGACATATGTGAACTTGATGGCACTTTAACTAGACAGGGACATCGTTATTTTGTCACTTTTATTGATGACTGCTCTGATTTCACATATGTATATCTTATGAAAAATAAAAGTGATGCTTTTGACATGTTTAAAACATTCAAAACTGAGATTGAGAATCAAGCAAATAGAAAAATTAAGAGACTTCGTAGTGATAGAGGAACAGAATATGAATCTAATTCTATTCTGGATTTCTATAAACAACATGGTATAGTACATGAGAGAACTGCACCCTACTCACCTGAAATGAACGCTAAAGCAGAAAGGAAAAATAGGACCTTTACCGAGCTAGTAGTTGCCATATTATTAAATTCTGGTGCAGCAAAACATTGGTGGGGGGATATTTTATTGACTGTATGCTACGTTCTGAATAGAATCCCTAAATCTAAGAATAAAATTTCACCTTATGAAATTTTAAAGAATCATAAACCCAATGTCTCATACTTTAGAATTTGGGGTTGTTTAGCATATGTTCGCATTCCAGACCCTAAGAGAATAAAATTGGCAAGTAGAGCATATGAATGTGCATTTATAGGCTATGCTATTAATAGCAAAGCATATAGATTTTATGACCTTAATGCACATAATATAATTGAATCAAATGATGCCGACTTTTATGAAACTAAATTTCCTTTCAAATTAAGGAATAGTGGGTGCACTTCAAATATGCCTATTAGAACAGAACTTAATGAAAATTCTGAAGCTGAACCTAGAAGAAGTAAAAGAGCAAGAACCATAAAAGACTTTGGTTCATTTTTGTGCTTTTACTATTGAGGAGGATCCTATAAACCTCCAAGAAGCCTTATCTTCTTTAGATGCCGATTTCTGGCAAGAGGCTAAAAACGATGAGATGGATTCTTTAGAATCCAATAAGACTTGGCACTTGGTAGATTTACCCTCTGGTTGTAAGTCTATAGGCAGTAAATGGGTACTTAAAAAGAAATTAAAACCTGATGGCACTATAGATAAATATAAAGTACGACTAGTAGCTAAAGGTTTTAAACAAAAGGAAAATATAGACTTCTTTGACACTTTTTCACCTGTAACTAGAATAACATCCATTCGGGTATTAATCTCACTTGCTTCCATTCATAATTTACTTATACACCAAATGGATGTTAAAACTGCTTTTTTGAACGGTGAATTAGACGAAGAAATTTATATGGACCAGCCTGAAGGATTTGTAGTACATGGTCAAGAACATAAAGTATGTAAATTGGATAAATCATTATATGGTTTAAAATAAGCACCTAAACAATGGCATGAAAAATTTGATAACTTAATCATTTCAAATGGTTTTAAAGTTAATGAAAGTGACAAATGCATTTATTACAAATCTGAGAATGACATTTGCACTATTATATGCCTTTATGTAGATGACCTACTCATTTTTGGGTCAAATATTCATGCCATAAACTCAGTCAAATCCTTATTAAGTGTCAATTTTGATATGAAAGATCTAGGTGAAGCGAGTGTAATCCTTGGTATTAAGATTACTAGGTCAGAAAAGGGAATTTCTTTGGACCAATCTCATTACATTGAGAAGATACTAAAGAAATATAATTACTTTGACTGTAAACCTGCAAGTACGCCATATGATCACAGTGTAAAGTTATTTAAGAACACTGGTGAAGGTGTAAGACAGTCTGATTATGCGAGCATCATTGGCAGCCTTCGGTATGCCACTGATTGTACTAGACCCGACATTGCCTATGTCGTGGGATTATTGTGCAGGTTTACCAGTAGACCTAGTATAGAGCACTGGCAAGCTATTGAAAGGGTAATGAGATACCTTAAACGAACCATGAACCTTGGATTACATTATGAAAGGTTTCCAGCTGTACTTGAAGGATATTCTGATGCAGACTGGAATACCTTATCTGATGATTCTAAAGCGACCAGTGGCTACATATTTAGCATCGCTGGAGGAGCTGTTTCTTGGAAATCCAAGAAACAGACTATTTTGGCTCAGTCTACTATGGAGTCTGAGATGATAGCACTAGCTACAGCTAGTGAAGAGGCAGAATATTTGAGAAATCTGCTAGCTGAGATTCCCTTATGGGAAAAACCGATACCAGCAGTGTTGATACACTGCGATAGTACCGCGGCTATTGCAAAAGTTCAGAACCGTTACTATAACGGTAAGAGACGACAAATACGTCGTAAGCACAACACTGTTAGAGAACTACTTTCCACAGGTACCGTTAGAGTGGATTACGTACGTAGTGAGGAAAATTTGGCAGATCCTTTGACGAAAGGACTGTCCAGAGAGAAAGTCCATAACTCTTCTAAAAGAATGAGACTATTGCCCTTAGATTGTTGAGTCACGCACAATGGTAACCCGACCTAAATGACTGGAGATCCCAAGAACTAGGTTCAATGGGTAATAACAAGTTGTGTTGTGATATGAGTTGAACATGCTATTTAATAAACCAAGAAGCATGTATTCCTGAAGTGATTAGAGGATGAGTTAATAGAAACTCTTAATGAGATCTATACTCTATTTGGAGTGGAGTACCTACCTTCAGGAGTGCTCTTGATAGACTCACCTTTGTGAATGTGGAAATGTGGCCGTTTCCTATGGAGTTTGGGCAAAACTTCTAGAGCATTCACTAAACTGGGATAGACGTGCAGGGCCATAAATGCACGGGCTTATCTGATTGCACTATAGAAAAGGTTGTGTGTGGTTTGATGTCAGGAATAGAGTTCAAGACTACGTGTCACTCTAGTAAAAACTGAATCTTACTCACTATGCAAAGGTTCAAGTCCTTGGACACCTTTGTTTATGCACAATCTTATGTTTTTAAGAAACTGCTCGAAAATATTTTTAAAAATTCAAGTGGGGGATTGTTGGAAATGTTTTACAAACATTATGTGAATTATTAAAAATGATTGAATAAGTGTATGAATGGCTCCTATGTTTGAGTAGTCCCACATCATGGGATTATAGGGAAGAGGCAAGGATTTATACTTGTTTCTAAGAAGTCATGTTGGGGCCTTGGGCTCCCAATACATGCATTGTTGTGAGGAGGGAGACCATGCATCATGACCACCACACACGTGATCGCGACCGACCGACTCGACTCGACCCGACCCGGCCCGGTTCGGTTCGGGCTCGGGCTCGGGCTTGGGCTTGGGCTTTGTGGTGTAGGCACTTATATTTTTGGACCATAAAACTTAGTTGTTTTCGAACCGTTTTTTTATGGAAAAATTATTTTGCGCACCGATATTTATTCTGCAACGGAAAAGTTTTGCAACGGTAAAATAATTAATCCCCTCCGAAATTTTAGCAGATCCGATATTTTCTCCCAAAACCTAATTCTCGTTCTATATATACTATTTTATCTGAGACGAGAAAAACACCGAATTTTATATTCTCTTCTTCTCATCCGCCATTAAAACTTCTAAGAAATTTCGAGCAGTATTTTTCCCGAAAGTGCAAATCTGCACTGATTTGTTTGTGCAAGCAAATCAGTTACTATTTTAGAGGCTGTTTTATCCTAGAGGCGGCGGCGAAGGAACGAATTGGTTTGCACCTCTGACCAAATCGCTGAATCGTCTTCAAGAAAGCGACCTAGTCCGCGACTCAGCCATTGTTTTCCAACAGAAACTGATGTGGTTGACAGTGTTGAGTATTTGATGAGTGGAACTATGTTGTTGACAGTGATTGTTTGGAGAAGCACACTTGTGTATTGTATTGGAGATAAAGTTGAGATGAGAGTAGGATAGTACGCTGGTTTGGTAAGTGGTTGTATTGGTTTGAGAGTATGCACTGTTGAAGTGGTTGAAAGCTTGTATGCTTGGGTGACAAAACTTGGCAGTATGGTCGGACAGCGGTGGCTAGTGTTGAGGTTTGAAATGCAGTTTGATGGTATTTGTGAGTGAGTCGGAGACGGAGTGGTTGTTTGTGGTGAAGCAAGGAGTTGTATGGGGCTTCTGTGTAGGAGTAAAGGGAAGATTTTGGCAATGCACTTGTGAATGGAAGAC
Organism: Allium sativum; assembly: GCA_030737875.1. Lineage (NCBI taxonomy): Eukaryota > Viridiplantae > Streptophyta > Magnoliopsida > Asparagales > Amaryllidaceae > Allium > Allium sativum. The sequence continues at coordinate 115,541,759 of CM060909.1, forward strand.
AATGCAAGTGTGGATGCAGCAGGGATATACTATGCGCGGTGATGGAATGGTTTGCTGAGTGTGGAAGGCACGAGCGCGTTTGCACGTCAGTTTGATGGTGGCCTGGACTTGGTAGTTTGCATGTTGGCAAGGAATGGTCGGGGGAAGGGGTACTGTAATTTGTTGAATGTCTTCGAGCAGTGGAGGGTGGTTTGACAGTGGCAGTGAAGGGAAGAAATTATGGTTTGTGATGGAGTTTTGGCACGGGGATTAAGGGTAGGCTTGGTTGTGTTTGAAATGGCTCAGCTACTCTAAATGAAATGTGCACAGCAGAGATGGAAAACTGAAAATAAAAACAGTTTGTTGTAGCACACACAGTGAAGCAGAGATGACTTAAGAAGCTTTTGTATTCTCTTCAGTAAATGTACTCAGTAATCAGAAATTGAAAGCAATTTTATATATGTTCAATGCTGTGGAAATTCTGTGTAATGAAAACAAGTGAACAGGTGCCAATTCAGACAACCAACACTTTTTTTTAAACAAAAAATTGTATGTGCAAATGACTAAAACAATGCAAATTAAAACAATGAAAACAAACAGAGAATAAAAGATCAAAGGGAAAATGACTAAAACAATGCAAGCACACAATACTAATTAACAGTGAACAGAAAATGAAAACTAAACACCACACTATGAAAATGCAAACTAAACAGTTCAAACAGAAGAAGTAACATAATTCTGTCTTCTTCTTCTTCTTCTTTTTTTTTTTTTTTTGAAAGAAAAGAAAATGGGAAAACAAATTGCAAATGCAACAATTCAACAACTAACGCAACAAACAATAAACAAACACAAATGCAATGAACCTTTTTTTGTTAGAGAACAACACAAATGCAAAATCTAACAAACTAATTACTATTATTTTTTTAGAAAAAAAAAGAAACGAAAATGAACAAACACACACAAACAAAAGTGAAATCAAACAAAACACAATCTTTTTTTCTTTTTCATTTTTAAAGAAAAACAACAAAAAAGAAAATTAAGTCGAATAATAAAATCAAAATTAAATTCTTTCCCCGGCAACGGCACTAAAAACTTATTCGACGACGAATATTCTATTAATTAGAAAATCGTCGCGAAGTGTAATAAACCGTAAGCGCACGGCGTACACTTGTAGCACGTTAGCGAGTACGAGTCGATCCACGGGAAAATAAGTAATTCTAGAATTTATTCAATCAAATTAAACCAAATTCGAGTGAAATTTTAACTACAACTACAACTAAACTAACAAAATAAGATAGATAAAAACTAATAGATAAAATGACAACTTAGGAATAAATCCGCTCTCTAGATCACATGAAACAACATAAAATGAAACCATGTTTTTTTTTATCATTTGTGAATTTAGTTGATATGACTATTATAAGTATAGCTTATTCATGCTATTAATTAGCACAACATAAACTATCAAACTATAACATACCCACTAAATCACCTTACTAGTTCTAATAAAAAATGAACAAGTTGAAATAGAAATATACTTTAAGCATGACCTATGAACTATTAATTAGAACTATAGACCATCAAATTTTTATTTCAACCTCCACTTAATCACCATCATCGTATGTAGATGAAGAGCTAATTAGTGAACATATGACTAAGCATAGCCTATTTGGTGTTAACAATATATGCTATTAAATTCAATAATGAACACAAAACCAATATTATCAATATGACATGAAGCACAAAAAAAGAGCATGAATAAACAAATTACGTTGCATTTACATAATCAAGAGAGCTTCATTACCCCGAAGTTGAAAGAGATTAGCCTCTAATGTATGTAATTATGACAACAAAGATAGATTGCAACATTAAAAATAAAGGAAAAAGAGATAACTAATTAACAAAAATAAACTAAACTACTTGCATAAAATAAAACTACACTAATGCATAAAATAAAACTACACTAATGTATAAAGTAAATAACCAGAACTAAATGAACAAGAAATTAACTTACATTAACAAGAAAATTACATAAGAGGGAAATGGCTAAGAAGCCATGAAAGAAAGAAGGAACTTTGGTTTTTGATCCTACAAACTAACTAAAAAAAGAGGATTTATACATAAACATAAAAGGGGTATTTATACATGTTCTAAACCCTAAAACCCTAATCACTTTTGTTGGGGACTAGGGGTGGCAATTAGACCAGACCCGATGGACCCGGACCCGACCCGGCGGGTCTCGGTTCTAGGTGGGTCGGGTTTTGTTGGGTCTAAACTATACATTTCAAAAATCTGGACCCGATCTGAGCTTCGGTTGGGTCGGGTCGGGTCGGTTCAGGTCCGATCGAATAATAACACTAAAAATACATATATTTCAATGTTTTTTGGTCGGGTCTTTCGGGTCGGGTTTATGCGGGTCGGGTTTGATCGGGTCTTGATGGTATTTTTCATCGCCTAGACCCAACCCGAGACCCATCGAGTTCGGTTCAGGTTCGGGTCTTTTCGGACCGGTTCGGTTCGGGCTTCAGTTTTCGATTCTAATTGCCATCCCTATTGGGGACTACCAAAAATACCCCTTCATGAAGCTTCCATTTGTTTTTTGCTACTAATAATTCACTAAAATTGTATGAAGCTTTCTTTTGTCTCCACTTGCTAATATATTAGCCTCTAATTGTACCATTAGGGAAGGGGAGATAATGGGCAGGTGGGTTCCTCCAGTAAGTAGTGAGTGAATTAATTCCATCTCCAATTCTTTGTATCCACTTTGTACATGTATATCTCTATGTAAACTTCATGTGGATTCTTCATTTTTGCTCCAAAATTCCTACATGACACATGAAAATGAACAAGTAAATTTTATAAAAAATAAATACATGCTCATATGACCGTTTTGGCCCAATATGAAGATGAATGCATGGTAATTTGAGAATTTTGGGTTTTTGGTTTAAACATGTAAAAATAGCCCAATATGTTATTTATTAAATTAAAACAAGAATAAATATGTGAATATAAATGTGCAAATTTACTTGCACATCATATATATATATATATATATATATATACACACACAAACACATATGTATGTATGTATGCACAAAATAACTTTATTCTTCTCAAAATGGCGGAATATCTCCCGCCTAATCCAAATCTAAATCATAATCCTACCTCAAATCAATCGTTTCAGATGTCGTCCGACGTCGAGAATGATTTACGTGCATCATTTGATTCAGATGCGTCCTCTCTACAGTTTGTGAAACCAACAGATAATCATGTTTTCATTTCGGAAGAAACTTTTAAGGCTTCAGCAGATTCATGGTTGAATATTGTTGCACTTCATCCTGTGGATTGCAAGCTTACTATCTTTAAACTGAAGGAGTATATTGGTAAAGTTTGGAATCCTAGAGGTAATTTTTTAATACATATTGCTCCTGGATTTCACTATACAGTTCAATTTGAGGATGTGTCAGATTGTTTACAAGTGCTTAAAACATCAATGTATTCGTTTTTTGGAAGATTATTAATGGAGTTTAAATGGTTTCCTGGAAACGATTTTGATAGTTTTACTGCTAATAAGGTTCAGATCTGGGTGAAACTATGTAATCTGGAAATGGAGTTCTTGTCGAATAGGGCTTTTTCTTCGATTGTTAGTTTTATTGGAGATCCAATCAGAGTTGATGATTATACTATTAGTAAGAAAATTACTAAATATGCTAGAATTATTATTGGTATAGTTTTGGAGTCCAAGCTAGTTGATAAAATTCCTCTTTTAATGCATAATGGTATCTCGAAAGTAGTTGATGTGGAGTATGAGTTTGTTCCTTTCAAATATGAGAAATGTAAGAGATTTGAACATAGATCAAATGTTCATGATATAGATAATGAACCTACTTGGACTTCAAATCAAGCAAATGAGGCTATCTGTTTGAATGTTGAAAGTTATGCAGGTAATGAGCAATTTGATATAAATGAAAGAGAGAAAGAGGTTGTTAATGAGGATTTGGACTTCCTGAATGTAGAGCTCCCGAAGGATATACTTCTAGGTGATTTGAATCATATTGCTGACAGTATAAAGGATAATAATACAGAAGAAGCCAACGTTGATGTTTCTGATGGGGTTTTTGTAAATAAGGAATATCTTGCTCAGTTGAAGGGTAAAAGCAAAGTTACAGCTGTTGCTCCTAAAAGGCCTTTAAGGAGCAATCTGGTTATTAAATGACATTCATGTCATGGAACATCAGAGAGATGAATTCACCTCAAAGAATGGGTGATATTTTATCCCTTATGCCGAAATTCAAACCAACTTTTGTTGGTCTGATAGAGAATAAGTTAAATAATAGCAATATAGGGAGGTTTAGTAGATTAATGCCTAGGAATTGGGAGTTCTTGCCACAAGGTAGTGAAAGTTTTTCTAGTAGAATCTTTTTATTATGGAATTCAGAAGTCAGGTCTATTGACGTGTTTTCTTCTTCTAACCAACATGTAACAGTTCAGGCTATTAACTCTAGGGGTTTTGCTTTATATGTTACAATAGTACATGCAAGCAATTTTTTCCAGGAGAGACAAGCTCTGTGGAAGCATATAATTCAGGAATCAGGATTCATTAATGAAGAATGGGTGTTAATGAGTGACTTTAATAATTCTTCTTCTCATTTAGACAAGAAAGGAGGGCTTTCTGTTCCTTTTCAGCATATTAGAGCTATTAACAATTGTATATCTCAATCTGTTTTATTTGAAGTGAAGGATTTAGGATTTAACTATAGTTGGAGGAAGAGAGGTATGACAAATAATATTGATAAATTTTTTATCAATTATATATGTCTGCAGAAATTTACTGAGTTGAAAGCTTTGTCAGCGTCACAATTATCGAGTGATCACAATCCATTATTATTGGAATTAATTCCTACTGCTTCATCCAAGGGCTTACCATTCAGGTACTTTAATGATTGGCATGCTAAGCCTGGTTGTGCTGGTTGTTTTCAAAGAGATTTTCGTATTAATGTTGGGGGATTTGCTAGTTATGGTTTCATGAAGAAACTTAATTTTTGCAAGTTGGAGTTTAAGAAATGGAATAAATTAAGGCCACGAGACGATGCAATGCTCCAAGATGCTAAAGCTTCTTTTAAAGATAGGGAAGTTGCTTCGGATGCAGATCCTAAAAACTTGGAGTTGTATGAGAGTATGTTAGAAGCTAAAAGAGTTTTGTATATGCAAAAGCAGATTTATTATATGAATGTAACGAAAAAAGAAAAAATCTCTTGGCTTCAGGATGGGGATACCAATTCTAGTTTTTTTCATTCAAAGATGTCAACTAGTAAGTATACAAATCATTTGAAGGCTTTAATCAATGCTGAAAGGGAATTAATTTTTAAACCTGAAGAAGTAGTGAATGAAGCAGTAGCATATTATACTGAGTTGTTCAATGGAGTAGTGATAAAGGAGTTTCCATCATTTCAATCTTTATCCACTATAAATGAACATGGTAATCAGTCTCTTCTTAAACCAATTTCTTTAGATGAAATAAAGAAAGCAGTGGATTCTATTCATGATAATACAAGTCCTGAGCCAGATGGATTCAATTCAATGTTTTTTAAAATACATTGGGAGGAGATTAAAGATGATTTGGCTGCTGCTATGCAAGATATATTTGAATCAGGGAAATTACCAAAAGATATTAATCATACTTTTGTTACGTTAATACCTAAAGTTGATAGACCTTCTAAAATTGCACATTATCATCAAATTTCATGTTGCAACTTATGTTATAAAGTATTTAGTAAAATACTTTGTAATAGGATGAAATGGTTTCTACCTCATTTAGTTTCTTCAAACCAATGTGCATTTATTCCATCTCGATATATTGGCGATAATATTCTCATGGCTCATGAATTATTGAGGGATTTCAAAAAACTAGGAATTAATAAAAATGTGTGTGAAAGTGGATCTACATAAGGCATATGATAAGATCTCCAAAGAATTTATTTGCCATATAATGTTAAATATGGGTTTTCCTATACATTTCATAAATATCATATATGAGTGTATTTCTACACCCACTTTTTCCATCTTGATTCAAGGGATGCCGAGGGGTTTTATTTCTTCAAATAGGGGTATATGATAAGGAGATCCTTTATCCCCTTATTTATTCTCTTTGGCAATGGAATATTTTACCTTTTGTATGAATGGGGTGACTTTGCAAAGCAGATTTTTTTTCCTATTCATAGAAATGAGCCTGTAGTGACACATCTCCTGTATGCAGACGACCTTATGGTGTTTGGGAAGAATTATGTTGTATGTGCTAATGCTTTTAGGGAGAATTTTGAGAAGTTAAAGCAGTACAGTGGTTTAATAGTGAGTGAGATGAAAACTAAAGTGCATTTCAGTACTTTTGCTAAAAATATTGGTGGTATTTTAGATGTACTTGGTTTTCAATCTGATCAGTTACCGGCTAAATATCTTGGTGTGCCAATTTCTTCAAATTATATACACTATAATGATTGCCAAAGCCTGTTACATGGAATTCAGAGTAAATTACAGTCGTGGGATGTCAAATTCTTGAGCTTTGCTGGAAAAGATGAACTCATACAATCTGTGATTACCCCCCACTGTTCTGTATTGGTTGTTTGTATATCAGTTGCCTGAGCTTGTTCTAGATAAATTAAACACAATGTGTGCTGATTTTTTTTGGGGTGGTTCTGCACATAAAGTCAGTTGGAGTAAGTTGTGTATACCTACGAAGGAAGGAGGTATAGGATTGAAGTTGTTTTCTAAATTGAAAAAGGCAGCTTGTATAAAGCTTATGTGGATATTTTTGACTTCATCCTCATTATGGAGTAAATGGACAAGGTCGAAGTATTGTGATGGGAAGCATTTCTAGTGCATGGATATTGATAATAATGCTTCTAGTACTTGGAAGGCAATTTTGAGCCCAAGGTCATCTGGAAAGCAGTTTTTAAATAAAGTGATAGTTACATGGGCTTCTACCTCATTATGGTTTTATCCTTGGATCAATTGTAAGTGTTTGATTAACATGCTTGTTTTTTCTAAGTTCAGTTCAGTGGGTAATGTTGGAGATCTTGTTTCATCCATTGTAGTGGATGGTGGTTTGAACAGTGGGTTACATCCTGCAACTAGAGAGGTCCAACATCAAATCAGTGAAGTTCAAATGAATGTATCAGCACTGGAAGATTATTTTGAATGGTGTGAAGGTGGGGATTTTACTTATCATAAGGCATGGGACAAGGTTAGAAGGAGGAATACTGGAGCTGCATTTCACAAAGTTATTTGGCATGCTAAGATTGCAAAGAAAATGTCTTTTATCACTTACTTGGCAACAAATAACAGGTTATATACTGAAGATCATATGAGAAGCTTTGGGGTGATTGAAGAAAATTGTCGTTGTTTATGTGGGGAGTCTGAAGAATCAGTACACCATCTATTTTTCAAATGTATATATTCTGAATTCATATGGAAGTATATTGCAAGTAAGCTTGGCATAGTAGCAGGTAATTCAAGTGTGTTAGAAGATGAAGCGGTTAAAATTATGAATGGATTCAAAGAGAAGGACCAGACTTTGGACTTGGCTTGTGCAGCGTTCACTTGTCTGTATATCAAATCTGGATGGAAAGAAATGCACAGATTTTTAATAATAAGCGTATTTCTAAAGAGATTAGATTGAGTATGATAGAGAGATAAGTTTGGTTTTTGGTGAATAACAATGGTTCTAAAACAAAGCAGAATCGATGGAAGACCGAGTTACTGAGAAGATGGGGTGTGGAGCTTGTGGATATAGGGTGAATAGTTTTGGTTTTCTTAAATTTTACTGTAATGATTGGTATAGATGTTTTGTTTTACGTGATTGAATGAAGAGATGTGTGTTAATATATGGAGTTTATATGTGCTCTTTTTCCTTATATCGCACCCATTTAGGTTAGGGAGGATATAAGGTTTTGATTAGGCATATAAACAAAGTATATGATTGGTATTTGCAATAAAGAATATCAATTTCCAAAAAAAAAAATATGCACAAAATAAATCAAATTAAAATAAAATAGGAATGTTTAAGGAGTTACAAGTATTAGACAAGAAATAAAAAAGGACTGGTATAATAAGGATATTTCATTGTTAATTAATGTCTTCAAAAAATTATGGCTTTATGGTTCGTAAACGACATTAATTATTATCAATAGAAATAAATGATATTTTAGGGGTTAATTAGTGCCTAGGAAAATATAACCGTTATGGTCATAAATGGAAATAACCTTATTAAATAGAAATAAATGAAATAAAAAGGGATTAATGGGTATTGGTTGTCGTTTTAGGTACTAAGTCCAACAAGGAAACAATTAAATAAAAATCCTAGGATAGGAAGGATATAACTTTCCTTATTTTATACTAATTTGTCTAGAATTAATAATCAAAAGTTAGAATTGGACTTAGTATGTTAATGATGCGAGGTCAGTTGCCTTATTCAACAAAAGTCTGCAATATCCAATAGTCGAATATATGTCCAACTGATGTGAGACATCATTAACCATAGGAACCCGTGACGATAGAGGTTTGCGTTAGCAAAGTATTTCCGTAAGGAGAAACTAAACCGAAATAACTTAATAACGTGGCCTGCTTAAGGGATTAAGGTCTTAAGTGGTGAGATCCACCAATAAAAAGGTATTAAGTGATCGCGTAGCCCACCTCCCATAGATGAAAGCATTAAAGGCTAATTGGGTACGAGTTCGATAAATTTCACGAATAGTCCGCTTCCTTGGGTCTTAAGTGGCTTGGGTCGAGGGGTCCACTTGGGAATAGGGCTTAAAATGTTTGATACGGTACTACCATAGGACTACCTATCGTACGAGAAGTATTAAGCGACTAGAAGATTATCCAATAAGGTCAGCTACATAGTAACGAGGGGGCCAAACCACGTTTTTTGGGATGACTTATTTTTTTATGGTTTGACAAAGAAAAGTTTTAATATGGAAGACACTTTTAATTTTTGAAAGAAAAATGAAAAGAAAAGGCCAAACCACACATTTAAATCATGGCGTAGGCCAAGGGTTAGTACCTAGGGAAGGCGGGAAATATTTTGAGACTGTGAAGTAAATAACAAGGAATATTTTGAAAATAGGGGTAAGTTCGCATAGAATGCGTAAGCATTATAGAGCCTAGGTTGTTACTTGGAAAAGACTGTTAGTACACATCAAGGACTAGTGGTGACGACTAGATGGTAAAGAGTAAGTAAGTTTTTAGATCCTTTGGTTTGGACTTTTCTTTGTCGGAGGGGACATGCTCCTAGGATATTTAGCCCTTGGTAGTAGCTATATTGAATGCTTGTTTTCCTGTTTTAGTTGAATAATTGGAAGGCTTATTTGAAACTGAAGTTAGATCAGTGGATTAAGCTAAATAAGCTAAGAAAGGAGTAATGACATAACTAAAAAGAAAACAACAACCCGTAAAACAACAAACATGACAGTTGAAAAAAATGGATTATTCTAAAGTAAGTTGGAAAAGAAATTCAACAACAAAGAAAATTTTCTTATATGGACTGTGCTTGGATAGGAAATACGGAATCTTTGTTTAATAGTTGCATAAAAATCTAGGTACAGTTAGAAAAGGTACATAAATGAAAAACGAAAGAAGTGAAGTTTTCCATTTTCCACTTTTTTATAACATAAGAAATCAAATTCAGAAAATTAGATTTTTCTGTAATTCGCAAATTTAAAGTTGTTTGGTAGGCTTTGAATGCAAAAATTGGATGAACTACATTCTTGCTTTGTAAGAGTGTAGGAAAAATTAGATGAAAAAGTATCTTGATTTTCAAAATATTGCATTCATGTAGAAATTGCCAGTATATTTAGGATGTGTGCATCATGTTTTCAAAAGATTTTCAAGAAAAATTTGCATTCATTTTGAAGGTACCGCTCAGGCATTATTTTATTCTTGTATAATATGTTGAATTACACTTTGCACAAGTGCGCAAATGGTTGCAAAATTGGATGTACACATGATGGTTGTAAATTATGTGAGGAATTACTTAATTTTACCCTTACTAAATTTCAGAAACGAAATTTCCTAAGGGTGGGAGAATGTAACACCCCGCATTTTTAAATTAAATAATAAAATAAAATTTGAAAAGCATCAGAATTTGGTCACCGAATTAGCGGCATTGTATCCGTGGCGATTTTCTGATCAATTTATACCTACGGTTTGTAGGAAACAAATTTAAAATGAAAAAGATATCTTTAAATAAAATTTTACAACAAACATGAAAAGAAGATATAAGAAAAGAATAATGACCACCATTGTTTCTAGTCTTGTTAACAAAAGCATATGTAGCTCAGTTGGTAAAGACATGTCTCTCCCAAGTGAGTAGTGCAGGTTAGTGTCCCGCTGGCGCCATATTTTTATTTTAAAGCAACGACTAAAATAATACATATTTTAAGAAGAAAATATGCATAAATGCACATATATGAAAAACTATACATAAAGGTGAGAATTAAAATATATGTATACATGCATATGTAAATATATGCTTATGTATGTGCAAAAATACATACATATGAAAGAGAAATCAAAAATAAACCCGCAGTCAATGAAAATAGGTAAGAAATAAATAACGTCATAACGCCGTTTGAATTTTGAAAATGAAATAAAAGTTGCACGTATATATATATATATATATATATATATATATATATATATATACGCACAAATTTAAATGTTGAGATAAAATGTGCGTGTTAAGAGCAGAATATAATCAATGCATAATAAATGGAAAATGGAGAAGAATTAAGTCGTCTTTGAATTAGAGTGCATAAAAAGGAATAAAATTAGCGTCATTAGTTGCATTGATTAATGGGCAAGTAACAGAAAGATTGCATGCATATAAACACTCATAGATTTGAAATTCAAACTTGATTATGGTTTATAGATAAAAGTAATAAAATAAATTAAGAGAAGAATATTTAGCAAGTAATTAAACTGATTAATTAAAACATTAAGTGCAACAATTACAACGGACCCAGATGGGTCGACCTGCTGGTGCCTGGGTCGACCTATGGGTCGACCCGAGCATTGTCCACGCGTGTTTTGTGATGCGCAATTTATGATGTGTGCAGTTCAGATTTTTGTAAATTAAATGCTATGGACCAGACCTTCCTAGTCCACCTATAAATAGGCTAGTAGGGCCTAGCTTTCATCTCATATTTTCTATGATGCTACCTAGGCTCTGCCATTTTATTTCCTCTCCAAACCTTTTCAGAAAATAAAATATTAGTACTTAGGGATTCTAATTCAAAGTTTGAAGATAAGAGATATGAATTTACAACATAGGTGTCTAGAATTCTAATCAACGTGAGGTAAGTTCTTGAATTTGATCTGTTTAGGTTTCTTCCTTTCTTCCCCTCTTCTTTTAGTATCAAATTTGTGAATCCATGGTTATTTGGATAATAGATTCAGTTGGGAAAGCCATGAAATAACAGATCTGGATCAGATTCAAGGATTGGAAAGATGTTAGGTGAGTGGAATTAAATTGTACCTTTTTAAATAATGGTATAATTACCGTTTAGATTCCCCATCATTCTTAACATGTTAATTAATTGTAAATTGTGATATTTGCGGTATAATTCATTTTCAGTTATGTTAGTAGTATTACTGTTGTATAGATCTATTCTATGAACTTGTTAATTGGATTAAAAATCACTGTAATACTAAAATTGTGGAATTTGCAATAAAAAGTGAATATGTTACAGAAAATGTTGTTAATGCCAAACTGGGTATTGTAAATCAAATTACAGTGAAATTTGGAATATTAGAAAAAAAGAATAGATAGACATAACTTGTATGTAAAATTTACAGTAATTGTTAAATTGTAGATAACCACATTAAGACACAAGGTTAAGTTCAACTTGTGGTGGAAGCCTGCCTGGAACCGCCCGACAAATCCAGCATCCACAAGTGGTTAACTTAATGTGGGAGGTCTAGTGCTTAAACATATATAAAAATATATGCATATAACATACAATAATTAAATAAATAAATAAACTAGTACTGTCTGTTGGTGCAAAACAAAATGGAGATATTTTGAGAAGCAATAAAATATTCATTGTCGTATAATGTTTTAGGGAACTATGAACGTTAGGTTCATAAGTGACATTAATTGTAAATAATAGAATTAAATGGTACATACCAGACAGTAAAGAAATGGAAGTTATAGCAGTAAAAATTTGGTTAAAAAGGGAAAATGTGATGAACGGGGAATAAAACCTATTATAATAAATTACATTAATGTGAATGCAATATAATAGGTAGGCTTGTCCTAGGGACAAGTGCAAATTATAACATAGGTTATAATAAATGAAAAGGAAATTTATTAATAAACCTTAGTTAAGAAGAACTAAGTTAATAAGTAAACAACAACAAGTTGTAAATGGCAGTGTAAGACGAGATTATGGTTAAATAAGAAAGAATGTGGTAGACTTATGAAATGAAATAAGTTATATTTAATCATATATATATATATATATATATGTGTGTGTGTGTGTGTGTGTGTGTGTATACTAAGCAACATGTTCACAAAATACATGTGGATTGAGATAAGATATACTTAATTATATATTAAGTAAAACACGTATTGGAACTTGTAAACATGTAATCGACAGTAAATGACATGAAAAAGGGATTGTATATTACCTTCATTAATTACAATACAGGATAAAGGGCTGTAGATTGTTGTCGTTAAAATAAGCGCAATTAAAAGATTAGATATATGGTCTAATAACACGTTTGCGTGATGCGCTTGGACCAGTCCGCACGAACAATGGTGAAGAACCCAATGCGGCAGATCATCGGGGTTGTTTAGAGACACGGGAGGAGCATGTCCACTTGATTACTCGGCTCAACATGCGACTTGATTTCTTAGAGGGACTGGAGGGAAGCACGCGACTTCCGAGGGACGTGGTAGGGTACTCCGTGGTGGTCCTCTGTGTGGTACATGCTCAGGATGTACTCGCAGAGGTAAGAGTCTGCACGTTACGACCCAAGGCGATATGCCTTGATTGCAAAAGTAGCTTTGCAGTTAGAAGGCTGTGGCGGTATGACATTAAGGTGATTCAGCGATCGCCTCGGCAAGAGACTGGGTCAGGACCAACACAGGATAGTAGATCGTTGAATACCCATCATCGATAGTCAATGGGATGAGGAAAGACTAGAGCTAAAACCATGATACCATCAATCTTTCACTATCGAGGCACGTGGTTGAGGGACACGCCAACTGGATGTTTAGATTGTTTGTTAGGGGCACGCCACTTAGCTCTTGTAGTCTTTACTAGTTGAGGGAGGGGCCTGAGTGGGGACATAGCCACCGTGAAAAGCAGACCATACTGAATATTTGTATTTCGAGGTCCTTAAAGGCGGGCCTGTACAGATGTAAAAAAGCTCACGACTGAGTTCCGTGCATTGGATGAAGCCCCATTACGGGACTCGGGTTATAGTAGACAGAACGTACATGTAAGGGGTCTAGGTATATGCACACCGCACTGTGTGGTGTATCTTAGACGTTAGGGCACTACTCTGTGCGCTTGCGTGGCACAATGAGGAGGGTTCTACACGGCAACGTAGCGTTATGATTTTCCGTACGTCGTTCGATGTAGGATACACTTCTATGGCATGACGGTGGGAACCATGCGAGGAGGATACTATGGGAAGTACCATAATACACAGGGGTAGCTACATATGTACTATATTAGGTTAATCTACTGGGATGTAGATGGGTACGACGTGTGTGTAAAGCCTTGAGTGTTATTAACCCAAAATAACCTAATAAACAATAAAATGTAATTGAACGGTATATGTAGGGTTATTTTAGAATGTGTAATTTAATTCCAGTCACCAGAACTTGTGTTCGGACCTCCTCCTCATAACATACCCGCAGGTTAGGCTTTTGGCAGAGATATGATAGCTTTGGATACTGGTTAGGCAGTATTATTACTTTGGTAAGGCGATATTTGATTATATTATATTTTATTCCATTCCGCTGTGAGATGTTTTCTAAGCTATGATATATTTTGTATCTCTGTCTTTTCTGCAGGATACCAGACAAACCAACTCGAGTTTCGATAGATGGAATTTTTGAAAAAATGTCGATCTGCTGAAATTTGAGTTGTTACAATGCTCTATCCAAATTTTGAACTCGTTTCGACATTCATAACATTTTCAAAATCATTGCTCAATTATTCACCGTTCAGACATTTATTCATATTGTTAAATTTATACATCAAATATATTATTATACGAATGTCCGAACAAGCTCAAATTTTGGATAGATCATTATATATATATATGGATTGGAGATGTACAAATTCTCGTTGGATTTGGATCGCCGTAGCTCACGGTAGGGTAGGGGCACAACAGGGGGTGCCCCCGATCGCTCCTCTCTCTCTCTCTCTATATATATATATATATATGTATATGTATATATATATATGTATATATATGTATATGTATATACACATAGAAAAATGAACCTATTACAACGGTGGAAAACCATTGTAATATACATTTTACAACGGTGGGCTAACCGTCCTGTATTAAGTAATTGTAATAGACTAAAATCTTTTACAACTTTTTTGCACCGTTGCAACACCGTTGTAATATGTATATTTTACAACTTTTTTCCGCCGTTATAATAAACTTTATTACAACAGTTATGCACCGTTGTAATAATATCTGCTACAACTTTTATGCACCGTTGTGATTGACAGTTGTGTTTTAAAAAAAATAAACATCTTTTGCAGCTAAAATGAACAATACACTAAATATAGCGATACTCCATAAGCAAAACAAATATTATAGTTATTTGCAAACTAATTTATTTAAATACTCAAATTTTCAATATTACATACAATAATTTTTAGAAAATATTTAGCGTATTATTACATGATCATATACTAACTTGCAAGCTTGACATCAAACAACAATGACACAGAAAAAACACTTCCGAACAAACAGGCTTAAAAACATGACATGAGAGACTCACTTGCAACACCATTAAGTTGAGTTCCTTGATTTGAAACTAAGAGGAGGCAAGCTGCCAATTGAAGCTGATGCATCAAGAAATCCAAAAGATAATTACTTCATCTCAAGTCACCCCAATAGCATAAGAACCACAACTTCAACATAGTAACACTACAGACCAATACACATCAACCAGAGAAACACCTGGCCTTAAACAAGTCGACACACCAAGCATAGGGGATAACGCAGCAACACTTCGAAGTTACAAACACTGTAATAAGCTCATGTGCCATACTTGAAAATTTTCATTAAAAGAAGAAACAAGAACTGTTATCTTCACCTTTGGGGTAGAATTCCGCCAAAAGAGATTCCTCGCTTGTCATCAAGTTCACAAATGCTTTGGGTAGTGCGTTTGAGCTATAAATAAAAACAAATAATTAGTACATTGTTTTTTGTTGAATTATTAATAATCAATAACAGCATAACTGAACTAAGTGTCAAAACTTCTGCATAACACATGATATGGGATGAATAATATTATGAGGTAGAGATTCAATAATGAGAGAAATGAATACCGCATGGAAATTGTATTTTGAGCTCAATTTTTTTTTATGAATCAAGTTTTAAACTAAATTCAAAAAACTTATTTTTTTTCTATCTTCCTAATATAATTGTGGACTTTTGCGGATAAACCGCATAACAACTTTTAACATTACTATTGATGATCAATAAACTTACTTACATATGAAGTTATACATAGTTTTTTTAAAACATAAAAAGTGTTCTACAAATCTCCCAATTTACCATTTTGATTTCTAAATGTGGTGTTTGGATTACTGCTTGGTTTATTTGTCAATATAGCATGTTTTGAAAGTAAGAAATTGCATATGTTATGGCAATGGCAAGAATGTAGAACCATCTGCTTAGTCAAAACAAATTTTTTTATATAGAATGTTAAATATTGAACCAACACAAAAAAAGCGATTCAAACCCCTCTGCAGTCAAATGTTAAGTGTAACTTAACATTAGCATTGCCAAGAAAATAAATATATCTGCATGCAACAATGAAAATAATATTGATATAGACTATATATAATCAAAAGGGGAAACTGTGTATGCTATATCCAACTCAATAGAACTAAAATGTAGAACTCAACAAACACAAACTGATTTTTTAAAGGCATATAGCTAAGAAATGCGAGTAATAAATGGGTTTCTAAAGTTGTATAAAAAAAAACGATATTCTAAATCTGGTACAATATTGCCAGTAGTACATATAGCTGATTGCAAAAGTCGGTTCATTCCAACAAATGATTTGGAAGAACCCATAGCCTTACCGATCCAGAGTTAAATTGGATCACAAAAATTGTAAACTGTACGAGTCTATTTCAGAATGAATTGATTGCGGCTTCAATTTAAACATCCAATTGAAACTTAAGACTAACAATGATGAATTTGGCCTTCAGAATCAAGCCAACAAAGAAGTGGCAAGGCAGTTCAACAATTTAAGCATGTATGGTTGGGATACAAAAAAAATAGCGTGCAGAAAAATGATGACAGCAGGTAAAGCAAAGGCAAAGCCACAGCAGCCCGAGGTCACGGTTTACGGAATACACAAACACTCAATCCGACTATTTTAATTAAGTTTCCTATTGCAATTAAATTTCTTGAATTAAGCAAATCGTAAGTCGAAACTTACTTGCAACGAAGGACAGAAACAGCGGAACAATGAATAAGGGTGCAAGCGATGGCCGCGGGTTGCTCGAAACTCGGATTGCAGGTAGTTGGAGCAAGCTTGGTGGTGTCGGACGGTGAGCGGTGCGATGGCTCAGCGGAAGGCTACAGTCGGTGGCGCCGGTTGAAGGATGGAGCGGTGACGGTGAACAGCGACGAGATGGATGCGAGTTTTTAGGGGAAGAGGCGGAGAGCGATGCAACTCGACAGAAGGAAGATAGAGGCGAAATCGGTGAAGAAGGCAGAGACCGATTCAATTTGAGAGGCCTCCATGGATAATCGGATTTCGGTGGCCAGGATTTCAATTTAGGGATTTTGGGGATAAAATGGGAATTGGCTGAGACAAAAAAAGAGGAACGATAAATAAAAGAACAAAGAAATATAAGGGGCGCGTTGAAAACAAAACTAGGGCATGCGTGAATTTTAAAATTTGAGTAAGAGGGAAATTTTCTTATGTTGGAGCCAAAATTTTCAGTATGGCGGCAAAATTTTAAGTTTTGATTTGGTTGTTCTGAACGTGTATTATAGGTTAATTAAATGTTGTTTTAAAGGTATATATGGAAAAATTTCAATACGAAAGAAAGTGGACTGCTAATCTCATAACCTAATTATTATTTCAAAAGTTATTTAATATGGTAAGTTAAATAATATATAATAACTGTTTGTTAATTTTATGATTTTTCTTTTCTTTATTTTATGAAAAAATGTATTAAAATATTATACAAATTGCTTGAAATTTTTATTAAAATATTTAATAGTAATTTTTAATTATTTAACTTTTACTTCTTAATTAGTGATTCTTAGTTCTTATTTACTGATTACTAATATTAATTATTCATTACTAAAAACTAATTTTTATTTATTGACCTTTAATAATAATAAATAATTATTATATAGCGAAAAGAAATTATTAATATTAGTTATTACATATTTTCAAATAAACTATTTATTATTATTAAACAATAGTTATTGAGTATTAATATTTTTATTAATTATCAAATTTTTATTAATTATTAATATGGTCTTTTTGTTGTAATGTAGTCATATATTACAACAGTCAAAAATTAAAAGTTGTGATAGGCTTTTATTACAACTGTCAGAATAACACAGTTGTTAAAAATAAGTTTATTACAACTTTTCTGGAAAAAAGTTGTAAAAAACATTTATTACAACGGTGCTTTTACCACCATTGTAAAATTAAAGTTGTAATATGGTGTTTTTGTTGTAATGTGTGTGTATATATATATATAGGCATCGTTCTGCTACACCTCTTATATTGCACGTGTGTTCCCCCCTGAATCTTAGCCATTCATTCCGACTTTAATATTCTTTCTTAGTGGAAAGAGAGAGAATGAGAGGGGGAAGGAGTGACTGAAATTCAGGGGGACAACTCACGTGCAATATAAGAGGTGTAGCAGAACGCTGCCCTACATATATAAGTGCCTGTGGTTGGAGTGCAAAAGGGTGTCATATTGATATTCAACACCATAATCAACAACAATGTGTGGCTATGTTTTTTCAGCAACAATATTCAGGGCTTTAAATTTTGTAAGAATGTTCGATATCCGTGATCGAAATATGTCCATTCGAGTCTATTCGATTTTCATTTAAGACACAATTTAGGACACTAAAATTTGCACGAGAAAATCTTTTGTCTGACCCGTGTCTAATCCAATTTTATTTAGGACAGAAGTTGTACACATCTCCATCCGTTCCGGTCCGACCAACTTACATCTTAGCAATATTCAACACCAAACGAATAAAAATTCATTTTTTTTTGGGTACTGCCAACGTACTTGATTCAACACCATTATCAACAGCAATGTAGTTTTTCCTTCATAGGTCCAACCAGTTCTGATTTTCCAACTAACATACTCTTTCGGATGAAGACTGATTATTGTTGTGCTTATTCCACCGCATCAAACACATGTAAGCTTAGATCTATCAGCTCCATGATATAAGCTTTCCTACAAATTACTATTACAGTACAACAGTGGAAAACCGACCGTTTCAATATGTATTTTTAAAAAGGAAAACATCAAGACAATTCATTTTAGTATTAACAAAAACATAGTGTGCTGCTAAGGGCACCTCATTTTCTTTTTACTAATATCATTACTAAAAATATTGCAAAATTTTATATTATTGTAATGACCCGAAAATTCCCACCCTTTGAATCGACCATAAACCACACAGGTCTGATCCAAAAGTTTGAAATTCTCGAATGCATTAACTCTGGGCATACAACACATTAGAACAATAACATCAAACTTTTATAAACATCATAATAATGTTACATCAGAGTACAGAATATCAGAGTACATCGATAAATAAAATACAGCGGAAGACTCATTACAATAAATTAATACAATACACAACGGAAGACTTATTACAATAAATTAATACAATACACAGCGGAAGACTTTCTATGCTCTGGACACAGCTTTAGGCTTCGATCCAGAATCATGCTCAAGAGATAAATATCTGCAAAATGCTACTCGACTGCCCGTGTGGAAAATATGGCCACACGAGTTTGCCAGTGAAACAAACTACAGGTCAGTCATGGGACTGGTATGAGAAATCTAACTTAACTAATCTAATAATAAGGCTAATCACAGGACCACGCCGCTAACGGGAACGGGTTTACTCCATTGGATTGCCAGTGCATAAAATAGGGTAAATCGTTAAACAACGCAATGCTTTTTAGAAAAATGAAACCATTATAAGACTCAAGTCCCATCACACAATGCAACGCAAACCGGAGGATAGAGTTTTACCTTATAATGATCAAACATGACTTGATACGATAAAATGGATTTGATATTATTATTAGTGTATATATGTTTTCAAAAAAAAAAAAAAACAATTTCAATCATAATGTATCAATCATAGACGGCATGGGTACCATATATCATGTCTCCATACTAGTTCTACAATCAAAACCGCATGGTGTCGTATTGGAAATTGGGTTTCCATCATGAGTCAAGGCTAGGAACGATCTCCTTACCAATTCGAGACACTCTAGCAAATGCCTCAGGATTCGGACGCTGGCGAACCCTTGGATATCTGCAGGGCCAGTCCACACTTAACGTTAGTGGATTAGTTATGCCTAAACACACGCTTCCCGGTACTTTTGAATCTCTAATACGGCCACTAACAACCTATAAAATCGAGGTACCTCATAATCCATCATCCACATAAGTAAAAATGTCAGGGCTGGTACGTCGCTGACACCACTCTAGCTAGAAAGAAACGTGTGCACTCCCTGCGTTCCCTTGCTCCGTTTTAGACTCCTACCGGGGTGTGAGGTTCGTGAAGTCATGTTATACACAAAGCTACGCCTAAATAGGTTATGCTTTGATCATCAACCATAAGACCTGCTTTTCAACAAAAGCCTTGACCCATGCATCTTAGCATGCCACATTGTCAATCCATACCATACCATTGATTTCTACCAATATATAACCTCTAAGCTCGTACGTCTCAGAGAAGGGTGTTAAACACCAAACAGATATATATTTAGCAGAGATCAACGAATACAGCATAAAGGAATACAACGTCAGACATACCATCCATTTACAAGTCCGCTCTGGGTCTGAACGAAACCGGAGGCATCTTATTCCTCGCATATCCGAACAATCAACAAGTACGTCCAGACAACCACCACTGTAGCCCCTTCAAGGTAGCTACTCCAATTATGGGCGTCAGTGGTAACTCATCCATTCGACATGAAGATCGTCGGTCTTCAATCACCGTCTTCTATATCTTCGACTTTAATCGTCGTATGATTATTTGAAATGAGTTGAACTCGGTCTTTTCAAATAATTTTCAAGTAATTATCATTTAAATCATTTCATATCGTTCATATTTATTTATGACGGTTTATTGCTATTTTATTTATTTAAAAATAGCTCAATATGATTAAATGACGCTTCGGGTCAATGGACGACCCTAGCGCTGTTTTTACCAAAATTTGATTTACACATTTCTCGAAATCTAACCGTTGGATTTTGACGATATTATCGTTGGAAAGATCTTACCAAAGCAGTCCTAACGGTTCCAGTTTTGGAAAAATTCGACGGTCGGATCTTTCGGTATAATCGTTTAAAGTCAAGATTGCCGAAATGCGAACTACCGCGCGCGATTCGTTTAATTTTAATTTATATTTATATATAAATATAGATCATTTGGCGATTTCAACTACTAAAATCTATTCTTTTTAACGCATATAACATGGCGTTAAAAATGTAACATAAAAAATCTACTCTTTTTATTGCATCTAAAATGACGATAAATATAACATTAAAATATATTCTTTTTACTGAGTATAAAACATCAATAAAAATGTCACTTTTAAATCTACTCTTTTTATTGTCCCTAAAATGACAATAAAAATGGTTCTTTTAATTCTAATCTTTTTATTGCATATAAAATGTCAATAAAAATGTCGCTATAAAATCTACTCTTTAATTGTCTCTAAAAATGACAATAAAAATGTTTCTTTTAATTCTAATCTTTTTATTTACATCTAAAATGTAAATAAAAATGAAATTTTTAATCTAATCTTTTATTTACATTTAAAATGTAAATCAAAATGTGATTTTAAATCAGTTCTTTTATTTACATCTAAGATGTAAATAAAGATGATGCCCTTTTAACCTATTCTTTTATTTACATCAAAAATGTAAATAAAAAGGAAACTTTTTACTCTATCCTTTTATTTACATCTAAAATGTAAATGAATATGTAATTTCAAATTTATTCTTTTTATCTACATCTAAAAATGTAAATAAAGATGTCACTTTAAATCTATTCTTTTTATTTACATCTAAAATGTAAATAAAGATGTCACTTTAAATCTATTCTTTTTATTTACATCTAAAATGTAAATAAAGATGTGACTTTAAATCTATTCTTTTTATTTACTTCTAAAATATAAATAAAGATGTGACTTTTTAATCTACTCTTTTTCTTATCATTAAAATTGTATATTTTAATGAATTCATGTTTTGATAAAAAACATGTACAATTTTCACTGCTTTCAATTATTACATTAAAATGTATATTTTAATGAATTCATGTTTTTGTTTCCAAACTATGAACACTTTGTTAATTTCCATAATGACATTAAAATATGGGTTTTAAAGATCTTTTTATTTACATCTTTAAATGTAAATACAAATGTAACCCTTTTAATCTATGTTTTTATTTACATCTAAAATGTAAATAAAAATGTAACTTTTCAATCTATGTTTTTATTTTTCTTAATGCACAAAATGTATATTTTTGTTTCAACCTTTTTAATTGACAAAAAATGTTTATTTTTGTTTAAACCTTTTAAATGAACAAAAATGTCTATTTTTGTTTAATGAACAATTTGCTTCATTCTTTTTTTTTTTAAAAGGATGTCTCTTTCTTTTTAATGAACAAAATGTATACTTTCTTTTTAATCATTTTAAGTGAACAAAATGTCTCCTTCTTTTCAATGAACAAAAATGTATCTTTTTGTTCAATTATTTTTAATGAACCAAAGATATCTACTTTGGTTAAATCCTTTTTAATGATCAAAAATGTATATTTTTGTTTCATTTCTTTTAAATGGCCAAAAATGTATATTTCTAGTTCAACTATTCTAATTTGTCAAAATATTCATTTTGGTTTCAACAATTCTAATTTGAAAAAATTGTTTTTAATTCTTTTATTAAACAAAAATGTAGTTTTTGTTTTTATCCCTTTTATTTAACAAATTGTACACTTTGTTTTCAACTAATATAACACCTTTATTTCCATACTCTTTTCTTATGTACTCTAATGACAAATAAAAGAAGATTTCATTTGTTTACCTTTTCTATGTGTTCTAATAACATATAAAAGAATATTTTATATGTTAACATTTTTCTACGTTTTCAAATATCATATAAAAGAGTATTTTATATGTAAACATTTTTCTATGTTTTCTAATTTGTTAAACATGACAATTAAAATTGTCAATTCTAATTGGTTAAACAAGATTTTAACCTAAATGACATGTTTATTTACATCACATGATTTTAGCATAAATGGCAATTTTTAACATGACCTTATTCTAACATGATATTTTTAACATAACATGTTCTAACCAAAATGATAATTATGATTTCATACAAGTCTATTTTAAACAAAATGACACCTATGTTATCATACAAATCTATTTTAACCAAAATGATGACTATGGTTTCATACAAATCTAATTTAACACAAATGACAAATATATTTTGTCAACTCTAATTTAACATAAATGACCTTTATAATTTGCCGTTTCTAATTAAACACATATAACATTTATGATTTGTCAATTCTAATCATACATGACAAATTTATACTAATATAACATGTATAACATAACTGATGAATTTTATACTAATACAACATGTATAACATAAATGATAATTTTATGTTCTACCATAGAAGACAATTTAATTTACATGAATGTATTTTCCTTTTTCATATTTTATTCATAAAATTAAAAAAAAATGAAATTTTTTATTTCACCAAACATTATGCAACGAAGATGTTACTTTTATTTCAAGATTATGTTTTTATCTTACCCAAATAAAATCCAACCAATCATCACCACCACAAATCAAATCAACCAACCTCAATTTTACACGATACAGATATGTGTTTTATATATAGCGTAAATATTTAATATTACAATCAAGATCAATTTGAATATATAAATTTATTTTAAAACGAGAAATCTCACAGTGGGCTTTGAATTATTCAAAATTCTAGATTGCTCCGTTTCAAATTTGATCTATTCTATGCTGTAGATCTCATCACTACGAACCCAGCGCTTCTGAAATCACTGCATTTCGTTTCAGTATGAAGAAGATACGTTAATTTAAACATTGATTACATTTCAAGATAATTAATTAAAATTAAAACCTTAATTACTCCCACTAACCCATCTTCCCCTTCGTTACTTTCTGGAAACACGTCGAACCCACCTGTCGACTTCAGAACCCCATGCGCGCCCACCCTACGGTCCACCATTGGCCGATCAACCATCGCCTCTTGGAGCGCCTGAGCCTGAGCTCCCCTCACCCACCTCCGCTCGCACCTCGGTGGTCCCCAGCAGCTCCAATAAACCCACGAAGTCGGCGCCTTTATGGCCTAATTTCCCTCCATCCGCGCATTTAAATACGATCCTAACCGTTGATGTTGTAGAACCTGAGAAGCTCTTCGATTCGATGCTTGGATATTTGAATTTTGTTGTGTGGATTGGAAGAACTAGAGGAAAGAAATTCGGAGCTCCTAGGCCACCAATTTTAAGCATGGCGGCGGCTATTCTTGGTATTAGGTTTAGGGTTTTCTTATGTATATTTATAATATTATTTTATTCAATTAATCACTAAAAGGCCCGTTTAGCCATTAGCTCCAATTCAGGTCCAACGACAGACATTCCTAGCTAATAACCCCCTTTCCAGATCCAATGAACCATGTCCTGTCAGCCCAAACGAACGTCTTCAGCCTGTTTTATTTAATTTAATATTTAAATCATTTATTTAATTAATTCAATCCTACATTTAAATTCACCGGGGCCACATATGACCTCTAAAAATCACAGAAAAATTATTTCTAGTTATGTTTTGACGTTACGGTTCTAACAAGACTAATTTCGTCGAATTCTGGGACTGTTTGAAAAATGGTCATTTTCAAGTCAATTAAATTTGACTAAAATGAACAAAACACATTTTCTTTTTCCACGCTCACATATTAATTCGAAAAATTATGAAAATTGAAACCTAGCAATAATTTGGCATTCCGGTTCCAACAAAAGTGGTTTCGTCGAAAACAGAGGTCGTTTGCAAAATGGCTATTTTTAAGGGCTATATATTATATTAAAAAATATATAAATTCTACAGCGACTTTTCTAAATTTTAAACTGGCCATAACTATTTATTTTTAAAATGAAATTTCAGTTTCTTACATCCGTTAGAAAGATACAGTTAAATAGATTTAAATATTTCTTGTTTCGCTCAATTCTGATTAAAAATGAATTATGTATATTCAGTTAAAGTCTAAAATCAAAATTTCAAACTGTAGCGCTATTTTAAGCTCCTTTTATAATTAAATTAAATTTATTCATTTTAACTTCGATTAAAATAAATATTTAGTCGTTGTTATTTAAAATAAATCATTTTAAATATTAAAAATCCATTAAAATTGTTAAAATAAAATTTTTAAATTGGCTCCAAAATTCTAAGTTGTTACAATCTCCCCCACTTAAAATCTTTTCGTCCTCGAAAAGGAACGAAGCTAAAAGTTGTTTAAGTAATCAACTCAACTTTCATTTTTATTTTATTGTTATTGGTTTCAATAATCTTATTAGTTGATTATCCTTTTCAAATATATATAACTTTTATATATTCAAAAATCATATTTTCTAAGATCGGATTATACAAATACGTTAATTATAAACTTTTCACTCTGAACTCATTCTAGGGAATTACTAACCCCATCTCTAATGAGTTTTCTCATTCTAGGATACTGTTGATCCTATCTCTAATGAGTATTCTTATTGGATATTACTAATCCAATCTCTGATGAGTCTTTTGTTTAGTTCTAACGAGTTGTACCCCAAAAATTTGAGCTAACCAAAGCTCTGATACCAGATGTAATTGTGACAGCCCACCACGCACCAGCTGACATTTCCCATGAAAGTGCGTTGTGCCAATGTCCAACCAGCACGGGACGGTCGCCAAAGAAAGAAAAAGGGAATTGTATTTGAACTAACAAGGAACCTGTAGAATGTCTCATAGCGCATGGAATAAAATATAATAATAACATACTTGACATAAAACAGGTGAGACAGTGCATAAGCTGAAAACTAAACATCATAGCAGCGGAAAATCCAATTACAGCTTATGTTCCACATCATTATTACAACTTTAAAAACTATCTCTAAAGCAAAAGAAAGGAAAGGTAAACTACTAATGCCCAAAGTAGTGACTAGCAGCGACACTGGGAGAATATATGTATATCATACGTGGGAGCCTCCTGCTCGTCTCCGGTACAACTACTCGTGCATACCACCTAACCTGTCTCTAGTCTTCCCGTTTAAGAGCACCCAGAGTAATAAGAAGAGACATAAAACTCTGGGTCAGACAAAAGTCTGGTATGAGCGATAAGCATCAAAACAGAACAATAACAGGTATACTAAACCATACCTGAACCTGAACCTGCAACCAAAGAGTTAGCACAACATACCGCTCAATACTCTAAGGTGCCACTAACATATGGTGTAAAGAATACGGGGGAGGGGTGTGCATGTCATAGTGATAACAAAAAAATTAAGCATAGCAACCATCCTCACATCTCTCACTCAGTGCGTAAAGCATACGACATCCACCACTTTGATCACCCTATTCCTTGCTATGATCACTCTACCCCATGGAGTCATAATGACACCACTACACTGATCCATAGCCACTAGTCCTTGCTATGTCCACTCTGCCTCATGAAGTCATAACAACTCCACTGCACTGGCTCATAGCCATGCTATGATCACTCTGCCCCATGGAGTAATAACTACCCCACTGCACTGATACGTAGCCTAACATTCGTCTTGGTGGTGAATCAAAGCTATAGACGTCGATAACCCCTTAACACACGTCCCGCAGCAAAGCCCAATTCATGAAGTTGACTCGTTGGTTCCCAACTGGATCCCGAGTACAAACTTCCCACTTGGACTACCTTTGCATCTCAGGTTTTGGTCTTCTCCGGATCGGTTCGGATATGCTCCTCTTCACTATGCTTCGGATCGTGCTCCTTGAAGTAGTCCTGTCTGTGATCATCCATATCGGGTTGGGTCGGATTTCTCCATCCAAATCAGTTCGGTTTGGATCGCGATTGGTTCGTGATGGGGCTTCTGATCAGGTCGGGTCTTCGTCACCAGTTCGAGCTCGACTCCTGGTCGGATCGGGGTCTCCAAGCGGTTTGGGTCGGATGACTCTCCAGGGAGCTGGTCGAATCGGAGCTTCAAATGCAAAGGGTCGGTTCGATGCTATCATCCACGAGCGGTTTGGATCGGGTAGTGCTCCATGATCGGGTCGGGTCGGAGCTGCATGGTGCTCCACGGTTCGGTTCGTGCTCCCTTCCTCCGATCCGATCCGGTTCGGCTAATTTCCTGCACTTCTTTCCAGTGACTGTTTTACGCCATTCGACGGCGTTTTCGGCCAATCTAACTTTTCTAATCAATCACAAAACATACCATACAGTCATAGCAACATATAGAATTGACCACTAACACCAAAACAACCACTTGATAGGTTATAACGAATCAAACATAGCCAAAATCCCATATTTTCCCTTAAGCATTTTTAAGAAAAACTAACGAAAGGATTAACAAAACTTAACCAAACTAACCAAATTTTTTAACAGAGGCCTAAAACAATATTTCGAAATTTATCAATATTTTTCCAGATTTTAACATGTATAATTTCACTAATTATCCCTAATTACCCTTAATTAACCATAATTAGTAAGGAACTATGCCAATCACTCACCTTTGCCACAAAAAATATATCAAATCTGAAATGATTTTCTGTTTGGCGTTGTTCCCAAGGCTATACAGCAGTTGTACCTCGATTATTGTGCTAAACCGCTTTGATTTGATGTTGATTTGGCTTAATTAGCGATTAGAAGGTGATTTGGGGGTGTTTTAGTAAGTGGAGGCCATTGCTAGGTTGAGACGGATGATAGGTGACGGTTGGGAAATGAGAAAAGGGTGTTCTCTAAACCCTAATAACCCTTAAATACTCTAAATCCCCCTCTGGGCCTAACTGTTAATTACCCAATTAAGCCCGGTTAAGCTGTTTTCATCTTCCAAACCTTATTTCAGCCATATCTCCCAAACGGTAAGTCCTTTTTTCACATGTCACCACTCTACGGAAAGGAAAACCATCATCCAGACCTAATGGAAGTGGTTTCAAGTCAAAACTCCTTTCCAATCAAAAGTTATGGCCAAAACAAGATCAGCTAGGGGCAAAATGGTCATTTAAAAATTGGCAAAAATCATGAACATGGGAAATGACCCCAATAGTCACTTCCCAAAGTTACACGACCATACGACTTCGTATGTGAAAGAAAGAAATATTCTACGATCCTTCGATGCGTAGATAGTGGGTCGTTACATTCACCCCCCTTAAGAAATTTCGTCCCCGAAATCCCTTAACCCAAAACATACAAAGGATCCTGCATTCCTACTAGCCATATACAACAATCGAACATGCAAAACAAACAGAACAAACCTATCCTAGCATGCGGAAAGACTAAATCGAAACTGAAATCTTACCAGGCGAAGAGTTCTGGATACGTCTTCCTAATGCTCTCCTTTGTCTCCCAAGTACAGTCATTCTCATTAACCTCTTTCCTTCGAAGTTGCTTCGTATCGTTCCCAACAATACGCATAGGTCTACGGTTCTCAACCGCCTCAGGTTCAACCTCGATATCATCCAACTGATCAGGTGAAATAGTCACACCGGGGTCGTGTACAAACTTCCTTAACTGGGAAACATGAAATACGTTGTGAACTCCTGCCATCTTGTTTGGTAATTCAACTTTATATGCCAAATTTCCAATTTGCTCAAGAACTGGGAATGGACCAACAAATCTTGGTGCTAATTTGCCTCTCCTGCCAAATCGTATCACGCTCTTCAACTGAGAAATCTTGACAAACACCAAGTCGCCAATAGAGAACTTTAAATCTCTTCTTCTCTTATCAGCATAACTCTTCTGCCTATCTTGGGCAGCCTTCATTCGCTGTTGGATAACCTTAATCTTAGCTGAAGTTTCTCTTATTACATCTGGCCCAAGCACAAATTTCTCACCGGTTTCCAGCCAACATGATGGTGAGTTGCACGGTCTTCCATACAAAGCTTCAAATGGAGCCATACCAATACTGGATTGATAACTGTTATTATATGCAAACTCCACTAGATGCAAATGGTCATCCCATGATCCACCGAAATCGAATACACATGCTCTCAAGAGATCTTCTAATACTCGATTCACCCTCTCTGTTTGACCGTCGGTTTGAGGATGATACGCGGTACTGAGATGTAATTCTGATCCTAACGCCTCTTGTAAGCTCTTCCAAAATCCACTAGTGAACAACGGATCTTGGTCACTCACAATGCCTTTGGGTATTCCATGAAATCTCACTACCCATTTCATATACGGTTCAGCTAATTTAGCTGCCGTCCTGTTTGACTTGACGGGTATAAACCTTGCACTCTTAGTCAATCGGTCCACAATCACCCAAATGCTATCATGGCCCGATCTAGTTCTTGGTAACCCATCAATGAAATCCATTGAGACTTGTTCCCATTTCCATTATGGAATTTCTAATGGTTGCAACAAACCACTAGGCTTCTTTTGATCAGCTTTAACTAGCTGGCAATTCATGCATTTGGATATCAACTTCCCAACGTCTCTTTTCATCCCTTCCCAGTAGTAGGTCTGCTTCATGTCCCGATACATCTTGTTACCACCGGGATGTATAGTCAGTTTTGAGTGATGACATTCTCTAAGCACTTCATCTCTCAATCCATTGACATTAGGCACAACAAGTCTTCCATTCTTTCTAAGCCATCCATCTCGATCAAGCCCATACTTGTTCATCTCCTCATCAATACCCATCTCTAACTTGGAGATGATTTCCAATAGGTTAGGATCGTCCCTCTGACTGGAACCAATCCGCTCAATCAAAGTGGGTCTGATCATCAAACTTGCTAACATTTCTGGATCCAATTCGCACTTTGGTCTGAAATCATACCCAACGATGTACTCCAGTTGCTTCCATTCTAAAAACTTAGCCCCAAAACTGGCATGTCTTCTACTCAATGCATCAGCTGTCGCATTGCCCTTTCCTGGTGTATATGCGATATCGAAATCATAGGAAGCCAAGAATTCTAACCATCTTTGCTGTCGGAGATTTAGATCCTTCTGAGAGAAGAGATACTTTAACGATTTATGATCGGTAAACAGCTCAAATCTTTATCCCAAGAGATAATGTCTCCACATCTTTAACGCGAACACGATCGCTGCTAATTCCAAATCATGGGTAGGGTATCTTCTCTCGTGCGGTTTCAATTGCCGACTTGCATATGCTACAACCCTACCTCCTTGCATCAATACAGCACCTAGTCCGGTACCACATGCATCTGTATATACTGTCATCTCTTCATTCCCCTTAGGAATGACTAACACTGGTGCACATGTCAACTTTTCCTTTAGACTCTTGAACGCATTCTCGCACTTTTCGTCCCAGACGAAAGCTTGATTCTTCTTGGTCAACTGAGTCAACGGTGCTGCTATCCTGGAGAAGTCTTGGATAAACTTACGATAATATCCATCTAATCCCAAGAAACTTCTTATGTCCGTTGCATTCTTGGGCGTAGGCCAATCTTGTACCGTAGCCACCTTCGCAGGGTCCACGGCGATACCATTTTCTGAAACAACATGGCCCAAGAATCTCACTTCCCTTCTCCAGAAGTGACACTTAGAAAACTTTGCTTTCAATTGGTGTTTTCTCAACATCTCCATTACTATTCTCAAATGTTCCTTGTGTTCTTCCTCTATCCTTGAATAAACAAGTATATCGTCCACGAACACAAGAACAAACTTATTCAACTAATCTCTGAATAGCCTATTCATAAGATCCACAAAATATGCTGGTGCATTAGTCAACCCAAATGGCATGACCAACCACTCATAAAATCCAAACGGCGTACGAAAGGTCGTTTTAGCTATACTCTCAGCTTCCACTCTAAGTTGATGAAAACCTATCGCGAGATCCAACTGGGAGAATACTCTCGCGCCACTCAACTGATTAAACAAATCATCTATCCGCGGTAAAGGATACTTATTCTTCCTCGTCACTTTATTCAATTCGCGGTAGTCCACACACAATCGAAGGGAACCATCTGCCTTGGTTGCAAACACAACTGGTGCTCCCCACTCAGAAACACTTCTTCTGATAAATCCCTTCTTCAACAGATCGCTTACTTGCTCCCCGAGCTCTCGCTGCTCTCTTGGCGCCATACGACGAAGTGGCATCACTATAGGTCTGGCATCTTTCACTAAATCAATACGGAACTCAATCTCTTGGTGTGGTGGAAGTCCGGATACTGGCCAACCACGGGCACATCTGACAACTCATCATGCGGGATGTCGAGGGAATTTAAAAAAATAGTCATTACCCCATCACTAGGTAGACCACCAAACACTACCCTCCGCCCACCATCCGCTCTAACTGTCACCAAAAAGCCCTCACAATCTACCACCACCCCGTATCTTTGGAGCCAATCGACTCCCAAAATAATGCCAAACCCAGTAAAGCCCAAAACAAAGCAATCACAAACAAACATGCATCCATGTCTCGATAAGACCACATTACGGCAGATCATGCTAAAGCTCGTCGAACCACCAATCGGTTCGTCACTACTAAAGGTCTATCGACAATCTCGGGCTCCAATCCCAACTTATCTACCAGGTCACTAGATATGAAGGAACCGGAAGCTTCGGTATCAAACGATACTCGAACAGGAACATCGTAAATAGAAAGCATACCTTGAATAATGACATTCTTTCCCTTCTCCGCCGCAGTTGGGGCATTCGACGAAGAAGGAACATCATTGATAGCATATGCTTTCACAATCTGCTTTTCCTTAGGGGGTTGCGGACACTTGTCCTTGTGATGTCCCACTTGGCCACAGTTGAAGCACTTCCTATCCGCTGGCTTGGCCTGACATTCTTTGGCATAGTGGCCCTTCTTACCACAGCTGAAGCACTCAACATCTTTCTTATTCTTCTTCTTCTAGCCATCCTTGGTCTGGTTCTGCTTTCTCTTATTCTGAGAACCATTCTTGCCTCCACCGCTTGGTTGCTGCCTTGGCTCCTCTGCAGATGCAACCTCAGTCTTCGACTTAGGGTAAAGACTCTCTAACCTCAATGCTTTCCCCACAATCGATTCAAACGTCTCATCAATGTGGTTAATAAGCCTTTCCCCCAAGTACTGATCCAAGCCTGTTATAAACTTCTCATTCTTCTTCTCAGGAGTGTCAATGAGGGATAATCCATACTTCGATAAAGTATCGAATTCTGCAGTGTACTCCGAGACTGTCCTACCATTCTGCTTAAGCTCCAGAAATTTCCTTAACAGCTCTGACTTCTGGGCAGCTGGGATAAATTTTTCACCGAATCGGGCCTTAAACTGATCCCATGTAGCTTGATCCTCTGGAGTAGCTGCCTTAATAGCGTTCCACCAATTCATTGCCCGTCCTTGCAGCTGACGGGACGCTAGTTTTCTTTCTTTTCATCGCATCCTCGATA
Source organism: Allium sativum (assembly GCA_030737875.1). Classification (NCBI taxonomy): domain Eukaryota; kingdom Viridiplantae; phylum Streptophyta; class Magnoliopsida; order Asparagales; family Amaryllidaceae; genus Allium; species Allium sativum. Next base: position 115,573,856 of record CM060909.1, read on the forward strand.
CTTTAGTTTTCGAAGATACACTCGCAGCTATCCAACCAATCTTGAACATCCGTAGCCGATTCCGTTTCGTGGAATGGCTTTCCACCAGGACTAGTGTAATCCTTGCAAAGCTTGGCGAAATCAGCTCTAGGCGCTTGCACCGCTGCACCACCACCATTTGCAGCATTGGGAGCTGCTCCTTGCACATTTCTAAGCATCCCTCTCATGAAGTCAATAAACATAGCCCTCATGTCAGGAGCATTCCCATTGTTGGCTCCTCTACCAGCACCCCTCGTATATCGGCTCATCGTTCAATCTGTAAAGAGAAACACTACAAGAAAATGGGGTCTTTACCTACCAATTGTAAGCGTAAGTAAAACTAACATAATGGTGAGTAATACATTTTAGCTACCAATACTTAATTGGTAGAAATTGGTAGGTAAAGCTTAGTAGAGAAAGAGTTTTCCCTACACTTATTAATATTGGTAGGTAAAATAATCGATGGACCCCACTTCGTTATGACTCAAATGATGAGTCATCAGCTAATGCGTTTGATGATGTGTCATCCTACATGGCTGCTGACATGGCTGATGATGTGTCATCCTACATGGCTGCTGACATGGTTGTCGTAGTAGTATACACGTGGCATATATTAATGCTGACACTTGGCATTTAATGGTTGGTTCACGTGTCAAGTAATAATTAGTCCATGTGTCATCATTTGATTAGTGCATATGACATCATTTTTTAGGCCACATGTCATTATTTGATTAGTCCATGTGGCATTATCTGTTTTGTCACATGGCATTATGTCATTGGTCTACATTATACAACGTTACTATACCCATGGCATTATTGTAATAGCACACATGTCATCATTTTATTAGTTTATTAGACGATTCATATTTTGATCAAATTAAATGGTTATGCGTAGGTAAAAGGTAATAACAGTTATTTGTGACTGTTGTATATTAGAAATAAACTGAAAAAACATACACTAATAAAATATTAAATGCTAACATTCTTTTTTCTTTTAACTATAACAATGGAGACCTCCCTCCAGACTATATAATATTATAGTATTCATCTCGATGAACAACAACAAAGCACAAAATATAACAATATTTTCAACATCCACATTTGCCCGTTGTCCATAGCAGCTTCCTGAATGTCTCCTGTATGCCATGTACAAAGGAGGTCGAATAAATCGTGCTTCTGAACCATACAACTCTCAACTCGTAAACTGTAATAAAATGGTATATATGTTTCTATACAAGACTTAACTCATCTGCTACGTTTGATCCTTCAATGCTTTGAGGTTCTATTTGTTTAGCAGTAATTACTTTCCGAAGTGCTGCAATCTCTTCGCCTGAGCTGCATATATATGCAGCTGCTTGTCTTCCTGAGAGAGTCGCACCTTTTGTGCTGTCGATATAATCATGCTTAGTGTATGATCCTGCAAGGAAGAAATTCTTGAGCGGTGTTTTCTGATCAGGCCTAAATGGATGCATCCCAGCCCTTAAAGTAGTTGCCCAATTTTGACAACTGATGACCATAGCACTTCTAAACATGGAGAGGATGGATACAAATCCACAACCTAGTATTGTAACACCCCACGTCCATTAATGTCACTCACAAAGGGAATGCATTAACTTCTATGGAGCATTTTAAGTAAGTATAGAACAGAAACTTAACAACAAGACAGATATAAATAGTACTCAAAGATTTAAACTTTATTTCATTGCAGCGGAAAACACATATGTTTGCTTACATCATCAAAAATCAGAGTCAAAGTACATAATATCCATCTTGACTACCAAAAGTACATAAATTGAAAGACATAATCCCCAATACAAAATAGCCATAAATAAAAGAGGCTGAACTTTACTTCAGCGATCCAAGCAATCTTCTAAAAGCAGAGAAACAGCAGTCCAAAATCAAGCTCCACTGGTGCTAGTTCCAACCTGAGCACCTGGGGGGAGGGAGGAAGAAAAGAGGAGGAAACAAAGGGGGTCAGACATAAAGTCTGGCGAGTGCGATAACTTTAACAATATAATTAACAAAGTAACTAGGCTAAGGCATAAGTTGGAAAATAAGGAAATGACCATGAACCATTGAGTATGGCAGAGTAAATAAGGAAACAAGATGAACAACGATATCGTTAAAGCGCACCTAAACCACTATAAGATAATTACTAAACTACACCAACACTATAGGATAATTGCTATACTGCACCACCACTAGTCACCCTAAGGTTGATCCCGCCTACACAACTTAATAATGATAATGGTAGTTTCGTGCACCCCTAGCTTCCTTCATAGGTGCCGCCTGTCCCTATCTCCGCTAGGTGTACCCACTACCCCCAAGCGATCGGCTCCCTAACTCGTAGATACCCGTGCTGGCCCCACAGTGGGGTGTATCACTCCCCAAAGTGGCAACCCGATACAACCAACAATGCACGGCTTATACCTACACGATGCAACAACGTCTTACCTACCAGCCCGGGCCCACACACGCATATGAACCCATTGGACTTGCGTTGCCACCGTTAACCCGTTTTGGCCTCTTACAGTCAAGCCCAGTATGTGTGTCCCGTCCTCGACTTGGGTCGAGCTCACAAAGATACGTATGAGTTACTGGTTGAAATGGGCCCCCATTACCTGACACAAGCTATCCACCTAAGCTTGGTCCCCTATAGTACATCCCACTTAACCTACTTCTTATTCATGTTTCAATTACATGTTTCAATTTTGGTTAAGTGTTTCTAATCGTATTTCCAAATGCCACCCAAGGCACCCACTAGATTCCACAGGCCACCCAAGGCACCCACTTAACCCCCTCATGTCCCACTACATGTTTATCTGGTTAAGTGTTTCTTAATTCATTAATACCGTAACCTCATAAAGACCTCTCACATTAGACTGGCATTTGTGGCAGCTGGATTTGCCGGGCGGGTCCGGGCAGTCTTACACCACAAAAGAGCCTAACCTCGTGTCTTTACAATTGTTACGTATTTAGTTTATGCCTAAGAGCTCTCACATTAGACTGGCATTTGTGGCAGCTGGATTTGTCGGGCGGGTCCGGGCAGTCTTACACCACAAAAGAGCCTAACCTCGTGTCTTAGACGATTAATTACTCCTAATTAATCATTCCCCAATTTGAATTACTTTCCCTATTCAAATTTTCAATCAATTCCAAATTTAACGATGTCCATAATTGACTCAATTATGTCCATCCATTTATGGTATGTAAAATCATACCAATTTTCATCTCAAATTTATTTTATGTCTTTTAAGGCATTTATGCCAATTAAATCTTTTAATATTATCCCCTTTTACCCCACGTTGTACGTTTGTTCATTTAACGTAAAATATATGTTAGACTCGAATAGTCTAACTCATGGAATAAAGAGAAAACATCACAATATACACATAATTAAAACATGGATCTAAACATAGGGGTGAACTTGCATGTGTGAATGATGTTCTACATCTAAAACTTGTATAGGCCAAGGTTACAACTTGCATAAACAACATATGTCATGGATCCAAATCTAAAGGTGTGAACTTGTTGAGATAATGGTCACAAACTCGCATAAATCATGTATGTCATAGATCTACATCTAAAGGTGTAAACTTGGATAGGCAATAACCCTAAACTTGCATAACATGATTCATATCCCAAACTCACATATTTATATAAACTTGCATACGTAATTTATGCATCATAACAATGGTGTAAACTTGCATCTAACATGTAAATTATCATGTAGAATTTATCATATAACTCACACATGTCATAGCCTAACTTTAGATCTAAAATTGATGTCACGAAACATGTAAGGTTATACTAACTTGCTTATGATTCTTGTCTAAATCAGTATCTAAACTTGCATACAAACTTGTGATCTATCATATGGATCAACATAACCAAACTAGCATATGAACAACATGTTGATTCAACTAGACATAAGCCAATCATAGAATTACAACATGGGTGATAGCATCACAACTTTACATCGTAAATGATAGCATCATAACATGACATCATAGAAATTACAACACAATTCTACAACATAATTACAACATGCAGTCAATAATTCACATCATATCCAAATTATCCGCATCATAACTCAATCCAATTAATTTACTAATTATTTTATTAAAACTATCGAACTCACAACTCAAAAGCGGTCTTGAGTTCTGAATTCTGATTTCTGAAGTTGTATTAGCTTTCCTTTGAAGAAGATTCGTTGTTAGGGTTGAATAGAACTGATTTGATTTGTTGTTCTTGCTCTCTAATTGGTGGCAGCTACTCTAGGTTATAAGACGACAGTATGTCGGCCATAGTTTCAGTTTTAATTCTGATTTAGGGTTTGAGTCTACCCATGTTTATATAGAATTTTAATTTAATTATAGCCGTCGGATGATCTTGGGGTTAATCAAAACCATTCATTCGGGATAGGGTGACACCTCAGCCCTAATGACTCAGCAAGGAGTCAGAAAGGACTCAGCAACATGGGTCAGACTGAACCAGAAAGCTGTGTAGGCCTGCTGCCTCGGCCAGGGCGCACTTGGAAGGTGCGCCAGTGAAAATTTGTACTGGTGCACTTCCCAAGTGCGCCAGTGCAATTTTCTTCTTCTTGTTTTGCCACCAAACTTCGTTCGTCCATAACTCCTTCATCCGGTACCCGTTTCCCGCAAACTCGGACTCTATTTCAACTAGAATTCCGAGACGAACACAATGGCGGAACCCCATTCCCTTAATTCTCACGTCTGAGATTAATTATTCTTTATTTTAGTTAATTCGATTATTCAAAAATCCGGGGTGTTACATTCTCCCCTCCTTAAAGGATTTCGCCCCTGAAATCTCCAAGTTAAGGAGAATGCATATCCTACCATCCAAACAACCATCTACTCAACCATCAAACACGGGCATCCATTTTCCTTATAAAATTTCTAATGCTGTATGAACATATGCAAGAAGTGTGTGTATATGTTCCTTATCTAATGCAAAATCTGGCGGTCTACTGATTCAGTTGACCTCCTTAATGCAAACCATGATAGTGCCATGCGTCCATTATGTATGCGAAAGAACCTTATCGATACATATTATTTCTATATGTGTGCACAACCATTCACCAAAGTGCAACATCCATATGATGGTACAACCATTATACATCCATTACTTAATTATGCACACACATTTATATGCAATATGCAATATGAAGTGACTGAGCCGATCTAGTGCCTAAAGTGTGTGTATATACATCCACGAGCAACCACTAGCAACCACTTGCATCCACATGCATCCATCATACATAACATGTCTCAAACACATGTTTCAACCATAGGACTACCCTATCTAAAGGCCAAAGATAATAGCGAGAGGACATACTAAAGATAAGATAAGTACAAGGTAAGCGATAAAGGAGAAATTAAAAGACATACCCTCGAAAAGAAAAGGGTACAATGAATGCCTCTTCTCTTCCGTCTCCCAAGTAGCGTCGCTCTCATCATCTCCCCATTGCACTTTGACTAGCTTGACCTCTCGATTCCTCAACTTCTTAATCTCCGACCCAAGAATGCATGTAGGAGCTCGTCGAATCGTCGCATCTCGCTCTATCTCCACCTCTATAAGCAAGCTCGGATCCACCACTTCCACGGTCTCATGCAAGCACTTCCTCAAATGTGATACATGGAATACATCGTGTACACCACTAAGTCTCTCGGGCAACTCCACTCTATACGTCATCTGCTCAATTCTCTCCTTAATAGGAAACGTCCCTACGAACCTCAGTGCTAACTTCCCAATCGATCCAAAGCGAACGACGTTCCGTAATAGAGACACCTTAACAAAGACCATGTCCCCAATATCAAACTCAAGATCTGGCCTCCTCTTGTCCGCATAAGATTTCTGCTTATCTTGTGCCGTCTTCATCCTCCTACGAATCAAATCGATCTTTTCCGAAGTCTCTCTAATCATATCGGGTCCAAGCAAGACCTTGTCTGTAGACTCCCACCAACATGTAGGCGAATGACACGGCCATCCATAAAGAGCCTTGAACGGTGCCATGCCAATGCTAGACGGAAAGCTGTTATTATATGTGAACTCCACCAACGGAAGATGTTCCTCCCATGTACCTCCGAAATCTAAGACACGCAACCTCAATAAGTCCTCTAGAATACGATTCACCCTCTCGGTCTGGCCGTCCGTCTGAGGATGATATGCGGTGCTCAAACATAACTGAGTCCCTACCGCTTCTTGCAAGCTCTTCCAATATTCGCTAGTGATAATAGGATCGCGGTCGCTCACTATGCTAGAAGGAACACCGTGCAAACGAACTATTTCTCGAATGTATACGGAGGTTAACCATGGAGCAGTCCTCTTACTCTTCACGGGAATGAAATGGGCGCTCTTAGTAAGTCTGTCTACCATGACCCAAATCCCCGTATTACCCTTCCTCGATCTTGGTAATCCGTCAACAAAGTCCATCGAAACACTTTCCTACTTCCATTGTGGGACCTCCAATGGGTGAAGCAATCCACCGGGCTTCTTTTGCTCTGCTTTTACTTGTTGGCACCAAGCATCTAGCAACAAACTCTGCCACGTCCTTCTTCATATCGGCCCAAAAGTAAACTCGTCTCATGTCCATGTACATCTTGTCTCCGCCGAGATGAATGGTCATCTTCGAACGATGTGCATTATCAAGAATGGTCTTGCTCAAGTTCTCGTCCCGTGGTACACAAAGTCTACCGTCCCTGCGTAACCAACCCTTATCATCTAGGGTATACCTACGGAGACGGCTCGATGACTCCCCTCTTTTGAGCTTTTCTACTAACTAAACCAACTGTGGGTCGTCTCGCTGTGCCTCGCCAATCCGTCCCAAAAGCGTAGGTCTGACCTCTAAGGATGCTAGCAAACCGGGTACAAAGTCAACGGAAGGTTTAAAGTCAAACGTAGAGATGAACTCTAAGCTTCGTTGCTCAACAAACAACGGACTCAAGGGCAACCTTTTTCTACTTAAGGCATCTGCCACCACGTTACCCTTGCCAGGGGTACATGCTATCTCGAAGTCGTAGGATGCTAAGAATTCCATCCACCTTTGCTGCCTTAAGTTCAAGTCCTTCTGAGAGAATAAGTATTTTAGCGATTTGTGGTCCGTGAATAATTTGAATTTTTTGCCAAGAAGATAATGACGCCAAGACTTAAGCGCGAATACAATAGCTGCCAACTCTAGGTCATGTGTAGGGTAATTTCTCTCATGTACTCTCAATTGCCTTCCACCATAGGCTATTACCCTTCCCTCTTGCATTAAGACTGTGCCTAGTCCTGTCCCACAAGCATCGGTATAAACGGTAAATGGCTTACTCCCATCTGGCAACACTACGACTGGGGCGGTGGTCAAAGCTCTTTTTAAACGTTGGAACGCATCATCACAATCTACGTCCCACATGAAAACTAAGTTCTTCTTTGTCAAGCGTGTTAATGGGGCTGATATTTTTGCGAAGTCTTTGATGAACTTCCAATAGTAGCCAGCCAACCCTAAGAAACTCCTCACCTCGGTAGCATTTTTAGGAACCTTCCAATCTTGGATGGCCACTATCTTCGCGGGATCCACAGTTATCCCTTCTTTGGAAACCACGTGCCCTAAGAATCACACTTCCTTCCTCTAAAAGTGACATTTAGAAAATTTAGCTTTAAGGCTATGCGCTCGAAGAGTCTCCAACACTTCCCTAAGATGTAGGGCATGCTCTTCCTCGCTTTTAGAAAAGATCAAGATGTCGTCCACAAAGACTACCACGAATCTATTAAGGTACTCCCTAAACACCCTACTCATCAAGTCAACAAAGTATGTGGGGGCGTTTGTCAAACAGAAGGGCATCACAAGCCACTCGAAGAAACCGTCTGGAGTCCTAAAGGCAGTCTTGTCTATGCCATCCTCAGCCACTCTCAACTGATGGAAACCCGTGGCTAAGTCCAACTGCGAAAATACTGAGGCGCCTACTAACTGATCGAAGAGACCGTCAATCCTCCGCAGTGGGTGTCTATTCTTCTTAGTAAGCTTATTGAGTTCTCTATAGTCCACACAAAGTCTGAGGGACCCATCTGCCTTCGTGGCAAATACTACTGGAGCACCCCACTCCGATATACTACGTCTGATGAACCACTTCTCAAGCAATTCTTTCACTTGCTTACTGAGTTCTCTTCTCTCTCTTGGAGCCATGTGGCGCACTGGCAATGCAACCGGCTTTGCATTATCTACTAGATATATTCGAATGTCTATTTCACGTTTTGGGGGTAAACCCCTCAACTCATCGAAGACATCAACATATTCACGGACTATGGGAACATAATGTAAATCATCATCGGATGCGTCAAGGGATTCTAGGTAGCTAAGTATTACTGGACCTCTAGGGTCACAAGAAATATCAAGGGTCTTTCCAAAACGAGTCAACAATCTAACTATCCTTCTTTCACAATCTAGGATGGCCCCATATCTAGTTAGCCAATCCATACCTAGAATTAAACCGTAGCCCATGAAGCCAAGAACAAAAGCGTTGCACTCAAACTCAACGCCCAAGATAAACACTCTCAAATCCCGAAAAATCATAGAAAGATGAGACGAACCACCGATAGGATTTGAGACTACTAAGGGATCAGTAACTAGATTAGAATCAAGGTGCAGTGTTTCAACTAATGATGTAACGACCCAACTTTCGAACACATCTCAAGTAGTGCCATTAATAAGAAATAAGAATAGAAGATAAATCACAGAACATCAGAATCTCACAGCGGAAATTTCACGAAGATAATACTTTATAATGTTACACAACAGTACATAATACATCAGAGCAACATAGGTCTAATGATACAACTCCTTCATAGTACATCAGTAATTATACAAATCATAGGTGATCAATTGATAGACTTAATTAAACAGTAGATAGGTGGACCATCACACAGCAAAAACCTTCATTCCAGCTTCACAAGTTCCATCGAATCCTGATTCACTTGTCTATTCATAACAAGCGTTATGAATACCCAAGAGTTTAAGGGAAAACACAGAAAAATAAACTCCGGGTCAGTCAGGGGACTGGTATGAGTAAATAGTTTAAACAGTTAAAGAAAATATCCCATAAGACCACGCCGTAAAGACGGAACGGGTTTTTACCTTATGAGATCAAAATCACTTTGTATACTTGAAAAACAGATATTATCATAATGTCTAGGTGTTTCCACAAATAATTTAGAATCTAGGAGAATGCTTGCATCTCACATTCTCCGATATAGTATACAAATAAAACCGTTTGGCACTTATGGGAATTGGATTTCCAACTATGACAAGGTATGGGACCACCTCCCGCTGATGTACCTCTAGAGGCAAATACACCTGGGTTCAACAAGAACGTCTTGCAACCCGGCCTTCACATGACCGACCACTCATTTCGCTTGAGTGTATCGAATGTATATCACCGATGGTTGTGCGCGGCAACCATCCCCGAATGGGCAGAATCGATAGATTAAGAACAAAAGGAATTTCTCTAGATAGGTGATACTACACCCTAATGGGAGCGACCCACATAGCCATGCTGCCTGCCCGATTTTTGTCATTCCCTGGGTGTGAGGCTCGAGGCTAGACTCGTCTTTCCATCATCACAGGTTCATTCCTTGAATGCCACATCGTCCTACCCGTCAGAAATACTCAAACGATTTCCCAAATATATCACGGGTAATAAAGCTAAGAGAAACGAATTTCTCCGCCACCAACGTAATATACTTACGTAAATTCGATGTGTAAAATCTGACTGATATACGTTGTCAGACACTCGTCCATTCAGGTTTGTTCTGGGACTGAACAGACCAAAGATATTGTTTACGACCATCATCTTCAATATCTTCGACACGCACGTATAATCAATTCAAAGTGGAATGTATATCCGGACTCTTTGAAATGTTTTACGAACATTTTCACTTTAAATTATAATTCTAACAAGATTATAATCCAATCTATATAGACATATATCGTTAAAACAAACAGTATATGATCATATTGTCAATATCTGGTATATTTGATCATAACTTAGAATTGGATAACTTTAGTGTGTGCGCTGCACGGGTTTCCCTTCCCATTTTGTCCGTCATTTCTAAAAATAAATTTTCACTTTATTTATCTTTAGAAAAATATTTCCCATTATGATTTGATCATCATAATTGACTTAATTTATGATTTAAAATCAACGTTCACACTTTGTATTGTTTCGTCAAATTTCTTCATCGATCCTTGATCCTTTATCTTCCTTTTTCTTTCCTTCATACTGATAAAAATTCTTCTTTTAATTCCAGTCTAAATATGATTAAAATATTTATTCATAGTTCTTGTTTAACGATACCGAACTGTTCATGATCAGTCCTTAGGTCCGATATTGTAGATATCAGATGAAAACCGACAATCCAATCGTACAGTTTTTCTACCTTGTATAAAATTTAAACATTACCCTTTTTATCACTTTACCAAATATTTTATTGAAATGAATTCAAAATAAATTATAAACCAAATTTATAACTAATCTTTACTTCGGTATTTCTTGACAGCATTCGACGAATCCTGATTCACTTGCTCCCTTTTTCCTTGGCTTATAAAAATAAAATGTGTATTTAAATTTCCCTTTGTTTTTCTTTCCAATTATAATTTTAAATTATAATTTAAATCACCTATTTAAAACTTAAATTAACTAAAGTATAAAACCTTATTTTAACTTTACTTCTTTTATTTCCCATTATAATTTTAATATAATTATTTACATATTTAAAACTTGGGCTTTAAATTTTAAAACTAAAGCTTAAAACCTTATTCAAAATCAAAGTGCCAAGTTTACCAAACTAAAGTGCCAAGTAAAAACTAAAGTGCCAGTTCAAAAATCAAGTGCCAGATTCAAAGTGCCAAAACCAAAGTACCAACCCCTTGGCCAACTCAAAATCACGTGGAAAACACTAAATCCATCAGCATTTCATGGCCGTTCATCCACAAAAAAAAAAAAACTATGTCCTTCTTCTTCATCCACACGGAGCTGTGCACGTGCACAGTTATTTCCGGTGCCTCCACCACCGTGCGACCGACCACGCAAGTCGGCTCTCCGTCCAGGGTCCCCATCATCCGATCATCCAACTTCCAGAACCTCTGCTCCTCGAAAACATTATTCGATCACTTCTTCCCAATTTACACAGTGCAGGTTGACCCCATTCCCTTAATTCGCCAGCCATAGTCCGACCACTGGAAGAGACGCCTCCACCTCCGACCGACTCCCCCACCACATCCGCACCTCTCCTCCAAAAACCAGGCCACCCGATCCAGCATGGGACCCACACGACGCGGCCAAGCAACCATGAAAACAACAGCACTCAAAACACTAAACCTACCTCGTCCTCTCTATCCCCTTCTTTGAAAAATGATTTAGTATTTTTCCCAACACCCTAGATCCTCGATGATGCTTTACCATCACCCCCACGTCCTCCGATCGTGTAGGTGGCCGGAATTTGGTCCAAACCCATATTTGGGGCATTTCTATATTCCTCTTAATTCACTTAATTTAAAATCCTGATTTTTATTTTAAAAATCACCATTCGTTTGTCTTGTTATGATCGTATAATCAAAACTCATTTTTAATCAATTTGAATTTTCATTTTGGAAATGATTAACAGAGGAGATACTGTTATTTCTATTTTTCAGAACAGTGAAGATTTTTCCAGCTTGCATCCCTTCATAAACATTTATACACCTTATACCCGAGGTTTCAAACCTTATGCACTTACTTTATTCAAAACCCAAACCTATCTTTACGGATCTAACCAAATCTATAAGTGTTCAACCCATTAAAGCATTCACTGGTGACCGAAAACAGGAAATCAAAATATTAAGTCTAAGGCCCTTAAGGTTCTACACCCAAAACCCATGATCATTTTATCATTGTCAAACAAATAGTACAGCATGACAAAGTACTAGAACAAGAGCATTCAAGAAAATATAGGATCCCTTCAAGTTATAACATCAAAACTGTAGTGGAAGAAACAGAAATTAAAGTGCAGTTTTTACTCACTTAAAAAGCTCCAAAAACCTTGCTTTCTCTTGCTGAAAATGTTTGAACTATTGTGTGTTGGTGTGAGTGAGTTATGTGCATGTATGTAGGTCCTTATATAGTGTGAGGAAAACATTATAAAATTTGTGCATTTAATGCAGTTTTTGAAAGAAGAGAAAAAAGCAGTTTTCAGTTTTTTACAAGTGACAAACGAAAGACCATTTAAAAATTTCTCTCACACCACCAAGACATGAACCAATGAATCACATGTATTTAGCAGCCATCTCTTATGAGATGTTTCCTGCGCAAGACTTTCCTATTGGTGCACTATGAAAAATCAATTAAATGCTTTTTGTACTACATGTTACCTATCATAGGACTTTAGCCAAAATAGTAGCTTCCCTTGTGTACCATTATAGCTCAGTTCTCACATGCATTAGCCCACATTTTCTTATGCATAAACATGCTGATTTAACAACAATTATAAAGTATTATACCTTGGCCTCCAAGGTAGACAAAAACCTGAAATTTCCTGCACATTCTTAGCTTACGGCCATGTGGTTTTATGCATAGGAAAAATCATAGAAAATCATTTCTAAGAGGCTTAACTAGGGAAGGAAAGATTCATGTAATATTTGTACAAGAATGGGTGATTTCTTTACACATGGATCTTGACAAAATGAAAGAGTTTTGGAAAGAATGAGAGAGGAAAAATTCAGAAAAAGAAACATGAAAGAATTTAAAATCTGAAATTGTTGAAACAAAAAGGATTTGCCATGTGCAAGTGTTCATGTCTCACATCCTCTTCTAGTGTAGGACTTTACTTGTGTAGTTGCATCTAGGTGTGTATGTGTTCATGAGGAAGTTTGCAAAGATATATGTGTTCATGTTTGCAAGAAAATGATGTATTCATGTGAGTTAAACAACATGTTTTCTTGTTCTTGCCAACCAAACATGGTTCTAATAAAAATTTGGTTGAAAAAAAAATGCTTTGTTAAAAAAAACTAGAAATTAACTTAGAAATATATAAGTCTTTAAAATCCCTCTTTAAAAAGAACTAAACATATGTGAAAGAAAGATGGCATTTTAAAATGCTATAACAAGTGTTATTATCTATACATAAGAGAAATAAATTTTAAACAACCCTATTAAATTCATGCTATCACATATACATGTGTAAAATAAAACAAATGCTGAATATGCAAAAACTAGTGTTTGTAAGTGCTGTGCTTATGCAGGTGCTATCATACATATTTCAACATGTATTAGAAGTTTAAAGTTTGAAACTTTAACTCGTATTTACATACACGTACTTACGATCAAATATTATCAGTGTTAACGATGTGTAAAAAGTCAAGGTCATTACAAATGATGTAGAAATAAAAGAATGTGATGCGCCAGAATCGAATAAAGTACGGAAAGGATGATCAAACAGAAAAACTAAACTTTCAACGGAAATTGCCCTACCTCGTTCTTGCAGCGGTGGGACCACGAGAGCCTGAACTTGTCCCCTTGCTTGCCCTGGTGCCATAAGAGCCTGCACCTGTCCTCCCGAGGTAGACCCTGCCCTCTGCCCTTTCTTTGGGCAGTCCTTAATAAGATGTCCCGCCTCACCATAGTGGAAACAACCAGTCTTCTTTTTCTTCCTACAATCTTTGCTTAGATGGCCGGGTGTCCCACAGTTAAAGCATCTTTTCTTTCCCTTAGCATTGTTGCCTTTGCCACCTTTCTTGTTCTGTTGTTGCTGTTGCGGCTTCTTTTGATCCCCTTTTTTCTCGGGTGCCTTATTAGCATTGGCGCCCTTCTCCTCTTCATCCATGAGCGCCATGTCAACTAGTCTCTCGAAGGTAGCCCCCATGGGAATGTGGGTCATAGCTAACCCATGAAGCAGCTCGTTTAAACCCTTAACTAATCTTAGAGCCTTCTTTTCTGGAGTATTCACCAAGTCCAAGCCAAATCTTGCCAATTGGTTGAATTTGTTGACGTACTCTTTCACCGATACATTCCCTTGCTTCAGCGCCAAAAACCTTTCCATGTATAGATTCACTTCAGCCCACGAGAGAAACTTCGCCTCAAACCTCTGCCTAAAATCTGGCCATGTATCGACTGGACGTCCCCCATTAGTGACCTCCCACCAAAACGAGGCCTCATCCTTCATTAGCCAGGCAGCTAGCTGGACTTTTCTTCCATCATCCACTTCAAAGATTCCAAATAATTCTTCCATCTCCTTTAGCCAATTACGAGCTTCAACAATTGTCTCTGTCCCGTGAAAAGGTTTTCCACCCATTGCTCTAAAGTCCTTACATATCTTAGCAAAAGTATCGACGCGAGGAGGAGGGGGAGGAGGAGGAGGAGCATTTGCTGGACCTACGGTGGCGGCCCTAGCCTCGAGATATTAACGAAACCAACCGGGTACATGAACACCCTCTGGTATCTCAGATGCTTCAGACATGCTGAAACGAAAAAGGAAAGATTCAATATAAAAGAACCGAGGGAAAGATATATGGCTCTTGGGGTTATGCTTTCTAAAATAAGCTTTTCTCTTGAAAATACTTTCCTTAAAACGTACTTTTGAAGGTACTTCTTTATAAAAATTGTTTTGAAAAATAGTTTTTCAAAATTCATATCTGTTCTGGTAACCTAGCTCTGATACCACGTGTAACACCCCCACGTCCATTAATGTCACTCACAAAGGGAATGCATTAAATTCTATGGAGCGTTTTAAGTAAGTATAGAACAGAAATTAACAACAAGACAGATATAAATAGTACTCAAAGATTTAAAACTTTATTTCATTGCAGCGGAAAACACATGTTTGCTTACATCATCAAAAACCAGAGTCAAAGTACATAATATCCATCTTGACTACCAAAAGTACATTAATTGAAAGACATATTCCCCAATACAAAATAGCCATAAATAAAAGAGGCTGAACTTTACTTCAGCGATCCAAGCAATCTTCTAAAAGCAGAGAAACAACAGTCCAAAATCAAGCTCCACTGGTGCTAGTTCCAACCTGAGCACCTGGGGGAGGGGGGGGGGTGGGAGGAAGAAAAGAGGAGGAAACAAAGGGGGTCAGACATAAAGTCTGGCGAGTGCGATAACTTTAACAATATAATTAACAAAGTAACTAGGCTAAGGCATAAGTTGGAAAATAAGGAAATGACCATGAACCATTGAGTATGGTAGAGTAAATAAGGAAACAAGATGAACAACGATATCGTTAAAGCGCACCTAAACCACTATAAGATAATTACTAAACTACACCAACACTATAGGATAATTGCTATACTGCACCACCACTAGTCACCCTAAGGTTGATCCTGCCTACACAACTTAATAATGACATTGGTAGTTTCGTGCACCCCTAGCTGCCTTCATAGGTGCCGCCTGCCCCTATCTCCGCTAGGTGTACCCACTATCCCCAAGCGATCGGTTCCCTAACTCGTAGATACCCGTGCTGGCCCCATAGTGGGGTGTATCACTCCCCAAAGTGGCAACCCGATACAACCAACAATGCACGGCTTATACCTACACGATGCAACAACGTCTTACCTACCAGCCCGGGCCCATACATGAATATGAACCCGTTGGACTTGCGTTGCCACCACTAACCCGTTTTGGCCGCTTACAGTCAAGCCAAGTATGCGTGTCCCGTCCTCGACTTGGGTCAAGCTCACAAAGATACGTATGGGTGACTGGTTGAAATGGGCCCCCATTACCTGACATAAGCTATCCACCTAAGCTTGGTCCCCTCTAGTACATCCCACTTAACCCACTTCTTATTCATGTTTCAATTTTGGTTAAGTGTTTCTAACCGTATTTCCAAATGCCACCCAAGGCACCCACTATATTCCACATGCCACCCAAGGCACCCACTTAACCCCCTCATGTCCCACTACATGTTTATCTGGTTAAGTGTTTCTTAATTCATTAAGACCGTAACCTTATAAAGACCTCTCACATTAGACTGACATTTGTGGCAGCTGGATTTGCCGGGTGGGTCCGGGCAGTCTTACGCCACAAAAGAGCCTAACCTTGTGTCTTTACAATTGTTACGTATTTAGTTTATGCCTAAGACCTCTCACATTAGACTGGCATTTGTGACAGCTGGATTTGCCGAGCGGGTCCGGGAAGTCTTACACCACAAAAGCGCCTAACCTCGTGTCTTAGACGATTAATTACTCTTAAATAATCATTCCCCAATTTGAATTACTTTCCCTATTCAAATTATCAATCAATTCCAAATTTAACGATGTCCATAATTGACTCAATTATGTCCATCCATTTATGGTATGTAAAATCATACCAATTTTCATCTCAAATTTATTTTATGCCTTTTAAGGCATTTATGCCAATTAAATCTTTTAATATTATCCCCTTTTACCCCACGTTGTACATTTGTTCGTTTAACGTAAAATATACGTTAGACTCGAATAGTCTAACTCATTGAATAAAGAGAAAACATCACAATATACACATAATTAAAACGTAGATCTAAACATAGGGGTGAACTTGCATGTGTGAATGATGTTCTACATCTAAAACTTGCATAGGCCAAGGTTACAACTTGCATAAAAAACATCTGTCATGGATCCAAATCTAAAGGTGTGAACTTGTTGAGATAATGGTCACAAACTCGCATAAATCATGTATGTCATAGATCTACATCTAAATGTGTAAACTTGCATAGGCAATAACCCTAAACTTGCATAACATGATTCATATCCCAAAGCCATATATTTATATAAACTTGCATATGTGATTTATGCATCATAACAATGGTGTAAACTTGCATCTAACATGTAAATTATCATGTAGAATTTATCATATAACTCACACATGTCATAGCCTAACTTTAGATCTAAAATTGATGTCACGAAACATATAAGGTTATACTAACTTGCCTATGATTCTTGTCTAAATCAATATCTAAACTTGCATACAAACTTATGATCTATCATATGAATCAACATAACCAAACTAGCATATGAACAACATGATGATTCAACTAGACATAAGCCAATCATAGAATTACAACATGGGTGATAGCATCATAACTTTACATCGTAAATGATAGCATCATAACATAACATCATAGAAATTACAACACAATTCTACAACATAATTACAACATGCAGTCAATAATTCACATCATATCCAAATTATCCGCATCATAACTCAATCCAATTAATTTACTAATTATTTTATTAAAACTATCGAACTCACAACTCAAAAGCGGTCTTGAGTTCTGAATTCTAATTTCTGAAGTTGTATTAGCTTTCCTTTGAAGAAGATTCGTTGTTAGGGTTGAATAGAACTGATTTGATTTGCTGTTCTTCCTCTCTAATTGGTGGCAGCTACTCTAGGTTATAAGACAACAGCATGACGGCCATAGTTTCAGTTTTAATTCTGATTTAGGGTTTGAGTCTACCCGTGTTTATATAGAATTTTAATTTAATTATAACCGTCGGATGATCTTAGGGTTAATCAAAACCATTCAGTCGGGATAGGGTGACACCTCAGCCCTAATGACTCAGCAAGGAGTCAGAAAGGACTCAGCAACATGGGTCAGACTGAACCAGAAAGCTGTGCAGGCCTGCTGCCTCGGCTTGGGCGCACTTGGCAGGTGCACCAGTGCAAATTTTCTTCTTCTTGTTTTGCCACCAAACTTCGTTCGTCCATAACTCCTTCATCCGGTACCCGTTTCCCCTCAAACTCGCACTCTATTTCAACCAGAATTCCGAGATGAACACAATGGCGCAACCCCATTCCCTTAATTCTCACGTCTGAGATTAATTATTCTTTATTTTAGTTAATTCGATTATTCAAAAATCTGGGGTGTTACAAGTATATTAGTCGAAACACAAGTTAGAATTTTTAACATAAGGTTATAAATCAAAAGCAACACGTAAATTTTTGTAAAATAGCATATTTATACAAAATGTACAAATCTGTACCATTGGTACAAAATCATATAGCACTAAGGTTAGGAGCTTATTCAGTATAAACTTCTTGTTTTCAATCTACGATTAGAATTCACACTTTAATATTGAATACTTAAACACACTTGCTTTTTTTTGAACCTTTTTTATAATTTCTTCATTGGGTAATGGCATGTAGGGATATCCCGGCATAAGAAAGGCTCTGAAATACAGGGAAATTTTCAAAAATAATATTACCTTTTCTATGCAAATATAGACTAAAAAAGTATTTTATATGTGTGTTTCTTACTGAATTAAGGAACAAGAAAAAACTACATCTGGAGTGTAACTAAATTACAAATGACAACAGTCCTCATCTACTTGCAGTCTCCATTTCCTAGAACTAGTATAGCAATCAACCTTTTCCTACAATTTTCATTTTTTACGGAAGGAAAACATATCTAAAATATAGATTATTATTTTTTCCCTTTTTTTTGAAAACAAACAGCATACCGTGCTACCAAAATCAAACTCACAAACTAAACAAGAAAAATCCATAGCCGTAAAACAGTGGAAAAACATCAAATACTTAACCTGCTTGTCCGCAAATACACTGCATATTGTTAGTGCTTAAATGTTCTTTTTATTTTGTATCAATGGTTTTGTATACAACATAAAAAAATCATGCATGGTAGTAATTCCTTCTGGTGGCAATCTGATTTTTTTTGACCTTTTACCTACACACTGAGCAGTTTTATGGTTCTCCATTATGCCTCAATACACTTGTAACTTAAATAAAGATTTTCAAGACAAACTGTACATTATTTTTGTTTTTTTCCTTCGCATTTTTACAAGAAAAAAAATTAGCTTATATATGTTTAACAAGAAGAAATTTTACTAAAGGGAATACAAGAAATTGATAAACAAGAAGCAGTGGTATAAACAAAAACAAGCATGAGTAATTCAGTAGACATTACCATAGCTTGCATTCAAATCCACTCTTTTTCCCATTCATAAATTCCAGAAGCCGTCAGCGTCCACTAAAATCCACAAATTAAACAAAAGAGTCAGGGGAGAAGCCGGTGAAAATTTAGGAGAAAGTAGCGATGGGAATTTTGGATTTGAACGGGAAAAACAATCGAACGGGGTTGCTGGAAAGGGTCTAAAGAGGCAACAATCACCACAGGAGAAAGATCGCGATGGTGGAGATGTAAAATGAAGAGAAGAAGGCAACTGGAAATAGGTTTGAGAAGAGAGGAGATGAAGGAAAGAAATTGTCGGTCCTCATGAAAAAATATCCGATGTTTTCATCATTTTTATGTAAAACGTAGATACGCTTGTGAAATAAAATATTCATTCATGTGTGAACTTAACAGGGAGGCACAAGCAAAAACTGGTGGAGGGAATAAATAGTTGCTAAAAAAGAAGATTTGTTTTGGTTTGGTAAATTTCCTCATAAATACATTAGATTTTGGTGAAGGGAATAAATAGTTGCTAAAAAAAGATTTTTTTTTTTTTGGTTTTGTAAATTTACTCATAAATAGATTAGATTTTGTTTTGAATTAAAGGAAGGAAAAGAGGAATTTGTGTTTGATAATTAGATCTAGGATAATATTTTTATAGAAAGATTCTTTTTATTGAGAATTGATTTGCAGAGGGAAAAAATGAGGAGAGGATCTGCTGAGAATTGATTTGCAAAGGGAAATAAATGAGGAGAGGATCTGCAGATGAAGTGATTGAGAAAGTATATATCGGTGAAAAAGCGTATAGTAATAGAAAGAGCGCGAGAAATTTGGCAATTAAAAACAAGATTTGCATTTTCCTGTTATCAAAATTGGAAAAAGCAAATTATGCCTCATTATTAAAATAATAGTTCAAAAATTAATGATACTTTACTATTTCGTACACAGTAAAGACGATGAAAGGAAAGTCTGAAGTTTAACCGGCAAATTGTTTTGTGGCCAATTCTATTCATACACCTGTAATCTCTTAACATACACCACTGTTTTAATATGAAAAATTATGACTATGCTACCCTTGCCTTTAATGACATTTTCAGTCCTTTTCTTATAATGCATCTAACTAAAAGTTTAAAATAAATAAAAAATTTGATCAAATCCATAGAATTTTATAAAGTTAATAAAACCTAAAATATCAATTAAGACAAATTTTACAACTAAATATTTTGATTCCAATATGTTCCATCATCCAAAATTAGAATTCATTTTAAAAATAAAAACAAACGAATAATTTATGACGTTAGTGTAAAAAATTAAAGATTTTTTTTTTGAATTTTGGGTAAATTTATTGTAAAGAATTCCTAGTTTTATGCAACTTAGTTTTAACGTTAAAGAAGGAAGATGATGAAAATACAAAAAACGTAATTTTTGAAAAGGCATGGTGTATGAAAGGAAATATTTGGTGTATGCTATTTTATTTTAGACTATGGTGTATGTTAGGAAATTATGGGTGTATGAATAGGATTAGCCTTGTTTTGTAGCTAGTGTTTTAATGAAAATATTTTGACCACATTAAAAAAAAGGGTCCCCGAAGACTACGATAAGCATTTACAGAAAAATACGCAAATTTAAATAAAATAAAATAAATAATTTTTTGTTATTATTGTGCATATTCATGTGTGATAAAAATGGTGAAAATGTATATTTATTGGGACATTTCATGAAACATGTTTTCAGAAAGAGAAGGAAATGAATTAAGTTTTAAAATAAGAGTGCCTTGCTTGTTTTAGAAAGGGACGTAAACATAGCAATTATAATAAATAAATGTCATTAAGATTATGAGTATTTATTTGTTGTGGCAGTTTTTATGGTTTATACTGTGGCCAATCAAAAGAGACTACGTGGATTGAGGCCACAAAAGAGATCACGTGGATTGAGATTTCTACCGTTAGATTCGATTTAAAATAAGCTGTTAAATTTATAGCCGGAGAGGATGTTTGGATTGTGTCTTTGCAATAAAGTAGAGAAAATATGTTTTAGATGATGGCATATTAGTGTGAAATCGATAAACATTTTATAATAATTTAAAGTTAGAACCTTTATAGTCAATTGTTTGGAAGAAAATAACAATGTATGATAAGTTATTAACGAATGATTATTTAATATTAATTATTTACAATTTAATTATTGTTTATCAATTCATTACTGTTAATTATTTCATATTTCAAAATTAATTATTAATAATTAAAAAAGAAATGATTTTACAAAAAATATTGCTAGGATATGAAAATGAAGATTTTCAATTCAAAAAATTTGCCAGAATATACTTTTTTGACACATCATCACACAGCTCAGCATGATTTTTAATGAAAGTTTAAAATGATATGAGAAAAAAGTAGGGGCTAATCGCAAAAGAACTTCCCCTTCTGTATATGTGTAGATAATACATTTTTCTTACCTATAATTATTGGTAGATAATCATCCTTTAACAATTTAATAACATCGACAATATTTACCCACCAATAAATTTTACCATTGAATATTGGTAGATAAAGGGTCTCTTTACCTACCCATATTTATTGTTAGGTAAAATATTGGTAGGTAAAGGTCAAATTTCTTGTAGTGAAACGATTAACCATCCTCTTTGTGGTGTCAGTGCAGTGCGACTTCATCCTTAGCTATACTAATAGTATATATATATAGCTTTTAAAAACCAAAATAATCGCAAATACGCACTCTCATATACGTATTATCTCTCCCTGGTGTCTTTCCCTAGGTCAACTACGCAACCTAGAGCTCTGATACCAAATGTGACGGTCCGCCCCGCACCAGCTGACATTTCCCATGAAAGTGCGTTGTGCCAATGTCCAACCAGCACGGGACGGTCGCCAAAGAAAGAAAAAGGGAATTGTATTTGAACTAACAAGGAACCTGTAGAATGTCTCACAGCGCATGGAATAAAGTATAATAATAACATACTTGACATAAAACAGGTGAGACAGTGCATAAGCTGAAAACTAAACATCATAGCAGCGGAAAATCCAATTACAGCTTATGTTTCACATCATCATTATTACAACTTTAAAAATTGTCTCTATAGCAAAAGAAAGGAAAGGTACACTACTAATGCCCAAAGTAGTGACCAGTAGCGACACAGGGAGAATATATGTATATCATACGTGGGAGCCTCCTACTCGTCTCCGGTACAGCTACTCGTGCATACTACCTAACCTGTCTCTAGTCTGCCCGTTTAAGAGCACCCAGAGTAATAAGAAGAGACATAAAACTCTGGGTCAGACAAAAGTCTGGTATGAGCGATAAGCATCAAAACAGAACAATAACAGGTATACTAAACCATACCTGAACCTGGACCTACAACAAAAGAGTTAGCACAACATACCGCTCAATACTCTAAGGTGCCACTAACATATGGTGTAAAGAATACGGGGGAAGGGTGTGCATGTTATAGTGATAAAAAAAATCAAGCATAGCAACCATCCTCACATCTCTCACTCAGTGCGTAAAGCATACGACATCCACCACTTTGATCACCCTATTCCTTGTTATGATCACTCTGCCATGGAGTCATAATGACACCACTAAACTGATCCATAGCCACTAATCCTTGCTATGTCCACTCTGCCCCATGAAGTCATAACAACTCCACTGCACTGGCTCATAGCCATGCTACGATCACTCTACCCCATGGAGTAAAAACTAACCCACTGCACTGATACGTAGCCTAACATTCGTCTTGGTGGTGAATCAAAGCTATAGACGTCGATAACCCCTTAGCACACGTCCCGCAGCAAAGCCCAATTCATGAAGTTGACTCATTGGTTCCCAACTGGATCCTGAGTACAAACTTCCCCCTTGGACTACCTTTGCATCTCGGGTTTTGGTCTTCTCCGGATCGGTTCGGATATGCTCCTCTTCACTATGCTTCGGATCGTGCTCCTTGAAGTAGTCCTGCCTGTGATCATCCACATCGGGTCGGGTCGGATTTCTCCATCCAAATCAGTTCAGATCGCGATCGGTTCATGATGGGGCTTCTGATCGGGTCAGGTCTTCGTCACCAGTTCGAGCTCGACTCCTGGTCGGATCGGGGTCTCCAAGCGGTTTGGGTCGGATGACTCTCCAGGGAGCGGGTCGAATCGGAGCTTCAAATGCAAGGGTTCGGTTCGGTGCCACCATCCACGAGCGGTTCGGATCGGGTAGTGCTCCACGATCGGGTAAGACTGAACTTGAGATTATATAATGTGATAAGTATTATAATTCTTAAATGCCCCTAGTCGAGTTTTATTGTTAATATAGGACAACAATAAAGCATTAAGACTAGTATGTTGATTGACTGATGATTACATATCATTGATCATTAATATATGTGACATTAATGTCAAAACATAAATACGTATTGGAGAATATCGTATTGGGCTGACCCGCCGTGAGATAACTCCATGGAATATAATTAAGAGTATCATAAGTTATTCTCATAGTGACAGTGATGTAGTGGTCCTCAGACCTGAAATCATTATAATTTTATTCGAGGATATTTGTGTTTTGATATCATCTAAAGTTATTTCGTAACAGAGTAATGATAACGGTGATTATTGGATACATCTCGAGTCGAATGAAAATTATGAATGATCTAAATGGAATTTAACCCTACGATATATTCGTAGTGATATCCGTGGGCCTCTTGATTGAGTGAGACTGTGAAATGCATGGCCGTGCTCAAATACTGATTTGTTATAAACAGTCTATTCATTAATCAAGAAAACGGATTAAATTATTACGAGGATGATACGATCCATGCCTCTAGTTTGATCCTGGATATATTGGTTAAAAGGATTATATTACATTGATACGCTGGTCACGGAAATGTTTAATCGAATCGATGATCTTATTATAACTTGGGTAGCAGTGACGTATTGCTAGATGCCAATCTCTGTTTATGATTTTAAATACGATTTAGAATCATTGCCAACGTTATAATAACCTATAGGGTCACACGATAAAGAACATTATAAAGAAGAAAACATTTTAGACGAATAAAATATAAATTTGTTGATATTTTATTCGAAGTTGGAACAAGTATTCGGTTCGTTCCTATATCTTTGATTAACATCTATTACTAAAGGGATAATTATTCCCTTTTATAATAGATGGCTATAAAAGGATAAGGGTGAGATTAGATCAACTGCAAGAGCCGCATATTTTCTTTTCCAAAACCTAAAATAGACATGGCGGCTAGCATCATCTTCTTCCTTAGTCTTCTTGTTCGATTTGATCAAAAAAAGAAGGATGTTCTCGTGGACTACTCTAGAGGCGATGGCCTCCCAGTCTTGCTTGGATTCGATTCACCTCATCTTCAATATGGTTCCCTGAAATCTCGAAAACCCTAAAAAGGTATGATCTTATTTTGTTCGATTTACAAGTTCATGCATTAGATCCTGTTACTTTTGGTTTAAATTTCGTTTTGTAATGTGAATTTGACCCAAAAGTTCTTTCAATGGTATCGGAGCCTCAGGTTCATGTTAATTTGTAAATTGAATTCGATTAAGGTTTTCGATCTATTTGATTTATTTTGAATCTACAGTTTTATGAACACTATTGATGACATAATTTAGAGTAAATCCAGTCGAAATGAAATTGTGATGTAGGTTTATATATGTTTGATTATTGGATAATTGAAATTATAAAATTGTGAATTCAGATTAAATGATAAATTTGGTTTAGAGGTGAAATTGTTTCACTATGAACTAAAACCGTGTTTTGATTCAAGCTGTAAAATTGTTTTAATATAAAAAAAGTTTTATATATAAAAACTTTGAAGTGGATTTTGTTAATTAAAACTGGATCTTTATTGAGTTTTAAAATTACTTTTACCTATCACAACTGGTTAAGTAGAATCCTGTTATTAGAATTTAAAGTAAATTCAATTATAAAATCAAAGTGAAAATTGTTTCACTGCAGATTGAAATTGTATTTGATACTAAAGTAAAATAGTTTACTGTAGTTAAATTTTGTTATATGATACAAAATTTGAAAAATGGGATTCGTACTCAATACTGAAAATTGATTCAGTTTTGATATTGATGTTAAATGTCTTGATTATTCAGATTGGATTTTATCTGAGCAATGATTTTAAATGTTAAAAGTTGTTCATTTAAGTTGTTTTAACTAATTTTGGTGATTAATGTTATGCAGCTATGTTATTTGATAACATAGTGGTCTGATTTTACTCGTCAAAACAATTGTTGCTTTTGAAAAACCAAACTAGTGTTAATACATTATACAATCCAGATTAAAGAAGATGTTCTTTGAGTATTGAAATTAATTTCAGAATAAATGAATTCTCATAAATCAGATCCTTATGGGCAAGTGAGAATTTTGTGTAAACAAGTATATGACCTGAATTTCACTCTTTTACTGTTAATATAATTTGTATTTGATACAAATATTATAATGAAATTATGAGATGATATATGATATCATTTCTATTTTATTTATTAATACATCGACTATAAATATAATTCAATATGTTTTGAATTATTGTCATTCTCTGTTAGACAATGACTTGACAATGTTTTCCTTGCTCATGAACTAGTCATGGATTTTATTTCTTATTTTGATTTCTTTTGTGACATAAGCATACCGAATATGATGTCGAACAAAAGTGTTTGAAACTAAAACTGGATCAGGCTGTGAGGGGTGAGCGTTTGGTTGGTTTGGTTTATCCAATGATAAATTTTTCAAACCAAATTAAAACCGATAAAAATGAAAACCAAACCAAACCAACCAAATTAAATTTGGTTGGTTCGGTTGGTTATCCGATTAAACCAAACTAAAATTGTTTTACAATTTGTGTTTGGAATATTCACTATAATTTGAAATAAATTATAAGTATATTATTACAGTATTATTACTTATTATTTTTATGCTTTCTATCATTAATTTTGACACATAGGTGATGATTAAAATTTACTTAAATAACTAGACTAACCTAAAATATTTATTATAATATTGATAATTTTGAAATTATAGTAAAAGTTTGGTTAATTTGGTTAAACCGATAACCGAACTTAATATTTTTCGGACCGATTACAAACCGATTTAGTTTCAAAACCGAACCCAACTGACCAAAGTAAATTGGTTTGGTTGGTTTAACCGAATAATGCTCACCCCTAGGCTGTGTTATATGGAATTTGATTCAATATTGATACACTACAAAATCATACATTGATAAGCAGAGTGTTTTAAATCCAGTTACAATGTGTAAAATGTTTACATGTTTACTTACATCCATTCAGATTCAAAATAAGCAATTCTTTTATTTTATATATTTACTTCAATATATATACACACATATATATACAGATATGTTCAGATTTCATACATGATATGGTATTTTGATTTATAAAGTGTTATATATATATATATATGTATATTTGATATATGTATAAAATTACTGTATGTTACAAGAATATGATTCTGACATGAATGGTTTCACAATAAACGAAAACTGTTTTGTTATTAAAATCTGAACTGGAATATGATAAATAGTTGATTGTGCAATGGATTTTGTTTTATGTGATCGACTCTAAATTGATATATGATATTAATTCGATCACATGTATTTACAATTCCTGTTATTACTTGCTATAATATGTGATAAAAGTCATTAGTATATAATCTGTTTAAACACAATGATGATTATATATTACAAATCTGATTTGTGGAATTTAATTTTGAAATTAATATTAAAATATATGTATACATATATATATATTACAATATTTTATTGTAAACACATATATATATATATATATATGTATAAAAATGAATTATCTAGATAATCATTGCAGTTTTAAAAACTAGTATCAGGACTTGTGTGTATATATATGTGTGTGTGTCTCTGTGTGTGTGTACATGTATATCAAATAATGACATATATATAAATGTCAATGTTAGATTGTTATTTGAAATCTAATATCCTTATTATTGTTATAATATTGGGATTAAACAAAAGAAAAACCATCCTTAATTGAGTATTTAATCTGAAAGGATAAATCACTGTATTTGACGCAATGATGCAAATATGATTCAAATTAAACATGTATGACTTGTTTTATGTATTGATTCTTGACCATGTGAACTTGATAAGTTCAGCAATATGTTATTTAAAATTCTCATCATCTTCTGAACTATGGAAACTCAAATCAGTTGGACTGATTTCATTTTCTATGACACAAAACAGATGTTCATAAGATAGGAAGATATCTTATCCTTTTCATACACCATTTTGTCTGAAGTGTCTAGTATAAGTTCATGGGTATTAACGCATATTATCGAATGACAGTAGTATGGTTTTAAAAACCTAGAATTAGTATCTAACATGTTCATAGCACACCAGTAAACTTATCATTGTACATAAATATTAGGAACTGGAATTGTGTTTAAGATTGTATTATGGATGTGGATGGATCACTATAATGGATACACTTATATACTGATATTTAAGGTTAACAGTAAATAAATGTAAAATGAAGTTATTATGATATAACCAGTTAAATGACTTTGGTGCAAATCAAAGTTACAGCAAATATAATAGATATACATATGATGTATATAAGTTAAAGCACATATATTATATATATATTTGATGTATATATGATTTAGCGCAATTGTATGATATACATTTGATGTATGCTGACCCTATGATTTAGATCAATTTTAACAGGGTGAAAATTGTGCTTGCTGAAACTGTTTCGGCAGGAAATGCGACTCTATTGCAAGCTGCGGGACTGGCCACATGCTACCATTATATTTTGAGAGATAAACAAGTGGGACTTGTTTTATTTTTCAAAATGTTTGTATCTTAATTTTGCTGCATAATTAAATTGAGATACCAGATTCCATTGTAATAATAAATTTGTACCTAGCTTTACAGTATGACTGCATATACGCTTTATTTTCTAGTGATTATATGTAATTGTAATATTTGCGTATAATGAATTACACTTGATCTATTTGATTGTAAGGAATATGAGATGTGTAAATATTTGATGTTTCATGTGACCTACCGGATTTAAATTGTTCAACTGGTATAATGCATGAGTATTTCATATCCTGTCTGAGTAATGTTAGATATATATACATGTATGTTCATTGTTGATATCATAATGTATGACTTTTATAGTGCTCAAACAAGTGCATGCTAGAATATTTATATGTTTTGAACGTTTATTCATATCAATATGATATGGGCTCAAAAATTATTGATTGTGTTATTTGGCTAGATTGGTTAATTGAAACTCCATATTTAATTTGAACATTGTATCTGGTACATGTATTAAAGATAACCAATATTTTGGAGTGTTCAAATAGAATGTGTAGGCTTAATTCCTATATATATATATATATATATATACACACACACACACACTAAAGAATTTTAATGGTTAAAATTTGAATTATATTATGAATATAAAACATACATATATTTTGATATATGTAAACAACTCTAATCTTGTGTTCACTACGAATTATAAAATTCCCTTTAAAGTAATTTTTTGTTATATTAAGTCATGTTGAAGTCTTCCAATAATACACTCATCAATGTCCAAAATCACTGGATGTAGGTAATGCCAAAGCATTGTGCATCCTTTTATTTTGGTTATATGCGACGGAGTAAAAGTGATACTTGAACTGTATTATTGGGTCTGACTTAACTAAGCTACATAATAAAATTATGGCTTAGAGATAATAGCATGAATTATTCTATATTTTGAGCAAATGAATAATACCGAACAAAAATGTTCATCATGCGATCCAATAATTATATACACGATATAATTGACATAAGATGTCTACATAAAAGGTTGTGTTTTTGGGATTTGCCAAAGCAGAGTCAAAACATGATTAGATATGGATCTTGGAACACCATTATATATATATATACTGATATATGTATATAAATAAAGGGATGTTAATTTGAGTGGGAGCATATTTTAGTTTAAATTACACATTTATGTTAATATAAAATTTTGATTGTCAAAGTTTATATTAAATAAATATTAAAGAGTTAGATATCATTTAGTATCTACTGTAGATATTAAATAATAAATAATTCTGATAATTTAAATTAATCCTTAAGAAGGATAAATTGAATTAAATCAAATTTCTTGACTGACATTGAAATTTGAGGATTATCCTCAAACAATTAAAATGTAATTGTTCTAAAAAAAATAGAGGACCTAAAATAAAAGTTAAAGTGTGACTTCAACTGAATAAGATATAAATGTTATAATAATCTACTTATACATTTCTAGTATTAGATACTAGATATAAATCACATAATTGTATGTTGATTTACAGAAATTGTAGAATAAGTAGAAATCTGATAAAATGACAAGTGGACTTACGATTGGAAATGATGCAAATGCTGTTAGATTATCCATAGAAAGTTGATTCTTGTTGATTATACTGGCTTAATTAAATAAATAAAATAATTGTTATAATGAAATTTCACTTAAGATAAATGTTATAATAGATCTTGTTTAGACAAATTTGAATTTCATTTGTAATTAAAAGGGAACGATTGTTATTCATTTTATTTAAATGAAATATCATTTGGAATTTCACAAATAGTTAATGATCTTTGTAAATCCTTAACTATTATGTACTTGACATTAAAAATGAGTGGATTAAATTTAGTGATTTAAATTCAATATACCTTTAGTATTACCGGTTGGCCCAGTAAACAAGAAAGTATATCAAAACTCCATAATGATGGAATTTTGAGATCATTTGGTTTTGAATTATATGAGAAATACAGATCTTGTTTATTAGGCAATATAACTGATCACCTTTCACTTGACACAGTGAATGAGTGATAGGTATTGGGTCTCGTAAATAATGATGTATATGGAGCAATGAATACATAAACTAGAGGTAGGTTTTATCATTTCATTAGATTTACTGATGATATCAGTAGATAAAGATACGTGTATCTTATGAAACACATATTAGAATCCTTTGAAAAGTTCAAGGAATTCAAAGTGGAGACAGAAACCAATTTTGATAGAAAATAAATTCTCTTCGAACAGATCAAAGAGAATGTTTAAGCCAATTAATTAATGACTGTCCATATAAGTTTGAAATTGTTTCATAACTTACTCCATCTAGAAGACCATATTGGAATGGTGTGTCTGAAAGGAGTATTCACACCTTATAAGATATGGTACGACCAAGATAAGTCATATTGATCTTATAATTAATTAAATTTAGAACAATTGCGTTTGATCCTACTAAAATGATTTAGAGATGCCATACAAGATATGGACTAGGAAATGTCCTAGTGTGTCTAATGCGAAGATTTGGGATGCAAAGACGTTTATTAAACGTCCTTCTTCTGATAAGATTGGATCCAAATCAAATAATCATATTGTGGAATATCCAAAAGAACCAAGTGGATATTATTTCTATATATCCTCTGAGAATAAAATGTTTATTGCTCGAATTGGTATCCTTAATAAAGGAGAGCCAGTCTCTAAGATACCATGGGAATGAAATAGAATTCAAAACATTTCGAAAGCACAAGATGCCACTGAATCTTGTATAGACAAGAAATTAAGTGGGAGTGATACAATAATTCAAATGTAATTTGATAACACATTAATTATTGTGAATAATGTTAGTTTTTAAACAAGAAATAA
This sequence comes from Allium sativum, assembly GCA_030737875.1. Classification (NCBI taxonomy): domain Eukaryota; kingdom Viridiplantae; phylum Streptophyta; class Magnoliopsida; order Asparagales; family Amaryllidaceae; genus Allium; species Allium sativum. The sequence goes on from CM060909.1 coordinate 115,604,515, forward strand.
ATACTGATTCTAAGAAAGAAAATGTTTGGATTAAGAAGTTCATGATTGAACTTAATTCATTGTTGATCCAGTGATTTACATTGCGTTAACAATGTGGCTACTGCTCAAGCCTAAAACATTAAACTCATAATCGATCCAAACATATATTTTAAGAAATATAATTCTTATGTGAAGTTGTTCATAGAAGAAATAAACATATCTGCAAAGTTACAAAAGTTGTAATGTTGCATACCTACTGAATTAAACTCTGTCGTAGCAGAAGTTTAATAGTCACACTAGTTTCATAAGTATACGATACATAAATGATTGACTCTAGTGCAAGTGGGAGATTGTTAGAGTTTTTGCCCTAGAGGCAATTCATTTGATGAGATTGATAACACTGTTGATGTTATTATTTTATTTGGAATAAAATATTATTCTATTATATTGTATTTACTGCGTAATATAAATAATAATATAATAGAAATCCTTAGATTAATAATACGGAATTATATAGTTCGAGTAAGACTGAACTTGAGATTATATAATGTGATAAGTATTATAATTCTTAAATGCCCCTAGTCGAGTTTTATTGTTAATATAGGACAACAATAAAGCATTAAGACTAGTATGTTGATTGACTGATGATTACATCTCATTGATCATTAATATATGTGATATTAATGTCAAAACATAAATACGTATTGGAGAATATCGTATTGGGCTGACCCGCCGTGAGTAACTCCACGGAATATAATTAACAGTATCATAAGTTATTCTCATAGTGACAGTGATGTAATGGTCCTCAGACCTGAAATCATTATAATTTTATTCGAGGATATTTGTGTTTTGATATCATCTAAAGTTATTTCTTAACAGAGTAATGATTAAGGTGATTATTGGATACATCTCGATTCAAATGAAAATTATGAATGACCTAGATGGAATTTAACCCTACGATATATTCGTAGTGATATCCATAGGCCTCTTGATTGAGTGAGACTGTGAAATGCGTGGCCGTGCTCAAATACTGATTTGTTTTAAACAGTCTACTCATCGATCAAGAAAATGGATTAAATTATAATGAGGATGATACGATCCATGCCTCTAGTTTGATCCTGGATATATTGGTTAAAAGGATTATATTACATTGATACGCTGGTCACGAAAAGGTTTAATCGAATCGATGATCTTATTATAACTTGGGTAGCAGTGACGTATTGCTAGATGCCAATCTTTGTTTATGATTTTAAATACGATTTAGAATCATTGCCAATGTTATAATAACCTATAGGGTCACACGATATAGAACATTATAAAGAAGAAAACATTTTAGACGAATAAAATATCAATTTGTTGATATTTTATTCGAAGTTGGAACAAGTATTCGGTTCGTTCCTATTTCTTTGGTTAACATCTATTACTAAAGGGATAATTGTTCCTTTTTATAATTGACGGCTATAAAAGGATAAGGGTGAGATTAGATCAACTGCAAGAGCCGCATATTTTCTTTTCCAAAACCTAAAATAGACGTGGCGGCTAGTATCATCTTCTTCCTTAGTCTTCTTGTTCGATCTGATCGAAAAATAAGGATGTTCTCGTGGACTACTCTAGAGGCGATGGCTTCCCAGTCTCGCTTAGATTCGATTCACCTCTTCTTCAATACGGTTCCCTGAAATCTCGAAAACCCTAAAAAGGTATGATCTTATTTTGTTCGATTTACAAGTTCATGCATCAGATCCTGTTACTTTTGGTTTAAATTTCGTTTTGTAATGTGAATTTGACCCAAAAGTTCTTTCACGATGTACCCTGATAAACCGCGCAGTTTCCCTACATGAGATGATATTTCTGATTTTTTTTAATTTAACGGGGGCTACTCAGCAGAATTGGGGGTTTCGGTTTTTTCAAACTATAGTGGGCTACTAAGAAAATTCTTGGGTTGAAATAGAATTCATCATCCTAAAATTACTAAATTAAAAAAGTCGAGTCGGTCTTCAAGTTGAAAATAAAATTTATATTTTGCTTTGAAAATTATCACCTATGAAACTGCCAATCAAATTATTACTTTTTTTTAGAAAAAGAAAATCAACAAGAGAATCAAAACGACTAAAACAGTCATCTAGAATTATGCCGAAGAGCAGTAGTAACCCAAGGGTAGAAGTGGTTAAATTTAGATCTGTCAAAATATGAGCCTACCCATTTACCCAACTCATTTTACCCTAATTACAACCCTGTTAGGTCAACCTATTTATATTTTTTTATTAAATGAGTCATAAAAGGGTTGATCCATTTTTAAAAGGGTTACAAATGGTTAACCCACTTACCCATTTAACTCCGCCTACATACAAAGTCGCTATTTTTTTTTTTTAAACTGCAGTTATTTCGTCATACTATCCCGGACTCGGATGAGATTTCGATCGTTAGATTCTCACCTAAATTACGGACAGTGTAAACACTCGGACGTTTTGCCCTGTGACTGAACACTGTAGTTCTCCATGGAGACTGCTAGTTGTACTTAGAAAATAAAGGCTGAAGTTCTAATATTTGAACTCTGCCTACATGCATAGTCATTTTTTTTTTTTGTAAAAAATGCAGTAATTTCCTCATATTGCCTCAAAACTGAATGAGACATCGACCGATAATCCTTACCTAAAGTACGGACAATGTGAAACACCCAGATGTTTTTCCCTGTGACTGAACACTGTAGTTCTCCATGGGGACTGTCAGTTGTACTTAGAAAATAATAGGCAATATTCCCTTATTTGAACTCTACCTACAGAAAGAGTCGCTATTTTTTTTCTTTTTGTAAAAACGGCAATAATTTCTTCATACTACCCCGGAACCGGATGAGACTTCGACCAATAGATTCTCACCTAAATTACGGACAGTGTAAAACACTCAGGCGTTTTGCCCAGTGACCAAACACTACAATTCTCCAAGGGCACTACCAGTTGTACTTAGAAAATAACAGGCTAAATTCCCGTATTTGAATTCTACACTACACCAAAACAAGGGATTCCCAACAAGTATAGGTGTTACAAATAATTTATGTAACACTTTTAAGTGTTACCAACGACATGTGAGGAATTTCCTGTAACACTTATAAGTGTTACAAACAGAGTAACGGCTAACACTCATAAGTGTTACAAACAAATTCATTGCTAACACTTATAAGGGTTACAAACATATTCATTGCTAACACTTATAAATGTTGGAACCATAAGATATGGTAACACTTATAAGAGTTACAAACATATTCATTGCTAACACTTATAAATGTTGGAACCATAAGATATGATAATAACACTTATAAGAGTTACAAACATATTCTTTGCTAACACTTATAAATGTTGGAACTATAAGATATGGTAACACTTATAAATGTCAGTATCATAATCCTACTAACTCTTATAAATATTGGCATACATAAATTGCTAACACTTATATAACATGTTTTTATGATTTTCAATCACATATATAATTCAACATATCAATTCAAATAACAATATTTCGTACACTTCCATATTTCAAATTCAAGAATGTCACTTTTGCATAATGCTTCCAATTTCAAAATACTACAATATCAAGTTCAAATTACAAAAAACAATACAAACTTTTACTAAAGATATATAGAATTTTAGATATTATGAAGGCGAAACATGGACCATATCACAGAGCCTCCATCCGAAAATTCACAAAGCTTGTAATGTTCGTTTTGAGAACCATCGTAAATTGGTGCTTCCGGATCTAAAACTTCTGTTATCCAAACAACTTTCTCAACATCTGGCACTTTCTCTCTAAAATTACATTCCAAATTCTTTTTTTTTCTCCTCCTCCACAAGTGCCTATAAAATGTAAACAAACTCATTTTTACAGAAATAACAAATTGCAAAACTGATAAATAACATCTTGTATTAACTAACTGAACATGGTTAATTAATGTTAATGAGAATAGATCACATCTTGTATGAAAATATCAGGCGTATTAAAAAAATTAACAAATCCTTGTTCACAACATTACTATGCTCAGTTTCAACAAAACTAGGCATATGCTCAGTTTTGTTTGAAACTGAGCCTTGCTCAGTTTCGGGAAACTGGGCATATGCTCAGTTTGAAACAAAACTGAGCATTGCTCAGTTTTTCGAAAAGCATTATGGGCATCTACTGAAATGGTGTAGGGCGTATCACTATCAACTATCAACTTAATTTAAATGGTGGTTACGTGAATAAAATTTCCAAATAAAAATAAATATCCGTCTAAACCAATAAACTCCGATTTTGTTACTAATACATCCAAAAGGGAGTAAGTTATTTTTCCCTACCTTCAAATCAAATTTTTTTATTGTTAAACTTTTTTTTAACAAATCCTAAGATATTGTAATCACGTGGAATGCAGTTCTCTTACAATGCCAGGAGTAGTTGTTGAGCTATATTTATCACTACACACGCTAGACTTCATTTACCAGTTTACAAGGCAAAATTACTACGTTTATCAGAACATAAAATTAGTTAATTACCGAACATGAAAAATATAAAGGACAAGGTTCTAAGTTTATACTGACAAAATTTATATGCAGCATAATGCTTATCTTGATTTTGGTAACATTGGATATAACACCCTAAACAGTCTGAAATGTTGCAATTAACAAAGTCTAACAGGCATCAAATTACAAGTGTTTTGCAACTTAAGTGGCATAAAAAACATGACTATATACTAAAATATTAATCAATGAATTACAAAATATTACTAAATTAATATAATTAACAGTATGGATTCAATATGCTTTGTAAAAATTCATATCCCGGAGGTGTGCAATTTCGTATCTCGAAAATGGTTGATCGACACGTGCAGATCAGTTAAAATTTTCCACGTACGTGATTCAAGGTGTCGATCACATGGCAAAATTGGTTGATGGAAAATATTTGGTTTCCGGAAAAACGCTCACCAGCTCACCAAATACGACAAATGAAGGGAAAATGCATGGTGTTGTTCGTATCAAGCATGAAAAACAAAAAAATGGAATTCTATGAAATGAAAATCAAGCATATAAACAGATGAGGAATGAGAACAAGCTTCAGTGAACCTTAAAGAAAAATCAACACAAGATATCTCCTAGAAGTATAACAAATACTGGTTTCAAAATTAGAATTTGAGGGACAAGTAGAAAGATTAGATAAGCCTAATTGTGCCCGCCCTTATGTTCCAACAACCGCATACAACAAAATAGTCGCTAGGTAGTAGTACCTTTTGATCCATAACATTCATGGCACTGGTCGCGTCTTCTTCAGAAGTGAAGGTCACAAAACCAAAACCTTTTGATCTACCAGTCTCTCTATCAACAATAATTCTAGCTTCAACCACCTCACCAAAACTGCTGAACGCTTCCCTTAGTGTACCAATTGAGAATTAGAGGGTTTCTTCGTTTTCAATCACATCAATTGAATAATTCCGACAAATCACCTTCCATTGAAATACAACATATATTCATATATACAAAATGCCAAGTGCCTTAAGAATCAGAAAATAAACAAAAGAAATGCTTTGAAACATACCACCAGCAACATACCCAATATTATCACTATTCTCAATTGCGACAATCACATGTGGCAGCTTATTCACGTGCACTTATTACCTGGAAATTTTGCTATTAACATTAACCAACTCGACCAAAGACTTGACCACTTCAAACTGATCAGGGACTTTTCCATGCAGTGGCGGAGCCATGCCCAGGCTGACCTGGGCACTTGCCCCCCAAGGAAAAAAAAAAAAAAAGAAAAAAAGAAAAAATCCTACTGTAGAACGGAAAAGAAAAGCAAACACAGCAAAAGCCAAACTGGAGAATCATTCCCTAATTAAGGACGGAGATGTTCATAACAGGAATTTGGGATTGTTAGGTTTATTTCCAGTTATGAACTTTTCAGTTTTATTTCCAAAAATCCTGTTATGCCTGTTTTATTTCCGACCTTAATTAAATGTTCAATGATATATGTATTACTTGTTTTCTAAAAAATCCTGTTTTCCCCAGCTGGAAAAAAAAAAATCCTGTTATGAACTGGAACTTGTTTTCTAAAAAAAAGCAAACAGCGATGTGTATGCCTGTTTGTTTATCCATTCATCGGTTTTATTTATTTGGGATTGTTAGGTTGGATGATTTTATGATTAGTTTAACTTTTTTCTACATATAATTAAATGTTCGATAATGGCGATTTTTTTTTTACATATAATTAAATGTTCAACAATGAACAAAAAAATTTTTTGGGGGCCTGCCGCCTCCGAACCCCCGCCCTTACTGTCTTGCCCCCCCACCCCCCCGCAGTCGGAATTTCTGGCTCCGCGGCTGTTTCCATGGGCCATGGCTCCGTATTTGGTGCACCCATGTTCTGAGTTTGACTTGTAGCAGCGGCCTATCTATCTAGTGAAAGCGAGGCAATATAGAATTTTTTTTCATTTTCATCATGGTTCAATGTATTGCTATAGTGGAAAACAACTGTATCCTTGCACAACGTCATGATTTGTAAATGCACTGCTAATATAATAGAAAAATATATTAGAACAGTACATAACTGCAAGTGATTCATGCCATACCATATATTGGAACAGTAAAGAATCGTTTAATGATCTTTCATCACTCATAAGTGCTACATCGCATCTAAGATGGGAACTAGAGCAATTTATGTCGTATAATAAGACTAATAACATACATCTGATCATAATGCACAATGTCGTAAAGAATAAAACTGCATGCGTCATGTAGAGGCATTCGAGTTTAATCATGGTAAAGCAAAACTATCTGCAAATCAATTCAAGAATATTATTTTCCACATGTACAATTCATCAAAAACGTTTTTGCTCACAACAAGCCTTACCTGTTTCCATTGAATGTATAATACTGCTTTGTATCGTACTCATGATAGCATATGTATATTAACTGGCAAGTCTCAATGAAGAATGCCCTGTTGAATCTCTGAATACTTTACCTACACTTTTAACTAAGTAGGATACAAAGGAGAAGCTAGACGTTGTGTTGAAAATTTGTAGAAAATGGATGTTAACAGACTTTCATGTTTTGGAGAAACGCTCAGATGTTGTAAATGCAAACCAAAATAAAAGTACTGGTGATATTGGATCTATGAAAATGAACAGGTAAGTAACAATGAGAAGTCAATTAACATACAAAATAGTTGACGTCAGCATACCGTAGAAGACATTGACAATAGAACTGCTGATTTCATGCTTCAAAATAGGATCAGGTACGCTAGATTTCTAAAACCTGCATAATCTGAAAATACAAAAGAAGTGCGCAAAAGTTCATAGTTTGAGACAATTGGACCAAAATTTCCAATTAATTATGGGCATTCTCAGGACACCAAACCCAATTTTTTTGCTTCTCCTACTACTAACTTAATTCTAATTCAAGAACTTCTTGTTTTGAGAGAGTTTCTTCATTTCAGTTGTTTTGATTTTGTACTGACTAAAGGGAGTAGACTGTACCCTCTTTCATATGCTGATATTAAATTACCATATTTCTAAAAGAAACCAAGTACCTAATAATTTCAAGTAACACCGCTAATTTTTGCACTTACATGTATCACGGTTTGATTAGCCATATAGCATGAAATAGTAGACTACAGTAACTAACTTTCCATCAGCTGAGTATGTGATGTTTCAGACTTCACCAGAGCATTCTACAAGAGAGAGAAACAAGATTTATGGAAACACCTTTATCTGGGTTAGATGTAATCTCAAATGAAAGGCACAATGAAGCAAACCAGTGAAGCATATATGCATGGATGTATACATAACAGAAATGCACAGCACTGCCAAATAATCCGAGATAAAGATATGAATTCAAATCAGAAAATAACTATTTAACAGATCATAAAGAAATTGGTCATATAACTATTAAGGCATATGCCCATCTAAATAAAGTACAAGCAAGAAAAGATGCTTCCACAAGTACAATGCAAGGAGTATAAATGATACCTCCCAGTCAGGGACATCACCAGGAATTTAATTTGGGGTGGACAAATTATACAAGTAATTAAAAAAAAAAGTGATTATCAGAATATCAATTTTTATTATCGGGATACCAAATTAACAAAATCCCCGATTTACAGTATGTAAACATACATGACCTAATTAACGAAATCTAGGCACCAAAAACTTGATTTAATTACACACAACATTTCTTATTTCAAATCAAAAAAAAAAAAAAAAAAAAAAAAAAAAAGGTAATCAACTCACTTTGATTTCGTGATTCCGAAAAAAAGTTAGACACATCAGTCGGTCAGAGCAGGTGAGGTGAGGCGCAACAGTCGGTCAAAGGCGAGGCTCAACAGTCGGTCGATCTGATATGAAGCTGGTCAATTGTTGAAGAAGCAGCAATCGGTCCGTGATTCTAACGATGCCGTGATTCCAGAAGAAGAAGTCGATCCGTGTTTTTTATTTTTATTTGAAGAAGTTGTGTAAACGAGAAATTAAACGAAGTGGTGAATTGATTAGAAATGGTCAATTTGTTGAAGCAGGCAAGCAACATATGATGTAAATATATAATGGACGCTATTAGTAATTTTATTTACTTTTTCACGCGTTTACGTTGATTCCAACTAATGAATAACAATCCAAATTAAATTGCTCCAGTAGCGAAGACAACATGAAATCAACCGTGGCAAAAGCGGCACAGACGGGAGGACCTAGTGGCGAGAATTCTAATAAAAGGAAATTCAACCCGAACTGGAACAACAACAACAAGGGAATACCGAAGATGGGAGAGAAAGAAAAAGAGCGTAATAAAGATACGCAATGCCATAACTGCAAGGAGAAGGGCCACATTGCTAGGTTTTGTACAAAGCCAGCAGTTGAAAAGCCACAGCAGACTCAGCAACCAGAGCAACAAAAATCGAAGGAAAAAACGAGTGATGTTATTCACCAAAAGTTCGCATGCTATAACTGTCGTCAGCCGGGGCACTTGGTTAAAGACTGTCCACTTATGAAGCCACAACAACCGAAAGTCTATGCTTTGATGGATAAGCCGTCAACTTCTGAGAATGTGGAGGGAGCTTCTGAAGGTAATTTAATTACTCTTCTTATTATAAAAGGAGTTAATTATTTAGGGTCAGCCTCTAGATAAATTAAATATGGTTGGATTAAACTTGAATTATATTCAATCATGTTGATACCGGAAATCGGGTTAAAATTTTAAAATTGAGTTAAAATTTGGATTTCCTAAAATTTAGGCCGGACCTAGGTATTTATTTGGGTATGGACTCAGGAAAAGCGAATTGGTCGATTTGTGAAATCAAATCAGGTTTATGAGTCCGGAAATGGAGATCGTTAAGTACGTGAACAAAGAATTTGGGTAATACTTAACGGAGTTAAGTAAATCGACCGATGAATTGAGAAGGGAATTTTGATAGATATTTTTGGTTTTGCTGATGTGTCTTTTATTTATCGACGTGTGTGTTTACTTATATAAGTCGATAGCTCTAAAACTACTACTTACAAATTTCGGGGACGAAATTTTTATAAGGGGGGTAGAATGTAATGACCCGGGATTTTCATTAATCAATGATACAGATTTAAGTGATCGTCAGTACATGTTTTCAAATACGATTTAAAAATCCAGTCCTTATAAATTCAAAACATGTTAATTTGTATATGATAGTATTTATGGATATATAGCACAGTATTTACTTTAAACCAATCTTTGTTCATTCATGTATGATAGCATCTGTTTGATAGCGTTTGTTAATTTTATTTTACACAGGTATATATATAATAGCATATTTTAGATAGTGTTGTTAAATATCATATTTTTAATGTATGTTAAATAACACTTTTGCATAGTTTTTTTTTAAAATGCCATTTCTTTGAAAAAATACTTGTTCATATTTTTCTAAAAACTTTAAACCCTTATGCTTTTGAAACCTTAGAATACCTTGCCTAAGACATGTTTAATGACCTCTTTGGCCTAAAAACCAATACAAGAAAATATGTGAAATTTTATATGCATTAAAGTCAAAATATGTATTGTCAAATTTCCTTTTTCAATTCATGATCTCACCTATGAATCTATACACCATAGATCTTGCTAGCAAGTGAGATTACAAGGGAAATCTTTGCATTTTTATATGCATTAGGACAAGAACAAGTGTTGTCAAGTCCTCTCGCAAATCATCCATGAATTTTATACATTATAAATGTGATAGTAAGTAGGATCTCTAGGGAAATATTAAGCACATGACAAACCATTTTAGATAGGAGCATTTTCAGTTTGCAATCTTTCTTTCTTTCCTTTCAAATTGAATTTCTGAAAATTTAAACTCATGTTCAAATTCCAAAACTTTGGCCAAATTGTCAAATAAGCATACACATCAAGAGATTTATAAAATCATACCTATGCATCATCATGTTATCTACAATAGTGAGTTCAAATCATAAATAGTGCTGCGTATTTTCTCATGTATTATCATTCCACAAAAATAGATTTGCAAGTACTTTATTTTCAGATTTTTACTATACTTGCAAGGCAAGTTTATATTTTAATAAGGTCTTGTAAAATCAAGTTTTTAAAATGTGAAAAGCATGAGTTGAAAACTCAATAACAACTGAACATTTTTGATATAAATTGATCTCAATATCTTGATTGAACCAAGACGAAGATTGATAGGAAGATTTGTTGTACATAGCAACATTTAAGGTGATGTTTCTTGGAAGGCCAATGGGAAAGAGTTAGTACAATGGTTAGGGGCTGTAGGAGGGGGAATATAGGCTGAAACACCATGTGATTTTGAGGGGAGATTGCAAAGATTTTGAGAGAGAAAAAAGATTTTAAATGTGATCTTTATTTGACAAGGGAAAAGCTGTTTTTGCTGTTTTCAAATCAGCTTTTCAAATCAGCATTTAATGCACAGTATTTTATCAATTTATCACCCCTATATAAGGACCTCCCATGTGCACAACCTTACTCACTCAACCACACAGCAAGTTCAAAAGTTTTCAGCAAAGAAAAACCGAGGTTTTGGAAGCATTATAAGTGAGTAAACTAACTCTAAATTTTCTGTTTGAACTTACTGTAGTTTTGTGAGTAAACCTGTTTTCTTGATTTCCTGTTTTTGAAGAATTCCTGTATTTATATTACTGTGTGAACTATTAGTAAACTTGGATGGTTATAGTATGTTTGTTCCAGTACTATATCTTGTGGGTCTTGCCTAGTTGGTATGAAATCATGGATGGTTAATACAAGTTTAAGTATCATAGCATTAACAAAAGGGTATTGGCTGATGCTGTCCAGACCCAGTTGTTTAATTGAATCTTATAAACCAAAAGAGTTCAGACCAATCTATGTTGAAAATGGGTGGCAAGGCTATGTCTTACAAATCTTAAAACAATGACTTAAGTGTTCAAAAACAAACCAGTTTGCAGGAGAAACCATTATTGTTGCTTTAGGAAAATCAACAAGAAAGCTCTCTGGTCCTCAAATCCAAATTGGTTTTTCAAACTTTATAAAAACATGATTTGATTACATAGATGTAATGGTAGATCGAAATTATGATTTTTAGAAAAAAATCAAGATTTTTAGAGCGTGGAATCTCGAGAAAATAAAGGAGGAACAAAAGATCAACTTTGACGAACCTCCGGCAACCCACTTGACCGGAGGTGGTGGTACTTGGCCAGAAGAGGTAGAAGGAGCTAGGGGTTAATGGAAAAATAGTAATTAAATTTTTAAATGGGTAGTTTTTGAGAAATTAGCAAAAATAGGGTTTGAACTGTGGAATGGGTTCAGGGGTTTTGGCGCGTCGTAGGGGGCTCCACACGTGACCGAGCTGGCCAGAAGTGGGGGAGGAGTTGCGCCTCAGGTCGGAGGAGGGGTCGGAACTGGTGCCAGCACTTCCGGTGGTCGGAGTTGGTGGAGGCCGTGGGTTTTGTGGTGCAAATTTTTGACGGCTGTTGTTTTATTATTAGGAAATGATGATTTTGAGCAGATGAGGATCGGAGCTGGAGAAGAAGGTGAAAATGGGTTCAGAAGGAGGAAACCGATATGCGGGGATGATCATCGTCGATGGCAGGTGGTCCGGTTGCTTGTGCACGTGCACACAATAGTGCGAGGGAAGGAAGAAGGAGGAAGAGTGGCCATCGAGTTATTGGAGTGATCACCTGTGTTTTCTTCAATGTGGTACTTTGGCAAATCAAACATGGTACTTTCCAAAAACCCTGATGGCTGGCCACTTTTCCTCGAGCGCACGCCATGGATTTCGGTCTGGTACTTTAACCAGAGTGGTACTTTGCCAATTGAGCCTTAACATGAAGTTTTTTTTATTTAAACTTGTTTTTAAATTTAATAATGGTTTATATAAAAAGAGAGGAAAAAATAAATATTTAATTTTTATTTAAACAAGACAAGAACGAAGTGAATCAGGATTAACACACAATTCTGACAAAGACTGGAATTTAAATGCAGAAGTTGTAATTTCAAATTAAATTATAAATTTAATTTAATTAGATTTCTAATGAAATATTTAAACTGTAAAATCAACGAAAAGAGAATCGATCAAGTGGAAAGGATCGGGTATGGTTTTGACAGAGAACGAGAAGTCAGCATAGAAACTGAAATTTGTTTAATTATAAAATTAGTTTGTAATTTAAATAAGAATTTAAATGAAATATTTAAATTTGAAACAAACGAGGAAAAAAGGGAACTATATGTCAAACATATGCCAGATTGGTCGGCATTAAATCATGTTCCCTGATAAAGTAACTTGTCAAGTACCGTTCTGTATTATATAAAATATGACTAATATTTTAATTGTGTTGGGATTGAAAATTTGAAAGAGAAACTTTATTAGTGTAGAAAGAAGAAGAAAAACTAAATCAAGTATAAGAAATCAAAAAGGGAATTTGACGAGAGAAGTACAAAGTGTAAGGGTCGTAAAGTAAGTTATCATTCATTTAGAAATGATCAGATTAAAGAATGATTTAGAGGAATATTTTTCTAAAGAATAATGATGTAAGTATTCATCTTTAAGATAACGAACAGAATAACTACGTGCGACGCACGCGCCAAAATTGACCGTTTTGAACAGATGATCAATATAACCAGATAATCAGGTACTGTTTGGTTTGACTGTAACTGTATATGCAGATTACATTATAATCTGGTTAGATTTATACTTTAAAGAGAAAATGTTCGTTAATCATTTCAAAGAGGTCGAAATAAATATTTCACTTTGATTTGATTATAGTCGCGCGTCAGAGATTGTTGAATCGAAGACGAAGATATACAAGGACTATTTTTGAATAGTGCATTCGGTTTGTCCAGTCCCAGGACAACTTGTATGGACGAATGTCTGACAAACTATACCTAACAGATCGCGTAAGTTGGTCTTTTCAAAACTTAGTTTGGTGGCAGAGGAATTCGTTTCTCTTAGCTTTATACCCATGGTTTTGGCGAGATCAATTTGTGATTTGACGGGTTTGACGATGTGGCATTCAGAGAAATAAACCAGTGATGATGAAAAGATAACGTAAGTCTAGCTTCAAGCCTCACACCCAGGAAATGACAAAAATCGGGCAGGCAGCATGGCTATGTGGGTCGCTCCCATTAGGGTGTAGCATCACCTATCTAGAGAAATTCCCTTTTCTTTCTTAATCTATCGATTCTGCCCATTCGGGGATGGTTGCCGTACACAATCATCGGTGATATACACTCGATACACTCAAGAGAAATGAGTGGTCGGTCATGTGAGGGTCGGGTTGCAAGACGTTCTTGTTGAACCCAGGTGTATTGGCCTCTAGAGATATATCAGCGGAAGGTGGTTCCATACCTTGTCATGGATGTAAATCCAATTTCCATAAGCGCCAAGCAATTTTTATTTGTATACTATATCGGAGAATGTGAGATGCAAGCATTTTTCTTGATTCTTAATTATTTGTGAAAACAAATAGACACTATTATAATATCTGGTTTTAAAGTATACAAAGTGAATTTTGATCTCATAAGGTAAAAACCCGTTCCGTATTTACGGCGTGGTCTTATGAGATATTTTAATTGTTTTTAAATTGTTTACTCATACCAGTCCCCTGACTGACCCAGAGTTTATTTTTCTGTGTTTTCCCTTAAACTCTTGGGTATTCATAACGCTTGTTATGAATAGACAAGTGAATCAGGATCAATGAGACTGTGAAGCTGGAATGAAGATTTTGCTGTGTGCTGGTCCATCTGTCTACTGTATAATTAAGTCATGTCAGTTGATCATCTATGTTATGTATAATTACTGATGTACCATGAATGGTTGTATCACTAGACATATGATATTCTGATGTAATATATTCCGCTGTGTAATAATATAAAATATTATCTTTTGTGAAAATTTCGCTGTGAGATTCTGATGTTTCTGTGTTTTATCTTCTGTCTATTCTCATTTCTCATTAATGGCACAACTTGAGATGTGTTCGAAAGTTGGGTCATTACAGTTGGTATCAGAGCTTAGGTTTCTGATTACCTAGGCTTTGGGTGAGTGTGAGAGAGCGTATTTTTATATAAAATTTAAAATGAATTTAAAATAAATTTAAAACAACTTTGATGATATACCAAGGTTAGTTATATCCGATCAAGACTCGATTGATGACCACAGGTAATTAAGATGAGTAGCCAAAGACGAAGGGGTCGAGCTAGGGGATCTCACACTGTTACTGGTCGTACTGCTGGATTCCAAGATCAAGGGGAAACAGTAGAGGAAGTTGCACCAGTTCAACAGGATAAGAGCTTTGCAGCTATTTGTAAAGAGTATACAACTCTGGGAGGAAAAGTTTTAAAAGGAACTGAATCTTTTACTGGAGTTCAAGCTTGGATGAGGTCCTGTGAGAGGATTTTCAAAGGAATGAAGTTGAATGATGAGCAGAAACGTCTTTTGGCATCATGGCAACTTCAAGAAGCCGCTGGAATTTGGTGGGATGCTCAGACTACGAATGTTCCTGAGGATGATTTCACTTGGGAAAAATTCAAAGAAGCTTTCGAAGTACAATTTCTACCTGCTGCTGGAAAGACGAGGATGTATCGGGAGTTCATTGATCTCAAGCAAGGGAACATGAAAGTATCTGAATATGAGATTAAATTCAACTCGCTTTCTTGTTTCGGGCCAGATTTGATCAACACTCCACTTAAGAAAAGGGAAATGTTCATCGCGGGATTGAAGGATAGCCTGCAAGTTCAAATGATTGGACATCTTAAGATTCCATTTGTTGATCTAGTGGATATGGCAGTCCGTTACGAAGCACTGGGGGGTAAGAAGCCAGTTGCAAAAGCGGCACAAACAGGAGGACCTAGTGGCGAGAATTCTAATAAAAGGAAATTCAACCCGAACTGGAACAACAACAACAAGGGAATACCGAAGATGGGAGAGAAAGAAAAAGAGCGTAATAAAGATACACAATGCCATAACTACAAGGAGAAGGGCCACATTGCTAGGTTTTGTACAAAGCCAGCAGTTGAAAAGACACAGCAGACTCAGCAACCAGAGAAACAAAAACCGAAGGAAACGAGTGATGTTATTCACCAAAGGTTCGCATGCTATAACTGTCGTCAGCCGGGGCACTTGGTTAAAGACTGTCCACTTATGAAGCCACAACAACCGAAAGTCTATGCTTTGATGGATAAGCCGTCAACTTCTGAGAATGCGGAGGGAGCTTCTGAAGGTAATTTACTCTTCTTATTATAAAAGGAGTTAATTATTTAGGGTCAGCCTCTAGATAAATTAAATATGGTTGGATTAAACTTGAATTATATTCAATCATGTTGATACCGGAAATCGAGTTAAAATTTTAAAATTGAGTTAAAATTTGGATTTCCTAAAATTTAGGCCGGACCTAGGTATTTATTTGGGTATGGACTCAAGAAAAGCAAATTGGTCGATTTGCGAAATCAAATCAGGTTTATGAGTCCGGAAATGGAGATCGTTAAGTACGTGAACAAAGAATTTGGGTAATACTTAACGGAGTTAAGTAAATCGACCGATGAATTGAGAAGGGAATTTTGATAGATATTTTTGGTTTTGCTGATGTGTCTTTTATTTATCGATGTATGTGTTTACTTATATAAGTCGATAGCTCTAAAACTACTACTTACAAATTTCGGGGACGAAATTTTTATAAGGGGGTAGAATGTAATGACCCGGGATTTTCACTAATCAATGATACAGATTTAAGTGATCGTCAGTACATGTTTTCAAATATGATTTAAAAATCCAGTCCTTATAAATTCAAAACATGTTAATTTGTATATGATAGCATTTATGGATATATAGCACAGTATTTACTTTAAACCAATCTTTGTTCATTCATGTATGATAGCATCTGTTTGATAGTGTTTGTTAATTTTATTTTACACAGGTATATGTATGATAGCATATTTTAGATAGTGTTGTTAAATATCATATTTTTAATGTATGTTAAATAACACTTTTGCATAGTTTTTTTTAAAATGCCATTTCTTTGAAAAAATACTTGTTCATATTTTTCTAAAAACTTTAAACCCTTATGCTTTTGAAACCTTAGAATACCTTGCCTAAGACATGTTTAATGACCTCTTTGGCCTAAAAACCAATGCAAGAAAATATGTGAAATTTTATATGCATTAAAGTCAAAATATGTATTGTCAAATTTCCTTTTTCAATTCATGATCTCACCTATGAATCTATACACCATAGATCTTGCTAGCAAGTGAGATTACAAGGGAAATCTTTGCATTTTTATATGCATTAGGACAAGAGCAAGTGTTGTCAAGTCCTCTTGCAAATCATCCATGAATTTTATACATTATAAATGTGTTAGTAAGTAAGATCTCTAGGGAAATATTAGGCACATGACAAATCATTTTAGATTGGAGCATTTTCAGTTTGCAATCCTTCTTTCTTTCCTTTCAAATTGAATTTCTGAAAATTTAAACTCATGTTCAAATTCCAAAACTTTGGCCAAATTGTCAAATAAGCATACACATCAAGAGATTTATAAAATCATACCTATGCATCATCATGTTATCTACAATAGTGAGTTCAAATCATAAATAGTGCTGAGTATTTTCTCATGTATTATCATTCCACAAAAATAGATTTGCAAGTACTTTATTTTCAGATTTTTACTATACTTGCAAGGCAAGTTTATATTTTAATAAGGTCTTGTAAAATCAAGTTTTTAAAATGTGAAAAGCATGAGTTGAAAACTCAACAACAACTGAACATTTTTGATATAAAATGATCTCAATATCTTGATTGAACCAAGACGAAGAATGATAGGAAGATTTGTTGTACATAGCAACATTTAAGGTGATGTTTTTTGGAAGGCCAATGGGAAAGAGTTAGTACAATGGTTAGGGGCTGTAGGGGGGGGAATATAGGCTGAAACACCATGTGATTTTGAGGGGAGATTGCAAAGATTTTGAGAGAGAAAAAAAGATTTTAAATGTGATCTTTATTTGACAAGGGAAAAGCTGTTTTTGCTGTTTTCAAATCAGCATTTAATGCACAGTATTTTATCAATTTATCACCCCTATATAAGGACCTCCCATGTGCACAACCTTACTCACTCAACCACACAGCAAGTTCAAAAGTTTTCAGCAAAGAAAAACCAAGGTTTTGGAAGCATTATAAGTGAGTAAACTTACTCTAAATTTTCTGTTTGAATTTACTGCAGTTTTGTGAGTAAACCTGTTTTCTTGATTTCCTGTTTTTGAAGAATTCCTGTATTTACATTACTGTGTGAACTATTAGTAAACTTGGATGGTTGTAGTATGTTTGTTCTAGTACTATATCTTGTGGGTCTTGCCTAGTTGGTATGAAATCATGGATGGTTAATACAAGTTTAAGTATCATAGCATTAACAAAAGGGTTTGGCTGATGCTGTCCAGACCCAGTTGTTTAATTGAATCTTATAAACCAAAAGAGTCCAGACCAATCTATGTTTAAAATAGGTGGCAAGGCTATGTCTTACAAATCTTAAAACAATGACTTAAGTGTTCAAAAACAAACCAGTTTGCAAGAGAAACCATTATTGTTGCTTTAGGAAAATCAACAGGAAAGCTCTCTGGTCCTCAAATTCAAATTGGTTTTTCAAACTTTATAAAAACATGATTTGATTACATAGATGTAATGGTAGATTGAAATTAAAATTTTTAGAAAAAAAATCAAGATTTTTAGAGCTTGGAATCTCGAGAAAATAAAGGAGGAACAAAAGATCAACTTTGACGAACCTCCGGCAACCCACTTGACCTGAGGTGGTGGTACTCGGCCAGAAGAGGTAGGAGCTAGGGGTTAATGGAAAAATAGTAATTAAATTTTTAAATGGGTAGTTTTTGAGAAATTAGAAAAAATAGGGTTTGAACTGTGGAATGGGTTCAGGGGTTTTGGCGCGTCGTAGGGGGCTCCACACGTGACCGAGCTGGCCAGAAGCGGGGGAGGAGTTGCGCCTCAGGTCGGAGGAGGGGTCGGAACTGGTGCCAGCACTTCTGGTGGTCGGAGTTGGTGGAGGCCGTGGGTTTTGTGGTGCAAATTTTTGACGGCTGTTGTTTTATTTTTGGGTGAAATGATGATTTTGAGCAGATGAGGATCGGAGCTGGAGAAGAAGGTGAAAATGGGTTCAGGAGGAGGAAACCGATATGCGGGGATGATCATCGTCGATGGCAGGTGGTCCGGTTGCTTGTGCACGTGCACACAACAGTGCGAGGGAAGGAAGAAGAAGGAAGAGTGGCCATCGAGTTATTGGAGTGATCACCTGTGTTTTCTTCAATGTGGTACTTTGGCAAATCAAACATGGTACTTTCCCAAAACCCTGATGGCTGGCCACTTTTCCTCGAGCGCACGCCATGGATTTCGGTCTGGTACTTTAACCAGAGTGGTACTTTGCCAATTGAGCCTTAACATGAAGTTTTTTTTATTTAAACTTGTTTTTAAATTTAATAATGGTTTATATAAAAAGAGTGGAAAAAACAAATATTTAATTTTTATTTAAACAAGACAAGAACGAAGTGAATCAGGATTAGCACACAATTCTGACAAAGACTGGAATTTAAATGCAGAAGTTGTCATTTCAAATTAAATTATAAATTTAATTTAATTAGATTTCTAATGAAATATTTAAACTGTAAAATCAACGAAAAGAGAATCGATCAAGTGGAAAGGATCGGGTATGGTTTTGACAGAGAACGAGAAGTCAGCATAGAAACTGAAATTTGTTTAATTATAAAATTAGTTTGCAATTTAAATAAGAATTTAAATGAAATATTTAAATTTGAAACAAACGAGGAAAAAAGGGAACTATATGTCAAACATATGCCAGATTGGTCGGCATTAAACCATGTTCCCTGATAAAGTAACTTGGCAAGTACCGTTCTGTATTATATAAAATATGACTAATATTTTAATTGTGTTGGGATTGAAAATTTGAACGAGAAACTTTATTAGCGTAGAAAGAAGAAGAAAACTAAATCAAGTATAAGAAATCAAAAAGGGAATATGACGAGAGAAGTACAAAGTGTAAGGGTCGTAAAGTAAGTTATCATTCATTTAGAAATGATCAGATTAAGGAATGATTTAGAGGAATATTTTTCTAAAGAATAATGATGTAAGTATTCATCTTTAAGATAACGAACAGAATAACTACGTGCGACGCACGCGCTAAAATTGACCGTTTTGAACAGATGATCAATATAACCAGATAATCAGGTACTGTTTGGTTTGACTGTAACTGTATATGCAGATTACATTATAATCTGGTTAGATTTGTAATTTAAAGAGAAAATGTTCGTTAATCATTTCAAAGAGGCCGAAATAAATATTTCACTTTGATTTGATTATACGTCGCGCGTCAGAGATTATTGAATCGAAGACGATGATATACAAGGACTATTTTTGAATAGTGCCTTCGGTTTGTCCAGTCCCAGGACAACTTGTATGGACGAATGTCTGACAAACTATACCTAACAGATCGCGTAAGTTGATCTTTTCAAAACTTAGTTTGGTGGCGGAGGAATTCGTTTCTCTTAGCTTTATACCCATGGTTTTGGCGAGATCAATTTGTGATTTGACGGGTTTGACGATGTGGCATTCAGAGAAACAAACCAGTGATGATGAAAAGATAACGTAAGTCTAGCTTCAAGCCTCACACCCAGGAAATGACAAAAATCGGGCAGGCAGCATGGCTATGTGGGTCGCTCCCATTAGGGTGTAGCATCACCTATCTAGAGAAATTCCCTTTTCTTTCTTAATCTATCGATTCTGCCCATTCGGGGATGGTTGCCGTACACAACCATCGGTGATATACACTCGATACACTCAAGAGAAATGAGTGGTCGGTCATGTGAGGGCCGGGTTGCAAGACGTTCTTGTTGAACCCAGGTGTATTGGCCTCTAGAGATACATCAGTAGAAGGTGGTTCCATACCTTGTCATGGTTGGAAATCCAATTTCCATAAGCGCCAAGCGATTTTTATTTGTATACTATATCGGAGAATGTGAGATGCAAGCATTTTCCTAGATTCTTAATTATTTGTGAAAACAAATAGACACTATTATAATATCTGGTTTTAAAGTATACAAAGTGATTTTTGATCTCATAAGGTAAAAACCCGTTCCGTATTTACGGTGTGGTCTTATGAGATATTTTAATTGTTTTTAAATTGTTTACTCATATCAGTCCCCTGACTGACCCGGAGTTTATTTTTCTGTGTTTTCCCTTAAACTCTTGGGTATTCATAACGCTTGTTATGAATAGACAAGTGAATCAGGATCAATGAGACTGTGAAGCTGGAATGAAGATTTTGCTGTGTGCTGGTCCATCTGTCTACTGTATAATTAAGTCTGTCAGTTGATCATCTATGTTATGTATAATTACTGATGTACCATGAATGGGTTGTATCACTAGACATATGATATTCTGATGTAATATATTCCGCTGTGTAATAATATAAAATATTATCTTTTGTGAAAATTTCGCTGTGAGATTCTGATGTTTCTGTGTTTTATCTTCTGTCTATTCTCATTTCTCATTAATGGCACAAGAGATGTATTCGAAAGTTGGGTCGTTACACTTTCTCATTTGCTTGTTGGATAATTCGAAACCACACCTGCTTCACTCACATATTTCACCTACTGCATTTGTAGGCCTCAACTTCAAACAGTTCTCTTGAGCATTCCACAAGTATCCAACCCGCTAAACGACTACACGCTTCGCCTTCTTCATCTTCATTGCTGTCACATCACCAACTAACGTTCTACTGAACGTTTTTTTCATGCTAACATCAATAGCATCACTACGACAAACACTGCCACATCATGTCAACTACACTGCAGCCAAACATACACGTCAATCTCCGACAGCCTATAATCAAACTCTAGTTAAAAACTGCAACTTCTCAATTCAAGTTCACCGCACTCACTGCAATTCCATGATTTAGACAAGCAGCAACCACACATTCAAACGTCCGCTGCCTCTACCAAAAAACTGCCTTCTACTCCTACCTGAACACTTTGTTGAAATTACTCCTACACCATGTCATTATTAAAGCATTAAACATCATCAACCAGCTCTGATACCAAAATTGTTAGAAAAAAACTGAAATAAACACACTAAAACACACAAAAAGTTGCTGCTTTTCAATATGGAGCTGAAGCTTTTTTTTCTTATTTCTTCTCACCCACAAAAACAGAGGACGATAACAATTAAATACTGAATAAAACGTAAACCAAGGCTACAAATGTGCATCTACTTATTCAAATAAAAAATAAGACTTAGTCTAAAAAGCTTATCTCAAACTAAAATAAAAATCTGACTTTGTCATCAACATTTATCACTCCCCCTTGATGCAAAGCTGGAAACACCAAGTAAGCTTCTGAACTTCATGAACTGCGGATATGACAGTGCCTTTGTAAACCCATCAGCTACCTGAGCATCTATAGAAAAATATTTCACCATAATTATTCCTTTCTCGACAGCATCTCGGATAAAATGATGACGAAGTTCTATGTGCTTTGTCCTTCCATGAAAGACTTGGTTCTTTGTCATCGATATAGTGGCTTTATTGTCGCATTAAAGTAGTGGCTGCTGTTTTCATTTGATGCATATCACTCAATATCCTTCACATCCAGATGGCTTGACATGCTGCTACTGATGCCGCCATGTACTCTGCTTCGGATGATGATAAAGCTACCGTCGCTTGCTTCTTTGAAAGCCATGATATGGCTCCGGATCCTAGACTGAACACAAATCCACTTGTGCTTCTTCGATCATCAACATAACCTGCCCAATCACTATCAGTAAACCCGATTAAACTGATATCATTAACTGGTTTATACCATATCCCAAAGTTGCTTGTTCCACGAATATAACGAAGAACTCTCTTGGCTGCTCCAAAATGATGTACTGTAGGACTATGCATGAATCTTGAAATTAAATTAACTGCAAACATTATGTCCCGACGAGTGCGAGTAAGATACATCAGCCCTCCTACCAAGCTTCTAAACATTCTTTCATTGATCTTTGGCGTTCCATCATTTAACGATAATTTTTCACAAGTGTTCATAGGGGTCGAAGTGGTCTTGCAGTTTGCCATGTTGAACTTCTTAAGCAAGTTCAAAGCATACTTTTCTTGATGTACGAATATTCCTTCCTCTGTTTAATTAGCCTGAATGCCAAGAAAATAATGGAGCAGTCCTAAATCAGACATATCAAACTCTCTCATCATGTTTTCTCTGAATTCATCAACAAGAATTTTAGAAGATGAAGTGTATATTATATCATCCACATACACACAAATAATGATCATATCTCCAGCACATGTCATCTTCACATATAACGTTGGCTCAATTTCACTTCTACGATACCCGTTTTGATGAAAATATGTATCTAATCTGCTGTATCAAGCTCTTGGAGCTTGCTTTAATCCATACAACGCCTTCTTGAGTTTGTAGACTTTCTCTTCTTGACCTTCAACAACAATTCCTCGCGGCTGTTCTACATACACATCCTCTTCTAAAAAACCATTTAGAAATGCAGATTTGACGTCAAATTGAAATACAGACCATCTATTTTGTGCAGCCACAGCCAGAACAACTCTTATCGTCTCAAACCTTGCTACTTGGGAGAAATTATCAATAAAATCAGTACCTTGTTGTTGCACATAACCTTTGGCGACGAGTCTTGCTTTATACTTTTGAATCTTTCCATCTGGACTGCATTTCACCTTATAAATCCACTTAAGGCCGATCACTTTCTTCTCTTGTGGAAAATCCACCAACTCCCACGTGTCATTTTTTTTTTGACAGTAGATCCCAAAAGAAACAGAGCATGCGTTGTTTCAAAAACCTCAACATTTTGCCATATTTTTCCAAGTAGCCACTATGCCATCTCCACTCCAATTTTTTTTAGGGATCTAAACTGGCATCTGTGGCTTTGCAAATTGCCAGCATCTTACCGCATATCCTCATGCATACTTCTTATTGTTGGATCCAATGACAAATAAGTGCTTCTCCTTTTTCTCTTCATTTTTTTTCCTTTTTCTTCATGTGTGTCTTCATCCAGGCTATTTGCAATCATCACCCAACCATCACTTAAAAGCACCAGTGAATGTCTCCAAGCTCTTTATTACAATCATACAATCTTTCCATTGCATGATCGAACAGAGGATCCAGCGAACGATAGCCTTAAACGGTGGCTACCGCCGCCAGAGTGGGACGCTCAGAATCGAAAAACCCTTGGCTCTGACACCAAATGTTAGCTTTTTATTAGAGAAAGAAAAATGGAAGACTTATATTTTTGAAGAAGAAGCACACTCCGAAAAACTCACTTAATAATAACGAACGGTACAACACTTAAATAAACTTAAAAATATCTAAACTAAGCCTATAACCACTGCATACATAGACTACTTCAATCTAAGATATTTAATGAACATGACATCTAAATAAACAAAGTATAGGAGAAAGAATAGTTCTCTTATTGACTTCTTCTACTGAAAACTTGCACCATCTTTGCATCTTCTTAGTTTGAATTATATTTCAACATGAGTATCTCCAGAACTCAGATAAAAAACTATATACGTGATTAAAGTTTTATGCACTCATTCATATATTAGAAATTTTATATAATTCAGAGGATCGAGCAGTATAATATTTTGTTTTCAACGTAGTAAAATTGTGTTAACACCAACCAAGTTTTCAAATGTTCACATATTCTTAATTCAGATGAACCTAAATCAAATAACTGCATATTGATATGTTCCGATTCATACATCAGCACTCTGAATCTATGAAATATGATTAATAGCCTACAACAAAGGTCCTCATGTTTAATTCATTACACAATTTTGGACCTGACATGACATATAGATAACTCCACGAAGTCAAAATTAAGACCTTGGGCAACGTTTTACAGCTCAAATGAAACATAAGAAAAAAATCTCAAAATAAGAGTAATGGAAATGATAAAATATTGTAACAAAACTAAACACGTAAATAGTCAAAGTAACCATCTGGTCAAATAATGCATTTTGGACATACTAAATTTTAACTTCGAATGTTTGTAAATAAAAATTAAATCATTGTAAAACAGTTGAACTTCAGTTGTAAATTTGATAATCTACTGTGTTATTTAAACATTGATGCATATGTAGTATACATTCCATACTAAGAAGATAATCGAAGCAAAGGGAAGACATGGATTTCAGACTCACACATAACAAGTTAGTTTATTGTTGTTATAATACAGTGTTTGTAAGCGTCTAAAGATTTTATATTTGCAAAATATTTATGAAAACAGCATAATACATATATTTGCAGATTTTATATTGTAGCTTGCTTGTGTCTTACAATGTAAGTCACCGAAAATGCACTATATGTATTGCAAATTGCTTCCCTTATATACAGTCCAAATCAATAGGGTGCAAAATTTCCTAAGTACACATGTGACTAACATAATAACGCCGTAGCTAAAATATAATGAAGTCAATCACCTCCGTCAAAAAAAGAAAGTAACAGTTCAATTAGATATAATAGACAATTTCGTATTATAACCGAAATTTCAGCACAACAGTCCATTCTTTTTCTTCGTAATAGTATATAAGTATAGATGTATGATTTTGGAACAACGATTACCCATTAGTTCCCGTTTTGACATCTGTGATGTCATTCGACTTTCAAAAGGGAAGTCATTGAGTGAAACCCAAATCCCCATCCACCACCTGCATTGCCTTCGCAATGGCACCTACATCCAAGTCATAGCTAATGAAAATAGCAAAAAAGGAAACATTATTTTTTTATAAATATTTCATTTTTATAAATGTGATTAATTTTATGAACTTACTTATCATGGTTATTTTTTGTAAAATTAACCAGTTGGTAAATTGGCATTACTGACTTGACAATGAGTTTTGACTTATTTTCAAATTTTATGAGTAAATGAAAAAAAAAACAAGGTGTTGTAACTAAGCTGATTTCCAAAGCAATTGTTATTTCATAATGTTTGATTGTCAAAGTACGTTACTATAACATAGACATTGTTTAAATAATTTTTTGTATATTTGAATAGCTTGTATCATTTCCAGGTTACCAATTTATTCTACATTTGATAACGCACCGTACAACTTATTTGGTCAAACAGAGTTTGATATGAATAATAAAAGAAAACGGTACCAGCAGCCGCCATTTTCATAAGTAAATTAGTTAAATAAAATCAATTTTTTGAGTTTATATGTAGAACAGTACATGGGTAATATAAAACTAGAACAAGAATCAATCTAGTAGGTATTATACTCAAATATGAATCTTCAACATTTTCTCTATCTCTGTAGGCCACAACTGAACAACCATGATTAATTAGTAGGTACATGTTATGAAAATGAATTTCCAGTTAGTTCCATATTACAGAAAAAATTGGAAGCCAACGTACCAGTCCTGCAGAAACTCAAATTCATACAATAATAAAAAATTGTACATTAGCAACTCTATCATTGTGAAATTGATTTTTAGAAGCAGCCGTGATTCCTAGAAGTGAAATCGATTTTTTTTACCTCTTATCATGATTCTTAGAAGCCGCGGTGATTCCTAGAAGCCCCAATTCCTAGAAGTAAGTCCCAATTTGAAGTAATGGAGAGAAGATTTGAGAGGCTAATACCGATTTTAGAAATCCAAAATCTGTTGTATCTCTGATATTGATATTGATCAGCTAATCGCTGATTTCAATTCTTTGAAGTCCATTTTTTTAATTTGCTTATGATGCGGCCTTGGAAGGAATAAGTGTTGAGGAGTAAGCGTCCACATACCGAATAGGGTTATGTGTGATAACTTACCCTTTTGCCTTTAGAAAAGAAGAGTTGACTAGGCATATCAACATATAGAAGTGTTGACACATTTTTGGTGACACATTTTTACTATAGCAACACGTATTAGTGTCACTAGTCTACAACACATATAAGTGTTGGCAGTTGAAAAAAATAAGAGTTGCCAAATGGCTATTATGGTGTATTGCTACCTACATACAGAGTCGCTATTTTTTTTGTACAAAATGCAGTGATTGCTTCATACTGCCTCGGAACCGGATGAGACTTCGACCAATAGATTCTCACCTAAATTATAGACAGTGTGAAACACTCGGACATTTGCCCTATGACCGAACACTATAGTTTTCCAAATGGACTGCCAGTTTTACTTAAAAAATAACATGCTAAATTCTCATATTTGTACTCTGCCTACATACAAAGTTACTATTTTTGTAAAAACTGCTTCTTCATACTACCTCGCAGTCGGATGAGACTTCGACCGATAGATCCCCACCTAAATTACGGACAGTGTGGAAAACTCGGACGTTTTGCCCTATGACCGAACATTGTAGTTCTTCAAGGAGTCTGTCAGTTGTACTTATAAAATAACAGGTAGTATTCCCATATTTGAACTCTACCTACATACAGAATCGTTATTTTTTTTGTAAAAACTGCAACAATTTCTTCATACTACCTCGCAACCAGACGAGGCTTCGATCGATAAATTCTCACCTAAATCACGGACGGTACGGAGTATTCAGATATTTCGTCCTATGAGCGAACAATATAGTTTTCCAAGGTGATTAATGTTTATACTTTGAAAATAGCAGACTAATTCTCATAATTGTATATAAAAAATAGCTGACTAAATTTAGATGAGTCAAATGGGTAACGCACTTAGTATATGAGTTGAGTTAGATAAAGTTTTGTGTTGAATGAGTGAAAATAAATTAATGGTAAATGGGTTGGATCAAATTTTGATTGATCCTCATACGACCCTAAATGACATATTTGAAACCTCTAGTTGAATTTAACTATTTGTGATTCAGCTAGAGTTTGCAATCGGTCGCGATTGGCTTTGTGAGGTGCCAATTAATGGATATGGGGTTTTGATTTTATTGAGCAGTTCAAAGAAACGGAGGAATTTTGAAGATGCAAGAGACAAAAGAGACGGAGCAAAATTTGCAGATGGAGAAAATTTGGAGTTTTGATCTTATGAGGAGTTCGAAAGACACGGAGGTGACGGGGGAGAAGGATATCGAAGGAAATGCGCAAAGTAAATTTTGCATGACCGTGTGCGTATGTTTTTGGCTTCAGATAAAATTACATTAGCAAAACCTTCTCTAATTATCGGTTTGATGATAATCTCAGTCTTAGCCTTTTTTTCCGATTAGACGAAAATTTCTCAACAAAACGATGAATGTATATTTCAAATCTATTGATGTCACGAATGGTATACTGCTCCGTTTTTTAGTTTGAGCTTCCAATTGCATCGATGATGTCGCTGTTTTAAATCCGACGTACGCCAAGTCAAATTAATTGCACAGTTGATGTCGCATGATAATTAGTCACCAATATAGAGATAATAGGCCATGGTGACTTGACATGATTATTTCAACAGCTTTAGCATTAAATATGGTATTAATTCTAACTATTTAAAGTCCTTACCACCGTCTTCTTCGCTAACAGAAGAAAAATAATGTATTCAGTGAGATTCACTATTAACCAGATTTGTGCAAGTGTGAGGCATTGAAAACGTACTGAAATTGGCAAACTACCACATATTATTATTACCGCATGCAAGGATCGATTAAAAGATGAAGCTTTGAATGCACGGAAAGGAAGACCAAATGATGCCTTCATTTCAATCTGTTCATATATGTGCCTAAACTTGTTCAACTACATAATGGCAAATATTCTGTCCAGCAACCCTTTTCACACTCAAATTTGTTCTCAAAATTATTGGTTAGGTGATGGACATTAGCTGAATATTTCTTCTCCATCACCTAATTCTGAAAAAACAAACACTATGTTTGCTGCACATTAAATGACTTGGTCTTTTCACTTATCCCTTCTGATCATATATATAAATATGAAGCATTCAATCATTCCTGAAACATGTCTTCTAACATTTCTATTAACTACTCACAGACTGAAATCAGTTCTAATTAAAAAAAAAAAAAAAAGGTTTCAACAGTATAATTTATGGGCAATTGCATCGATCGAGCAAACGACTATGATGAATATTGGAACTCAGAAGGAGAAGAGATCTCAGATTATAAAAGAAGTGAAAGTACGAAAGAGGCGCGGGCGTGATCCCGCGAAGATAAACATAAGTAAAAGGAGATTTAATGAAGTTATGAGAAATATGAAAGGCAAGAAGGATGAAAAAGCATTGGCAGAAATCATGGAAAAAGGTCATGTTTGTTGTATGCATGAAACAACTACTAGCTGGAAACCTGCCCTTAGGAGTATACCAGAATCAGAATAGCTTACCATTTGTCTGTAAATATACTGATTTTTGTATTTATTTTTCTTATTTAGATATTCATTATTTATTTTAAAGGAGATTTTATGGTTTTACTTCTAGACTGTTAAAATGTTATTAGAAACATTTTATTTTTTTACTGTACGCTCATGGTACATGAATCGATCATACAGCGTATTTGAAAAACAGCATTTAAAAAAAGAAATCCAATTAAATACTAACATGACCGAAACCTCCCTGCATAACAACGGTCATGGTTACACTTCAAGTTACAAAGCTCAGCAACTCAGTACAGCCTGAGGATTCAGCATCCCACTCGTACAGCCTGCAGATTTCATGCATTCTCATTGCCGGCACTGCACGCTTTACACTTCAAGTTACAAGCTCAGCAACTCAGTACCCTCTCAACTCAACAAGCAACCCCTATCAACCTCATTAGCAAGTCTTCTACCAACAGTAAATTCTGCCAGCAGCTAAACTTGGTTGCCACAAACTTCCTAACTTCCCTGTGCCACTCTATCGAACCCATTCCAATAAAGCATGCAAGTCCTTTCTTTCGATTGCCGCTACCTCAGAAAGCTGAACGTTGATATGATACCATCTCCACACCTAGCCCACAAAATCATGCAGACGCATCTCCCTTTTTCGGAAACTTAAGATCTGAAACGCCGTCGAAAAGAAGTTCTGACCACTATCTATTTGTTGCCGTTGAGATCTAGATCTGGAGCTGAAATCTGAGTGCTGTAGAATAGAGATTGATGTTTCCGTCGAGTTCCAAACCACACTGGATTGAGCTAGAGATGCCGAAATCAATGCAAAGCATGCAACGAATACTTCGTTACCATTTTTAAATTCGTTGATGACCTGAACTTTGCTTTTATATATGAGAACCTTGAGATTGCAAAGCCATCAATGCTACTTTTCCTTCAAGTAAAACAGCAACCCACCGAGATTCAAATTGCTAATTACATTGCCTTCCATTATCCAAGATGCTCGTACTAATCTGATAAGGGTAAATCGCGTCAACCTGAATAACAAACCTAGTTCTGCCACCAAGCCCTGAGATTCGAGTACCTTAGTCAACGTTTTCCAACCACAACCTTCGTGTCACCTCGCTTAAGTCAACAGCAACAATCAACAGTCAAACTATCATACTTCTCTCTCTATTCCACAGTCTCTTTCATCAATCGCCTTCTTCGTGTCACACCAAACAACCACTTCTTCCACACATCGCCATAAATCATCAAGTGCATCTCATTTTCACCATCGCTGCAAATGTACATACCTGCACTCCTCATTGAACTGCTTCGCTAGCTCCGCTCTGTTGAAAATGTTTTATTAACATTAGTGAATTATTAAAAATAATGGAATAAGTGTATGAATGGCTCCTATGGGTGAATAGTCCCACATCATGGTATTATATAGAAGAGGCAAACATTTATACTTGTTTCTAAGAAATCATGTTGGGGCCTTGGGCTCCCAATACATGCTTTGTTGTGAGGAAGGAGACCATGCATCATGACCACCACACACGCGCGCGCGACCGACTCGACCCGGTTCGGGCTTGGGCCTTGTGGTGTAGACATTTATATTTTTTGGACCATAAAACTTAGCCTTTTTCGAACCGTTTTATTTATTGAAAAGATTTCTGCAACGGTAAAAACTCTTATCCCTTAATTTTAGTGGCCCACTAATCAGCAACCCTAACCCTAATTCTCGTCCTATATATTGTCATTAGCTTCAGACGAGAATACCTACCGAATTACAATTTCTCCTTTTCTCTCAGCCGCCATTAAAAAAATTCTCTCAGAAATTCTCGAGCAGTGTTTTGATTCAGAAAGTGCAAATCTGCACTGATTTGTTGTGCAAGCAAATCAGTTATTGTTTTAGAGGTTGTTTTATCCTAGAGGCGGCGACGAAGGACCGAACTGGTTTGCACCTCCGACCAGATCACCGAATCGTCTTCGAGACAGCGACCTAGTCCGCGACTCAGCCATTGTTTCCCAACAATTTGAAGACGAACTAAAACAATGGCTTCCAACTTAACCCTAGACGATTCTGCTCCACCCTCTGCTTTCCAGAGCCCTCTCGTGACTGCTGCTCCATTCAGATTTCAAGGCTTGCATTTCAAACGATGGCGTCATAAGATGGAGTTCTTCCTCACCATCAGAAAGGTTGTGGCTGCGCTGACTACTGACAAACCATAGCTTCCAGATAAACCTGAAGAGGCTGATGCAGCGAAAATGGCATCATGGACTGAACAGTCAAAGCAACTGCAGACCTGGACTGAACAAGATTACTTATGCAAGAACTTTATTCTGAACGGACTGAGCGATGATCTGTATGATTACTATAACTCAGATGAAAAGACAGCAAAGGAGATCTGGGAAGCACTGAAGAAGAAGTATGATACAGAGGAGGCAGGGGCAAAGAAATATGCTGTGAGCCGTTACCTAAAGTACCAGATGACTGATGATAGATCTGTAGAGATGCAGTCTCATGAGCTGCAGAAAATAGCTCATGAGATCATCTCCGAAGGTATGGTCTTGGACGAATAATTTCAAATTGATGTTATCATTAACAAATTACCCCCAAGCTGGAAAGATTTTGAGAATGTCTTGCGACATAAGACTAAGGAATTTTCCTTAGAGAGCTTGATTACACGCCTCTGTATTGATGATGAGGCACGCAAGCAGGACCAGAAAGAAGAGGTGCTGATTGTGAATAACAACAGTACTAAGAAGACCACTCCCGCTGTTCTGAAACCAAATCAGAAATATTTTAAGAATCAGAACAGGCGCAACAAACAAAATGGAATCCGCAAGGAAACCCTAAAGGACAGCAGAAACCAGCCCAAAAGAATGACTCCGGACAGTTGTTTCTATGTTACAACTGTGGAAAACCAGGTCATATGGCACGTAAGTGTCGGAACAGGCCAAGCTCTGCACCGCAGGCTAACCTGACTGAGGAGCCTCTTACGGCTATGATTACTGAGATTCACCTTGTTGGTGGATCAGAGGGTTGGTGGGTAGACACTGGTGCTTCTCTCCATGTCTGCTATGATCGTGACATGTTCTCGACATACACGACTGCTGAAAATCAAAAAGTGTTGTTGGGAGATTCTCACACCAATAGAGTTGCGGGGATTGGCAATGTGGAAATCAAGTTCACCTCTGGAAAAACTGTAATTCTGAAAGATGTTATGCACACTCCAGAAATAAGGAAGAATCTGGTCTCTGGCTTCCTCCTTAATAAGGCTGGTTTCACTCAAGTAATTGGAGCTGATTTATACACCCTAATTTTTAAGGGAACTTTTGTGGGAAAGGGTTATGCTTGTGAGGGTATGTTTAAACTGAATGTTGAATCTAATAAAATGACTACTTCTGGTTACATGTTGTGTGATTTTAATATCTGGCATTCTAGATTATGTCATGTTAATAATCGAATAATCCATAACATAAGCACCCTAGATATGATACCTAAAATGACAGAATCTGAACTTGATAAATAAGAATTCTGTACACAAGCTAAAATCACAAAGAAACCTCACAAATCTGTTGATAGAGTTTCTGAACCCTTAGACTTGATTCATTCTGACATATGTGAACTAGATGGCACTTTGACTAGGCAGGGACATCGTTATTTTATCACTTTTATTGATGACTGCTCTGATTTCACATATGTATACCTTATGAAAAATAAAAGTGATGCTTTTGATATGTTTAAAACATTCAAAACTGAGATTGAGAATCAAGCAAATAGAAAAATTAAGAGACTTCGTAGTGATAGAGGAACAGAATACGAATCTAATTCAATTATGGACCTCTATAAACAACATGGTATAGTACATGAGAGAACTGCACCCTATTCTCCTGAAATGAACGATAAAGCAGAAAGGAAAAATAAGACCTTTACCGAACTAGTAGTTGTCATATTATTAAATTCTGGTGCAGCAAAACATTGGTTGAGGGATATTTTATTGACTGTATGCTATGTTTTGAATAGAATCCCCAAATCTAAGAATAAAATTTCTCCTTATGAAATTTTAAAGAATCATAAACCCAATGTCTCATACTTTAGAACTTGGGGTTGTTTAGCTTATGTTCGCATTCCAGACCCTAAGAGAATAAAATTGGCAAGTAGAGCATATGAATGTGCATTTATAGGCTATGCTATTAATAGCAAAGCATATAGATTTTATGACCTTAATGCACATAATATAATTGAATCAAATGATACCGATTTTTATGAAACTAAATTTCCTTTTAAATTAAGGAATAGTGGGGGCACTTCAAATATGCCAATTAGAACAGAACTTAATGAAAATTCTGAAGCTGAACCTAGAAGAAGTAAAAGAGCAAGAACCATAAAAGACTTCGGTTCAGATTTTTGTGCTTTTACTATTGAGGAGGATCCCATAAACCTCCAAGAAGCCTTATCTTCTTTAGATGCCGATTTTTAGCAAGAGGCTATAAATGATGAGATGGATTCTTTAGAATCCAACAAAACTTGGCACTTGGTAGATTTACCCCCTGGTTGTAAATCTATAGGATGTAAATGGGTACTTAAAAAGAAATTAAAACCTGATGGCACTATAGATAAATATAAAGCACGACTAGTAGCTAAAGGTTTTAAAATAAAAAGAAAATATAGATTTCTTTGACACTTTTTCACCTGTAACTAGAATATCATCCATTCGGGTTTTAATCTCACTTGCTTCCATTCATAATTTAATTATACACCAAATGGATGTTAAAACTGCTTTTTTGAACGGTGAATTAGACGAAGAAATTTATATGGACCAGCCTGAAGGATTTGTAGTAGATGGTCAAGAACATAAAGTATGTAAATTAGATAAATCATTATATGGTTTAAAACAAGCACCAAAACAATGCCATGAAAAATTTGATAACTTAATCATTTCAAATGGTTTTAAAGTTAATGAAAGTGACAAATGCATTTATTACAAATCTGAGAATGACATTTGCACTATTATATGCCTTTATGTAGATGACCTACTCATTTTTGGGTCAAATATTCATGCCATAAACTCAGTCAAATCCTTATTAAGTGTCAATTTTGATATGAAAGATCTAGGTGAGGCGAGTGTAATGCTTGGTATTAAGATTACTAGGTCATAAAAGGGAATTTCTTTGGATCAATCTCATTACATTGAGAAGATACAAAAGAAATATAATTACTTTGACTGTAAACCTGCAAGTACACCATATGATCATAGTGTAAAGTTATTTAAGAACACTGGTGAAGGTGTAAGACAGTCTGATTATGCGAGCATCATTGGCAGCCTTCGGTATGATTGTACTAGACCCGACATTGCCTATGCCGTGGGATTATTGTGCAGGTTTACCAGTAGACCTAGTGTAGAGCACTGGCAAGCTATTGAAAGGGTAATGAGATACCTTAAACAAACCATGAACCTTGGATTACATTATGAAAGGTTTCCAGCTGTACTTGAAGGATATTCCGATGCAGACTGGAATACCTTATCTGATGACTCTAAAGCAACCAGTGGCTATATATTTAGCATCGCTGGAGGAGCTGTTTCTTGGAAATCCAAGAAACAGACTATTTTGGCACAGTCTACTATGGAGTCTGAGATGATAGCACTAGCTACAGCTAGTGAAGAGGCAGAGTATTTGAGAAATCTGCTAGCTGAGATTCCCTTATGGGAAAAACTGATACTGGCTGCGTTGATACATTGCGATAGTACCGCGACTATTGCAAAAATTCAGAACCGTTATTATAATGGTAAGAGACGACAAATACGTCGTAAGCACAGTACGGTTAGAGAACTACTTTTCATAGGTACCGTTTGAGTGGATTATGTACGTAGTGAGGAAAATTTGGCAGATCCTTTGAAGAAAGGACTGTCCAGAGAGAAAGTCTATAACTATTCTAAAAGAATGGGACTATTGCCCTTAGATTGTTGAGTCACGCACAATGGTAACCCGACCTAAATGACTGGAGATCCAAAGAACTAGGTTCAATGGGTAATAACAAGTTGTGCAGTGATATGAGTTGAACATGCTATTTAATAAACCAAGAAGCATGTATTCCTGAAGTGATTAGAGGATGAGTTAATAGAAACTCTTAATGAGATCTATACTCTATGTGGAGTGGAGTACCTACCTTCAGGAGTGCTCTTGATAGACTCACCTTTGTGAATGTGGAAATGTGGTCGTTTCCTATGGAGCTGCGGGCAAAACTTCTAGAGCATTCACTAAACTAGGATAGACGTGCATGGCCATAAATGCACGGGCTTATTTGACTGCACTATAGAAAAGGTTGTGTGTGGTTTGATGTCAGGAATAGAGTTCAAGACTACGTGTCACTCTAGTAAAAACTGAATCTTATTCACTATGCAAAGGTTCAAGTCGAAAGACACCTTTGTTTATGCATAATCTTATGCTTTATAAGAAACTGCTCGAAAATATTTTTAAAAATTCAAGTGGGGGATTGTTGGAAATGTTTCATTAACATTAGTGAATTATTAAAAATAATGGAATAAGTGTATGAATGGCTCCTATGGGTGAATAGTCCCACATCATGGGATTATATAGAAGAGGCAAGCATTTATATTTGTTTCTAAGAAATCATGTTGGGGCCTTGGGCTCCCAATACATGCTTTGTTGTGAGGAGGGAGACCATGCATCATGACCACCACACACGCGCGCGTGACCGACTCGACCCGGTTCGGGCTTGGGCCTTGTGGTGTTGACACTTATATTTTTTGGACCATAAAACTTAGCCTTTTCGAACCTTTTTTTTATGGAAAAGATTTCTGCAACGGTAAAAACTCTTATCCCTTAATTTTAGCGGCCTACTAATCAGCAACCCTAACCCTAATTCTCGTCCTATATATTGTCATTAGCTTCAGACGAGAATACCTACCGAATTACAATTTCTCCTTTTCTCTCAGCCGCCATTAAAAAATTTCTCTTAGAAATTCTCGAGCAGTGTTTTGATTCAGAAAGTGCAAATCTGCATTGATTTGTTGTGCAAGCAAATCAGTTATTGTTTTAGAGGTTGTTTTATCCTAGAGGCGGCGGCGAAGGACCGAACTGGTTTGCACCTCCGACTAGATCGCCGAATCGTCTTCAAGACAGCGACCTAGTCCGTGACTCAGCCATTGTTTCCCAACACGCCCAGCTCATCTTCTTCACCAACCTTGCCTTCTAGATCTCTTCCCTTCCACATCTATAACTAAAATTAACTTCTACTATTTTTACGGTTCGGCAGACGGCAACCTTTTACGGTGGCTACCCGCCGGAAGAGAACACCCCAATCAAGAAATACTCTTATGAATATTGTGGCTTTTATACCATTGTTATGTAACGACGGTCGGAACAAAGCCTTCCTCCTTCTTGCATAGGAGGCAGACATATGAGTTGGCACACACATCTTTGTAACAAAATAAATCCCTTATGTTACGTGCCTATCAGCTCATATTTGTACACTACTACTTCAATTTATTCCATGATATGAGACTATTAATTTCAGTCCGTCATTCCTCCTTAACAACATGCGAGCAATCCTAACAAATCGATCATACAACATATGTGAAAATCAGCATTTAAAAAAAGAAATCCAGTTAAATACTAACATGACCGAAACCTCCCCGAATCCCCGATGATTCGCAATCTAAAGTGTTGGAACATTAAGGAATGTGACGACATCTTCATGCATATTGAAACTAGAAATCTCTTCCAAATAAAGCTATCCACTTGATAGCTATTTTATAAAACAAACTCTATATCAATACAATCTATTAGCCCGTCAGTTCATCAAACTCGGCTGGAGTTACGACTATAACATTCTTAAAGGCCCCTTCGGTCGGATTTTAATCATGTAGAACCCCCAAATCTTCCATGTCACGTGCCTTTCCAAAACCTATCAATTATGTGATCTCCATGTCAACAATATCCCGTTCATTCTTGGTTTCAAATACACAGTAGTTTAAGCCTAACTCTTTTGAAGTAAGAAACACATTGCTTAGCTCTCTCGCTACCCTCAATCCAATTTAAAGGCCTTTGCTTGCCTCTGGTTATTGAAATTCCATTGGCCGACTATTGTATTTGAGTTGTATTTTTGTTTTGCATCAATTGCTTGTGTGTATGCACAAATTATGTAGTAATTTCTACAGAACTTGTTTTTGTTTTTGTGAGCC
The DNA here is from genome assembly GCA_030737875.1 of Allium sativum. Lineage (NCBI taxonomy): Eukaryota > Viridiplantae > Streptophyta > Magnoliopsida > Asparagales > Amaryllidaceae > Allium > Allium sativum. Next base: position 115,641,469 of record CM060909.1, read on the forward strand.
GTTGGAGAATGACTCGATTCGCTCTTTTATTATATAAACATACATGTTATATATACAAATATATATATATATATATATATATACATATATACATATATATTTGAAAATGGGTAAATCGCCTCGTTAAAAACCTGAACTAGAAATCAAAGTGATATCTAGACAGGGAAAAAGAGTGCGGTGCTTTATTGATAACGCATCAATAAAAAGTACAAAAAACTGTACAAAAAGGCAAGCATCATCTCATGTTCTCGCTGCCGTTACCCACTACAAAAAAGAAAAAATAAGACCGGCCTAACCATTACAACAAAACAGACAGAGCAAATAGTGCCCATCCAATAGGTGTAGACGAGTGTCTCCCAAAGAACGCTTCACCTTTATCTTCCCAAACACTAGAAGGAAAAGTCAGACTGGATCTATCCTCTCCAGCCATGTCTGCTAAGACGAAGCGCAGGAAAAATACAAATTATCCTGCATCAAGCGAGTAATTCCCCCACCTTTTCAGCATCTGTAAGGCCACTTCCTTCTTCTTTTTCCTAGACTTCCTCAATAGGTAATTGATGTCAAGCTCTATCATATTCCATCTCTGAAATTTGTCCCTTTTCTCTTTATTGTGAATACGGGAGTTCCTTTCCAGCCACACTTGATAGATGGTGGTGACAATGCTACAGAATGCTGCTTCCTGGCAAAGGTCAGCGGCGATGAAAGATGCTTTCAGGTCCCCCAATTCGTCATCAAGAATCATCGGTCTATCGAGGCAAGGAGGCATTCCAATCTTAATTCTACATCTGGTCCACAGGTAAGTAGAGTATGGACATTGGAAAAATAAGTGATTTCTATTTTCATGTTCTTCATGGAACGCACGTAGGATTAATATCATAAACCCAACTAATCATTACATCTTTAGTACTAAGACGGTTGAGATACACTTTGTAAGTGCATATAGACATTTTAGGGCTGTTAATGTTATGCCAAATAATTTTGCACCAATCAAGTTTAGGATTTTGAGTTCTTGAGATATATATCCCACGCCGAATGGAACGAGAAACCATTGGGAGTTTCATTCCAGCTCCAAAAATCATTATTCATGTTAGAATCAATATTAATATCCTTTATCAGGTTTGAAATAAGTCTAGTGGCTGGCATACAATTTGAGTCGAACACACCATTGTGGATAATGCTATTCACAGTAAGACTATCTCCCCCAAATAAGCTCAGATTATCCTAAACCGAGAATGTTAACCATAGTGTTGTTATTTATCCAAGGATCAAACCACAGCTTTGTGTCATTGCCATCCACAATACATCTCTTAATACATTGAAGCCCCTTTTGCCTATGTCGAAGGATAGTTTTCCATGTACACGAACTATTATTATCAACCTCCATAACCCAGAAATACTTTTCAGTACAGTATCTATTGACCATCCATCTTTTCCACAAACTGTTTCCGTTCACAAAATGCCAGAGCAGTTTCAGGGCAGCTGCGGATTTAATATCTATTAGATTTCTTAAACCTATGCCTCCTTCAGCTTTAGGTTTACAGAGAGTGTCCCAATCAATTTTGTGCCTTTTTTCAGCCCATATAAAATTTGCACACAATTTATTTATCTTGTTAATCGTGGCCTCCGGGATTTGATAAGTTAGCATCCAAAAGAGAACCATAGGCGTAATTACCGTCCGAATCAGCTCGATCTTACCTGCCATCGAGAGGAGCCTGCAATCCCGGCCGTGCATTCTTTTTCTAATCCTGTCTAAGAGCTCACCACAGTCCGAAAAATGTAGGTAATTGTAAGATAACGGTATGCCCAGGTATTTGACAGGTAGAGTCCCTTCCTTCATGTCTAGAGTTTGAAGAATCTGATTTTTGTTATAAACCCCTTTACTAAAGAACACTTTAGATTTTAGACTGTTGATATTGAGACTAGTGTAATCTCTCATATGATCCAACACTTTTTTAGTAGCCTCCACACCCTTAATCTTGGCTTTACAGAAGATCATCAAATCATCCGCATACATCAAATGTGTAATTTTAGGATCATCTCTGTAGACGGGCTGAATCAGCTTTGTTTCCTCAGCTTTGTACATCAAAATCGACAAAAATTCCATCGCAACACAGAAAAGAAATGGCGACAGGGGGTCCCCTTGCCTTAGGCCCTTATTGCTATGAATAAAACACTTAGGCGATCCTTGAACCAAGATTGAATAAGTAGGCGTCGTAATGCAAGTTTTGATAATTTTAATAATCTGTCTTGGAACCCCATCATCCGTAGCATGTGACAAATAAAATTTCTATTCACCATGTCATAAGCTTTCTGCAAATCAATTATAATGCAGATTTTCCCACTGCCTTTTTTGTTAAAGCATCTAATTTGTTCATGCGCTAGAAGAATGTTTTCCGCTATATATCTCCCCGGAATAAAGGCCGATTGGTTAGCAGAAATCAGATGTTTAAGGTATGGCTTTATTCTGTTGCATATAACTTTAGAAATAATTTTATAAATCATGTTACAGCAAGCAATTGGTCTATAATATGAGATACTTTTAGGATTGTCCCCTTTCGGAATGAGAGTGATAAAGGTGTGGTTTATACCTTTTGCTAACTTCCCAGTGTTTATAACTTCTTGCACCAGCTCCAAAATGATTTCTTTCAGCAAATTCCATGTACTTTGTAAAATTTTGCGGTGAAACCATCGGGTCCTGGGCTCTTTTCGTCTAAAATTGAGAAAATAGCTTTGTGAATGTCTTCAAGAGTTATACTGGGGGTCAAATGTCCCCTTCCCTTGATATTAACAAGAAATTTGCAATTAATTGCAGGAAAGTTACTATTCATGGATGTTTCAGAATTAAAGACAGCAGAAAAATATTAAATGGCTTCCCTCTCTATATAGTCAGCCTCAAAGATTAAATCCCCGTTTTCCTTAAGCAAATTACTCCAGTTGTTTATATGCTTCCTAAATGACATTTTGGCGTGAAAGAATTTACTGCAAGAATCGCCATCAGTAAGCCAGCTGATTTTTGCTTGTTTCTTTGCATTCTTTGTCTCTATAATGCTTTGATCTCTCCATTTGTTGTAGGCCTTGCTAAGCATGTCATACAGTCTCATGTCGTTGGGGTGGCTGTCAACTTCGGCCAACAAATAATTGTATCTTTCCTCCAACAACTTCAGGTAATCTCTATCTTTCATAGAGTTATAATTCCAGTATTTAAGAAAAAGTTTACACAATTTGAGGAAGTACTGGAACTTAAAAAGTTTGGAACCTTGAATATTAGTAAAGAACACCATATATATCACCATATCTATGTTGTCACTGTACCCTTCCTTAGAGCACCACGTATTTACATACCTGAAAGGGATATTTCTATCTCTATGTACCTTCTTATTAAATCTGAAACACACGGGAATATGATCACTTAAAGGATTTGCTACACCAAAAGTCGCAAGATCAAATAATTTATCCATGAAGATATGATTACAAAAAATGTTATCAATTTTAGAGGCTAGACCTTTTTTCCTCCACGTATATTTGAAACCAGAGATCATAATGTTTATCAGACTTGAGGTAGTTATACAATCGAGGAGGCCTGAAAGATGTCTGTACGGAATCGTGGATCCCCCTTTTTTATCACTAGGAGACAAAATATTGTTGAAATCACCCAGCACAAGCCATGGTATATTAACAGTTTTAGCTTCATTGGATATTTCATACCAAAGCTTTTCACGATCTAGGAGAAAGTTACTAGCATAGATATACATGAATCTACAAGTTAAACCCCCTAAATTATGCGCAGTAAATGAGATGTGTTGATATGACATAGCTTCAGTGTTAATAGTCCAAAATTTTAATCCCATCAGATGAGAATTCTACCTTTACTGCCACACGAATTATTATCAGCAGTTTTTCAATTAGCATTCAACCCATAATTTACATTAGCCATCATCTCGTCACTCAGCTTGTTCTCAAGAAGACCTACCAACGAAGGTCTAAACTTGGTAAGGAATTTGAATACTTCAAACCGTTTGTTTGGAGCATTCAATCCCCTAACGTTCCAAGCCATGATATTCATTTAATTTTGCTCTGGCTCCTTGTTGACACTTTAGGAGGAGCATGTTGTACTGATTTCTAGTGTTTCTTTTTATTTTGTTTGTTAAGATTTTCTATTTCTTCCCTGAGCTTTTTATTTTCCTCTATATGCTGACACATCATTTTCCTTTTCAGGTGGGTTCGGATCATTCTCTGTAATACCTAGATGTTCTGAGAGTCAATCGTCATCGGTATCAGCCCAGTCTTTCATCAATCCATCGGCATTTTCATCCATATTATTATCATTCCCTCTTGTGTTAGCATTGCTACTAATCTGTAAATTAGGGGGACACCCAATGGTTTTGAGAAATTTATCCGCTTCCTGATTTATATGATTCACATCCGCTGTATATGTTACAGGGTTATCCATTCTGCTGAGTAATTGTATTAATGACAAGTTAGTGCCAATCTGAGGGGTAATAATACCCTTGTCGTGCTGCTGATTGTTGTTATCAGTCGTGTTTAAAAAAATTGATAGACTTTGTGCATTGTTTAATTCACCGGATTGGATCGTTGCCAAATGTGTGTTGTTGCTTTCTATATCCTGTCTTGATACGATCTGTTCTATTGTATTGCAGCAGTTCAAGGAATCCTATTCATTGTCTATTTCAATAATATCTTCATTTTGTCCCATGTTATTGTTGTGAAGTGCTATAGTCTCCTGTTCACTATCAACCCCTGTAGCATTAACAGTAGTGTCCTCTCCATCTACCGTTGTCACACAAGCTTGATTATCTTCTCTTTCCCTCGCTACATTAGTGTTAGCTTCTTCCACATTACTTGCACCAGTTTTTTGTACCCAAACTTCCTTTGGTTTAGATTTGCACTGGGAAAACGAGTGACCGAACACCCCACAAAATTTACAGCACAACGGTTTGTATAGATATTCCACATTGACTTTTAATTCTTCTCCAGTGTGCATTACCACATCAACTTCTTTCGGGAATTCGGACTTAGCGTCCATCTCTATCAAAATCTTGGCGAAAGCTACTCTGGACTCATCTGCTGTTATTTTGTCCATTTTAATCGGTCTGCCCAACACGCTGGCAATAGCGCTTAAAGCTTCCTTGTCCCAAAGCTCTAGTTCTAGATTTGAAAATTTAACCCAAAGGGGTATAGAAGATAACAAATCTTTTTTAAACCTCATACCCATATCCTATTTTTTAAGTATAATGATTTTATTGTTAAACAAGTATGGTCCTCCTTTCAGAATGTTATCGCAATCAGTGCTATTCTCAAAACGAATAATGAAAAACCCGTTCTCTTTAGATAACAATTGGAATTTTCCTGCTGGTTTCTGTTGAAGTATGCGATACCATGTGTTAGATCTAGAGGATATTTTGGATCTGGAGGATATTTTAAATCTAGAGAATATTTTGGATCTAGAGGATATTTTGGATCTAGAGAACATTTTGGATCTAGAGGATATTTTGGATCTGGAGAACATTTTGGGTCTAGAGGATATTTTGGAGGAAATTTTGGGAATTTTCATATACTTCTCTATGCCTATATAAGCTACATCGAATACAAAATGAGGGGGATCACAAATCAAGAGATTAGATCTAAGATTATTCTAATTAGGGTTTAGGCAATCCTAATCTTCTTCAATTCCTTTCTCCACAAAATCAAATTTTTCTAGTAAATTTGATCATGGTAATCAATCTCTTGTACTCTTCTATTGATATTAATAAAGGTTTCTCTCTCAAAGTGGACGTAAACTGACAAGACGTCGGTGGAACCACTATAAATCCCTGTGTGATTTAGTTTCTCGTTATTGCTCTATTATTTCCATTGTTTGGTGATTGTGATTGGCTTGGATAAGATTGAGATTGTTCGATTGGTTGTTTTTGCACTATTACCACGATCTCGTTTTCCGCGGCGTTGGGGATTTTTGATTTAAGGGGTCTTGAATCAAAATTTCTCCACAACATTTGGTATCAGAGCATTGGTGTTGGTAGATAGTTGTAGAAATGCCGGAATTAGGTTCGAATAATCCATCAATAGTTGGTCCAAGTGGTGTAGCTCCTTATGTACGTGGGTCGTATGCAGCTGTTGGTTCACAATTGATTATCGACAAGTGGAATGGCGATAATGATTTTGAAAAGTGGCAATGGAAGATGAAAGCGGTTCTTAGGCAGAATCAGGTACATCGGGTGGTATTTGATACACATTTATTGCCAGAGGACATCTCAGATGTAGAGAGAGAAGAAATGGAAGAGTGGGCATTCACTACACTTCATATCACATGACGCCTAACAGGAATTGTTTTTCTTCTTATGTTGATCGAGAAAGAAATTCAATTTTTATGGGAAATGGTGCAGTTTGCAAGTCGAAAGGCATTGGATTCGTGCAAATTCTAATGTTTGACGGAGTGGTTCGTACTTTCACTAATGTGCGCTATGTTCCGGGACTACGGAAGTCACTTATCTCTTTGGGACAGTTGGATTCTCTAGGTTGCAAGATCACCATTGAGAGTGATAGCTTGAGGGTTTCGAAGGGTGCACTTGTGGTATGAATGGTGCTAGAACTTATGGTATCTATTTGCTTCAAGGAGTGACTGTGGAAGGCAAAACTTGTGTCAGTGTTGATAGTTCCCATGGCTTAGATGCGACACGGCTGTGGCATTTGAGATTGGGTCATGTCTCGGAGAAGAGTTTAGATGTTCTTCGTCGAAGGGAGATGATTGATGGTGAGAGTTTTAGCAAGTTAGAGTTTTGCGAGGAATGTGTCGTGGGGAAGCAAACTAGAGTGTCATTTGGTGAAGGAAAACATGATTTAAGAGGGATTCTTGAGTATGTGCACACGGATGTTTGGGGACCAGCACCTGTAGCTTCTTTGGGAGGAGCAAGACATTATATTTCTTTCATTGATGATTTTTCTCGAAAGGTTTGGGTGTATGTAATGAAGGCCAAGTCGGAGGCATTTGCAAGATTCAAAGAATGGAAGGCTCTTGTTGAGAATGAGAGTGGAAAGACTTTGAAGGTTCTTAGGTCCGATAATGGCGGCGAGTATGTTTCCAGAGAATTTCTGAATTTTTGCAAGCATCATGGTATTCGGAGGCATTTTACTATACTGGGAGATCCGCAATCTAATAAAGTGGTGGAGAGAATGAACCGAACTCTATTAGAGAAAGCTCGATGCTTGAGATTGACATCGGGTTTGTCTAAGGGATTTTGGGCCGAAGCTTTGTCAACCGCAGTGCATATTATTAATCGAATTCCATGCTCGGCTATTGGTAACAAAATTCAAAAGGAAGTGTGGAAGGGGAAGAGCATTGACTTGAGTTATCTACGTGTATTTGGCAGTCCTGTTTATGTGTTTGATCCGGGGAATGATAAGCTCTCGCCTAGAGCTTTCAAAGGGATTTTGCTTGGTTATATGGATGGAGTCTAAGGCTATCAGATTTGGAATCCAAAAACGAAGAAGGTTTCAGTTTCTCGTCATGTTACTTTTGATGAGTCGGCTATGTTCAAGGATAATGAAGGCTCATCAGATGTTCCGGATTTGGTTCATGGTGAATCAAAGGAGAAGGAAGTTATTTCCACTTTCAGGCCCAGAGAGAGTAGAGTTGTTGGAGGTGCTTGCGAGGTGAATGTGGTTGATGTTACATCACATAGTCCACAGGATTCCTCTAGTAGTGTTAATGATGTGCACGAGCCTAGAGAAGATTCAGTTCAAGGTGGAGCTGAAGGAATACTGGGTGATCGTATTGCTACTCGGGTTGGTCATCGTACTATAAAGCCACCCGAAAGATATGGTGATTATAACTATCTTAGCTTTTGTGAGAATTTGGACTATGCATTTCATGTAGTCCAAGATGAGCCGATTCATCTTGATGACGTCATGGATTCGAGTGATAGCTCGAAGTGGATTTGCGCCATGGAGGAAGAGATGCAACCATTGATGAAGAACCAGACTTGGGAGTTGGTTCCACTACCTCAAGGAAACCATGCTATTGGGTGCAAATGGATATATAAGGTGAAGGACGATGGAAGATACAAAGCCAGGCTAGTGGCTAAGGGGTTTGCACAGAGGAAAGGAAAGGAGTATGATGAGATCTTCGCACCGGTTGTGAGACATACTTCTATCCGGACATTACATGCCATAGTTGCTATTCACGACTTGGAGTTGGAGCAACTAGATGTGAAAACTGCCTTCTTGCATGGAGACTTGGATGAAGACTTCTACATGGAGCAACCAGAAGGGTTTGTTGTAGAAGGTAAGTCAGAACTAGTTTGCAAGTTGAAGAAATCACTGTATGGTTTGAAGCAATCACCTAGGCAATGGTACAAGAGATTTGATCATTTCATGCTTAAAAGTGGCTTCCATCGAAGCATCAAGGATGCTTGCGTTTATTTCAAGAGGTTAGGAAATGATTGTAGGGTGTACTTACTCTTGTATGTGGACGATATGCTCATTGCTTCTAAGGACAAGGCAGAAATCAACAAGTTGAAAGAGAAATTAAAGGCGGAGTTCGAGATGAAAGACCTTGGAGAAGCAAAGAAAATCTTAGGCATGGATATTGTAAGGGACCGAAAGCGTTTTGAGTTGAGATTGACTCAAAAGGAGTACATTAAGAAAGTGCTTTGTCGGTTTAGCATGGAGGATGCAAAGGCGTCAAATACACCTTTACCTTTGCATATAAAGCTTTCGAGTAAGGGATCACCTATCGAGGAGAAAGACAAAGATTACATGGCAAAGGTGTCATATGCTAGTGCGGTTGGAAGTTTGATGTATGTCATGGTGTGTACAAGACCCGATATTGCAAATGCCGTCGGGGTGGTTAGTCGGTTCATGGCTAATCCGGGGAAATCGCATTGGGAAGCAGTGAAGCTTATCTTGAGATACTTGAAAGGTACAGCATGTCATGGCCTTGTTTTTGGGGGTAGTAAAGAGAAGAATTGCATGTTGGTTGGTTACTGTGACTCGGACTACGCTGGTGATAGGGATCGAAGAAAATCAACTTCTGGATATGTCTTCACTCTTGGTGGTACAACCATAAGTTGGAGATCGAGATTGCAAACTGTAGTTGCTTTATCCACTACGGAGGCGGAGTTGATAGCTGCGGTAGAGGCAACAAAGGAAGCATTCTATTTGAAGCGACAGTTGTGTGACTTGGGTTTTGAACATGACAGTGTTGATGTTCAATGTGATAGCCAAAGCGCTATTCACTTGGCTGAGAATTTGGCATTTAGCTCACGGACGAAGCATATTGAAGTGAGGGAGTCATTTCTGGTAGCCATGGACGAAGACAAGCAAGTATGCCTTTGGAAAGTGCACACAAAGGATAACGCGGCGGACATGTTCACTAAGGCGTTACCGGTTGTGAAGTTCGAGCATTGCTCGAACTTAATTCGCTTGGAGAGATGCTAGGTGCCACGGGGTGGCACATTTGAGAGAGAAACTTGGATGTAGAAGAGTATCGGTGAGAGGTTGGTGTTCTGTCTTCATGGTAAGTACTTGTTTTCACTCCCGAGTACATTGTCTTTTGGTAAGACTGGTTTAGGAGTTGGATGTTTCAACACTTCATTGACGGGTAGGGGCTATGCCTGAACTCGTTAGTGAAGTGCAATGGGCGGTGGCTATGCCGGAGTTCATTGGGGAAACATTCAAGCTTTCTTGATTAAAGATAGAAGGAAATGCTTGGGTGCATTGGAGTTTGTGATGTAGACGGATATAGTATCGAGGTGGAGTGTTGAAGTATGCGATACTATGTGTTAGGTCTAGAGGATATTTTGGATCTGGAGGATATTTTGGATGTAGAGAATATTTTGGATCTAGAGAATATTTTGGATCTAGAGGATATTTTGGATCTGGAGAATATTTTGGATCTAGAGGATATTTTAGAGGAAATTTTGGGAATTTCCATATACTTCTTTATGCCTATATAAGCTACATCGAATACAAAAGGAGGGGGATCACAAATCAAGAGATTTGATCTAAGATTATTCTCATTAGGGTTTAGGCAATCCTAATCTTCTTCAATTCCTTTCTCCACAAAATCAATTTAATCTAGTAAATTTGATCATTGTAATCAATCTCTTGTACTCTTCTACTGATATTAATAAAAGTTTCTCTCTCAAAGTGGACGTACACTGACAAGACGTCGGTGGAACCATTATAAATCCCTGTGTGATTTAGTTTCTCATTATTTCTATATTATTTCCATTGTTTGGTGATTGTGATTCGCTTGGATAAGATTGAAATTGTTCGATTGGTTGTTTTTGCAGTATTAGCACGATCTCGTTTTTCGCGGCATTAGGGATTTTTGATTTAAGCGGTCTTGAATCAAAATTTCTCTACAATAGTTTCCACATGCGCTCGACATAGTTTTTCAAATGAAGGTGGTACGGTCTAGTTCCATAAACGTAGAAAATAATGGAATTCTTCCATTTCGCCACTGATCTATATGCAGCTGTCATAGGAATGCAAGCCTTCTTCTTAGAGTTAACAACAACTGGTTCAATAAAACTTAGATCTACGAAATCATCCTGTAATTCCCCTGTCCCTCCTAATGCCGCCTGTATCCACGATTTGGTTCTTCCCGCCGTTATATCAGCTTGTACGTTCATCCAATCATAGGGCGAACTCCCTATCTTCTTCGTTCGGTGATACAGTTGATCGTCAGATCTAGTTCGAGCGTTTGCTCCCCCCTTGTTCTGCAACCGAGGAGGACGAACCACTTTGAAAGCAGTATTTTGGCAATCGTTAGATCCCCCGTCCATCCGCTGATCTGCCGAAGATTGAAGATTTGAAACCCTAGCAGGTCGCTCCCCCCTTTCCAATAGAGATCCACTCATTTCTGTGCGAGGATTCAATCGGACCCATGTCCTCTCGTGCTACCTCCTTGCCAGGCCTCCGTTCTGGAGGTCTCCCTTTATCGTTATTAATCCTTATCGCATCCGCCATTAGTTTATTGGTAGCCATTAGATTTTCACATACATACATACATACATACATACATACATACATACATACATATATATATATATATATATATATATATATATATATATATATATATAGAGAGAGAGAGAGAGAGAGAGTGCGTTCAGTGACATCCCAAACAGTGCAACACCCAAAAAGCCCCTTGATTTACACTAAACATTTCACTCTTTCTCTCCTTCCACTCATTCTCTCTCTTCTCACTAACTTATTATAATATAAATACTTGGTTTCATAGGAGGACTTTTGGAGTGCTCACTATTTCGGGTGTCATTGAACGTCTGTCTCTCTCTCTCTCTCTCTCTCTCTCTCTATATATATATATATATATATATATAAAGAGAGAAAGAGAGAGAAACTCTAAAGAGACACAAAATTTTGACACAAATGGTTTAAACCATTGGATCACCCCATGAATTACACCTCTCCATATAAAGACAAAAAGATCCGACAGTTGAGGCTCTGTGTCTCTCTCTTTGTGTCTAATTTTGTGTTCAAATAGCCGCTCCCATATATATATATATATATATATATATATATATATATATATATATATATATATATATATATATATATATATAAAAGGCAGGTTCAATGACACCCCAAATAGTGAGCACCCCTTTAGCCTACCACTTTTCCACTACACATTTGCTCTCTCTCTCTCTCTCTCCTTCCACTAACTCTCTCACCTTCCACTCACATTAAAATAACATAAATGAGAGGTGAAAAATAGGGAGGCTAATAAGGGGTGCCATTGAACGCTCGCATATATATATATATATATATATATATATATATATATGTATATATGTGTGTGTGTGTGTGTGTGTGAGAGAGAGAGAGAGGGGTTATATGGCACTCCATTTTTTTAGCCTACCTTTTGCCCCTCATTTATAGCCAAGTATTTATAATTAAATAAGTTAGTAGAGGGAGAGAGAATTAGTGGGAGGAGAGTATTAAGGGATGAGGAGGAGAGTTATTAGAGAGAAACAATTGCAATTTTTATTGATGCAAAACATGATACAAAGAGCACATATATATAGTGCTATGAGCCCAACGGCTAGTACAAAATATACCAAATATGTATGAGCATAACGGCTAGTATTAAATATACCAAGTATGCATGAGCCTAACGGCTAGTAGATAATGAAAAAGCATGCTAAATATGATAAAAACGTGTTCACACTCTAACGGCTCTATTGGAACGGCTCTATTGTCTTCATTATGCCCCCTCAGTTCGAACTGGGGTTTCCTTGCTCATTCTGGCTTCCGCCTGCACTGATAACGCGAAGTTCCTCTCTCATTCTGATAAAAATTTTGGTCGAAAGGGCCTTTGTGAGAGCATCTGCTCTCTGATGGTATGCGGGCACATGACATATTGCAAGTCTTCCTGATTGCGTTCTTTCTCTCACAAAGTGGAGATCAATTTCAAGATGTTTCGTCCTTGAATGTTGAATAGGGTTTAGAGATAAAGATACTGTGCTCTTATTATCGCACCAAATGACCGGCTTTCGTCTTGGAGTGAAACCAAGCTCCTCCATCAGTGATTCTATCCACATGATTTTGGCTGTAGCGCTTGCTAGTGCACGGTACTCAACCTCTGTGCTAGATCTTGATGTGGTCTGTTGTTTTTTCGTACACCAGGAAATGATATTGGAACCGAGGTAAACGCAGTATCCTGAGACAGACTTTCGATCGTCAATATCGTTGGCCCAATCGGCATCGCTAAAGCACTGTAGGTTAAGTTCCTTTTCTGAATTTAGGCGTATACCGTAATGTTTTGTGCCTTGTAAGTATCGTAACACTCTCTTTAATGCCATCCAATGTTCTGATAAAGGGTTCTGCATGTATTGACTGAGTTTATTGACGCTGTAGCATATGTCTGGTCGAGTAATAGTTGCGTATTGTAACGCTCCTATTATGCTTCTATATTGTTTGGCATTGTCGATAGCTTCTCCTTTATGCTTAGATAGTCTTAGGTTACTAATCATAGGTGTAGGTAATGAGTTTGCCTTGTGCATATTTGCCCTTTGCAGTATTTTAGTGATATAATTTTGTTGGGATAATATTAATTCACCATTGTTTTTCCTAATCACTTGTATTCCAAGAAAAAACTTTAGTTCCCCCAAGTCTTTAATGGCGAAATTTTGATCCTGCTTGTGAACAATTCTGTTTATTTCTTCGTTGTTGTCTCCTGTTATTAGCATGTCGTCAACGTATACTAGAATGAACACAGTTCCATGTATGCCCTTCTTCATATATAGAGAATTGTCCGATTTAACTTGTGAGAAACTCATGTTAGACAAAGTTGACTTTAGCTTTTCATACCAAGCCCTCGAAGCTTGTTTTAAGCCATATATTGCTTTGTGTAGTTTGCATACTTTATCACCAGTACCATATCCTTCAGGCTGTTGCATGTATACCTCTTCAGTCAATTCCCCATTCAAAAAAGCATTGTTGACGTCCAGTTGCCTCACATTCCATCCTTTATTTAGAGCAATGGTCAGTATAATTCTGATGGTTGTGGGTTTTATGACTGGGGAAAAGTTTCATTGAAATTAAAACCAAATTGTTGCGCGTAACCTTTTGCAACCAGTCTGGCCTTGTATTTGTCAATAGATCCATCTTCTTTTCTTTTTATTTTGTATGTCCACCTACAACCAATCACATTTTTGTGTTTTGGTTGAGTCACTAAGCTCCAAGTGTTGTTTTTTATGAGAGCTTTATATTCAGTGTCCATTGCCTCCTTCCATTTGTTTGATCTTATAGCCTGAGTGAAATTCAATGGTTCGATCTCACTTGCAGAAATATTATATACTTTGGGTTTGAAGATGCCTCTCTTTGACCTGGTGATCATGTGATGTCCAGTTGATTGTGGTAGTGTTTGCTGCTGTGTATCATTGTTGCTGGTATTGTCAACATGGTTGTTGTTTTCTGTATCTTCACTATGCTGCATGTTTGATGTATGTTTGTATCTTCTGAGTCATTGTGTGTCTCATTGGTTTGCTCGTTTGTTTGATCCATAGTTTCTTCCTGGGTGTTTAAATTGCTTGTGCGTTGTTGCTCTTCATTTCTATCAATTGAAGGTGGTTCAGTAATGAATGGCTCGAACCGTATGTTATTGTTTATGCTTTGTTCCCCATCCTTTTTGCCGATTTGCTTTTCTGCATAAGGAAACTTGTTTTCATCAAATATCACATGCCTAGAAATATATATTTTTCCATTTTTGTCCATGCACTTATAACCTTTTTGGTTTTGTGCATACCCAATGAATGTGCATGGGCTTGATCTCATACTTAGTTTATGATTGTTATAGTCTCTCAAACATGGAAAACATAGACACCCATAGGCTTTCAGAAAACCATATTCTGATCTAACACTGTATATCATTTCATGTGGGCTTTTATTGTTTAAGACTTTGGTTGGCAACTTGTTAATGAGAATTCAGATGTGTAGAAAGCTTCATTCCAATATTTCATGGGTAATGAGCTTTGGGATAACAAAGTTAGACCAGTCTCTACTATGTGTCGATGTTTTCTTTCAACTAAACCATTTTGTTCGGACGTATGTGGGCAAGTTAATCTATGTTTGATCCCTCTTTTGAGAAAGTAATTAGTTAGAGGTTTAAACTCAGCTCCCCCATCTGTCTGAATAACCTTAACAGTACTGTTCATTTGTTTTTCGACATGAGTTATAAATTGCATAACTGTATTGCAAGCTTCTGATTTAGTTTTCAGCATGTATATCCAAGTATATCTAGAATAAGCATCCACAAAAGAAAGATAATACCTGTGTCCCTGATATGAATTTAGAGGCGCGGGTCCCCACAAGTCGACGGCTATAAGTTCCAGTGGCTCATTATAGCTGGTTTCAGAATCACTAAAAGGAAGCTTGTGGCTCTTGCCGAGTTGGCAGTGCGTGCATGTGTGTTTGATAGGTACATTTTTATAATGAATGTTATTATTACGCAGAATAGTCTTAACAGTTTCCAGATTAGGATGTCCTAATTTTATATGCCAAGAATTAATCACGTTACATTCATCGCTATTATTGTCATAATCAACGTTATTGCAACTATTCCTAATACAGTCATTGTCACTACTAGCATCTACATTATTGTACCAGAATTCTCCACTTGAGTTTGCAGTCTTGAATTTGTATAAACCATCGTATAGGTTACCTCGAAGTAATATTTCATGATTTAGGGAATCTTTAACTAAACAAAACTTAGGATGAAATTCAAAGTAAACATTATTGTCTTTGGCAAATTTTGATACACTTAACAAATTTTTATTAATCGTAGGTACCCTAAGAAGATTGTTTAATTTGAGTTGTCTTTTCCCAAAGATAGTCCCTTTGCCTGTGTGTGTGATACTAGCAGTACTACCATTACCCATATGCAAATTTCTCATACCTGAGTAATTTCTGCTCCCAATGTTTAAATTTTGAAGATTGCTAGTTATGTGGTGAGTCGCTCCTGAGTCAGGGTACCATTCTTCGAAGCCATTGTCTTCATTTTTTACTTCATCATCATATGCAGCATTATGTCTTTGGTTTGCGTTATTATTATTTTGAGTTGAATTCCCTGTTGTTGCCATATTTGCTTGTGCTCTTCTTTGTGAAAAGTAATTTTGTCTTGCATGTTGTCTACCTATGTCTGAATTATACCTGAAGTAACATTTGTTCGCCATGTGACCAAACTTTTGGCATATTTGATATTTCACACGATAGTTGTTGTTATCTCCTTGTATCTGCTTATTTCTGACTGTGGTATAATTGGCAGAGAACTTATTTTGTGTTGTTTTTCTTTGGTCAATTTTGCCTTCATGAGCAAGGAGTGCTGATCGAACGAACTGTAAATCAGGTAAAGTTTGTTGTGTGGCTAACACAGTTACTAGAGATTCATATTCTTCATCTAATCCACCAATAATAAATAGGATTTGCTCATTGTCGCTGATCTTATGACCAACAGTATTTAGCTTGTCACAAAGATTTTTAATTTTTTCTAAGTATTCTTTCATGCTTGCCTCTTTTTTTCTAGAATTTTGTAATTTCCTTCTATATTGCATGATTCTAGCAGCTGATTGTGAACTGAAAATTTGTTCAACTGTTTTCCATATTTCATAAGACGTGCTACATCCAAATATTTGTGATAATAAATTCGAACTTACTGACGATAGGAGCCATGAGGAGAGGAGGCTGTCTTGTTTTTGAAACTTTGTGTAGTCTGTGTTAGGCACAATTTCTCCTTCCGAATTGGTTATTGTCACTGGTGGGACTGTTATTGTCCCATTAATGTACTGCAGTAAATCATACCCTCTTAAAGCGATCTCTACTTGATATTTCCATAGAATGTAATTGTCTTCGTCTTGAGATGTGGTGATAATTTGGCTTTTTGGTTTAATAAGGTCATGATGGTTCGGTGGAGCAATGTACCCCAAGCTTCCTGAAACAGCGAAGGTTACTTCATTGTTGTTGGCCATAAAACAAAAACAACTTTCTGCTTGATGATTTAGCCTTTCGGCAATTTGGCTCTGATACCATATTAAGGGATGAGGAGGAGAGTTATTAGAGAGAAACAATTGCAATTTTTATTGATGCAAAACATGATACAAAGAGCACATATATATAGTGCTATGAGCCCAACGGCTAGTACAAAATATACCAAATATGTATGAGCATAACGGCTAGTATTAAATATACCAAGTATGCATGAGCCTAACGGCTAGTAGATAATGAAAAAGCATGCTAAATATGATAAAAACGTGTTCACACTCTAACGGTTCTATTGTAACGGCTCTATTGTCTTCATTAGAGAGAGAAACGGGAATGTGTGGTGGAAATCAGGGGGGCTAAAGAGGTGCTGCACTATTTGGGGTGCTCTTGAACGCTCCTATATATATATATATGTATATATATATATATATATATATATATATATATATGTATATATATATATGTATATAAGTGGTTGTGGTTGGAGTGCAAAAGAGTGTCATATAGATATTCAACACCATAATCAGCAACAATGTATGGCTGTGTTTTATTAGCAACAATATCTGGGGCTGTAAATTTTGTATAAATGTTCGATATTCATATTCATGTTCGTGACCGAAATATGTCCATTCGAGTCTTTCCGATTTTCATTTGGGATACGAGTAATGACATCAAAAATTTATACGATTTTTTTTTTTGTTCGGTTTGTGTTCGGTCCGATTTTATTTAGGACAAAAACTGAAAACACCTAGGTCCGGACCGACCTGACCAATTTACACTCTTACCAATATTCAACACCAAATTAATAATTTTTTCTCTGCGACACACTTGATTCAACACCATTATCAGCAACAATGTGTTTTTTCCTTCTAGGGCCGACCAGTTTTGTTTTTCCACCTTGCAAACTCTTTCCAACGAAGAATAATTAGTGTCGTGCTTATTCCATCGCATCCAACACATGCAAGATCTATCAGCTCAATGATATAAACTTTCCTGTAAATTATAATAAAAATTAATTGTCAGGAATAATCTTAAGTTTAACGTGTCTTCCCATAATAGTCCGAATTTTGGATTATTTTTGAATCATCCCAAGTTTGGGGGTCCCTTCCCGTATTGATCTTGTTTACCTGTTCGACCGGTTTAAGTTTTTTAATTTCCTCAAATCTAACCGATTGAACAGGTAAACGAGATCAATACGGGAATGGACCCCAAACTTGGGATTATTTAAAAATAATCCAAACTTCGGGTTATTGCGGAAAAACACGTTAAACTTGGTATTATTTCTGATAATTAATCTTTATAACAATTTCAATCTTGCCTCCCTTTCTTTCTTTCTTTTTTTTTTTTTTTGATTTTTTTTTTTTTTTTTGATTTTGATTAGACGAAAATTTCTCAACAAGATTAAAAATGTATATTTCAAATCTATTGATGTTACGAATGGTATATCACTTCGTTTTTTTCAGCTACCAATTGCATTGTTTGATGTCCTTTTTTTAAATCCGACCCGTACCCAAAGTCAAATTAATTGCACAGTTGATGTTGCATGATAATTAGTCACCAATATAGAGATTGTAGTCCATGGATGACTTGACATGATTATTTCAACTGTTTTAGAGTTAAATATGGTATTAATTGTAACTATTTATGGTCCTTACCACCGTCTTTACGAGCACAAGAAAAATAATGTTTTCAATGATATTTACTATCAATCAGATTTGTACAAGTGTGAGGCATTGAAAAATGAAAACGTACTGAAATTGGCAAGCTACTCCATATTTTTATTACTGCATGCAAGGATCAATTATAAGCTGAAATTTTGAATGCACGGGAAGGAAGACGAAATGATGCCTTCATTTCAATCTGTTCATATATGTGCCTAAACTTGTTCAACTACTGGCAAATATTCCGTCCAGCAACCCTTTTCACACTCAAATTTGTTCTCAAAATTATTGGTTAGGTGATGGACATTAGCTGAATATTTCTTCTCCATCACCTAATTCTGAAAAAACAAACAGTATGTTTGCTGCACATTAAATGACTTGGTCTTTTCAGCTATCCCTTCCGATCATCCTATATATAAACGCATTCAATCATTCCTGATGCATGTCTTCTAACAATTCTAATAACTACTTACAGGCTGAAATCAGTTCTAATTAAAAAAAAAAAAAGTTTCAACAGTATAATTTATGGGCAATTGCATCGATCGAGCAAACGACTACGATGAATATTGGAACTCAGAGGGAGAAGAGATCTCAGATTATAAAAGAAGTGAAAGTACGAAAAAGGCGCAGCATGATCTCGTGAAGATAAAGATAAGTAAAAGGAGATTTAACGAAGTTATGAGAAATATGAAAGGTAAGAAGGATGAAAAAGCATTGGCAGAAATCATGGAAAAAGGTCATGTTTGTTGTATGAATGAAACAATTAATCCTTGGAAACCTGCTCTTAGGAGCATACCAGAATCAGAATAGCTTACCATTTGTCTGTAAATATACTGATTTTTGTATTTATTTTTCTTATTTAGATATTCATTATTTATTTTTAAACGAGGTTTTATGGTTTTACTTCTAGATTGCTAAAATGTAATTAGAAACATTTTAATTTTTTATTGTACGCTCATGATATTTGAATGGATCATACAGTGTATGTGAAACAAACACAACATTTAAATAAAAAAAAATCCGGTTAAATACTAACATGACGGAAACCTCCCCGAATCCCCGATGATTCACAATCTAAAGTGCTGGAACATGAAGGGATGTAACAACATCTCCAAGCATATCGAAATTAGAAAGAGCACTGCTAGTACGACCGCTAAGTTTGCGGTGAAAAACTACGGATCCGGAAATGTACGGGTGGAATTGGGTGTAATTTAGCGGATAAAAACAATCCTACGGCTGTCGAAGATGCCGCAGTATTTTGACCTATCAACAATCGGTTGAAGTAGCATTTCTAAATTAGAAATCTCCTCAAAATAAAGCTATCCACTTGATAGCTACTTTATAAAACAAACTCTATATCAGTACAATCCATTAGCCCGTCGGTCCATCAAACCCGGCCGGAGTCACGACTATAACCTTCTTGAAGCCCCCTTTGGTCGGATTTTAATCATGTAGAACCCCCAAATCTTCCATGTCACGTGCCTTTCCAAAACCTATCAATTGTGTTTATGTGATCTCCATGTCAACCACATCCCGTCCATTCTTGGTTTCAAATACACAGTAGTTTAAGCTTAACTCTTTTGAAGGAAGAAACACGCTGCTTAGCTCTCTCGCTACCCTCAATCCAATTTAAAGGCCTTTGCTTGTCTCTGGTTATTGAAATTTTATGCTATACTCCACTGACAGACACGGTGCAAACATGCTAACTCTCATAGACCTTCAGTCGCTCAACGACGCAATACATAATGCTGCCCTCTTCAATTAAATGTGTGACGAAATGGCTCCACTATACTTGGAACATTATTTAAAGCCTGCTCTGGTTTCCATACCTCCTCCAAACTTGATCGAGCATCAACCAGCCAACCTTCAGTTCATGGCCAAATTCAAATTGCAAAGGGTTTTGAGGGGGATTTATTTTCGTGCTGGAATGAGTCAAGTTGGACGGCTTGCATTGGATGATGGTATTACTGGAACTAGGATCACATATTTTTAAGCTTGCTTATTATTTTTTGGTGATAAAAACTGGGTGATAGTAGACTAGTAGTTAGAATCCATCTTCCTACCTAGAATACAGTGTAGAATTTCCCGAGACTAAGTCATGGGAACTGTATAATTTTCTTTTCGATAGAGAGCACATCAAGTTCACAGTACTTAATTTTACACACAATCGTTGAAACAATTACCTACAAATCTGAGCTCTCCTCCAAGAAATAACTGCAGCAATGGCTGCCACTGGTTCATTCAAGAACCCACTTTTCGAGGACAATCCATCCTCTAATGAGGGTCCTTCTTCCTCCATAAATCCTCCTAAACTCTCTTCTAAACCTCCTCATCGTTCTCCTGACTTATTAGTGGATGAGGAAGGATTTACTAGAGTCGTTAATCGTAAGAAAGGTCCAAGACCTCGTTTCTTTCCTAAAAATCCTGATCATTCGAGAAAAGCTGCGGGATTCTCAAATGAAGTCCCTTCTAAACCTATGCAAAAGCCTTACCCGTCCTCTAATGGAGCGAGATTTCAGCCAAGAAATCTGACAGGGCCGGTTCAAGAACCAGTTCAGGGATCTAAAGCGCACTCAGTCAAAGAATTAAAAACATCTTCATGGGCGGATCTCGTCAAGAAAAATAATCAAGAAACGAGCATTGATCTGAGTTTTATTGAGCCAATAGAAACAATAGGGGATGAAAGAATAGTTGTTGCTTGTGAGGAAGTGTGCAGCCGCACTGAAAGTAAATGGGATCTCTCAACCGTAGCATACGTTTTCGGAAAGAGACCTACATATCACTATTTCAGGAATTTTGTGGCAAGAACATGGAACCCGAGTGGTTCATTTGAAATCTTTACTAGAAAAAATGGGTTCTTCATTATTAGATTTACCAATGCAGAAGATAGTGAAAAGCTCCTTAACGGAGGACCCTACTTTATTAATGGAAAGTTGATAACATTAAAGAAATGATCCAAGAAAGTAGTTCTTGACAGAGACTTACTAAATACAATGCCAATATGGATTCGACTTCCAGAGTTGAACTTGCGTTTATGGGATAAAGAAATTTTCAGTGCAGTAGGAAGCCTAGTTGGAACTCCATTAAAGATGGACGAACAAACAGCTAAAGAGACTAGGTTGAGTTATGCGAGATTACTTGTAGAGATTAATGCAGACGCTGAGTTACCTAATGAGGTTTCTATCTACACACATGATGGAGAGGTCATCTCTCAATCAATCACGTATGAGACAATACCAGATAGATGCAAATACTGCAAGTGTTTCAGACATTCTACTGATAAATGTTTGATCTTCAATGATCAGCAAAATCAGACAATGGAGGGCAATATTCACAATTCAAATGGTAAAGAAACTGAACACATATCAGATTTCTTTAACTTGGAAAGAAGCACTATCAGAATCAGCACAACATCGCAAACCAGACACCCAGAACCGGACATTGCTCTTAAGGCAAGTAAGCCGGATGAGATGAATATAGATGCTCCATCGCTGGAATTGAATCAAGTTCAAAGCAGCCAGTTTAATATGGCTGAAACACTTATAGAATCTGCAATCTTCAATGGAAAATTGCAAGATCCTCATGCATCGGTTCGTGCAGTGGGAACTAACTCTGAAATCCCCACAAACACGATGGAGAAAACCAGTTCAGAAAACACAATAAAAAAAGCAACAGGGGGATCCTACGCTACAAAGGCCTTAGAGTCCCTTCCCCCCGCGAAGGACTCTAACATTATTACAGACTCATCAAATATAACAATAGTAAAAGAGCAAATGAAAACTGCAGTGAACTTCTGGAGGCAGACCCTATCTACACCAATGTCTCGTTGTTGGCTGATGACCTGGCTCCATCCAAATTCAACATTACAATTGAGAACATCCAAGAGGCTGTAAATCAAACCATTGCTGCAGCCAAGCCTTCAAAGCCTGCTCCTCCTGCAAGTAAAAAGAAAAAAGGCAGAACCAAAAGCCTATCTGACATTGCTCTAATTGAAGACACCGAAGATGAAAAGGATCATGACTTCAGAAACAAATACATTAGCAGAAATGATTAATGGGATAAACAGCTCAAGGACAAAAGCAGCTACAAAAAAAGTGGTAAACAAGTGGGAGTTAAGGTGGAGAGCAAAAGGAACAGTGGCCCACCGTAGGTATCCTGTTTTCTTTTTCACTTTCATACTTAATCAGTTTATTTTATGGATATCATAGCCTGGAATTTAAGGATCTTAATTCCCCTGAAAGACAGCTTGATTTAGTTAATTTTTTAGGTAAGTACAAGCCCAGCATCATAGGTTTAATTGAATATAAACTTAATGATCATAAGTTCAATGAATTGCAGGTTAGAATCTTTTCAAATTGGAGCATAATTAATAATAATTCGATGGGTGGAAATGGTAGGATTATGGTTCTCTACAATCCTAACCTTTGGTCACTCATTAGTTACTTTATTGATATGCAATACATTCATTGCAATTTCAATAATAAGGGTGGTTTATCTATAAAAAATACCTTTATTTATGCTTTAAATTTTGAAAATGATAGACTAATGCTTTGGAAAAATATTGAACAGTTCAGCAATGTTATTAAAAGTCCTTGGATGCTTATAGGAGACTTCAACACTGTTTTTCACAATTGTGAGAAAAAAGGAGGCAATCCTATTCCTTTTGCTAAATTAAATAAGGTTGCTTGCTTTATGTTGAAAAATGGTTTGATAGAACCCCAAATTGCTAGTAATAAATTTACCTGGAAGTCAGGAGAGTACAGAAACATTCATTGCAAGCTAGACAGGGTTTTATTCAATCAACATTTCTTGGATCTTTCCCCTAACATCTGTTGTAGTACTCTACCACAAAATACTAGTGATCATACACCCATACTGGTCACTCTCAGCACTAACAAAGGTAAAGTTGGTCTCTCTCCTTTCAGATTTGTCAATGGATGGGTGTATGAGAAGGACTATAAAGATATTGTTTCCAATAGCTTAAGTAACAATTACTATGGGACCGCTCAGTTTAAGTTCAATAAAACCTTACAGCTGGTTAAGACTAACCTGAAAAAATGGAATCTTTCTAGAAATAGAAATGACATAAATTCTATTAGGGATGAGTGTGAGAAGTTACAAAATGAGTTAGATAACAATAGCTCAGACCTGAACAAGGCTGAGGAGTTTTACAATGCTCAAACCAAGTTAATTAATGCTCTTCATATTAGTTCAGTTAATTTTAAGCAAAAAGCTAAAGTTGATTGGCTTACTGTTGGGGATGGAGCCAGCAAATTCTTTTATTCTAGAATGTCCAGCAGAAAAAATAGGAATAATATTGGTAAGATTATAGATAGTAAGGGAAAGATAGTTAATGAAGCTTCCACCATTGAGAAGGAAGCCATTAACTATTTCTCCTCTCTTTACAACTCTGATAATCTCACCAATAATTTTCCTGATATTGAGTTTAAATACTTTGCTAATAACAATAACACTGATATTCTGTTTGCTCCTATTAGACAGGAGGAGATTAAAAACATTATATTTAATGCAAATATTGATAAGAGTCCAGGCCCTGATGGATTTGGAGCTAAATTTTATAAAACACATTGGGAAGAGATACAAAACACTCTTAGTGATTCTATTAAAGAATTTTTTTATACAGGAAAAATTCTGAAGAACACTAATCACACATATATCACTTTAATCCCAAAAGTGGAAAATCCTACTGGGCTTGATGAGTACAGGCCTATAGCCTGCTGCAACTTTATATATAAAATTATCTCTTCCCTCTTGTGTAATAGGCTAAAATGTTTTTTAAAGTTTATCATTTCTGATAACCAGAGTGCCTTTATTCCAGGAAGATTAATTTCTGAAAATTCTCTATTAGCCCATGAGCTAATCAGAAATTTTAATATGAAAAATAGAAATCTCATGTGTATAAAGATTGACCTTCATAAAGCTTTTGATAAAATAAATAGAAAATTCATCATTTCTGCCATGCTGAAAATGGGCTTTAACGAAAGATTTTGTGATTTGATCAATGAGTGTATATGTAATGTGACTTACTCTATAATGATAAATGGTTCCCCTAAAGGATTTATTAATAGTAATAGAGGAATAAGGCAAGGAGACCCTTTGTCACCTTACTTATTCTCTATTGTCATGGAATATTTCTCCATGCAAATGGAATTAGAAGTTCTTAAGGGAAACATCAAACCAATTAATAGAGTAAAGCCACACATTACACACCTTCTTTATGCTGATGACATGCTCCTTTTTTTAAAAGTTGATAAAAACAGTGCTATTGCTATTCACAAAGTTTTAAACAATATGGAAAAATATGCTGGCCTAGCTGTTAATTTAAATAAAAGCAAGGTGTATTTCAGCAAAG
Source organism: Allium sativum (assembly GCA_030737875.1). Classification (NCBI taxonomy): domain Eukaryota; kingdom Viridiplantae; phylum Streptophyta; class Magnoliopsida; order Asparagales; family Amaryllidaceae; genus Allium; species Allium sativum. The sequence goes on from CM060909.1 coordinate 115,666,024, forward strand.
ATGTTCTTATAAAAGATGAGATTCTGAATCTCTTAAATTTTAAAGAGGGCAATCTTCCTGTTAAATACTTAGGGCTGCCTTTAAGTATTAATCAGGTTAATGATAGGGATTGCCTTAGATTATTAGACATGATTCGGAATAAACTTGAGGGGTGGGCTGGTAAGTTACTGTCATTAGCTGGCAGAATGGAATTAACCCACACAGTCATCACTGCTATGGTCATCTACTGGGTCCAATCTCACAACATCCCAAATACTGTCATTGCTAAAATTGAGAAAATGTGCTCTAATTTTATCTGAAGAGGTAAGTATCATAAAGTTGCATGGGACATTATGTGCAAGCCTAAAAAATTTGGAGGGATAGGGATTAGGAATATTAAAGATATGGCTGATGTTTGTAAATTTAAACTTTTTTGGAAATTTCTTGAGGGTACATCTCTTTGGTCCAGATGGATGAGGGAAAAATATTTAAAAAACAATAAGAATTTCTGGATTGCTAGAAAAGAGATGCATCACTCATATGTTTGGAAAAACATTTTGGATTGTAGAGATATAGGTAGAAAAATTCTGCTCAGAAAGTTAAAGGATGGAAGTCAAACCAGCTTATGGTTCGACCCATGGATTAGTGGTAATTCACTAATCAACCTTCTGGGTTGGAATAACCTATACATTCTTGGGGGGGGGGGGGGTTAATGACAGAGTGCAGAACATCATTATAAATAATTGTTGGAGCTTTCTTAATAACCCTGCCGCTAGTATTTTTAAAAATTCTATTTTGAATATTCATATGGACCAGAACTGTTATAGGGATCATTGGTCCTGGATTTTAAGTTCTAAAGATAAATTCTCTTTTAAAAAAGTTTGGGAGTTTTTACAGGGTGATGAAGTTGAGGTGAATTGGCACAAAATTATTTGGTGCAAAGCTAATAGTCCCAAAATGGCTCACTGTACCTATTTTGCTATTTTAGACAAACTCCCAACCAGAGACAGATGTAGTAAATGGTTTAAAAATTCTGAAAATACTTGTCTTTTATGTAAAAAAGAGATTGAAAGCTCCAATCACTTAATTTTTGACTGTATCTTTTCCCAGTACATCTGGATTAATGCCAAATGTACTATGGGTCTCAGTCATTTCACTCACTATGAGCATTAGGGATTGTATTGAGGTTATTTAAAAAAAAAATTAAGCTCAAATCCTACAATTTTAAGAGAGTTTGTGTCATACTCACTGCTTCTGTTTATTATATATAGAGAGAAAGAAATCAGAGGCTGCACACAGGTAAGAAAACTAATTGCATTCAAGTCTGGAAAACTATTTTTCATGACAGTGAAATTGTCATGAGGAAAGGCAGCATATTAGGCAATGAGAAAAAGCATACAATTTTGTCTCATATTGATAACACAGATGATGACTATCAAGTTGAAGATTTTTTACTAAATGACAAGCGGTTTGCTAATAATAAATCCTATAATCCTATCATTGGTGAAGATAGGCATTGTTATGGCAACAGTCATCAGCTCAACAAAGGGAAGAACCACATTTCTACTGATAGTCATCCTCCCAATTTATATAATAGGAACAGTAATTCTATGATTTTACCTTTGGCGGGGAAAAAAGAAAATTTCCACTTCAGCACAGATGCTCTGATCAGATATGACGTCCTCATTGGGGTTTCCACTAACTCTGCATTCAACTTGAATGTTAGAAAGGGAAGTGGACATAATTCTGATAATAAAGTGCGTAATTTTGAGAGAAATACAAGTAGTAATCACATGATTTTACCTTTGGCAGAGCGTGGTTCCACCAGCAATGATCCAGATCTCGCAAAGTATCTGGAAAAGAAGAAATTAGACGAAATGTTCAGTACTTTAAACAGAATCGGGAATACTCATTACAACAGCATGTTGAACAACCAGATCTATCACTTATCTGCTTGGACAGAAGGAGAAAGCAGCATTAACAGATCGGGGAACAACAACAGAGATTTATTTGAACCGAAGAGAAGACAAGAAAGCATGGAAAGTTCAGATCTGAAAGATATAAACTCAACAACACTCATTGAGCTTCTAGAACCGCCTTTGAGAAAGCATATTTCGCTTCTGAGACACTATGAAATCAAACATAGGCCGGATTCGAGCCATCAAAGCAAGGAAACCAGCGTAGAGATGGGGATGGTGTGGAAACCGCCTTGAAGACAGCGGATTTTTCTTCCACAGAGGAGCCGCCATTATTGAGTTTTTGAGCGATTAGTGTGTATTTTAGTTTGTCGGCTAGGGTTTCGTAACCCTAATGTCTGTATATGGGTTTTGTTTTGTCAATTTGGGCCTTGGGCCAAACTTTGTTTCTACCTATTTCAAAAAAAAAAAGTTCACAATACTTAATTTTCTTCTTCATCTAACAGACCAGACACGCATTCCGCATTATCTAAAGCTATATATGGGGTTTTGCTTGGACAATCCTATTTTTTTTTTTGGAATTCATAAAGTTTATTTTGTAATGATCAAACATAATTGAAATATTGCATGTAATCAAACTTTTTAATATATATCATCACTGGTTATTTTGATTCTAAAGAAAGATTTTTTATTTTACTTTATTTTATTTTTTTATATAGGATCAGAACGGTCGGTTTTCTCATTGTTGTTGTTCGGTTATACTGTTATATATTGTCAATGACTTCACAAGCACAGACACTTTATAACTAGTTTTATATGCAAGTTTTTGAAGTTCAAACCATGGTACGTAAATCCGGCCGATACGTTGGAATTCCGACCATTTCGGCCTAGTTCCAGTGGTGAACGGACCAGAATTCGATTAAAAACCCGTTTCGCCATTGCCATTCAATTTAAAAGTAGAAAAAAAAAACTATATTTGCAAATAACTATGCGAAGAGAGGAGAAAAACGAAAGAAACTAGGTTGAGCGAAAGGAAGAAATAGGTGCAACTTTCTATAGAACATCCTTTTTGTTTTTCCTGTTCGGACTCGTTTTGTACATTTAGCTTTACTGGTTGGGCTTTTAAAGCTTTAGGCTAGTATTGATTTGTTAAGAAGCCTTTGGACTATTATTGATTCTGTCAAGCAATTATGGACTGAAAATGTTGTAGATTAATCAATGTAAAATAATTTATATTGAGTTGTTATATCAATAAATTATCAAAAAATAATCTATATAAAATTTATGGAAAGTCATGCGATGTTCAGATTGTTCATATGAAATTAAATTATAGTAGCTATTGTACTTATAAAAATAGTACCTAAACTAAAATTTCAATTTTTTTTGGAAGAATGGAACAAAAACTGAAACCATAATTTTGAATGCACGTGCAGGAGTCTTATTTTCAACAAGGGTCGACAGATTCAAATTAGATTACTGTTCAAATTCAGATTCAACATATGCTTGTTTATCATTTGATAATTGGTATAACAACATATGAAAAAGGAGGACGAAAAGATGCCTTGACTTCAATCTGTTCGTACGTGCCTAATTAAACTTGTTTAACTAGCGGCAAATATTCTCTACAACCACCCTTTTCATGAGTGCGATTTTGTTCACATCTTTTAAAGGATTTGAACAAAACACTCGGTCTTCATTGGTGGAAATCGAGGGGTTCATATGGATCCCTTGATTTCCACCAATCAGGATGTAGTGTTTTGTTCATACTTCTAAAAAAGATGCGAACAAAATCCTATTTTCTTTTCACACTCAAATGTGTTCAAAGTACTTGGTCAGGCAAGAAATATGCATAATCAAATATTTACATTAGCTGAATATTTCTTTTGCATCACCTAATTCTGCAAAAACAAACAGTATGTTTGCCGCACATTAGATGACTTGGTCTTTTCAGTCATCCCTTCCAATCATCCTATATATAAAAAAGCATTCAATCATTCCTGATACATATCCTCTAACATTTCTGTTAACTATATACAAACTATAATCAGTTCTAACAACAATAACAATAGTTTTACCTATAATTTATGGGCAATTGCATCGATCGAGGAAACTGCTATGATGAATATTGGAACTCAGAGGGAGAAGATATCTCAAATGATCAAAAGAGGGTAAGTATGAAAGAGCTCCATCATGATTTCGTGAAGATAAAGATAAGCAAAAGAAGATTTAATGAACTTATGAGGAATGATAAGAAGATGGAGAAGGCATTAGTAGAAATTATGGAAAAGGGTCATGTTCGTTGCATGCATGAAACAATTTGTACCACCTGGAAACCTGCTCTTAGGAGTATACCAGAATCAGAATAGCTAACTGTTTCTTTGTGTATATACTGATTTTAGTATTCATTTTATTTTAGAATGGTCCTAGTTTTAGATTGTTATAATGTAATTGGAACAACTTTTTGTTATTCGTTGATAGTGTGTGATGAATCGATGAAATAGCATATGGCTTTTCTTAGGCTGATTAGTTGCTTTAGGGCGGAAATGATTCATAAGAATTTTGCCAAATCATTTAAAATCTATTCAACGCATATTTTAATATGTATAAACAGGCTAATTCATGTATTAAGATGTTGCACAGGTAACATCTACGTTAAAATATGCCATGGCAATGATGATTCCATAACTAGATCACGTTAAAATAACAAGTTGTGCTAGTCACATTGAAATAGTGAATCGTGCATACCTTTAATACAATTATATAAGTCATTTAGACAAATTTCACTGTTCAAAATCAACCAAGGCCTCAACTTATTGCATAACTTGCATTTCATAATCGACATATTAATCAGCATAAGATATTAGAGAAAACTAGTAGACGTATATGTCCTCGGGCGTCAGCTTGGTTTTGTTCATTTATTAGATAATATATTTTTCATTGTTATTTGCAACGAGTTATGCACTATTAAATATATTTGGCTTAGCATGAAAACCAAGATTTCTTTTTTTGGTTAATGACAGGTTGTTGATGTAAATTATGTTAGTAGTAAAAAGGTAGAGCCAACTAAATCAATAAACAAATAGAATACATGAGTTGCAAGAAAACCCACAAAAATGCACAAAACTCAGCCTTTTAATTTTTTCGTAGAATATTATATTTATATAGTTTTGCTAAAAGAAACGTAAATCGAATACTCAAATTATTAATATGTTTATTGTTAAAGAGAAGAAAACAATTTGCTGCAAGTTTCAAACTTTATAGAACTTGAGTCTGATCCATTGAGTATTCGTTTAATATAGGTACCACTAAATAACAAGAAAAGTCCATGTGATAGCTCAGTTAGATGGATTTTTTTTTTTAAATTTAAAGAACTACAGTATAAATATTTCTAATAAGGTCAGTGTGCGTTTGTATACTCAAGTTGTAGAAAAAACTGGCCAGTTTACCTTTATGTTGTGTCAGACGACTAAAGAATGGAGTCTTCCATTTTCCTACATTTAAATGAATGAATCAAAATAGTGGGTTAATGTTAGACACATTAGATGCGTTTATATCTAAATTTTGCCACGTTACCTATAACAACCCTGATTCATGTAATTACCTATAGATAAATAAATGGATGATTAAGTAAATATAAAACTAGATTTGGGAGATTAACTCATGAAATCCTTAAATCGTATAAGTTAAGGATTTTAGAGTTAAAAAGTGAAAACATGAATTCCACACAACAGATGATACAAGCTTCCCCCTAAGCTTGCATTCCCACTACTACGATTTTGACAGGTTATGTCTAACAGTTTAACATGATTGCATAACCTCCACATGCAAACAGGTTAAGTTTATCGGGTTTATATATATAATCCGCCCTCATATATTTAACAAGATTAACTTAACCCCCACTGATTCAAGTAACTTTACTTAACTCCTACTCAAATTGACAGGTTCATTTAACCTCCATAGATTTAAACTTTTTTTTTTTTTTTTTTTTTTTTTTTTTTTTTTTGAGGAAGACGGATGTGCAGCATGGGGCTACACAGCCGGTTAGCTAACTAATAATAATATATAATATTCTGGTAGACAGGCCCAACCAGTGGCAAAGAGGTTAGGACATACCGTGTCCCATAGTACAGATTACATAGATATATTACATAGAGCAGTCATAAGTAGTATAACCCAAAAGATCATAAGCATGCGAAAATAAACAGTCTGAGCTAGAGAAAAACATATAGCATAAGTCTTATGAAGCCAAAACAGGTAAGCATCGTAAGCATTTATCCATGCTGGGCCGAGCTGCTGCATTGGGTGCCTGGAGAAGAGGGCGCCTGGAGAGTATGTCTGAAGCAAGCGTGTCTGTACATGTTTCAAACTGATGAATGAGGAAACTGCAAATACCATAGTAATGCATCTTTCGCTTATTAAAGGTGTGTGTATTACGCTCAATCCATACATCCCAACAACAGATCGACAAGAAGGAGTCCATCAATTGATCCGGTGGTTTATGCTGCCAATATTCAAAGAAAGACAAGAGTATGGATATGTAAACGAGGATGAAAGAGCTTGTAGTAGCCCAAATTCTGAAGGAAAAGTCACATTCGAAGAAAAGGCGGTCAATTGTTTCATCACTTGCATTGCATAGGGTACATCTGGGATCATCAATGATGTGTAGCTTACAGAGTCTGCTCCTGGTATTGATCCTATTGTGCACCAGGCACCATTGGAGGAAGATCATACGAGGTGATAGCCGACACTTCCAGAGACGAGGGAAGGTGAAAGAACGTCCTGGGTGGGAAAGAAACTTGTAGCAAGAAGAAACAGAGAAGCCTTTGCTACGGTTTAAAGCCCACAAGTATTCATCCGGCCCATCGGAGAGGTTAATTGATGTGGCTGCATTAAGGAGGTGTTGAATATCGGATAGAGTATTAAAGTAGAAGAGATCCAGTGGGTAAAGGCTTAATGGGCCGGAGCCCAAAACATTCAAGACAGTGGAGAAAGGCCTGTGGACTAAGGAAAAAAGATTTGGGTAAAGCTTTGAAAGGGGAAGGTGAGTACACCAGGTGTCGTGCCAAAAGGGACAACATTCTCCATTACCCAAATTAATTTCGAAGAGGGATTTGATTCTAGGGATTATGTTAATAACTCCAGACCAAAAGGAGATGGTCTGGAAAGCGGTGAGCAGTGAAGGATAAGATTGGGGTATGAGGCATGGTATCTAGATAAGATCCATTCTTTCCAGACGAAAGAACCAGGAGTAAGGAGGCGCCATAACCATTTGGCTAGCAGTGTTTGATTAAAGAGAGCAAGGTTGGGGATACCCAATCCTCCGTGTGCATGGGGCATGCAAACAATTTTCCAACTGATTAAACGTTTAATTTTTCCTCTATTCCAGAGAAAGGTGCTTCGAATGGAATCAATTTTCTTTATGACCCAAGATGGGAGCTTGTGGATTGACATCCAGTAGGAGGGTATTGTGGAGAGGACGGATCGAACTAAGGTGAGACGACCGGCTGATGATAGGGAGTTGGCTTTCCAGGATGCCAGTCTGTTTTCAATTTTGGATAAGAGAGGGAACCAGTCAGATCTCACGAGCTTGGTGGGGCGAAGTGGGACATCACGGTAAGTTATCGGGAAAGTTTCAAGTTTGCAATTGAGGCAGTTGGAGATAGAGTGGCCAAGTTCGTTGGAGTTCCCAAGCATGATGACTGCTCTTTTGCCATAGTTTATTGACAGGCCGGAGATGAGTTCAAAGGTGTATAGAAGGACTTTGAGGCAGTGAATGTGGGAGGGGGAAGGTGAGAAAAAGAGAATGGTGTCATCTGCGAATTGGAGGTTAGAGTTGGTTGAGCTATTGTTTGGGAGGTTTATGCCAGAAAGTAGATTTTTGGAGATGGCTAGTTTGACCATACGATTAAAGGCATCGGCTACGAGGACAAAAATGAGGAGGAATGGGGGGGGGGGAGTCTCCTTGTCTGATACCACGGTTGGATTTTATGAGGCCTCCAGTTTCACCATTAACACAGATAGTAGATAAGCTTGTGTTTAGAATCTGTTTTATCCAGTTGCACCATTTAGGTGGGAAGCCTCGATGGGACATTAGGTCAAGAATAAAGTTCCAGTTTACTGAATCAGAGGCTTTGGAGAAGTCAAGCTTAAGCAGTACTCCAGGAGTGGAAGTAAAGTGACAGAAAGAAATGGATTCTTGAGTGGCTGCTACACAATCCATATTGTTTCGTCCAAGGATGAAGGACGATTGTTCAGGACCAACAAGGGAATCTATAAAGGTCTGGAGTTTATTAGCTAGAACTTTGGTAATAATCTTAAAGGTAGTGTTAAGGAGGCTAATGGGGCGGAAGGAGGATAATGAGGAGGCACCAACAGTTTTGGGGATGAGGGAAATGTTGGAATAGTTAAGTTTGGCAATGGAGGAGGGGTTTGACTGGAATTCAGAACACATGGAAAAAATATCATGTTTGACAGTGGGCCAGAAGTGTTTGAAGAAAGCTGGGCCAAAGCCATCGGGCCCAGGAGCTTTGTCATCCGACATTGAATTAACCGCGGCCTTAATTTCATCTTCGGTGAAGGGAAAGTCAAGGTTAATTGGGGAGGGGGAAGGGTATAATATGTTCCAGTGAATGGTTTGGAGAGGAGGGGAGGGTTTGCCAAGGATATAGTGGAAGAAGTTTGTGAAAAGGAGGCAGATGTCAAAGGAGTTAGTGTAAGTTGAATCAGCGTGGTGAATTTCAGAAATGAAGGAGGATCTGCGTCGGCCATTTGCTATGCGATGAAAATAGGCAGTGTTTTTGTCAACTCCGTCAATCCATTTGGCTTTGGATCGTTGTTTCCATCCCATTTCTTCTTGTTTAATCAATCTTTCTAATTCAACTTTGAGTTCCTTGAGCTTTGTTGTTTCTGTTGCATTGAGAGGGTGTGGTTCTTGTGCAATGTTCAAGGCAAGAATTTCATCTTGGATGGAGTTAATTCTGACTTTAGTGGATCCCCATATTGTCTTAGCCCAAGGACGAATGATTTTGCGGGGGGAGCGCAGTTTGGTGATGATGGTGGAGACAGGAGATTGAGCAGGGGTAGGTTGGGACCAAATTTGGTTGACAAAAGGTACAAAATAAGGTTCGAGGAGCCATAGTTTTTAAAACTTGAAGGGACATTTAGTGGGAGCAGTGGTGCCAGAGTCAAGTAGCAACGGACAATGGTCTGAAAGAGTTGTGGCAAGACCATTGACCAGAGAGAGGGGATGTGAGTCTTCCCATGGAAGGTTAAAAAGGAAGCGGTCAAGTTTGGCTAACGATGGGTCTTCTCGGCGGTTGGACCAGGTAAAGATTCTGTTGCTAATGGGTGATTCAATGAGTGAGCAAGAGTGGATGAAGGAGTTAAAGGTCTCATAATCATGAGAGAAGTTGCTAGAATTTCTTTCAAGGTTGGTTCTGGTTGTGTTGAAATCACCACCGATTAACCAAGGACCACTAATATGGGTAGATAAGTTTTCACATAAGGTCCAGATCTGTTCTCTATCAACTGGGTCTGTTGGGCAGTAGACATTGGTGAAGTGGTAAGTGTTATTTGTCTGAGTGTGTTGGAGAGTCACGTGGAGAACAGATGTGTGTGTGTGACTAAGTGTCTTAGGGACCATGTGTTTTCATTCCATGCAGTTATTAGACCACCACGAGTTTCAATGGCATCTACGTAGGCCCACCTAGATAAAAATGGACCGTAAATGTTTCTAAAAGTGGAGTTGGACGGGCTAGAGAGTTTGGATTCTTGCAGGAGTAAAATATCAATATGATGGGGGAACAGAATCAGGTTGACAGCGTATTGTTTTGTATGGTCCCCAACTCCTTTGACATTTCAGGATACTATTTTCATTGGGAAAGGTTAATTCTCTATGTTTCTAAAGTTTGCATGGCACAATATTGCTCATCAAGTAAACTCACGCCCATGCAGTTAGCTAATTTTTTATATAACAATTTATTAGCTGAAGAAAAAACGATAGTTTCATAAAAACTACCAAAGCCTCCAGGATGAGATCTGACACGGTTGATCCTTGCACTTCGGCGAACGTCAGTTGGAGTGAGTTGTGGAGTGTTGGAATCCAGCTGCTCAGGTGTTGGTACTAGTCAACAAGTTATTATCATTCATCTATTTATGGCTGTTAATGGACTAGACCTCTCATATTAAGTCTACCACTTATGAATGCTTGATATGTCGGGCGGTTCCGTGCAGACTTCCACCACAAGTCGGACTTAACCTCGCGTCTTAGCACCAACACTACACCAAAACAGGTGATTCCCAACGAGTATAACCGTCGCAAACAATTTACGCAATGCTTATTAGTGTTGCTGTGAGGGGGTGGCAATTTAGTACCAACTCTTATAAGCGTTGGTAGATTTTCTTTAGCAACGCTTATAAGCGTTGGCAGATTTTCTTTAGCAATGCTTATAAGCGTTGGTAATTTTCTTTACCAACGCTTATAAGCGTTGTAAGATTTTTGTTTGCAACGCTTATACATGTTGCAACATATTTGTTTGCAACGCCTGTACATGTTACAAAATTTTAATTCACAACAAATATAAATTTTAATAACAGAAATATGTATTCGCAACTCACATATTCTAACATTAATAGTCAATTAATAACCAACATGATGATAATATAGACGATATTTAATATAAATCAAAAACTAATATTAAACTCAATGCATACTAATAGATAACATTCATAATCACATAACGACATAGAATATCAGTTAACAATAAACAAGCACAATACATAATTAAGATGTCATATTTAATACATAACTAGTTTGCTAAATTCAACACATAAATGAGATTCTACAAATGCCGAATATGAAACCCTGGCCTTATAACGAAGCCTCCATCTGAAAATTCACATAACTTGTACATTCCATTTTGAGAACCATCATAAATTGGTGCATCCGGTTCAAGAACTTCAACAACCCAAATTACTTTCTCTATATTCGGTACCACTTTCCTAAAATGACAAATTGTTTGTGTTCCAACATAACCTTTTGCTACCTCCTTCTCAAGATCATGTGACAATAGCATTACGTATTTCTTTTCCATTGTAGATGAATGAAGATCATTAAGTGACACGTTTGGAGTAACGGTTATATTATTATTTATAGGAGGATCCCCTAAATTAGAAGCACCTTCTGTATGAGGAGTGGAAGGACTTGCAACAAGTTTTTCTTGCTAATTAGGTATAAATTTCATAAAAATTGAAGTAATTGAATTGATGACATTATTAACTTGAGTAGCTATTTCGCGAAGTGTCTTTTCGTGAAGTGTCTTTTCGCGAAGTGTCTTTTCGTTGAGATATGACCGTTGAGAAATATGAGCGTTGGTGAAAGAAAGTGTCTTTTCGCAAAGTGTCTTTTCGTAAAGTGTCTTTTTACGGAAAAGCATGCTTCTAATAGTCACATCCTTTCACTTAACAATTGCACATGTTCGTTTAATGGAAAAAGTATATTTCATTCAATACTTACGAATTCCAACATTTAGTACGTTTATATGTGCCTAAACTTGCTTAACTAAGTAGCAGGTATTCCATCCAACAACCCTTTTCACACTCAAATGTGCCCTCAAAATAATTTGTTAGGTGAGAAATAATTATAAAAGTAATAGATATTAGCTGAATGTTTCTTCCGCATCACCTAATTCGTATAAAAACAAACATTAAGTTACCTGCACATTAAATGACTTGGTCTTTTCAGTAGTCCCTTCGATCATATAAATAGATGCATTCCATAATTTCTGATATATCTTTTAATATTTATATTAACTTCATACAAACTATGATCTGTTTTTAATACATATTTGCTTTACCTAATATTTATGGGCAACTGCATCGATCGATCAAACTGCTATGATGAATACTGGAAATCAGAGGAAGAAGATATCTCTAGTTATCAAAAGAGGGTAAGCATGAAAGAGATCCATCATGACTACGTGAAGATAAAGATAAGCAAAAGGAGATTTAATGAAGTTATGAGAAATATAGAAGGTAAGAAGATAGAGAAGGGATTAGTAGAAATTATGGAAAAGGGTCATGTTCGTTGCATGCATGAAACAATTTGTACCACCTGGAAACCTGCTCTTAGGCGTATACCAGAATCAGAATAGCTAACTGTTTCTTTGTGTACATATATACTGATTTTAGTATTCATTATTCTTAGTTAGATATTCATATCTCATCTTGAACGAGGTTTCATGGTTCTAGTTTAGATTGTTTTAACGTAATTGGAATAGTTTTTATTATTCGCTGATGGTGTCTGATGAACCGACCGCATAGCTTATGCCAGAAACAGTTTTTCTGTGCCTGATCATAAGCATTTTGCCAAATCATTTAAAATCTATTCAATGCATATTTTAATATATAGAAACAGATTACTTCATATTTTAAGATGTTACGCAGGTAATATCTACGTTCCTTCAAAGATGATATGGCAATGATGATTCCATGACTAAGTCACGTTAAAATAATGAGTTGTGCTGGTCACATTGAAAGAGTGAATCGTGCATACCTTTAATACAATTATGCTAGTATTACCGCATATCAATAGAAAAACCGACTTTGTAATGTTATACGACTAAAAAAAAAAATATTGTAGTTTCTTTTAATTATTTGAAACTACATGCGAATAAAAATATACGAATATACCTATAAAATGAAGTCTCAGGTGTTGATATCAGTAACGCTAAGGATCTGGAGGATGGCGAAATACTTGACACGGCGCAAGGAATTGACGAAAATGGGAATGCCACCACACAGATTAACAATGTTGGCAGGTACATAGCCAATGAGTATGTAAGCAATGATGGTAGCAATGAGCTAAGGATTGATGTCCAAACCAAACCGCGAGCATCTGCTGTTGAATTGCCTGACAGTGCCAATTCTAACTCCACTAGTGCCCTCATAAGCGAAGGTAAAGTCGATGCAATGCAGACTATTATAGATGATGTTACTGAGTTTGAAGAGACTATGAATGCTGGAGGATATGATGTCAACCTTCCTTTAACCGCCAATGAACTGCACTTAACCAATGAATTTGGCTTTAAAACTGGATTTTTACAGAATGCAAGTTCTCCAAATAAGCATCAAATTAGCTACACTGAATTGATAAATGAGCAGCTTCGTGCAGCTGAGAGCAATGTCAGTCAGTCCACGGATAATGCTGGTTTCCTCGACAACTTTTTATTGAATAACTTTAACCTGTCTTCTGAACCTAGCAACTCCAAAAGAAGTCAGCCCAAGAAAAAAGTGAAAACACAGAGGCCAAATGTAGAGACAGCAGTTCTTCAAACCATTGAGAAATTGGGTGTTGAAATTGAAAGTGGGAATTTTGACCCCTTTATATGTAGTGAAAAGAAGAAACCGATGGACATTATGTCAAAGAATCACGCTGCAATGCAATCCAAGAAAGCCGCTCTTGAATCTGGTAAGAAGCAAACTTCGAACCCATATGCTAACATACCACCTCCTCCGGGCTACAAAGCTAGACCTCCGGATTTAATTGTAGCAAATGCACCTATTTCGTCTGTGTTTTCAGCTGGTTGCAGCGCGGGTAAATCTCCTATTACCCGTAGTAAGACCAGAGCTATAGGTAACACGCCCTTTGACAATGGATAACTTGTTTGTGGGTGTGTCGAGTGCTATCAGTTTGGCACTATGAAATGTTCAGAGTAATTCCTCAATGTAGTTGCTTGTAACATATTTGCAGCATGTAACGTAGTAATGTATGATGGGGTTTCCACTTTGGGGAACATGTATTGGGTAGTTGATATACGTTTGGTATATCGCCTGTATGCGTTGTATTCTCTTTTCTTTTTTTAATAAAGTGTTACGGATCACTTTAAAAACCGGTTAGCCTTGCAAAAAAAAAAAAAAAAAAAAAATATCATTTCAAGTAGTAGTGATTTTTTTTTAATAAACCACTAAATAATGGTATTGAAGCAATAAAAAATGGTACTAATAGAATTCGCCGTTACAGGATCTCGAAGATATGAAGGTTTAAATCTGTAATACATGAAATCTCAACGTTATTTACCTGAACCAAACCTATAAATTTCGCGAAATCCATTAAATCTATAAATCAATAAAATATGTTTTACTTGAACATATTATTATGATATACAGACTTCAGACTGGATATTTACCACCATATCGAAATATAAGGTATCATATTCCGCATTTTCATGAAACCGTGAATCAACCAAAATCGGTCAATGAAGTGTTTAATTTCTACAATTCGAGTTTACAGATGACCGTAGAAAGAACTTTTGGCATTTGAAAAAAAAATTATCATTCTGAGCAGTATGCCTACTTATCGATTTCAAACTCAAGTCAAAGTTGTTGTATCTACAATGACCTTACACAACTTCATACGCAAATTTAACACTGGTAGCCCAGATTTTATGGCTTTTGATGATGATCCTAAACTAATCCCCGATCAGTACTTAGAGTAACATTATGCTATGAGAAATACGACGAATAGAGGCACTGAACATGTACAACGAAATGAATACCAAGAAATGTCATCACTTCGAGATACCATTAGAGATGAGTTGGTTTTTGCTGGGCTGCGCTAATTTGTCTTTGTATCTGTAAATGTATTTGTATTTGTACCTGTGTACCTGTATTTATATTTGTATATGTAAGAAGGTTTTAGCATGTCAAATCCTATCTATTTATATCTTATTTTAAAAATACCCGCTCAGATACCATGCTTAAATACCCCGTTCACAGCAAAAAACACATTTCTCGTTCGCTACAGTACCACACTCAAATTCCCCGCTTAAATACCCCGTTACAGTTCGTCAAGAACGTGTTGAAGTTCCTAAAACTTAATGAATGAAATATACTATAGTCCCACATTGGCAAGAATAAAGATAAGATTTGTGTACATATACTAAGTTCTTATTCCCTATATTAGCTCTTAGGGTCAGGTAATTTTGTACGAGGGGGAGGACCTATATCTAATAAACACGCGCGCGTGCGCCACCCGCCCGTCCGACCGAACCGAACCGGGCCGAGTCGGGCTCAGGCTCGGGCTTCGGGCCTTGGGTTTGAAATAGAGCCCAGTAAGAAATCCTATTTTTGTTTCAAAAAACAATGCAATTTTTGACGGGTTTTTTGGACCAATGGCGGATACGGGTGCGACCCGTTGGGAACAAGCGGGTACGACCCATTACGGTTCAAATGAACGGACGCGTTCATTTGAATTCAGACGGTAACGGATATTGGTTGCGTTTTTTCCGAACGGGTGCGACCCGTTAACGCATCCATTTGAGAACTATATATATATGGTGATTCTGATCAAATTATAACAGAATAATTAATACTTTTCTTCTTTCTAATCCGCCTTCCTTATCCGCCATTATTGATCATCACAATCAGTGCATACTCACCACAGTCTCGAGCAGTTTTTTCGTCTGTTGTATCCTAGGAGGCTTCGACTGAAAGTCTTAAGGAAACTGACACGTTTTAGGCCTCAGGCGATCTCGGTATTGCTTATTGATTCTTATTTCAATTAAGTGCTATATACTGTACAGTATTCATATACTGTTTCGTAAGAAATTGAGATAAACTTGTGCTAGAAGTTTGTGTCGTTGGCTAACTTATTCTAATTAAGAATAGTCATACGTTGTTGCAATCTGTTTTGAACACAGAAGTAACTACATCTTAAGACTTTCCCTGTTTTTGACAAAACAGAGATGGCAACAAAGCAAATGACGCTCAAAACTGGCAAGTTGAACAAACCAGACTTGTTCAAAGGAGAAGGTGATGATTTTCTGACATGGCAGAATCAGATGCTGTCCTATCTCACCACCGTAGAAGTATCTTAAAGAAGATGAACCGGTGCCGCCTACACCGGGAAACTCCAAGGATGCAAATAAACGTGATGGTTCGTCTATTGATGCGTGGAGGCATTCAGACTTTCTATGCAGAAACTACATTCTAAACTGCCTAGACAAGGTCCTGTACAAAGTGTACCAGCCCATAAAGACTGCAAAAGCTCTTTGGAATGCACTGGCTACAAAGTACAAGACGCATAATGTGAGTTTGAAAAAGTTCATCGTCGACAAGTTCATGGACTACAAAATGGTGGACTCAAAGTCGGTGACTTCTCAAGTGCAAGAGTTGCAAATTATTATCCATGAGATGGAAGCAGAAGGCCACAAAGTTGGTGAATCATTCCTGGTTGAAGCAATCACCGTAAAATTGCCACCATCTTGGAGGGACTACCGCAACTACTTGAAACACAAAAAGAAGGAGATATCCCTACAAGTCCTCATTGTCATATTAAAGATAGAGGCAGATAATCGTGGAGTCACTCAACCTAAAAGTGAAGAGGCGCTTGTTGCTGAAGGGTCAAAGAAGAAAGGGCACTTCAAAAAAAACAAGAAAAGAAAGGCGCCAGAAAATAAGCAGAATAACCAAAAGAAGTCCAAGAAATTCAATGGTGAATGTTGGGTTTGTGGCAAGATTGACCATCAAGCAAAAGACTACAGACGCAAGAAACAGGAAAATTCGGAAGCTAATGTGGTGGATAACATGGACGTCGATGAATCAAACTTTTCAGGAGTTGCATCCGAATGCAACTTGATTCAGAATTCTGCACAATGGTGGTTGGATACGGGTGCTACTAGGCATATATGCTCTGATAAGTCCGTTTTTTCAACCTACACCAAATCGGATCAAGATGAGAAACTCTATATGGGAAATTCATCGGTTTCCATGGTTGAAGGAAAAGGAACAGTCACCCTCAAGTTTACTTCTGGGAAGACTATTAAACTGAATGACGTCCTACATGTTCCAGATATCCGCAAGAATTTGATTTCTGGATCCGTGCTTTCGAAGAAGGGATTCAAGATGGTCTTCGTGTCAGACAAGATGGTTCTGTCCAAGGCAGGAATCTATATAGGAAGGGGTTACTTATGTGATGGCCTATTTAAGGCAAATGTAGCCGTAATCGGCAATAATATATATTTTGATAATGCTATGAATAAAAAGGAAGTTTCTTATATCGTTGAGCATGAAACTTTATTATGGCATGATAGATTAGGACATATTAATTTCCGAAAAATGAAAAAACTTGCAAATTTAGAATTAATTCCTAAATTTCAAGTAGATAAAAACTACAAATGCGAGACATACGTAGAAGCAAAAATGGTAAAGAAACCATTTCATACAATTGACAGAAGTACTGAACCATTGGTAATGATTCATACTAACTTATGTGATTTCAAAAACTTACCTACGAGAGGTGGGAAAAAGTATTTTATCACATGTATTGATGATTATACACGATATTGCTACGTATATCTTTTAAGTAGTAAAGATGAAGCAATCACATCGTTTATAAAATATAAAGCTGAAGTAGAAAATCAGCTGAATAAAAAGATCAAAATATTGAGATCTGATCGAGGTGGAGAATATGAATCGCCGTTTGAACAATTCTGTGCAGAAAATGGAATAATTCATCAAACGATAGCAACATATTCGCAACAACAAAATGGCATAGCCGAGAGGAAGAACAAAACGATAAAAGATATGATTAATGCAATGCTTTTAACGTCTAGTCTACCAATGAACTTGTGGGGGGAAGCTTTGAATATGTCTAATCACATATTAAATAAAGTTCCTCACAGTAAAACGGGAAAAATTCCATATGAGTTATGGAAAGGACACCTACCAAGCTTCAAATACCTCAAAGTGTGGGGGTGCTTGGCAAAAGTTCCTATCCTGCCTCCCAAGAAGGTCAAACTTGGACCAAAAACAGTAGATTGTTACTACTTAGGGCCATCCCAAAATAGTAGTGCATATAGATTTTTGGTATTCAAGTCTAATATAGATGATATTCATGTAAATACAATCATGGAATCAAGAGATGCTTCATTCTTTGAAGATGTGTTTCCACACAAGAGGAATGAACGAAATAATGACCCCAAAAGGACACAAGAAGAATCAAGTAGCCCACATGAAGATGAAACTCATCGTGAAGTTGATGAAGTTGAACCAAGAAGAAGCGTAAGGGCCAGAACTTCAAAGTCATTTGGCTCTGAGTTCCTCACTTACGTACTTGAACATGAACCTCAAACATATAAAGAGGCCATGTCATCTTCTGAATCTTCGTGTTGGAAAGAAGCAATCCAAAGTGAGATTGATTCAATTCTAAGTAATAAAACTTGGGAAATTGTTGATATTCCACCTGGAACCAATTGGCTGCAAATGGATTTTCAAGAAGAAAATGAAAGCAGATGGTTCTATCGACAAATATAAAGCCAGATTAGTAGCCAAAGGATATCGTCAAAAAGAAGGATTAGACTTCTTTGATACATATTCACCTGTTACACGAATAACCTCAATTAGAATGTTAATAGCAATTGCATCCATCTATAATCTAGAGATTCATCAGATGGATGTAAAGACTGCATTCTTGAATGGAGATCTCAATGAGGAAATCTACATGGAGCAACCCGAAGGTTTTATATCCAAGGGAAATGAAAATAAAGTCTGTAAATTGGTAAAATCATTATACGGACGCAAACAAGCTCCAAAACAATGGCATGAAAAATTTGATAGTGTCATGATGAAAAATGGTTTTCGTATAAAAGAATGTGATAAATGTGTTTATTATAAACACATTGGACAGTCATATGTCATGATTTGCTTATATGTGGACGATATGTTAATATTTGGTCCTAACGTAAAAGTTATAGAGACCATAAAGAAAATGCTAATCAACAATTTCGATATGAAAGATTTAGGAGTTGCAGATGTTATTTTGGGAATCAAAATAATAAGAACCCCTAATGGAACTGAATTATCTCAGTCACATTATGTAGACAAAGTGATTGAAAGATTTCAAAATTTTGGGATTAAAGGAGTAAAAACACCTTTTAATCCGTCAGAATTACTGCATAAAAACACTAATGAGAGTGTAATGCAACTAGAATACTCTCGTGTAATAGGATGTCTAATGTATCTTATGAACTGCACGAGACCAGATATAGCTTATGTAGTAAGTCGACTAAGCAGGTATACAAGTAATCCAGGAAAGGAACACTGGAAAGCACTAATGAGAGTGCTTGGATACTTAAAGAATACCACAAATTATTCTTTGCATTACGAAAAATATCCAGCCGTATTAGAAAGATATAGTGATGCAAACTGGATTCCCGATTCAGAGGAATCAAAATCCACAAGTGGTTATGTTTTTACTCTAGTAGGAGCAGCAGTGTCATGGAAATCCACTAATAAAACATGCA
Source organism: Allium sativum (assembly GCA_030737875.1). Lineage (NCBI taxonomy): Eukaryota > Viridiplantae > Streptophyta > Magnoliopsida > Asparagales > Amaryllidaceae > Allium > Allium sativum. The sequence goes on from CM060909.1 coordinate 115,685,219, forward strand.
TAGCTCGATCAATTATGGAATCTGAGTTTATTGCTTTAGATAAAGCAGGCGAAGAAGCAGAATGACTTCGTCACTTCTTAGAAGATATTCCACTTTGGCCTAAACCTGTAACAGCCATATGAATTCACTGCAACAATCAAACAGCGCTAAGTAGAGCAAAAAACTGTGTGTATAATGGCAAATCTCGACACATTCGTCGACGCCATAACACAGTTAGGCAGTTACTCTCAAATGGAACTATCTCCATTGATTATGTAAGAACCAATGATAACCTAGCGGATCCATTTACAAAAGGGTTATCAAGAGAGAAAATTGACTGCGCATCGAGGGGAATGGGTCTAAAAGCCTAAAACCAACAAGAGTTATATTATATGGAAACCTATCCTAGCGAATGGAGATCCCACGGACTAGGATCAATAGGCAAACCATTTCTGAATAACTCAAGATGTAATGCATTTGTACGGACATAGTCCTACTCCATTCCTATGGTGCATAGTATAAAATGCATGCCTATAGAAGTTTCACAGGTTAAAGCTATGCTTTTTAATGATGACCATATCTTGTAAAATAACAAGTGGGATATATGTAGGATACTCCTAATGGTAAGGATCACCTATGTTAGTGTGAGATGGGTCGGCTCTATGAGAATATTAAAGGCTTAAGTTCTCTATATACACTCGTAGAACCAGAAATTGTTCAGGACCAAAATGAACAAAACCAAGAGAATGGGTGATAAGGGAAATAATGTTTTGTTAAACTTATTGTCTGGTTATACAATAACGGCTCGGTTCAACATGAAATAATTCATCGATTAACCAAGTATATCCGATGAGTTTTAACTAGGGAAAGTTCAAAGTGAAATATCTACTTATCCTCAATAAAACATTAGTCCATATGTAGTCTGTGATATTCCACTTTGTGTGGGGAAAAGTATATTACCATTCATGTGGGGGATTGTTGAAGTTCCTAAAACTTAATGAATGAAATATACTATAGTCCCACATTGGCAAGAATAAAGATAAGATTTGTGTACATATACTAAGTTCTCATTCCCTATATTGGCCCTTAGGGTCAGGTAATTTTGTGCGAGGGGAAGGACCAATATCTAATGAACATACGCGCGCGCGCCGCCTGCCCGTCCGACCGAACCGAACCGGGCCGGGTAGGGTCGGGTCGGGCTCAGGCTCGGGCTTCGGGCCTTGGGTTTGAAATAGAGCCCAGTAAGAAATCTTATTTTTGCTTCGAAAAACAATGCAATTTTTGATGGGTTTTTTGGACCGATGGCGGATACGGGTGCGACCCGTTGGGAACAAGCTGGTACGACCCGTTACGGTTTAAATGAACGGACGCGTTCATTTGAATTCAGATGGCAACGGATATTGGTTGCGTTTTTCCGAAAGGGTGCGACCCGTTAACGCATCCATTTGAAAACTACATATATATATATGGTGATTCTGATCAATTTATAACCGAATAATTAATAGTTTTCTTCTTCCCAATTCGTCTTCCTAATCCGCCGTTACTGATCATCACAGTCAGTGCATACTCACCACAATCTCAAGAAGTTTTTTCATCTGTTGTATCCTAGGAGGCTTCGATTGAAAGTCTTAAGGAAACTGACACGTTTCAGGCCTCAGACGATCTCGGTATTGCTTACTGATTCTTATTTCAATTCAGTGCTATATCCTGTACAGTATTCATATACTGTTTCATAAGAAATTGAGACAAACTTATGCTAAAAGTTTGTGTCGTTGGCTAACTTATTCTAATTAAGAATAGTCATACGTTGTTGCAATCTGTTTTGAACACAGAAGTAACTACAGAACGCACCCTTAGTCATAGGTGCTGACAAGATCAGTGAAAATGTCGATGTGAATGGTAAACATAAATTCGCTCGTTCTAACACAAAATAATGATTTTATGGAAAAGGTGGTATTTTTTTTTGTCTTTTCAATGAAAAGATATTAGGATTTTTGGCATTAAAAAGGAAAATGGTATTTATACCGTGATAAGTTAATGACGCAAACTTAATCTGCAGTTGTAGATAAGGACGACTTATACATATCTTGATATTTAGTAGAGCATTAATTGATATTCAAACATGCACATCACTCATATAAACATGCAAAAAAAATTAAATACACTTTAAATGTTACTATCAGCAACAAATGTCAATGCTTTAAACATTTCCCTCGCATGTGTGAACTTACCAACTACTACTTCAGATCCCCATTCACCAATAATTGATATGGCTTTGGCAATAGAAGTCGACCAGAATATGACTTGACTACGCCAATTGTTGATTTCACTAGCACAAGCAAAATAATATCCAGTCTTCAGTGATGTTTTTTATATACAAGTTTGGAAAGTTCAACAAAGTGAACTGTCAAGCTGCTTCATGTCATTAATAACTACTGCATGCGAGGATCAAACGAAAATATACTCATTTATTGCTCAAAAAAAATATACTCATTTATTATTGATAATTGGTTTAATCAACATATGAAAAACCAACAATTTTTGGAATTAGTTTTGTCGACGCCCATGTTGTTTAGTGGAATGCACATAAAGAAAGTAAAAGATGCTTTGATTTTAGTGTTATACGTCTAGTATACCAAAATAGAGAATAATCAATTATAAACTTGTCGCACAAGTTTATAACTCGAATTTCCACTATACTACAAATTAATACTATTTATTTAATAATACCAACAAGAATGTTGTAATCAAGTTACAACAACAACAACGTTATACTATTTTAAGAAATAGCACAATGTACAGAACGGAAATATTATAAAATAATGTATATAAATATAAATAAATTAAAATCTAACCGTATAATGTCGTCTGAGGCTTGTCGTAACAATTTCTTTAAAAATTTTATTTCAAAATTCTCCCAAGATACAACAGACGTTTTCTGCACGAGATTGTAATGAGTATGTCACTCTGTGATTATATATAAGAGTATTAGAGAAGAGAGAAGGAAGTTCGGATTGGAATAAGTGAGGAAAGTGATCCGGTTTCCTCCTTATTTACAGTTTATATGCATCCCTTCGAATGGTCGCACCCGTACCTCTTCGTACGGTCGCATCTCTTCTGAACGGTCGCACTCGTACCTCTTCATACGATTGCATCTCTTTTGAATGGTCATACTCGTACCTCTTCGTACAGACGCATCTCTTTCTATGAAAGGAAGTGTCTTTTCGCGAAGTGTCTTTTCGCTGAAATGTAACCGTTTGGCGAAATGAAGTGCCTTTTCGCGAAGTGTTTTTTCGTAAAGTGTCTTTTCGCGAAGTGTCTTTTCGCTGAGATATGACCATTGGGAAATATGACCGTTGGTGAAAGGAAGTGTGTTTCGCGAAGTGTCTTTTCACGAAGTGTCTTTTCGCGAAGTGCCTTTTCACGAAGTGTCTTTTCGCGGAAAAACATGCTTCTAATAGTCACATCCTTTCACTTAACAGTCGCACATGTTCGCTTAATGGAAAAAGTATATTTCATTAAATACTTACGAATTTCAACAATCCCCCACATGAATGATAATATTCTTTTCCCCCACACAAAGCGAAATATCACAGAGTACATATGGAATAATGCTTTATCGTGGATAAGTAGATATTTCACTTTGAATTTTTCCTAGTTAAAACTTATCGGATCTACTTGGCTAATCGGTGAATTATTTCATCTTGAACCGTCAGCCGTTATTGTATATCCAGACAATAAGTTTTACGAAGCATCGGTTCCCATCTCATCCAATCTCTTAGTTGTGTTCATTTTGGTCCTGAACACTTACTTGGTTCTGCAAGTGTTACAGAGAATAAAAGCCTTGAATATTCTCATAGAGCCGACCCAGCTCACACTAACATAGGTGATCACAACCATTAAGAGTATCCTACATATACTCCACTTGTTATTTACAAGATATGGCCATCATTAAAAAACATAGTTTTAACCTATCAATTCTTCTGTAGGCATGCATTTATGTTGTGCACCATAGGTATTGAATAGGACTATGTCCAAACAAATGCATTACGTCTTGAGTTAATCATAACTGGTTTGCCTATTGATCCTAGTCCGTGGGATCTCTAGTTGCTAGGATAGGTTTCCGTATAACGTAACTCTTGTTGGTTTAGGCTTTTAAACTCATTCCCCTCGATGCGCAGTTAATTTTCTCTCTTGATAAACCTTTAGTAAACGGATCCGCTAGGTTATCATTTGTTCTCACATAATCTATGGAAATAGTTCCATTTGAGGTTAACTGCTGAACTGTGTTATGGCGTCTACGAATATGCCGTGACTTTCCATTATACAAAAAATGATGCTCTCTGCTTAGCGCTGCTTGGTTATCGCAGTGTATGCATATGACCGATACAGGTTTAGGCCAGAATGGGATATCTTCTAAAAAATGACGATGCCATTCTGCTTCTTCGCCTGCTTTACTAGTGCTATGAACTCTGATTCCATAGTGGATCGAGCTATGCATGTCTGTTTAGAAGATTTCCATGACACTGCTGCCCCTGCTAGGGTAAATACATAACCACTTGTTGATTTTGATTCCTCTGAATCAGCAATCCAGTTTGCATCACTATATCCTTCTAATACGGCTGGATATTTTCTATAGTGTAAGGAATAGTTTGTAGTATTTTTCAAATATCATAGCACTCTCATTAGTGCTTTCTAGTGTTCCTTACCTGGATTGCTTGTATACCTGCTTAATCCACTTACTGCATAAGCTATATCTGGTCTTGTGCAATTCATGAGATACACGAGACATTCTATTACACGAGAGTATTCCAGTTGCATCCCATTCTTATTAGTGTTTTTATGCAGTACTTCTGATGGATTAAAAGGTGTCTGTACTTCTTTAATCCCAAAGTTTTTGAATCTTTCAATCACTGTCTACATAGTGTGACTGAGATAATTCAATTCCATTAGGTGTTCTCATTATTTTGATTCCCAAAATAACGTCTGCAACTCCTAAGTCTTTCATATCGAAATTGTTAATTAACATTTTCTTTATGGACTCTATTACTTGGGTATTCATACCAAATATTAACATATCGTCTACATATAGACAAATCATTACATATGATTGTCCAACTTGTTTATAATAAACACACTTATCACATTCATTTATATGAAAACCATTTTCCATCATGACACTATCAAATTTTGTGTGCCATTGTTTTGGAGCTTGTTTTAGTCCATATAATGATTTTACTAATCTATAGACTTTGTTTTCATTTCCTTTTGAAATGATTCCTTATGGTTGCTCCATGTAGATCTCTTCATCGAGATCGCCATTTAAGAATGTTGTCTTTACATCCATTTGGCGAATCTCTAGATTATAAATGGATGCAATTGCTATTAGCATTCTTATTGAGGTTATTCGTGTAACCGGTGAATAAGTATAAAAGAAGTTTACACCTTCTTTTTGACGATATCCTTTGGCTACTAATTTGGCTTTATATTTATCGATAGAGCCATCGGGTTTCATTTTCTGCTTGAAACCCCATTTGCAGCCAATTGGTTTTATCCTAGGTGGAATATCTACAATTTCCCAAGTTTTATTACTTAGAATTGAATCAATCTCACTTTGGATTGCTTCTTTCCAACATGAAAATTCAGAAGATGACATTGCTTCCTTTTATGTTTGTGGTTCGTGTTCTAACATATATGTTAAAAACTCCGGACCAAATGTCTTGGAAGTCCTAGCCCTTATGCTTCTTCTGGGCTCAATTTTCTCAATCTCATGAGAAATTACATCTTCATGTGATTTATTTGATTCTTCTCTTATCCTCTTAGGGACATTATTTCCTTCATTACTTTTGTGTGGAAACACGTCTTCAAAGAATGAGGCATCTCTTGATTCCATAATTGTATTTACATGAATATCAGGTATATCAGACTTGAATATCAAAAATCTGTAGGCACTACTATTTTGGGATGGCCCTAGATAGTAACGTCTACAGTTTTTGGTCCAAGTTTGACTTTCTTAGGAGGCGGAACTGGAACCTTTGCCAAGAACCCCCACACTTTGAGGTATTTAAAGCTTGCTTTATGTCCTTTCCATATCGTATATGGAATTGTTCCTATTTTATTGTGAGGAACTTTATTTAAAATTTGATTAGCCATATTTAAGGCTTCCCCTCACAAGCTCTTCGGTAAACAAGAAGTTAAAAGCATTGCGTTTATCATATCTTTTAACATTCTGTTTTTTCTCTCGGCTATACCATTTTGTTGTGGTGAATATGGTGCTGTTGTTTGATGTATTATTCCATTTTCTGCACAGAATTGTTCAAACGGTGATTCATATTCTCTACCTCGATCAGATCTCAATATCTTGATCTTTTTATTTAACTGATTTTCTACCTCAGTTTTATATTTATAAACGATGTAATTGCTTCATCCTTACTATTTAAAAGATATACATAGCAATATCATGTACATTCATGATAAATGTGATAAAATACTTTTTCCCACCTCATGTAGGTATTGATTTGAAATCACATAAATCAGTATGTACCAAACCTAGTGGTTCGGTGCTTCTATGAAATGGTCTTTTTACCATTTTTGCTTCTACACATGTCTCACATTTGTAGTTTTTATGTATTTGGAAATTTGGTATTAATCCCAAGTTTGATAACTTTTCCATTTTTCGGAAATTTATGTGTCCTAATCTATCATGCCATAATAAAATTTCATGCTCAAGCAAATAAGAAACTTCAATTTTATTAATAGCACAATCAGAATACATAGGTTTATTGCCGATAACGGCTACATTCGCCTTAAATAGGCCATCACATAAATACCCTCTTCCTATATACATTCCAGTTTTGGACAGAACCATCTTGTCTGACTCGAAAACCATTTTGAATCCTTTCTTTGATGAAACTGCACCAGAGATGAGATTCTTACGGATGTCTGGAATGTGGAGCACATCATTTAATTTGACAGTTTTTCCAAAAGTAAACTTGAGGATTACTATGCTACTGCCTTCGACCATGGAAACTGCAGAATTACCCATATAGAGTTTTTCTTGGTGCTCGAATTTTGTATATGTAGAGAACATGGATTTATCAGAACAAATATGACAAGTAGCGCCTGTTTCTACCCACCATTGATTAGGATTCTGAACCAAGTTGCATTCCGATACAACTGCTGAGAAGTTGGGCTCGTCCACTTCCATGTTATCCACTATATTTGCCTCTTTATCGCCTTCCTTTTTGTGTCGGCAATCTCTAACGGCGTGTCCCGCTTTTCCACAAACCCAACAGTCGCCATTGAACTTCTTGGCTCGCTTGTTATCGTTTGGTTTGTTATCTGCAACTTTCCTTTTCTTTTGGAAATTCTTCTTTTTGTTTTTAGTCTTGGCCCCTTCAGTAACAAGTGCCTCCTCGCTTTGTTTCGTAATTCTACGGTTATCTGCTTCAATTTTTAGTCGGACTATAAGATCCTATAGAGAGATTTCCTTCTTTTTATGTTTCAAATAGTTGCGGCAATCTCTTCATGACGGCGGCAGTTTTCCCGTAATGGCTTCAACCAAAAACGATTCTCCAACCTTGTGACCTTCCGCTTCGAGTTCATGAATGATAATTTGCAGTTCATGTAATTGAGAAGTCACTGGTTTGGAATCGACCATCTTGTAGTCCATGAATTTGTCTACAATGAATTTCTTAAGACTGATATTCTGCATCTTATACTTTGTGGCAAGTGCATTCCAGAGAGCTTTTGTTGTCTTTAGAGGTTGATATACTTTGTATAGCACCTTATCGAGACAGTTCAAAATATAGTTTCTGCATAAAAAATCAGAATGCTTCCACAAATTAACCTCTGACACTTTGTCGGTCGGTTCCTCCTCCTCGAGATATTTTTACAGACCAAGTGTGGTGAGATAGAATAACATCTGATTCTGCCATGTTAAAAAATCGTCACCATCTCCCTTGAATGGATCAGGTCTATTGTGAGTAGTAGTTTTTGAAAGTTCTACTGTTGCCATCTCTGTTTTAGTAAGAAAACAATAAAATTCTTAAGATGTTATACGTCTAGTATACCAAAACAGAGAATAATCAATTATAAACTTGTCTCACAAGTTTATAACTCGAATTTCCACTATACTAGAAATTAATACTATTTAATAATAGCGATAAGAATGTTGTAATCAAGTTACAACAACAACAACGTTATACTATTTTAAGAAATAACACAACATACAGAACGGAAAGATTATAAAATAATGTATAAAAATATACAAATAAATTAAAATCTAACCGTATAATGTCGTCTGAGGCTTGTTGTAAAAATTTCCTTAAGAATTTTATTTCAAAATTCTAGCAAGATACAAAAGACGTTTTCTGCACGAGATTGTAATGAGTATGTCACTCTGTGATTATATATAAGAGTATTAGAGAAGAGAGAAGGAAGTTCAGATTGGAATAAGTGAGGAAAGTGATCATGTTTCCTCCTTATTTATAGTTTATCCGCATCCCTTCGAACGGTCGCACCCGTACCTCTTCGTACGGTCGCATCTCTTCTGAACGGTCACACCCGTACCTCTTCATACGATTGCATCTCTTTCGAACGGTGATACTCGTACCTCTTCGTACAACGCATCTCTTTCTATGAAAGGAAGTGTCCTTTCGCGAAGTGTCTTTTCATTGAAATGTAACCGTTTGGCGAAATGAAGTGCCTTTTCGCGAAGTGTCTTTTCGTGAAGTGTCTTTTCGTTGAGATATGACCGTTGAGAAATATGAGCGTTGGTGAAAGAAAGTGTCTTTTCGCAAAGTGTCTTTTCGTAAAGTGTCTTTTCACGGAAAAGCATGCTTCTAATAGTCACATCCTTTCACTTAACAATTGCACATGTTCGTTTAATGGAAAAAGTATATTTCATTCAATACTTACGAATTCCAACATTTAGTACGTTTATATGTGCCTAAACTTGCTTAACTAAGTAGCAGGTATTCCATCCAACAACCCTTTTCACACTCAAATGTGCCCTCAAAATAATTTGTTAGGTGAGAAATAATTATAAAAGTAATAGATATTAGCTGAATGTTTCTTCCGCATCACCTAATTCGTATAAAAACAAACATTAAGTTACCTGCACATTAAATGACTTGGTCTTTTCAGTAGTCCCTTCGATCATATAAATAGATGCATTCCATAATTTCTGATATATCTTTTAATATTTATATTAACTTCATACAAACTATGATCTGTTTTTAATACATATTTGCTTTACCTAATATTTATGGGCAACTGCATCGATCGATCAAACTGCTATGATGAATACTGGAAATCAGAGGAAGAAGATATCTCTAGTTATCAAAAGAGGGTAAGCATGAAAGAGATCCATCATGACTACGTGAAGATAAAGATAAGCAAAAGGAGATTTAATGAAGTTATGAGAAATATAGAAGGTAAGAAGATAGAGAAGGGATTAGTAGAAATTATGGAAAAGGGTCATGTTCGTTGCATGCATGAAACAATTTGTACCACCTGGAAACCTGCTCTTAGGCGTATACCAGAATCAGAATAGCTAACTGTTTCTTTGTGTACATATATACTGATTTTAGTATTCATTATTCTTAGTTAGATATTCATATCTCATCTTGAACGAGGTTTCATGGTTCTAGTTTAGATTGTTTTAACGTAATTGGAATAGTTTTTATTATTCGCTGATGGTGTCTGATGAACCGACCGCATAGCTTATGCCAGAAACAGTTTTTCTGTGCCTGATCATAAGCATTTTGCCAAATCATTTAAAATCTATTCAATGCATATTTTAATATATAGAAACAGATTACTTCATATTTTAAGATGTTACGCAGGTAATATCTACGTTCCTTCAAAGATGATATGGCAATGATGATTCCATGACTAAGTCACGTTAAAATAATGAGTTGTGCTGGTCACATTGAAAGAGTGAATCGTGCATACCTTTAATACAATTATGCTAGTATTACCGCATATCAATAGAAAAACCGACTTTGTAATGTTATACGACTAAAAAAAAAAATATTGTAGTTTCTTTTAATTATTTGAAACTACATGCGAATAAAAATATACGAATATACCTATAAAATGAAGTCTCAGGTGTTGATATCAGTAACGCTAAGGATCTGGAGGATGGCGAAATACTTGACATGGCGCAAGGAATTGACGAAAATGGGAATGCCACCACACAGATTAACAATGTTGGCAGGTACATAGCCAATGAGTATGTAAGCAATGATGGTAGCAATGAGCTAAGGATTGATGTCCAAACCAAACCGCGAGCATCTGCTGTTGAATTGCCTGACAGTGCCAATTCTAACTCCACTAGTGCCCTCATAAGCGAAGGTAAAGTCGATGCAATGCAGACTATTATAGATGATGTTACTGAGTTTGAAGAGACTATGAATGCTGGAGGATATGATGTCAACCTTCCTTTAACCGCCAATGAACTGCACTTAACCAATGAATTTGGCTTTAAAACTGGATTTTTACAGAATGCAAGTTCTCCAAATAAGCATCAAATTAGCTACACTGAATTGATAAATGAGCAGCTTCGTGCAGCTGAGAGCAATGTCAGTCAGTCCACGGATAATGCTGGTTTCCTCGACAACTTTTTATTGAATAACTTTAACCTGTCTTCTGAACCTAGCAACTCCAAAAGAAGTCAGCCCAAGGAAAAAGTGAAAACACAGAGGCCAAATGTAGAGACAGCAGTTCTTCAAACCATTGAGAAATTGAGTGTTGAAACTGAAAGTGGGAATTTTGACCCCTTTATATGTAGTGAAAAGAAGAAACTGATGGACATTATGTCAAAGAATCACGCTGCAATGCAATCCAAGAAAGCCGCTCTTGAATCTGGTAAGAAGCAAACTTCGAACCCATATGCTAACATACCACCTCCTCCGGGCTACAAAGCTAGACCTCCGGATTTAATTGTAGCAAATGCACCTATTTCGTCTGTGTTTTCAGCTGGTTGCAGCGCGGGTAAATCTCCTATTACCCGTAGTAAGACCAGAGCTATAGGTAACACGCCCTTTGACAATGGATAACTTGTTTGTGGGTGTGTCGAGTGCTATCAGTTTGGCACTATGAAATGTTCAGAGTAATTCCTCAATGTAGTTGCTTGTAACATATTTGCAGCATGTAACGTAGTAATGTATGATGGGGTTTCCACTTTGGGGAACATGTATTGGGTAGTTGATATACGTTTGGTATATCGCCTGTATGCGTTGTATTCTCTTTTCTTTTTTTAATAAAGTGTTACGGATCACTTTAAAAACCGGTTAGCCTTGCAAAAAAAAAAAAAAATCATTTCAAGTAGTAGTGATTTTTTTTTTTATAAACCACTAAATAATGGTATTGAAGCAATAAAAAATGGTAACTAATAGAATTCGCCGTTACAGGATCTCGAAGATATGAAGGTTTAAATCTGTAATACATGAAATCTCAACGTTATTTACCTGAACCAAACCTATAAATTTCGCGAAATCCATTAAATCTATAAATCAATAAAATATGTTTTACTTGAACATATTATTATGATATACAGACTTCAGACTGAATATTTACCACCATATCGAAATATAAGGTATCATATTCCGCATTTCCATAAAACCGTGAATCAACCAAAATCGGTCAATGAAGTGTTTAATTTCTACCATTCGAGTTTACAGATGACCGTAGAAAGAACTTTTGGCATTTGAAGAAAAAATTATCATTCTGAGCAGTATGCCTACTTATCGATTTCAAACTCAAGTCAAAGTTGTTGTATCTACAATGACCTTACACAACTTCATACGCAAATTTAACACTGGTAGCCCAGATTTTATGGCTTTTGATGATGATCCTAAACTAATCCCCGATCAGTACTTAGAGTAACATTATGCTATGAGAAATACGACGAATAGAGGCACTGAACATGTACAACGAAATGAATACCAAGAAATGTCATCACTTCGAGATACCATTAGAGATGAGTTGGTTTTTGCTGGGCTGCGCTAATTTGTCTTTGTATCTGTAAATGTATTTGTATTTGTACCTGTGTACCTGTATTTATATTTGTATATGTAAGAAGGTTTTAGCATGTCAAATCCTATCTATTTATATCTTATTTTAAAAATACCCGCTCAGATACCATGCTTAAATACCCCGTTCACAGCAAAAAACACATTTCTCGTTCGCTACAGTACCACACTCAAATTCCCCGCTTAAATACCCCGTTACAGTTCGTCAAGAACGTGTTGAAGTTCCTAAAACTTAATGAATGAAATATACTATAGTCCCACATTGGCAAGAATAAAGATAAGATTTGTGTACATATACTAAGTTCTTATTCCCTATATTAGCTCTTAGGGTCAGGTAATTTTGTACGAGGGGGAGGACCTATATTAGCTCTTATGGTCAGGTAATTTTTTTTTTTTTTTTTTTTTTTTTTTTTTTTTGATTTTGATTAGACGAAAATTTCTCAACAAGATTAAAAATGTATATTTCAAATCTATTGATGTTACGAATGGTATATCACTTCGTTTTTTTCAGCTACCAATTGCATTGTTTGATGTCCTTTTTTTAAATCCGACCCGTACCCAAAGTCAAATTAATTGCACAGTTGATGTTGCATGATAATTAGTCACCAATATAGAGATTGTAGTCCATGGATGACTTGACATGATTATTTCAACTGTTTTAGAGTTAAATATGGTATTAATTCTAACTATTTATGGTCCTTACCACCGTCTTTACGAGCACAAGAAAAATAATGTTTTCAATGATATTTACTATCAATCAGATTTGTACAAGTGTGAGGCATTGAAAAATGAAAACGTACTGAAATTGGCAAGCTACTCCATATTTTTATTACTGCATGCAAGGATCAATTATAAGCTGAAATTTTGAATGCACGGGAAGGAAGACGAAATGATGCCTTCATTTCAATCTGTTCATATATGTGCCTAAACTTGTTCAACTACATAATGGCAAATATACTGTCCAGCAACCCTTTTCACACTCAAATTTGTTCTCAAAATTATTGGTTAGGTGATGGACATTAGCTGAATATTTCTTCTCCATCACCTAATTCTGAAAAAACAAACAGTATGTTTGCTGCACATTAAATGACTTGGTCTTTTCAGCTATCCCTTCCGATCATCCTATATATAAACGCATTCAATCATTCCTGATGCATGTCTTCTAACAATTCTAATAACTACTTACAGGCTGAAATCAGTTCTAATTAAAAAAAAAAAAAGTTTCAACAGTATAATTTATGGGCAATTGCATCGATCGAGCAAACGACTACGATGAATATTGGAACTCAGAGGGAGAAGAGATCTCAGATTATAAAAGAAGTGAAAGTACGAAAAAGGCGCAGCATGATCTCGTGAAGATAAAGATAAGTAAAAGGAGATTTAACGAAGTTATGAGAAATATGAAAGGTAAGAAGGATGAAAAAGCATTGGCAGAAATCATGGAAAAAGGTCATGTTTGTTGTATGAATGAAACAATTAATCCTTGGAAACCTGCTCTTAGGAGCATACCAGAATCAGAATAGCTTACCATTTGTCTGTAAATATACTGATTTTTGTATTTATTTTTCTTATTTAGATATTCATTATTTATTTTTAAACGAGGTTTTATGGTTTTACTTCTAGATTGCTAAAATGTAATTAGAAACATTTTAATTTTTTATTGTACGCTCATGATATTTGAATGGATCATACAGTGTATGTGAAACAAACACAACATTTAAATAAAAAAAAATCCGGTTAAATACTAACATGACGGAAACCTCCCCGAATCCCCGATGATTCACAATCTAAAGTGCTGGAACATGAAGGGATGTAACAACATCTCCAAGCATATCGAAATTAGAAAGAGCACTGCTAGTACGACCGCTAAGTTTGCGGTGAAAAACTACGGATCCGGAAATGTACGGGTGGAATTGGGTGTAATTTAGCGGATAAAAACAATCCTACGGCTGTCGAAGATGCCGCAGTATTTTGACCTATCAACAATCGGTTGAAGTAGCATTTCTAAATTAGAAATCTCCTCAAAATAAAGCTATCCACTTGATAGCTACTTTATAATACAAACTCTATATCAGTACAATCCATTAGCCCGTCGGTCCATCAAACCCGGCCGGAGTCACGACTATAACCTTCTTGAAGCCCCCTTTGGTCGGATTTTAATCATGTAGAACCCCCAAATCTTCCATGTCACGTGCCTTTCCAAAACCTATCAATTGTGTTTATGTGATCTCCATGTCAACCACATCCCGTCCATTCTTGGTTTCAAATACACAGTAGTTTAAGCTTAACTCTTTTGAAGGAAGAAACACGCTGCTTAGCTCTCTCGCTACCCTCAATCCAATTTAAAGGCCTTTGCTTGTCTCTGGTTATTGAAATTTTATGCTATACTCCACTGACAGACACGGTGCAAACATGCTAACTCTCATAGACCTTCAGTCGCTCAACGACGCAATACATAATGCTGCCCTCTTCAATTAAATGTGTGACGAAATGGCTCCACTATACTTGGAACATTATTTAAAGCCTGCTCTGGTTTCCATACCTCCTCCAAACTTGATCGAGCATCAACCAGCCAACCTTCAGTTCATGGCCAAATTCAAATTGCAAAGGGTTTTGAGGGGGATTTATTTTCGTGCTGGAATGAGTCAAGTTGGACGGCTTGCATCGGATGATGGTATTACTGGAACTAGGATCACATATTTTTAAGCTTGCTTATTATTTTTTGGTGATAAAAACTGGGTGATAGTAGACTAGTAGTTAGAATCCATCTTCCTACCTAGAATACAGTGTAGAATTTCCCGAGACTAAGTCATGGGAACTGTATAATTTTCTTTTCGATAGAGAGCACATCAAGTTCACAGTACTTAATTTTACACACAATCGTTGAAACAATTACCTACAAATCTGAGCTCTCCTCCAAGAAATAACTGCAGCAATGGCTGCCACTGGTTCATTCAAGAACCCACTTTTCGAGGACAATCCATCCTCTAATGAGGGTCCTTCTTCCTCCATAAATCCTCCTAAACTCTCTTCTAAACCTCCTCATCGTTCTCCTGACTTATTAGTGGATGAGGAAGGATTTACTAGAGTCGTTAATCGTAAGAAAGGTCCAAGACCTCGTTTCTTTCCTAAAAATCCTGATCATTCGAGAAAAGCTGCGGGATTCTCAAATGAAGTCCCTTCTAAACCTATGCAAAAGCCTTACCCGTCCTCTAATGGAGCGAGATTTCAGCCAAGAAATCTGACAGGGCCGGTTCAAGAACCAGTTCAGGGATCTAAAGCGCACTCAGTCAAAGAATTAAAAACATCTTCATGGGCGGATCTCGTCAAGAAAAATAATCAAGAAACGAGCATTGATCTGAGTTTTATTGAGCCAATAGAAACAATAGGGGATGAAAGAATAGTTGTTGCTTGTGAGGAAGTGTGCAGCCGCACTGAAAGTAAATGGGATCTCTCAACCGTAGCATACGTTTTCGGAAAGAGACCTACATATCACTATTTCAGGAATTTTGTGGCAAGAACATGGAACCCGAGTGGTTCATTTGAAATCTTTACTAGAGAAAATGGGTTCTTCATTATTAGATTTACCAATGCAGAAGATAGTGAAAAGCTCCTTAACGGAGGACCCTACTTTATTAATGGAAAGTTGATAATATTAAAGAAATGATCCAAGAAAGTAATTCTTGACAGAGACTTACTAAATACAATGCCAATATGGATTCGACTTCCAGAGTTGAACTTGCGTTTATGGGATAAAGAAATTTTCAGTGCAGTAGGAAGCCTAGTTGGAACTCCATTAAAGATGGACGAACAAACAGCTAAAGAGACTAGGTTGAGTTATGCGAGATTACTTGTAGAGATTAATGCAGACGCTGAGTTACCTAATGAGGTTTCTATCTACACACATGATGGAGAGGTCATCTCACAATCAATCACGTATGAGACAATACCAGATAGATGCAAATACTGCAAGTGTTTCGGACATTCTACTGATAAATGTTTGATCTTCAATGATCAGCAAAATCAGACAATGGAGGGCAATATTCACAATTCAAATGGTAAAGAAACTGAACACATATCAGATTTCTTTAACTTGGAAAGAAGCACTATCAGAATCAGCACAACATCGCAAACCAGACACCCAGAACCGGACATTGCTCTTAAGGCAAGTAAGCCGGATGAGATGAATATAGATGCTCCATCGCTGGAATTGAATCAAGTTCAAAGCAGCCAGTTTAATATGGCTGAAACACTTATAGAATCTGCAATCTTCAATGGAAAATTGCAAGATCCTCATGCATCGGTTCGTGCAGTGGGAACTAACTCTGAAATCCCCACAAACACGATGGAGAAAACCAGTTCAGAAAACACAATAAAAAAAGCAACATGGGGATCCTACGCTACAAAGGCCTTAGAGTCCCTTCCCCCCGCGAAGGACTCTAACATTATTACAGACTCATCAAATATAACAATAGTAAAAGAGCAAATGAAAACTGCAGTGAACTTCTGGAGGCAGACCCTATCTACACCAATGTCTCGTTGTTGGCTGATGACCTGGCTCCATCCAAATTCAACATTACAATTGAGAACATCCAAGAGGCTGTAAATCAAACCATTGCTGCAGCCAAGCCTTCAAAGCCTGCTCCTCCTGCAAGTAAAAAGAAAAAAGGCAGAACCAAAAGCCTATCTGACATTGCTCTAATTGAAGACACCGAAGATGAAAAGGATCATGACTTCAGAAACAAATACATTAGCAGAAATGATTAATGGGATAAACAGCTCAAGCTTAAGGACAAAAGCAGCTACAAAAAAAGTGGTAAACAAGTGGGAGTTAAGGTGGAGAGCAAAAGGAACAGTGGCCCACCGTAGGTATCCTGTTTTCTTTTTCACTTTCATACTTAATCAGTTTATTTTATGGATATCATAGCCTGGAATTTAAGGGTCTTAATTCCCCTGAAAGACAGCTTGATTTAGTTAATTTTTTAGGTAAGTACAAGCCCAGCATCATAGGTTTAATTGAATATAAACTTAATGATCATAAGTTCAATGAATTGCAGGTTAGAATCTTTTCAAATTGGAGCATAATTAATAATAATTCGATGGGTGGAAATGGTAGGATTATGGTTCTCTACAATCCTAACCTTTGGTCACTCATTAGTTACTTTATTGATATGCAATACATTCATTGCAATTTCAATAATAAGGGTGGTTTATCTTTAAAAAATACCTTTATTTATGCTTTAAATTTTGAAAATGATAGACTAATGCTTTGGAAAAATATTGAACAGTTCAGCAATGTTATTAAAAGTCCTTGGATGCTTATAGGAGACTTCAACACTGTTTTTCACAATTGTGAGAAAAAAGGAGGCAATCCTATTCCTTTTGCTAAATTAAATAAGGTTGCTTGCTTTATGTTGAAAAATGGTTTGATAGAACCCCAAATTGCTGGTAATAAATTCACCTGGAAGTCAGGAGAGTACAGAAACATTCATTGCAAGCTAGACAGGGTTTTATTCAATCAACATTTCTTGGATCTTTCCCCTAACATCTGTTGTAGTACTCTACCACAAAATACTAGTGATCATACACCCATACTGGTCACTCTCAGCACTAACAAAGGTAAAGTTGGTCTCTCTCCTTTCAGATTTGTCAATGGATGGGTGTATGAGAAGGACTATAAAGATATTGTTTCCAATAGCTTAAGTAACAATTACTATGGGACTGCTCAGTTTAAGTTCAATAAAACCTTACAGCTGGTTAAGACTAACCTGAAAAAATGGAATCTTTCTAGAAATAGAAATGACATAAATTCTATTAGGGATGAGTGTGAGAAGTTACAAAATGAGTTAGATAACAATAGCTCAGACCTGAACAAGGCTGAGGAGTTTTACAATGCTCAAACCAAGTTAATTAATGCTCTTCATATTAGTTCAGTTAATTTTAAGCAAAAAGCTAAAGTTGATTGGCTTACTGTTGGGGATGGAGCCAGCAAATTCTTTTATTCTAGAATGTCCAGCAGAAAAAATAGGAATAATATTGGTAAGATTATAGATAGTAAGGGAAAGATAGTTAATGAAGCTTCCACCATTGAGAAGGAAGCCATTAACTATTTCTCCTCTCTTTACAACTCTGATAATCTCACCAATAATTTTCCTGATATTGAGTTTAAATACTTTGCTAATAACAATAACACTGATATTCTGTTTGCTCCTATTAGACAGGAGGAGATTAAAAACATTATATTTAATGCAAATATTGATAAGAGTCCAGGCCCTGATGGATTTGGAGCTAAATTTTATAAAACACATTGGGAAGAGATACAAAACACTCTTAGTGATTCTATTAAAGAATTTTTTTATACAGGAAAAATTCTGAAGAACACTAATCACACATATATCACTTTAATCCCAAAAGTGGAAAATCCTACTGGGCTTGATGAGTACAGGCCTATAGCCTGCTGCAACTTTATATATAAAATTATCTCTTCCCTCTTGTGTAATAGGCTAAAATGTTTTTTAAAGTTTATCATTTCTGATAACCAGAGTGCCTTTATTCCAGGAAGATTAATTTCTGAAAATTCTCTATTAGCCCATGAGCTAATCAGAAATTTTAATATGAAAAATAGAAATCTCATGTGTATAAAGATTGACCTTCATAAAGCTTTTGATAAAATAAATAGAAAATTCATCATTTCTGCCATGCTGAAAATGGGCTTTAACGAAAGATTTTGTGATTTGATCAATGAGTGTATATGTAATGTGACTTACTCTATAATGATAAATGGTTCCCCTAAAGGATTTATTAATAGTAATAGAGGAATAAGGCAAGGAGACCCTTTGTCACCTTACTTATTCTCTATTGTCATGGAATATTTCTCCATGCAAATGGAATTAGAAGTTCTTAAGGGAAACATCAAACCAATTAATAGAGTAAAGCCACACATTACACACCTTCTTTATGCTGATGACATGCTCCTTTTTTTAAAAGTTGATAAAAACAGTGCTATTGCTATTCACAAAGTTTTAAACAATATGGAAAAATATGCTGGCCTAGCTGTTAATTTAAATAAAAGCAAGGTGTATTTCAGCAAAGATGTTCTTATAAAAGATGAGATTCTGAATCTCTTAAATTTTAAAGAGGGCAATCTTCCTGTTAAATACTTAGGGCTGCCTTTAAGTATTAATCAGGTTAATGATAGGGATTGCCTTAGATTATTAGACATGATTCGGAATAAACTTGAGGGGTGGGCTGGTAAGTTACTGTCATTAGCTGGCAGAATGGAATTAACCCACACAGTCATCACTGCTATGGTCATCTACTGGGTCCAATCTCACAACATCCCAAATACTGTCATTGCTAAAATTGAGAAAATGTGCTCTAATTTTATCTGAAGAGGTAAGTATCATAAAGTTGCATGGGACATTATGTGCAAGCCTAAAAAATTTGGAGGGCTAGGGATTAGGAATATTAAAGATATGGCTGATGTTTGTAAATTTAAACTTTTTTGGAAATTTCTTGAGGGTACATCTCTTTGGTCCAGATGGATGAGGGAAAAATATTTAAAAAACAATAAGAATTTCTGGATTGCTAGAAAAGAGATGCATCACTCATATGTTTGGAAAAACATTTTGGATTGTAGAGATATAGGTAGAAAAATTCTGCTCAGAAAGTTAAAGGATGGAAGTCAAACCAGCTTATGGTTCGACCCATGGATTAGTGGTAATTCACTAATCAACCTTCTGGGTTGGAATAACCTGTACATTCTTGGGGGGGGGGGGTTAATGACAGAGTGCAGAACATCATTATAAATAACTGTTGGAGCTTTCTTAATAACCCTGCCGCTAGTATTTTTAAAAATTCTATTTTGAATATTCATATGGACCAGAACTGTTATAGGGATCATTGGTCCTGGATTTTAAGTTCTAAAGATAAATTCTCTTTTAAAAAAGTTTGGGAGTTTTTACAGGGTGATGAAGTTGAGGTGAATTGGCACAAAATTATTTGGTGCAAAGCTAATAGTCCCAAAATGGCTCACTGTACCTATTTTGCTATTTTAGACAAACTCCCAACCAGAGACAGATGTAGTAAATGGTTTAAAAATTCTGAAAATACTTGTCTTTTATGTAAAAAAGAGATTGAAAGCTCCAATCACTTAATTTTTGACTGTATCTTTTCCCAGTACATCTGGATTAATGCCAAATGTACTATGGGTCTCAGTCATTTCACTCACTATGAGCATTAGGGATTGTATTGAGGTTATTTAAAAAAAAAATTAAGCTCAAATCCTACAATTTTAAGAGAGTTTGTGTCATACTCACTGCTTCTGTTTATTATATATAGAGAGAAAGAAATCAGAGGCTGCACACAGGTAAGGAAACTAATTGCATTCAAGTCTGGAAAACTATTTTTCATGACAGTGAAATTGTCATGAGGAAAGGCAGCATATTAGGCAATGAGAAAAAGCATACAATTTTGTCTCATATTGATAACACAGATGATGACTATCAAGTTGAAGATTTTTTACTAAATGACAAGCGGTTTGCTAATAATAAATCCTATAATCCTATCATTGGTGAAGATAGGCATTGTTATGGCAACAGTCATCAGCTCAACAAAGGGAAGAACCACATTTCTACTGATAGTCATCCTCCCAATTTATATAATAGGAACAGTAATTCTATGATTTTACCTTTGGCAGGGAAAAAAGAAAATTTCCACTTCAGCACAGATGCTCTGATCAGATATGACGTCCTCATTGGGGTTTCCACTAACTCTGCATTCAACTTGAATGTTAGAAAGGGAAGTGGACATAATTCTGATAATAAAGTGCGTAATTTTGAGAGAAATACAAGTAGTAATCACATGATTTTACCTTTGGCAGAGCGTGGTTCCACCAGCAATGATCCAGATCTCGCAAAGTATCTGGAAAAGAAGAAATTAGACGAAATGTTCAGTACTTTAAACAGAATCGGGAATACTCATTACAACAGCATGTTGAACAACCAGATCTATCACTTATCTGCTTGGACAGAAGGAGAAAGCAGCATTAACAGATCGGGGAACAACAACAGAGATTTATTTGAACCGAAGAGAAGACAAGAAAGCATGGAAAGTTCAGATCTGAAAGATATAAACTCAACAACACTCATTGAGCTTCTAGAACCGCCTTTGAGAAAGCATATTTCGCTTCTGAGACACTATGAAATCAAACATAGGCCGGATTCGAGCCATCAAAGCAAGGAAACCAGCGTAGAGATGGGGATGGTGTGGAAACCGCCTTGAAGACAGCGGATTTTTCTTCCACAGAGGAGCCGCCATTATTGAGTTTTTGAGCGATTAGTGTGTATTTTAGTTTGTCGGCTAGGGTTTCGTAACCCTAATGTCTGTATATGGGTTTTGTTTTGTCAATTTGGGCCTTGGGCCAAACTTTGTTTCTACCTATTTCAAAAAAAAAAAGTTCACAATACTTAATTTTCTTCTTCATCTAACAGACCAGACACGCATTCCGCATTATCTAAAGCTATATATGGGGTTTTGCTTGGACAATCCTATTTTTTTTTTTGGAATTCATAAAGTTTATTTTGTAATGATCAAACATAATTGAAATATTGCATGTAATCAAACTTTTTAATATATATCATCACTGGTTATTTTGATTCTAAAGAAAGATTTTTTATTTTACTTTATTTTATTTTTTTATATAGGATCAGAACGGTCGGTTTTCTCATTGTTGTTGTTCGGTTATACTGTTATATATTGTCAATGACTTCACAAGCACAGACACTTTATAACTAGTTTTATATGCAAGTTTTTGAAGTTCAAACCATGGTACGTAAATCCGGCCGATACGTTGGAATTCCGACCATTTCGGCCTAGTTCCAGTGGTGAACGGACCAGAATTCGATTAAAAACCCGTTTCGCCATTGCCATTCAATTTAAAAGTAGAAAAAAAAACTATATTTGCAAATAACTATGCGAAGAGAGGAGAAAAACGAAAGAAACTAGGTTGAGCGAAAGGAAGAAATAGGTGCAACTTTCTATAGAACATCCTTTTTGTTTTTCCTGTTCGGACTCGTTTTGTACATTTAGCTTTACTGGTTGGGCTTTTAAAGCTTTAGGCTAGTATTGATTTGTTAAGAAGCCTTTGGACTATTATTGATTCTGTCAAGCAATTATGGACTGAAAATGTTGTAGATTAATCAATGTAAAATAATTTATATTGAGTTGTTATATCAATAAATTATCAAAAAATAATCTATATAAAATTTATGGAAAGTCATGCGATGTTCAGATTGTTCATATGAAATTAAATTATAGTAGCTATTGTACTTATAAAAATAGTACCTAAACTAAAATTTCAATTTTTTTTGGAAGAATGGAACAAAAACTGAAACCATAATTTTGAATGCACGTGCAGGAGTCTTATTTTCAACAAGGGTCGACAGATTCAAATTAGATTACTGTTCAAATTCAGATTCAACATATGCTTGTTTATCATTTGATAATTGGTATAACAACATATGAAAAAGGAGGACGAAAAGATGCCTTGACTTCAATCTGTTCGTACGTGCCTAATTAAACTTGTTTAACTAGCGGCAAATATTCTCTACAACCACCCTTTTCATGAGTGCGATTTTGTTCACATCTTTTAAAGGATTTGAACAAAACACTCGGTCTTCATTGGTGGAAATCGAGGGGTTCATATGGATCCTGCTCTTAGGAGTATACCAGAATCAGAATAGCTAACTGTTTCTTTGTGTATATACTGATTTTAGTATTCATTTTATTTTAGAATGGTCCTAGTTTTAGATTGTTATAATGTAATTGGAACAACTTTTTGTTATTCGTTGATAGTGTGTGATGAATCGATGAAATAGCATATGGCTTTTCTTAGGCTGATTAGTTGCTTTAGGGCGGAAATGATTCATAAGAATTTTGCCAAATCATTTAAAATCTATTCAACGCATATTTTAATATGTATAAACAGGCTAATTCATGTATTAAGATGTTGCACAGGTAACATCTACGTTAAAATATGCCATGGCAATGATGATTCCATAACTAGATCACGTTAAAATAACAAGTTGTGCTAGTCACATTGAAATAGTGAATCGTGCATACCTTTAATACAATTATATAAGTCATTTAGACAAATTTCACTGTTCAAAATCAACCAAGGCCTCAACTTATTGCATAACTTGCATTTCATAATCGACATATTAATCAGCATAAGATATTAGAGAAAACTAGTAGACGTATATGTCCTCGGGCGTCAGCTTGGTTTTGTTCATTTATTAGATAATATATTTTTCATTGTTATTTGCAACGAGTTATGCACTATTAAATATATTTGGCTTAGCATGAAAACCAAGATTTCTTTTTTTGGTTAATGACAGGTTGTTGATGTAAATTATGTTAGTAGTAAAAAGGTAGAGCCAACTAAATCAATAAACAAATAGAATACATGAGTTGCAAGAAAACCCACAAAAATGCACAAAACTCAGCCTTTTAATTTTTTCGTAGAATATTATATTTATATAGTTTTGCTAAAAGAAACGTAAATCGAATACTCAAATTATTAATATGTTTATTGTTAAAGAGAAGAAAACAATTTGCTGCAAGTTTCAAACTTTATAGAACTTGAGTCTGATCCATTGAGTATTCGTTTAATATAGGTACCACTAAATAACAAGAAAAGTCCATGTGATAGCTCAGTTAGATGGATTTTTTTTTTTTTAATTTAAAGAACTACAGTATAAATATTTCTAATAAGGTCAGTGTGCGTTTGTATACTCAAGTTGTAGAAAAAACTGGCCAGTTTACTTTATGTTGTGTCAGACGACTAAAGAATGGAGTCTTCCATTTTCCTACATTTAAATGAATGAATCAAAATAGTGGGTTAATGTTAGACACATTAGATGCGTTTATATCTAAATTTTGCCACGTTACCTATAACAACCCTGATTCATGTAATTACCTATAGATAAATAAATGGATGATTAAGTAAATATAAAACTAGATTTGGGAGATTAACTCATGAAATCCTTAAATCGTATAAGTTAAGGATTTTAGAGTTAAAAAGTGAAAACATGAATTCCACACAACAGATGATACAAGCTTCCCCCTAAGCTTGCATTCCCACTAATACGATTTTGACAGGTTATGTCTAACAGTTTAACATGATTGCATAACCTCCACATGCAAACAGGTTAAGTTTATCGGGTTTATATATATAATCCGCCCTCATATATTTAACAAGATTAACTTAACCCCCACTGATTCAAGTAACTTTACTTAACTCCTACTCAAATTGACAGGTTCATTTAACCTCCACAGATTTAAACTTTTTTTTTTTTTTTTTTTTTTTTTTTTTTTTTTTTTGAGGAAGACGGATGTGCAGCATGGGGCTACACAGCCGGTTAGCTAACTAATAATAATATATAATATTCTGGTAGACAGGCCCAACCAGTGGCAAAGAGGTTAGGACATACCGTGTCCCATAGTACAGATTACATAGATATATTACATAGAGCAGTCATAAGTAGTATAACCCAAAAGATCATAAGCATGCGAAAATAAACAGTCTGAGCTAGAGAAAAACATATAGCATAAGTCTTATGAAGCCAAAACAGGTAAGCATCGTAAGCATTTATCCATGCTGGGCCGAGCTGCTGCATTGGGTGCCTGGAGAAGAGGGCGCCTGGAGAGTATGTCTGAAGCAAGCGTGTCTGTACATGTTTCAAACTGATGAATGAGGAAACTGCAAATACCATAGTAATGCATCTTTCGCTTATTAAAGGTGTGTGTATTACGCTCAATCCATACATCCCAACAACAGATCGACAAGAAGGAGTCCATCAATTGATCCGGTGGTTTATGCTGCCAATATTCAAAGAAAGACAAGAGTATGGATATGTAAACGAGGATGAAAGAGCTTGTAGTAGCCCAAATTCTGAAGGAAAAGTCACATTCGAAGAAAAGGCGGTCAATTGTTTCATCACTTGCATTGCATAGGGTACATCTG
This sequence comes from Allium sativum, assembly GCA_030737875.1. NCBI lineage: Eukaryota > Viridiplantae > Streptophyta > Magnoliopsida > Asparagales > Amaryllidaceae > Allium > Allium sativum. The sequence continues at coordinate 115,710,260 of CM060909.1, forward strand.
GGATCATCAATGATGTGTAGCTTACAGAGTCTGCTCCTGGTATTAATCCTATTGTGCACCAGGCACCATTGGAGGAAGATCATACGAGGTGATAGCCGACACTTCCAGAGACGAGGGAAGGTGAAAGAACGTCCTGGGTGGGAAAGAAACTTGTAGCAAGAAGAAACAGAGAAGCCTTTGCTACGGTTTAAAGCCCACAAGTATTCATCCGGCCCATCGGAGAGGTTAATTGATGTGGCTGCATTAAGGAGGTGTTGAATATCGGATAGAGTATTAAAGTAGAAGAGATCCAGTGGGTAAAGGCTTAATGGGCCGGAGCCCAAAACATTCAAGACAGTGGAGAAAGGCCTGTGGACTAAGGAAAAAAGATTTGGGTAAAGCTTTGAAAGGGGCAGGCGAGTACACCAGGTGTCGTGCCAAAAGGGACAACATTCTCCATTACCCAAATTAATTTCGAAGAGGGATTTGATTCTAGGGATTATGTTAATAACTCCAGACCAAAAGGAGATGGTCTGGAAAGCGGTGAGCAGTGAAGGATAAGATTGGGGTATGAGGCATGGTATCTAGATAAGATCCATTCTTTCCAGACGAAAGAACCAGGAGTAAGGAGGCGCCATAACCATTTGGCTAGCAGTGTTTGATTAAAGAGAGCAAGGTTGGGGATACCCAATCCTCCGTGTGCATGGGGCATGCAAACAATTTTCCAACTGATTAAACGTTTAATTTTTCCTCTATTCCAGAGAAAGGTGCTTCGAATGGAATCAATTTTCTTTATGACCCAAGATGGGAGCTTGTGGATTGACATCCAGTAGGAGGGTATTGTGGAGAGGACGGATCGAACTAAGGTGAGACGACCGGCTGATGATAGGGAGTTGGCTTTCCAGGATGCCAGTCTGTTTTCAATTTTGGATAAGAGAGGGAACCAGTCAGATCTCACGAGCTTGGTGGGGCGAAGTGGGACATCACGGTAAGTTATCGGGAAAGTTTCAAGTTTGCAATTGAGGCAGTTGGAGATAGAGTGGCCAAGTTCGTTGGAGTTCCCAAGCATGATGACTGCTCTTTTGCCATAGTTTATTGACAGGCCGGAGATGAGTTCAAAGGTGTATAGAAGGACTTTGAGGCAGTGAATGTGGGAGGGGGAAGGTGAGAAAAAGAGAATGGTGTCATCTGCGAATTGGAGGTTAGAGTTGGTTGAGCTATTGTTTGGGAGGTTTATGCCAGAAAGTAGATTTTTGGAGATGGCTAGTTTGACCATACGATTAAAGGCATCGGCTACGAGGACAAAAATGAGGAGGAATGGGGGGGAGTCTCCTTGTCTGATACCACGGTTGGATTTTATGAGGCCTCCAGTTTCACCATTAACACAGATAGTAGATAAGCTTGTGTTTAGAATCTGTTTTATCCAGTTGCACCATTTAGGTGGGAAGCCTCGATGGGACATTAGGTCAAGAATAAAGTTCCAGTTTACTGAATCAGAGGCTTTGGAGAAGTCAAGCTTAAGCAGTACTCCAGGAGTGGAAGTAAAGTGACAGAAAGAAATGGCTTCTTGAGTGGCTGCTACACAATCCATATTGTTTCGTCCAAGGATGAAGGACGATTGTTCAGGACCAACAAGGGAATCTATAAAGGTCTGGAGTTTATTAGCTAGAACTTTGGTAATAATCTTAAAGGTAGTGTTAAGGAGGCTAATGGGGCGGAAGGAGGATAATGAGGAGGCACCAACAGTTTTGGGGATGAGGGAAATGTTGGAATAGTTAAGTTTGGCAATGGAGGAGGGGTTTGACTGGAATTCAGAACACATGGAAAAAATATCATGTTTGACAGTGGGCCAGAAGTGTTTGAAGAAAGCTGGGCCAAAGCCATCGGGCCCAGGAGCTTTGTCATCCGACATTGAATTAACCGCGGCCTTAATTTCATCTTCGGTGAAGGGAAAGTCAAGGTTAATTGGGGAGGGGGAAGGGTATAATATGTTCCAGTGAATGGTTTGGAGAGGAGGGGAGGGTTTGCCAAGGATATAGTGGAAGAAGTTTGTGAAAAGGAGGCAGATGTCAAAGGAGTTAGTGTAAGTTGAATCAGCGTGGTGAATTTCAGAAATGAAGGAGGATCTGCGTCGGCCATTTGCTATGCGATGAAAATAGGCAGTGTTTTTGTCAACTCCGTCAATCCATTTGGCTTTGGATCGTTGTTTCCATCCCATTTCTTCTTGTTTAATCAATCTTTCTAATTCAACTTTGAGTTCCTTGAGCTTTGTTGTTTCTGTTGCATTGAGAGGGTGTGGTTCTTGTGCAATGTTCAAGGCAAGAATTTCATCTTGGATGGAGTTAATTCTGACTTTAGTGGATCCCCATATTGTCTTAGCCCAAGGACGAATGATTTTGCGGGGGGAGCGCAGTTTGGTGATGATGGTGGAGACAGGAGATTGAGCAGGGGTAGGTTGGGACCAAATTTGGTTGACAAAAGGTACAAAATAAGGTTCGAGGAGCCATAGTTTTTAAAACTTGAAGGGACATTTAGTGGGAGCAGTGGTGCCAGAGTCAAGTAGCAACGGACAATGGTCTGAAAGAGTTGTGGCAAGACCATTGACCAGAGAGAGGGGATGTGAGTCTTCCCATGGAAGGTTAAAAAGGAAGCGGTCAAGTTTGGCTAACGATGGGTCTTCTCGGCGGTTGGACCAGGTAAAGATTCTGTTGCTAATGGGTGATTCAATGAGTGAGCAAGAGTGGATGAAGGAGTTAAAGGTCTCATAATCATGAGAGAAGTTGCTAGAATTTCTTTCAAGGTTGGTTCTGGTTGTGTTGAAATCACCACCGATTAACCAAGGACCACTAATATGGGTAGATAAGTTTTCACATAAGGTCCAGATCTGTTCTCTATCAACTGGGTCTGTTGGGCAGTAGACATTGGTGAAGTGGTAAGTGTTATTTGTCTGAGTGTGTTGGAGAGTCACGTGGAGAACAGATGTGTGTGTGTGACTAAGTGTCTTAGGGACCATGTGTTTTCATTCCATGCAGTTATTAGACCACCACGAGTTTCAATGGCATCTACGTAGGCCCACCTAGATAAAAATGGACCGTAAATGTTTCTAAAAGTGGAGTTGGACGGGCTAGAGAGTTTGGATTCTTGCAGGAGTAAAATATCAATATGATGGGGGAACAGAATCAGGTTGACAGCGTATTGTTTTGTATGGTCCCCAACTCCTTTGACATTTCAGGATACTATTTTCATTGGGAAAGGTTAATTCTCTATGTTTCTAAAGTTTGCATGGCACAATATTGCTCATCAAGTAAACTCACGCCCATGCAGTTAGCTAATTTTTTATATAACAATTTATTAGCTGAAGAAAAAACGATAGTTTCATAAAAACTACCAAAGCCTCCAGGATGAGATCTGACACGGTTGATCCTTGCACTTCGGCGAACGTCAGTTGGAGTGAGTTGTGGAGTGTTGGAATCCAGCTGCTCAGGTGTTGGTACTAGTCAACAAGTTATTATCATTCATCTATTTATGGCTGTTAATGGACTAGACCTCTCATATTAAGTCTACCACTTATGGATGCTTGATATGTCGGGCGGTTCCGTGCAGACTTCCACCACAAGTCGGACTTAACCTCGCGTCTTAGCACCAACACTACACCAAAACAGGTGATTCCCAACGAGTATAACCGTCGCAAACAATTTACGCAATGCTTATTAGTGTTGCTGTGAGGGGGTGGCAATTTAGTACCAACTCTTATAAGCGTTGGTAGATTTTCTTTAGCAACGCTTATAAGCGTTGGCAGATTTTCTTTAGCAATGCTTATAAGCGTTGGTAATTTTCTTTACCAACGCTTATAAGCGTTGTAAGATTTTTGTTTGCAACGCTTATACATGTTGCAACATATTTGTTTGCAACGCCTGTACATGTTACAAAATTTTAATTCACAACAAATATAAATTTTAATAACAGAAATATGTATTCGCAACTCACATATTCTAACATTAATAGTCAATTAATAACCAACATGATGATAATATAGACGATATTTAATATAAATCAAAAACTAATATTAAACTCAATGCATACTAATAGATAACATTCATAATCACATAACGACATAGAATATCAGTTAACAATAAACAAGCACAATACATAATTAAGATGTCATATTTAATACATAACTAGTTTGCTAAATTCAACACATAAATGAGATTCTACAAATGCCGAATATGAAACCCTGGCCTTATAACGAAGCCTCCATCTGAAAATTCACATAACTTGTACATTCCATTTTGAGAACCATCATAAATTGGTGCATCCGGTTCAAGAACTTCAACAACCCAAATTACTTTCTCTATATTCGGTACCACTTTCCTAAAATGACAAATTGTTTGTGTTCCAACATAACCTTTTGCTACCTCCTTCTCAAGATCATGTGACAATAGCATTACGTATTTCTTTTCCATTGTAGATGAATGAAGATCATTAAGTGACACGTTTGGAGTAACGGTTATATTATTATTTATAGGAGGATCCCCTAAATTAGAAGCACCTTCTGTATGAGGAGTGGAAGGACTTGCAACAAGTTTTTCTTGCTAATTAGGTATAAATTTCATAAAAATTGAAGTAATTGAATTGATGACATTATTAACTTGAGTAGCTATTTCGCGAAGTGTCTTTTCGTGAAGTGTCTTTTCGCGAAGTGTCTTTTCGTTGAGATATGACCGTTGAGAAATATGAGCGTTGGTGAAAGAAAGTGTCTTTTCGCAAAGTGTCTTTTCGTAAAGTGTCTTTTCACGGAAAAGCATGCTTCTAATAGTCACATCCTTTCACTTAACAATTGCACATGTTCGTTTAATGGAAAAAGTATATTTCATTCAATACTTACGAATTCCAACATTTAGTACGTTTATATGTGCCTAAACTTGCTTAACTAAGTAGCAGGTATTCCATCCAACAACCCTTTTCACACTCAAATGTGCCCTCAAAATAATTTGTTAGGTGAGAAATAATTATAAAAGTAATAGATATTAGCTGAATGTTTCTTCCGCATCACCTAATTCGTATAAAAACAAACATTAAGTTACCTGCACATTAAATGACTTGGTCTTTTCAGTAGTCCCTTCGATCATATAAATAGATGCATTCCATAATTTCTGATATATCTTTTAATATTTATATTAACTTCATACAAACTATGATCTGTTTTTAATACATATTTGCTTTACCTAATATTTATGGGCAACTGCATCGATCGATCAAACTGCTATGATGAATACTGGAAATCAGAGGAAGAAGATATCTCTAGTTATCAAAAGAGGGTAAGCATGAAAGAGATCCATCATGACTACGTGAAGATAAAGATAAGCAAAAGGAGATTTAATGAAGTTATGAGAAATATAGAAGGTAAGAAGATAGAGAAGGGATTAGTAGAAATTATGGAAAAGGGTCATGTTCGTTGCATGCATGAAACAATTTGTACCACCTGGAAACCTGCTCTTAGGCGTATACCAGAATCAGAATAGCTAACTGTTTCTTTGTGTACATATATACTGATTTTAGTATTCATTATTCTTAGTTAGATATTCATATCTCATCTTGAACGAGGTTTCATGGTTCTAGTTTAGATTGTTTTAACGTAATTGGAATAGTTTTTATTATTCGCTGATGGTGTCTGATGAACCGACCGCATAGCTTATGCCAGAAACAGTTTTTCTGTGCCTGATCATAAGCATTTTGCCAAATCATTTAAAATCTATTCAATGCATATTTTAATATATAGAAACAGATTACTTCATATTTTAAGATGTTACGCAGGTAATATCTACGTTCCTTCAAAGATGATATGGCAATGATGATTCCATGACTAAGTCACGTTAAAATAATGAGTTGTGCTGGTCACATTGAAAGAGTGAATCGTGCATACCTTTAATACAATTATGCTAGTATTACCGCATATCAATAGAAAAACCGACTTTGTAATGTTATACGACTAAAAAAAAAAATATTGTAGTTTCTTTTAATTATTTGAAACTACATGCGAATAAAAATATACGAATATACCTATAAAATGAAGTCTCAGGTGTTGATATCAGTAACGCTAAGGATCTGGAGGATGGCGAAATACTTGACACGGCGCAAGGAATTGACGAAAATGGGAATGCCACCACACAGATTAACAATGTTGGCAGGTACATAGCCAATGAGTATGTAAGCAATGATGGTAGCAATGAGCTAAGGATTGATGTCCAAACCAAACCGCGAGCATCTGCTGTTGAATTGCCTGACAGTGCCAATTCTAACTCCACTAGTGCCCTCATAAGCGAAGGTAAAGTCGATGCAATGCAGACTATTATAGATGATGTTACTGAGTTTGAAGAGACTATGAATGCTGGAGGATATGATGTCAACCTTCCTTTAACCGCCAATGAACTGCACTTAACCAATGAATTTGGCTTTAAAACTGGATTTTTACAGAATGCAAGTTCTCCAAATAAGCATCAAATTAGCTACACTGAATTGATAAATGAGCAGCTTCGTGCAGCTGAGAGCAATGTCAGTCAGTCCACGGATAATGCTGGTTTCCTCGACAACTTTTTATTGAATAACTTTAACCTGTCTTCTGAACCTAGCAACTCCAAAAGAAGTCAGCCCAAGGAAAAAGTGAAAACACAGAGGCCAAATGTAGAGACAGCAGTTCTTCAAACCATTGAGAAATTGGGTGTTGAAATTGAAAGTGGGAATTTTGACCCCTTTATATGTAGTGAAAAGAAGAAACCGATGGACATTATGTCAAAGAATCACGCTGCAATGCAATCCAAGAAAGCCGCTCTTGAATCTGGTAAGAAGCAAACTTCGAACCCATATGCTAACATACCACCTCCTCCGGGCTACAAAGCTAGACCTCCGGATTTAATTGTAGCAAATGCACCTATTTCGTCTGTGTTTTCAGCTGGTTGCAGCGCGGGTAAATCTCCTATTACCCGTAGTAAGACCAGAGCTATAGGTAACACGCCCTTTGACAATGGATAACTTGTTTGTGGGTGTGTCGAGTGCTATCAGTTTGGCACTATGAAATGTTCAGAGTAATTCCTCAATGTAGTTGCTTGTAACATATTTGCAGCATGTAACGTAGTAATGTATGATGGGGTTTCCACTTTGGGGAACATGTATTGGGTAGTTGATATACGTTTGGTATATCGCCTGTATGCGTTGTATTCTCTTTTCTTTTTTTAATAAAGTGTTACGGATCACTTTAAAAACCGGTTAGCCTTGCAAAAAAAAAAAAAAAAAAATATCATTTCAAGTAGTAGTGATTTTTTTTTTATAAACCACTAAATAATGGTATTGAAGCAATAAAAAATGGTACTAATAGAATTCGCCGTTACAGGATCTCGAAGATATGAAGGTTTAAATCTGTAATACATGAAATCTCAACGTTATTTACCTGAACCAAACCTATAAATTTCGCGAAATCCATTAAATCTATAAATCAATAAAATATGTTTTACTTGAACATATTATTATGATATACAGACTTCAGACTGGATATTTACCACCATATCGAAATATAAGGTATCATATTCCGCATTTCCATGAAACCGTGAATCAACCAAAATCGGTCAATGAAGTGTTTAATTTCTACAATTCGAGTTTACAGATGACCGTAGAAAGAACTTTTGGCATTTGAAAAAAAAATTATCATTCTGAGCAGTATGCCTACTTATCGATTTCAAACTCAAGTCAAAGTTGTTGTATCTACAATGACCTTACACAACTTCATACGCAAATTTAACACTGGTAGCCCAGATTTTATGGCTTTTGATGATGATCCTAAACTAATCCCCGATCAGTACTTAGAGTAACATTATGCTATGAGAAATACGACGAATAGAGGCACTGAACATGTACAACGAAATGAATACCAAGAAATGTCATCACTTCGAGATACCATTAGAGATGAGTTGGTTTTTGCTGGGCTGCGCTAATTTGTCTTTGTATCTGTAAATGTATTTGTATTTGTACCTGTGTACCTGTATTTATATTTGTATATGTAAGAAGGTTTTAGCATGTCAAATCCTATCTATTTATATCTTATTTTAAAAATACCCGCTCAGATACCATGCTTAAATACCCCGTTCACAGCAAAAAACACATTTCTCGTTCGCTACAGTACCACACTCAAATTCCCCGCTTAAATACCCCGTTACAGTTCGTCAAGAACGTGTTGAAGTTCCTAAAACTTAATGAATGAAATATACTATAGTCCCACATTGGCAAGAATAAAGATAAGATTTGTGTACATATACTAAGTTCTTATTCCCTATATTAGCTCTTAGGGTCAGGTAATTTTGTACGAGGGGGAGGACCTATATCTAATAAACACGCGCGCGTGCGGCACCCGCCCGTCCGACCGAACCGAACCGGGCCGAGTCGGGCTCAGGCTCGGGCTTCGGGCCTTGGGTTTGAAATTGAGCCCAGTAAGAAATCCTATTTTTGTTTCAAAAAACAATGCAATTTTTGACGGGTTTTTTGGACCAATGGCGGATACGGGTGCGACCCGTTGGGAACAAGCGGGTACGACCCATTACGGTTCAAATGAACGGACGCGTTCATTTGAATTCAGACGGTAACGGATATTGGTTGCGTTTTTTCCGAACGGGTGCGACCCGTTAACGCATCCATTTGAGAACTATATATATATGGTGATTCTGATCAAATTATAACAGAATAATTAATACTTTTCTTCTTTCTAATCCGCCTTCCTTATCCGCCATTATTGATCATCACAATCAGTGCATACTCACCACAGTCTCGAGCAGTTTTTTCGTCTGTTGTATCCTAGGAGGCTTCGACTGAAAGTCTTAAGGAAACTGACACGTTTTAGGCCTCAGGCGATCTCGGTATTGCTTATTGATTCTTATTTCAATTCAGTGCTATATACTGTACAGTATTCATATACTGTTTCGTAAGAAATTGAGATAAACTTGTGCTAGAAGTTTGTGTCGTTGGCTAACTTATTCTAATTAAGAATAGTCATACGTTGTTGCAATCTGTTTTGAACACAGAAGTAACTACATCTTAAGACTTTCCCTGTTTTTGACAAAACAGAGATGGCAACAAAGCAAATGACGCTCAAAACTGGCAAGTTGAACAAACCAGACTTGTTCAAAGGAGAAGGTGATGATTTTCTGACATGGCAGAATCAGATGCTGTCCTATCTCACCACCGTAGAAGTATCTTAAAGAAGATGAACCGGTGCCGCCTACACCGGGAAACTCCAAGGATGCAAATAAACGTGATGGTTCGTCTATTGATGCGTGGAGGCATTCAGACTTTCTATGCAGAAACTACATTCTAAACTGCCTAGACAAGGTCCTGTACAAAGTGTACCAGCCCATAAAGACTGCAAAAGCTCTTTGGAATGCACTGGCTACAAAGTACAAGACGCATAATGTGAGTTTGAAAAAGTTCATCGTCGACAAGTTCATGGACTACAAAATGGTGGACTCAAAGTCGGTGACTTCTCAAGTGCAAGAGTTGCAAATTATTATCCATGAGATGGAAGCAGAAGGCCACAAAGTTGGTGAATCATTCCTGGTTGAAGCAATCACCGTAAAATTGCCACCATCTTGGAGGGACTACCGCAACTACTTGAAACACAAAAAGAAGGAGATATCCCTACAAGTCCTCATTGTCATATTAAAGATAGAGGCAGATAATCGTGGAGTCACTCAACCTAAAAGTGAAGAGGCGCTTGTTGCTGAAGGGTCAAAGAAGAAAGGGCACTTCAAAAAAAACAAGAAAAGAAAGGCGCCAGAAAATAAGCAGAATAACCAAAAGAAGTCCAAGAAATTCAATGGTGAATGTTGGGTTTGTGGCAAGATTGACCATCAAGCAAAAGACTACAGACGCAAGAAACAGGAAAATTCGGAAGCTAATGTGGTGGATAACATGGACGTCGATGAATCAAACTTTTCAGGAGTTGCATCCGAATGCAACTTGATTCAGAATTCTGCACAATGGTGGTTGGATACGGGTGCTACTAGGCATATATGCTCTGATAAGTCCGTTTTTTCAACCTACACCAAATCGGATCAAGATGAGAAACTCTATATGGGAAATTCATCGGTTTCCATGGTTGAAGGAAAAGGAACAGTCACCCTCAAGTTTACTTCTGGGAAGACTATTAAACTGAATGACGTCCTACATGTTCCAGATATCCGCAAGAATTTGATTTCTGGATCCGTGCTTTCGAAGAAGGGATTCAAGATGGTCTTCGTGTCAGACAAGATGGTTCTGTCCAAGGCAGGAATCTATATAGGAAGGGGTTACTTATGTGATGGCCTATTTAAGGCAAATGTAGCCGTAATCGGCAATAATATATATTTTGATAATGCTATGAATAAAAAGGAAGTTTCTTATATCGTTGAGCATGAAACTTTATTATGGCATGATAGATTAGGACATATTAATTTCCGAAAAATGAAAAAACTTGCAAATTTAGAATTAATTCCTAAATTTCAAGTAGATAAAAACTACAAATGCGAGACATACGTAGAAGCAAAAATGGTAAAGAAACCATTTCATACAATTGACAGAAGTACTGAACCATTGGTAATGATTCATACTAACTTATGTGATTTCAAAAACTTACCTACGAGAGGTGGGAAAAAGTATTTTATCACATGTATTGATGATTATACACGATATTGCTACGTATATCTTTTAAGTAGTAAAGATGAAGCAATCACATCGTTTATAAAATATAAAGCTGAAGTAGAAAATCAGCTGAATAAAAAGATCAAAATATTGAGATCTGATCGAGGTGGAGAATATGAATCGCCGTTTGAACAATTCTGTGCAGAAAATGGAATAATTCATCAAACGACAGCAACATATTCGCCACAACAAAATGGCATAGCCGAGAGGAAGAACAAAACGATAAAAGATATGATTAATGCAATGCTTTTAACGTCTAGTCTACCAATGAACTTGTGGGGGGAAGCTTTGAATATGTCTAATCACATATTAAATAAAGTTCCTCACAGTAAAACGGGAAAAATTCCATATGAGTTATGGAAAGGACACCTACCAAGCTTCAAATACCTCAAAGTGTGGGGGTGCTTGGCAAAAGTTCCTATCCTGCCTCCCAAGAAGGTCAAACTTGGACCAAAAACAGTAGATTGTTACTACTTAGGGCCATCCCAAAATAGTAGTGCATATAGATTTTTGGTATTCAAGTCTAATATAGATGATATTCATGTAAATACAATCATGGAATCAAGAGATGCTTCATTCTTTGAAGATGTGTTTCCACACAAGAGGAATGAACGAAATAATGACCCCAAAAGGACACAAGAAGAATCAAGTAGCCCACATGAAGATGAAACTCATCGTGAAGTTGATGAAGTTGAACCAAGAAGAAGCGTAAGGGCCAGAACTTCAAAGTCATTTGGCTCTGAGTTCCTCACTTACGTACTTGAACATGAACCTCAAACATATAAAGAGGCCATGTCATCTTCTGAATCTTCGTGTTGGAAAGAAGCAATCCAAAGTGAGATTGATTCAATTCTAAGTAATAAAACTTGGGAAATTGTTGATATTCCACCTGGAACCAATTGGCTGCAAATGGATTTTCAAGAAGAAAATGAAAGCAGATGGTTCTATCGACAAATATAAAGCCAGATTAGTAGCCAAAGGATATCGTCAAAAAGAAGGATTAGACTTCTTTGATACATATTCACCTGTTACACGAATAACCTCAATTAGAATGTTAATAGCAATTGCATCCATCTATAATCTAGAGATTCATCAGATGGATGTAAAGACTGCATTCTTGAATGGAGATCTCAATGAGGAAATCTACATGGAGCAACCCGAAGGTTTTATATCCAAGGGAAATGAAAATAAAGTCTGTAAATTGGTAAAATCATTATACGGACGCAAACAAGCTCCAAAACAATGGCATGAAAAATTTGATAGTGTCATGATGAAAAATGGTTTTCGTATAAAAGAATGTGATAAATGTGTTTATTATAAACACATTGGACAGTCATATGTCATGATTTGCTTATATGTGGACGATATGTTAATATTTGGTCCTAACGTAAAAGTTATAGAGACCATAAAGAAAATGCTAATCAACAATTTCGATATGAAAGATTTAGGAGTTGCAGATGTTATTTTGGGAATCAAAATAATAAGAACCCCTAATGGAACTGAATTATCTCAGTCACATTATGTAGACAAAGTGATTGAAAGATTTCAAAATTTTGGGATTAAAGGAGTAAAAACACCTTTTAATCCGTCAGAATTACTGCATAAAAACACTAATGAGAGTGTAATGCAACTAGAATACTCTCGTGTAATAGGATGTCTAATGTATCTTATGAACTGCACGAGACCAGATATAGCTTATGTAGTAAGTCGACTAAGCAGGTATACAAGTAATCCTGGAAAGGAACACTGGAAAGCACTAATGAGAGTGCTTGGATACTTAAAGAATACCACAAATTATTCTTTGCATTACGAAAAATATCCAGCCGTATTAGAAAGATATAGTGATGCAAACTGGATTCCCGATTCAGAGGAATCAAAATCCACAAGTGGTTATGTTTTTACTCTAGTAGGAGCAGCAGTGTCATGGAAATCCACTAATAAAACATGCATAGCTCGATCAATTATGGAATCTGAGTTTATTGCTTTAGATAAAGCAGGCGAAGAAGCAGAATGACTTCGTCACTTCTTAGAAGATATTCCACTTTGGCCTAAACCTGTAACAGCCATATGAATTCACTGCAACAATCAAACAGCGCTAAGTAGAGCAAAAAACTGTGTGTATAATGGCAAATCTCGACACATTCGTCGACGCCATAACACAGTTAGGCAGTTACTCTCAAATGGAACTATCTCCATTGATTATGTAAGAACCAATGATAACCTAGCGGATCCATTTACAAAAGGGTTATCAAGAGAGAAAATTGACTGCGCATCGAGGGGAATGGGTCTAAAAGCCTAAAACCAACAAGAGTTATATTATATGGAAACCTATCCTAGTGAATGGAGATCCCACGGACTAGGATCAATAGGCAAACCATTTCTGAATAACTCAAGATGTAATGCATTTGTACGGACATAGTCCTACTCCATTCCTATGGTGCATAGTATAAAATGCATGCCTATAGAAGTTTCACAGGTTAAAGCTATGCTTTTTAATGATGACCATATCTTGTAAAATAACAAGTGGGATATATGTAGGATACTCCTAATGGTAAGGATCACCTATGTTAGTGTGAGATGGGTCGGCTCTATGAGAATATTAAAGGCTTAAGTTCTCTATATACACTCGTAGAACCAGAAATTGTTCAGGACCAAAATGAACAAAACCAAGAGAATGGGTGATAAGGGAAATAATGTTTTGTTAAACTTATTGTCTGGTTATACAATAACGGCTCGGTTCAACATGAAATAATTCATCGATTAACCAAGTATATCCGATGAGTTTTAACTAGGGAAAGTTCAAAGTGAAATATCTACTTATCCTCAATAAAACATTAGTCCATATGTAGTCTGTGATATTCCACTTTGTGTGGGGAAAAGTATATTACCATTCATGTGGGGGATTGTTGAAGTTCCTAAAACTTAATGAATGAAATATACTATAGTCCCACATTGGCAAGAATAAAGATAAGATTTGTGTACATATACTAAGTTCTCATTCCCTATATTGGCCCTTAGGGTCAGGTAATTTTGTGCGAGGGGAAGGACCAATATCTAATGAACATACGCGCGCGCGCCGCCTGCCCGTCCGACCGAACCGAACCGGGCCGGGTAGGGTCGGGTCGGGCTCAGGCTCGGGCTTCGGGCCTTGGGTTTGAAATAGAGCCCAGTAAGAAATCTTATTTTTGCTTCGAAAAACAATGCAATTTTTGATGGGTTTTTTGGACCGATGGCGGATACGGGTGCGACCCGTTGGGAACAAGCTGGTACGACCCGTTACGGTTTAAATGAACGGACGCGTTCATTTGAATTCAGATGGCAACGGATATTGGTTGCGTTTTTCCGAAAGGGTGCGACCCGTTAACGCATCCATTTGAAAACTACATATATATATATGGTGATTCTGATCAATTTATAACCGAATAATTAATAGTTTTCTTCTTCCTAATTCGTCTTCCTAATCCGCCGTTACTGATCATCACAGTCAGTGCATACTCACCACAATCTCAAGAAGTTTTTTCGTCTGTTGTATCCTAGGAGGCTTCGATTGAAAGTCTTAAGGAAACTGACACGTTTCAGGCCTCAGACGATCTCGGTATTGCTTACTGATTCTTATTTCAATTCAGTGCTATATCCTGTACAGTATTCATATACTGTTTCATAAGAAATTGAGACAAACTTATGCTAAAAGTTTGTGTCGTTGGCTAACTTATTCTAATTAAGAATAGTCATACGTTGTTGCAATCTGTTTTGAACACAGAAGTAACTACAGAACGCACCCTTAGTCATAGGTGCTGACAAGATCAGTGAAAATGTCGATGTGAATGGTAAACATAAATTCGCTCGTTCTAACACAAAATAATGATTTTATGGAAAAGGTGGTATTTTTTTTTGTCTTTTCAATGAAAAGATATTAGGATTTTTGGCATTAAAAAGGAAAATGGTATTTATACCGTGATAAGTTAATGACGCAAACTTAATCTGCAGTTGTAGATAAGGACGACTTATACATATCTTGATATTTAGTAGAGCATTAATTGATATTCAAACATGCACATCACTCATATAAACATGCAAAAAAAATTAAATACACTTTAAATGTTACTATCAGCAACAAATGTCAATGCTTTAAACATTTCCCTCGCATGTGTGAACTTACCAACTACTACTTCAGATCCCCATTCACCAATAATTGATATGGCTTTGGCAATAGAAGTCGACCAGAATATGACTTGACTACGCCAATTGTTGATTTCACTAGCACAAGCAAAATAATATCCAGTCTTCAGTGATGTTTTTTATATACAAGTTTGGAAAGTTCAACAAAGTGAACTGTCAAGCTGCTTCATGTCATTAATAACTACTGCATGCGAGGATCAAACGAAAATATACTCATTTATTGCTCAAAAAAAATATACTCATTTATTATTGATAATTGGTTTAATCAACATATGAAAAACCAACAATTTTTGGAATTAGTTTTGTCGACGCCCATGTTGTTTAGTGGAATGCACATAAAGAAAGTAAAAGATGCTTTGATTTTAGTGTTATACGTCTAGTATACCAAAATAGAGAATAATCAATTATAAACTTGTCGCACAAGTTTATAACTCGAATTTCCACTATACTACAAATTAATACTATTTATTTAATAATACCAACAAGAATGTTGTAATCAAGTTACAACAACAACAACGTTATACTATTTTAAGAAATAGCACAATGTACAGAACGGAAATATTATAAAATAATGTATATAAATATAAATAAATTAAAATCTAACCGTATAATGTCGTCTGAGGCTTGTCGTAACAATTTCTTTAAAAATTTTATTTCAAAATTCTCCCAAGATACAACAGACGTTTTCTGCACGAGATTGTAATGAGTATGTCACTCTGTGATTATATATAAGAGTATTAGAGAAGAGAGAAGGAAGTTCGGATTGGAATAAGTGAGGAAAGTGATCCGGTTTCCTCCTTATTTACAGTTTATATGCATCCCTTCGAATGGTCGCACCCGTACCTCTTCGTACGGTCGCATCTCTTCTGAACGGTCGCACTCGTACCTCTTCGTACGATTGCATCTCTTTTGAATGGTCATACTCGTACCTCTTCGTACAGACGCATCTCTTTCTATGAAAGGAAGTGTCTTTTCGCGAAGTGTCTTTTCGCTGAAATGTAACCGTTTGGCGAAATGAAGTGCCTTTTCGCGAAGTGTTTTTTCGTAAAGTGTCTTTTCGCGAAGTGTCTTTTCGCTGAGATATGACCATTGGGAAATATGACCGTTGGTGAAAGGAAGTGTGTTTCGCGAAGTGTCTTTTCACGAAGTGTCTTTTCGCGAAGTGCCTTTTCACGAAGTGTCTTTTCGCGGAAAAACATGCTTCTAATAGTCACATCCTTTCACTTAACAGTCGCACATGTTCGCTTAATGGAAAAAGTATATTTCATTAAATACTTACGAATTTCAACAATCCCCCACATGAATGATAATATTCTTTTCCCCCACACAAAGCGAAATATCACAGAGTACATATGGAATAATGCTTTATCGTGGATAAGTAGATATTTCACTTTGAATTTTTCCTAGTTAAAACTTATCGGATCTACTTGGCTAATCGGTGAATTATTTCATCTTGAACCGTCAGCCGTTATTGTATATCCAGACAATAAGTTTTACGAAGCATCGGTTCCCATCTCATCCAATCTCTTAGTTGTGTTCATTTTGGTCCTGAACACTTACTTGGTTCTGCAAGTGTTACAGAGAATAAAAGCTTTGAATATTCTCATAGAGCCGACCCAGCTCACACTAACATAGGTGATCACAACCATTAAGAGTATCCTACATATACTCCACTTGTTATTTACAAGATATGGCCATCATTAAAAAACATAGTTTTAACCTATCAATTCTTCTGTAGGCATGCATTTATGTTGTGCACCATAGGTATTGAATAGGACTATGTCCAAACAAATGCATTACGTCTTGAGTTAATCATAACTGGTTTGCCTATTGATCCTAGTCCGTGGGATCTCTAGTTGCTAGGATAGGTTTCCGTATAACGTAACTCTTGTTGGTTTAGGCTTTTAAACTCATTCCCCTCGATGCGCAGTTAATTTTCTCTCTTGATAAACCTTTAGTAAACGGATCCGCTAGGTTATCATTTGTTCTCACATAATCTATGGAAATAGTTCCATTTGAGGTTAACTGCTGAACTGTGTTATGGCGTCTACGAATATGCCGTGACTTTCCATTATACACAAAATTATGCTCTCTGCTTAGCGCTGCTTGGTTATCGCAGTGTATGCATATGACCGATACAGGTTTAGGCCAGAATGGGATATCTTCTAAAAAATGACGATGCCATTCTGCTTCTTCGCCTGCTTTACTAGTGCTATGAACTCTGATTCCATAGTGGATCGAGCTATGCATGTCTGTTTAGAAGATTTCCATGACACTGCTGCCCCTGCTAGGGTAAATACATAACCACTTGTTGATTTTGATTCCTCTGAATCAGCAATCCAGTTTGCATCACTATATCCTTCTAATACGGCTGGATATTTTCTACAGTGTAAGGAATAGTTTGTAGTATTTTTCAAATATCATAGCACTCTCATTAGTGCTTTCTAGTGTTCCTTACCTGGATTGCTTGTATACCTGCTTAATCCACTTACTGCATAAGCTATATCTGGTCTTGTGCAATTCATGAGATACACGAGACATTCTATTACACGAGAGTATTCCAGTTGCATCCCATTCTTATTAGTGTTTTTATGCAGTACTTCTGATGGATTAAAAGGTGTCTGTACTTCTTTAATCCCAAAGTTTTTGAATCTTTCAATCACTGTCTACATAGTGTGACTGAGATAATTCAATTCCATTAGGTGTTCTCATTATTTTGATTCCCAAAATAACGTCTGCAACTCCTAAGTCTTTCATATCGAAATTGTTAATTAACATTTTCTTTATGGACTCTATTACTTGGGTATTCATACCAAATATTAACATATCGTCTACATATAGACAAATCATTACATATGATTGTCCAACTTGTTTATAATAAACACACTTATCACATTCATTTATATGAAAACCATTTTCCATCATGACACTATCAAATTTTGTGTGCCATTGTTTTGGAGCTTGTTTTAGTCCATATAATGATTTTACTAATCTATAGACTTTGTTTTCATTTCCTTTTGAAATGATTCCTTATGGTTGCTCCATGTAGATCTCTTCATCGAGATCGCCATTTAAGAATGTTGTCTTTACATCCATTTGGCGAATCTCTAGATTATAAATGGATGCAATTGCTATTAGCATTCTTATTGAGGTTATTCGTGTAACCGGTGAATAAGTATAAAAGAAGTTTACACCTTCTTTTTGACGATATCCTTTGGCTACTAATTTGGCTTTATATTTATCGATAGAGCCATCGGGTTTCATTTTCTGCTTGAAACCCCATTTGCAGCCAATTGGTTTTATCCTAGGTGGAATATCTACAATTTCCCAAGTTTTATTACTTAGAATTGAATCAATCTCACTTTGGATTGCTTCTTTCCAACATGAAAATTCAGAAGATGACATTGCTTCCTTTTATGTTTGTGGTTCGTGTTCTAACATATATGTTAAAAACTCCGGACCAAATGTCTTGGAAGTCCTAGCCCTTATGCTTCTTCTGGGCTCAATTTTCTCAATCTCATGAGAAATTACATCTTCATGTGATTTATTTGATTCTTCTCTTATCCTCTTAGGGACATTATTTCCTTCATTACTTTTGTGTGGAAACACGTCTTCAAAGAATGAGGCATCTCTTGATTCCATAATTGTATTTACATGAATATCAGGTATATCAGACTTGAATATCAAAAATCTGTAGGCACTACTATTTTGGGATGGCCCTAGATAGTAATGTCTACAGTTTTTGGTCCAAGTTTGACTTTCTTAGGAGGCGGAACTGGAACCTTTGCCAAGAACCCCCACACTTTGAGGTATTTAAAGCTTGCTTTATGTCCTTTCCATATCGTATATGGAATTGTTCCTATTTTATTGTGAGGAACTTTATTTAAAATTTGATTAGCCATATTTAAGGCTTCCCCTCACAAGCTCTTCGGTAAACAAGAAGTTAAAAGCATTGCGTTTATCATATCTTTTAACATTCTGTTTTTTCTCTCGGCTATACCATTTTGTTGTGGTGAATATGGTGCTGTTGTTTGATGTATTATTCCATTTTCTGCACAGAATTGTTCAAACGGTGATTCATATTCTCTACCTCGATCAGATCTCAATATCTTGATCTTTTTATTTAACTGATTTTCTACCTCAGTTTTATATTTATAAACGATGTAATTGCTTCATCCTTACTATTTAAAAGATATACATAGCAATATCATGTACATTCATGATAAATGTGATAAAATACTTTTTCCCACCTCATGTAGGTATTGATTTGAAATCACATAAATCAGTATGTACCAAACCTAGTGGTTCGGTGCTTCTATGAAATGGTCTTTTTACCATTTTTGCTTCTACACATGTCTCACATTTGTAGTTTTTATGTATTTGGAAATTTGGTATTAATCCCAAGTTTGATAACTTTTCCATTTTTCGGAAATTTATGTGTCCTAATCTATCATGCCATAATAAAATTTCATGCTCAAGCAAATAAGAAACTTCAATTTTATTAATAGCACAATCAGAATACATAGGTTTATTGCCGATAACGGCTACATTCGCCTTAAATAGGCCATCACATAAATACCCTCTTCATATATACATTCCAGTTTTGGACAGAACCATCTTGTCTGACTCGAAAACCATTTTGAATCCTTTCTTTGATAAAACTGCACCAGAGATGAGATTCTTACGGATGTCTGGAATGTGGAGCACATCATTTAATTTGACAGTTTTTCCAAAAGTAAACTTGAGGATTACTATGCTACTGCCTTCGACCATGGAAACTGCAGAATTACCCATATAGAGTTTTTCTTGGTGCTCGAATTTTGTATATGTAGAGAACATGGATTTATCAGAACAAATATGACAAGTAGCGCCTGTTTCTACCCACCATTGATTAGGATTCTGAACCAAGTTGCATTCCGATACAACTGCTGAGAAGTTGGGCTCGTCCACTTCCATGTTATCCACTATATTTGCCTCTTTATCGCCTTCCTTTTTGTGTCGGCAATCTCTAACGGCGTGTCCCGCTTTTCCACAAACCCAACAGTCGCCATTGAACTTCTTGGCTCGCTTGTTATCGTTTGGTTTGTTATCTGCAACTTTCCTTTTCTTTTGGAAATTCTTCTTTTTGTTTTTAGTCTTGGCCCCTTCAGTAACAAGTGCCTCCTCGCTTTGTTTCGTAATTCTACGGTTATCTGCTTCAATTTTTAGTCGGACTATAAGATCCTATAGAGAGATTTCCTTCTTTTTATGTTTCAAATAGTTGCGGTAATCTCTTCATGACGGCGGCAGTTTTCCCGTAATGGCTTCAACCAAAAACGATTCTCCAACCTTGTGACCTTCCGCTTCGAGTTCATGAATGATAATTTGCAGTTCATGTAATTGAGAAGTCACTGGTTTGGAATCGACCATCTTGTAGTCCATGAATTTGTCTACAATGAATTTCTTAAGACTGATATTCTGCATCTTATACTTTGTGGAAAGTGCATTCCAGAGAGCTTTTGTTGTCTTTAGAGGTTGATATACTTTGTATAGCACCTTATCGAGACAGTTCAAAATATAGTTTCTGCATAAAAAATCAGAATGCTTCCACAAATTAACCTCTGACACTTTGTCGGTCGGTTCCTCCTCCTCGAGATATTTTTACAGACCAAGTGTGGTGAGATAGAATAACATCTGATTCTGCCATGTTAAAAAATCGTCACCATCTCCCTTGAATGGATCAGGTCTATTGTGAGTAGTAGTTTTTGAAAGTTCTACTGTTGCCATCTCTGTTTTAGTAAGAAAACAATAAAATTCTTAAGATGTTATACGTCTAGTATACCAAAACAGAGAATAATCAATTATAAACTTGTCTCACAAGTTTATAACTCGAATTTCCACTATACTAGAAATTTATACTATTTAATAATAGCGATAAGAATGTTGTAATCAAGTTACAACAACAACAACGTTATACTATTTTAAGAAATAACACAACATACAGAACGGAAAGATTATAAAATAATGTATAAAAATATACAAATAAATTAAAATCTAACCGTATAATGTCGTCTGAGGCTTGTTGTAAAAATTTCCTTAAGAATTTTATTTCAAAATTCTAGCAAGATACAAAAGACGTTTTCTGCACGAGATTGTAATGAGTATGTCACTCTGTGATTATATATAAGAGTATTAGAGAAGAGAGAAGGAAGTTCAGATTGGAATAAGTGAGGAAAGTGATCATGTTTCCTCCTTATTTATAGTTTATCCGCATCCCTTCGAATGGTCGCACCCGTACCTCTTCGTACGGTCGCATCTCTTCTGAACGGTCACACCCGTACCTCTTCATACGATTGCATCTCTTTCGAACGGTGATACTCGTACCTCTTCGTACAACGCATCTCTTTCTATGAAAGGAAGTGTCCTTTCGCGAAGTGTCTTTTCATTGAAATGTAACCGTTTGGCGAAATGAAGTGCCTTTTCGCGAAGTGTCTTTTCGTGAAGTGTCTTTTCGTTGAGATATGACCGTTGAGAAATATGAGCGTTGGTGAAAGAAAGTGTCTTTTCGCAAAGTGTCTTTTCGTAAAGTGTCTTTTCACGGAAAATCATGCTTCTAATAGTCACATCCTTTCACTTAACAATTGCACATGTTCGTTTAATGGAAAAAGTATATTTCATTCAATACTTACGAATTCCAACATTTAGTACGTTTATATGTGCCTAAACTTGCTTAACTAAGTAGCAGGTATTCCATCCAACAACCCTTTTCACACTCAAATGTGCCCTCAAAATAATTTGTTAGGTGAGAAATAATTATAAAAGTAATAGATATTAGCTGAATGTTTCTTCCGCATCACCTAATTCGTATAAAAACAAACATTAAGTTACCTGCACATTAAATGACTTGGTCTTTTCAGTAGTCCCTTCGATCATATAAATAGATGCATTCCATAATTTCTGATATATCTTTTAATATTTATATTAACTTCATACAAACTATGATCTGTTTTTAATACATATTTGCTTTACCTAATATTTATGGGCAACTGCATCGATCGATCAAACTGCTATGATGAATACTGGAAATCAGAGGAAGAAGATATCTCTAGTTATCAAAAGAGGGTAAGCATGAAAGAGATCCATCATGACTACGTGAAGATAAAGATAAGCAAAAGGAGATTTAATGAAGTTATGAGAAATATAGAAGGTAAGAAGATAGAGAAGGGATTAGTAGAAATTATGGAAAAGGGTCATGTTCGTTGCATGCATGAAACAATTTGTACCACCTGGAAACCTGCTCTTAGGCGTATACCAGAATCAGAATAGCTAACTGTTTCTTTGTGTACATATATACTGATTTTAGTATTCATTATTCTTAGTTAGATATTCATATCTCATCTTGAACGAGGTTTCATGGTTCTAGTTTAGATTGTTTTAACGTAATTGGAATAGTTTTTATTATTCGCTGATGGTGTCTGATGAACCGACCGCATAGCTTATGCCAGAAACAGTTTTTCTGTGCCTGATCATAAGCATTTTGCCAAATCATTTAAAATCTATTCAATGCATATTTTAATATATAGAAACAGATTACTTCATATTTTAAGATGTTACGCAGGTAATATCTACGTTCCTTCAAAGATGATATGGCAATGATGATTCCATGACTAAGTCACGTTAAAATAATGAGTTGTGCTGGTCACATTGAAAGAGTGAATCGTGCATACCTTTAATACAATTATGCTAGTATTACCGCATATCAATAGAAAAACCGACTTTGTAATGTTATACGACTAAAAAAAAAAATATTGTAGTTTCTTTTAATTATTTGAAACTACATGCGAATAAAAATATACGAATATACCTATAAAATGAAGTCTCAGGTGTTGATATCAGTAACGCTAAGGATCTGGAGGATGGCGAAATACTTGACACGGCGCAAGGAATTGACGAAAATGGGAATGCCACCACACAGATTAACAATGTTGGCAGGTACATAGCCAATGAGTATGTAAGCAATGATGGTAGCAATGAGCTAAGGATTGATGTCCAAACCAAACCGCGAGCATCTGCTGTTGAATTGCCTGACAGTGCCAATTCTAACTCCACTAGTGCCCTCATAAGCGAAGGTAAAGTCGATGCAATGCAGACTATTATAGATGATGTTACTGAGTTTGAAGAGACTATGAATGCTGGAGGATATGATGTCAACCTTCCTTTAACCGCCAATGAACTGCACTTAACCAATGAATTTGGCTTTAAAACTGGATTTTTACAGAATGCAAGTTCTCCAAATAAGCATCAAATTAGCTACACTGAATTGATAAATGAGCAGCTTCGTGCAGCTGAGAGCAATGTCAGTCAGTCCACGGATAATGCTGGTTTCCTCGACAACTTTTTATTGAATAACTTTAACCTGTCTTCTGAACCTAGCAACTCCAAAAGAAGTCAGCCCAAGGAAAAAGTGAAAACACAGAGGCCAAATGTAGAGACAGCAGTTCTTCAAACCATTGAGAAATTGGGTGTTGAAATTGAAAGTGGGAATTTTGACCCCTTTATATGTAGTGAAAAGAAGAAACTGATGGACATTATGTCAAAGAATCACGCTGCAATGCAATCCAAGAAAGCCGCTCTTGAATCTGGTAAGAAGCAAACTTCGAACCCATATGCTAACATACCACCTCCTCCGGGCTACAAAGCTAGACCTCCGGATTTAATTGTAGCAAATGCACCTATTTCGTCTGTGTTTTCAGCTGGTTGCAGCGCGGGTAAATCTCCTATTACCCGTAGTAAGACCAGAGCTATAGGTAACACGCCCTTTGACAATGGATAACTTGTTTGTGGGTGTGTCGAGTGCTATCAGTTTGGCACTATGAAATGTTCAGAGTAATTCCTCAATGTAGTTGCTTGTAACATATTTGCAGCATGTAACGTAGTAATGTATGATGGGGTTTCCACTTTGGGGAACATGTATTGGGTAGTTGATATACGTTTGGTATATCGCCTGTATGCGTTGTATTCTCTTTTCTTTTTTTAATAAAGTGTTACGGATCACTTTAAAAACCGGTTAGCCTTGCAAAAAAAAAAAAATCATTTCAAGTAGTAGTGATTTTTTTTTTTATAAACCACTAAATAATGGTATTGAAGCAATAAAAAATGGTAACTAATAGAATTCGCCGTTACAGGATCTCGAAGATATGAAGGTTTAAATCTGTAATACATGAAATCTCAACGTTATTTACCTGAACCAAACCTATAAATTTCGCGAAATCCATTAAATCTATAAATCAATAAAATATGTTTTACTTGAACATATTATTATGATATACAGACTTCAGACTGAATATTTACCACCATATCGAAATATAAGGTATCATATTCCGCATTTCCATAAAACCGTGAATCAACCAAAATCGGTCAATGAAGTGTTTAATTTCTACCATTCGAGTTTACAGATGACCGTAGAAAGAACTTTTGGCATTTGAAGAAAAATTATCATTCTGAGCAGTATGCCTACTTATCGATTTCAAACTCAAGTCAAAGTTGTTGTATCTACAATGACCTTACACAACTTCATACGCAAATTTAACACTGGTAGCCCAGATTTTATGGCTTTTGATGATGATCCTAAACTAATCCCCGATCAGTACTTAGAGTAACATTATGCTATGAGAAATACGACGAATAGAGGCACTGAACATGTACAACGAAATGAATACCAAGAAATGTCATCACTTCGAGATACCATTAGAGATGAGTTGGTTTTTGCTGGGCTGCGCTAATTTGTCTTTGTATCTGTAAATGTATTTGTATTTGTACCTGTGTACCTGTATTTATATTTGTATATGTAAGAAGGTTTTAGCATGTCAAATCCTATCTATTTATATCTTATTTTAAAAATACCCGCTCAGATACCATGCTTAAATACCCCGTTCACAGCAAAAAACACATTTCTCGTTCGCTACAGTACCACACTCAAATTCCCCGCTTAAATACCCCGTTACAGTTCGTCAAGAACGTGTTGAAGTTCCTAAAACTTAATGAATGAAATATACTATAGTCCCACATTGGCAAGAATAAAGATAAGATTTGTGTACATATACTAAGTTCTTATTCCCTATATTAGCTCTTAGGGTCAGGTAATTTTGTACGAGGGGGAGGACCTATATTAGCTCTTATGGTCAGGTAATTTTTTTTTTTTTTTTTTTTTTTTTTTTTTTTTTTTTTTTTTGATTTTGATTAGACGAAAATTTCTCAACAAGATTAAAAATGTATATTTCAAATCTATTGATGTTACGAATGGTATATCACTTCGTTTTTTTCAGCTACCAATTGCATTGTTTGATGTCCTTTTTTTAAATCCGACCCGTACCCAAAGTCAAATTAATTGCACAGTTGATGTTGCATGATAATTAGTCACCAATATAGAGATTGTAGTCCATGGATGACTTGACATGATTATTTCAACTGTTTTAGAGTTAAATATGGTATTAATTCTAACTATTTATGGTCCTTACCACCGTCTTTACGAGCACAAGAAAAATAATGTTTTCAATGATATTTACTATCAATCAGAATTGTACAAGTGTGAGGCATTGAAAAATGAAAACGTACTGAAATTGGCAAGCTACTCCATATTTTTATTACTGCATGCAAGGATCAATTATAAGCTGAAATTTTGAATGCACGGGAAGGAAGACGAAATGATGCCTTCATTTCAATCTGTTCATATATGTGCCTAAACTTGTTCAACTACTGGCAAATATTCCGTCCAGCAACCCTTTTCACACTCAAATTTGTTCTCAAAATTATTGGTTAGGTGATGGACATTAGCTGAATATTTCTTCTCCATCACCTAATTCTGAAAAAACAAACAGTATGTTTGCTGCACATTAAATGACTTGGTCTTTTCAGCTATCCCTTCCGATCATCCTATATATAAACGCATTCAATCATTCCTGATGCATGTCTTCTAACAATTCTAATAACTACTTACAGGCTGAAATCAGTTCTAATTAAAAAAAAAAAAAGTTTCAACAGTATAATTTATGGGCAATTGCATCGATCGAGCAAACGACTACGATGAATATTGGAACTCAGAGGGAGAAGAGATCTCAGATTATAAAAGAAGTGAAAGTACGAAAAAGGCGCAGCATGATCTCGTGAAGATAAAGATAAGTAAAAGGAGATTTAACGAAGTTATGAGAAATATGAAAGGTAAGAAGGATGAAAAAGCATTGGCAGAAATCATGGAAAAAGGTCATGTTTGTTGTATGAATGAAACAATTAATCCTTGGAAACCTGCTCTTAGGAGCATACCAGAATCAGAATAGCTTACCATTTGTCTGTAAATATACTGATTTTTGTATTTATTTTTCTTATTTAGATATTCATTATTTATTTTTAAACGAGGTTTTATGGTTTTACTTCTAGATTGCTAAAATGTAATTAGAAACATTTTAATTTTTTATTGTACGCTCATGATATTTGAATGGATCATACAGTGTATGTGAAACAAACACAACATTTAAATAAAAAAAAATCCGGTTAAATACTAACATGACGGAAACCTCCCCGAATCCCCGATGATTCACAATCTAAAGTGCTGGAACATGAAGGGATGTAACAACATCTCCAAGCATATCGAAATTAGAAAGAGCACTGCTAGTACGACCGCTAAGTTTGCGGTGAAAAACTACGGATCCGGAAATGTACGGGTGGAATTGGGTGTAATTTAGCGGATAAAAACAATCCTACGGCTGTCGAAGATGCCGCAGTATTTTGACCTATCAACAATCGGTTGAAGTAGCATTTCTAAATTAGAAATCTCCTCAAAATAAAGCTATCCACTTGATAGCTACTTTATAATACAAACTCTATATCAGTACAATCCATTAGCCCGTCGGTCCATCAAACCCGGCCGGAGTCACGACTATAACCTTCTTGAAGCCCCCTTTGGTCGGATTTTAATCATGTAGAACCCCCAAATCTTCCATGTCACGTGCCTTTCCAAAACCTATCAATTGTGTTTATGTGATCTCCATGTCAACCACATCCCGTCCATTCTTGGTTTCAAATACACAGTAGTTTAAGCTTAACTCTTTTGAAGGAAGAAACACGCTGCTTAGCTCTCTCGCTACCCTCAATCCAATTTAAAGGCCTTTGCTTGTCTCTGGTTATTGAAATTTTATGCTATACTCCACTGACAGACACGGTGCAAACATGCTAACTCTCATAGACCTTCAGTCGCTCAACGACGCAATACATAATGCTGCCCTCTTCAATTAAATGTGTGACGAAATGGCTCCACTATACTTGGAACATTATTTAAAGCCTGCTCTGGTTTCCATACCTCCTCCAAACTTGATCGAGCATCAACCAGCCAACCTTCAGTTCATGGCCAAATTCAAATTGCAAAGGGTTTTGAGGGGGATTTATTTTCGTGCTGGAATGAGTCAAGTTGGACGGCTTGCATTGGATGATGGTATTACTGGAACTAGGATCACATATTTTTAAGCTTGCTTATTATTTTTTGGTGATAAAAACTGGGTGATAGTAGACTAGTAGTTAGAATCCATCTTCCTACCTAGAATACAGTGTAGAATTTCCCGAGACTAAGTCATGGGAACTGTATAATTTTCTTTTCGATAGAGAGCACATCAAGTTCACAGTACTTAATTTTACACACAATCGTTGAAACAATTACCTACAAATCTGAGCTCTCCTCCAAGAAATAACTGCAGCAATGGCTGCCACTGGTTCATTCAAGAACCCACTTTTCGAGGACAATCCATCCTCTAATGAGGGTCCTTCTTCCTCCATAAATCCTCCTAAACTCTCTTCTAAACCTCCTCATCGTTCTCCTGACTTATTAGTGGATGAGGAAGGATTTACTAGAGTCGTTAATCGTAAGAAAGGTCCAAGACCTCGTTTCTTTCCTAAAAATCCTGATCATTCGAGAAAAGCTGCGGGATTCTCAAATGAAGTCCCTTCTAAACCTATGCAAAAGCCTTACCCGTCCTCTAATGGAGCGAGATTTCAGCCAAGAAATCTGACAGGGCCGGTTCAAGAACCAGTTCAGGGATCTAAAGCGCACTCAGTCAAAGAATTAAAAACATCTTCATGGGCGGATCTCGTCAAGAAAAATAATCAAGAAACGAGCATTGATCTGAGTTTTATTGAGCCAATAGAAACAATAGGGGATGAAAGAATAGTTGTTGCTTGTGAGGAAGTGTGCAGCCGCACTGAAAGTAAATGGGATCTCTCAACCGTAGCATACGTTTTCGGAAAGAGACCTACATATCACTATTTCAGGAATTTTGTGGCAAGAACATGGAACCCGAGTGGTTCATTTGAAATCTTTACTAGAAAAAATGGGTTCTTCATTATTAGATTTACCAATGCAGAAGATAGTGAAAAGCTCCTTAACGGAGGACCCTACTTTATTAATGGAAAGTTGATAACATTAAAGAAATGATCCATGAAAGTAGTTCTTGACAGAGACTTACTAAATACAATGCCAATATGGATTCGACTTCCAGAGTTGAACTTGCGTTTATGGGATAAAGAAATTTTCAGTGCAGTAGGAAGCCTAGTTGGAACTCCATTAAAGATGGACGAACAAACAGCTAAAGAGACTAGGTTGAGTTATGCGAGATTACTTGTAGAGATTAATGCAGACGCTGAGTTACCTAATGAGGTTTCTATCTACACACATGATGGAGAGGTCATCTCTCAATCAATCACGTATGAGACAACACCAGATAGATGCAAATACTGCAAGTGTTTCGGACATTCTACTGATAAATGTTTGATCTTCAATGATCAGCAAAATCAGACAATGGAGGGCAATATTCACAATTCAAATGGTAAAGAAACTGAACACATATCAGATTTCTTTAACTTGGAAAGAAGCACTATCAGAATTAGCACAACATCGCAAACCAGACACCCAGAACCGGACATTGCTCTTAAGGCAAGTAAGCCGGATGAGATGAATATAGATGCTCCATCGCTGGAATTGAATCAAGTTCAAAGCAGCCAGTTTAATATGGCTGAAACACTTACAGAATCTGCAATCTTCAATGGAAAATTGCAAGATCCTCATGCATCGGTTCGTGCAGTGGGAACTAACTCTGAAATCCCCACAAACACGATGGAGAAAACCAGTTCAGAAAACACAATAAAAAAAGCAACAGGGGGATCCTACGCTACAAAGGCCTTAGAGTCCCTTCCCCCCGCGAAGGACTCTAACATTATTACAGACTCATCAAATATAACAATAGTAAAAGAGCAAATGAAAACTGCAGTGAACTTCTGGAGGCAGACCCTATCTACACCAATGTCTCGTTGTTGGCTGATGACCTGGCTCCATCCAAATTCAACATTACAATTGAGAACATCCAAGAGGCTGTAAATCAAACCATTGCTGCAGCCAAGCCTTCAAAGCCTGCTCCTCCTGCAAGTAAAAAGAAAAAAGGCAGAACCAAAAGCCTATCTGACATTGCTCTAATTGAAGACACCGAAGATGAAAAGGATCATGACTTCAGAAACAAATACATTAGCAGAAATGATTAATGGGATAAACAGCTCAAGCTTAAGGACAAAAGCAGCTACAAAAAAAGTGGTAAACAAGTGGGAGTTAAGGTGGAGAGCAAAAGGAACAGTGGCCCACCGTAGGTATCCTGTTTTCTTTTTCACTTTCATACTTAATCAGTTTATTTTATGGATATCATAGCCTGGAATTTAAGGGTCTTAATTCCCCTGAAAGACAGCTTGATTTAGTTAATTTTTTAGGTAAGTACAAGCCCAGCATCATAGGTTTAATTGAATATAAACTTAATGATCATAAGTTCAATGAATTGCAGGTTAGAATCTTTTCAAATTGGAGCATAATTAATAATACTTCGATGGGTGGAAATGGTAGGATTATGGTTCTCTACAATCCTAACCTTTGGTCACTCATTAGTTACTTTATTGATATGCAATACATTCATTGCAATTTCAATAATAAGGGTGGTTTATCTGTAAAAAAATACCTTTATTTATGCTTTAAATTTTGAAAATGATAGACTAATGCTTTGGAAAAATATTGAACAGTTCAGCAATGTTATTAAAAGTCCTTGGATGCTTATAGGAGACTTCAACACTGTTTTTCACAATTGTGAGAAAAATGGAGGCAATCCTATTCCTTTTGCTAAATTAAATAAGGTTGCTTTCTTCATGTTGAAAAATGGTTTGATAGAATCCCAAATTGCTGGTAATAAATTCACCTGGAAGTCAGGAGAGTACAGAAACATTCATTGCAAGCTAGGCAGGGTTTTATTCAATCAACATTTCTTGGATCTTTTCCCTAACATCTGTTGTAGTACTCTACCACAAAATACTAGTGATCATACACCCATACTGGTCACTCTCAGCACTAACAAAGGTAAAGTTGGTCTCTCTCCTTTCAGATTTGTCAATGGATGGGTGTATGAGAAGGACTATAAAGATATTGTTTCCAATAGCTTAAGTAACAATTACTATGGGACTGCTCAGTTTAAGTTCAATAAAACCTTACAGCTGGTTAAGACTAACCTGAAAAAATGGAATCTTTCTAGAAATAGAAATGACATAAATTCTATTAGGGATGAGTGTGAGAAGTTACAAAATGAGTTAGATAACAATAGCTCAGACCTGAACAAGGCTGAGGAGTTTTACAATGCTCAAACCAAGTTAATTAATGCTCTTCATATTAGTTCAGTTAATTTTAAGCAAAAAGCTAAAGTTGATTGGCTTACTGTTGGGGATGGAGCCAGCAAATTCTTTTATTCTAGAATGTCCAGCAGAAAAAATAGGAATAATATTGGTAAGATTATAGACAGTAAGGGAAAGATAGTTAATGAAGCTTCCACCATTGAGAAGGAAGCCATTAACTATTTCTCCTCTCTTTACAACTCTGATAATCTCACCAATAATTTTCCTGATATTGAGTTTAAATACTTTGCTAATAACAATAGCACTGATATTCTGTTTGCTCCTATTAGACAGGAGGAGATTAAAAACATTATATTTAATGCAAATACTGATAAGAGTCCAGGCCCTGATGGATTTGGAGCTAAATTTTATAAAACACATTGGGATGAGATACAAAACACTCTTAGTGATTCTATTAAAGAATTTTTTTATACAGGAAAAATTCTGAAGAACACTAATCACACATATTTCGCTTTAATCCCAAAAGTGGAAAATCCTACTGGGCTTGATGAGTACAGGCCTATAGCCTGCTGCAACTTTATATATAAAATTATCTCTTCCCTCTTGTGTAATAGGCTAAAATGTTTTTTAAAGTTTATCATTTCTGATAACCAGAGTGCCTTTATTCCAGGAAGATTAATTTCTGAAAATTCTCTATTAGCCCATGAGCTAATCAGAAATTTTAATATGAAAAATAGAAATCTCATGTGTATAAAGATTGACCTTCATAAAGCTTTTGATAAAATAAATAGAAAATTCATCATTTCTGCCATGCTGAAAATGGGCTTTAATGAAAGATTTTGTGATTTGATCAATGAGTGTATATGTAATGTGACTTACTCTATAATGATAAATGGTTCCCCTAAAGGATTTATTAATAGTAATAGAGGAATAAGGCAAGGAGACCCTTTGTCACCTTACTTATTCTCTATTGTCATGGAATATTTCTCCATGCAAATGGAATTAGAAGTTCTTAAGGGAAACATCAAACCAATTAATAGAGTAAAGCCACACATTACACACCTTCTTTATGCTGATGACATGCTCCTTTTTTTAAAAGTTGATAAAAACAGTGCTATTGCTATTCACAAAGTTTTAAACAATATGGAAAAATATGCTGGCCTAGCTGTTAATTTAAATAAAAGCAAGGTGTATTTCAGCAAAGATGTTCTTATAAAAGATGAGATTCTGAATCTCTTAAATTTTAAAGAGGGCAATCTTCCTGTTAAATACTTAGGGCTGCCTTTAAGTATTAATCAGGTTAATGATAGGGATTGCCTTAGATTATTAGACATGATTCGGAATAAACTTGAGGGGTGGGCTGGTAAGTTACTGTCATTAGCTGGCAGAATGGAATTAACCCACACAATCATCACTGCTATGGTCATCTACTGGGTCCAATCTCACAACATCCCAAATAGTGTCATTGCTAAAATTGAGAAAATGTGCTCTAATTTTATCTGAAGAGGTAAGTATCATAAAGTTGCATGGGACATTGTGTGCAAGCCTAAAAAATTTGGAGGGCTAGGGCTTAGGAATATTAAAGATATGGCTGATGTTTGTAAATTTAAACTTTTTTGGAAATTTCTTGAGGGTACATCTCTTTGGTCCAGATGGATGAGGGCAAAATATTTAAAAAACAATAAGAATTTCTGGATTGCTAGAAAAGAGATGCATCACTCATATGTTTGGAAAAACATTTTGGATTGTAGAGATATAGGTAGAAAATTTCTGCTCA
Organism: Allium sativum; assembly: GCA_030737875.1. Classification (NCBI taxonomy): domain Eukaryota; kingdom Viridiplantae; phylum Streptophyta; class Magnoliopsida; order Asparagales; family Amaryllidaceae; genus Allium; species Allium sativum. The sequence goes on from CM060909.1 coordinate 115,742,592, forward strand.
GAAAGTTAAAGGATGGAAGTCAAACTAGCTTATGGTTCGACCCATGGATTAGTGATAATTCACTAATCAACCTTATGGGTTGGAATAACCTATACATTCTTTGGGGGGGGGGGGGGGGGGGGTTAATGACAGAGTGCAGAACATCATTATAAATAATTGTTGGAGCTTTCTTAATAACCCTGCCGCTAGTATTTTTAAAAATTCTATTTTGAATATTCATATGGACCAGAACTGTTATAGGGATCATTGGTCCTGGATTTTAAGTTCTAAAGATAAATTCTCTTTTAAAAAAGTTTGGGAGTTTTTACAGGGTGATGAAGTTGAGGTGAATTGGCATAAAATTATTTGGTGCAAAGCTAATAGTCCCAAAATGGCTCACTGTACCTATTTTGCTATTTTAGACAAACTCCCAACCAGAGACAGATGTAGTAAATGGTTTAAAAATTCTGAAAATACTTGTCTTTTATGTAAAAAAGAGATTGAAAGCTCCAATCACTTAATTTTTGACTGTATCTTTTCCCAGTACATCTGGATTAATGCCAAATGTACTATGGGTCTCAGTCATTTCACTCACTATGAGCATTAGGGATTGTATTGAGGTTATTTAAAAAAAAAATTAAGCTCAAATCCTACAATTTTAAGAGAGTTTGTGTCATACTCACTGCTTCTGTTTATTATATATAGAGAGAAAGAAATCAGAGGCTGCACACAGGTAAGGAAACTAATTGCATTCAAGTCTGGAAAACTATTTTTCATGACAGTGAAATTGTCATGAGGAAAGGCAGCATATTAGGCAATGAGAAAAAGCATACAATTTTGTCTCATATTGATAACACAGATGATGACTATCATGTTGAAGATTTTTTACTAAATGGCAAGCGGTTTGCTAATAATAAATCCTATAATCCTATCATTGGTGAAGATAGGCATTGTTATGGCAACAGTCATCAGCTCAACAAAGGGAAGAACCACATTTCTACTGATAGTCATCCTCCCAATTTATATAATAGGAACAGTAATTCTATGATTTTACCTTTGGCAGGAAAAAAAGAAAATTTCCACTTCAGCACAGATGCTCTGATCAGATATGACGTCCTCATTGGGGTTTCCACTAACTCTGCATTCAACTTGAATGTTAGAAAGGGAAGTGGACATAATTCTGATAATAAAGTGCGTAATTTTGAGAGAAATACAAGTAGTAATCACATGATTTTACCTTTGGCAGAGCGTGGTTCCACCAGCAATGATCCAAATCTCGCAAAGTATCTGGAAAAGAAGAAATTAGACGAAATGTTCAGTACTTTAAACAGAATCGGGAATACTCATTACAACAGCATGTTGAACAACCAGATCTATCACTTATCTGCTTGGACAGAAGGAGAAAGCAGCACTAACAGATCAGGGAACAACAACAGAGATTTATTTGAACCGAAGAGAAGACAAGAGAGCATGGAAAGTTCAGATCCGAAAGATATAAACTCAACAACACTCATTGAGCTTCTAGAACCGCCTTTGAGAAAGCATATTTCGCTTCTGAGACACTATGAAATCAAACATAGGCCGGATTCGAGCCATCAAAGCAAGGAAACCAGCGTAGAGATGTAGATGGTGTGGAAACCGCCTTGAAGACAGCGGATTTTTCTTCCACATAGGAGCCGCCATTATTGAGTTTTTGAGCGATTAGTGTGTATTTTAGTTTGTCGGCTAGGGTTTCGTAACCCTAATGTCTGTATATGGGTTTTGTTTTGTCAATTTGGGCCTTGGGCCAAACTTTGTTTCTACCTATTTCAAAAAAAAAAAAGTTCACAATACTTAATTTTCTTCTTCATCTAACTGACCAGACACGCATTCCGCATTATCTAAAGCTATATATGGGGTTTTGCTTGGACAATCCTATTTTTTTTTTTTTGGAATTCATAAAGTTTATTTTGTAATGATCAAACATAATTGAAATATTGCATGTAATCAAACTTTTTAATATATATCATCACTGGCTATTTTGATTCTAAAGAAAGATTTTTTATTTTACTTTATTTTATTTTTTTATATAGGATCAGAACGGTCGGTTTTCTCATTGTTGTTGTTCGGTTATACTGTTATATATTGTCAATGACTTCACAAGCACAGACACTTTATAACTAGTTTTATATGCAAGTTTTTGAAGTTCAAACCATGGTACGTAAATCCGGCCGATACGTTGGAATTCCGACCATTTCGGCCTAGTTCCAGTGGTGAACGGACCAGAATTCGATTAAAAACCCGTTTCTCCATTGCCATTCAATTTAAAAGTAGAAAAAAAAAAAACTATATTTGCAAATAACTATGCGAAGAGAGGAGAAAAACGAAAGAAACTAGGTTGAGCGAAAGGAAGAAATAGGTGCAACTTTCTATAGAACATCCTTTTTGTTTTTCCTGTTCGGACTCGTTTTGTACATTTAGCTTTACTGGTTGGGCTTTTAAAGCTTTAGGCTAGTATTGATTTGTTAAGAAGCCTTTGGACTATTATTGATTCTGTCAAGCAATTATGGACTGAAAATGTTGTAGATTAATCAATGTAAAATAATTTATATTGAGTTGTTATATCAATAAATTATCATAAAATAATCTATATAAAATTTATGGAAAGTCATGCAATGTTCAGATTGTTCATATGAAATTAAATTATAGTAGCTATTGTACTTATAAAAATAGTACCTAAACTAAAATTTCAAATTTTTTTGGAAGAATGGAACAAAAACTGAAACCATAATTTTGAATGCACGTGCAGGAGTCTTATTTTCAACAAGGGTCGACAGATTCAAATTAGATTACTGTTCAAATTCAGATTCAACATATGCTTGTTTATTATTTGATAATTGGTATAACAACATATGAGAAAGAAGGACGAAAAGATGCCTTGACTTCAATCTGTTCGTACGTGCCTAATTAAACTTGTTTAACTAGCGGCAAATATTCTCTACAACCACCCGTTTCACGAGTGCGATTTTGTTCACATCTTTTAAAGGATTTGAACAAAACACTCGGTCTTCATTGGTGGAAATCGAGGGGTTCATATGGATCCCTTGATTTCCACCAATCAGGATGGACTGTTTTGTTCATATTCCTAAAAAGGACGTGAAAAAAATCCTATTTTCTTTTCACACTCAAATGTGTTCAAAGTACTTGGTCAGGCAAGAAATATGCATAATCAAATATTTACATTAGCTGAATATTTCTTTTGCATCACCTAATTCTGCAAAAACAAACAGTATGTTTGCCGCACATTAGATGACTTGGTCTTTTCAGTCATCCCTTCCAATCATCCTATATATAAAAAAGCATTCAATCATTCCTGATACATATCCTCTAACATTTCTGTTAACTATATACAAACTAAAATCAGTTCTAACAACAATAACAATAGTTTTACCTATAATTTATGGGCAATTGCATCGATCGAGGAAACAGCTATGATGAATATTGGAACTCAGAGGGAGAAGATATCTCAAATGATCAAAAGAGGGTAAGTGTGAAAGAGCTCCATCATGATTTCGTGAAGATAAAGATAAGCAAAAGAAGATTTAATGAACTTATGAGGAATGACAAGAAGATGGAGAAGGCATTAGTAGAAATTATGGAAAAGGGCCATGTTCGTTGCATGCATGAAGCAATTAGTACCACCTGGAAACCTGCTCTTTGGAGTATACCAGAATCAGAATAGCTAACCGTTTCTTTGTGTACATATATACTGATTTTAGTATTCATTTTTCTTAGTTAGATATTCATATCTCATCTTGAACGAGGTTTCATGGTTCTAGTTTAGATTGTTTTAATGTAATTGGAATAGTTTTTTATTATTCGCTGATGGTGTCTGATGAATCGACCGCATAGCTTATGCCAGAAACAGCTTTTCTGCGCCTGATCATAAGCATTTTGCCGAATCATTTAAAATCTATTCAATGCATATTTTAATATATATAAACAGATTACTTCATATTTTAAGATGTTACGCAGGTAATATCTACGTTCCTTCAAAGATGATATGGCAATGATGATTCCATGACTAAGTCACGTTAAAATAATGAGTTGTGCTGGTCACATTGAAAGAGTGAATCGTGCATACCTTTAATACAATTATGCTAGTATTATCGCATATCAGTAGGAAAACCGACTTTGTAATGTAATACGATTAAAACAAAAAAAAATTGTAGCTTTTTTAATTATTTGAAACTACATGCGAATAAAAATATACGAATATACCTATATAATGCATATATATATATATATATATATATATATATATATATATATATATATATATATATATATATATAATATCATTTCAAGTAGTAGTGATTTTTTTTTATAAACCACTAAATAATGGTATTGAAGCAATAAAAAATGGTACTAATAGAATTCGCCGTTACAGGATCTCGAAGATATGAAGGTTTAAATCTGTAATACATGAAATCTCAACGTTATTTACCTGAACCAAACCTATAAATTTCGCGAAATCCATTAAATATATAAATCAATAAAATATGTTTTACTTGAACATATTATTATGATATACAGACTTCAGACTGGATATTTACCACCGTATCGAAATATAAGGTATCATATTCTGCATATCCATGAAACCGTGAATCAACCAAAATCGGTCAATGAAGTGTTTAATTTCTACCATTCGAGTTTACAGATGATCGTAGAAATAACTTTTGGCATTTGAAAAAAAAAATCATTCTGAGCAGTATGCCTACTTATCGATTTCAAACTCAAGTCAAAGTTGTTGTATCTACAATGACCTTACACAACTTCATACGCAAATTTAATACTGGTAGCCCAGATTTTATGGCTTTTGATGATGATCCTAAACTAATCCCCGATCAGTACTTAGAGTAACATTATGCTATGAGAAATACGACGAATAGAGGCACTGAACATGTACAACGAAATGAATACCAAGAAATGTCATCACTTCGAGATACCATTACAGATGAGTTGGTTTTTGCTGGGCTGCGCTAATTTGTCTTTGTATCTGTAAATGTATTTGTATTTGTACCTGTGTACCTGTATTATGTAAGAAGGTTTTAGCATGTCAAATCCTATCTATTTATATCTTATTTTAAAAATACCCACTCAGATACCATGCTTAAATACCCCGTTCACAGCAAAAAACACATTTCTCGTTCGCTACAGTACCACACTCAAATTTCCCGCTTAAATACCCCGTTACAGTTCGTCAAGAACGTGTTGAAGTTCCTAAAACTTAATGAATGAAATATACTATAGTCCCACATTGGCAAGAATAAAGATAAGATTTGTGTACATATACTAAGTTCTTATTCCCTATATTAGCTCTTAGGGTCAGGTAATTTTGTACGAGGGGGAGGACCTATATCTAATTAACACACGCGCGTGCGCCGCCCGCCCGTCCGACCGAACCGGGCCGAGTCGGGCTCAGGCTCGGGCTTCGGGCCTTGGGTTTGAAATAGAGCCCAGTAAGAAATCTTATTTTTGTTTCAAAAAACAATGCAATTTTTGACGGGTTTTTTGGACCGATGGCAGATACGGGTGCGACCCGTTGGGAACAAGCGGGTACGACCCGTTACGGTTCAAATGAACGGACGCGTTCATTTGAATTCAGACGGTAACGGATATTGGTTGCGTTTTATCCGAACGGGTGCGACCCGTTAACGCATCCATTTGAGAACTATATATATGGTGATTCTGATCAAATTATAACAGAATAATTAATACTTTTCTTCTTTCTAATCCGTCTTCCTAATCCGCCATTATTGATCATCACAATCAGTGCATACTCACCACAGTCTCGAGCAGTTTTTTCGTCTGTTGTATCCTAGGAGGCTTCGACTGAAAGTCTTAAGGAAACTAACACGTTTTAGGCGTTAGACGATCTCGGTATTGCTTATTGATTCTTATTTCAATTCAGTGCTATATACTGTACAGTATTCATATACTGTTTCATAAGAAATTGAGATAAACTTGTGCTAGAAGTTTGTGTCGTTGGCTAACTTATTCTAATTAAGAATAGTCATACGTTGTTGCAATCTGTTTTGAACACAGAAGTAACTACATCTTAAGACTTTCCCTGTTTTTGACAAAACAGAGATGACAACAGAGCAAATGACGCTCAAACCTGCAAGTTGAACAAACCAGACTTGTTCAAAGGAGAAGGTGATGATTTTCTGACATGGCAGAATCAGATGCTGTTCTATCTCACCACCCTTGGTTTGTAGAAGTATCTTAAAGAAGATGAACTGGTGCCGCCTACACCGGGAAACGCCAAGGATGCAAATAAACGTGATGGTTCGTCTATTGATGCGTGGAGGCATTCAGACTTTCTATGCAGAAACTACATTCTAAACTGCCTAGACAAGGTCCTGTACAAAGTGTACCAGCCCATAAAGACTGCAAAAGCTCTTTGGAATGCACTGGCTACAAAGTACAAGACGCATAATGTGAGTTTGAAAAAGTTCATCGTCGACAAGTTCATGGACTACAAAATGGTGGACTCAAAGTTGGTGACTTCTCAAGTGCAAGAGTTGCAAATTATTATCCATGACATGGAAGCAGAAGGCCACAAAGTTGGTGAATCATTCCTGGTTGAAGCAATCACCGTAAAATTGCCACCATCTTGGAGGGACTACCGCAACTACTTGAAACACAAAAAGAAGGAGATATCCCTACAAGTCCTCATTGTCATATTAAAGATAGAGGCAGATAATCGTGGAGTCACTCAACCTAAAAGTGAAGAGGCGCTTGTTGCTGAAGGGTCAAAGAAGAAAGGGCACTTCAACAAAAACAAGAAAAGAAAGGCGCCAGAAAATAAGCAGAATAACCAAAAGAAGTCCAAGAAATTCAATGGTGAATGTTGGGTTTGTGGCAAGATTGACCATCAAGCAAAAGACTACAGACGCAAGAAACATGAAAATTCGGAAGCTAATGTGGTGGATAACATGGACGTTGATGAATCAAACTTTTCAGGAGTTGCGTCCGAATGCAACTTGATTCAGAATTCTGCACAATGGTGGTTGGATACGGGTGCTACTAGGCATATATGCTCTGATAAGTCCGTTTTTTCAACCTACACCAAATTGGATCAAGATGAGAAACTCTATATGGGAAATTCATCGGTTTCCATGGTTGAAGGCAAAGGAACAGTCACCCTCAAGTTTACTTCTGGGAAGACTATTAAACTGAATGACGTCCTACATGTTCCAGATATCCACAAGAATTTGATTTCTGGATCCGCGCTTTCGAAGAAGGGATTCAAGATGGTCTTCGTGTCGGACAAGATGGTTCTGTCCAAGGCAGGAATCTATATAGGAAGGGGTTACTTATGTGATGGCCTATTTAAGGCAAATGTAGCCGTAATCGGCAATAATATATATTTTGATAATGCAATGAATAAAAAGGAAGTTTCTTATATCGTTGAGCATGAAACTTTATTATGGCATGATAGATTAGGACATATTAATTTCCGAAAAATGAAAAAACTTGCAAATTTAGAATTAATTCCTAAATTTCAAGTAGATAAAAACTACAAATGCGAGACATACGTAGAAGCAAAAATGGTAAAGAAACCATTTCATACAATTGACAGAAGTACTGAACCATTGGGAATGATTCATACTAACTTATGTGATTTCAAAAACTTACCTACGAGAGGTGGGAAAAAGTATTTTATCACATGTATTGATGATTATACACGATATTGCTACGTATATCTTTTAAGCAGTAAAGATGAAGCAATCACATCGTTTATAAAATATAAAGCTGAAGTAGAAAATCAGCTGAATAAAAAGATCAAAATATTGAGATCTGATCGAGGTGGAGAATATGAATCTCCGTTTGAACAATTCTGTGCAGAAAATGGAATAATTCATCAAACGACAGCAACATATTCGCCACAACAAAATGGCATAGCCGAGAGGAAGAACAAAACGATAAAAGATATGATTAATGCAATGCTTTTAACGTCTAGTCTACCAATGAACTTGTGGGGGGAAGCTTTGAATATGTCTAATCACATATTAAATAAAGTTCCTCACAGTAAAACGGGAAAAATTCCATATGAGTTATGGAAAGGACACCTACCAAGCTTCAAATACCTCAAAGTGTGGGGGTGCTTGGCAAAAGTTCCTATCCTGCCTCCCAAGAAGGTCAAACTTGGACCAAAAACAGTAGATTGTTACTACTTAAGGTCATCCCAAAATAGTAGTGCATATAGATTTTTGGTATTCAAGTCTGATATAGATGATATTCATGTAAATACAATCATGGAATCAAGAGATGCTTCATTCTTTGAAGATGCGTTTCCACATAAGAGGAATGAACGAAATAATGACCCCAAAAGGACACGAGAAGAATCAAGTAGCCCACATGAAGATGAAACTCATCGTGAAGTTGAACCAAGAAGAAGCGTAAGGGCCAGAACTTCAAAGTCATTTGGCTCTGAGTTCCTCACTTACGTACTTGAACATGAACCTCAAACATATAAAGAGGCTATGTCATCTTCTGAATCTTCGTGTTGGAAAGAAGCAATCCAAAGTGAGATTGATTCAATTCTAAGTAATAAAACTTGGGAAATTGTTGATATTCCACCTGGAACCAATTGGCTGCAAATGGATTTTCAAGAAGAAAATGAAAGCAGATGGTTCTATCGACAAATATAAAGCCAGATTAGTAGCCAAAGGATATCATCAAAAAGAAGGATTAGACTTCTTTGATACATATTCACCTGTTACACGAATAACCTCAATTAGAATGTTAATAGCAATTGCATCCATCTATAATCTAGAGATTCATCAGATGGATGTAAAGACTGCATTCTTGAATGGAGATCTCAATGAGGAAATCTACATGGAGCAACCCGAAGGTTTTATATCCAAGGGAAATGAAAATAAAGTCTGTAAATTGGTAAAATCGTTATACGGACGCAAACAAGCTCCAAAACAATGGCATGAAAAATTTGATAGTGTCATGATGAAAAATGGTTTTCGTATAAAAGAATGTGATAAATGTGTTTATTATAAACACATTGGACAGTCATATGTCATGATTTGCTTATATGTGGACGATATGTTAATATTTGGTCCTAACGTAAAAGTTATAGAGACCATAAAGAAAATGCTGATCAACAATTTCGATATGAAAGATTTAGGAGTTGCAGATGTTATTTTGGGAATCAAAATAATAAGAACCCCTAATGGAATTGAATTATCTCAGTCACATTATGTAGACAAAGTGATTGAAAGATTTCAAATTTTTGGGATTAAAGGAGTAAAAACACCTTTTAATCCGTCAGAATTACTGCATAAAAACACTAATGAGAGTGTAATGCAACTAGAATACTCTCGTGTAATAGGATGTCTAATGTATCTTATGAACTGCACGAGACCAGATATAGCTTATGTAGTAAGTCGACTAAGCAGGTATACAAGTAATCCAGGAAAGGAACACTGGAAAGCACTAATGAGAGTGCTTGGATACTTAAAGAATACCACAAATTATTCTTTGCATTACGAAAAATATCCAGCCGTATTAGAAAGATATAGTGATGCAAACTGGATTGTCGATTCAGAGGAATCAAAATCCACAAGTGGTTATGTTTTTACTCTAGTAGGAGCAGCAGTGTCATGGAAATCCACTAAGAAAACATGCATAGCTCGATCAATTATGGAATCTGAGTTTATTGCTTTAGATAAAGCAGGCGAAGAAGTAGAATGACTTCGTCACTTCTTAGAAGATATTCCACTTTGGCCTAAACCTGTAACAGCCATATGTATTCACTGCAACAATCAAGCAGCGCTAAGTAGAGCAAAAAAACTGTGTGTATAATGGCAAATCTCGACACATTCGTCGATGCCATAACACAGTTAGGCAGTTACTCTCAAATGGAACTATCTCCATTGATTATGTAAGAACCAATGATAACCTAGCGGATACATTTACAAAAGGGTTATCAAGAGAGAAAATTGACTGCGCATCGAGGGGAATGGGTCTAAAAGCCTAAAACCAACAAGAGTTATATTATATGGAAACCTATCCTAGCGATTGGAGATCCCACGGACTAGGATCAATAGGCAAACCATTTCTGAATAGCTCAAGATGTAATGCATTTGTACGGACATAGTCCTACTCCATTCCTATGGTGCATAGTATAAAATGCATTCCTATAGAAGTTTCACAGGTTAAAGCTATGCTTTTTAATGATGACCATATCTTGTAAAATAACAAGTGGGATATATGTAGGATACTCCTAATGGTAAGGATCACCTATGTTAGTGTGAGATGGGTCGGCTCTATGAGAATATTAAAGGCTTAAGTTCTCTATATACACTCGTAGAACCAGAAATTGTTCAGGACCAAAATAAACAAAACCAAGAGAATGGGTGATAAGGGAAATAATGTTTTGTTAAACTTATTGTCTGGTTATACAATAACAGCTCGGTTCAACATGAAATAATTCACCGATTAACCAAGTATATCCGATGAGTTTTAACTAGGGAAAGTTCAAAGTGAAATATCTACTTATCCTCAATAAAACATTAGTCCATATGTAGTCTGTGATATTCCACTTTGTGTGGGGAAAAGTATATTACCATTCATGTGGGGGATTGTTGAAGTTCCTAAAACTTAATGAATGAAATATACTATAGTCCCACATTGGCAAGAATAAAGATAAGATTTGTGTAAATATACTAAGTTCTCATTCCCTATATTGGCCCTTAGGGTCAGGTAATTTTGTGCGAGGGGAAGGACCAATATCTAATGAACACGCGCGCGCGCCGCCTGCCCGTCCGACCGAACCGAACCGGGCCGGGTAGGGTCGGGTCGGGCTCAGGCTCGGGCTTCGGGCCTTGGGTTTGAAATAGAGCCCAGTAAGAAATCTTATTTTTGCTTCGAAAAACAATGCAATTTTTGATGGGTTTTTTGGACCGATGGCGGATACGGGTGCGACCCATTGGGAACAAGCTGGTCCGACCCGTTACGGTTTAAATGAACGGACGCGTTCATTTGAATTCAGATGGCAACGGATATTGGTTGCGTTTTTGCGAAAGGGTACGACCCGTTAACGCATCCATTTGAAAACTACATATATATATGGTGATTCTGATCAATTTATTACCGAATAATTAATAGTATTCTTCTTCCTAATTCGTCTTCCTAATCCGCCATTACTGATCATCACAGTCAGTGCATACTCACCACAATCTCAAGAAGTTTTTTCGTCTGTTGTATCCTGGGAGGCTTCGATTGAAAGTCTTAAGGAAACTGACACGTTTCAGGCCTCAGACGATCTCGGTATTGCTTACTGATTCTTATTTCAATTCAGTGCTATATCCTGTACAGTATTCATATACTGTTTCATAAGAAATTGAGACAAACTTGTGCTAAAAGTTTGTGTCGTTGGCTAACTTATTCTAATTAAGAATAGTCATACGTTGTTGCAATCTGTTTTGAACACAGAAGTAACTACAGAACGCACCCTTATTCATAGGTGCTGACAAGATCAGTGAAAATGTGGATGTGAATGGTAAACATAAATTCGCTCGTTCTAACACAAAATAATGATTTTATGGAAAAGGTGGTTTTTGTTTTTGTCTTTTCAATGAAAAGATATTAGGATTTTTGGCATTAAAAAGGAAAATGGTATTTATACCGTGATAAGTTAATGACACAAACTTAATCTGCAGTTGTAGATAAGGACGACTTATACATATCTTGATATTTAGTAGAGCATTAATTGATATTCAAACATGCACATCACTCATATAAACATGCAAAAAAAATTAAATACAATTTAAATGTTACCATCAGCAACAAGTGTCAATGCTTTAAACATTTCCCTCGCATGTGTGAACTCACCAACTACTACTTCAGATCCCCATTCACCAATAATTGATATGGCTTTGGCAATAGAAGTCGACCAGAATATGACTTGACTACGCCAATTGTTGATTTCACTAGCACAAGCAAAATAATATCCAGTCTTCAGTCATGTTTTTTATATACAAGTTTGGAAAGTTCAACAAAGTGAACTGTCAAGCTGCTTCATGTCATTAATAACTACTGCATGAGAGGATCAAACGAAAATATACTCATTTATTGCTCAAAAAAAATATACTCATTTATTATTCATAATTGGTTTAATCAACATATGAAAAACCAACAATTTTTGGAATTAGTTTTGTCGACGCCCATGTTGTTTAGTGGAATGCACATAAAGAAAGTAAAAGATGCTTTGATTTTAGTGTTATACGTCTAGTATACCAAAACAGAGAATAATCAATTATAAACTTGTCGCACAAGTTTATAACTCGAATTTCCACTATACTACAAATTAATACTATTTATTTAATAATACCAACAAGAATGTTGTAATCAAGTTACAACAACAACAACGTTATACTATTTTAAGAAATAGCACAATGTACAGAACGGAAATATTATAAAATAATGTATATAAATATAAATAAATTAAAATCTAACCGTATAATGTCGTCTGAGGCTTGTCGTAACAATTTCTTTAAGAATTTTATTTCAAAATTCTCCCAAGATACAACAGACGTTTTCTGCACGAGATTGTAATGAGTATGTCACTCTGTGATTATATATAAGAGTATTAGAGAAGAGAGAAGGAAGTTCGGATTGGAATAAGTGAGGAAAGTGATCCGGTTTCCTCCTTATTTACAGTTTATCTGCATCCCTTCGAATGGTCGCACCCGTACCTCTTCGTACGGTCGCATCTCTTCTGAACGGTCGCACTCGTACCTCTTCGTACGATTGCATCCCTTTCGAATGGTCATACTCGTACCTCTTCGTACAGACGCATCTCTTTCTATGAAAGGAAGTGTCTTTTCGTTGAAATGTAACCGTTTGGCGAAATGAAGTGCCTTTTCACGAAGTGTCTTTTCGTAAAGTGTCTTTTCGCGAAGTGTCTTTTCGCTGAGATATGACCATTGGGAAATTTGACCGTTGGTGAAAGGAAGTGTCTTTTCGCGAAGTGTCTTTTCACGAAGTGTCTTTTCGCGAAGTGCCTTTTCACGAAGTGTCTTTTCGCGGAAAAACATGCTTCTAATAGTCACATCCTTTCACTTAACAGTCGCACATGTTCGCTTAATGGAAAAAGTATATTTCATTAAATACTTACGAATTCCAACAATCCCCCACATGAATGATAATATTCTTTTCCCCCACACAAAGCGAAATATCAAAGAGTACATATGAAATAATGCTTTATCGTGGATAAGTAGATATTTCACTTTGAATTTTTCCTAGTTAAAACTTATCGGATCTACTTGGCTAATCGGTGAATTATTTCATCTTGAACCGTCAGCCGTTATTGTATATCCAGACAATAAGTTTTACGAAGCATCGGTTCCCATCTCATCCAATCTCTTAGTTGTGTTCATTTTGGTCCTGAACACTTACTTGGTTCTGCGAGTGTTACAGAGAATAAAAGCCTTGAATATTCTCATAGAGCCGACCCAGCTCACACTAACATAGGTGATCACAACCATTAAGAGTATCCTACATATACTCCACTTGTTATTTACAAGATATGGCCATCATTAAAAAACAAAGTTTTAACCTATCAATTCTTCTGTAGGCATGCATTTATGTTGTGCACCATAGGAATGGAATAGGACTATGTCCAAACAAATGCGTTACGTCTTGAGTTAATCATAACTGGTTTGCCTATTGATCCTAGTCCGTGGGATCTCTAGTCGCTAGGATAGGTTTCCGTATAAGGTAACTCTTGTTGGTTTAGGCTTTTAAACTCATTCCCCTCGATGCGCGGTTAATTTTCTCTCTTGATAAACCTTTAGTAAACGGATCCGCTAGGTTATCATTTGTTCTTACATAATCTATGGAAATAGTTCCATTTGAGGGTAACTGCTGAACTGTGTTATGGCGTCTACGAATATGCCATGACTTTCCATTATACAAAAAATTATGCTCTCTGCTTAGCGCGGCTTGGTTATCGCAGTGTATGCATATGACAGATACAGGTTTAGGCCAGAATGGGATATCTTCTAAAAAATGACGAAGCCATTCTGCTTCTTCGCCTGCTTTACTAGTGCTATGAACTCTGATTCCATAGTGGATCGAGCTATGCATGTCTGTTTAGAAGATTTCCATGACACTGCTGCCCCTGCTAGGGTAAATACATAACCACTTATTGATTTTGATTCCTCTGAATCAGCAATCCAGTTTGCATCACTATATCCTTCTAATACGGCTGGATATTTTCCATAGTGTAAGGAATAGTTTGTAGTATTTTTCAAATATCATAGCACTCTCATTAGTGCTTTCTAGTGTTCCTTACCTGGATTGCTTGTATACCTGCTTAATCGACTTACTGCATAAGTTATATCTGGTCTTGTGCAATTCATGAGATACACGAGACATCCTATTACACGAGAGTATTCCAGTTGCATCCCATTCTTATTAGTGTTTTTATGCAGTACTTCTGATGGATTAAAAGGTGCCTGTACTTCTTTAATCCCAAAGTTTTTGAATCTTTCAATCACTGTCTACATAGTGTGACTGAGATAATTCAATTCCATTAGGTGTTCTCATTATTTTGATTCCCAAAATAACGTTTGCAACTCCTAAGTCTTTCATATCGAAATTGTTAATTAACATTTTCTTTATGGACTCTATTACTTGGGTATTCAGACCAAATATTAACATATCGTTTACATATAGACAAATCATTACATATGATTGTCCAACTTGTTTATAATAAACACACTTATCACATTCATTTATATGAAAACCATTTTTCATCATGACACTATCAAATTTTGCGCGCCATTGTTTTGGAGCTTGTTTTAGTCCATATAATGATTTTACTAATCTATAGACTTTGTTTTCATTTCCTTTTGAAATGATTCCTTATGGTTGCTCCATGTAGATCTCTTCATCGAGATCGCCATTTAAGAATGCTGTCTTTACATCCATTTGGCGAATCTCTAGATTATAAATGGATGCAATTGCTATTAGCATTCTTATTGAGGTTATTCGTGTAACCGGTGAATAAGTATAAAAGAAGTTTACACCTTCTTTTTGACGATATCCTTTGGCTACTAATTTGGCTTTATATTTATCGATAGAGCCATCGGGTTTCATTTTCTGCTTGAAACCCCATTTGCAGCCAATTGGTTTTATCCCAGGTGGAATATCTACAATTTCCCAAGTTTTATTACTTAGAATTGAATCAATCTCACTTTGGATTGCTTCTTTCCAACATGAAAATTCAGAAGATGACATTGCTTCCTTGTATGTTTGTGGTTCGTGTTCTAACATATATGTTAAAAACTCCGGACCAAATGTCTTGGAAGTCCTAGCCCTTATGCTTCTTCTGGGCTCAATTTCCTCAATCTCATGAGAAATTACATCTTCATGTGATTTATTTGATTCTTCTCTTATCCTCATAGGGATACTATTTCCTTCATTACTTTTGTGTGGAAACACGTCTTCAAAGAATGAGGCATCTCTTGATTCCATAATTGTATTTACATGAATATCAGGTATATCAGACTTGAATATCAAAAATCTGTAGGCACTACTATTTTGGGATGGCCCTAGATAGTAACGTCTACAGTTTTTGGTCCAAGTTTGACTTTCTTAGGAGGCGGAACTGGAACCTTTGCCAAGAACCCCCACACTTTGAGGTATTTAAAGCTTGCTTTATGTCCTTTCCATATCGTATATGGAATTGTTCCTATTTTATTGTGAGGAACTTTATTTAAAATTTGATTAGCCATATTTAAGGCTTCCCCTCACAAGCTCTTCGGTAAACAAGAAGTTAAAAGCATTGCGTTTATCATATCTTTTAACATTCTGTTTTTTCTCTCGGCTATACCATTTTGTTGTGGTGAATATGGTGCTGTTGTTTGATGTATTATTCCATTTTCTGCACAGAATTGTTCAAACGGTGATTCATATTCTCTACCTCGATCAGATCTCAATATCTTGATCTTTTTATTTAACTGATTTTCTACCTCAGTTTTATACTTTATAAACGATGTAATTGCTTCATCCTTACTATTTAAAAGATATACATAGCAATATCATGTACATTCATGATAAATGTGATAAAATACTTTTTCCCACCTCATGTAGGTATTGATTTGAAATCACATAAATCAGTATGTACCAAACCTAGTGGTTCGGTGCTTCTATGAAATGGTCTTTTTACCATTTTTGCTTCTACACATGTCTCACATTTGTAATTTTTATGTATTTGGAAATTTGGTATTAATCCCAAGTTTGATAACTTTTCCATTTTTCGGAAATTTATGTGTCCTAATCTATCATGCCATAATAAAATTTCATGCTCAAGCAAATAAGAAACTTCAATTTTATTAATAGCACAATCAGAATACATAGGTTTATTGCCGATAACGGCTACATTCGCCTTAAATAGGCCATCACATAAATACCCTCTTCCTATATACATTCCAGTTTTGGACAGAACCATCTTGTCTGACTCGAAAACCATTTTAATCCTTTCTTTGATAAAACTGCACCAGAGATGAGATTCTTACGGATGTCTGGAATGTGGAGCACATCATTTAATTTGATAGTTTTTTCAGAAGTAAACTTGAGGATTACTATGCTACTGCCTTCGACCATGGAAACTGCAGAATTACCCATATAGAGTTTTTCTTGGTGGTCGTATTTTGTATATGTAGAGAACATGGATTTATCAGAACAAATATGACAAGTAGCGCCTGTTTCTACCCACCATTGATTAGGATTCTGAACCAAGTTGCATTCCGATACAACTGCTGAGAAGTTGGGCTCGTCCACTTCCATGTTATCCACTATATTTGCCTCTTTATCGCCTTCCTTTTTGTGTCGGCAATCTCTAACGGCGTGTCCCGCTTTTCCACAAACCCAGCAGTCGCCATTGAACTTCTTGGCTCGCTTGTTATCGTTTGGTTTGTTATCTGCAACTTTCCTTTTCTTTTGGAAATTCTTCTTTTTGTTTTTGGTCTTGGCCCCTTCAGTAACAAGTGCCTCCTCGCTTTGTTTCGTAATTCCACGGTTATTTGCTTCAATTTTTATTCGGACTATAAGATCCTGTAGAGAGATTTCCTTCTTTTTATGTTTCAAATAGTTGCGGTAATCTCTTCATGACGGCGGCAGTTTTCCCGTGATGGCTTCAACCAAAAACGATTCTCCAACCTTGTGGCCTTCCGCTTCGAGTTCATGAATGATAATTTGCAGTTCATGTAATTGAGAAGTCACTGGTTTGGAATCGACCATCTTGTAGTCCATGAATTTGTCTACAATGAATTTCTTAAGACTGATATTCTGCATCTTATACTTTGTGGCAAGTGCATTCCAGAGAGCTTTTGTTGTCTTTAGAGGTTGATATACTTTGTATAGCACCTTATCGAGGCAGTTCAAAATATAGTTTCTGCATAAAAAATCAGAATGCTTCCACAAATTAACCTCTGACACTTTGTCGGTCGGTTCCTCCTCCTCGAGATATTTTTACAGACCAAGTGTGGTGAGATAGAATAACATCTGATTCTGCCATGTTAAAAAATCGTCACCATCTCCCTTGAATGGATCAGGTCTATTGTGAGTAGTAGTTTTTGAAAGTTCTACTGTTGCCATCTCTGTTTTAGTAAGAAAACAATAAAATTCTTAAGATGTTATACGTCTAGTATACCAAAACAGAGAATACTCAATTATAAACTTGTCGCACAAGTTTATAACTCGAATTTCCACTATACTAGAAATTAATACTATTTAATAATAGCAATAAGAATGTTGTAATCAAGTTACAACAACAACAACGTTATACTATTTTAAGAAATAACACAACATACAGAACGGAAAGATTAAAAAATAATGTATATAAATATACAAATAAATTAAAATCTAACCGTATAATGTCGTCTGAGGCTTGTTGTAACAATTTCCTTAAGAATTTTATTTCAAAATTCTCCCAAGATACAAAAGACGTTTTCTGCACGAGATTGTAATGAGTATGTCACTCTGTGATTATATATAAGAGTATTAGAGAAGAGAGAAGGAAGTTCAGATTGGAATAAGTGAGGAAAGTGATCAGGTTTCCTCCTTATTTATAGTTTATCCGCATCCCTTCGAACGGTCGCACCCGTACCTCTTCGTACGGTCGCATCTCTTCTGAACGGTCGCACCCGTACCTCTTCATACGATTGCATCTCTTTCGAACGGTGATACTCGTACCTCTTCGTACAGCGCATCTCTTTCTATGAAAGGAAGTGTCCTTTCGCGAAGTGTCTTTTCATTGAAATGTAACCGTTTGGCGAAATGAAGTGCCTTTTCGCGAAGTGTCTTTTCGTGAAGTGTCTTTTCGCGAAGTGTCTTTTCGTTGAGATATGACCGTTGAGAAATATGAGCGTTGGTGAAAGAAAGTGTCTTTTCGCGAAGTGTCTTTTGGTGAAGTGTCTTTTCATGGAAAAGCATGCTTCTAATAGTCACATCCTTTCACTTAACAGTTGCACATGTTCGTTTAATGGAAAAAGTATATTTCATTCAATACTTACGAATTCCAACATTTAGTACGTTTATATGTGCCTAAACTTGCTTAACTAAGTAGCAGATATTCCATCCAACAACCCTTTTCACACTCAAATGTGCCCTCAAAATAATTTGTTAGGTGAGAAATAATTATAAAAGTAATAGATATTAGCTGAATGTTTCTTCCGCATCACCTAATTCGTATAAAAACAAACATTAAGTTACCTGCACATTAAATAACTTGGTATTTTCAGTAGTCCCTTCGATCATATAAATAGATGCATTCCATAATTTCTGATATATCTTTTAATATTTATATTAACTTCATACAAACTAAGATCTGTTGTTAATACATATTTGCTTTACCTAATATTTATGGGCAACTGCATCGATCGATCAAACTGCTATGATGAATACTGGAAATCTGAGGAAGAAGATATCTCTAGTTATCAAAAGAGGGTAAGCATGAAAGAGATCCATCATGACTACGTGAAGATAAAGATAAGCAAAAGGAGATTTAATGAAGTTATGAGAAATATAGAAGGTAAGAAGATAGAGAAGGCATCAGTAGAAATTATGGAAAAGGGTCATATTCGTTGCATGCATGAAACAATTAGTACCACCTGGAAACCTGCTCTTAGGAGTATACCAGAATCAAAATAGCTTACTGTTTTTTGTGTATATACTGATTTTAGTATTCATTTTATTTTAGAATGGTCCTAGTTTTAGATTGTTATAATGTAATTGGAACAACTTTTTGTTATTCGTTGACAGGGCCGGTCCTGACCAATTTCATGCCCAGTGCGGGATGAAAAAAATATGCCCTTTTATATAAAAAAATTCAAAAAAAATTCTATATTTTTGGGGTTTCGAACCTAGCCAAGTGCAATGCTAGGAGGCTCATCCCCACGTCCGAATGTTTTTATTCACACGATAAAACAAAGTACGGATACATGACAAGAGAAAATAAATATTACAATGTATGACATACAAGCATAGGTATAATAGAAATCCGGTCTCATTTGAAATGACTTCTTCTTGCATTTTTAGAAGCAAAATCTTCAATTATATGCTCAAGGTTAATGATTTTCAACATATCCTTTTCAATACTCAATATTGCCAATCCATTCAACCTATCTTGAGTCATTGTTGTCCGCAAATAAGATTTTATCAACTTCAACTTTGAAAACGTTCTTTCTGTTGATGCTACAGTGACAGGTACAGTCAATAAAATTCGATAAGCTACCAAAACATTTGGAAACATATCCATTTTTTTTCACAAACTCCATAATTTTGAGGGAATTCCATGGTTTACCAGTATCATAAGATTCACTAGGTAACATTTCCTGCAAAATCTGTAATTCTGAAAGTAGACTCTTTGCATCAATATCATAATCTTCACCATGTTTTAGAGCCGTTTCAAGGTTCTCACAACAGTTTTTCAATTTATCATCATCCAAAAAAACTAACTGAGATGCATCAAATAAGAAACCAAATATAGATTCAAAAAGTTCCATTTGTTCAAACTAGTCCTCAATTGAGAAAGAGCCATATCAACTAAAACAAGAAAGTAATCTGTCCTAAAATCTTCTTGAGCAGATTGTTGCTCCCTCTCAGTATTAGGAATTTCATCGAAATGTTTTTTTCTCATGGACTTACGCTTTACTTGAAATTTTGACTCAATTTCCATCTCATCTGCAATCTCTTTAGCATCAATCAAAGCAGAAATAAATCCATTTTCTCTATATTTTTCAAAAAATGAAACAAGCCCTTTCAAATTCTTAATAGCAACATGAAGAAGCATATCATCAGATTGCAAATTTTTGCTCACTAAGTTTATCTTGTACAATATCTCATGCCAAATGACCAAACTCAAAATAAATTCAAAACTTGAAAATTCACACGACAAGAGTTTTTCAGCATCCCAAGTTAATTTTGAGTCATCACAAACTTCAACTAATTTTTTTAAAGCTTGTTTTACTTTTGGAAACTGACTTTTTATCGCTTTAACACTTTCAATATGACTTTCCCATCGTGTAGTGGACAAGGACTTCAATGTCAATTCGTCTACATATTGAAGTAAAATGTTCCATCGTTTTGTAGAATTAGCAAACACATTATAAAGGGCTTGACATGCTCCAAAAAATGATTTAGCTTTTTGACAAGAGTTGGCCATATCACAGATAACTAAATTAAGAGAATGACAACCGCACGGCATATAGAAAGCTTTCGGATTTATATCAAGTAATCTTTTTTGAACACCTTGGTGTTTTCCCCTCATATTAGAACCATTATCATAACCTTGCCCCCTCACATCATTAATGTTTAAATCAAATGAGTTTAATGCAGCTTGTAATTCACCAAACAGACCTAATCCAGATGTATCTTCCACATTTAAAAACTCCAAAAAATACTCCTTCACTTTTATTGGGTAGTTAACAACATCAACACATCTAATTATCAAAGTCATTTGCTCTTGGTGGCTAGCATCAGGAGTACAATCAAGAATCACAGAAAAATATTTAGCTTCTTTAATTTTTCTAATAATTGCACTTCTTACCTGTGATGCCAACAAAGATATCAATTCATTTTGAATTTTATGGCTTAGATAATGGTAATGAATATTTTTATCTTGTACAAGTCGAAAATGATGTTGCATTATTGGATCAAACTCTGCTATTGATTCAAGAAAGCCTAAAAAATTTCCATTCGAGTCTTCATAGATTTTTTTCATTTGTTCCACGAAATGCCAAATTATTCATCGCAAGACGTTTGACAATTGAAATGATTCTTATCATGACTTGTTTCCAATGTTATGTATCCTTCTTAATCATCTCTTGTACTTCTTTATCAATTGTTTGATTAGTGCTCAATCTAAATCGAAGTTCCATCCAAGCTCTTAGGTTAGTGAGATGTTCAACACTATCTTCATGTTGTTTAAGTTTTTCACTCAAATGTGCCCAATCATTAACTCCTATATCTGCCAAATGACTTCTTGAACGAACTCTTTTAACCACTTTACAACAAAAGCAAAACACTTTATTCAATTCCTTTGAGTAAACCAACCATTTCCTATTAGAAAGTTCTCCATTTCATAATTTTTGATCATAGTGAAATGTGGAAAATCCTCTATTATGATTATCCTTAGGAAAATTAATGTTGGTTTCTCTAACAGGACCATTTTCAACAAGCATATCTCTCATTTTTGCATCTAAACTATCCCACACTCTAGGATCATATATATCCAAAGATAAAGAAGGTTCAGGACATTCGGCCACATAGTTAGTTTTTTCATTATTTTCAGTAGCCTCATTGTCAAGCGCATTTGTTGTATCTTCGTTCACTTCATTTTCAAGTACATTTGTTGTTTCTTCGATCACCTCATTAGACTCGTTTTGAACAAAATCTTGTACTTCTTCATTAACTTCATTTTCAGTTTGGTTATTAGAAGAAATATTTTTTTTTCCAAAGACTTTGTAATGAACCTTGCAAAGATTTTTCTTCTTCTTTTCGTTGTTTTCTTTTTTTTCTATTTTGACTACCAGAGGGTTGTTTCTTAGAAAACATTACTGCATTTCAAAAATATAAAATAAGTTAATAAGAGAGCAAATTAGATGTTTAGTAACAATTTTGGATTAAAAATAACTTACATAGATGAAAAATAATGTTTAATAACAATTTTGGATTGTGATATACCTAGAAACAAATTAATTGAAAGGCATCAAAAATCGGTATATCAATTAGGGATTGTATATCTCAAATCAAGGATCCCTAATTAGTAGTTATTGTAAAGAATCGGTATATCACAACAACCAATTTCAACCAGTTTCATAAATCATAACAACAATTTCAATTATTGTTAACAATCGATAATTAGGGTTTGTGATTTACCAGAGGCTACGACTCACAACTGATTGATTTATACGGCATAAACTGATTGATAATTAGGGATTGTGATCATATACAGTACAAACTTACAGGCTGCCATAGCATACCTCAGGAAGTTTTGCCCTTTTTTTCGCTGAAGATTGATGAGAAGTTTTGTGTGAATTCTCCTTCTGTTCGCCGGCCCTAATCTTCTTCCGTGTTTTTTTTCCTCTTCGCGTTTTCTCTTCACATTTCTCTTTTTTTTTTTTTATCCACCGAAAGGTTTCTCTTCTTGTTTTTTTTTATCCGCTGAAAGGTTTCGGCGGTTTAGAAATTGATGCCCCCTTTGGGCTTGCTGCCCCGTGCCCAAGCACAGCTGGCACGTGCTGAGGGCCGGCTATGTTCGTTGATAGTGTGTGATGAATCGATGAAATAGCATATGGCTTTTCTTAGGCTGATTAGTTGCTTTAGGGCGGAAATGATTCATAAGAATTTTGCCAAATCATTTAAAATCTATTCAACGCATATTTTAATATATAAAAACAGGCTAATTCATGTATTAAGATGTTGCACAGGTAACATCTACGTTAAAATATGCCATGGCAATGATGATTCCATAACTAGATCACGTTAAAATAACAAGTTGTGCTAATCACATTGAAATAGTGAATCGTGCATACCTTTAATACAATTATATAAGTCATTTAGACAAATTTCACTGTTCAAAATCAACTAAGGCCTCAACTTATTGCATAACTTGCATTTCATAATCGACATATTAATCAGCATAAGATATTAGAGAAAACTAGTAGACGTATATGTCCTCTGGCGTCAGCTTGGTTTTGTTCATTTATTAGATAATATATATTTTACTGTTATTTGCAACGAGTTAAGCACTATTAAATATATTTGGCTTAGCATGAAACGTGTAGCAAGAAGAAACAGAGAAGCTTTTGCTACGGTTTAAAGCCCACAAGTATTCATCCGGCCCATCGGAGAGGTTAATTGATGTGGCTGCATTTAGGAGGTGTTGAATATCGGATAGAGTACTCAAATAGAAGAGATCCAGTGGGTAAAGGCTTAATGGGCCGGAGCCCAAAACATTCGAGACAGTGGAGAAAGGCCTGTGGACTAAGGAAAAAAGATTTGGGTAAACCTTTGAAAGGGGCAGGCGAGTACACCAGGTATCGTGCCAAAAGAGACAGCATTCTCCATTACCCAAATTAATTTCGAAGATTCTAGGGATTATGTTAATAACTCCAGACCAAAAAGGAGATGGTCTGGAAAGCGGTGAGCAGTGAAGGATAAGATTGGGGTATGAGGCATGGTATCTAGATAAGATCCATTCTTTCCAGACGAAAGAACCAGGAGTAAGGAGGCGCCATAACCATTTGGCTAGCAGTGTTTGATTAAAGAGAGCAAGGTTGGGGATACCCAATCCTCCGTGTGCATGGGGCATGCAAACAATTTGCCAACTGATTATACGTTTAATTTTTCCTCTATTCCAGAGAAAGGTGTTTCGAATGGAATCAATTTTCTTTATGACCCAAGATGGGAGCTTGTGGATTGACATCCAGTAGGAGGGTATTGTGGAGAGGACGGATCGAACTAAGGTGAGACGACCGGCTGATGATAGGGAGTTGGCTTTCCAGGATGCCAGTCTGTTTTCAATTTTGGATAAGAGAGGGAACCAGTCAGATCTCACGAGCTTGGTGGGGCGAAGTGGGACACCAAGGTAGGTTATCGGGAAAGTTTCAAGTTTGCAATTGAGGCAGTTGGAGATAGAGTGGCCAAGTTCGTTGGAGTTCCCAAGCATGATGACTGCTCTTTTGTCATAGTTTATTGACAGGCCAGAGATGAGTTCAAAGGTGAATAGAAGGACTTTGATGCAGTGAATGTGGGAGGGGGAAGGTGAGAAAAAGAGAATGGTGTCATCTGCGAATTGGAGGTTAGAGATGGTTGAGCTATTGTTTGGGAGGTTTATGCCAGAAAGTAGATTTTTGGAGATGGCTAGTTTGACCATACGATTAAAGGCATCGGCTACTAGGAAAAAAATGAGGAGGGATAGGGGGGTCTCCTTGTTTGATACCACGGTTGAATTTTATGGGGCCTCCAGTTTCACCATTAACACAGATAGTAGAGAAGCTTGTGTTTAGAATCTGTTTTATCCAGTTGCACCATTTAGGTGGGAAGCCTCGATGGGACATTAGGTCAAGAATAAAGTTCCAGTTTACTGAATCAGAGGCTTTGGAGAAGTCAAGCTTAAGCAGTACTCCAGGAGTGGAAGTAAAGTGACAGAAAGAAATGGCTTCTTGAGTGGCTGCTACACAATCCATAATGTTTCGTCCAAGGATGAAGGCCGATTGTTCAGGACCAACAAGGGAATCTATAAAGGTCTGGAGTTTATTAGCTATAACTTCCGTAATAATCTTAAAGGTAGTGTTAAGGAGGCTAATGTGGCGGAAGGAGGATAATGAGGAGGCACCAACAGTTTTGGGGATGAGGGAAATGTTGGCATAGTTAAGTTTGGCAATGGAGGAGGGGTTTGACTGGAATTCAGAACACATGGCAAAAATATCATGTTTGACAGTGGGCCAGAAGTGTTTGAAGAAAGATGGGCCAAAGCCATCGGGCCCAGGAGCTTTGTCATCCGACATTGAATTAACCGCGGCCTTAATTTCATCCTTGGTAAAGGGAAAGTCAAGGTTAATAGGGGAGGGGGAAGGGTATAATATGTTCCAGTGAATGGTTGGGAGAGGAGGGGAGGGTTTGCCGAGGATATAGCGGAAGAAGTTTGTGAAAAGGAGACAGATGTCAAAGGGGTTAGTGTAAGTTGAATCAGCGTGGTGAATTTCAGAAATGAAGGAGGTTCTGCGTCGGCCATTTGCTATTCGATGAAAATAGGCAGTGTTTTTGTCACCTTCGTCAATCCATTTGGCTTTGGATCGTTGTTTCCATCCCATTTCTTCTTGTTTAATCAATCTTTCTAATTCAACTTCGAGTTCCTTGAGCTTTGTTGTTTCTGTTGCATTGAGAGGGTGTGATTCTTGTGCAATGTTCAAGGCAAGAATTTCATCTTGGATGGAGTTAATTCTGACTTTAGTGGATCCCCATATTGTCTTAGCCCAAGGACGAATGATTTTGCGGGGGGGGGGGGGGGGAGCGCAGTTTGGTGACGATGGTGGAGACAGGAGATTGAGCAGGGGTAGGTTGGGACCAAATTTGGTTGACAAAAGGTACAAAATAAGGTTCGAGGAGCCATAGTTTTTCAAACTTGAAGGGACATTTAGTGGGAGCAGTGGTGCCAGAGTCAAGTAGCAAGGGACAATGGTCTGAAAGAGTTGTGGCAAGACCGTTGACCAGAGAGAGGGGATGTGAGTCTTCCCATGGAAGGTTAAAAAGGAAGCGGTCAAGTTTGGTTAACGATGGGTCTTCTCGGCGGTTGGACCAGGTAAAGATTCTGTTGCTAATGGGTAGTTCAATGAGTGAGCAAGAGTGGATGAAGGAGTTAAAGGTCTCAGAATCATGAGAGAAGTTGCTAGAATTTCTTTCAAGGTTGGTTTTGGTTGTGTTGAAATCACCACCGATTAACCAAGGACCGCTAATATGGGTAGATAAGTTTTCACATAAGGTCCAGATCTGTTCTCTATCAACTGGGTCTGTTGGGCAGTAGACATGGGTGAAGTGGTAAGTGCTATTTGTCTGAGTGTGTTGGAGAGTCACGTGGAGAAAAGATGTGTGTGTGTGACTACGTGTCTTAGGGACCATGTGTTTTCATTCCATGCAGTTATTAGACCACAACGAGTTTCAATGGCATCTACGTGGGCCCACCTAGATAAAAATGGACCGCAAATGTTTCTAAAAGTGGAGTTGGACGGGCTAGAGAGTTTGGATTCTCGCAGGAGTAAAATATCAATATGATGGGGGGACAGAATCAGGTTGACAGCGTATTGTTTTGTATGGTCCCCAAGTCCTCTGACATTTCAGGATACTATTTTCATTGGGAAAGGTTAATTCTCTGTGTTTCTACAGTTTGCATGGCATAATATTGCTCATCAAGTAAACTCACGCCCATGCAGTTAGCTAATTTTTTATATAACAATTTATTAGCTGAAGAAAAAACGATAGTTTCATAAAAACTACCAGAGCCTCCAGGATGAGATCTGACACGGTTGATCCTTGCACTTCGACGAACGTCAGTTGGAGTGAGTTGTGGAGTGTTGGAATCCAGCTGCTCAGGTGTTGGTACTAGTCAACAAGTTATTATCATTCATCTATTTATGGCCGTTAATGGACTAGACCTCTCATATTAAGTCTACCACTTATGGATTCTTGATATGTCGGGCGGTTCCGTGTAGACTTCTACCACAAGTCAGACTTAACCTCGCGTCTTAGCACCAACACTACACCAAAACAGGTGATTCCCAACGAGTATAACCGTCGCAAACAATTTACGCAATGCTCATTAGTGTTGCTATGAGGGGGTGGCAATTTAGCACCAACTCTTATAAGCGTTGGTAGATTTTCTTTAGCAACGCTTATAAGCGTTGGCAGATTTTCTTTAGCAATGCTTATAAGCGTTGGTAATTTTCTTTACCAACGCTTATAAGCGTTGTAAGATTTTTGTTTGCAACGCTTATACATGCTGCAACATATTTGTTTGCAACGCCTGTACATGTTACAAAATTTTAATTCACAACAAATATAAATTTTAGTAACAGAAATATGTATTCGCAACTCACATATTCTAACATTAATAGTCAATTAATAACCAACATGATGATAATATAGACGATATTTAATATGAATCAAAAACGAATATTAAACTCACTGCATACTAATTGATAACATTCATAATCACATAACGACATAGAATATCAGTTAACAATAAATAAGCACAATACATAATTAAGATGTCAAATTTAATACATAACTAGTTTGCTAAATTCAACACATAAATGACATTTTACAAATACCGAATATGAAACCCTGGCCATATAATGAAGCCTCCATCTGAAAATTCACATAACTTGTACATTCCATTTTGAGGACCATCATAAATTGGTGCATCCGGTTCAAGAACTTCAACAACCCAAATTACTTTCTCTATATTCGGTACCACTTTCCTAAACTGACAAATTGTTTGTGTTCCAACATAACCTTTTGCTACCTCCTTCTCAAGATCATGTGACAATAGCATTACGTAATTCTTTTCCATTGTAGATGAATGAAGATCATTAAGTGACACGTTTGGAGTAACGGTTATATTATTATTTATAGAAGGATCCCCTAAATTAGAAGCACCTTCTGTATGAGGAGTGGAAGGACTTGCAACAAGTTTTTCTGGCAAATTAGGTATAAATTTCATAAAAATTGAAGTAATTGAATTGATGACATTATTAACTTGAGTAGCTATTTGCCTTTTATCTCCAATTTCGAAACGGACAAACCCACGACTTGTTTTTTTATCAGTTACAGCTTTTACAGCTAGAGCCACCTTTACTTGTTTTATAGAAGAAGTAGAACTAATTGTTCGACAATAATTTTTCTTCCTGTCGGAACCAAAAACTTCTGCAATTGGATCATTATCAAGATCATCTACTGCATTCAATGAATATCACATTAAATTTTGTTGAAAACATAAAAACATGAATTTGCATCTTGCACAAAATAATTTAAACTTGTAGGCTCGGAGTGACTAAATAATACTGAACGGCTACGACTCGGTTTTTCTGAGCCATAAGGCTCAGCAAAACTGTGCCACAGGCTCGGAAAAACTGAGCCATAAGGCTCAGCAAAACTAAGCCACAGGCTCAGTTAAACTGAGCCTTACGGCTCAGTTTTTCTGAGCCACAATGCTCAGTTTTGCTGAGGCATAAGGCCTAGAAAAACTGAGCCTTACAGCTCAGCTTTTTTGAGCCACAAGGGTCAGTTTTGCTGAGCCACAGGCTCAGTAGAACTAAGCCTAACGGCTCAGTTGAACTGAGCCACAGGCTCAGAAAAACTGAGCCATAGGCTCAGTTATGCTGACCCATAAGTCTCAGCAAAACTGAGCCTTATGGCTCAGTTTTTTTGAGCCATAAGGCTCGGTTTTGCTGAGCCATAGGCTCAGAAAAACTAAGCCTTACGGCTTAGTTAACCTGAGCCATAGGCTTAGATTTTCTGAGCTTATGGCTCAGCAAAACTGAGCCTTACGGCTCAGATTTAATGAGCTTATGGCTCAGCAGAACTGAACGCTATAGGCTCAGTTTTATTGAGCCATAAGGCTGAGCAAATTTGAGCCTTACGACTCAGTTAACCTGAGCCATAGGCTCCCTTTTTTTGAGCTTATTGCTCAGCAAAACTAAGCGCCATAGGCTCAGTTTTGCTGAGCCTTATGGTTCAGTTTTGCTGAGCCTTATGGCTCAATTTTGCTGAGCCACAAGGCTCAGAAAAACTGAGCCTTACGGCTCAGTTAACCTGAGCCATAGGCTCAGTTTTTCTAAGCTAACGGCTCAGTTAAACTGAGCCATAGGCTCAGAAAAACTGAGCCATAAGGCTCAGTACCGTTGAGCCACAGGCTCAGCAAAACTGAGCCTTGCGGCTCAGTTAAACTGAGCATTAGGCTCAGAAAAACTGAGTTTTGAACATATATGCAAACCTACATATGTTTCCGTTGTACATGGTAGTACTTCTCCCGGTTTTCTTTTATGTCCAGCCTTCCAAATCGTCATTCGTGAAATATTTGCTTCTGGATTGGCTAAGACCTATAATAAATATCAAAGTTGACAACACGTAATTAATATAACATTCTACAAACAACCATTTACAAAAGATATTTTCATTACCATTTCATGGTGCACTCTATGGTAAGGTTTCCTTCCTAGAGTATGAGTGATTTGGTTTTTCAATTTGTTTTTGGCATTTTTTTCACATTGCTCCATCTTTTCATTCGTATACTCGATATCAAGAAATTTTTCCCACCGCACTCTATCTATATCATTTGAACATCTATATATGGCAACACATTTAGGAATCATAATGTCATCAACTTTAAGAAGAATTTTTTTTAATGTTGACTTCATTGATCTATAGTACGGCGGGAAATGTTTCTCAAATAATGGTCGAGCTATGGTAGAATCTACATCCATGTCAAATTCTTCCTATCATGAGAAAAGAAAAATGAAACAATCAAATATATCATAATACAAACTTGATGGTGAAATTGATATGAGTGAAAATACCAAAAGCCCTTCCCATAGTTTATCTTTGTAGAAGCTATCTACGACCCTCTTTTTTTCTTTGTAGCCAACGAGTATATGACAACGAATTAACTCATCACAACGTGTACTCCATTTATCTGAATCTTCCCCTACTGCACCTTCAACACCAACCGTTGTAAAGTAATTTTTACCTTTGGGTGGTTGTGGTTCAATAGTCTCTGTTGTACTTAAATTTGCATTTGCGCTAAAATCATTTGTCATTTTAATGAAAAATCTACACTAAAAAACAAACAAAATGTAAAGTTAACATAACACATGAAAGATACTTGCAAGACATGAATTAACATAACAAACTGACAATAGTTTCAAAAGACATCAATAAAAGAAAATCATACATTTCAAAACACAGCACAATTGTACAATACATCAATAAAGGTTAATGCATGATCAAAACAAGCAAAATACATGCAACATATTTTCAATCAACATGTTGATTTCGATTGAATACATTTCAATAATGGTTCTAAATTTGGTTGTTCTTTCAAAATATATCGATATGTTGTTGGTACTTCATAATCATCTATGTTATCCATTACGTTTAGGAGAGCGTCGAACAATAGACCAGTCGGAATTTTGTGTATTTATGATGTAAAACACTTGACTTGCTTCGGATGCAAGAATTGCAGGCTCATCATATTCTCCATCGGTATTATTGAGCTTCTTTAAGTTTACCATTAACAAATTTGTATCCGGGCAAACTTTACAACCATTTGTTTTATCTGCAACATTCACCCAATCACAATAAAATACCACATGTTGAAAATCATGGTAATCAACTTCCATGACCTCTCTAATAACACCATACCAAGTAGTATCATCATCCATAGGATTTAAATCTTTTGAACTTGCAACAAATGTAGTGATCGCATCCATACAGACACCACTATCTTTCGTTGAAATGCTATCGTCATAATGTTGAGGAGAGAATGTATAACTGTTCACTTTATACTTAAGAAAAGTTTTGACTTCCCACCTTGGACCATTGACATACAACCATAACATTGTGTTCATGCATTTTTCATCCACTAACTGTTAAGAATTAACAAAATTAATAGAATAACATTAGTTAAGAAGAAATGCATTGCTCTCAAGTAAATATATCACACTTATTGTATAGCCAATCAATAAATTCAGATTGGACTACTACTTCTGCTTTTGTGATAGTTTTCCTTTTACCACGAAGACCGTCTTTTAAAGATAAGCGGTATGCACTACAAATTCAATATTGTGATAAATATGTATATATTTATATATTCTTGACTAAATGTGATATACGTATTTAAAAAGGTGAAAATGTATGACCTGTAGTATTTATCTCGTTCCGGTATATTAATTCTAAATAGTAACCGCCGTCGAATCTGTGATCGTTGCACTCTAGATAATTTTAACGGTTTACCTTCAACGATGGAACGCTCATATATATCATCACTATTCTCATCTAAAAAGGATGCTTGTTTAGAGCTACGATTTCCATCACGTGGATTTGGCATATATTCCATTGCGTATCGAACAGATTCTGAAACAAGGTATGCTTCAGAAATTGATCCTTCTATATACCTTTTGTTACTAGGTATGTTTTTGCAATCTTTCATAGCCCTAGCACACAAAAATTAATATGCATACTTACAGTTAGTTACTTCATAACCCTTAGGTAAAATAACTTGAATGCAAAAACAACATTTACCTTTTAATGGATACATCCATATATAATTCGATGGTCCACAAAGCAGAGCTTGATCTGCTAAATGTACCATCAAATGGATGCTTATATCAAAAAAAATCCATTGAAACATAGTGTGCCAACACACATAATGCTTCAGCAATCATATCTTTAGCCGTTTGCACATGTTCTCGAACAAGACTTTTGAACATATTATTGAAGTACAAACTTACTTGTAAAAGCGCTCGTCTTAACTCACGACACTTTGGATATGCATGTTGAACCATGATAGGAAGCAAATATTGGATGAGAATATGATAATCATATGTCATTTTAATTTGCAAACTGGGTAGTTGAAGACATATAAGACCATGTAACTTAGTAGCAAGACATGATGGAAGTTTTGCATCTTTAAGAACTTGACAACATTGCAACTTGTGATCCTTATCAAATGCAAGTTTAGAAGATTGCTATCCTTTGTTAAACATAAAGTTGATGAGATGTTCAACAACATTTATTTCAGTATGCATCACATCAATAGTTTGACGAACTTTATGATTGCTCCAATAATCCAAGTCAAACAAAGTTGACTTCTTATACCATGTCGGCCTTCCTTCCTCATCGACAAGACAATCTACATTATCATAAGCTTCAGAAATCAATCTCTTTTTGCTTGGTGGTATTCTGCAACGAATATATTTGATATGCTCAATCTTTTCTAAAAGAGGCGAGCCTCTTAGATGAGTTAGAGGCTCTTTATATTCAACGTCCCTATACCATCCGTGTTTTAATGCTCTATATTGATGATCATTCTTCAAAAACCTTCAATATTTTGAATAGATGATCTTGTTGCCGATGTACTCTGATTCTGTCTCGGTAGCACAGACAGGACATGCTTTATAACTATGAGTCACACAGCCAGATAAGTTACCAAAAGCTGGTAAATCATGAATTCCCCATAGTAATATTGCTTTCATATTGAAAAATTCTTGCTTGTCTGTGTCAAAAACAGATGCCCCTTCGTCCCAAAGATGTTTTAATTCATCGACAAGGTGTTCAAAGTATACATCAATGTCCTGACTTGGTGCTCTTGGTCCAGGAATTAAAATACTCAACATTTGAAATTATGATTTCATACACAACGAAGGGGGTAGTTTATAAGGCATCATATAAACAGGCCAACAACTATAACTATTGGAGAGAACGCCATTTGGATTAAACCCACCCGTAGAAATACCAAGCCAAACATTGCGTCCTTCAATAGCAAATTCTGGCCACCGACTTTTGACTGATCTCCATTCAGCTAAATCTATAGGATGTTGCATGGAATTCCAAGATGGTGTAGCTTTCTTGTGCCATTGCATTTTACGAGCTATCCATGGTATAGTGTACAATCTACTTAATTTTGGACTTATAGGAAAGTATCTTAAAACTTTTCTTGGTTCTTTCGTTAATTTAACCTCCCCTAACACTTTTTTTTTGTTTTGTACCTTGTTTTATGGCACACAGGACATTCTTTCGCATCAACATTTTCTTTCCAAAATAATATACTATCATTGACACAAGCATGTATATGCTTCACCTCCATTCCCAAATCCTTTATTATTTTCTTCATCGTGGGATACTTGTCAGGTAAATTATTTTCTTTTGAAAGCCAACGTTTTAAACGCTTCAACAACTCAGTCACACTATTTCCCGACCAGTTAAATTCTTTTTTAAGGTTCTGAAGCTCAACAATTACACCTAACATTATAATCCCGTCTTCGCAAGAAGAATAAAGTTTTTCATTTGCTTTGTCAATGTATTTTTTGTGCTTCTCTCCAAGGTAAGAATGTTAATTGTCTGTATTTGTCTGTTGAACTTCCTCTTCACCGCTAGCTAGTGGCATATTATGCTCTCCAAAAGCATCGTCTATGAGATTTCTAAGAGCCCCCTCTACACAATGGTCGGTTTGAATTTGATCTTGGATATGAGGATCTGAAATAATATTTTTTGTATGATTCATCCCCATGTTATTGCTGTTCATCTCTCCATGGAAAAACCACATATTATATATTTTAATCATACCATGAATGATTAAGTGTTTCTCAACGCTTTCTAGTGAGAGCTTCTTAGAGTTCTTGTACTTAATACAAGGGCAGGTGCAAATTTCAACATCGCGAGATGAGTGATTCTTCACAAAACTAATGAAGTCTCGAACGCCTTGCTTATATTCTTCAGTATTTCTATATGGACTTTTAATCCATTCTCTTGAACTGGAGTTAGACATAAATCCACCTGCTGCTATAAAAAATTTTTGAGCAAATTGCAGAACATAATTGCTGAGTTGGATTAATATTTGTAAGAACCATCTTATGCGGAAACTAATCAAGTGCATTCATATTAAACAACAATGCAAATATCAGCATCTTAATGAAAGAACCATCTTATGCGGAAACTAATCAAAGTGCATTCATACTACATCGTAATCTGAAAATTTGTATGCATGATTTTAATATTTGTATGACGTTTATGGAGTGCATTCTCTTAAATTCGTTGATGAAAAGTAAACAGTCTAAAGTCTCAGGTCATTTAATTAAAGAAATTGAATGTTATATGTCATGATCAATAGCGAGGTTGTATATGTCCATTCGGTATATGATTACTACTTTCGGAAATCAAGCCGCAGGGGCTGCATTTAGTTTGTATGGATCAAATTTCAAAAAGAAAATTTAGCAGAAAGTCATCAAAAACAACCTTATAATACACAAAATCATAATTGATTGAATGGTGGACAAAGGTGAATTAACCTTATAATACAGAAAATCAGTTTTCCTGAGCCATGAGGCTTAGAAAAACTGAGCCATAAGGCTCAGAAAAACTGAGCCTTACAGCTCAGTTTTGCTGAGCCATATGCTCAGTTTAAAAGAGCCGAATGGCTTAGTAATACTGAGGCTAAGACGCAGTGAAGCTGCGCCAAACGGCTCAGTATTACTAAGCCGATCGACGCAGTATTACTATGCCTTACAAAACAATTACAATCCATTATCTGTAATGGTAAACTTACAATTCATTATCTGTAAGATATTGTTTTACAAAACAATTCACAATATAATTCTTAAAATTAGTGGACAATCATACCGTATTTAGTAAGTACTATATTGTACATGCATGCCTATGATAGACCAAAATAGATTCATTACAGGAAAAAAGTGAAGCAAAATGCTTACTAATAAAGTAAGAAAAATGAATCAAGTTTGCACATGAAACGCCAGGTTGGTATGTACCGAAGTCCAATGGGAAATGTTTCAAAAATTTCCTAAGCTGGACCACAATTGATTGTTGCATGGTCCATCCAAAGTACTTATTTTCCAGTCATCATCCTAGCAATTCATTTGTTAACCCCACATGTAAAACCAAAATGACAATAAAACGAGATGACTTTGGTTTAATTATTGTCGACGTTCGAGGGTCGAAGTCGAATCATTGCGTGAGATATCAGCTTACACTACATCCAATAGAAATATCTAATTTGATTCAATATTACTCTCAATCAGGTTTTATGTGATCTTCCATTTGGTTTAAGCTTTTGATGTTAATACAATAACAATGAGCACAACTCAATAAAAGCAATGTAGTCAAGGCCATCTCGTACTAAATAAAAAATGTACTTGTTATAAAAAAAAATGCACTTGTTATAAAAAAAAAGCTGCACTTCTTTAAAAAAAAAACTGCACTTGTTATAAAAAAACTGCATTTGTTATAAAAAAATGCACTGATTTTAAAAAAAATGCACTTATTTTTTTAAAAAAAAAAACTACATTTGTTAAAACTTAAAAAAAACAGCATTTGTTCAAAACAAAAATCTGCATTTGTTCCAAAAAAAAACTGCATTTGTTCAAAACTTAAAAAAACTGCATTTTTTTATAAGAAAAAATCTGCATTTGTTAAAAAAAACATTTGTTTCAAAAAAAAAACCGCATTCCTTCAACAAAAAAATAACACGGAAGTAGCAAGAAATTGAAATACATATAAATGTAGACCTCGCCAAACATATATATATATAAATATAAATATAAATATTTATATATCTACACAATCTTTTAGTATCATTGCCTCGAGCGACGAAACTAGAATTTTGATTGCGTTGGGCAGAATTGAATACGTTGTTAAATGTAAAACTAAAATACTGAACCGAAATGCTTTAGTATAATACATTTTAAATAAGCTAGACAAGTTGAATAATATCAATAATTTTTAAACTTACACATAAAATATATAACTCAAATACACATAAACTGCTAAATAATCTATTTAAGTGGTATTTTCGGAACTTATGGATATTAGGTTGATCTAAAACCGCTTCAACATCAATACTTTTAGCAATCTCTATTTCGAAATATATTACCATGTAATGTCCTTGTAGATCAACCTCGGTCTGATTACAAAGTGGTGTCTTAATCAAAATCGTAGGTGAAAATGCTCGCCCTATGGTTATAGTAGATACTGTAAGAGTAAACACTAGACAAATCAGTTTATGAAAAAGAGAGTATCTTAAAATGAAAACACATACTCCAAGACATTATCATTGCTCATCATTTTTCAAATTGCAAAGAACAGTTTTCATGATATCGATTGAATGAAAAACATGTGTTGAACGATTCTGTATAAACGGAAATCAAATTTTCAAAGTGAAGAAAATATTTCATTTGTGGGATTCAAGTTATTAACTCCAAATGAGGATTTGATGACGATGTTCCAATATTATCAGCGTTTTTGCGTAGAACTGGAATGAATTTTTCATTAGCTTCAAAGTTGAGCAATCTTTTCATTAAATATTTTTTTAGTCTGCATTCAAATTGAAAAACACATTAATTGTGACGTGAAATAAATGAATCAAATCGTATAAATCATTTTTTATAAGCAAACCAGAGATCCATGTATAACTTCAGCTATAATTTCGGAAATGTAACTTAACAATATTGTATAATTTAATCCAAGAAATCAATTAAACCAAAAAAATTCAGTAGATTAAAATTAGGTAATAGTTGACAAGATTTAAAGGATAAATAGCTACAGTATAACCTCACCAAACCCCATCCTATATATAGACTCGTCACTGATTGCCTCGCCAAACATATATACATACAAAAGTAGCATTGCCTCACCAAACATATATACATATAAAAGTAGCATTGCCTCACCAAACAGAAGATTATCAAACTATGTTCATCTCCATATTATTTGGTGAACCTATTACCTTAGGTTATATATTTTACAAAACTTTTTTTTCAGCTTACTGTATTTTTTCATGCAAATTATGTTTATAGTCTATGTTACTATATTTTAAAACAAAGAAATAATTATTGCTATATTTGCTGTATTTCTACACTGAGCAAGCCTCAATAGATCTAACATAAAGTATTCAACATATATCATTCCACATATGACATTTAGCACATACATAAACGCTGAAATTAAACTATTACTTACAAACCACGTCCCCTTGCATGTGAATTTCATGTTACTTTTAGACATTACTTTCAAACAAAAGGTCTCCTTACAATGCCCATCTATAATATCCAATACAGAGACGTTCAAAAAGTGAATCGAAATAGTACATGCATTCAAGATTTAGCGAAACCTAACACCTTATAAAAGCTAACTCATTGGGAATCCAAAAAACTGGATACTTGAAATCGAAAAAAAAAAAAAATCGAAAAAAATTCACCTGAAGTGATTGAATGTGATGGATTTGAGTTGAACGTGAGCACAAATCGATCCTTAAAATTGAATGCGAGTTGCTCTGCGACCCCCAAAAACCGATTAGAGATAAGCGGATTGGAGTTTTCTAATTTCTGCCATGCTGGGATTCTTGGATTTAGATTTGAGTTTTTTTTTCTCCCTCATTCAGATTTGAGAATTCTGATTTGGGCGGCCGTTTCCAGTAAAAGCGTTGGCCAAAAGATGTAGAAATGGGAAATAGGGTTAAGTAGGTAAGTTTACGTTTATACCCCCAACAAATCAGCCTTACCAACACGAATAACCGTTGGCAATAAAAAATTGAAATAATGTATTTTTGGTAAAACTTTTTGAACATTGCAACGCTTATTTTGGTTATTGCACGGCAATACAAATAAGTGTTGACAATTGAAAAAAAAAAAGGTTACCAAATGGCCATTATGGTGCAGTGCAATACGTGTACATTTATGCACTCGACGCCTCACATTAGATTAACCACTTGTGGACGCTGGATTTACCGGGTGGTTCCGGGAAGACTTCTGCCACAAGTGTAATATAACCTCGTGTTTAAGTGTTGTTAAAGTTTCTAATTATTGTAAACCTAGATATGTTCATTATTAAACAATTTTCATGTTTATCCAAGGTTATGCCCGAAATCCCAGTCTGATTCACAATACAAGTAATGCCCCAAATTAAAGATTTAGATCAAGCTATAAATTATGCCCCAAATCCCAACCATGCTTTACCATATAAGTTATGCCCTAAATTTATCATTCCCAACAGTTCTCAATTTCGTGCGCTCGCATATTTCAGCGATATGCCTAGTCTCAAAGGTAGCCTGGCTATAAAAACAAAAAGGGAAAGAGGAAGAGAAGAGAACAAGAATAGGCATAATAACAAGGCAGACATATGATGACAGATATAAGCATACTAACAGGATAAGCATATGGGGATATGATTAGGCGTACTAACAGAATAGACATATGGTGACAGAATGGGCATAATGATAGAATAGACATAATAAAGATAGGCTTGCAAGAACTAAACAGAGGATCAGGCGTACAGGTAATGGAAAATCTGTTTAGTTATGATTCAGGTTATTAACAGGCATAGGTTTAGATCCAATTTACAAACATGTCAATATT
This sequence comes from Allium sativum, assembly GCA_030737875.1. Taxonomy (NCBI): domain Eukaryota; kingdom Viridiplantae; phylum Streptophyta; class Magnoliopsida; order Asparagales; family Amaryllidaceae; genus Allium; species Allium sativum. Next base: position 115,780,784 of record CM060909.1, read on the forward strand.
ACTATTATGTTAGACATAAATCCACCTGCTGCTATAAAAAAATTTTGAGCAAATTGCAGAACATAATTGCTGAGTTGGATTAATATTTGTAAGAACCATCTTATGCGGAAACTAATCAAGTGCATTCATATTAAACAACAATGCAAATATCAGCATCTTTAATGAAAGAACCATCTTATGCGGAAACTAATCAAAGTGCATTCATACTACATCGTAATCTGAAAATTTGTATGCATGATTTTAATATTTGTATGACGTTTATGGAGTGCATTCTCTTAAATTCGTTGATGAAAAGTAAACAGTCTAAAGTCTCAGGTCATTTAATTAAAGAAATTGAATGTTATATGTCATGATCAATAGCGAGGTTGTATATGTCCATTCGGTATATGATTACTACTTTCGGAAATCAAGCCGCAGGGGCTGCATTTAGTTTGTATGGATCAAATTTCAAAAAGAAAATTTAGCAGAAAGTCATCAAAAACAACCTTATAATACACAAAATCATACTTGATTGAATGGTGGACAAAGGTGAATTAACCTTATAATATAGAAAATCAGTTTTCCTGAGCCATGAGGCTTAGAAAAACTGAGCCATAAGGCTCAGAAAAACTGAGCCTTACAGCTCAGTTTTGCTGAGCCATATGCTCAGTTTAAAAGAGCCGAATGGCTTAGTAATACTGAGGCTAAGACGCAGTGAAGCAGCGCCAAACGGCTTAGTATTACTAAGCCGATCGACGCAGTATTACTGCGCCTTACAAAACAATTACAATCCATTATCTGTAATGGTAAACTTACAATTCATTATCTGTAAGATATTGTTTTACAAAACAATTCACAATATAATTCTTAAAATTAGTGGACAATCATACCGTATTTAGTAAGTACTATATTGTACATGCATGCCTATGATAGACCAAAATAGATTCATTACAGGAAAAAAGTGAAGCAAAATGCTTACTAATAAAGTAAGAAAAATGAATCAAGTTTGCACATGAAACGCCAGGTTGGTATGTACCGAAGTCCAATGGGAAATGTTTCAAAAATTTCCTAAGCTGGACCACAATTGATTGTTGCATGGTCCATCCAAAGTACTTATTTTCCAGTCATCATCCGAGCAATTCATTTGTTAACCCCACATGTAAAACCAAAATGACAATAAAACGAGATGGCTTTAGTTTAATTATTGTCGACGTTCGAGGGTCGAAGTCGAATCATTGCGTGAGATATCAGCTTACACTACATCCAATAGAAATATCTAATTTGATTCAATATTACTCTCAATCAGGTTTTATGTGATCTTCCATTTGGTTTAAGCTTTTGATGTTAATACAATAACAATGAGCACAACTCAATAAAAGCAATGTAGTCAAGGCCATCTCGTACTAAATAAAAACTGCACTTGTTATAAAAAAAATGCACTTGTTATAAAAAAAGCTGCACTTCTTTAAAAAAAAACTGCACTTGTTATAAAAAAATGCACTGATTTTAAAAAAAAATGCGCTTATTTTTTAAAAAAAAAACTACATTTGTTAAAACTTAAAAAAAACAGCATTTGTTCAAAACAAAAATCTGCATTTGTTCCAAAAAAAAATTGCATTTGTTCAAAACTTAAAAAAACTGCATTTTTTTATAAGAAAAAATCTGCATTTGTTAAAAAAAAACATTTGTTTCAAAAAAAAAACCGCATTCCTTCAACAAAAAAATAACACGGAAGTAGCAAGAAATTGAAATACATATAAATGCAGACCTCGCTAAACATATATATATATATATATATAAATATTTATATATCTACACAATCTTTTAGTATCATTGCCTCGAGCGACGAAACTAGAATTTTGATTGCGTTGGGCAGAATTGAATACGTTGTTAAATGTATAACTAAAATACTGAACCGAAATGCTTTAGTATAATACATTTTAAATAAGCTAGACAAGTTGAATAATATCAATAATTTTTAAACTTACACATAAAATATATAACTCAAATACACATAAACTGCTAAATAATCTATTTAAGTGATATTTTCGGAACTTATGGATATTAGGTTGATCTAAAACCGCTTCAACAACAATACTTTTAGCAATCTCTATTTCGAAATATATTACCATGTAATTTCCTTGTAGATCAACCTCGGTCTGATTACAAAGTGGTGTCTTAATCAAAATCGTAGGTGAAAATGCTCGCCCTATGGTTATAGTAGATACTGTAAGAGTAAACACTAGACAAATCAGTTTATGAAAAAGAGAGTATCTTAAAATGAAAACACATACTCCAAGACATTATCATTGGTCATCATTTTTCAAATTGCAAAGAACAGTTTTCATGATATCGATTGAATGAAAAACATGTGTTGAACGATTCTGTATAAACGGAAATCAAATTTTCAAAGTGAAGAAAATATTTCATTTGTGGGATTCAAGTTATTAACTCCAAATGAGGATTTGATGACGATGTTCCAATATTATCAGCGTTTTTGTGTAGAACGGGAATGAATTTTTCATTAGCTTCAAAGTTGAGCAATCTTTTCAATAAATATTTTTTTAGTCTGCATTCAAATTGAAAAACACATTAATTGTGACGTGAAATAAATGAATCAAATCGTATAAATCATTTTTTATAAGCAAACCAGAGATCCATGTATAACTTCAGCTATAATTTCGGAAATGTAACTTAACAATATTGTATAATTTAATCCAAGAAATCAATTAAACCAAAAAAATTCAGTAGATTAAAATTAGGTAATAGTTGACAAGATTTAAAGGATAAATAGCTACAGTATAACCTCACCAAACCCCATCCTATATATAGACTCGTCACTGATTGCCTCGCCAAACATATATACATACAAAAGTAGCATTGCCTCACCAAACATATATACATATAAAAGTAGCATTGCCTCACCAAACAGAAGATTATCAAACTATGTTCATCTCCATATTATTTGGTGAACCTATTACCTTAGGTTATATATTTTACAAACTTTTTTTTCAGCTTACTGTATTTTTTCATGCAAATTATGTTTATAGTCTATGTTACTATATTTTAAAACAAAGAAATAATTATTGCTATATTTGTTGTATTTCTACACTGAGCAAGCCTCAATAGATCTAACATAAAGTATTCAACATATATCATTCCACATATGACATTTAGCACATACATAAACGCTGAAATTAAACTATTACTTACAAACCACGTCCCCTTGTATGTGAATTTCATGTTACTTTTAGACATTACTTTCAAACAAAAGGTCTCCTTACAATGCCCATCTATAATATCCAATACAGAGACGTTCAAAAAGTGAATCGAAATAGTACATGCATTCAAGATTTAGCGAAACCTAACACCTTATAAAAGCTAACTCATTGGGAATCCAAAAAACTGGATACTTGAAATCGAAAAAAAAACAAATCGAAAAAAATTCATCTGAAGTGATTGAATGTGATGGATTTGAGTTGAACGTGAGCACAAATCGATCCTTAAAATTGAATGCGAGTTGCTCTGCGACCCCCAAAAACCGATTAGAGATAAGCGGATTGGAGTTTTCTAATTTCTGCCATGTTGGGATTCTTGGATTTAGATTTGAGTTTTTTTTTCTCCCTCATTCAGATTTGAGAATTCTGATTTGGGCGACCGTTTCCAGTAAAAGCGTTGGCCAAAAGATGTAGAAATGGGAAATAGGGTTAAGTAGGTAAGTTTACGTTTATACCCCCAACAAATCAGCCTTACCAACACGAATAACCGTTGGCAATAAAAAATTGAAATAATGTATTTTTGGTAAAACTTTTTGAACATTGCAACGCTTATTTTGGTTATTACACGGCAATACAAATAAGTGTTGACAATTGAAAAAAAAAGGTTACCAAATGGCCATTATGGTGTAGTGCAATACGTGTACATTTATGCACTCGACGCCTCACATTAGATTAACCACTTGTGGACGCTGGATTTACCGGGTGGTTCCAGGAAGACATCTGCCACAAGTGTAATATAACCTCGTGTTTAAGTGTTGTTAAAGTTTCTAATTATTGTAAACCTAGATATGTTCATTATTAAACAATTTTCATGTTTATCCAAGGTTATGCCCGAAATCCCAGTCTGATTCACAATACAAGTAATGCCCCAAATTAAAGATTTAGATCAAGCTATAAATTATGCCCCAAATCCCAACCATGCTTTACCATATAAGTTATGCCCTAAATTTATCATTCCCAACAGTTCTCAATTTCGTGCGCTCGCATATTTCAGCGATATGCCTAGTCTCAAAGGTAGCCTGGCTATAAAAACAAAAAGGAAAAGAGGAAGAGAAGAGAACAAGAATAGGCATAATAACAAGGCAGGCATATGATGACAGATATAAGCATACTAACAGATAGGCATATGGGGACATGATTAGGCGTACTAACAGAATAGACATATGGTGACAGAATGGGCATAATGATAGAATAGACATAATAAAGATAGGCTTGCAAGAACTAAACAGAGGATCAGGCGTACAGGTAATGGAAAATCTGTTTAGTTATGATTCAGGTTATTAACAGGCATAGGTTTAGATCCAACTTACAAACATGTCAATATTACTATTAAATGTTTATATCTAAAAATAACATGAACTCACTGTGACTGGATCAAATGAACAGAGAATTGACTGTTGATATTATAGCAGAGATTCTTGTATACACATAACTTGTTATTGTAAAAGAATAGGCTAGTTTAATCTGAGTTGGGGCAACACCTCGTTGTCTCCATTGTTTTTAGTGAATAAAACAACAGAAATGAGGTCCTATTTATAGCCTACGGTCAATGAATCTGGTCAGGAAACGATTCCACGTTCACAGAAATGGATCTGCACCGGATCTGGGTGGGGAAGACCCCTGGGTCGACCCAGGGGTCGACAACCCCGTAATGGGGTCGACGCATGGGTCGACACCCATGGGGCATGGGGTCGACCCCTAACGGGCTGAATTCCCACCTCTTCCTGCTCTTCGATTTTGAATTTCTGGAATAGATTATATATATATTCTTCTTATAAGTATACAAACTTCAACCTTAATATCTTCTTCATACGATGTCCGTTTTACGCAAACTGGAGTCTATCATAAGCAAAATTCCAAGAAAAATGCAGTGGCGCAGTCCATTTTTCTTAATTCCCCAATATTTAAATAAGTATTCATAAGTTTATCATTATAGTGTTCTTTAAAGTTATGCGGTGTTACATTCTACCCTACTTAAAGGATTTCGTTCCCCAAATCTCCAAGTTAAGAAGAATGTATATCATAACATTCATCTACTCATTCACCAATCACAGGCATCAATTGTCCTTAATCGATTTCTAATGTCTATATGAACATGTGCAAAGGTCTGTGTGTACGTCCCTATGCTAATGCGAAAGATCAGGTGGTCTACTGATTTAGTTGACCTCCTTAATGCAATGTATGTTAGTGCTATGAATCCAACATGTATATATGCAAACAATTCTAGTACATCGTGTAAATGCTATATGCATGCACAATCTTCTATCCAAATGCAACATCCATGTGATGATACACCCATTTTCGTCCATAAAAAGAAAAATATGCACACGCATCCATATGCAGTATGAGAGTGATTGAACTAATCTAGTGCCTAATGTGTGTGTATATGCATCCACGAGCAACCACTAGCAACACTTGCATCCACTTTCATCTATCAAACATAACATTCTCAAACACCTATTTACATCCATTAGTTTCCTACCTAGAGGTTGAAAATTCTATCGATAGGATATACTAAATGACAGAAACGAGTATGAACAAAAGCTTTGGAAAAAGAAGTTAAGAACATACCCTTGAAGAGAAAAGGGTACGAAGCGCAATTCTTGTCTTCAGTCTCCCAAGTTGCATCCTCTTGGTCATCTGCCCACTGAACTTTCATCAACTTGACCTCTCGGTTGCGTAGCTTCTTAACCTCTGAACCAAGAATACGGGTAGGAACTCGTATAACTGTCGTGTCCCATTCCACCTCTACCTCCTCAAGCATACTCGGCTAAACTACTTCTGCGGTATCATGCAAGTACTTCCGTAATTGAGAAATGTGGAAAACATTATGAACATCGGCCAGTCTCTCTGGTAGCTTCACTCTATAAGCCATTTGACCAATCCTTTCTATTATGGGAAATGGTCCTACAAATCTTGGCGCCAATTTCCCTACAGATCCAAAACGAACCACATTCCTCAAAGGTGATACCTACTTCAAATTGAATATCAGTTCTTCTCTTATCTGCGTAGGACTTCTGCCTATACTGAGCTGTCTTCATGTGTCTGTGAATAAGATCGATCTTCTCTGAAGTTTCCCTAATCATCTCTAGTCCAAGTAGAAGCCTTTCGGTAGACCCCCACCAACAAGTCGGTGATTTACAAGGTCGTCCATACAATGTCTCGAAGGGTGTCATGCTAATACTAGCTTGATAATTGTTGTTGTATGCGAACTCTACCAATGGAAGATGCTCCTCCCAAGTCCCTCCGAAGTCCAGGATCCACGGTCTCAAAAGATCTTCAAGAACTCTATTCATCCTTTCCGTCTATCCATCGGTCTGAGGGTGATAAGAGGTGCTCAAACACAACTGTGTTCCTAATTCCTCTTGCAAGCTCTTCCAAAACTCACTGGTGAATATAGGGTCATGTTCACTCACAATACTGGAAGGTACTCCATGTAGACGGACTATCTCACGAAGATAAACTGCTGCCAACCATGTTGTCGTCCTTTTACTCTTAATAGGAGTGAAGTGAGCGGCCTTACCCAAATACTGGTGTTTCCTTTCCTCAATCTAGGCAAACCATCAATGAAATCCATAGAGACGCTCTCCCACTTCCACTGTGGGACCTCCAAAGGATGAAGTAAAACAACGGGCTTCCTTTGCTCATCCTTGACTTACTGGCAAATCAAACATCGAGAAACAAACTCCGCTACATATTTCTTCGTACCAGCCCAAAATAAAACCATCTTCATATCTTTATACATCTTATCACCGTCTGGATGGATAGTCATCCTAGAATGATGGGCTTCCTTAAGGACTATCTTCAACAAACTCCCAACTGGGGGAACACAAATCCTTCCATCTCATCGCAACCACTTTCTATCATTCGTTGAATATCTATTAAGGTGACTGGAAGTCTTCCCTCTACTAAGCCTATCCAAGACGTCTTCTATTTGTCGGTCCTCTCGCTGCAAAGTTCCTATCTGATTCAACAGAGTAGGTCGCACCTCTAATGATGCCAATAATCCAGGTGTGAACTCGGTGGAGGGTAAAAAATCAAAAGTTGGTATAAACTTCAAGCTCTATCTCTCTCTCTACAAATAGAGCACTCAAGGTCATCCTCTGCCTACTCAGTGCATCCGCCACTACATTACCCTTTCTAGGGGTATAATCAATCTCAAAGTCATGGAATGCTAAGAACTCCATCCATCTTTGTTGCCTCAAATTGAGATCCTTTTGCAAGAACAAATACTTGAGATTTATGATTTTTGTACAACTCGAACTTCTCTCCAAGTAGATAATGACGCCATGTCTTAAGCGTAAATACTATGGCAGCCAACTCTAAGTCATGGATAGGGTAATTCTTCTCATAAACTCTTAACTGTCTTCCTCCATAACATACTACCCTTCCCTCTTGCATCAGAACCGCACCAAGCCCTATACCACATGCATAGTGAACACTTTGTTCCCATCAGGCAAAGTCAAGACTGGGGCTGTTGTCTGAGCCCTCTTCAATTGCTGAAAAGTATCCTTACAGTCTATACCTCAAGAAAATGTTAGATTCTTCTTCGTCGGTTTGTTGAGTGGGGCTGGTATCTTTGCGAAGTCCTTAATGAACTTCCAATAATAGCTCGCTGATCTAAGAAAGGTCCTCCCTCCGTTGCGTTATTTGGAATCTGCCAATCTTGAACTGCAACTACTTTCGCGGGATCTATTGCTATCCCATCCTTAGAGACCACATTCTCACTTCCTTTCTCCAAAAATGACATTTGGAGAATTTCGCCTTAAGCAGGTGTACACAGAGAGTTTTCTAAATATCCCTTAAATGTAGGGCTTGCTCTTCCTCTCTTTTCTAGAAAATCAAAACGTTATCAACCAAAGACCACAACGAACTTATCTAGAAACTCCCGAAACACCCTACTCATCAGATCCACCAAATAGGCGGGTGCATTCATCAACCTAAAAGGCATGATGAGCCATTCGAAGAAACCATCTAGAGTTCTAAAAGCAGTCTTGTCTATACTGTCCTCGGCCACCCTCAACTGATGAAACCCCGTGGCCAAGTCTAATTGGGAGAAAACAGATGCACCAACAAGCTGGTCAAGTAGATCGTCTATCCTCGGAAGTGGATGCCTATTTTTCTTAGTGAGCTTGTTCAACTCTCTGTAATCCACACATAAGCGAAGCGAACCATCCGCCTTAGTTGCAAATACTACAGGAGCACCCCATTCAGATATACTTCGCCTAATAAATCCTTTCTCAATTAACTCCCCTACTTGTTTGCTGAGCTTCCTCCTTTCTCTCGGAGCCATGTGGTGCACAGCAATGCAACTGGCTTTGCATTGCCAACCAAGCACATACAGAAATCAATCTCGTGCTTAGGAGGTAACCCCGAACCTCCTCAAAAACATCGGGATACTCACAGACTACTGGTACAGATCATAAATCATCGATAGATGCATCAAGCGATTCTAGGAAACTAAGCATGACAAACCCCTTAGGGTCACAAGAAATCTCGAGGGTCCTCCATGGAAATTCAGAAGTCTAATGACCCTCCTCTCACAATCCAGAACGGCAACATGCATGGCTAGCCAATCCAACCCTAGGATCAATCCACAGCCCATGAAACCAAGCACATATATGTCGTACTCAAACTTGACGCCTAACACAGATATTCTCAAACCCTGACAAATCATAGACAAATGAGTTGTACCTCCAATGGGGTTTGAGACAACAATGGGATCCAAAACCATACTAGTACTAAGGTGCAGAGACTCAACCACAGAATTAGAAATAAAAGAATGCGAAGCGCCAGAATTAAAAAGAGTCCTAACAGGATGATTGGAAAGAGAAATCAAACCTTCAATAGAAACTTTCCTTTATCTATCCGGTACACCAGCCACGAGAGCATGCACCTGCCCTCCTGAAGATCCTTCCCTTTATCCCTGTCCTTGTGTAACAACCCGAATTTTAACAACATGATTAAGACAAGAATCAAGGCAGAATTAAATTATAAAATCTGAATCAGGGAAAACGGGTTGCGCCATTGCGTTCGTCTCGGAAAAATAAATCGGAGTCCGTATGACCAAGATATGGCCTCGCAAAGTTTCACGAAAAATTCAAATTCAAAACAGATTCAAATTTCAGAAAATCAGGGTAGGCAGGAAAAATCCCGCCCAGACCAGGTCGACCAGGGGGTCGACCTGGGTGTCGACCTGGGTGGGACCAGGTCGACTGGGGAGTCGACCTGCCTGGTCGAACCCAGGCAGCCTGGTGCACCTGTTTTGCTGTTTGACTCGGTTTTGGAGGCTTGTGATGATTTTTGAGGGCTTGGATCTATCCTAGGGTTAATCTAACGGCCTAAACTACTCCTAATCTCTATAAAAAGACCCCTAAGCCTACCCTAAACCCTCACGAATCACTCATGCCACGAAGTGCTGCCCAAATGCCAAGTGATCATGGCCTCCATCTCCAATTCCTAGAGACTATGCATTCAAATTGGGTTCAAATCAGAAGGTGCAAGCTTGCTACACCAAATAGAGGCCAAATCAACGTTGCTATGCGAGTTTCATGACGGTTCTTCGACAAAGGAGCCACCTTTCTTCGTCAAGATGATGCATGATCATTTTCCTAAGCCTCGCTATGTAAGTTCTAGCTACTTCTAGATCTAAACGGTAGTCTTAATGATGGCATGGAATAAAACGAGATTAAACTAAGTATGCTAGCCTATATGAACCTTGTCATGCCTCTTTTGCTTGAACCTATGACTTTTGGCTATGCTTAGTGACTAGATCATGCTATTCATGTTATGATTAACCTAGTTTACCTTGCAAATTTGAATCTTTATCTATGGAATGCTAGCATGAACCTTTGGGAACCATTTGACTTGTGAAACATTGGCAAAGATTTGACTTTGGGGCTTATGCATGTAAATGAACCCAAACCCCTTATGTATCATGAATGTTTGTGGCCAAATTCACTTATGATACTATGCATGTTTGTGGCCAAATCCCCATATGAGACTATGCATGCTTGTGGCCAAATCCCCATATGAAACTATGCATGCTTGTGGCCAAATTCCCTTATGATACTATGCATGTTTGTGGCCAATATGTTGGCATAATACCCTACTATGTGACTCGCTTCCATTTGGGTTGGAAATACGTTTGGGTAGCTTAGGAAAAACATGGGTATGACATGAAAAACTTGACATGGGGCTTACATGAGAACATGACATTCATGATACATTTAAATACGGTCATGACACGTGGGAAAACATGGAACTTGAACTAGACATGGGTGGGTTGTAAGTGTAAAAAGACACTAGACCGAACATGAAAGTGGCCAACTCGAGGTTGGGTTGAGTTTGTAGCATAAATCTACCCGGACCCGCTCGGCTTAACTAGTGGCTACAAACAATAGGATCCAATATGAGAAGTTGGTCATGTCGTGCTTAAGACCCGAGGTTAGACTAGGTTGTGGTGTAAAACTACCCGGACCCGCCCGGCTTAACTAGTAACCACAACAAGGTCTAATGTGAGAGGTTGAGAGTGCATTAATTAAATTAATGCCACATGATAAGGTTAAGTAAATTTGACTAATGACACTTAACCGATATGACACGAATGGGTAGGTTAAGTGGGACCGGGCTTGATTTCTTAATGACACTTAACCATACAAGACAATTAGGGGATAGGGTTAAGTAATTTACGCTTAACTAATCCGACTTGGTAATTAGATGGGGTTAAGTAATCCACACTTAACTAATCTAAACACGGTAAATTCGATGAGGTTAAGTAATCCATACTTAACTAATCTAAACACGGTAAATTCGATGAGGTTAAGTAATCCATACTTAACTAATCTAACACGGTAATTTGATGGGGTTAAGTAACTTAGACTTAACTAATCTAAACACGGTAATTAGATGAGGTTAGGTAACCTACACTTAACCAACCTAAACACGGTAATTCAATGGGGTTAAGTTAAACCCTTAACTAATCTAAACTTGGTAATTCAATGTGGTTAAGTAACCAATACTTAACCAACTTAACAAGATAATTTAATGGGGTTAAGTAACTTATACTTAACCAATTATATATGATGTGTTGATGAGGTTAAGTAACCTATACTTAACCAATCTAGTATGCGGACCTGATAGGGTTAAGTCATAAGACCTTTTAAATATACTTAACCATTATAATACGATTAGTGGATGGGGTTAAGCTAACCCATACTTAACCAATCCAACTCGATAATCTGATGGGATTAAGATAATCTATGCTTAATCAATATAACATGATAATCTGGTAGGGTTAAGACAAATAAATACTTAACCAATTTGACTTGATAGGGTTAAGTCACGAGCTTCTTGGTACACTTAACCAACTTGTAGGGCTAAGCCTTGAACTTGAGTACTTAGCCAATCTTGACATGATTCGTAGACGGGTTAAGTCATGAACTTGGATAACAACACTTAACCCATTTGACAAAACCCTAGCTCAGGGGACTAGGTTGAAAAACGTAGTTAATCAAGGGTAACGGGGAAATGAAGCTAAGTGGTAAACCTTAGTTAAGTATAACTAAGTAATGATTCTTAGCCAAGAACATGGGACTAGTTCATGAATAGACGAGTAACCCGGTATGGTAGGTCATCGCTTAAAACACGAGGAGGAGCAAATTATCTGACTTAGATAAAGGCTCCAACGAACTGGGTGATGAAGCGGTAGCTTCGGGGAACGTGAGGGTACTCTTGGTATCCCTCTGTGAGGTGGCAGATGTTCCATGAAACCCGGCCTCACAGGGGTTAAGGTCTGCGGTAGAAGAGCCAAGGGTATGCCTTGGTTGCTATGCGAGCGACCTAAAGACTGGGATGGATTAGCGTGGAGTCGACGATACTTGATTTTGCCCTGGATAGCATGTCGCCGACTACCTACCATCTCTAGTCAATCGTGTACGAACGGAAAGGCAGAGGACCCCCAACAGGCCATGTTCTTGCTATCGAGTCATGGGTGAGGTTGGCCCATAGGAAAGTGGGGCTATAGAGGGGCCGGGATGTGGTTCTCATACATGATTTTTCCTGGATTGCCTTTCAGTGGTTGAGGGAGGGGTCACGTGGGACCATAGCCACGGGTAGAAAAACAGACCTTGATATCTGCATCAGCAGACAACTTAAAGCTCCCGACCGAGTTCCGTATTTCTTGATTTTCCCTGGCACGGAACTCGGATGGCACATTGAGGAACATGTGCGTCTAGACATAGAAAACGATTCACGATACATACGTGGGATAAAGGACGCGGTTGACGGGTGGCATAATCCCTAGTGGCCCTAGGTGGCTGAACCCAAACCGAGACACGGAAACGTTCATTAGGTAGTATAATCCCTAGTGGTTCTAGGTGACATAAATCCTAAGTGAACACGCGATAGTTCATGGTAAGAAAACATAACCAGATCAAGGGTAGCAGTCCAAAATAACCTCAAGGATAAAATGTTTACATGGGAAAGCCCGTATGGCCTACGGCAAAGGACTGAACTTATACATGGAAAGAAACATACGAGTTGGAAAAACCTACATATGCTAGATATTAGGTTGACATGGACCATTACATGACATTGGGTAAGGGACATTCATAGTTGGCACATGACGCGGGTTGGGATACTAGTACGAGAGGTGCAGAGCGAATGGACGTGACAAATACCTTGGGATGTTATACATGATAGATACCGTGGGATGTTATACATGACAGATACCTTGTGATAGTATACTTGATAGAAACCTGACGACGTGATACCTTGATTCTTGACACCGTAGCTTATCATGATACTTTAGTTTACCTTGCTACAGTAGTTCATCCAGTTATCTTGGTTTAGCTTATCTATCTTGTTGCCATCCTTATGTTTACTTTCAGTTTATGCATGTCATGTTACCTTTACCTGTTTTTATACTGGAAGTAGATAGGACTTACCAGTCTTTATGACTGACCCCGTTTTCTTTCGCCTCTTTGTCTTCCGTTTCCCCCCAGGTTTCAGGGAGGAAATGATGTTGGTTAGTTTGGACCTCTTATGCTTGAAGGTCATCATGTATAGCTTGGTCTTCTTTTAGCTATGGCTGCTTCACCGCGTTATTTTGGAGAATAATTTATGAAAGGGTTTTATGCTTCTTTACTATTGCAAGACAGGTTTTTGATGTATTCTGATGTAAAAGGCTTTAGACCTTATTTTATAAGGTAATGAAATTTGTTTTACTTCCGCTGTTTTATATATGTTCTGTCTTGTAATATTTCTGTGCATGTTTACCTCGATAATGCTTCACCAAACCTAGTGCATTCCCTTTGTGAGTGACCCTAGCGGAGGTGGGGTGTTACACCTTGCTTCTTCGGGAAATCCTTAGTAAGATGTCTTACCTTTCCATAATGGAAATAGGCATTCTTACTTTTTCTGTAATCTTTGCTCAAATGACCCACGCGCCCATAATTATGACATTTCCTCTTTTCTCGGGCTTTATTGTTATTTCTGCCCTTCTTTTGCTATTGTTGCTCTTCATTAGGCTATACTTTCTTGTTTTGCATTTCATTAATCTTATTATCCTTCTTTTCACCTTTATCTTCTTCGTTCATCAATGCCATATCAATGAGTTTCTCAAAAGTTTCTTCCATCGGAATATGAGACATAGCCAAACTATGAAGGGGTTCATTCAATCCTCTGGCAAACCTCAAAGCTTTTTTTTGCGGGGTATTCACTAGCTCCAAACCAAACCTCGCCAATGATTGAACTTATTAACATACTCTTTGACTGACATGTCTCCTTGCTTAAGTGCCAAAAAAATTTCCATGTGCGTACTTTGCAAGGCTTGAGAAATAAACTTCATTATGAATCTCTATAGGAAACCATCCCACGTCTCGACTAGACGCCCTACTTGCGTCACTTTCCACAAGAACGAAGCCTCATATTTCAGCTGCTAAACGGTCAACTAAATCTTCCTACTGCCGTCAGCCTAAAAAATCCCAAACAAATCCTCCGTCTCTTTAAGCCAATTTCTTTTTTCTACAAGAGTCTTAGTTCCTCAGAATGGTTTTCCTCCCATAGCACAGAAGTCCTTGCATATCTTGGAGAAATTATCTGCTCGTGGAGGAGGAGGAGGAACAATGATTGCAGCTGAGGGAGGGGCGTCTTCTTAGCCTTCGGCAGGCGTCGTAGCCTCAAGATACCTACGGAACCAAGCCAGTATTGTAACGCCCTCGGGAAGAATCGGTTCCCCAGACATGCTAAAAAGGAAAGAAAAGGGATTCAAATAGAGAATCGAAAAATATTTCATATGGATTTGGGGAATTTGTTTTTCAAAATAGAGTTTTCTTTTGAAAATGCTTTCTTTTAAAATCTTTTTGAAAACAATTTTTAAAATCTTTTATCCGATCTGATAACCTTCAACTCTGATACCAAATGTGACACCCCATGTCCGTTAATGTCACTTTTTATTAGAATGCATTAAGTTTCGCAAAGCGCTATAGGTAAACAAAGATAAAAACATCACAAGACAGATATAAAATAACAACGGAATTTAAAACTTTATTAAACAGAAAACATCGTGGTCCAAAACCCAGTTACATCATAAGTCTGAAATATAGAAAACCCATTACAATTTAGAATTTCTATCTTGTACTAAAATCATCAGAGTACTGTAATATATAAAAAGCATAATACCAAAATATAGCCATATTAGAGAAGACAGGAAATCAAAGCAGTTAAGCAGCTCCAAGTAGAATGAAAGTGTGAATGCTAATCAAGCCTGATTATTCCCTCCTGAGAACCTAGTGTGAAGGAAGAGAGAAAAGGAAACAAAATGGATCAGACATAAAGTCTGACGAGTCTAGTTACTTTAGAATATAAATAGGTAAAAACATCATGACAGACATATAAACTGGATGAGAGAGATAACATTATCATAAGACAGGTATAGAAAACTGAACAGGATAAACAGAATAAACATGACATGATATATTACGCTTCTCAAGTACTATTCTCTGCACCAATACTAGTATAACAGAAACAAGATGATCCCAACAAGAACAAGATGCTAGTCTTAGGTGTACTTCTAGTGAGGGGTTTTACCCCATACAATAATAACAGGCAGCCCAGAAGAAATGACAGTTGTTACACCCAACGATAATAACGGGCTCCTAAACAAGCAAGACTAGATGTACCCTCATTACTACCCCTAATTGATCGACTCCCTATCCCGTAGACACCCTGTGCTGGCCCCACAATAGGATGTATCGCTTCCTAAAGTGGCAACCCCTTTATTAACGAGATGCACAACCATCTACTGATGTCACAATATCTAATTATCTCAAAGCAAGCAGATTCATGCACACACATGAATCCGATGGAGTGCGCTGTCAACATCCCCACTTAAATGAACCTCTTACAATCAACTCAGTAAGCGTGCCATGACCCGGACCTAGATCGGGGTTCCCCGTTTGATACCAAGATGAGTTACTGACTGATACGGGTCCCACACAACATATGATACAAGCTTTCCCCTAGGCTTGCATCCCCACTACTAGGATTTTGACAGGTTATGTCTAACAGTTTAACAAGATTGCATAACCCCCACATAAAAAACAGGTTAAGTTTATTGGGTTTATATATATATATATATATATATATATATATATATATATATATATATATATAACCCGCCCCCATAGATTTAACAAGATTAACTTAACCCTCGCTGATTCAAGCAAGTTTACTTAACCACTACTCAATTTGACAGGTTCATGTAACCCCCATAGATTTAAACAGGTTAAGTATTACAGGTCACCAAGTTATTATCAATCATCTATTTATGGCTATTAATGGACTAGACCTTTCACATTAAGTCTACCACTTGTGGGTGCTGGATAAGCCAGGCAGTTTCGGGCAGACTTCTACCACAACTCGGACTTAATCTCGTGTCTTAGCACCATTACGTGTACATTTATGCACTCGACCCCTCACATTAGATTAACCACTTGTGGAAGCTGGATTTGCCTGGTGGTTCTGGAAAAACTTTTACCACAAGTGTAATCTAATCTCGTGTCTAAATGCAGTTATAGTTTCTAATTACTGTAAATCTCGGCATGTTCATTATTAAACAATTTTCATGTTTATCTAAGGTTATTCCCCAAATCTCAGTCTGATTCACAATACAAGTTATGCTCCAAATTAAAGTTTTAGATCAAGGTATAGATTATGCCCAAAATCCCAATCATGTTTTACCATATAAATTATGCCCTAAATTTATCATTCTCAACCGTTCCCAATTTCGGGTGCTCACATATTTCAGCGAAAGGCTTATGCTCGATGGTAGCCTGGCTATAAAAATAAAAAGGGAAAGAGGGAGAGAAGAGAACAAGAATAGGCATAATCACAAGACAAACATATGATGACAGAAATAAGCATACTAACAGGATATGCATATAGTGACATGATTAGACATACTAACAGAATATGCATATGGTTAGAGAATGGGCATAAAGACAGAATAAACATAATAAAGATAGACATGAACTAAAAAAGAGGATCAGGCGCACAAGTAATCGTAGATATGTTTAGCTATGATTCAGGTTATTAACAGGCATAGGTTTAGATCCAACTTATAAACATGTCAATATTACTATTAAATGTTTATATCTAAAAATAACACGAACTCACTGTGACTGGATCTAAAGAACAGAGAATTGACTGTTGATGTTGTAGCAGAGATTCTTGTATACATATAACTTTTTGTTGCAGAAAATAGGCTAATTTAATTTGAGTTGGGGTAACACTATGTTGTCTCCATTGTTTTTAGTGAATAAAACAATAGAAATGAGGTCCTATTTATAGCCTACGGTCAACGAATCAGGTCAGGAAACGAATTCACGTTCACAGAAATGGATTTGTCCCAGATCTGGGTAGGGTCGACCCTGAGGTCGACCTCTAATGAGACGAATAGCCTCCTCTTCTTGCTCTTTGATTTTGAATTACTGGAATGATATATAAATATATATATATATATATATATATATATATATATATATATATATATATATATATATATATATATATTCTTATATGTATACAAATTTCAAACCATAATATCTTCTTCATACGATGTCCGTTTTGTGCAAACTCAGAGTCTATCTTAAGCAGAATTCCGACAAGAACGAAGTGGCACAGTCCATATTTCTTAATTACCAATATTTAACTAAATATTCTTAAGTTTATCATTATAGTGATCTTTAAAATTACGGGGTGTTACATCAACGGTCGAAGTCTCCTATGCCGACGTCCCTATTGAACATCCTCCATCGCCTCCCATCGAGCATATAATTTGGTATTGGCAAACATATGTCGTGCTTATTCCACCGCATCAAACACATGCAAGCTTAGATCTATCAGCTCCATTATATAAACTTTCTTACAAATTATAATAATCTCTGTCTTAGCCTTTTTTCCGATTAGATGAAATTTCTCAACAAAATGAAGAACGTATATTTCAAATTTATTAATGTTACGAATGGACCATGGTCTACTACGTTTTTTAGTTTCAGCTTCCGATTGCATTGTTGATGTCCCTGTTTTAAATCCGACGTAAGCTAAGTCAACTTAATTGCACAGTTGATGTCGCATGATAATTAGTCACCAGTACAGAGATAAAAGTCCATGGTGACTTGACATGATTATTTCAACAGCTTTAGCATTAAATATTGTATTAATTCTAACTATTTAAGGTCCATACCACCGTCTTCGCCAGCAGAAGAGGAGTAATGTATTCAATGATATTCACTATTAACTAGATTTGTACAAGTGTGAGGCAATGAAAACGTACTGAAATTGGCATAGCTACCTCATATTATTATTACTGCATGCAAGGATCAATTAAAAACTGAAGCTTTGAATGCACGGAAAGGAAGACGAAAAGATGGCCTTCATTTCAATCTGTTCATATATGTGCCTAAGCTTGTTCAACTACTGGCAAATTTTCCATCCAGCAACCCTTTCACATACAAATTTTTTCTCAAAATTATTGGTTAGGTAATGGAGTCATTAGCTGAATATTTCTTCTCCATCACCTAATTCTGAATAAACAAACAATATGTTTGCTGCGCATTAATGACTTGGTCTTTTTCAGTTATCCCTTCCAATCGTCCTATGTATGAAGGCATTCAATCATTCCTGATACATATCCTCTACATTTCTGTTAACTATCTACAAACTATAATCAGTTCTAACATAATAGTTTTACCTATAACTTATGGGCATTTGCATCGATCGAAGAAATTGCTATGATGAATATTGGAACTCAGAGGGAGAAAAGATCTCATATTATAAAAGAAGTGAAAGTACCAAAGAGGCGTAGGATGATCTCGTGAAGATAAAGATAAGTAAAAGAAGCTTTAATGATGTTATGAAATCTATGAATGGTAAGAAGAAAGAAAATGCATTAGCAGAAATCATGGAAAAAGGTCATGTTTGTTGTAAAAATGAAACAATTAATGCTTAGAAACCTGCTCTTAGGTGGGTACCAGAATCAGAATTGCTTACTCTTTGTTTATGTACATACTAATTCTTTTTTTTTTCCTTCAGTTTTCTTATTTAGATATTGATATTTTATTTTAAAGAAGTTTCGTGGTTCTAGTTTAGACAGTTTTGGATAGAGCTATCAATGGATATCCGAAAAATTTGAAGTTCATCCGCATCTGTATCCAGAAAATATCCGTAACCAAAAAAGCGGATGTAAATGCGAATATGAAGGTATCCGCATCCGGAAATTATCCGTCTGGTTTTTTGTCAAAATTATAGCTTATTTTATATGTATTTTATTATAATAAATGTTATACGTCTAGTATACCAAAACAGAGAATAATCAATTCTAAACTCGTCGCACACGTTTATAAGTTGAATTTCCACTACTGTGGAATTCAATATTCGCAATAAGCATGTTGTAATCAATTTATAACAACAAGTTATACTATTTTAAGAAATAGCACAACATAGAGAAAGTATAGATTATAGAATAATGTATATAAATATACAAATAAACTAGAAGTCTAACCGTATAATGTCGTCTAAGGCTTGTCATAACAATTTCCTTAAGAATTTTATTTCGAAATTCTCCCAAGATACAACAGACGTATTCTGCACGAGATTGTAATGAGTATGTCGCTCTGTGATTATTTATAAGAGTATTACAGAAGAGAGAAGGAAGTTCGGGTTGGAAATTCAGTGAGGAAAGTGATCAGGTTTCCTCCTTATTTATAGTTTATCCGCATCCCTTCTGAACGGTCGCACCCGTGCCACTTCGTACAATCGCATCTCTTCTGAACGGTCGCACCCGTACCTCTTCGTACAATTGCATCTCTTTCAACGGTCGTACTCGTACCTCTTCGTACAGACACATCTCTTTGTATGAAAGGAAGTGTCTTTTCGCTGAAATGTAACCGTTTGCCAAAATGAAGTGCCTTTTCGCGAAGTGTCTTTTCGCGAAGTGTCTTTTCGCTGAGATA
This sequence comes from Allium sativum, assembly GCA_030737875.1. Lineage (NCBI taxonomy): Eukaryota > Viridiplantae > Streptophyta > Magnoliopsida > Asparagales > Amaryllidaceae > Allium > Allium sativum. The sequence continues at coordinate 115,800,555 of CM060909.1, forward strand.
TGACCGTTGGGTGTAACACCCCATTCCCGCTATGATCACTCACTAAGGGAATGCCATAGCATCGGTGGAGTATTTTAGTGAATATAGAACAGAAAAATTACAACAAGACAGATATAAATAGTACTTGAAATTTTAAAACATCATCTCATAACAGCGGAAGTAAAACATGTCTGGTTACATCATAAAACCACAATAAAGGTCAAGTACAATATCCATCAAAATAAAGAAGTACATAATCCCACTCTCATACAATAGCCAAACAAAAGAAAAGATAACTGGATAACTGGAGCTTTACATCTATCCAAGCTCCTAAAGACTGGAACAGCAATCCGATCAAGCTCCACTACTGCTAGGATCCACCGTAGGACCTGAGGGTTGGGAAAAAGATAAAAACAACAGGGTCAGACATAAGTCTGAGCGAGTCCTATAACTTTAACAATACAATCGTTAAAGTAACCAGAGAAGACATAAACTGATATACGGTAACATATAGGGATGAATGGCTACCCTAAGCAGTCAACTAAACGAAGATAAAGGATAAAGACGCATCTACCCTCCCTAAGGTAAATTACTAAACTGCACCACACCAGTCGTTCCTAACTTAAAGGTTGATCCCACCCAAGGACTTATAAAATTTACTAATTAGTACCTGCGTACCCCTAGGTGACCAAGTAGGCGCCACGGGGCCCTACAATCCACTAGGTGTACACACTACTTCCCATTCGATCGGCTCCCTAACGTAGATACCCGTGCTGGCCCCACCGTGGGATGTATCATTCCCCAATGTGGCAACCTGATGAAACTAAAGGTGCACGGCTTATATCTACTCGATGCAACAACGGCTTACCTACCAGCCCGGGCCCACTCACGCATATGAAGCCCGTTGGACTTGCGTTGCCACCGCTAACCCGTTTGCCTCTTACAGTCAAGCCCAGTATGCGTGTCCCGTCCTCGACATGGGTCGAGCCCACAAAGATACGTATGGGTTACTGGTTGAAATGGGCCTCCACAAGCTACCCACCTAAGCTTGTCCCTTTTTCTAGTATATCCCACTTAACCCTTTAATCATGTTTTAATTACATGTTCTATTTTGGTTAAGTATTCTAATCGTATTTTCTATTGCCACCCAAGGCAACCACTAGATTTTCTCATGCCACCCGAGGCACCCACTTAACCCCTCATGTCCCTCTACATGCTAATGTGGTTAAGTGTTTCTTAATTAATTAATTAAGAACGTAACCTTTGTAAAGACCTCTCACATTAGACTGTCTTTTATGACCGCTGGTTAAGCCGGTTGGGTCCGGGCAGCCTTATGTCATAACAGAGTCTAACCTCGTGTCTTTACATTAATTACGTATTTAGTTTGTGCCTAAGACCTCTCACATTGGGCTAACATTTGTAGCAACTGGTTAAGCCGGTTGGGTCCGGGCAGTTTTACGCTACAACTGAGTCCAACCTCGTGTCTTAGTCAATTAATTACACCTAATTAATCACCCTCATAATTTTATATTAATTATCCCTAATTAATCAAGTTTTCTTAACATGGGTAGACCTAACTTAATAGGTAAATTCCCATGGGGTAGACCTAACTCAATAGGTAAATTCCCAACACATAGTATGGGTACACCTAACCAAATAGGCAAATTCCCATACTATGTTTATTTATTTTGTGTTATGCATAATTATATTAATTTCACACAATCTTATTAACTTATGCATTTAATTACCCCATCGTTCCCACGTAATTTCGTTCATGATATAACACATATAAAAGGTGTCAACTTGCATATGAATGAACATGTTTCAAAGGTGCCATCTTGCATATTAACAAACACATAACTTGCATATGAACTTGCATAACATGTCACATAACTTGCATATAATATGTCACATAACTTACATATTCATTTTGCATAACAAACTTGCATATTAGCTTATAGACTTGCATAATGTGTCATCATGAACTTGCATATTAATAAACATGTAACTTGCATATTTACATACATGTAACTCGCATATTAACAAACATGTAACTTGCATATAAAGAAACATGTAACTTGCATATTAACAAACATGTAACTTGCATATTTACATACATGTAACTTGCATATTAACAAACATGTAACTTGCATATTAACAAACATGTAACTTGCATAGCATATTACCATGAACTTGCATAACATGCATATGATTACATAGCCCACAACTTGCATATTTAGCATCATGCAAACATAACATACATCATATTAAACTTGCATAAGCTTACATACTCAACATGCATAAACATAAGATTAATGCTAACATCATATCATATGATTCAAAGCTCATTAACCCACATACAAAACCATAAATCTCATCACATCTCATCTAATTAGTTTACCAAAAGATCATCAAAGTGATAGAAACTCACAACTAGCAACTTTGAACACCAAATGAAGAAGATTAAGATGCTAAGAAGGGATTAGAAGTTGATTAGAGAGTGATTAGTATGCAACCCTCTTCATAAAATTAGTGGAGGCCATGAGAGCTAGCATTTTGCCATAGTTTAGTCACTAGGTTTAATTATGAATGAATTAGGGTAGGTTAGGGTCTTATTTATAGATTAGGCAAGTGTTTTAGGCCATAGGATTAACCCTAGATTCAATCCAAGCCATCAAAGCATGTCTTGGGGAAGAAGTCAAGTGTAGGAACCATCTAGGGCCTTTAGATTAAAGATGGACCATGAGAACCATTCAAATGCAAAATCTGCACTTGAGCGAATCGGCCCACGGGTTGACAGCCAAACACCCTGGATTAACCCCTAGTCGACCCAGCGGGCTCGGGTCGACTTCAAAAATCGGCCGGTTCGGTTATTCCCCTCTCCCAATTCGCTGTTTTGAGCATTTTTGCATATTTATTTATTAAATTTTCAATTATATATATATATATATATCAATATATATATATATATATATATATATATATATATATATATATCTACACAACCCATTTCACTTAATTAAGTATACTTTAATTTGGGAATTTTCGTGAAACTTCGCGAGGCCATATCTTGGTCATACGGACTCCGATTTTCGAAAACTCGGACTCTATTTCGCGTATTTTTCCGAGACGAACACAATGGCATAGCCCGTTTCCCTTGATTCCCATTTTAGAATTAAATTCTGCCTCGATTTATGTTATTACAGGTTATTGAAAATACGGGTTGTTACATTCTCCCCTCCTTAAAGGATTTCGTCCCCGAAATCTTCAAGTTAGGAAGAACGTATCCTACCATCCAATCATCCATCTACTCAAAGCATCATCCACGAGCAATCATTGTCCTTACAAGATTCTAAATGCTGGATGGATATATGCAAAAGTGTGTGTATATGTACTTACCTAATGCGAAAATCAGGCGGTTACTGATACAGTAAACCTCCTTAATGCAAACCATGATAGTGCCATGCATCCAATATGTATGCGAAACCCTATTGACACATACAAATTTCTACATGCGTGCACAACCATACACAAAAATGCATCATCCATATGATAACACAGCCATGATACATCCATCAATCTAACTACCACATCCATTTATGCAATATGCAACATGAAGTGACTGAGCCGATCTAGTGCCTAATGTGTGTGTATATGCATCCACGAGCAACCACTAGCAAACAATTGCATCCATATGCATCCATCAACCATAACATGTTTCAAACACATGTCTCAACCATAGGTTTTACCCTATCTAAAGGTCATAGGTATTAGCGAGAGGATATACTAAAGATAAGATAAGTACTAGACAAGCAATAAAGGAGAAGTTAAAAGACATACTCTCAAAAAGAAATGGATACAAAGAACGCATCTTTGCTTCCGTCTCCCAAGTAGCATTGCTTTCGTCATCTCCCCATTGCACTTTAACTAGCTGAACTTCTCTGTTCCTCAACTTCCTAGTTTCTGACCCAAGGATGCGAGTAGGAGCTCGTCGAATCGTCGCATCACGCTCTACCTCTACATCTCTAAGCAAGCTCGGCTCTACCACCTCCGCGGTCTCATGTAAGCACTTCCTCAAATGTGATACATGGAATACATCATGAACACCACTAAGTCTGTCGGGCAACTCCACCCTATATGCCATCCGTCCAATCCTTTCCTTAATAGGAAACGGCCCAACAAATCTCGGTGCTAACTTCCCTACGGACCCAAAGCGAACAACATTTCTCAATGGAGATACTTTGACAAAAACCATGTCCCCAACCTCAAACTCAAGATCCGTCCTTCTCCGATCCGCATAAGATTTCTGTCTATCTTGCGCTGCTTTCATCCTTTTTCGAATTAAATCAATCTTCTCTGAAGTCTCTCTAACCATATCCGGCCCAAGCAAGATCTTATCCGTAGATTCCCACCAACATGTAGGAGATCGACAAGGCCTTCCATAAAGAGCTTCGAAAGGAGCCATACCAATACTGGACTGAAAGCTGTTATTATATGCGAACTCCACCAAAGGAAGATGTTCTTCCCATGTACCTCCAAAATCCAAGATACAAAGCCTCAAAAGATCTTCTAAGATACGGTTCACCCTCTCGGTCTGACCGTCCGTCTGAGGATGATATGCGGTGCTCAAACACAACTGAGTCCCTACCGCCTCTTGCAAACTTCTCCAAAACTCACTAGTGAAAATAGGATCTCGATCACTCACAATGCTGGATGGTACGCCATGCAATCTAACAATCTCTCTAACATAGACTGAAGCAAGCCATGGAGCGGTCCTCTTACTCTTTACGGGTATAAAATGGGCACTCTTTGTAAGTCTGTCTACCACAACCCAAATTCCCGTATTGCCCTTCCTCGATCTCGGTAACCCGTCGATGAAATCCATCGAGACACTATCCCACTTCCACTGTGGAACTTCCAATGGGTGTAGCAACCCACCGGGTTTCCTTTGCTCCACTTTAACTTGTTGGCACACTAAGCATCTAGCCACATACTCGGCCACATCTTTCTTCATACCGGCCCAAAAGAAAACTCTCTTCATGTCTTGGTACATTTTGTCTCCACCGGGATGAATAGTCATTCTTGAACGATGTGCATCATCCAAAATAGCCTTCTTCAAACCCTCATCTTGCGGTACACAAAGTCTACCGTCTCTATGCAACCATCCCTTATCATCTATGGTGTATCTACCCAAATGGCTGGACGACTCCCCTCTTATAAGCTTCTCTACCAACACAACCAACTGTGGGTCGTCTCGCTGAGCCTCGCCAATCCGTCTCAAAAGAGTAGGTCTAACCTCCAAGGATGCCAACAAACCAGGTACAAAATCAACAGAAGGTCTGAAGTCAAACAAAGAAAGAAACTCCAAGCTTCGTCGTTCCACGAACAATGGACTCAAAGATAGCCTTTTTCTACTTAAGGCGTCTGCCACCACGTTACCCTTACCAGGGGTATACGCTATCTCGAAATCATAGGATGCTAAGAACTCCATCCACCTTTGCTGTCTTAAGTTTAAATCCTTCTGAGAGAATAAGTACTTCAATGATTTATGGTCGGTGAACAACTCGAATCTCTCACCAAGAAGATAATGGCGCCAAGACTTAAGTGCGAAAACAATCGCGGCCAACTCTAGATCATGGGTAGGGTAATTCTTCTCATGCACTCTCAATTGTCTCCCTCCATAGGCTATTACCCTTCCCTCCTGCATCAAGACTGCGCCTAATCCTGTTCCACAAGCATCGGTATAAACAACAAACGGCTTACTCCCATCTGGAAGCACTAAAACTGGAGCGGTGGTCAAAGCTCTCTTTAACCGTCGGAAAGCATCATCACAATCTACATCCCATGAGAAAACCAGATTCTTCTTCGTCAAGCGGGTTAATGGGGCTGATATCTTCGCGAAGTCTTTGATGAACTTCCTATAATATCCTGCCAACCCCAAGAAACTTCTTACCTCGGTAGCATTTCTAGGAACTTTCCAATCCTGGATAGATACTATCTTTGCGGGATCCACAGCTATCCCTTCCTTAGAGACCACATGCCCTAAGAATCGCACTTCTCTTCTCCAAAAATGGCATTTAGAGAATTTAGCTTTAAGACTATGCGCCCGAAGAGTCTCCAACACTTCCTTGAGATGTAAGGCATGCTCTTCTTCATTCTTGGAAAAGACCAAGATGTCATCCACAAAAACTACTACAAACTTATTCAGATACTCTCTGAACACTCTACTCATGAGATCAACAAAGTATGCGGGGGCGTTTGTCAACCCAAATGGCATCACTAGCCACTCATAAAAACCATCCGGAGTCCGGAAAGCAGTCTTCTCTATACTGTCCTCCGCCACTCTTAACTGATGAAACCCTGTAGCTAAGTCCATCTGCGAAAATACTGACGCGCCAACCAACTGATCAAAGAGATCATCTATCCTCGGTAATGGGTGTCTATTCTTCTTTGTGAGCTTATTAAGTTCCCTATAATCCACACAAAGTCTGAGGGACCCATCCGCCTTCGTGGCAAACACTACTGGAGCTCCCCACTCCGATATACTTCGCCTTATGAACCCCTTCTCAAGCAACTCCCCTACTTGCTTATGAAGTTCTCTTCTCTCACGAGGAGCCATGTGGCGTACTGGCAAAGACACTGGTTTGGCATTATCCACCAAATAAATTCGGAAATCTATCTCCCGCTTCGGAGGCAAACCCTTTACTTCTTCAAACACATCCGGATATTCCCGGACTACTCTGACAGAACACAAACTTTCGACCGAAGCATCGAGCGATTCAAGATAACTTAGCAAAACAGATTCCATGGGATTGCAAGAGATCTCGAGAGTGTTACCCAAGCGGGTCATGAGCCTGACAACTCTCCTTTCGCAATCAAGAACGGCACCATTACTGGATAACCAGTCCATGCCCAAGATCAACCCATAGCCCGTGAAGCCCAATACAAAAGCATCACATCTAAACTCAACGTTAAGTATAGAAATCTTCAAACCCAAACATATCATAGACAGATATATGGAGCCCCCAATTGGGTTTGAGACAACCAAGGGATCATCAACTAGACTGGTGTCTAAGTGCAGTGACTCAACTAACGATGATGAGATAAAAGAATGCGATGCGCCAGAGTCAAACAAAGTACGAACTGGATGATCAAACAGAAAAACCAGACTTTCAACGGAAATAGTTCTACCTCTCTGCTGAATCGGTGGAACTGAGAGAACCTGAACTTGCCCCCCTGACTGAGGTGGTGCTATAAGAGCTTGCACCTGGCCTCCTGAGGTAGACCCCGTCTTCTGCCCCTTCTTTGGGCAGTTTTTCACAAGATGCCCTGCTTCACCACAATGAAAGCAACCGGTCTTCTTCTTTTTGCGACAATCCTTACTGAGGTGTCCTGGTGTTCCACAATTGAAGCACTTCTTCTTCGTCTTCTTTTTGTCACCATTGCCTTTTCCGCCCTTGCCTTGTTGTTGCTGTTGCGGTTTCTTCTGATCCCCCTTTTTCTCTGGTGCCTTAGAATTCTTATCATCCTCATGCATAAGTGCCATGTAGACAAGCTTCTCAAAAGTGGCCCCCATAGGAATGTGAGTCATAGCTATTCCTTGCAATGGTTCGTTCAAGCCTCTAACGAACCTCAAAGCCTTCTTCTCCGGTGTATTCACCAACTCTATGCCAAACCTTGCTAATTGATTGAATTTGTTGACATATTCTTTCACCGTGAGATTCCCTTGCTTCAAATTCAAGAACTTCTCCATAAACAGATTCTCTTCCGCCCTTGAGAGAAACTTAGCCCCAAACCTTTGCTTAAAATCTGCCCAAGAGTCAACAGGGCGTTCTCCATTAGTGACCTCCCACCAGAATGAGGCCTCTCCCTTCATTAACCAAGCCGCCAACTTGACTTTCTTTCCCTCTTCCACTTCAAAGATATCTAGCAACTCTTCCACTTCCTTAAGCCAATCTCTAGCCTCTACGAAAGTCTCTGAACCAAGAAAAGGTTTTCCTCCTATAGCCTTGAACTCCTTGCAAACCTTAGCAAAATTATCCACTCTAGGCTGAGGAGGAGGAGCGGTTGTCTCTGGTGTAGTAGCATTGGCCGGACCCGCAGCCGCGGCCCTAGCCTCTTGCAACCTCCTATACCATAGTGGTATAACTAAACCCTCCGGGATGTTAAGATCTTCAGCCATGCTGAAACGAAAGAGGAAAGATTCAAAAAGGAGATTCCGAAAGATAAAGATATGGCTATTGGGGATTATGCTTTTCTTTTTCAAAAACTTTTTCTCTTAGAAGACATGCTTTTAAAAATACTTTCTTCGAAAATACTCTTAGAAAGTAGTTTTTCTCAAAAATTTTATCTGTTCTGGTAACCTTAAGCTCTGATACCACGTGTAACACCCCATTCCCGCTATGATCACTCACTAAGGGAATGCCATAGCATCGGTGGAGTATTTTAGTGAATATAGAACAGAAAAATTACAACAAGACAGATATAAATAGTACTTGAAATTTTAAAACATCATCTCATAACAGCGGAAGTAAAACATGTCTGGTTACATCATAAAACCACAATAAAGGTCAAGTACAATATCCATCAAAATAAAGAAGTACATAATCCCACTCTCATACAATAGCCAAACAAAAGAAAAGATAACTGGATAACTGGAGCTTTACATCTATCCAAGCTCCTAAAGACTGGAACAGCAATCCGATCAAGCTCCACTACTGCTAGGATCCACCGTAGGACCTGAGGGTTGGGAAAAAGATAAAAACAACAGGGTCAGACATAAGTCTGAGCGAGTCCTATAACTTTAACAATACAATCGTTAAAGTAACCAGAGAAGACATAAACTGATATACGGTAACATATAGGGATGAATGGCTACCCTAAGCAGTCAACTAAACGAAGATAAAGGATAAAGACGCATCTACCCTCCCTAAGGTAAATTACTAAACTGCACCACACCAGTCGTTCCTAACTTAAAGGTTGATCCCACCCAAGGACTTATAAAATTTACTAATTAGTACCTGCGTACCCCTAGGTGACCAAGTAGGCGCCACGGGGCCCTACAATCCACTAGGTGTACACACTACTTCCCATTCGATCGGCTCCCTAACGTAGATACCCGTGCTGGCCCCACCGTGGGATGTATCATTCCCCAATGTGGCAACCTGATGAAACTAAAGGTGCACGGCTTATATCTACTCGATGCAACAACGGCTTACCTACCAGCCCGGGCCCACTCACGCATATGAAGCCCGTTGGACTTGCGTTGCCACCGCTAACCCGTTTGCCTCTTACAGTCAAGCCCAGTATGCGTGTCCCGTCCTCGACATGGGTCGAGCCCACAAAGATACGTATGGGTTACTGGTTGAAATGGGCCTCCACAAGCTACCCACCTAAGCTTGTCCCTTTTTCTAGTATATCCCACTTAACCCTTTAATCATGTTTTAATTACATGTTCTATTTTGGTTAAGTATTCTAATCGTATTTTCTATTGCCACCCAAGGCAACCACTAGATTTTCTCATGCCACCCGAGGCACCCACTTAACCCCTCATGTCCCTCTACATGCTAATGTGGTTAAGTGTTTCTTAATTAATTAATTAAGAACGTAACCTTTGTAAAGACCTCTCACATTAGACTGTCTTTTATGACCGCTGGTTAAGCCGGTTGGGTCCGGGCAGCCTTATGTCATAACAGAGTCTAACCTCGTGTCTTTACATTAATTACGTATTTAGTTTGTGCCTAAGACCTCTCACATTGGGCTAACATTTGTAGCAACTGGTTAAGCCGGTTGGGTCCGGGCAGTTTTACGCTACAACTGAGTCCAACCTCGTGTCTTAGTCAATTAATTACACCTAATTAATCACCCTCATAATTTTATATTAATTATCCCTAATTAATCAAGTTTTCTTAACATGGGTAGACCTAACTTAATAGGTAAATTCCCATGGGGTAGACCTAACTCAATAGGTAAATTCCCAACACATAGTATGGGTACACCTAACCAAATAGGCAAATTCCCATACTATGTTTATTTATTTTGTGTTATGCATAATTATATTAATTTCACACAATCTTATTAACTTATGCATTTAATTACCCCATCGTTCCCACGTAATTTCGTTCATGATATAACACATATAAAAGGTGTCAACTTGCATATGAATGAACATGTTTCAAAGGTGCCATCTTGCATATTAACAAACACATAACTTGCATATGAACTTGCATAACATGTCACATAACTTGCATATAATATGTCACATAACTTACATATTCATTTTGCATAACAAACTTGCATATTAGCTTATAGACTTGCATAATGTGTCATCATGAACTTGCATATTAATAAACATGTAACTTGCATATTTACATACATGTAACTCGCATATTAACAAACATGTAACTTGCATATAAAGAAACATGTAACTTGCATATTAACAAACATGTAACTTGCATATTTACATACATGTAACTTGCATATTAACAAACATGTAACTTGCATATTAACAAACATGTAACTTGCATAGCATATTACCATGAACTTGCATAACATGCATATGATTACATAGCCCACAACTTGCATATTTAGCATCATGCAAACATAACATACATCATATTAAACTTGCATAAGCTTACATACTCAACATGCATAAACATAAGATTAATGCTAACATCATATCATATGATTCAAAGCTCATTAACCCACATACAAAACCATAAATCTCATCACATCTCATCTAATTAGTTTACCAAAAGATCATCAAAGTGATAGAAACTCACAACTAGCAACTTTGAACACCAAATGAAGAAGATTAAGATGCTAAGAAGGGATTAGAAGTTGATTAGAGAGTGATTAGTATGCAACCCTCTTCATAAAATTAGTGGAGGCCATGAGAGCTAGCATTTTGCCATAGTTTAGTCACTAGGTTTAATTATGAATGAATTAGGGTAGGTTAGGGTCTTATTTATAGATTAGGCAAGTGTTTTAGGCCATAGGATTAACCCTAGATTCAATCCAAGCCATCAAAGCATGTCTTGGGGAAGAAGTCAAGTGTAGGAACCATCTAGGGCCTTTAGATTAAAGATGGACCATGAGAACCATTCAAATGCAAAATCTGCACTTGAGCGAATCGGCCCACGGGTTGACAGCCAAACACCCTGGATTAACCCCTAGTCGACCCAGCGGGCTCGGGTCGACTTCAAAAATCGGCCGGTTCGGTTATTCCCCTCTCCCAATTCGCTGTTTTGAGCATTTTTGCATATTTATTTATTAAATTTTCAATTATATATATATATATATCAATATATATATATATATATATATATATATATATCTACACAACCCATTTCACTTAATTAAGTATACTTTAATTTGGGAATTTTCGTGAAACTTCGCGAGGCCATATCTTGGTCATACGGACTCCGATTTTCGAAAACTCGGACTCTATTTCGCGTATTTTTCCGAGACGAACACAATGGCATAGCCCGTTTCCCTTGATTCCCATTTTAGAATTAAATTCTGCCTCGATTTATGTTATTACAGGTTATTGAAAATACGGGTTGTTACATTGGGTAATATGACCGTTGGTGAAAGGAAGTGTCTTTTCGCGAAGTGTCTTTTCGCGAAGCGTCTTTTCGCGAAGCGTCTTTTCACGAAGTGTCTTTTCGCAAAGTGTCTTTTCACGGAAAAGCATGCTTCTAATAGTTACATTCTTTCACTTAACAGTCGCACCTGTTCGCTTAATGGAAAAAGTATATTTCATTCAATACTTACGAATTCCAACAATCCCCCACATGAATGATAATATTCTTTTCCCCCACACAAAGCGAAATATCACAGAGTACATATGGAATAATGCTTTATCGCGGATAAGTAGATATTTCACTTTGAACTTTCCCTAGTTAAGACTTATCGGATCTACTCGGCTAATCGGTGAATTATTCCGTCTTGAACCGTCAGCCTTTATTGTATATCCAAACAATAAGTCTTACGAAGCATTGATTCCCTTCTCATCCAATCTCTTGGTTGTGTTCATTTTGGTCCTGAACATTTTCTGGTTCTGTGAGTGTTATAGAGAATAAAAGCCTTGAATATTCTCATAGAGCCGACCCAGCTCACACTAACATAGATGATCGCAACCATTAAGATTATCCTACATATACTCCACTTGTTATTTACAAGATATGACCATCATTAAAAAGCATAGTTTTAACCTATCAATTCTTCTGTAGGCATGCATTTATGTTGTGCACCATAGGAATGGAATAGGACTATGTCCAAACAAATGCATTACGTCTTGAGTTAATCATAACTGGTTTGCCTATTGATCCTAGTTCGTGGGATCTCCAGTTGCAAGGATAGGTTTCCGTATAAGGTAATTCTTGTTGGTTTAGGCTTTTAAACCCATTCCCCTCGATGCGCAGTTAATTTTCTCTTTTGATAAACCTTTTGTAAACGGATCCGCTAGGTTATCATTTGTTCTCACATAATCTATGGAAATAGTTCCATTTGAGAGTAACTGCCGAACTGTGTTATAGCGTCTACGAATATGTCGTGACTTTCCATTATACACAAAATTATGCGCTCTACTTAGCGTTGCTTGGTTATCGCAGTGTATGCATATGGGCGGTACAGGTTTTGGCCAGAATGGGATATCTTCTAAAAAATGACGAAGCCATTCTGCTTCTTCGCCTGCTTTATCTAGTGTTATGATCTCTGATTCCATAGTGGATCGAGCTATGCATGTCTGTTTAGAAGATTTCCATGACACTGCTGCCCCTGCTAGGGTAAATACATAACCACTAGTTGATTTTGATTCCTTTCAATCGGCAATCCAGTTTGCATCACTATATCCTTCTAAAACGGCAGGATATTTCCCATAATATAAGGAATATTTTGTGGTGTTATTTAAGTATCAAGCACTCTCATTTGTGCTTTCCAGTGTTCTTTTCCTGGATTGCTTGTATATCTGCTTAATCGACTTACTGCATAAGCTATATATGGTCTTGTGCAATTCATAAGATACATTAAACATCCTATTACACGAGAATATTCCAGTTGCATTACACTCTCCTTAGTGTTTTTATGCAGTACTTCTGATGGATTAAAAGGTATTTGTGCTCCTTTAATTCCAAATTCTTGAAATCTTTCAATCACTTTATCTACATAGTGTGACTAAGATAATTCAATTCCATTATGTTTTCTTATTATCTTAATTCCCAAAATAACGTCTGCAACTCCTAAGTCTTTCATATCGAAATTGTTAATTAACATTTTCTTTGTGGACTCTATTACTTGGGTATCCGGACCAAATATTAACATATCGTCTACATATAGACAAATCATTACATATGATTGTCCAACTTGTTTATAATAAACACACTTATCACATTCATTTATACGAAAACCATTTTTCATCACGACACTATCAAATTTTGCGTGCCATTGTTTTGGAGCTTGTTTTAGTCCATATAATGATTTTACTAATCTACAGACTTTGTTTTCATTTCCTTTTGAAATGAAACCTTCTGCTTGCTCCATGTAGATCTCTTCATCAAGATCGCCATTTAAGAATGCTGTCTTTACATCCATTTGATGAATCTCTAGATTATAAATGGATGCAATTGCTATTAGCATTCTTATTGAGGTTATTCATGTAACCGATGAATAAGTATCAAAGAAGTCTACACCTTCTTTTTGACGATATCCTTTGGCTACTAATCTGGCTTTAAATTTATCGATAGAGCCAACGGGTTTCATTTTCTTCTTGAAAATCCATTTGCAGCAATTGGTTTTATTCCAGGTGGAATATCTACAATTTCCCAAGTTTTATTACTTAGAATTGAATCAATCTCACTTTGGATTGCTTCTTTCCAACATGCAGATTCAGAAGATGACATTGCTTCCTTTGCTAAGCATCCCCACACTTTGAGGTATTTAAAGCTTGGTTTATGCCTTTTCCATAACTAATATGGAATTGTTCCTGTTTTATTGTGAGGAACCTTGTTTAAAATATGATTAGACATATTTAAGGCCTCCCCCACAAGTTCGTCGGTAAGCCAGAGGCCAACATCATCACATTAATCATATCTTTTAATGTTTTATTCTTTCTCTTGGCAACACCGTTTTATTGTGGTGAATATAAGGCTATTGTTTGATGAATTATTTCATTTTCTACACAGAATTGTTTAGATGGTGATTCAAATTCTCCATCTCGATCAGATCTCAATATCTAGATCTTTTTATTTAACTGATTTTCTATCTCAGCCTTTGTTGACAATTCAACTGTTGCCATCTCTGTCTTAGTAAGAATTTCGAAATAAAATTCTTAAGATGTTATACGTCTAGTATACCAAAACAGAGAATAATCAATTCTAAACTCGTCGCACAAGTTTATAAGTTGAATTTCCACTACTGTGGAATTCAATATTCGCAATAAGCATGTTGTAATCAATTTACAACAACAACGTTATACTATTTTAAGAAATAGCACAACATAGAGAAATGAGAGATTATAGAATAATGTATATAAATATACAAATAAACTAGAAGTCTAACCGTATAATGTCGTCTGAGTCTTGTCATAACAATTTCCTTAAGAATTTTATTTCGAAATTCTCCCAAGATACAACATACGTATTCTGCACGAGATTGTAATGAGTATGTCACTCTGTGATTATTTATAAGAGTATTACAGAAGAGAGAAGGAAGTTCGGGTTGGAAATTCAGTGAGGAAAGTGATCAGGTTTCCTCCTTATTTATAGTTTATCCGCATCCCTTCTGAACGGTCGCACCCGTGCCACTTCGTACAATCGCATCTCTTCTGAACGGTCGCACCCGTACCTCTTCGTACAATTGCATCTCTTTCAACGGTCGTACTCGTATCTCTTCGTACAGACACATCTCTTTCTATGAAAGGAAGTGTCTTTTCGCTGAAATGTAAATGTTTGCCAAAATGAAGTGCCTTTTCGCGAAGTGTCTATTCGTGAAGTGTCTTTTCGCGAAGTGTCTTTTCGCTGAGATATGACTGTTGAGAAATATGACCGTTGGTGAAAGGAAGTGTCTTTTCGCGAAGTGTCTTTTCGTGAAGCGTCTTTTCGCGAAGCGTCTTTTCGCGAAGTGTCTTTTCGCGGAAAAGAATGCTTCTAATAGTTACATTCTTTCACTTAACAGTCGCACCTGTTCGCTTAATGGAAAAAGTATATTTCATTCAATACTTACGAATTCCAACAATAAATTATGATAATTTATTATTTTCTTAAGTTGATAGTTTATGTTTTATGCATTTAATGCATATCAACAGCTCAAAGCTATTTATTATTACTATACTTGTAGAAAATAATAATGAGTTGTGGAAGTGACAAAAATCACATTGGAACAACAAGTCGTGCATATTTTTTGAATAATTATATGCCATTATATAAATCATTTAGACAAATGTCATTGTACAAAATCAACCAAGCATCAAGTTATTGCATGTCTTGCATTTGACATTAACTTATTCATCAAAGATACGTAAGTTCTTAGATAAAACTATTAAAGAAATATCCAATGGCACTGAACTCAATTCTGTTTGCTTATTATGTAGTGCATACTTTATTGTTGTTTGAAACAAGTTATCCATTAGTGTCATGCTAGCATGCCACACATGTGTTGGATAGTGTAATATTATACTTCCTCCTATTCAAATTAAATGACGTTTTACATCTGAAAAGATTTTTCTAAATACAAGAAGTTTTAGACAATTAAAGACTTTATTTTCATTTTTACCCTTCCTTAGAAATCCTTTCATCTCCTTCATTAATCACATGCAGCTGTTTTTCTCATGGTTTCATGCAGATTTGTCCTTCCGATGCATGTATTTGATTTTACTTCCAAAATATTTGGCTGCATTTGAACTTTTAGTGGCAGAGGATGAAAACATACAACACGGGTTTGCAACTTTTGATAGAAAGTTAAGAGTGCAATTAATGAGAGAAGATTAACTGAAGGGTAAATAAGTCAAATTTTAGTTGCCTTAATCTTGGTGAAGAATTACAAAATGTCATTTAATTGGATAGGAGGGAGTAAAATATAGCATTTAATTAACTGTAACGTGAATTATAACTTTATTATACAACTTAGAGTAAATCCAACCAAATAAATGAACTATAAATTTTATTATTGTTTATTTGTGGTTTGTGTTTTGTAGTTTACATTTCTTTTGGAATAAAAACAATAATTATATAATACTTGTTCATATGAATTGATGTTACTCGGTCTTTAGGTCTATCTACTTCAGACTATTCAAATAAATATGGCTTATCAAATATACAGTGGATGATCCAAAATGACAATACGAAAGCCTTAATGTTAAGCCAAGACACGGAGCTGTGAAATAATAGTTAGACAAATCGAAAAAAATGGCATGATTTGGAATGCTCAGAATCGAATCTTCAAGGCATGGAAACTAGATCGACAAGCCCAAGTCGACCAAATCTTGACTTTCACTTAGGGTGTGTTGAGTGAAACGATAGCGGGGTATTTTAGCCAGGAATTTTAGTTAGCGAGGAATGTTTTTGAGGCTTTAAGCGGACCATTATTTAATACGATCATTTTTAGTTTTGTGTTTAAATTTTAATTAATGTACGTTTAAAACAGAACAATATCATTAAAAAATAACATTATCATTAAAAAAATAATACATTAAACTAAACAGAACATAAATATGCAAAAATACAATAGAAATTGAAAAAATATTAAAAAAATCCTATATGTTGCCTCCTCCTTGATTGTTGATTAGATCAGATTTGTAGTCAACAGAAAGACGATCGCGGTTTGTCTCATGCGACAACCGTGGTTTTGCTTCGTCATTATTTAAGATATTGAATACATCTGTCTTATTGGGCTGTGTAACTATGTGTAAAGCTTCACTGAAACTAAAATCCGCTCCTTCACTCAAAGGCTTAATGAATGCTATCATATCTGTGCAACTTAAAGAATTCAATGTTGACCGTACACTGTTTGTGTTTTGACTGTCTGGGTTTGGACTTTCCATAGTTGTAGACTTTTGCACTTTTCGAGCATGGACGTAATCGACAGTGTCAACCATCTTCTCATCAATTTCAACACGACGTTTTCTGAAAACTCCCTTTCGACTTGAAGATGAATCAACGTGTCGATTTTGCTGCACACGAGTTTCTTGAACAGAGGGTTGAGTTTACATTTCAGGATTCCAAGAAGGATTTGATGGTGAATTCAAATTTGGTATATTACTTTTCCCTTGTTCTTCTGTATCATTTAGCTGACTTTGAAATCCATCAAATGCCCATGGATTTCCATATGGTCCAGGCGCAGAAGGAGTAAATTGTTATGGTTGCCCTTCTAGAGTAAAAGCGGGCGTATACGCCGTGTGTTCGGTTGCATGTGTTCCTTGAAATAGTTTTTGTTGTGGATCCGAATGCTCAAGCGGTGTCCTTTTAATTTTCATAATACTTGGACAAAATTCCTATTAGAAAAACAATTATTATTAACGGTGTTATTAAAAAAACAAAACAACATTTATGAAAATTACCTTTAAACGATCATCCCACCATCACCTAGGGATTCGACCGAAAAAGAACGTGAAACTAGGAACTTCTGTTTGTTTCACGAGACTTACAGGCACTCTACGAATGAGTGTCGCCATCTGAGAGGTGTTGTAGAAAAACTACTTCATGCTGGAAAATTGGATGAATACAACCTTGCCCCTAAGGATAGGGGGCAGGGAGGATCTGCTCCAGATCAAAATCAGCCTACTCCCAGACCCACTGCTCAGCAAAAAGGAAAAGGTATAGTCATTAATACTATTATTGGGGGACTACATCCATCTGGATCTAGCAACAAAACAATGGAACAATATGTTAACGCCGCCAAACACTCGGAAATAGGAGAGTGTAGCAATCTTAAAGAGGCAACGCCCGTGAAACAACAAAAAACAACAATGGATGATGTTATCTTCCGTGACCGAGAAAGTGTTGAAGTTGAAACACCCATTGTCGACCCACCGGTAATAACTACAAACATTGGGCCGACATTGGTATGGAAAATCCTTGTGGACTACGGGAGTTTCGTCAACATCCTCTTTAAAAAAGCTTTTGACCAAATGTAGTTAGAGAAGAAGGACTTAAAGTCATGTAGAGATTGGATACGTGGCTTTAATGGATCATCAACTGCTCCGATTGTTATGGTGGACTTATCTGTAGAGCTAGGAAAGGGAGATAGCCGAAGAGTAAGGATCGTCCTGTTCGTGATCATGGATATTGATTCACCTTTCAATGCATTTTAAGGCTGACCGACTCTCGCAGAGTTCAGAGCTTACATCGCACCCTAGTGTCTATTGATGAAGTTACCAACCGAACCTGGAGTGGGAATGGGTCGCGGTGACCAGGTCACCGGAAGAGTTTGTTATATGGAAGAATTAAAGATGTTGCGTAGTGGAAAAGATATGAAATCCAAGAATGCTTCCCCTCCTACGAGGAGGGCCCAACATAGCAAATAAAGAAAATGTCGCCGAGGGAGTCACCTGACGACGTGCCCGAGGACATTGATCCTAGAGAGGACGAAGAACAAGGGTGTAGGAAGGCGACACCTAATGAAGCAACTATAGACATTCCGATCGGTAATGGTGACCCGACAAAGGTCTTGAAGATCGGATCTCACTTTGATCCCCTCCGGACGAGGGAATTAACAGAAATTTTGAAAGCGAATCTGAATGTGTTCGCTTGGACCTACGCTGATATGTGTGGAATTTCCCCATTAAAAAGGAGTTATTCACTAAGTATAAACCCAAAGCATCCTCCTATGAAATACAAAAGGCGTATACTGGCCCCAAAAAGGTCAGCTTCCTTGAAAGAAGAAGTGGAAAAGTTAATAGATAACGGATTTACTAGAGACTCGACATATCCTGACTGGATATCAAACCCTGTCTTGGTTAAGAAAGCCTATTGGAAGTGGCGCACATGTATTGATTTTTCAGGCCTGAACAAAGCTTACCCGAAGGACAACTTTCCACTACCTGGAATTGACCAGTGGTAGACTCGACGGCGGGACAAAAACTTCTCTCTTTCGTGGATGCATATTCGAGTACAACCAGATTCCCATGCATATGTTAGATCAAGAATATACCAGTTTTATCACGGAATTGGGGTTGTACTGCTATGTGGTGTTGCCTTTCGGATTAAAGAATGCCGGAGCCACCTATCAACGCTTAGTGAATCAGATTTTTTACAACCAAATTGGGAAGACAATAGAAGTTTATGTGGAAGATATCCTTGTGAAGTCAAGATGATCATCCGACCATACAGCAGGCTTAGCAGAGATGTTTAGTATCCTCCGACGATATGAAATGAAGCTTAATCCTCTGAAATTCTCATTCAGGGTTGCATCAGAAAAATTTCTGTGCTTCATAGTCAGCTCCCGTGGAATCGAGAATAACCCCGATCAGATTGCGACGATCAGGAATATTAAAGAGCCGCGAAAGATCAAAAATGTTCAAAGCTTTGCAAGAAGGGCCGTGACATTAAGCAGGTTTATCTCCAAGGCTACAAACAAGTGTGTCCCTTTTTTGATCTAATAAATCGTGGGAAACGTAATTTCGAGCAGACACCGGATTGCATAGAAGCTTTTCAGAAACTACTGGATCACTAAGAATAGCCTCCGATATTGTCTAAACCAGTGGACCACGAAGATTTGTTCATGTATTTGGAAGTGTCGTCTCATGCCATTAGTGCATCTTCAGTTCACGAGGAAGACAAAGTTCAAAGGCCCAGAATATTATGTGAGCAAGAAGTCGGCAGCAGAAAGCTATTGGAGAATGGATTTTTGATGACAACAACCTTATTTCAATATTAATTGATTATAAAATATATACTAACACTTTTTGTCTAGAATATATATATATATATATACACATACACACACACAAATGCAGGATTTATATACGGAAACATTACTGAAGACAGTACAGTTTTAAATATGTTAGAGATTCAGAATTCAGTGATATTTCAAGACTCATGAGTATTCAAGAGTTCAAGACTAATATAGTTATAGAGTCTAGATTATGTAAGACTCAAAATAACACTCCAGGTTCAAATTCAAATTCTATCTTCAATCCTCTCTATTTTATTTTCTATTTCTCTCTCTTACTTTGCTTCTCTTTTCAAATTCAAGTTTTATAAGTTTTACATCTATATTTTATATTTATATAGTTTTAAACCTTATAATTTTATAAACATATTTATATAGTTTATATTCATGTTTTCATATGATTTCCTAATTTATAATATTAATTTATAACACTATATTTTAATTCAAGAATTTCCAGTATTATATTCGTATCAAAAGACTTGAAAAATGCTCAAAAATTAATTTTGTACTAAGTATTGTCAACATATAGAAAACACCATGTCGACATATAACTGTCATTTTTTCAAATTTGAAAAGAAGTGTCTTTTCATTATTTGTGACGGATCTGGAGTGTTGCAACCCTTCACACACTATAAGAAGAGTTTAATTTCGAATTTTTATCTATACCTTCTTCTCCACTTTCAATCTCTTTCATTACACCATTATTTCTTATCTTTTTTATGATTCCTACACCTATACTCCGCCGAATTCAATTCTGTTTTCACTAATCTTCTTCTCTCTACACTCTCTACTCGTTACTCTACAAAATTAAGTGTTATTGAAGAGTTATAGGGATATTGTAATTCTTTGGGAAGTATTTGGGAATCGGTGTTTTTCTTGTAGCCGTGAAATCACAGAACGAAATTGGTGTTTTCATTGTTGTCGTGAAATCGAGGAACGAGAGCGGTGTTAATCTTGTAGCCGTGAAATCAAGGGGTGTAATTAGATATTGATATAGTAATCAAACTGTGCACAATCCAACATTGTGCGGGACTAGATATAGGAGAAATCCGAACCAGTATAAAATTCGGTGTGTTCTTTCCTTTTTTGCATTTTTATTTCTATTTATTTTGCATCTATATTTGATTATGTGTCTGTAATTGTTTCTGTGGTGTTTGATTCATATAGTTTATCACATAAGTTTTAAATTTTGTTTAAATTCTCAAAAACACTATTCACCCCCTCTAGTGATTGTTTTCCCTTAATGATCCTTTCCGCAATCCCTAACGATAGGTATTAGAGCAAGGTCTTTCAAAAAGTTCATAATCTGTTTTTTGAAAAATTTTAAATGGTAAATTTTGGAATTTTGTTAACACCAGTGTCTATTCATGCATTATACCAATGTTGGAAGGGTCTGCATATAATCATGTTGAAAAGGTGCGCGGTCTACTAAAATATTATTCGATTCAGGAAAAGATGTGTTCTATGACTTTTGAAAATTTAAAATTTGAAAAGATGGGTAAGGTGGCTATAGGAAATCCAACTCCCGAACTGGTGTGTTATACGGCTGTTGAGAATTCAAATTCTGGAAAGCAATTAATGGAAATGAAAAAGGACAAATGGATATTGTTTAGTGGTTGTTCGAGACATATGACTGGAAATCCAGAACTACTCAATAATCTTAAATGTGAAGATGGTGTAATGGTGAACTTCGAAGACAACTCTAAAGGATACATTATTGGAATCGGGAATTTCGGTAATTTTAAAACTCCTACTATTTCTGTTGTTTTATTAGTTAGGAATTTAAAACACAACTTGCTAAGTATAAGTCAACTTTGCGATAAGGGTTATAAAATAAACATTGAAAAGAATAAATGTTTTATAGAAGATAGGAATTCAAAATTTGTATTCGAAGGAGATAGAAAGAAAAATATCTATATATTGAGTATGAAAATCTCCAGCGATAACCTATGTCTTATGGCCAATACAAGTGACCCTTGGGTCTGGCATAAGAGATTTGGTTATATAAATTTCGAACACATCTCTAGGATTTCTAAATTAAATTCATTCAGAGGATTACCCAAAATGAAACTTAAAGTTAATAACTTATGCGATGCTTGTCAACTCGGAAAATTAAAGAAAAGTTCATTTAAATCAAAAGAGGAAATCACTACATAAAAACCATTAGAGTTAATACACATGGATTTATTTGGTCCATCTCAAGTTCAACCGATAAACCATAATAGATATGTTTATGTAATAGTCGACGATTTTTCTAGATTTATGTGGACTTTGTTTCATAAAATAAAAGTGATGTTTTTGATCAATTTAAAACTTTTTCTAAAAGAATTCAAAATTTATTATCACTAAAAATTAAAACAATATGTAGTGATCATGACGGAGAATTCAAAAATGAAAATTTTGAAAAATATTGTAATAAAAAGGGAATAACCCATAATTTTTAAATTCCGAGAATCCTTCAAAAAAATGGAGTAGTTGAACGTAAAAATAGGAGGATACAAGAATGTGCAAGAACTATGTTATTTGATAATAATTTACCAAGGAATTTTGGGTTGAGGCAGTTGCAACAGCTTGCTATATTATTAATAGAATTTCCGTTAGACTTTAACTCATAAAACCCAATATGAACTTCCGTATAACAAGAAATCAAAAGTATCGTATTTTAAAATATTTGGAAGTAAATGTTTTATATTAAATACAAAAGATAATTTAGACAAGTTTGACTCGAAATCCGATAAAGGAATATTTATTGGATATTCAGAAAGAAGTAAGGCAGATAGAGTTTTCAATACTAGAACCAACACCATAGAAGAAATATTAAACGTATCTTTCGACGAAAACTATAAAAGTATAACTCAAAACAATGGAGATGATTGTGAAAATGAGACTAATGAAATATATCATGTAGATAATCAACCAAATAAACGAATTAGATTACTTAGAGATCATCCTATAGAAAATATCTTAGAAGATATTGAGTCTGTTGTGAGAACTCGCAATCAATTAAATAATATGGGTAATACTGCATTTATTTCAACTATTGAACCCAAAAATCCAAAGGGAGCATCTTCCGATGATTCATGGATACTTGCTATGCAAGAAGAACTGATTCAGTTTACTAGGAATGATGTATGGGAACTTGTTCCTAAATCAGAAAATAAAACTATAATAGAAACCAAATGGGTTTATATAATATGAACGAACACGATGAGTTAGTAGAAATAAAGCATGTTTAGTAGCCTAAGGTCATACTCAAGCAGAAGGAATAAATTACGATGAAACTTTTGTCCCCGTAGTAAGACCAGAAGCTATTAGAATTTTACTAGCTTTTGCAAACAATAATAATTTCAAATTATATCAAATGGATGTCAAAAATGCTTTTCTAAATGGATTTGTTAAGGAAGAAGTGTATGTAGAGCAACCGCCTCTATTTGAAGATGAAAAATTACCAAATCACGTATATAAGTTAAAGAAAGCATTATATGGATTAAAACAGGCTCATGGGGCTTTCTATGATAGATTAAGAAATTATTTGTTACAATCAACCTTGTAAATAGGAAAATTAGACAATACTTTGTTTATTAAGAAAAATAATAAAGATTCAATTAGTACAAATATATGTTGACGATATAATTTTCGGATCGACAAACGATAAGATGAATAAAGAATTTTCATATATTATGATTAGGGTTGTTAATTTCCTACACGACCTGAAACCCGCATGGAAATTACACAACACCAGAAAAGGCTTATTATAACAGTTATTACTGTTACTAATGATCTTTATAACAGTTATAACCGTTACAACACCATGCGTGACAAACTGTTGTCACGAATATTATAACGGTTAAAACCGTTATAAAGAGCTCAGATTGTAACGGTTATTACCGTTATAAGATATAGGCTTTGTAACATTTAAAACCGTTAGGACTGAAAATTTTATAACCTTTATAACCGTTATAAACATTATTTTTATAACAGTAATAATTGTTACAAATGTAAATTATATAACAGTTATTACTGTTAGAATATAATATTGACTATTTCATACAATGCTTTACTAACAGTTATAACTGTTACAAACGTGAATATCATACCAAGCCTGCTATAGGCCATTTCATACAGCATACACCAATAATAATATACAACATATAATATAACAATAACTTAAAGCAAATACAGCATATCACAATTTATATCCTTAAGCAAATTCCATTTCAACCAACATCACAATCCAACATACAATCATAATACCATTCATCATCCATAACAAATACCAAAATAACATCTAAGTATCATAATTTTGCATACAACCATTACACAAAACGCAAACGATTAACGGACCAAATTACAAATCCACCATCGACAAGATCAGATAGTGTATACATACCTTTTTGGGGTGCATCAAAAATTAACGCATCCGGATCCAGAACTTCCTCCACCCAAATGGCTTTCTCTCCTTCTAGCACAGTTCTATGATGACAAACTTTTTGCACTCCTACATATCCTTTCGCTACCTCCTTTAATGTTGACGACAATAACACTACCGACTGTTTATCTCTCGTGGATGATCCAATGGCATCAATAGAAGTAGTATGTAGATTATTATTACCTCCATCGGAAGCAACTTCTTCACGTGGTGTCGTATTCCCTCCTTGTTGATTGATAAGAAGCTTCATAGATTGTTGCAAGTACGCCAATGCTGAATTCATTGTTTTGATGTCTTCATGCATTTGATTTTGGTTGTTCTCCAATTTAGCTAACTGTTGCTTGGTTGCATTCTCTTTTACCGCGGTAATTGCTTTTGAAGCTTGTGTTATTTTTACTTGCTTTACATTGCATGTAGAGCTGATAGCACGACAATAACTTCTTCTTTTATCATCTCCAAAAACTTCAGCAATGGGATCTTTATCAAAATTATCTAGACTTAAAGCATCATCGCCACCTTCTAATCTTTGTCTTGCTTCCGCTTCTTCAACCAAAGCCTACGATGTTCGACAAATACAATGATATGAGTCTATGCCTGATTAAAAAACAAAGAAAGTTTAACTGAAGATGCTTGATTAAAAACAAACAAATTCGGCTTTGGTTACAATGATATGAGTCTATGCCGAGTGGCTCAAGTTTACCGAGCCACTCGGCTCAAGTTTACTGAGCCACTCGGCTCAGTAAACTGAGCCTACAAGGCTCAGTAAACCTGAGCCGAGTGGCTCAGTTTACTGAGCCTACAAGGCTCAGTAAACCTGAGCCGAGTGGCTCAAGTTTACTGAGCCACTCGGCTCAAATTTACTGAGCCACTCGGTTCAGTCGGCTCAGTAAACTGAGCCTACAAGGCTCAGTAAACCTGAGCCGAGTGAGCCACTCGGCTCAGGTTTACTGAGCCTTGTAGGCTCAGTTTACTGAGCCGAGTGGCTCAGTAAATTTGAGCCGAGTGGCTCAGTAAATTTGAGCCACTCGGCTCAGGTTTACTGAGCCTTGTAGGCTCAGTAAACTGAGCCACTCGGCTCAGGTTTACTGAGCCTTGTAGGCTCAGTTTACTGAGCCTTGTAGGCTCAGTTTACTGAGCCTTGTAGGCTCAGTTTACTGAGCCAGTAAACTGAGCCTACAAGGCTCAGTAAACCTGAGCCGAGTGGCTCAGTTTACTGAGCCTACAAGGCTCAGTAAACCTTAGCCGAGTGGCTCAAGTTTACTGAGCCACTCGGCTCAAATTTACTGAGCCACTCGGCTCAGTAAACTGAGCCTACAAGGCTCAGTAAACCTGAGCCGAGTGGCTCAAGTTTACTGAGCCACTCGGCTCAAATTTACTGAGCCACTCGGCTCAGTCGGCTCAGTAAACTGAGCCTACAAGGCTCAGTAAACCTGAGCCGAGTGAGCCACTCGGCTCAGGTTTACTGAGCCTTGTAGGCTCAGTTTACTGAGCCGAGTGGCTCAGTAAATTTGAGCCGAGTGGCTCAGTAAACTTGAGCCACTCGGCTCAGGTTTACTGAGCCTTGTAGGCTCAGTAAACTGAGCCACTCGGCTCAGGTTTACTGAGCCTTGTAAACTGAGCCTACAAGGCTCAGTAAACCTGAGCCGAGTGGCTCAGTTTACTGAGCCTACAAGGCTCAGTAAACCTTAGCCGAGTGGCTCAAGTTTACTGAGCCACTCGGCTCAAATTTACTGAGCCACTCGGCTCAGTAAACTGAGCCTACAAGGCTCAGTAAACCTGAGCCGAGTGGCTCAGTTTACTGAGCCTACAAGGCTCAGTAAACTGAGCCACTCGGCTCAAGTTTACACTGATCTACACAAAACTGGAAAGGAAGAAAAAATATCATGGTCAATTCAGTTGGTCACCAACTCAAGCTCGAAATAGCCTGCGTGTTAATCCTACATTACAACTTCTAAAGCTGTTTTAGAATGGGAAAAGTCGCGCTAGCTGCTGTAGGGCGTGTAATTGGTTTGGCAACGCCAGTGGAGGAGATGAGTTCGAGGTTAACGTCAATTTATGGAGTTCGAGGTTAACGTCAGTTTATGAACTATTTTAAAACAGCAGCCAGTGGAGGAGATGAGTTTAAAACAGTAGTCATGCCAGTGGAGGTTAATGCAGGCATACCGAACTGTAGCGTCCATTGCATGTAAATAATTGAAAATAGAGAGTACACTCGAGGGCGGACCTAGGAATCAAGGCTAGGGTGGGCTGATTTCAATGGCAGTTCCTTCGTGATAATGAAATTTCAATTGCTACTACAAAACAACAATAAAAAAAAATCATAACAATAATAAATAAGCTCATGTTTCACAATCGATACATAACATTTAAGCTTTATTGTGCTCGATGAATATCTACATAGTTAAATTCCTTAAGTACTGCATCCGAGTCAATCTTCTAAGAAAAATCATGCTCTAAATAAAGAGACATGCAGCAAGAATTAATTAGCCAATGTAACATATCAAACATTATATATGTAATTAACAAAACTAAAACGTTATAAAATTTAACAATATAACAAATCAAATTTATCAAGTAATATAATATTTTTTATACGTAAATGAATCTCAATAATAATTTAGAAGTTTAAAAAAAAAATATTAATCATTTTCAATATAATTTTCCAAAACTGTTTAACTGAAATCAATTGATTTAACAATCGATTAAAGAAAACAATCAAATACAGTTTTGTAAACTATTGACCTACGACAGCCAAATTTGTTGCAACCCTGTCGATGAATAATGGGATAAACTAGCGAATAACAATAATGGGATAAAAATCAGTTGCAACCAAATTTGAGGTTTGATGTTAAGATTATTAGATAAATCATATTTCAATCAAGAATAAGTGCAAGAATTGAAAACAAACATAGAACAGAGAACTACATGAATATCTGCATGTATTTCTATTGTGGAGTTGTTCTAGAGCAAAACAAAACTACATGAAGTTTTGCAAAGAATCGCTGGCTGGCATATTAAAATTATAACTATTCAATGCTTTTAGCATAAGGCTTTATTTATTTAACTAGCATTTTTTTCAATTTGAATTCTGAAACAATTTTTCACGTCATCGAATTCTGAAACTAGCAACTTAAAATATTGCGTTCATTTAGAAAAAAGAAGTAGTTATATTATGAAATAAAAAAGGGGATTGTAGTTAAAGGGGACTTAGAAGCAATTATTTCAGCAGTGCCAACAAAGGAGGAGATGGAATACGGGATCACTTAGAAGCAAACAATTCAAAAGAAAATTCATTCAACACTTGATAGCTTCATATATGACGAGCATTAGACTCACACTTTGTGCGTGATGAAGTCATGTTAAAGTTAATGACTGGAATTTCTATGAATAATAAAATTGCAAATTAGAGCTTGATAAAAAAAAGGTTCGGATTACTTACATATTTTTCAGCGGCACACGGAAGCACTTCCCCGGTTTTTTTTGCTCGTATGTGCTATTTTCCAAACATGAGATCGCATAGGCTTACTTTCCGGATTTTCGTTTTTCTATTGAAGTATACAAATAAATAAATATAATATAATTTATCATAAAGTTTACTTAAGAAATGTGAACTACATACCAATTCATCATAGAGTGTACGGTATGATTTTCTGCCCAATGTATGATTTATAGTAACCTTTGCTTTGTTTGCCGTATTCTGCTTACATTGTTTTCTCTTTCTATCACCATACTCCATGTCAACAAAACTCTCCCATTGAACTTTATCAACATCATCAGGACGATTTTCCATTGCAATACGTCTAGGTATAAGCTCATCATCCTTCTTGAGGTATTTGTTACGTAGTTTCGATTTTGCACTTCTGAATTTTTGTGAGAACTCTTTTTCTAATATAGGTCTTGCTTTATCGGGATCTATATCCATATCAAACTCTTTCTGCAGAATCAAAATAAAAAACAACCAATGCCTGATTAGAACAAACAAAACAAACCCTATAAGTCAATAACTTTAAACAAGAACCAGGATCACAATAGTTGGCAATGAAACTGAATCAACCAATAGAAATTCTTCTATTATGCAAAAAAAAAAAAATGCAACACCATAACTGTTTATGATTTATTAAATTTAAATGAGAAGTAAGATACCAGTATTGCTTTCCATAAAGCATCTTTATAAAAGAGATCTACATTCCTCCAATCATCATAACTGATCGGAATGTATGCACGGATCAAAACACCACATCGGGAACTCCACTTCTTTCTATCTTTCCCTTTAGCACCATCCATTTCAACATTTATAAAGTACTTTTTATTTGGAGGAGGCGGAGGGACATCTTCTGTGTCTTCTGTTTGTCTCGATGAACTACCTGACATTCTGTTAATTTTATTGCATTAGCACGATTATAATTTTTTGACTTGCAAATAAAAGAAAGAAATGCAAAAAAACGGTGTAACTTACATTTCTGAAAGATAACAAGTAGAAATGGTGGAAGCCCCTTCAACCAAAAATAAAAATAGAAACTCATGAAAAAACTTAGCACATTCGTTTTGCAGCACAAAATAAAAATAGAAACCCATGCTCCAAAAAAACAGTTAACAAAGTAGAGGCAAAACACAAAAACACTCTAGCAAGCATAACCCGATAACATAAAAAAATTAACTGAAGATACTTACATAAGATGATACATCCACTTAATTCATAGATAACATTTACGAATGTTCAAAACAAGAAAAGGTAGCAAAATGAATAAAGCAACGTCAACAACTTCAACCAATTTGTCTATTTGGATTCAATACAATTTAACAACGTTGTTAAGTTGGGTTGCTCTTTTAAAACGGATTGAAAGTTCGTTGGCATATCATAATCATCCACGTTATCCGTCATGCGTTTAGGAGAGCGTCGCACAATGGACCATTCAGAATTCTTCTGTGTGTTCTTTATGTAAAAAACTTGGCTAGCTTCTGATGCAAGAATGACAGGCTCATCATACTCTCCATCATTGCTTTTGAGCCTTTTCAAATTCACCATCAGTAATTTGGAGTCAGGAAAAACCTTATAACCATGTGTTTTATCAGCAATATTGACCCATTTGCAATAGAACACAACATGTTGAAATTCATAATAATCAACTTCAATGATCTCCTGGATAATACCATACCAAGTAGTGTCATCATCCGTAGGATTTAAATCTTTTGCACTTGCAACAAATGTTGTAATTGCATCCATACAAACGCCACTATCTTGTGTTGAAAGAGTGTCGTCGTAGTGCTGAGGAGAGAATAAATAACCATTGATTCTATATTTAAGGTGAGTTTTGGCTTCCCATGTTGGTCCACTAACATAATACCATAATAGGAAGTCCATGCGTTTTTCTTCCATTAACTGAAAAAAGTAAAATACGTTCAAAAATGTTATTTATTATCAAATTATGAGTTCATTGTAATTCAACAAACCTTTTTATGCAACCAGTCAATAAATTCAGACTGAATTACTACTTCTGCCTTTGATTGGAGCCGCTTTTTACCACGTTGAGTCTCTTCTAATGATAATCGATATTCGCTACAAACAAAAACAAAAAAATAAAGTAAATTTTGGACTTGTATTTATAAATTTTAATGTGTAAAAAAAACAAACCTATAATAATCATCTCGATCTGGAATGTCTATTCTGAAAAGTATCCATCTTCGAATTTGTACACGTTGTACGCCAGATAATTTTATTGTTTTACCCTCAATAATGGAACGCTCATAAGTATCGCCATAGTTCTCATCTAAAAACGGTGCTTGTTTAGCACTATGGTTACCATCACGCGGATTTGGCATATATTCCATTGCATATCTAACAGACTCTGAAACAAGATACGCTTCAGAAATTGATCCCTCGATAAATCTTTTATTGCTTGGTATGTTCTTACACTCCTTCATAGCTCTAAAAAACAACATTTAATGTAACTAATAAAACATAAATCAGTTAACAATCATGTAAATGAAATGTCTACCTTTCAAATGGATACATCCATGTATAATTAACCGGTCCACATAATAATGCTTGATCAGCTAAATGCACCATGAGATGTATGCTGATGTCAAAGAAATAAGGAGGGAAATAATGAGCCAGCACACATAATGCCTCGGCAATCATATCTTTGGAAGCTTGGACATGCTCTCGATTTAAAACCTTCGAACAAATAATATTGAAGTACAAGCATACTTGTAATATTGCACGTCTTAAATCACGGTTCTTTGGATATGCATACTGAACCATCATAGGTAGAAAATATTGAATTATAACATGATAGTCATATGACTTTCTAATGTTCAAACTAGGTGGCTGTGTATTTACCAAGTTGCTAAATTTAGTCCGGAAGCATGATGGAAGTTTTGCATCCTTGAGAACTTGACAACACTGCGTCTTGTGATTTTTGTCGAATGCAAATTTAGAAGATTGCTTGTACTTATCAAACAATATGTTAATAAAATGCTCTGCTACATTCTTTTCGGTGTGCATCACATCAATAGTATGTCGCACCTTATGACCACTCCAATACTCTAAGGAAAAAAGAATAGACTTCTTGTACCATGCTAGTATTTCACTGTCTTCGTTCTCATTTTCAAAATATTCATCATCACGATCGGCATCATTTATCACGCGTTTTTGGGTTTTCGTTAATTTACCTGGTACATATCTTATATGAGCAAGCTTTTGCAACAGTGTCGATCCTATCAATCGTATTGGAGGTTTCTTATCCTCCGTATCTTTATACCATCCATGTTTGAGTGCTCTATATGGATGATCACTCTTCAAAAACCTTCTATACTTCGTATAAACAATCTTATTGCCGATGTGTTCTGATTCTGTTTCTGTTGCACAAACAGGACATGCTTTGTAACCATGTGTTACACAACCAGATAAATTTCCAAATGCAGGTAGATCATGAATTCCCCATAGTAGCATTGCTCTCAAATTGAAATGTTCTCTCTTGTCCATGTCATGTGCAAGCACTCCTATCCAAAGTTGTTTTAGCTCATCCACAAGAGGTTCCAAATAGACATCGATATCTTGACTTGGCGCCCTTGGTCCAGGAATTAACAAACACAACATTTGAAATTCTGGTTTCATGCACAACGAAGGGGGTAAGTTATAAGGAACCATATACACAGGCCAACAACTATAGCTACCTGATTGGTTTGTACTAGGATTGAACCCGTCAGTAGCAATGCCAAGCCAAACATTTCGTCCATTTCTAGCAAACACGGGCCATTTGTTTTTAAGTGATCTCCATTCAGCCGAGTCAATGGGATGACGCATCGAATTCCAACAAGGTTTTGCTTCACTATGCCACAACATTTTTCGAGCTATCCATGGTACGGTGTACAGCCTTGTTAATCTCGGAATAAGTGGAAAGTGTTTCAATACTTTTCGTGGTTGTTTTGTGATTTTTTTCCACTTCTCCTTGTTTTTTCGTTTTAAATCTCGAAGTATGGCATCGAGGACATTCAACAGCATCCTTATAATCCTTCCAAAATAATATGCAATCATTTTCATAAGCGTGTATGCATTCTACTTTCATTCCTAAATCTTTTAACATTTGTTTCATTGTGGAGTACTTCTCAGGTATTGTATTCTCCTTTGGAAGCCACCGTTTCAATCGCTTCAACAACTCGGTCATACTGTTTCCTGACCAATTAAAGTCTTTTTTCAAATTATGAAGCTCTACAATGACACTTAATGTTGTAATACCATCTTCGCAAGAGGGGTATAATAATTCGCTTGCTTTTCCCTTGTAATCATGATACTTTTTCCACTGACTACCATCATGCATTCCTTCTACGCTATCATATACTCCATATGCATCATCAATAAAGTTTCCAAGAGTATCTTCTATGGGGTTTTCCTCTCGAGATTGATTGGAGTTGTTAGCATCATATGTAACATTTGGTGTATTAGTGACCCTAACGTCAACGTTGCTTCTCTCCCCATGTAAAAACCACTCATCGTATGTTGGATCCATACCATGAATGATTAAGTGCTTCTCAACCATTTCAAAAGACAACTTCTTCGAATTTCTACACTTCATACAAGGGCAGCTACACATTTCAAAGTCGGGTGGTGAATGACACTTCACGAAGTCCATAAAATATCGAACTCCTTGTATATATTCATTGGTATTCCTATGTCGAATTCTAATCCACTCTCTTGAAGTAGGATTCGACATTAGCAAGAACTTTACTCGTGCCTGTTATATTTTTGTAAATGAAAAAATAATGCAATTAGATAGATAACATATTCATGTTACAAAATAATAAATAAAATGAATACGATAAATAAGTTAAGGTTTGGCAGCTTCATTTTTCTAGCGCCTCTTGCATATTCAAATGCTATTAAACTTTGAATGTCTAATGCACAATATGATTGCTAGCAAATTATATTTTAAAACCAACATGTCTCATTTTATTTTTTACTGACTGTCAATCATACATACATATTTGTATTTCAATAAAGGTAAAGAAGGAACAATTTAATTATTAATTTATGATAGCAAAATTTTCAAAGATATATAGAATTAAGCATGAATTTATAAACAATATACAATCATATTATACCCAACATAGCAGTAATGAGAGCTAATCCTCTCTGTACCCAAAATTCTATGTTCCTCTGTACCCAACCAATTAGGATCCCTGATTTTCATCTTTTTGGAATTAAGTCAAAGAAAAAAAGAGGGTTTAATTGCCAAAAGGGTGGAATTCAGGGGATGCTGATTGGTTGGGTATAGAGAAACAAAGAATTTTGAGTATAGGTGATTTTGTTTGAGCAGTAATAGCCATATCAAAGAAGAACAAATTGCAACACAATCCTCAAAAATTTGGACTCATAATATAAAGAAATAATATAATGTTGTACTTAATAAAAATAGCCATATGAAGAAGAAAGAGAAAGATTCACAGCAGTACAGCGATTTATTGGATCGAGCTGTGCTACTATACCCAAAAATTATTAGTCAAAATACCCGATTCAGCTGAATTAGTGTAATTCATGGGGGTATTATTGTAATTTGAGAGGGAAAAGCAGAAAGGACAAAATACATCGTGCGGCTAATAATGTTTCGCGAGATCTGACAAACATGTTTTCGGGTGAATTAGCATTTTCGTATTGGATCGTTGGCAGCATAGCAATCTGAGTTTTGTTAATCTTCCTTCTTCTTTTTTTTTTTTTTTTTTTTTTTTTTGATATTAATTTTTGTAGTAAACATGACTTTATTGGAATCATGTAAGTAGCTATTATAATCAACTTCGAATGCGAAATAGTAATAACAAAAACCTAGATAAAATCATTTTACCAAAATTATAATAAAAAATTCAAATCCAAGATAATATAAACATTGGCTAATTCTGGTTAAACATGCAAAGTCGCTAACTTTTATTCATTTATTCATTTTATTTGTTGAGTTTAAATGAATTTTTTTCTTTATGCATAAAAGCTCGTTTATTCTTTTTATTTCAAAATTACAGTTTAAACACCCAATCTAATTTCCAACTTTGTTTCTGCATACAAAAATTTCAACAGTCTTTGTCATAATTTTACGTCCTAACCAAAAAAAAAATAGAAAATTATATTTTGCATTATTTCAGAAAATTTTGGTTTAATAACAGGTTTGATGACATCATTAGTCAATATATGTTAAATAGTTGTTAGTGGGAAAAATTCATTATCCCTTTTTCCTATCAAGCAGCAAAATCTGGAAAGTGATCATGTTATGGTGTATGTAGTAGATCAAGGATAAATAATTGGAAGAATAATAATATGTGAAGGACCAGACATGGTATTAAATAGAGCAAGCAAGTTAAATACTTATCAACTATGGGCAGATAAACCATCATATCAATCAAGAAATACAAGGCCTTTGCCTGTAATAAAATATATATTTTATAGTTTTTTTGTTGTTTAAATTGAAGTTGACCGCCTAGCTTGTAAAAATTGTGCCATAATTTCAATTTAAAACTTATGGCAAGACAGTAATAACATTGAATTTTATATTTCTTATTACTTATAAGATAAAATTGGAAATCTGGTAAAAGTAATTTTGAATGGTTCACATATTAGATTCAGTTAAAACTGCAAAGTTCTTTACATGGATAAAACATATGGATAATATTATAATAAAAAGCAAAAGTGGACATCATTACGGTAGGAATAGAACAAACATGTTGAGTTCACTTACAGTTTGGACTGTTCGGTAAGAAACTTCACTCCATACTCAATACAATTACAGTGCAAATTGATACTTGGCTCGTAGATTATTACAACTTGGAATGTATGGTTACCTAAGCCTTGAAGAAGTTGGGGTGGATCAGTCAAGTTCAGCGTGGGACATTTAGGGGCAGTACAGTTGGCAGTCGGTCGGTGTTCCCTACAATATACAATATTATAGAAAGTATTAATTCCAGCAGAACTTATAATGTGTTACAGTATTTTAGTAGCCATATGTAACAGTATTTTAGTAGCCTCATTGTGCATGCAGCAGACTTTTGACTAAAAATGGTATTAAACGCTAGCTAAAAATAGGCACCGAATAATACACTTAATTCTAAAGATACTAATATTTTTTGAAGCGCTAATTATTAAACAACAAAATCAAATAGCAATTTGATAATTTCTAAGCCGAAAGCAGGTTAATACATCCCTAAATATTGCAGAGGTGGTTGCAACTAGCAAAACTTCTTGACATGAGATGCCTATCTTGCAATAAAATATGAACATACCATGATCTATGTTACAGTATTCATACCAGATTGCATACTGAATCCTCCTTCGCATTAAAATTAATAACACCTGACTGAATATTAGTTACAATGCCACATAATTAGCATTCACATCAGAGAATCCAAGCTAACATATACAAGATACCCAGTTCGCATAAAAAGGAGCCTCCTTTGACATCTGAAATCTAGCATCTACATTGATCCCATAACCAATCTTATCTGAAAATATTCCTCCCTCTTCTATATTGAAAACAAAGCCAATATCAACAAACCCGGGAAGCCCATCTCTAATATGCTTCAGTCCATCCATGCAAGATAACCAAGAAATCGCCGCATTACAAGAAAGCACTAAAGCTTTAGGGAATGATACAAAGATCGATGCCATTATAAATCCAAAGTTACAAGTCAACTCTACTTCTACTTTCGGAAAGAACGAGGCTAATGAGAATGATTTTAACTATATTTCACTGGGGTAGGGAGAAGGAGCTCTCCGTGCATTATACATGCAACGCTGATTTTTTATTTTGGAATTGGAAAGGAGAGGCAGATCATTTGGGATTTCGGGTTAAGAGAATTATAGCGACGAGTGAAATTTGAATTATGACTGAAATCGTCGAAGTGCAATCGAACAAAACTCTTTTGCACAAGCCGTTGGACAATAGACAACAACTTCCATATTAGATCATTGTAAAATTGTGCACTCAAGCATACATTACGCATTTAGGTAGTGTCATTAAATTTTCTCTTCTTTTCTCTTTTTAAAGTTGGTCATCTGTATTGGTAAAAGATGACGGTTATTTTAGATTTGCAACTCCCCAATTGATATTTCCTGCTAAAGACACAACATAAAGAAGCTTTCTTCTTCTTCACCGCTCCAAAACTGTTGTTCTACATTCTATTCACTCCACCGTTTCTCATCGTTCTAGACTAAGTCCACTATTCCTACATCAACAACATAAAAACGACCATCACCTTAGTTGGAAAAAATGTCACTTCATTTATTAAAGTATATCAAACAAGTAAAATGAATTATGTGCTTACATATTCAATCATAAAATCTATTAGCAGAATGTGGTTGTTGACACTTCTCTAATAGAAAACAAGGAAACAAAGAGGGTACCACATTCTGAGTATTTGATAATTCGATGAAGCAAAGAGCAAACAGATAAAACACTCTTTGTTGAGTAGGAATTGAGCAAAAAGGAAAGAGACCGCCTACAAGGTGTAATCAACCTCTTCCACATTGGTTGTGACTTCTTTCATATCTAAATGATGAGCTCAACTTGAAGAGCCCGTTATCATGGCAATTTTTCAAATCTTTTCTTAAGTATTTTGAACTTGAATGACATCATGAGTTGACCAGTGATCATAATCTTTAGATCTGTAGACTCTCAAACATTATAGTTATATGACTACATTCTGAATTTGAAATTGTAAAAGATTTCTCAATAACACGAGCATCATCTTTTTTATCACTAAAGCTAAAACTCATGAAAAAAGTAACCAAAAAGAATCTTAAAAAGTTCTTACTTGTGATGCGCACTAGCTACTTTTTGAACTTATATTCATCCAAACCTTGATGTATAAGAATAAGAGCTTTTCTACCTTACTTTTTCTACCCTTTTTATTCATGTGTTTTGGGAATAGCAGGGTAATATCGGTGGGTCTTTTATACTGATCTTTTAAGATACCACACACATCTTTTAATCTTACCACTGCCTTCAAGCATATACTCTTTCTTGAGTATAGGCATTCAAAAGAAGTCATGTTACCAACCAAACGGGTAGAAAGTGAAAAAGGAATATGTTAATTTTTTTTATCCAGATATATGCATAGGAAATAGCTAACACGTTTGAAAAAAAAACTGTATTGATTTCTAGAAAATGAATATGAACCATACGATTTGTGGGTGGGCAGTAGATTAAACCAGGGGCCAGCTTGGTTTGGTTTTAAATTTTGAGTTTCCAATTTTCACTGAAAAATAATAGAAGAGAAATAAGCTCAACTAGAGCAACCTTATATTAATACAAGATTAAGAAAGCGCAGAGAAAATGTTCATGGTTAACCAAAACATAGAAAGATACTAAGTCAAAGCAGCAAATCATTGCAAGTAAAGAAGCCAGTCTATGCAGTCGGACAAAACAGCCGCGTGTATCCAAATAACAACCTTGACAACTCAACAAATTTAAACCCAGTTGCCTTTCTTGTCCCACCCATGTCATAACTTGGTAATGCCCCTATCACATCTATTTTGTTAATATGTAAACAATCCCTAACGACACCTCACCCCCCCCCCCCCCCCACACACACACACAACTTTTAACTCCACCAACTCAACATTTATCAATCCCATGCAATCCATGAAATCCAAAAACCCATTCTACACCCTGAATTTTTTGGTCCCGTACAAATCCCCGGTGCCTATTGAGATTATCAACGACCTATTCTAGATGATTAAAGCCAGAGCTCTTTGCATGTGCTTAACGAAGCTAGATAACTCATGTCCATCATGCAGATTACTTTCGAACTCAAACGAAGACAAACAAATTTGATCAAAACCCAGTTACCCTTTTACCAACCAGCCTCCTCCAAAGTTTTAATCATATTAACATATAATTAAATAATAGATGATTAAATATTTATATTTAACAATAATATAAATATTTATATTTAACAATAATATAAATATTTATATATTGTTAAATACACAATACACAATACACAATAATATGATGTATGCATTTAACAATACATATGATTTTATCCCTGTCCATTTTAACACACAATACAGGGATTGACATAAAGTTTAGAATTACACCTACATACATAATATATTAAACATCATTCATATCAATTCCTTGTTTTATTTTTAATAAACAAAAATTCTTAGTTTCTACAATAATGGAACCATGAAAACATCATAGAAATGTCTCAAGATCTGTAAGAAATTATACGAAAGACCTTGAATTTACAAGATTACTTTCATAAATTCCTGAGCAAACTTCCTTCGATCATCTAGGTTATGGACAAAGCCAACCCATTTAACTCTAACCCTAGATTTAACTAAGCTGGGAAGTCAAAAAATTCCAAAAATAAAGTAAAAGGAATCGACATAAATTCAGACAACAATTAGAAACGTAATGAATAAAGCAAAAATAAAATTACCTAAGCAATTGAATGGATGAGGAGGAGGCTGGAAGAACGTAGCAGAGGCGATCGAAGATACGACGTCGGCGGTGTGAGAAGCAATGTCCAGTAACCCTAGGTGGTGACTTTGAAAGATTGGGGGAGCGTAAGCGTTGAGCGGTAATAACGAAAAATAAAAGAAGGGTTAGAAACGAGGGGCAGATAAAATTACCATTTCATCCAGTGTGTACAGAATTCTCGGCTGTTGTAACGGTAATAACCATTATAACCAGTTATAATGGTAATAAACGTGATAAATTAGTAACAAAAATAACCGTTACTAATAGGACACAAATAAATGTTACAAAATAGCCTATTTGGTGTAGTGTTAACAGGTTAACCCGACCCGTTTAGTTAGAGGGTCATTTTCGGGTCAACCCGAATTTGACCCGTTTATAAACGGGTGGGTTTAGGGTTGACCCGCTAACCTGATTTTAACTCGCCGAACCCGATTATATGTTGTATATTTTCCATACTGTTAGTCTTTTATGTATGCTGTTAGTGTTATTCTTTTTCTTTTTGAGTAACATGGAGAACCTTAAGATCATAATATACATTGATACTCACTTATGTAAACCCTACGTCGTGTGTCTAACTTACTTTAGTGTTAATCTTTTATGTATGCAGTAATCGATACACTCATATATTCTTGTGTAAGCTGTTATATTTTACTAATTTATTCTTGTATATTGTTAGTTATATTTTACTTATAACAACTATATCTCTTTTACACTGGTATTCTTTACCTATGTAGTATGTTCATATATTCTTATGTATGAAGAACAATTTTTCGATATGAGATTTCATGCTTTATATATATGCTGCATGTTAGTGATTTTGTAACTTGTTGCATGCTGGTTTTGTAACTTGCTGCCTGTTAATGATTATGTAATAGTGTTGCATGTTGGTGATTGGTTCTTTTGCTGTTTATATTAGTGAGCAATATTTTTCAATGGGTCAAACGGCTAAACCAGAACCAGCACGACCCGTTTAGTTAAAAAGGTTACACGGGTCGGGACAACCCGTTTATAAATGGGTCGGGTTAGGGTTGGGAAAAAATGACCTGTTTAATAAACAGGTTGACCCGACCCATTTATAAATCAACCCGAACCCGACTTGACTCGACCAGACCCGACTCAACACGACTCATTGACATCTCTAAGTATGACTAAAGAATTTAAATGAGTCGTATGGGCGAACTATCATTCTTTGTAGGATTGCAAATTCGTCAATTAAAGAATGGAATATTTATTAATCAAGAAAAATACACAAGATACATAATTAATAAATATAATCTAACAACAAAAAAATGGAAGACCAACACCTAGCGACTAATATAGCATTAAGTAAAGATGACACATCTAATGATGTGGATCAAAAATTATACGGAGGAATGATAGGATCATTATTATATATTACTGCTAGTAGACCAAATATAATGCATAGTGTATATCTTTGTGCAAGGTATCAATCGCAACCTAAGGAAACACGTTTAAAAGCCGTAAAACGTATTCTAAGGTATATAAAGCATACATCAGATTTTGAATTATTTTACCCTAAGGATGATTCATTCGATTTAGTTTCTTACTGTGACGCTGACTGCGCATGATGTAAATCCGATCGCAAAAGTACTAGTGGAACATGTCACTTCTTAGAACATTCACTAGTCTCATGGTTCTGTAAAAAGCAAAATACTGTATCTTTGTCAACAACTGAAGCAAAATATATCTATGGTGCTTTGGCTTGTTTACAAGTAATATATATGCAACAAACTTTAAATGAATTTGGATTAAAAATAAATAAATCTCCAATATACTGCGATAATACAAGTGCTATAAATATGTCAAAAACCCCAACTCATCATTCAAGGACTAAAGATATCGTTATACAACATCATTTTCTAAGAGATAATGTAAGTAAAGAGAAAATTTCACTTGAATTTGTAGAAACAGATAAACAAATTTCAAATATATTAACAAAACCATTAAACATCGCAACATTCAGTAAATTTAGAAGAGAATTAGGCATATGTTCACTAAGTGAGTTAGAATAATTAAATATACTATAATATATAAAAATAACATAAGAAATTAGAAAAATAAAATTTAAAACTAATGAGTATGTCGGCTTACATTTATTCATATGTCGACACATAACTACCAGAATTTTAAATTTAATTCCCACCAAAAGTTGGCTATAATTAATTATTTAAACCTTGTACTTTGACTTTTCTTCTTCATTTTCACTTCTCTTCTTTGTAAAAACTCAAAATTAAAATATACAATGGCCTCCACTAATCTAAACGCCCAAATCAACTCTGATTCGCACGCTGGACCATCCAAGGGTCCTTTTCAACGATCCACACTATCTCGGGTTATCAAAATCGAAGAAAAGATGGAGTATGTTTTGGAAATGATGGCTGAAATACAAGTACTTCAGATTAGAATGAGTCAAGAGCAAAACAGGCAAAGGAAAGTAGTAAGGAGTCTACTTAAATTGATAATGGATAATCAGACTAATCTGATTATCATCAATGATGATAATCAAGCCATGAAAGAGGAGGAAGAATCGAATGAAGAACCAAAAGAAGAACCAGAAGAGGAAGAAGAAATAATGGAGGAGGAAGAACCTCAAGAGACTCTGCCAACGATTACAAAAGAAGAGGAAAAGGTTGTATGTGTAGGAGAGGTCTTATTCAACCAAAATGGGAATGTGATTGAAAGGAATAGGGAATTTTGTCTCCATTATCCAAATTTTCCAATTCACAAATCTCTCGTTGTAAAATTTATTTAGTGTTTAAGGTTTTCTTTGATTTTCGTTTCTTTGCGTTCTTACAATGAATCGTGCTTGCATAAATTCGTGTATTTGTACAAACTCAGGTTTAATGAAATAGCCATTTATATTTATAAGATAAGTGTTATAATTAGTTATATAAACGTAAAATAATATGATAATAAGATTAAGGAGGAGTATAAGAATTATTAAACGAAATATTTATTTAGGGGGGAATATCTACTTTGACTTACTTATGGATAAATGGGGAGTATCATAATAGGATTAGTTACTTAATTTCTTATTGGTTTTATTTAGATAGTTAAACAAATTAGGAGGAGTTGTTTTAGAATTGCTTTTTGATAATGCCGGGGGGGGGGGGGAGGAGGGGAGGGGGGATTATAAAATATAGACATAGTTTATAGGATTCATATAGACAGGGGGAGTATTTAATATATAGGTACGATATTTTATAAACTAAGGTTGTCATCATCAAAAAGGGGGAGATTTTTGGAGAATGGATTTTTGATGACAACAACCTTATTTCAATATTAATTGATTATAAAATAGATACTAACACTTCTTGTCTAGAATATATATACATACATATGCAGGATTTATATACAGGAAATATTACTAAAGACTGTACAGTTTGAAAGATATTAGAGATTAAGAATTCAGAGATATTTCAAGACTCATGAGTATTCAAGAGTTCAAGACTAATATAGCTATAAAGTCTAGATTATGTAAGACTCTAAATAACACTCCTGGTTCAAGTTCAAATTCAAATTCTATCTTCAACCCTCTATATTCTATTTTTTATTTTTTTATTTTTCTTTCTTACTTTACTTTTGTTTTCAAATTCAATTTTTATAAGTTTTATATTTATATATTTATATTTATATAATTTTAAACCTTATAATTTTATAAATATATTTGTATAGTTTATATTTATGATTTCCTACTTTATAATATTAATTTACAACACTATATTATAATTCAAGAATTTTCAGAATTATATTTATATCAAAACACTTGAAAAATGTTCAAAAATTAATTTCGTTCTAAGTATATGTTGACTTATAGAAAACACCATGTCGACATATAACCATCATTTTTTCAAATTTGAAAAGAAGTGTCATTTTACTATTTGTGATGATTTTGGAGCGTTACAACCCTTCACACACACACACGCACTCTATAAAAAGAGTTTGAATTCTAATTTTTAAGTACTCCTTCTCCACTTCACTCTCTTTCATTGCACCATTATTTCTTATCATTTTTATGATTCCTACACCTATACTCTATCAAATTCAATTCTGTTTTCGCTAATCTTCTTCTCTATACACTCTCTACTCATTACGCTCTGAATCTGTTATTGAAGAGCTATAGGGCTATTGTAATTGTTTGGGAAGTATTTGGGAATCGGTGTTTTCGTTGAAGCCATGAAATCAAGGAAAGGAATCAGTGTTTTCCTTGTTGCCGTGAAATCAAGGAATGGGAGCGGTGTTAACCTTATAGCCGTGAAATCAAGGGGTGTAATTGGATATTGATATAGTAATAAAACTCTGCACAATCCAGCTTTGTGCGAGACTGGACGTAGGAGCAATCCGAAATAGTATAAAATTGGGTGTGTTCTTTCCTTTCCGGCATTTTTATTTCTGTTTATTTTGCATCTGTGTTTGATTCTGTGTCTGTGATTGTTTCTGTGGTGTTTGATTCATATAGTTTATCACATAAGTTTTAGATTTTGTTTAAGTTATCGAAAAATTATTCACCCCCTTTAGTGTTTGTTCTACCTTAACGATCCTTTCCGCAATCCCTAACGAGCGCAACTATCCAAAGATAGAGAAATTTTATTATAGCCAGCTGATTGCTTCTAGAAAACTTTGCTATTAATTCCAGGCTCATCCAATTGTCATATATATATTGATCAACCACTTTGACAAGTTCTACAACGACCTAAAGCATCCGGACGATTGCTTAAATGAAATATTGAACTAAGCCAGTTCGACCTAAACTTCCAGCCCAAAAGATCAATAAGGGGGTAGGCATTTGCTGACTTGATCGCTGAATTCACGATCCCTGATGAGGGTGTGTTAGATGAAGATGCTGACCCCTCAAAAAAGAAGTTAGAACTTAGCCCCTAGAAACTATACAAGATGGTTCTAAGAATGATCGACAATCCGGCATCGGAGTTGTTTTGACAACCCCTGAAGGACGTTAAATTTACAATGCTCTTCGGTTAGAGTTTTTCGCAACTAACAATGATTCTGAATACGAGGCCCTGATTGTCAGGCTGAAGCTTGCTAAGGAATTAGGAGTAACAATGTTGTACATTTTCTATTATTCTAAAATTGTCATTTGCCAAGTTCGGAAGGAGTTCCAGGCTAAGGGACCTCGACTCGTCGCTTACCTAGAAAGGGCAGAGGAGCTATTAGTAAACTTGGAGCATTATAGCATAACACACATTCTACGGATAGAAAATCAGAATCATACAGGTTAGATAAGTTAACAAGTTCTGATAACCCGGAAGAAACTGAGATGGTCCCAATCAAGGTACTAGAGTCTCCAAGCATTGACCAGATGGAAGTTGATCCAGTGCTGGAAATTGTACCGGAAAGAGAGTCACGAATGACGCCAATAAAGAACTTCCTGCAAAATGGAACACTCCCAACGAAAAAAAGTGAGAGACTAGTCGTAGTTCGTAAAGCTGCAAGATATGTCATGCAGGATGAAGTTCTTTACCGTTAGGGACTCTCGATGCCCTTGCTCCAACGTATAGCACATGATGACATCACACATGTGCAAAGAGAAGTGCACGAGGGCTAATGTGGAGATCACACCGGTGGTCAAACTTTGGCAAAGAAAATATTGGTTTATGGCTACTTTTGGCCTACCATAAATTGGGATGTAGCCGATTATTCACAACGCTGCAATATGTGTAAAAATTTGCAAATATTCCCCGAGCATCTCCAAGTCAAATAAAGTCAGTGGTAAGCCCGTGGTTGTTCGCTGTGTGGGGGATATACATCATTGAAAGTCTACTCATCACCAAAAGTTGGGGCAAATTATGTGATCGCGGCCGTAGATTTTACCAAATGGGCAGAAGCCGAGCATACGTCTTTTATTTCTTATCTTGCTGCTATAGATAGATTACCAACGAAGAACAAGTTATTGAGGTTTGGATTGGTAGAAGAAAACTGTTGTGTGTTATGCGAGAGGAAAGAGGAATCAATGAATCTTCTCTTCTTCGAATGTGAGTACTCCAGGTTCTTATGGTTTTTTATTTCACTTAAACTTGGTCTACCTGTTTCAGTTTTTGGATTACCGGAATTCGAAGCAGGAAAAATAATGCATGTTTTAAAGGAGAAAGACCAAACATCAAATTTGGCGTGTGTTGCGATTACAACTACTGTTTATCAAATTTAGCAAGAGAAAATTTTTAGAATTTTTAATAGTAGAAACCTTGCATTGGAGATTAGACTGAAATTGAATAGGAGGTTCATTATTTGGTTAAAAACAATGGCAGCAAGGTTATACATTCACAAGAGAAGATTGATTTGTTAAGACGATGGGGAATTGAATTATTTGATTCTGTGTAACTTTATTCTTTAGTTTTGCTGTTTTTCGAATGTATTTCTGAAGGGATTGTATTGAGGGGATTGAGAGGTTTATGTTTGTTTGTAATATGAATATATGGAGTTTATATGTTCTTTTTCCCCTTATGTGGCATCCATTTAGGTTAGGGGGCATA
This sequence comes from Allium sativum, assembly GCA_030737875.1. Taxonomy (NCBI): domain Eukaryota; kingdom Viridiplantae; phylum Streptophyta; class Magnoliopsida; order Asparagales; family Amaryllidaceae; genus Allium; species Allium sativum. The sequence continues at coordinate 115,845,326 of CM060909.1, forward strand.
AGGTTTTGATGAGGCATATAAACAAAGTATATGATTGGTATTAGCAATAAAGAGTACCAATTTTCAAATATATATATGTATAGTGTATTATGTTAGATCTACTTGACAGTAGATTAGTACAATTTTTGCGTGAAGATGAGTATAATATAACCTTAATAAATCTAACATAAAAAAGATGGAAATTAAATGGTATATGTAGTACTTTGCTTGAAAGTATATAATTTATCGGTCACTAGAACATTAAATTTAACCGCCTCCTCATATCAACTCGCATGTTAGATAGAAGGCAAAGATTATTTAGCTTAGAGGCACTTGATCTAAAAAGTGTCATTTCTTTGTTGAGTATTGTAACAACCCATATTTTTAGTCGATTTAAAACATGGATTTAAACGTGTTTAAAAGGATTTTTACATGGATAAGTTTGATTTAAATTTAGGTTTTTTGGTAAATATTGAGGCTGGAGCTATACTCTGGATTATTTCGTAGTCTTCCGCTGAATGAAATTATGTTTTCCGCTATGTATTGTAATTTATTATTTTTTGATATTTGTGATGTACTCTAACATATTTTGTACTCCGATGTAAAATTGTTGTAATAACAATAAAATGTTCTTTGCGTTTTTTCTGACTTGTTGTATCCCATAACGGTTCGAGAATTTTTACCGTTTTGGATCGGAACTATGTGGCTTACGGTCGATTCAAATGGTGGGGATTTTTGGGTCGTCACTAATATTCATTTGCTATTATGTTTTAATCATTTCCGAAGTGAGCTATTTTCATGTGATGTGATATGTTTATGTATACCTATTTGTAGGATGTCAAATAGACCAACTCGAGCTTTAGTAGACTTTGGTTTTTGGCATTTTACTAAAATTTCGAGTCTCCTAGGTTTTGATTGCTGCAATAGATATGGACTTTGACTCTTATGTACACTCCCCAATTTCAATACTGCAACATCACACTTTTTCGTACAATTTAAGCTGACATTTAACTACCAAAATAACCTCAAGTTATACAAAAAAGTAGAAGTGAAGAGAAAAAAGTTAGAGAGTGAGAGAGATAAGATAGGAATATTTAAATAGAAGAATAGAAGAAGAACCAACTAACACAGAACCTTACACCGCAACGGAATAAAATATAACACAAAAATAAATTTTTTGACCTTTGGAAATACATAAAATCATCAGAGTATAATAGTCAACCAATCTGGACAATTATAGTAACTTGTCATCAATACAACACACAGCGGGAAAATACTATGTATCATACGTCTCGACTCATCTAACACTCTCCGTGTGCGAAGCACGGGTTCCAATCTAGTAATACTATATATAATAAGTTTGGGCTCCTCCAACTTGTCTCTGAACTCCAAAACATCCGATAACCTGAATCTGTAACTTGGGCTGACCCGAGACATTACAGACGCCACGGATCAGTCTGGTGAAACAGCATGAGAAAACTCACTAAGTTTATAAATAACATCCATATTGCTTAACTTTGAAAACCTTTTGAAAGAAAGGGTAATAGCAAGACCAGCCCACACATAAACACAGACGGTTTTTACCTTACTATAACCAAACAATTTTTGAAATCAATACTATTCTGATATTATAATAGTGATGTAAATCAAGTAAATAACCAAGTAGCAGAATGCTTGCATCTCACGCTCTACATATATAGTATAAAATAAAATTAAACGCGGGGCTCTTATTGGAGAATGGATTCCAACTATGACAAGGTATGGGATCACCTTCCGATCAGTGTACTATAGAGGGGATACACTAGGGTTCAACAAGAACGTCTTGCAACCCGGCCACACTTGACTGCCCACTCATTTTGCTTGAGTTTTTCGAATGTATTACCATCCGATGGTTTTAAGGGCCCACCATCCATCCACGAAGATACAGAATCGAAAGAAGAATAAATAAGGATTTTCTCTATATTGGTGATAACAGACCTTGCTTGGGAATGACCCACCTAGCCATGCTGCCTGCCCAATTCTTGTCGTTTCCCGGTTGTGAGGCTTGAGGATACATTTATCTTCTAGAACAGCACACCACCATTTACTTTGGATGTCACAACGTCAATCCCGTCAAATCACTAATCGCTTTTCTAAAAATATTACGTGTATAAAAGTTAAGAGAAATGAATTCTTATGCCACCAGACGTAATGTCTCTAAGAGATCAACCGTATGCGATTTGTTAGGCATACTCTGTCAGACATTCGTCCATACAGGTTGTCCTAGGACTGGAAAAATTGACGGCACCCTCATACCATATCCAAAGGATCAGTAGCGAGAAGTCCTTGCAAACTCGCAAAATCCCACTTAGGACCGAATCACATCAGAAGATCGCTGGATGTACATCCAGAGAATATTCGACAAGTAATCCTTTCTCTTACGAAGATCCACAGTCTTTAATTGCTCCATCTTGATCAGCATCTTCCCCATTTTCGTATTTAGTAGTCGGAATGGTTTTTGAATATAAATTCGATCCCAGTCTTTCCGTTCCAACAATCGTTGGCTAGCTTTTGATAGTCGGTTATTTAACTATCAAAATAAAACAATCATTCATCCATAAAAGAAAATGAATTCACTGATTCAATGCTCAGCATCATTTGGCCTTTTTAATTAACCAACGGTTAATTAAACTTCTAAAGTATTTACTCTTTCAATATTCGGAAACCACTCTCATTTCTATTCTACTATTCAATTTAAAACATGGTATTTATAACTATCAAGGCTTATTAACTTATTTCATTTATCCAACCCTCACGATCGAACCTAATCGTTTCTTAGTCAACAATACAGTCAATCAAATTAGGGTAAAGTTACCTCTCATACCTTAGTTGAACAACATTATCAATTTCGAAATAGGCAGAGTTCATTACTTAGAATATCAACAATATTTATTCTTGTAAACCTTTAATTCAATTTAAGAAACGATCTCTTAACGAGATAACACTGATTATAATAATAGCATTATAATTCGCACTTTTTAATTTATACTTTTCTCCGTTAATATGAATGAATGAATAAATAAATAAATACTTCAATAAATATTTAAGTCTCTATAACAATGGAAAGTAAGTATTATATTCGCCAATAAACCACGTTATAACTTATTTCATTAGTCTGAAATATTTACAAATCTTATTTATAAGATTTTGGTTTCCAAAACAAGTGTATAAACACATTTCCATTTATACTATTTTGCTAGACTCATTATAAAATCTCAATTCCTAATGATTTCAAAAACGTAGTTAACTTCAGTGTTTCAAACAAAAATCATATTTCAAAACATATATAAATAATATGTTGTAAGCGTTACGAACCGATTTAATATCGATACCAAAATATTTATTTTTATTAATGGTACTAAAGAGGCAAATGTCTACTAAAGTACCAAATCGTGAGATATTAGTCAATTCCACATTCAATAACAATATATAAGCATACTGATAATTATCAATAATATTGAGGAATCCGGTTGGATTCCTCCAACCTATCCTTTCCTGCATCAAAATGGGTAATGTCAATTTCAATACAGCACAATAAATAGAAATAAATAATTTAACTAATAATGGTCAACAATCAATCAACAACTTCCATTCAAGCATCCAATTATTTATTAAATACTACATTTATATTATTATAAACGCAAACAACAAGGTAAGTTACCTTGTTTGGAATATAATAGTTAAAATAACGATTTAATTCAATTAAATTAAACAACGATTAATTTATTGAAATAATTATTCAGCATCTAGGTAAACAGTCATTAAATCATCAATCATTAGCAAACAAAGCACACAAAATAAAAACTCGACTTATAAAAAATATAAGCAGGATAAACTGAGTGAGTTGAACTCATCTTGGGGTTTCCAAGTGACTTTAGAATGGTTCGATTAAGTTAAACACGCGTTTAATCAAAGACCTCAGTCGCTTCCATCTACGACTAGAGCAGTTCCTAAAATGTTGTGCTCTCCGATGCAGTTCCAATGTGGCTGATTTGTCTGGTTCTATACACGTATGAGAACGTCTACACACTATATGTATATGGTTTAATTAAATCGATTAACATCTTTATTAAATAATTAATTATTTCAATTGGCCATAATAGATCCTGGTTAGGCAGGATTCAAATCATTTCAAGGCCATGCTATCTTAATATATATTATATACTAAACTTACATACGTTAATTAACTATGTTTAAGCACACTCATGTGTCCAGTCTTCGTTCTATATATACTACTGCATTTTTCTTCTGACGCTTACTGGTAAAAATAAGTAGATATTAATAATTCAATTTATTGATATTAGTTTAACATGTAACTAAGTTTATATCTAATGCTAAATTTAAGATATAAACCAATTATAGAAAACCCACCGAAGTATGCTACTTCTCTATGGTCATAATTAAGTACTTCAAGTCAAGAATTATTATACACAATATCATAAAAATATATTTTGGCATGTTATCACCCAATTCACCTTAATATAAAGATAACTCTCAGTTACTTAACACCACAAACATTAGCAACATATGAAATGAATGGTTGGACATGATTTAAACATTACTGGGGCACGTTGAATATCTACAGGCTACGTTAATAGTCTAAGCAAATTGGCCACATTATACAAGGAAGGTAAAAAAAATGGATTAGCGTATTTCAATTAAAATTATCCATATTTAATTACCTTATAAATATATGCCCACAAAAACAACTGTACATTTTTCACTCATTCCGTCAGCTCGTTCAACTGCTCACCGGTTTGGCCACCACCGAACGCTACCCCTTGCCCTCATCCTCAACCAATGTTTGACTGCTCCAACAAGAGAATATAACTCTACCTTCCTTAACCTATGAAAACACAGCACCTCTTTCTCCACGTTGAAAAAAACCATCTGAACTCCATCTATATGCAGTGTACATCCCGACTTCCCCATTTACTAGCAGTAGTACGTACACCCTCCTTTGAAACCATCTCCTCCACTTGCTAGCTGCTACTTCATTGCATGCCTCTATTCTCCTTCCTGTTTGCACATACATCCCCCCGCACACCCGTTTACTTCTCCATTCATGCCATGCCACTCCTTTGAACCCTTTACTGCTGTTCAACAGACCATTACCACTTTTCCTCCCCCTCACGCCACTAACAGATCTCGCACCATCATCGACCAACCACTCCATACGACATTCCAGTTCCACATTTTTGCCACTTCACAACGCGCTATAGGAAACTGCAAATGGTATTATCGTATTTTCAGAAAAGAATATGGTTATTATAGATAAGGAGTGTTGTTTCCTTTAACTAGAACACGATCAGAACTTGCCAGGAATAGCGCTTGGTTAAGGAGGATTCCGAGGGTCTCCGTCGTTCGTATGTACTGGTGGAGTGCTTGGTTTAATTCCTTCTTTGCTGAAACAAAATGATGAAGAGGTATTTATAATGAAAGACTCCGGTGGTGCATATATATATTTGTATTGGAGTTCTGATTTTATTTTTATTTCTTTCGATTTGTTTGCAGCTGAGAAGGAGTGAGGCAGCTTTATATAGAGGGGAAAAACTTGGATAGAAATAAAGTCATATCGATTGGTACACAGTAGGTTACAGTATGGTTTAGGGTACGTCGGCTGAGTATTAAGATGGACAAGACCAAATATTTTTATGTTGTTGGCTGAAAGGAGTACGGGGATATGTGTTGTTTATAAAACGTTGTATGAGCACTGAAGATAAAACATTTTCTTAATATAAAGACACTAGTAGAAGTCCTTGGACATAATTTACTTTGGCTTTGGAAAAGTCCTCTCCAGTAAAGCCTTTCAAGTCATCTACCTATGGTATATATATGTATATAAAATCTCCTGTACCAGTGTATATATTAGAGTTAACCTATTTTTATGTTTATGTGTTTTGTAATAAGGTAGCGTTCAAAGTCCAATGGTACGTAGGTGAATACATTCTATATGTATATGCACGTTTTAGATAAGTGATAGGGTAGACTTAAAAATAAAATAATAGGGTGTGTACTTTTACTTATTTTGCTTAGGGCCGGAGAAACAAGGACAATGCATATATTATGGTAGGTTTTTACCTCTAAGGGCCATTTTTCATTCTTTATACAACTTAACCCTGAAGGATATAGTAGCAACACATATATATGGTTATTATATATATTTTAAACTCAATACTATATAATTTCAGGTTACACAATATTAAAATTATATAAAAATCCTCATATTTATTTAAATAAAAGCTATCGAATCCCATAGCGACTATTTGAAAATTTGATTTGAAAATATCGCACAATCTATACGATAAAATTTCGATTTTTCTCTTTCATTAGAAATATATACTTGAATTAATGCAAATGCTTCTTGTTTCACAGAAATCCGATATATATCAGATCATGTATATTCAATTAAAGTTCAAAACTCAATATTACGAACTATGACATCATTTCGAGCTCGTTTTAATTATATTATAATTTTATATATTCGAACTCCATTTTCCTATAAGTAAATTTCGATATAAAATCCATTAATATCACCAAATCAATATTTAAAATTGATTTAAATATTCGCAATTAATGTTCAAAAATCTGGGATGTTACATTCTTCCCCCCTAAAAGAATTTCTTCCCTGAAATTACAAGATAAGAAGAATGCTCCAAACCCAACTATTTCAAAATATTGATTTTTGAATTATCATAAATTCGGACTCTTTAAAAATTTCGAAAATTTCTCCAGCACCTCCTCAACGTGGTTCGATCGGTACGACTACAACTGCCACTCTGGGCCTTAACTTCTCCAAAAGAAAACCAGTAGCCGAATGGCTACCCAACTCCGGGGTATAAAATCAATCACCAACCAATAATATTAAGGTTTACCAATTTGTCGGGTAACTCAATTCCAAATTTGAAGCAAATCAACTAACTGCTCTTTATCTTCCAACTTGTACTTCCAATCCGCATAACCAAATCAACTCCATAGCCTTCTGAAATCTGCATTTAACTCAACTTACAATGCAGGTAACAAATACAGGGTTAAATTATTTAACCTCATTTCATAATTGATTTTATTTCCAATTTACTATATTGGAATTTATTTATCTAGTTTCCAATTTATTCAACTTATTTATTTATCTGTTAATGAATTCTATCCGACCAGTCCGACCATCCAATTATATTCAATACCGATATTTACTGGTTTGCATTCACCTTGGTTTTTAACATACTTTAATATCTATTTATTGATATCTGATAGATATTTTATTCGGTTATCCACTCGATTTCCAAATTTATTTTATTCAATTTTACTCCTTAAGTTAACTTGAATTCCAATCAAATCGATCAAACAACCAACATTAATATAATTTAAGAAGATTATTTCATTTTTCTATATAAAAATATAATTTGGGTAAAATTGTTTCATTTACCCTTTTATAAAACAATATTGTTTCAATTGTCAGTTCAATATAGTTTCCCAACACTTGAACCGATTAATCAACGTAATACAATACATTTTTATATAAAATTTACAAATATGCTCTCTCGTATATATACTCAAACTCAATGTAGGGTGTTACTAACCCCATTTCTATCGAGTTACGCCCCAGTGCCAAGGTTACTTTTCAACCTTCAACTCTGATACCAAGTTGTAACATCCCACTTTTCAGTACAATTTAGGCTGACATTTAACTACCACATTCAACTCAAGTTATACGAAAAAGAAGAAGTTAAGAGAAAGAAGTTAGATTGTGAGAGAGATAAGATAGAAATATTTAAATAGAAGAAGAACCAACTAACATAGAACCTTCATCTTAGCGGAATAAAATATAACACAAAAATAAATCTTTATTGAGCTTTGGAAATACTTAAAATAATCAGAGTATAATAGTCAACCAATTTGGACAGTTATAATACCCTGTTATCAATACAACACACAGCGGGAAAATACTATATATCATACCTCTGGACTCCTCCAACACTCTCTGTGTGCGAAGCACGGGCTCCAATCTAGTAATACTATATATCATACATTTGGGCTCCTCCAACTTGTCTCTGAACTCCACAGCATCCGATAATCTAAACCTGTAACTCGGGCTGACCCGAGACATTACAAACGCCACGGATCAATCTGGTGAACCAGCGTGAGAAAACTAACTAAGTTTATAAATAACATCCATATTGCTTAACTTTGAAAACCTTTTGAAAGAAAGGGTAATAGTAAGACCAACCCGCACATAAACACGAACAGTTTTTACCTTACTATAACCAAACCATTTTTGAAATCAATACTATTCTGATATTATAATAGTGATGTAAATCAAGTAAATAACCAAGTAGCAGAACGCTTGCATCTCACGCTATATATATAATATAAAATATAAAAAAACCGCGGGGCTCTTATTGGAGAATGGATTCCAACTATGACAAGGTATGGGATCACCTTCCGATCAGTGTACGCTAGAGAGGATACAATGTGGATTCATGAAGAACGTCTTGCAACCCGGCCATACATGACTACCTACTCATTTTGCTTGAGTGTAGCGAATGTATTATCACCCGATGGTTTCAATGGCAGACCATCCATCCAGGGAAATACAGAATCGAAAGAAGAACATATAAGGATTTTCTCTAGATTGGTGATAACACACCCTGCTTGGGAATGACCCACCTACCATGCTGACTGCCTGATTCTTGTCATTTCCCAGTTGTGAGGTTTGAGGCTACGTTTATCTTCTAGAACATTTCACCACCAATTACTTTGAATGTCACAGCGTCAACCCCGTCAAAACACTAATCGATTTTCTAATAATATTACGGGTATAAAAGCTAAGAGAAACGAATTCCTCCTCCACCAGACGTAATATCTCTAAGAGATCAACTGTACGTGATTTGTTAGGCATACTCTGTCAGACATTCGTCCATATAAATTGTCCTGCGACTGGACAAACCGAAGGCACCCTCCTACTGCATCCAAAGGATCAATATTGAGAAGTCCTTGCAAACCCGCAAAATCCCACTTACGACCGAATCACGTCAGAAGATCTCTAGCTGTATATCTAGAGAATATTCGACAAGTAATCCTTCCACTTATGAAGATCCACGGTCTTCAATTGCTCCATCTTGATTAGCGTCTTCCCTGTTTTTGTATTTGCTGGTCGGAATGGTTTACGAATATAAATTCGATCCTGGTCTTTCCGTTCCAACAATCGTTGGCCAGCTTTTGATAGTCGGTTATTTAACTATCAAAATAAAACAACCATTCATCCATAAAATAAAATGAATTCACTGATTCAATACTCAGAATCATTTGGCCTCTTTGATTAACCATCAGTTAATTAAACTTCTAAATTATCTACTCTTTCAATATTCGGAAACCACTCTCATTTCTATTCTACTATTCAATTTAAAACATGGTATTTAAAACCACCAAGGCTTATTAACTTATTTCATTTATCCTACCCTCATGATCGAACCTGACCATTTCTTAGTCAACAATACAGTCAATCAAGTTGGGGTAAAATTACCACTCAGACCTGAACCGAACAACAATATTAATTCTAAAATAGAGAGAGAGTTCATTACTCCGAATATCAACAATATTTACTCTTGTAAACCTTTAATTCAGTTTAAAAAACAATCTCTTATCGAGATAACACTGATTATAATAATAGCATTATAATTCGCACTTTTAAATGTTTACTTTTTAATTTATACTTTTATTCGTTAATCAGAATAAATAAATAAATAAATACTTAAATAAATATTTAAATCTTTGTAAAAATGGAAGGTAAGTATTATATTCGCTCATAAGCCACGTTATAACTTATTTCATTAGTCTGAAATATTTATAAATCTTATTTATAAGATTTTGGTTTTCAAAACATGTTTATAAACACATTTCCATTTATACTATTTTGCTAGATCGGTCTAAAATCTCAATTCCTAATGATTTCAAAAATATTGTTAACTTTAGTGTTTCAAACAAAAATCATATTTCAAAACATATATGAATAATATGTTTTAAGCGTTACGAACCGATTTAATGTCGATACCAAAATATTTATTTTTATCAATGGTACTAAAGAGGCAAATGTCTACTAAAGTACCAAATCGTGAGATATTAGTCCGTTCCACATTCAATAACAATATATAAGCATATTGATAAACATTATCAATAATATTGAGGAATCCGGTTGGATTCCTCCAACCTGTACTTTCCTGCATCAAAATGGGTTATATCAATTTCAATACAGCACCATAAATAGAAATAAATAATTTAACTAATAACGGTCAAGAATCAGTCGACAACATCCATTCAAGCATCCAATTATTTATTAAATACTACATTTATATTATTATAAATGCAACCCACAAGGTAAGTTACCTTGTTGGGAATGTAATCGTTAAAATACGATTTAATTCGATTAAATTAAATAATGTTTAATTAAATGAAATAATTATTCAGCATTTAGGTAAACAGTCATCAAATCATCAATCATTCAATGCACACAAAATAAAAACCCGATTTATAGAAAATAAGCGGGATAAACTGAGTGAGTATAACTCACCTTGGGGTTTCCATCTGACGTTAAAATGGTTCGATTAAGTTAAATATGTGTTTAATCAAAGATCTCAGTTCCTTCCATTTACGACCAGACCAGTTCCCAAAATGTTGTACTCTCCGATAAAGTTCCAACGCGGCCGATTTGTCCGGTTCTATACACGTTTGAGAACGTTATACACACTATATGCATATATTTTAATTAAATCGATTAACATCCTCATTAAATAATTAATTATTTCCATCGGCCATAATAAATCCTAGTTAGGAACGATTCAAATCATTTCAAGGCCATGTTATCTTAACATATATTATCTACTATACTTACATACGTTAATTAACAATGTTTAAGCACACTTATATGTCTAGTCTTCGTTCTATATACATTACTGGATTTTTCTTCTGATGCTTACTGGTAAAAATAAGTAGATATTAATAATTCAATTTGTTGATATTAGTTTAACATGTAACTAAGTTTATATCTGATGCTAAATTTAAGATATAGACCAAATATAAAAAACCCACCGAAGTATGGTACTTCTCTGTGGTCATAATTAGGTACTTCCATGTCAAGAAATTTTATACACAATACTATAAAAATATCTTTTGGCATGTTATCACCCAATTCACCTTAATATAAAGATAACTCTCAGTTACTTAACACCACAAACATAAGCAACATATGAAATGAATGGTTGGACATAATTTTAACATTACTGGGGCACGTTGAATATCTACAGGCTACGTTAATAGTCTAAGAAAATTGGCCACGTTATACAAGGAAGGTAAAAAAAATGGATTAGCATATTAAAATTAGCCATATTTAATTACCTTGTAAATATTGTTCATAAAAACTACTGTACATCTTTCACTCGATTTCATCGGCTCGTTCAACTGCTCACCGGTTTGGCCACCATCGAACGCTACCCCTTGCCCTCATCCTCAACCAATGTTTGACTGCTCCAACACGAGAATATAATTCTACCTTCCTTAACCTATGAAAACATAGCACCTCTTTCTCCATGTTTAAAAAAAACCATCTGAACTCCATCTATATGCAGTGTACATCTCGACTTCCCCATTTACGAGAAGTAGTGTTTACACTCTCCTTTGAACCCATCTCCTCCACTTGCTAGCTGCTACTTCATTGCATGCCTCCATTCTCCTTCCTGTTTGCGCGAACATTTAGGAGAGCCCAGTATATTAACTGCGGCCAGGATATTAATTCCATTCTATTGCTGTATATTTGTTATGGAAACCCCAACATTTCAGGCTATAGGGAGAACTGAACCCAATATATTAATTGGGAAAGATTCTTCCCTAACATTTCAGGGCAACTGAGAATGATTATTTCCACAGATACTATTTCATTCCCTCCCCCCCCCCCCCCCCCCCCCCGCACGCCTGTTTACTTCTCCATTCACGCCATGCCACTTCCTTGAACCCTTTACTGCTGTTCAACAGATCATGACCACTTCTCCTCCCCTCACTCCACTAACAGATCTCGCATAATCATCGACCACCCACTCCATACGACATTCCAGTTCCACATTTTTGCCACTTCACCACGCGCTCGAGGAAACTACAAATGGTATTATCGTATTTTGGGAAGAACATATGGTTATTATGGATAAGGAGTGTTGTTTCCTTTAAATAGAACACGATCAAACCTTGCCAGGAAAAGCGCTTGGTTAAGGAGGATTCTAAGTGTCTCCGTCGTTCGTATGTACTGGTGGAGTGCTCGGTTTAATTCCTTCTTTGCTGAAACGAAACGATGAAGGGGTATTTGTAATGATAAATTCTGGTGGGGTGTGTGTGTGTGTGTATTTGTATTGGAGATTTGGTTTTATTTTTATTTCTTTTGATTTGTTTGTTGCTGAGAAGAATGAGCGAGGCAGCTTTATATAGAGGGGAAAAACTTGGATAGAAACAAAGTCATATCGATTGGTACATAGTAGGTTACAGTATGGTTTAGGGTAGCTCGACTGAGTATTAAAATGGACAGTACCAAAGATTTTTATGTTGTCGGCTGAAAGGGAGTACATGGATGCGTGTTGTTTGTAAAACGTGGTATAAGCACTAAAGACAAAACATTTTCTTAATATAAAGACACTAGTAGAAGGCCTTGGACATAATTTACTTTTAGCTTTGGTAAAGTCTTTTTTTGTAAAGGCTTTCAAGTCATCTACCTATGGTGTGTGTGTGTGTGTGTGTGTGTGTGTGTGTATATATATATATATATATATATATATATATATATATATAAAATCTCCTGTAACAGCGTATATATTTGAGTTAACCTATTTTTATGTTTATGTGTTTCGTAATAGGGTAGCGTTCAAAGTCCAATGGTACGTAGGTGAATCCATTCTATATGTATACACACATTTTAGATAAGTGATACGGTAGACTTAAAAATAAAATAATAGGGTGTGTACTTTTATTTATTTTGCTTAGGGCTGGAGAAATAAGGACAATGCATATATTATGGTAGGTTTTTACTTCTAAAGGCCATTTTTCATTCTTTATACAACTTAACCCTGAAGGATATAGTAGTAACACATATATACAGTTATTATATTTATATATTAAACTCAATATTATATAATTTCTGGTTAAACAATATTCAAATTATATAAAAATCCTCATATTTATTTAAATAAAAGCTATCGAATCCCATAGCGACTACTTGGAAATTTGATTTGAACATATCTTATAATCTATACGATAAAATTTTTATTTTTCTCTTTCATTAGAAAAATATAATTGAATAAATTTAAATGTTTCTTGTTTCACAGAAATCCGACTTATATCGGATCATGTATATTCAATTAAAGTTCAAAACTCAATATTATGAACTACCGCGTCGTTTCGAGCTCGTTTTTATTATATTATAATTTTATATATTCAAACTCCATTTTGTGATAAATAAATTTCAATATAAAACCCATTAATATCACCAAATCAATATTTAAAACTGATTTAAATATTCGCAATTAATGTTCAAAAATCTGGGATGTTACAAATTCCATCCTTTCTCTTTCAAAACACTTGTACGATCTGTAAGGATCATTAGAGCCACTCACATGAAAATCAACTGCACTGCTAGGCCAAAATGTTCGAGAGCATGAAGAACAAACACTTTGATTAAGGATTCTATAAATTATGAAACAAAAAAGGAAATTCATGTCTCATTATGACTAGAATAGTTCTCTCTAGAAAATACAGCGGAAGTCTAAACCCAAGCTCAAGGAACCATCTAGGACTAAAAAGTTTCGAAAAAGCATCAACCAATAATGGGATTTCTGATTACAATACCTTATAAAAACATGTATGACCTGAAAAAAATCGTCTCGATACTGGCCTTCAAAAAGAAGATGTCCAAAGAATGAAAGGAAGTTAAGAGAGAGTTATGTCAATTTCATCAAATGAATTATACAGAAAATCGCCATACACTTCAATGATGCATCAATTATTATCTAACTCAAGGTAAGCTCAACGAGTTTTCAAAAGCTAATATGCTATTGCATTCGTCAAAGGAAATTGCCATTTAGAAATCCATAAACAGAACAAGTCTGGTAATCAAATAAGGCTTTTCTACCCAACATTAGTGAACTTTCAATGGACAAAAGTAGTTTTACCTTAAAAATTGTGGGCACTTCGAGAAAATATGCCTGGCACATCTAGGCTACGGCATATCGGGCCTGCTCCAAAGAAGGAATCATACTTAGGTACATCCTATGTCAAACTATTAACATACGCAGGCCTCAAGTGTCCAGACCACTGTAAGGAAGGAGCTAGTACTGGGCACATTTAGATAGTGAAGCCTTTAACAATATCTACATTTCCTCATTAAAGCATCTCTCAAAGAAAGAAAAATCCTTGACAAGTTCCAAGGTGCCAAGCCTTCAGTTCCTGTTATACGCCTTATGAAGCACCTCCTGGGAGGAGGAAACCCTTGACCTATTTCAAGGTGCAAAACTTACAAGGTTGGGTCAACGCTCCATTATAGTGCGTCCCAAAGTGTGGACATCATGCCATATGAAAGTTCATGTTAATCAAGTCACAATGTCAGATGAAAGTTCCTGGTATGTCGAATCTAGTGCCAAATGAAAGTTCCTAGACTAAAGGATTCTAGGTCATCAGTCTACCACTTTAGACAAAGGATTCTGGCACAACAAATCATTACATCAGTTAAAGGATTCTAGTTCACCAACCCTTCCAGATAAATTTCTCTAGGTCATCAATTCATGCATGATGAAAGTGCCCGTTGTATTCACTTAACTTACTAGGTAGGAATTTCTAGTCTATAAACTCATCTTACAAGATAGGAAACTTCTGGCTCATCCAATACATTTGACAGGAATTTCTGAATAATTAATTATCGAGCAAGGATTCCTTATAATTGTTAATCATATAATATGTTTTTATTGGTTACTTTATCATAACCCATAAAGATGCCTAATCTTAGTTTAATTGCCGTAGGAAAGTGACTACAATCAATATAATAGTTGGGAGATAACCCCCGAATTCTATTTTGTCAAATAAAGATCTTTAAATATGGATTGTTTCAAGATTTAACCAAAAGCTAACATAATCGCTACAAAACATGGCAATAAAAATAATTAGAAGGGAGAAAACTAAATCGGGAATGGTAAGTTATATAATATTCATCAAATATGCAAATCTCAATCTATACTTTACACAGAAGGTAACTATTTCAAATATGTTTTTGCAATGCATTTTCATGCATATATCAAGTAGACGTTTCTAAATGTAGGTGTCATGCGCGAACTCTCGGAAACATCAATAATCTGAAAAATAATGACCAAGTTTAACAATTATTATTTATATTTTTCTCTTTCTTCTTGTTACCCTCGACATCTTAATTGGGCAAAATATGAGTCCAAAGCGCTTCTTTAATAATTTGTTCAAAAACTTAGGGTGTGTTTGGTTAAAAATGAGTTTTGGGTTTTAGTTTTCAAAATTAATTACAAAACTTTAAGGTGTAGTATGAGGAATGGTAAAATGAAAGCAAGATGGAGGGGACCGCGGAGGGGATGTGGCAATCATGAAATGAGGATTTGGTCTCCACATTTCTCTCATTTTTCAAAACATGAAAAATGGATAAAACTTGTTTTTTATTTTGTGTGTTAACTTTGTTTTCTAAAATTGTTGTTTTCCATGATTTACATACGTTGTGCACATTTTTGTATGGACGAAAACCCAAAACTTAAAATGGTAAACCAAACGCTACCATAACTTTGCCTCAAAGTTTTCGAAGTTTGAGTTTGAGAAAATATTTATCTCCTGCATATCGTCTAACTTCGTAGCATAAGAAACAATTCATTTTGATATGGTAGATGTCGATTGATCATTTACAAATCTGGTGCACTCATAGCTAATCCAAGGACACCAGTTTGTGAGCTCTTTGTTATCTAAGCTTGTCGGGGAATTGAGTACGGTGAAAAATTCGTCTTTATCATAGGGACCAAATTCATTTTCTTTTACGATAGGCACTAAAGATCCATGACTATCTTGAGCTCTTAGTAACTCTACCCGGAGATCCATAGTCTATTGATAAAAAAATAACTTCCATACCTATGTTCTTTCTCCTTATGAACTTTGAAGAAGAAATAATGATAGCTTCAACCATGTTTAGCAATTCATAGATCCTAGTATATTCGGCCTTGGCTTGTACTTATAACTCTTTACAAATCTTTCTAAATTCTGTTATAACATTATTTGTTGGAGGCGTTCCTTTTTGAATTTCAATACCACGTTTTCCTTTTATTGTACCAAGCTGAGAAAGGATACCCATTGCTACATCAACCAAAGATAATTGTTATTCCTATATAAAATCTCAATACGATAAGAAATCAATTTTGAAAATAAGTGAACAACTTTATTGATAACGACAATAAATTTTCTACTCACATCATAAATAAAGATTTTAATACAACTTCATGGCGATAAATCTTATATTTTTGAATATTCTAACAGTCATGTTAATTATATTATCAATTGGTAATTTTACTTCTACTGGTAGGAAACCTCTGATAATCCATTTCTTAACTAAGAGGACCGAACTGTCTATATAAATGAGTAGCATGCAAAGTTCGGCCTTAATGAGCCAGTCATCTCTGTTATCGCCAATGAATTCTAACCTGAATTTATGTAGCAGTGTGTAAATTTCTTACAAATCTCTAAGGAAACTATGTCCTACCAATTTTGAAACATTTCTCCTTAAACTCTCTTTTGAGCTTTGTATATTTTTTTAAGAGGGAAATATGAACAATTGTCCACAGCAGTAGCCTAGCGGTTAAGGACTTGCCTCATGGTAACAGTAGCGTGGGTTTGAAACCCAGAATGACATGCTAAGACCTTACCATGTGCATACGCTAAGATCAGCTACTTATGTGGTGCTCGCGGACCAGACTAGGTGCACTAGGGAGGGGTTTACGACTTCGATCGGTTTTCCTCTTGAACAAATTCAAACAAAGAAATATGAATAGGTCTACGTGAACTATCATGAAACCATGCCATTAGCATTGTGCTTAAGAAAAATATGTGCATTATAATAAGATATAAAGCTAGTCAAGTTCAACACTGTCAATTGAATAATTCCTAATATATATATATATATACACACACACACACACACACACACTCACTCTTTATCACGAGGATCCTCTTCGTATCCAATAATCCAGGATATCCGTTAAACCTCCTTTATTTATTTATTTATTTAGTATTCAGTTAAAGAATCTTAAATTGCTTCTTTTCAAGTGTGATCTCGTACTTGTATTTTGATCCAATTCTAGTTTAATTAAATAGTACTTAAGATTATAAATTATTCCTAAGAAGAGACATCTATGCAATACTAGCATAATTTCATACCTGAGATGTTTTAATCGGGGCAGGTAAGGTTGTTGTTTTCCCTTTTTCTTCTGGGCAAGTTTCTCTCGGGTGGGTGCGAGAAGTGCCGGTCTGGCTTTGCTTACCACGATAAGAGGAAGCCTTCTTTTCTTTATCCCCTTCATCATCATCATCGTGGTGGAGGCTATGTTGGTGGACGTTACTAGGTGTGCCATCCCAATTTCTATCATCAACATTATTATTTTTCCCATCATCTCTTTTTGGGCCAATTCGATGATCTCCCTCCTTTTTGTATTCTTCACGCTCATAATTTATCTCTTCATATTAGGGAGGAATGCCAATCACAAGGAGAGATGGGGCGTCCAGATCAATATATTGACTAACAAGTTCGAATGTTTTAAATTAGGTTATTTTTATTCTAATCCACAAGTTTAGTAAGTTAATCCACCCTAATTTATAGGATCGTTGACTTTTACTAAAATTTAAATTTTAATCAGTGTATCCAACTAAAAATATGTACGTATTTTTCTTCTTCTCAGTCTTAATCCTCTCTTCGTTTTGCGTCATATTCTTGTTCCTGAAATCCTACTATCTAAATCCAAGTTTAAGTGGAGTAATTCAACATAATAACAGTAAGTAGTTTGTTTATTTTTTGTTTGAAGTTGATTTTCTTTTTCTTTTTTGAATAAAAAGGTACTTAGATTACAAGGAGTTACAAAATATGGGTATAGAGTTGGTACAAAATACAACATACACAAAAACGAATACTATACAATACAATTACAAACCAGCTCTAAACCCATAGAAACACAAATACATAGCAAACACAACAAAAGACCCACATGCAAAATACATAAATAGACCGTTGATTGAAAACCCAGCAAGGAAAGCCCAGATGACACAAAAAGTCCCACTAGCAGATGGGACTGAGATAATATACACGTAGAAACTCTAAAACATATATAATCAGACTTCCAGAAAGACTTGAGCATTGAGAGTACTCCTTAAGTCTAAACTTTCAGCTTATAAGAAACCCAGTCAAATAAGCATGCACCCCCATCGCACACAGGAACCAGTCCCCAAAACCACGACTACTTGAAACTGAATTAACAAACAAAGGAGAAAACAGAGAAGAACTACTTTTTAAATACACCTCCATTAACAACTCCACCTGGGTTTCCTGTTCCTTTCACTTTTTTTTATTTTAGATCGATTTTGAAGTTGATGCATAAGTTTAACCCATTCTGGGTTTGTCTCCACCAAGGGTTCATCGTATATCAACTCATTACTCTTTTTGAACTTACTGGTTTTAAAATTTTATCTATTTTTCTTGAAACTACTTGAATAACTATATGAACTGTCTGACTCATTCATAAGAATGTCATTATTTTCATTATCTTTTCCTTTTTGAGACTCGCTACCATCCCCACTGTTATCCAATCTAACTACATTACCATTCTCTTCAAGATCCCTTGTCACTTCAACATTTTTGAAAGACTACTCACATGTGTCTTGTTTAATCGAAGAAGAGAAAGAAAACAATATTAATTTTTTTTCTTTGCTGAATTTCTTTCTTTATTGCTTTCACTTTCTCTCTTACAATACTCACTCTCACTTTTTCTCACTCATTCCCACTTTTCTTTCTTTTTTCACTTTCTCACTTCACATACAAAATGACCACCCCTATTTATATAGTGGTCTACATGACCTTACAACTCCAATAGACACCCCTTCATCAAATGACATAATACTTAACTAACTGACATATCATTAATTGACTTGACCCTTTACCAATACTTATTAAATAGACACAGCTAATAGACACAACACTTTACGAACTAACATGACAATTGACTCTAAAGACACATTACTCATCATTTTTTATCATTTCCAATATTTTATTTAAAGTTTACCCAACAAAACTCCCCCGTAAACTTTAAATGCTTTAGTCTTTCAGGGCGGTTTGTATATGTCACCAGTTAGCTCTCCACGTTTCTTTTTCTTTATGTTTTAGCCCATTACTCTATACTGTCGGAACACACTGCCTGCAAACCATTTCCACCATTTGTTTGTTTTTAGTTTCCAATTATGCATGCCAACGTCCTTAAGATTTATGACATATTTGGACAAGTCACTAAATGGTATCCTCCTTAAGGCGCCTAATATGAATGTCACAACTTCATCTTCTTTGACTGGTGGTTCATCCGGAGTTAGCAAAGGTTCCCTCATTTTCATGTCCCACCAATCCTCACGGACCGGGACTTTCCTTTCCATCTCAGGTGCAAATCCAACACTACAACCCTTCTTTCTAAAAAGTCTCCTCATGGTTGGAAACCACTTACTACTTTCTTTTCCACTCTCTTGTCTTACCTCTTCTTGTCTTCCTAGTCCAAAATTTACTTCTTCCGAGCAAGGGTCGATGTAATCATCGGGTTTCTTTGGACTTCTCACACTGCCCCTTTTATCCTGCAAAACCAAGACTTCATCATTCCCATCAACTTTTGCAGCACTCACTACACCATACAAGTTGTTTTGCAACCCCCAAGTGCGTAAGATTTGCAACGACTTTGGACCGTTGCGAAATAGCAACGGTTATAGTCTGTTGCAAAATTCTATACCATGGTCCCCATCCGTTCTGATTTGTGCAACGGCTCAAAACCGTTCTGAAATTAATTACCCGTTCCATACATCCTCCGTTCCCAGCGTAGCGTACGCTTTCATATTTTCACTTCATTTTCCAATTTCACACAGAAAGAACAAATATACGAAGAAGGTTATCCTAATCGTCTCCATCGAAAACTTTCCAAGATCCAACTTTTCAAGTCGAAAACTACCAAGATCTGGAAGATCGTCCACTTCTAGGTATGCAAAAGTTGATTTTGGTTGTTTTCTTATTGATTTAGTGTCATAGAAATAGAATCAATCGTTGTTTTGCTCTAAACCTACCCACCATAGGATTTAATTAGTCAGTTTATTATCAGGAAGTCGACACGATAAAATGAATCGAAATCAGATCTCAGATTGTTGAAATTACGGCTTGAACCAAATCCCGGAATCGGAAGAATCAGATTCCTTGGTTGATCCGGAAACCAATATAAAATTCTTAAACGGCTGATCTATTGTCCATATAGATAATTTGTTAAAGGTAACCTTTATTCACTGATTATTTTTCCTGTAATTGAAAGAAAGTCTAATGTGTTCCTCCTTAACTCCGTGATCTTTGTGTTTCTATGTTTCATAGATCTTCATTTTATTATATTTATTTCAATTTATGTTTATTTTGAATTTCTGTTTTGCTTCAATCTACAAAAGAAGAAACAAAAAAAACTTAGAGTTGCTTTGTTAGTGTTTCTCGTTTTAGTTTCTCTTCCATTACAGCTGCAGTTTTTACTTGTTATTTTTATATATTGTTAGATTTGCTTTGCTTTGCATGTGCACATTTTGTACGTTAGTTTTTTGTTTGTCAGTTTTTCTTCTATAACACAGTTATATTTGATTGGCATTACGGTTCTTTAGAAAATACACTATTAATTGTATATTGCCATATTTGAAAAACAATCGTCTTTTCTTGCACTTTGTTTTGTAGTTATATGTGTTCCATGATATATCATTTACCGTTGTGTACTATTTTAGCGTCAAATCTAGAAACACAATTGTTTCACTAATATACAATTATTCTTATCATACACCATGCAGTAGTTTTCTGCATTACTGTTTCCACACAAGTGTAGTAGCTTTCTAAAGTTCTTTGAATATTAAAAATTATCAATTAACTTACTAAAGGTTGTGAAGACGATAATTTTGTTCAAAGGAAAGATATTTGTTTTTATTGTATTTGTATGTCAGGTTATATATATGTTACTATATGTAGTGTATATGTGTTTTCATGCGTAGATGCATTTTGTGTGTGATTGCTCTGTGTAGTAAGATTTGCTCAGCTGGTGAACCAGCCCCTTCAACCCTATGTGGTATGTAATGTATCAAATATGCTTTCAAGCATTTGTTTTTCTATGTTTGTATGAAAATCCAGTTTTAGTTATAAGCTACAGTATAATTAGAGGAATTAAACTGGGATGCTTCTTGGAAATTACTGAGAGCTACCTTTGATGTATACTTGTATAATACATAAGTTGTTTTTTTATTTGTGGATGCTTAGAATGGGGCTATCAACATCACTTGCCTATCGGATTTGCCCACTTTTAATATTCATTAATGACATTCACATGCACTCCTAATTATTATTTTTAATATTAGTGGATGTTATATTAAGAATGAAAACGACTATGACTTGAACTTTGTTTTGTTTTCATGCAGGTAGCGGTAAACCACTCTTTCAACGGACCATAACAGACTACTGATAGGTGATGATGAGCACTGCTGGAGTGAAAATGGTGTGTCAAACATCGAAGGTGGCTGTTATGCAAAATGCATGACTTAGTAAGAGAAAAGGAACCAGATATTTGGAATGCTATTAAATTTGGAACTGGTACCTATCCAAGCTAACAACTTTCATATATCTATTGTCATTATTGGTTGTTATGGCTATATTTCTATTATAACAGTGCTTGAGAATATAGTGTTTGATGAGCATACTCGAGAAGTGGATTACACAGATAAATCTGTCAAAGGTTGGTTAATATTTATTATATAATCGGTGCCTCCTTAATATAGTCTTACTTACTTCTCCAAGCATATTTGCATCTGGGATATTTAGCTAGTGACTCCTGAAACACATCATGTGTTAAATCTTTTGCTATTTTCTTGATAGTTAATCTTTTTTTTCTTGTAGGAAATTTTGTTTATTTGCAACTTGAAAAACTAGTTTCTCCCTTCTGAATATTTGACTAGCATTCCTACTTTAAAAGCACCCATCTGTCAAAATTAGATAAATCTGAAAGATTCTAGTTTGAATATATTTAGTAGCTCAATATTCAAATCTAGAACAGCTATTGTTTTAGATATGACCTTAACTTGCATTACACCACGTATTGAATCACATGACAGTAGAATTTCCACTGTACTTTTCCACTTTCTTTCAATATTCACTTAATATTACAACATATTGTCATTTTCGTGTTCGAATTTCCCATAGCTTATGTTAAATCGTTCCTGGAAGTAGTTGAGAAAATCATTCTCATCATCCAAATAATAACAGATGTTCTCGAATTAGTAGATCAATCACTTTCCTTGGCCTTTACCATTTAATAATTAATCTTCGTCTTCTTTACTCGAGGTGTACGCTTTGAAATCTGCATTGTATGGATTTCAAACATTGTTCAAAATATTATTCTTTATGTCTTTTCATTTAGATAATTATTGAGCCTTTTACAAATTTGGTATTCTTCTAGTTGTTTCCGTGCATTTTCCATATCAAGTGACAAGTATTGTGTTAATCGTGAGTACAATCAATAAAGTTTCTATATGGTTAGCCAGTTTTCTTACGTTCGCATCCCAATCACAACTAAACTGTACGGCATTGATGCACATAAGCAAATTTTGAATGTTTGCATCATACAACACTTTTAATTACACAATGTTTCCCCCTTTGATGTACGAGGTCCGGTCACCTGATTTTTCTTATGTGGGTTTAGTACATCGACCTTACAAGGCTTTGTTTCAAAATGAAGGACATAACTTTCAATGCACCTGATTTTTCTTATGTGTTGAGATTTGATAGCTATTACATTTTTCTATATGTTTCCTCTTACATACCCATACACGTTGGGTATATAAAAGAAACGTAATAGAAAACGTGAGCAAGAAATGGGAAGAGGAAACGTATAGAAGAGAAGAAATGGGAAGTTTAACACATGCATGAATAGGCACATGCGTTTGGTATATTTTTGTGTCCAAACATGCTTCTCATTTCATTCCTTTTTCATGTAAAAGCTTTAATTTCTTTAATTTTTTTTTTTAGTATGAACGTTTGAAATCAATTCCCTTAACGACTGTTGGAAAAATCAAGAATAAAACTTGCAAGGAACTCTAAGAACCCAAACTTAAACAGACAAGAATACAACGTGAGTCAAGGAATAGGGAAAAATTGAATTTTGTGGCTTCTTTCCTGCGTAATGCACATTTTTTTATTTGTTTGTCTATGTGTACTTAGGGGTGAGCGTTCGGTCGGTTCGGTTGGTTTGGACGTAAAAAATCTCAAACCGAATTGGAACCAAAAACTTTCCAAACTGAATCGAACCGAACCAAATTAATTTCGGTTAATTCGATCGGAAACCGATTTAACCGAACTTGAAGGATTTATTATTATTCAAATGATGGATTAACTCAAAGTAAAACACAAATTCATTTTTAGAGAAATTTCATAAAGTGAATTTTATGTTTAAAATAAGATTTGATCTATTTTCAACAAATGCCTTTGTATTATATGACTAAACTAATTATTTAAAGTACTACAATATCACAAAAACAGGTAATGAATTAAAAGTTTGGTTAATTCGGTTAAACCGATAACCAAATAAATTTATTTTACAAACCGAATTCAAACCGATTTAGTTTTAAAACCGAACCGAACCGACCGAAGTGAACCGGTTTGGTCGGTTAATTCGGTTTGAACCGAATACTGCTCACCCCTATGTGTACTGGTGGAATGAGCAACAGTTTTAAAATGGATATCAAAAAGCATTGGCTGGCAGTAAAAGAAAGATTCACAAATGAACAAGTAAGATAGAGGTGATGGCTTGGAAATGAATTAACTAACTCATGTGTTGAAATTAAATGGACTGAGGAGTGAATGGATAGGGTAACATAGGCATGCATGTTTCGTCAAATATATACATAACATAGTCATGCATGTTTCATTAAATATATTCATATGTATCCATTCGCATTTTTGTCCTTTCGAATGCCATACAGACGTTACAGACTACGTTTGCTGACCTAAAATGACTAGAAAAATATGTTGAATCCGAATAGGGACACGTCGAACTCAAATGTCCCCGTTTTCAAAATGAACTACGCAAGCTATTCCACAATTCTGTGTCACACCGAGTACCGAAACTGAAAAATAATATACTATGGTGGCCAGCGCGATGAGATGAATGCAACGTTGCACAGTTTACAGTGTCATGACGCTCTGTTCAAAAACGCATTGCGGACCCCTTTTAACGTAAATTCGCATAGAAGAAATAACTAAACGAAGGTCAAAACGTCCTATTTTCACGAAAAGAAAAATGACATTCTCTTCAGAATACATTCTAGTATTTTTAATTCAAATTCCCTCAAGATCCAACAACGTTACATTCGTAGCAATTTTATTAACTCTTAATTAAATTAACGCGAACGAAACAAACTTGCGTATTTTAGACGAAATTCATTCATGCGCTTTGTCTAGTTAGACGCATCTCAAATATTAAATTTTGGATTTTTATTCTCATTTTAAATTATTATTATTATTTATGATATATCGATTGCCGATACCGCAATAAATCGTCAAAAATCGATTCAAACGAAGCAATTAAAATTTGATGTTTTCAATATAAAATTAGTTAAACTACTTCTAAATGAAAATAATAATTTTCAAACATCAATATTTCATTATAAATCAATTTCATTATTTAAACCAATACATTCTAAGTTATGTTTATTGTTTAATTCTTATTTTAAAACCATTTTAAATCAATAACTTAATTAAATTTAATAACTTAAATGGTCAAAATTATCGGGATGTTACATATGGATTTTAAACATTCATCGCATCTCTCCTAATGGCCGCATGCCCTTCGACTTCGATATGTTCCTAATCCAACACAAAGTCTAATTCTGTTATAGTTTCAGCAGCAAGATATGTTCCAACTACGACAAGATCCCAATCAACCAATCATCTAGTTGAGTAGCCTCTTCAAATGGTCCTCTTGCATTGGCCGATGATCATGATCAAACCTATCTGCTGCACTAATTCCGTAATTAGTCTATCAATATAGTTAATAGTTCACGTGTTTTATTTCATTTCAATCCATCTTTTCAGTTTTCCCCCCTCAAACTTGTCTTTTTATTCCAGGACGTCTCTTTTACATCGAACTTTGTTTGTGTCTTATCTCTTCCTCTGACTTTAAAGTATAAGTAACAGCCCAAGGAGAAAGCTGGTCATGTATCAACTGGCTATAATCGCATCTATTTGGATAAAGTAGACACCGAGAGTACCAGCAATCTACATTATTCCATTATCGGACGACAAAAACCAGTGGTTCAAAACCATGTAAGCACGTTACATTTGCGGACCGTGCCTCGTCCGCTTCAGTTATATCTTAGAGTTTAGATATTACAAATTGTTGCTCTTAGAAAAGAGGCTATTGTTTCTCCACTTAGAGTTGCTGCATCCTCATCTCAAGCTTTCATTGTCACATAACTTCATAATGCCACTCTTTCATTCCTACATACGATGTGTAGATGTAGGATTTAATGGATCTAACAAAATATTGGTATAATCATACAATGACGGATAAGATACGGGCATTGTTAAGAAATGTTGATTTCAATTTGAAACACGGACAGTGCTCCATTTATTGTATTGCGTTATGTTCGAACCTCTCTTCCAAGGTAAGCAAATTAAACATAAAATGCTGCCATATATAGATTTAGCGTTCAGATGAAAATGACAATGTAAATGTTTATAGGTATTGCATGCCAGAGAATGCAATAACCAAAGAAGCTGCTTTTCAGATAATAAACAATGAGCTGATGCTCGATAGGAATCCAAGGTTGAATTTGGCATCCTTCGTCACTACATGTATGGAGCCAGAGTGCGACAAGTCAATTATGGCTTCCATTAACAAGAATTACATTGATATGGATGAGTATCTTGTTACCACTGAGCTCCAGGTCCTTTTTTCTTTCCTTTTAATATAAAAACTCTTAACATTTGCATATTTTACTTATCATCCACATGAGTTCGATTGAGCTACCAAATTTTAATGGATCAAAAAATAAATTAAAAAATATCGATCCTTATTTGATTGTTTGTTGTTGTATTATACTGAATTTTAAATTTGGACATATTAGTAAAAAAAATTTGTGCTCCAGTTGTTTTAATATGAATTTTAGACCAGCAAAACACATCAAAAACCATCAAAAACTCAATTTTGGTTCATCTATCTTCCAAGATCAGTTGACGCTGTAGTATGTTGTATTGAATTTTTCAATATCATTTAAGTCATACGGAGCTTAGAAAATAAAAGTCATAGCTTAACAATGCCCATTTCTTATCTGTAGACTTATCCACCTGCAGTATTACATATATACAAGTTTAGTTTCTCTACATACAATAAACTATCACAACAAGAAAAACTAACCTTATTTGTTTGGCAGACAGTAATTCAGTGTTTTGCCAGTAGCATATTAAGATGGTATAATGACACAGACATGTATGTACTCATAGCTAAAGCAAGTCAGTTTAACACCTTTACACATACAATGAGAGAACAGAGTAGTGGGAACCAATTATAATAGCCCAGATATTATTTGAGCATGTAGACATGTTAAAAGGAAGAAAACCTGATTCCGAACTGGCTATACAAACTGAATTCACCATAGCTCAAGGCAGCATACAAATTATCAGTCGTAGACTTTTCGAAATGGTTTCTGTAAATAAAAATTATTGTAAAAAGTTTATTGAAACACAAGTTAATAAATATGAACTTGACTGCAGTTCCAGAATACATTCCATGAATAGAACTGCTATTTGTGCACAAGATTTATTTCAACTTGATGTGCACAAGACTTACGTTGCAATACAGTCTCATTTCCATATGTAAGCTGTCACGAGATTAACCTTTTTCTTCCTACCTCTAACTTTATTTCAACTACATGTGCACTGCCACATGTGAAAGGAGACAACATAATTTGTAGAAATCCGACTTCAGTTTACTCATTTGGTGCCTCATAAAGTTGCTTAGAAGTTAATATTTGGTTCAATATTTTCGTTTTAAACACTTCAGGGACTGTTAAATGACAAATAATTATGAGGATTTGGTCAATCAACTCATCAAACAACATGCCCCAACAAACATCCACGCGATTCCATGTCTTGTCCAACATGATTCAAAATTTGCATTTCTTTTTTCAGACATGTGCGCTAGCTACTTGATTAGCGATACCCTGCGATACTATATCAAATATTGTCACTCTGATATTTATATCCTGCTCATACAACATGCTTCAGTTTTCTCGATCTCAATTCGGTACAGATATTAATATGTCATATATTCTTGCTGATTCTTTTGATATATACGAATTGAATGCTCAATTCACCGTTCCATACTACATTACTTTTCATCTATCTTAGCATCCACACTACTAGCTTGCTCAAAAAAAAAAATTGTCATTAATTTTGGCATTACAGGCCAATTGTTAAGATAAGTTCTTTAATTTTTTATTATAATTAATTTTAGCACTACAGGTCGTGGTTGGAAGGCCTCTGAGTTGCGCCTCAAATCTTGGGATGATCTTCATAAGCTATGGTACGTTCTTCTCAAGAAAAAGAACATGTTGATGACACAACGCAGTATGCTTCATTCTCAAAATCTTCAATTTCCTAATCCAGACTGTATTCCTAAGGTATGTTATTAAATTTTATGTCAATATTATATAGATTTTTTGTCAAGGTCTGCACTTGTATTTTATTTCAGAAGTACATGGAATATTTCTTAACAGCCAAATGTATTGTGAATGCATCGATAGAAAAGTGTTTAGAGAGCATTTTACAAAACAAATTACACACCTAAATTTTACAAAAGCATGCAGTTATCAGTCTTCGTGGCATAAAACAATGTTGTGTGCTAGCTCGTTCCTGAACCGTGCCAGTGCAAGCTGTACTGCACAATTTCAAAAAGCATCAGTAGTGTATGTGCACATTTTCTTATGGAAAACCTGTATTAATTGACTAATTTTCCTTGTTTTATTAATGATTCTACTAGATATGTTTTTTCATTCCGTCGAAAATCCATTCAAGTGTGGCTGAATTCTTAGATTAGGTGGAAAATACAGTTTTGTTATGTGGAGTGTTTATATACAAGCAGATATTTGTGCAAGGGTTTTCTGGCATCATTGCAATATAGTGAATCTTACATCTATGGACCCTCTATTGCAATAGTGATCCATTTTCTTAGTAATTGTACACTTTACCCTCACCTATGTAATGATGGATGATGTTGGTAAGGAAATCAATGTCTAGAATAAAACATGTGCCAACAGAGAGAGCAATTGCGGATCTTGATACGAGACGGTCTACTGAAATGAAGAGGATGATTAATGCCTTGTGACTTCGATTAAGGTGATAACTTTCCAAAATCACATGTTATAATGTGTTGAATGAATCGATCAATTGGGATATTTGGATTTGTTGCTTGACTCGATCAATTGGGATACTTGGATTTATTGCTTGAATATATCAATTGGGATACTTGAATTTGTTGCTTGTTCGAGTGCCTCCTTAGTATACTATGTATCGTATTCCGTAATATTTGTTTTGTTGTTACTGGTGAACTTTGAAGTGTAACATACCATTGTTGAATGTTGTAAATTCAAAACTTGTTTAATTTGGTTTTTGTGTTGAATGTACAAGAAATATTTGGTTTAATGATCTTTCTTTTATGATATTATGTTCAATTTGTAAATGTTTGTATTGAATATGGAAGTTAAGTGAATTCTGTATTGTAGGAGCGGCCAAAGAAGTATTTTTTTAAAAAAAAAAATGATATGCGAATTAGCAACGGCCTTGAGCCGTTGCAAAATCTGATTTAGCAACGGCTCAAGCCCGTTCCAAAATATAATTTAGCAACGGCTCAAAGCCGTTGCTAAATTTTGCAACACCTGATTTTGCAACTGCTCACAACCGTTGCTAAATGATTTCGCAACGGCTCAAAGCCGTTGCAAAATAGCATTTATGGTGTAGTGACTGCAATCTCTCTCTTCTTTTTTCTTTTCCGCTTCCTTAATTTCATCCTCTACATTTTCATCTACTTCATCATTTTCTTTAACCAACTCTTTCTCTATTTTTTCTTCCTTCTCTTCTACATCAGGTTCTTCGTCTTTAGCAGTTTTCTTTCCCATCAGCTCCGCTTTGAATCTTTCGATCCCTTCTTCATCATCTTCATCAACTTCCTCTTCATCTTCTCCTTTGTAATCTTTTGCATAAATCTCTTTCAACAAATTCCACGAATCTTTTGCTGTTTTTCTCCATTAATATGACACTATGCTTCTTTGTCGACGTTCTCACTCAACACCATAAGAGCTTGAAGATCTTTCCTTCTCAAGCTTGTAAACGCCTCACTCTCTTTCTCCGTCATGTTTTTAACGTCTTTTGGCTACTCATAGCCACACTCAACAATCTCCCATAGTCTTTTGGAGATTAACTCTTCTTTCTTTCTACTAATCCACTTTTCGAAGTTTTCTTTTGTGAGAACGAAAGATGAGAAAAATAAAAATACCATAGTTTCAACCTAGGCTCTGATACCAATTTGTTTAATCGAAGAAGAGGAAAACAATATTAATTTTTTTTCTTTGCTGAATTTCTTTCTTTCTTTATTGCTTTCACTTTCTCTCTTACAATACTCGCTCTCACTTTTTCTCACTCATTCCCTCTTTTCTTTCTTTTTTCACTTTCTCACTTCACATACAAAATGACCACCCCTATTTATATAGTGGTCTACATGACCTTACAACTCCAATAGACACCCCTTCATCAAATGACATAACACTTAACGAACTGACACATCATTAATTGACTTGACCCTTTACCAGTACTTATTAAATAGACACACCTAATAGACACAACACTTTACGAACTAACATGACAATTGACTCTAAAGACACATTACTCATCATTTTTTATCATTTCCAATTTTTTATTTAAAGTTTACCCAACATGTCTTTCTTACATATCTTTGCCTCTAAATTCTCTGTTAAATGAGTACCCTTTTCAGCAACTTTATTTTGAGCAAAATTTAAATTAGCATTCAAGTGATTAGCCTGCATACAAATAGCATCATCTCTAAGAACTGTAAAAGGATTATTCGTGTTGACTGCATCCACTTCATTTATATTGCCTACATGCTTATTTACAAAGTTAGAAATTCCAGTTGCTTCATTATGATAATTTTTCTTACGAAAGTTTAGAAGAGCATTTTTATCAGAAACCATAAAAGATCTGGCTGATTACTGTTATAATCTTTTTCATACAGAGCAGAGATATTATTCTGCATTACTATTTGCTCATCAACCTCAAAATTCATTTGCTTATCTTGACAAACAGAAACTTCATCAACTTCCATACCATTATCTTTCTTAGGACTAACCTTAGGCATCCAGACCCTGTTAAACTTACAAGACTTATTTGAGTGACCAAACGCTTTACAATTTAGACATGTAGGAGGAGTCCACTCACATTGAATTTCCTGCCAAATTATCTCACCATTGTGACACTGAATAGGAATCTTCTCAGGGTGATTAAAACCAACATCAACCTCAATCAATATTCTAACATATGAAAGAAATCTCCTTTGTGACACTATCTAATCGGATAGGATGTCCTAGAGTCGAGGCTATCCTACTAATCGCTTCAACAAACCAGAAATCCAGATCCAAATTGGGTAATTTAATCCAAATTGGAAATGAATTAAGCAATTCTTTATTTAACTTCATACCAGGTTTCAATTTTTTCATAAATATCAATCTTTTGCTATAAAAATGCAGCCCAATAGATAATATTTTTTCACAGTCTTCTATCAGTTCACATTTAATGGTAAAGAAACCATCATCTCAAGAAAACAGACTACAATTACCTTTTAAACTCCAATTTTTGTCAAAATATTCCTTCAAGTATTATAGTAAGGTCTACTACCATAAACGTAGAAAACAATTGAATTCTACCATTTTTCTCTAGCTAAATTAACCATATCCTCATTGATAGCCGCGACTTTGAGAACATCTTTAATTAAAGGCTCATAATATGTAAGTTTAACTACATTTTGATGTGATTTATACTCTCTAACAGCTTCGATCCAAGACTTTGATTGAAATAAATTACTTGTAGAGCCATTTACCTGAGAATTTTCCACCAGATCTGGAAAATCAGGTTTGGATTTTAGATCTGGACTACTGATCTTTCTTTGATTAGAATCCCGCATAAGGCTTTGTTTCCTCCTTTGCATTACTGGATCGGAGGCAATGTTTGCAAATGTTATCATTTTTCATACATGGCAATACAGGTTTAGAGCCCTTTGTAGATGTTCATATCCTAGTCACATGTGTTATAAATTTGTTGTCTATTTTAGTTAGCTATTGTTTGACATAAACCTAACTTAGCTTAGTTTTGCTGAAATATCAAGGACTATAAAAGGTTTTCTTCTTATTAACTATCAAAATCCGTCATATATTTATTTAATTTTTTTTATAGAGATAATGAACGTGCAATTAAGGAAGGGATAAAGTGATGCTCGTGTAGTATATGGTGGTGATGTGGATCAGTGCTTACTCGTAGCATGTATTATATGCATACTGAACTAAAATAGGCATTAACCGGAACTACTGAACTATATTGCTCGTAGCATGTATTCTCCTTTCAATGTTACTTCCATGCATTCTTTTAATTCATGGTTCTATATTCAGTTGATCTTATCTATATCTTTCCATTGAACTATTGCTTACTTGATTTCAAACAGAAAGTCAGGTGCACTTAGAGACATTAACTACTCTTATCTCTGATGTGACCAGTCAATTGTATATCTTTTGGTGTTTTGATGACGTCAGGGAAATTCTATTAAGAATTGATCAGTATCGGCGAGAAAGGAGTACTTCGGCTCTCTAACACTGTAATATGAAGGATTTGATTGAAATCTTTAAGTTAACCCACTCGTGGATTAATTTACAAAATAGTTGTGGATTAACTTATTAAAATCGTGGATTAGAATAAAAAATTGCCTTTAAATTACTATAGATAACTGAAATTTAACTAAATTTAAATTGGTAATTTAATATTAATTAAACCATTCAACAATCTCGATTGACTCTGTTTGGTTAATCAAGGGGATTATTAAAGGGAATCCACTATTGATTAAGGGGGTGCCATTTTCAATTTGTTGTAAAATTGTTAAGAGGGTTAAAATAAATTAGCCCCCTCTTAAAAATATTAATAAAATTTTCAACATTAACCCTATAATCGTCCTTAATGTAACCATAAAACTCAAACCCTAATTAATGAGTACAATTTAATAGTGGATAAAAAATAAAAAACGTATATAGTTGAAGTAATGGAGAATTTGAATTGGATGATTGAATTTGAATTTAAATTATCGTAAATTATGGTCGAATATTTATAAATGACACTAAGAATGTATGTATTGAAGATATGGCATGCTGGAAATGATCATGAACATGTTTTCGTTTGAATACACGTGATAGGTGGGGAAAGGTGAGCAATGGTATTTTTGGTTTTATTTTTTTATATACAATTCCCTCTTAACAAATAGGAAGGTGTCCCCTTAAATTAACACCCTCTTAATTAATATTGGAGTCCCTTTAATAATCCCTTTAATAAATACTGATTCTAAATACATTTTGTAAATTTGTATACTATAATAATAGCTTAGAATTCGACCGATATTCAAATCATGCTATTGATTAATATTTAATATGGAAAATACCATTTTTTCAAAAAGATTCAGAATTCCGGAACCATTTTCATCGGATTTACAATTGTGAATTATTATACATTGTAAAGTTTCAGAACGATCAGACCTTTTACGTGACCGTACAAGTTTGAAACGCTTGATGATACCAAATTGAATAAAAGAGTAAAGATTTATTAAAAAAGAGAAAAAAAAACTAGACTTAAAATAAAATAAAGGAAAAATGTATACATGTGTTTTGAATGTTTGAAAAATAAGCACATGCGTTCAAAATATATGTCAAAAGAGATAATACACATATTACCTCACTTTCTGCCTTCTTCTTTCCTATTGTTTCTTTTCCTTTTCAAGACAAAAACCAAAATTTTCGGATAGAAAAAAATAATCAAAACTCATTCTCTCCTAATATAAATTCGCGCAGCCCTTTTCTTCCCTTATTCACATTCTTTACGTCCTTTCCTCCTAATATTTTCCCTTTCTTCCTCAAACCACTAAACTCAGAAAGTCCTCTCTCCATCCTAAATAGAGCTATGTCCAACGCCCCTGCATCAACAACGACTGTCTTCATCGACCTTCAATACTACATCTCCACCCTTTCCAATAGATGCTCGACCTCCTCTATAATATCCAAACCCATTAACCAAAGACTATGTCCTCTTTACCAATAATCTCGCCACCACCATTCGCTTGCTCCCTGGCTTGACATCGACGTTACGACCTTCCAATAACCAAGAGCCACCCAGTGCTCCAGTGGCCCTTCAATTTTCCTAGACCAAAGCCTATAGGCAGCATCTTCTTGTTTTCACTTCCTCCATCACTGTTCAATTAACAGTTAGAATTTGATATAGAGAGAAGTGATATTAAACGTAAAACAATTGAAAGACTACATTGTTATTCACTATTTATCAAAGAGGAGAAATTCAAAAGCATTTAAATAGAAAAATAAAAATATCAAACTACCTCCTAAACTTAAGCTATCAAGATAAGAACAAGACTGTAGTGCAAAATCAGAGATTTGGGCAGCGGAATACGAATTAACCCAATGATCTAGTCTGTCAACAATTTCAACAACGCCAAAAATAAAAAAACAAGTGGCACAAATTTATAGAGAGAACAAAAATAGAGGAAAGAGCACACCAATTTTTAACGTGGTTCGGCTTTGCCTACGTCCACGGAGACCCAACAACCTTTATTTCTCAGTGAAGAAATGAGTACAACAGATTACAATAGAGAGAAGACTAATGGTGGATTACTCTTTTTTTTCATACAATAACATGACCCCTAATTATATAGGGATTTCTTGGAGATAAAGAATAGAAGTTTCTAGGACATGAAGAAAAATAAATATCTTCCTTGATTTGATTGGAGCATAAATGGATGGCATAATTATGGTCTCAATCTCTTTCCCTTTCTTCATCAATTGATTGATTGGCCTATTAATTATTTTTTCTTCCAAAAAAAAAAAATCTTCCTCTTATCCCTTTCCATAAACAAGCCAATTAATTGATTGACAATCAATCAATTTCTTTCCTTCTCCACTAATATTTGAATCATTAATTTCAACACAAGACCACTTCTACCATACAAATAGGACACATGTGATGACTTCTTCCTGAACACATTAAACTTGCGCTGGTTCTAACACGCTTCCTTAAATTGAATGTGTTAATACTTAGTTTACAACTTACAAATGCTAACTGCGCGTTGTGGTTTGTGATATTTATCACATGGATATTGAAAATGGAGAAATTGGAAGTTGCAGAATTTAAGGATCTGCTGCGGATTTTATGGATCTATTGAGATATTTTAGGAAAGATTTATTTTGAGCAAGTTTTAAGGAGAATTTATTTTTGAGATATTTTAGGGCCCAATTGGGTATATACCTAATCTTTCCATTTGTCTATATAACCATGTGATTAGTGATAGATTTATTTATACTTGTAGGAAAGAAAAAATAAATAAATAAACTTGTTTTTTGAGATTGAGATAAATTCTCAATTATTTTTTAGGCTTCCATTGTAATAATTTGGTGGATTAGTAAAGGTTTGTTTGGAGGAATTTTCTTGTTATTGTTATCTTCTTCCTTTTTCAAAATCTAATTGTGTAGTGATCTTGCGGAAACCTTAACAACTGGTATCAAAGCCTTCTACACAAATTTTTTGAAGAGGGTTTGAATATGGATAAAATAATTATTGAAAATCTTAATGAAAAAATTGGGGATTATGGAAGGCAAAGATGGAAGATTTCTTTTATCTTAATGATATTCATCAGCCATTGCAGAATAATGGGGAAAAATGTAGCAATCTATCCGAAGCAAAATGGGAGACTTTGGATAAGAAGGCTGCTGCATCTATTCGATGTTTTTTTGGACAATACAGTGTTTCAGATTGTTGCTAATGAAACATCTGTATATACCATATGGAAGAAATTGAAAGGGTTTATGCGAAGAACTCTGCAACAAATAAGGCTCTACTTATGAGAAGGTTGGTGAATCTGAAGCTTAAAGAAGGTGGATCAATCAGAGAGCATCTTAATAATTTTCAGGAAATTGTGAATCAATTGGCTACCATAAATTTCAAGGTGGATGATGAAGCATTAGCCTTAATGATGATGAGTTCATTGTCGGAGAGTTGTGAAACACTTGTGGTTGGATTTAATAACTCAAATTCGGATGGGATTGTTTCAATGGGGTCAGTGGTTAGTAGCTTGCTTAATGAGGAGATGCGGAGGACAAGCCTTATGGAAGGAAAAGATAAGGGGGCAACAGAAATTGAAACTCTAATTGAAAAAGCTTTTATTGCAAGGAGGGTTAATCAACGAAATATGGAAAGGCAATCGAATAGATCAAACATGAGAAAAGAAGACATTTGTTTTTACTGTGACAAACCGGGTCATCAACTGAGATTTTGTCATAAACTTAAGAGGGATAAAGAGAATATGAACGCATAGGAAGAAGAGTTGGATGAACAAAATAACAATGGTAATGAGGTGAATTTTGGTGAGGAGATTAAATGGAATGTTTTATGCGTTAATGAAGGCGAAAATAAAGATTGGATTATTGATTCAGGAGCTTTTTTCCACGTGTGTCATCAATAGGAAGCATTTATTGATTTTGAAGAACAAAGCAGTAAAGTGGGATCCGCCGATGGTCGAGATTTGCATGTTAAAGGAAGAGGTTCTGTTCGATTGAAGATGAATGATGGAAAGGTGGTGAAGTTAACAGGAGTTAGGTACATCCAAGAAATTAAGAAGAATCTTGCTTCAATTGGACATTTGGAACAAAAAGGTTGCAATTTCTCGACTAGAGGTGGAGTTACAAGGGTTTGAAGGGGTAACAAAGAGCTTCTGCACGCAAAACGGAGAAATGATAACATATATAAATTGCTTGGAAAAACGGTGGAAAATGCTATGAGTTCTCAAATTGGATTAGGAGAGGTGGTTTTATCTGAATCAAGGTCGAGCCATCAACGTAAAGCCACAAAGTCTACATGGAGGTCACCGTGGTATTACAAGCAATTTTAAGATTATTTTTTGTGGTGTATCTCATGTGAGAGATGCATCATTTGTGGGTGGTTTTTTAGTTTATGGATTTGCTGATTGTTGGAGTGATTTCATATCAAAGTGGAGTGTTTGTGATATTTATCACATGGATATTGAACATGAGAAATTGGAAGTTGCGGAATTTAAGGATCTGCTGTGGATTTTATGGATCCATTGAGATATTTTAAAAAAAAAAAAAATTGAGCAAGTTTTAAGGAGGATTTATTTTTGAGATATTTTAGGGTCCAATTGGGTATATACCTAGTCTTTCCATTTGTCTATATAAGCATGTCATTAGTGATAGATTTATTTGTACTTGAAGGAAAGGAAAAATAAATAAAAAAAATTGTTTTTTGGGATTGAGATAAATTCTCAATTATTTTTTAGGCTTTCATCGTAATAATTTGGTGGATCAATAAAGGTTTGTTTGAAGGAATTTGCTTGTTATTGTTATCTTCTTCCCTCTTTCAAAATCTAATTGTGTAGTGATCTTGCGGAAATCTTGACAGTGTGATTCTCAATTTCTTCATCGTCATACATAGACGAATTCGATCTTAACTTTCAACTCTATCTGGTTGCGAATGCCAAATGTTTCACGTTGATTGGTACTTTAACTATGAACAAAAAAAACTCTTGGTTTCCACTTAGGGATTCACGGACCTCTCCCCTCGGTTCATCCCTCTATGCCAGGTCATCTCCCCCAACATATGTTTCACTCACAAACTCTTGGTGCTCTTCCTCGTTTGTTCGTTGGATGACACGAAACCACATATGTTTCACTCACAAACTCACTTGTACTTATTTTCTGATAGGCAAATTTACAAACAGTTCCTAAGCACTTCACAGATGCCCGACCTCATAACCAACGTTCTACTCTCAGTCGTTTTCATATTCATATCCAGATCATATTCGTTACAACATTCACAACAACACCCACTGACAGCAAACTCTCATCGCTGCCACTGCAACAACTTGTATTACTTTTATGAACGGGGAGTAACGACTCCTCACCTGTACTCTTCAATCAGCAACATATAGCCCATTTCATTTAACCTTTCCAACAATTGTCCTCTTTGGCTCTTACTACATCCACTTTCAGATAATTCTATTGTAAGGAGCACTGCAAAGTGCACTTTCAAAATTAACGCTTCCTTGATCTTTATGGGGAGACACATTACCATCATTAGAATATGAACGGCCTAATTGATCAATGACCCTGAATATTTGCATTTCCTGGGTCTATACCATATTGAATTAAATTGCAATAAATGCTACTCTACGCCATATCATAATCAACACCTCGTTGAGAATCTACTACTTGCACACTCTGAACACATGTATTAACTGGTTCAGTTTCACATATTTCGAAAGTAGGGATATCTTCCCATTCACATTTTCTATACCAACTCTAGCCAACAAAGAAGCATGCAAGTTAGCATTGGTAGATTCACTTTTATTCCTCTCTTTTTCTTTTAAAAACACCTGAACATTATTAACTCTAGCTACACTTGTAATAATACTAGTATCAATTCTGTCAAAACTTCTATGACAAACATTAAACTCGTTCATGGAAATAACATTCTCAGCTTCACTAACTTTCCCCAAAACTGAATCTTTGTCTAAACCTTGTTTTAATGGAACAAAGCCATCCATATTACTAAAAGTTTCCACATTATTTTTTGCCAGAAACTTTATTCCTTGTATTGGCTTCATTCAAGTGTTGCCTCCCCTTATTCAAGATTTCCCATTTTATTCAACTTTCTTCCTTTAGCCATATTCATTTGCCATTATCTCTTAACCACAACGCTTTCAACTTTTTTGAGTTTTTTCAGTTTGAGCTATATATGTCTCAACAGTGTTCACACTATTTTTATAGTTCACACGTGTATGACTAAACACTCTACATGAAACACAAAATTATTCATTCCTCACTTCACAGAGTCCACCGCCCTCACGGAACAGCACTCAAACAACCTACTAACTCCTGAATAAGCATATACCAACATCTTTCCATTTATAACATTATCACAATCACCTATTTGACCATACATCATAAACATTTCCCATTCAAAAGCAACAATTCCATTCAAATCAATAATATGGTATCACTGATTGCCTTTCACCAGCACACGGCTGACACCAATTGTCCTGTCCTCTTCTTAGTTGTTCCCTTGTATGCCAACCAATAGCAACCCCCTGATTTCCATTTTTTGCAGTTAAACCCTCCAAATATTGAAGGGTTTGATTGCAAAAAGTAAAAATCAAGTAAATCTCACTCATTAAGCACATGGGGACATCTAAGACGGGACAAAAGAATTGAACCTCACACGGCCCTCCTCTGTACCCGCTAACCTGGTACAGTAACTGTTCCTTATTGTTTGCTTGTAGCATAAATATCCCCATTGAAAGTTACTCCAGCATTAACCAGCTACCCAAAATTACCACCAGAAAGACACTCACGAAAAACCGTACCGTCACTTGGAACTCCATTAACTTCATCAGACTTCTCCACCGCAATCTGATCGACCAAATCACCATCTTCATTATCAACAGGGTGGCAGTCCACTTCAGGCTTCTTACTTTTATATTATGAGAATATAAGTTGTGGCTAGACATGTAGGATGACAGATCTATGTTGTCTCCAACTCTTTTCCTTCTCTTCCTTTTCA
This sequence comes from Allium sativum, assembly GCA_030737875.1. Lineage (NCBI taxonomy): Eukaryota > Viridiplantae > Streptophyta > Magnoliopsida > Asparagales > Amaryllidaceae > Allium > Allium sativum. The sequence goes on from CM060909.1 coordinate 115,884,627, forward strand.
TGGTCCTTTTTTGATGCTTCCTACAAGAAATTGGTACTGCCCTAGAAACAGAACCATCAAACTCTATCATTTTCGAATGCAGTTGTTTTTCATGCCTATATGATGTTAATTAGTTCCTTCTTACATGATAAAGCCTGAGACCGTAGTTCATTCATGAACATTTCTAACCACTGACACCTCCACATTAATGGGTTAATGTATGCTCTCCAGTGATCTGTCACCTTTTTTCTTTTATCAAGTTTTCCAAGGCCATAAGAAACTGCTTGTTCCGCGTCAATCTCAAACGAGCTAGACTCTTCTATCTCATTGTGATCATTTGCAATCTTCTTTGAATAAGCAAGCTCAGTATCACTTGATCCAACCACATCCACATCATCTAATCCAGCAGAAGTATCTTGGTATTGAAATAATCACCCTGAAGTCCACCATCTTTAATCCCAACCCTTTTTCGCTTAATGTTGCTGTCGTCTTGAATTTTTCTCTGCTAGTACCGTCGCTTATAGGCTGTGCATGTTCCATTCCACGTCAAGTAGTAAGTTTTACCTTTTCTGTGAAAGGACTCTGAGGTAGGCAATAAAGACCGCTAATTTTTCTCAACTGACCCAAAACACAACATGCACAACTTCCTCACCAACCAATTCGCAACCAGCCACCTACTCCAAGCAACTAACTCCTGTTGGGGAAATCTCGGTCTTTCCCGCTTCGTGAAGTTAAGATAGGCACTTTAAGATTAATAGTAGCAACGGAAGCATACGAGTTTATAATTCTCCAATTTGGAGATACTTTCACTATACAAAAGAATAGTGAGATTACAAGAATATGATTACAAAAGTAACTTACACTTGACTCAAGCTTAAGGATGGATACTTCTTAAGCTATCTCTCTTTTCTCTCAAAGAGGCTTACTAACTCTCAAGTATTTTTCTCACTCTAAAAAGTGGATTTCTTTCTTGGATTCTTGGATGGTTAGTAATAGGGCTCCTTCTCCTATTTATACTACTCAACCTCCATAATGAATGGTGGTGATTACTTGCATCCAAGGGTGGAGATTGATTCTCTAGAATGCTCCATACTCTCTAGGAATCTCTACACTCTTCCATTCCCTTATGCATCCTTCCATACTTTTCCGTAAGGTTCTAGAAGGTTCCACACATCTCCAGAATATTCCAGAGGGTTCCACACTTTTCCACAAGCTTCTAGAGGGTTCTACACTTCTCTAGAGTTCTCCGGAACATTCTAGAAAATTCTAGATTTCTCTAGAAACGTCTAGAATTTTCTAGAAACTCTCCAATTAAGGAGGGATCCCAACAAATCTCCCCCTCCCGACTTAATTGGGGGGTAGTAGTATGCCGGCACCTTGACAGCAATCTTCAAACTTCTTTGTTGGTACTACCTTGGTCATCATATCAGACCAGTTCTCATCCGTGTGAACTTTATCAAGGTGTATTTGCTTTTCCTCGAGAACCCCTCGGATCCAGTGATATCTTGTATCAATGTGCTTTGTGCGGGAATGAAATGTTGAATTCTTTGCCAAGTAAATTGCACTTTGATTGACACACTTCAAGACATACTTTTCTTGATCCACTCCCAATTCATGCAGCAAGTTCTTCACCCACAACATCTCCTTGCAAGCTTCAGTAGCTGCAATATACTCTGCCTCTGTAGTGGATAATGCAATACACTTTTGTAGCTTTGATTGCCATGAAATAGCTCCCCCTGCAAAAGTGGTTAAGTATCCCGATGTTGATTTCCGTGAATCAATGTCACCAGCCAAGTCTGCATCTGTATATCCTTCTAACACAGGTTTTCCTTTTCCAAAGCATAAACATCTTTTGGAAGTTCCACGTAGATATCGGAGGATCCATTTGACTGCAACCCAATGCTCATTCCCTGGGTTAGCCAAGAAGCGACTGACAACACCAATTGCATAAGCGATATCTGGTCTTGTGCATATCATTGCGTACATAAAGCTGCCTACTACAGATGAGTATGGTTTCTTCTTCATCTCCTCCTTGTCTTTTTCACTTGTTGGACTCTGCTTTGAACTTAGCTTGAAGTGCCCAGCTAGTGGAGTGTTAACCGGCTTTGATTTGTGCATGTTGAACCTTTCCAACACTTTCTCGATATATCTCTCTTGGGATAGCCACAACAGTCTTTTTGATCTATCACGAGTTATTCTCATCCCAAGGATTTGTTTAGCCGGTCCCAAATCTTTCATGGCAAAGCTCTTGCTTAGATCTTTCTTTAAAGCAGCTATCTTTATGCGATCTTGTCCAATGATTAGCATATCATCAACATAGAGCAGAAGTATGAGAAAGTCACCACTTACATACCTCTTTATGAAGACACAATGATCGCTTTCTGTCTTTTTGAAGTCATGTTCTGCCATGAATGCGTCAAACTTCTTGTACCATTGTCTTGGTGCTTGTTTAAGTCCATACAGACACTTTGTGAGGCGGCACACTAGATCTTCTTTGCCTGGAACTTTGAATCCCTCAGGTTGTTCCATGTAGATCTCTTCCTCTAAGTCACCATGTAGAAATGCCGTCTTGACATCGAGTTGTTCAATCTCCAAATCTTGCACGGCTGCTAGGCTAAGGACAACTCGGATTGATGACATCTTTACCACGGGAGAGAATATCTCTTCAAAGTCAGTACCTTTTTCTTGTCCAAATCCTTTAACGACTAACCGAGCTTTGTAGCGAGGCTTTGAACAGTTCTCTTCGGTCTTGATTCTATAAACCCACTTATTCTTCAAAGCTCTTCTCTCTTTTGGCAGCTCCACTAGTTCATATGTGTTATTCTCATGCAAGGATTGCATTTCTTCTTGCATGGCTATTCTCCACTCTTCTTTATGACAACCACTCATTGCTTCTTTATAGCTTTGAGGCTCCCCCTCAACGGTGAGCGCCATTATCCTCCATCTTGAACTTACACGAGCCTGATTATGGCTGCAGATGAACCTCGCTCTGATACCACTGTTGGGGAAATCTCGGTCTTTCCCGCTTCGTGAAGTTAAGATAGGCACTTTAAGATTAATAGTAGCAACGGAAGCATAAGAGTTTATAATTCTCCAATTTGGAGATACTTTCACTATACAAAAGAATAGTGAGATTACAAGAATATGATTACAAAAGTAACTCACACTTGACTCAAGCTTAAGGATGGATACTTCTTAAGCTATCTCTATTTTCTCTCAAAGAGGCTTACTAACTCTCAAGTATTTTTCTCACTCTAAAAAGTGGATTTCTTTCTTGGATTCTTGAATGGTTAGTAATAGGGCTCCTTCTCCTATTTATACTACTCAACCTCCATAATGAATGGTGGTGATTACTTGCATCCAAGGGTGGAGATTGATTCTCTAGAATGCTCCATACTCTCTAGGAATCTCTACACTCTTCCATTCCCTTATGCATCCTTCTATACTTTTCCGTAAGGTTCTAGAAGGTTCCACACATCTCCAGAATATTCCAGAGGGTTCCACACTTTTCCACAAGCTTCTAGAGGGTTCTACACTTCTCTAGAGTTCTCCGGAACATTCTAGAAAATTCTAGATTTCTCTAGAAACATCTAGAATTTTCTAGAAACTCTCCAATTAAGGAGGGATCCCAACATCCATCATCACACCTCCACTATGTGCAAACAAATCAACCCTGCACAACATCCAAACCTGGAGTACCGGCGTCCGTTCTTTATCACTGAATCACCACTGCATTAACTACAAGGTCTAAGACAACCCAACAAAAAATTAACCTCCACATATGAAACTGCCCGAAATCACAACATTCACCTTCGATTAGATTCTCATGACCACAGTCTCTACCTTCCACTAAAACCATTCATCTTCTTGAACAAGGTTATAGCCTTACCTGGATCTTTAAGTTTGCAATATGCAGCATATCAACTACAGATAAAATCTTTGGAGAGCATTTCTAGGCAGAGTCTTATTGAAAGAAAAAAAGGTTTTTTAATATCAAAAAAAAAAAAATCACTTGAACCCTTTATCCTCTCTCTTCTATCTAACATATCTTCGATACCATGTTAGAATTTGATCCAAAGAGGAGAGAGATTAAGCGTAAAACAATTGAAGGACTACATTGTTATTCACTAGTTATCAAAGAGGAGAAATACAAAGCTTTTAAATAGCAAAATAAAAATATCAAACTACCTCTTAAACTTAAGCTATCAAGATAAGAACAAGATCACTTCTGCCATACAATTAGGACACATGTGCTAATTTCTTCCTAAACACATTAAACATGCCCTAGTTCTACCATTGACACTATCAAATCTCTCTTTCAAGTTTAATTCGCTGAATTTATTTTTTAGTTGCTCTTTATCTACTTTTATCTAAGCTTGACGTATGAAAAGAGCATTTTGGTGCAGGAGGTACTCAGATGTTGAACTTACGAGGTGTGCTTGTGTTCGAGTGTCGATTGGTTGTTGTTTTGCTTAGTTGGATTTTTCAAATTAGATCACATTGCTCAGTAGATATGTAGTTGTGTTAGGTTCGTGATCGTTGATTAATTCGTGTGGTGTTGTTTGATTATATCATGCTTACTCGTGTATTGTCGCTTTGCTCAAGCTATCTTGGTGAGAATCCGAGTTAGTTCAAATGTGAATCCGATTTAGTTCAATCATGTCACCTTCCTGTTTCTATGAAAGTTGAGTTTACTCACTCATGACTTTTATTTTCATTCGGTAAATTTACACGTTCGCAATGGAATATGAAATGTTCGGATTGATTTTGGAAATTCGTATATCTGTGTTGGAAATAAATTAAAATTGCATTAAATGAAATCATATATTGCATGTGTTAATTGCAATATATATTCCCTGATTTGCTTATTTGGTTATATTTGGTACTGTATTTACGATCTTATCCAGAATTTCCCTTTGAATTAGAATAAACATGTATAAATGAAGCATCTTTTGTAACCAGTTAATGAAGCAAAAAAAAAAAAAAAAAAATTGTCTTCCCCAAAACTTCTACATATCTTCCTCTCCAATTAATTAAACCGGTAAAAGAGCTTTGTTCAATCAGAATGAGCAATTCTATTCCTCTCGCTTATATTCCTCAATTAACCAAAGAAAATTATGGTAAATGGAGTATCCAAATGAAGGCCCTTCTTGGATCTCAAGAGGAATGGGATATAGTTGAAGATGGGTATGAAAAGTTGAAAATGAAGGAGAATTAACAAATGCTCAAAAAGAAAATCTGAGAAAGTCAAGAAAAAAAGACAAAAAGGCCTTTTTTTGGATCTACCAAGGAGTACAAACATATAAAGTTGCTTGGAAGAAAATAGTTGCTACCACAACAGCAAAGCAAGCATAGGAAATTTTAGCAAATTCATTTAACAGAGATGAAAAGGTAAAAAGAGTTCGATTACAGACTCTTCGAGGGGAGTTTGAAGGCTTGCATCAAAAAGAGTCAGAACCTGTTTCGGATTATTGTTCACGGATATTATCCGTAGTAAACCAAATAAAAAGGAATGGTGAAACTATGGATGATATTCGTGTCATTGAAAAAAAAATCCTTAGTTCTCTTGATTCCAAATTTGACTACAAGGTGGTAGCCATTGAAGAATCCAACGACTTGGACGGCATGACCATTGATGAACTCACAAGCTCATTACAAGCTCATGAAGAGAGGTTAAACAAGAATAAGAAAGAAACAAGCATGGAGCAAGCACTCCAATCAAAGTTATCTTCAAATGAGAAGAATGAAGAATTCAAAGATCAAAGAAGTAGAGGGCATGGTTATGGAAGGGGAAAAAAATTTAGAGGTCGAGGATCATATGCTCGCGGAAGAGGTATTATGGAAGCAATGAAAGCGGCTTGGATCAAAATTTCAGATGTTCTCAAAGAGGATGAGGATGAGGAAATCAAAGAGGAAGAGGTCGTGGCTATTTTGAATGTTATAATTGCCATAAACCTGGTCACTTGGCAAGTGATTGCTAGTTCAAGGAGGAAGAAAAACATGAAGCAAACATGGTGCATGGACATAAAAATGAAGAAAATCATAATCAGGAGACTTTGTTGCTCGTATCTCATGGCGGAAACTTTGATGATGTTTGATACATAGATAGTGGAGCCAGCAAACATATGACAGGAAACAAAAATTATTTTCAAAATTACTCGAATCTGATCATGGAGAAGTTAAAGTGGGAGATAGAAAGTCATATAAAATTAGCGGTGTTGGTGAGATTGCTTTCATCACGAAAGCTGGAAAAATGGAAAAAATGGGTGAAGTATATTTTGTCCCTGGCCTTCAAAATAATTTGCTCAGTGTAGGTCATCTCTTGAAAAAAAGGATATGATATCCATTTTCATGATATGGTGTGTTATTTGTCAAGAAGAAATCAAGTTATTGCAAAGGTCGGAGTTGCTTCAAATAATCTTTTCTCACTCAATCTTCAAAATCAAAATATTTCTTGTTTTGCTGGTGTTGATAAAGGAGTTTCAAGGCTATGGCATGAAAGATATGGCCACCTAAATTATGGAAATTTGGAGATTCTTTCAAGTAAGATGATGGTCATAGGTTTGCCAAAAATTAATTATCTTAACGAAGTTTGTGAAGCATGTCGGTTCGGATAGCAACACAAAGATGCATTTCCTTCACAATCCGCATAGCGAGCAGAAAGACCATTAAAACTTATTCATTCAGATCTTTGTGGTCCAATGCCAAATGACATCTTTGGGAGGTAATCGTTATTTTATTTCATTTATTGATGATTACTCACGAAAAGTTTGGGTGTATTTTGTTAAAGAAAAATCAGCAGCTTTCCAAAAATTTATAGATTTCAAAGCAAAAGTGGAAAATTATACTGGGCTAAAAATCAAAACGTTACGGACTGATTGTGGAGGCAAATATATTTCAAACATGTTTGAAAAATATTGCAGAGACTGTGGAATTTGGCATGAAATAACAGTTCGCTATACACCACAACAAAACGGTGTGTGTGAAAGAAAGAATCGAACAATTATGGAGATGGCTAGATGTTTGCTTAAAAAGAAGAGGATGTCAAGACAATTTTGGGCTGAGGTTGTTTCTTGTGTTGTGTACCTCATTAACAGGTCACCCACAAGGGTCCTAAAAAATTGCACACCACATGAAGCATGGTATGGTAAAAAGCCTAGTGTTCATCATCTGAAAGTATTTGGGAGCATTGCTTACTCTCATGTCCCAGATTCAATGAGAAATAAGTTAGAAGACAAATCCGAAAAATGTATTTTCATTGGCGACAGTGAAAGATGCAAGGCATACAAGTTGCATAATCCCATGGCCAAGAAGGTTGTGATAAGTCGAGATGTCTGATTTGATGAAAATTCATTATTATAGGACATAGAAGTTGAAAAGGAGAATTTTCCCTTTTTTTCCTTTTGAAATAGAGGCAAAAAATATGGAGGATGACATTGTTGAAGAAAATGTTCCCGCTTCCCCAACTTATTCAAGCAGCACAAATTCCTCACCAAGTCCACCGAGAAGGATGAGATATCTTCGGGAGTTGTATGATGTAACCGATGAAGTTGAACAAGATAACGTTATATATTTTGCCCTCATTGCAGGAGAAGAACTAATTTCTTTTGAAGAAGCACATGAGAAAGAAGTATGGAAAAACGCCATGAAAGAAGAAATTTGCTCAATTGAAGATAATGATACATGAGAGCTTACATAATTTCCACCTCACAAAAAGTCCATTGGAGTAAAATGGGTATACAAAACAAAGAAGAAAAACGGATCTATCGACAAACATAAGGCAAGGCTGGTCGCGAAAGGATATAAACAAAAGGAAGGGGAAGATATTACTGAAGTATTTGCTCCTATGTCAAGGCTTGAAACGATTAGATTAATAATTTCTCTTGCTGCTCAAAATAGATGGAAATTGTTTCAAATGGACGTAAAATCTGCGTTCTTAAATGATGTGCTGAAAGAAGAAGTGTATGTTGATCAACCACTAGGATTTGTCAAGAAAGGAAAAGAGGATAAAGTTTACAAGTTAAAAAAGGCTTTGTATGGGTTAAAACAATCACCCCGAGCATGGTACAACTGAATCAATTCCTAATTTGAGAAACATGGATTCCAAAAATGTCCATGTGAGCATACTCTCTATATCAAAGATGATTCTCAAGGAAAGTTCATGACTGTTAGTCTCTATGTTGATGATCAGATCTTTACAGGAAATGACGTGAAGATGTTGAATGAGTTCAAGCTTTCAATGATGGCAGAATTCAAGATGACAGATTTGGGAAAACTTCATCATTTTCTTGGCATTGAAGTGAAACAAACTAAGAAAGAAATTTTTATTTCGCAGGAGAGCTATGCAAAAGTTATGTTGAAGAAGTTTAAGATGGAAAATGCTAATCCAGTTTCTACTCCATGCATTACAGCTTTGAAGCTATCTAAGGAAGGTGAAGGCAAACTCATTAATTCTACCATGTTCAGGAGCCTTGTCGGAAATCCAATGTATCTAACGGCCACAAGGCCTGACATTATGTACGCTGTTAGCCTTATGAGCAGATCCATGAAGAAACCTTATTCTAACCATTGGGCGGCTGCCAAAAGAATACTAAGATATGTGAAAGGAACCGTTGATCATGGATTTTTTAATGAAGCTACTACTCCAGTTAACCTTATTGGTTACACAGATAGTGACTTAGCAGGCAGTATTGATGATAGCCGAAACACGTCCGGTTATGTCTTTCACCTTGGAAGTGGAGTTGTCTCATGGAGCTCGAAGAAACAACAAATTGTTGCGATTTCCACAATGGAAGTTGAATATGTCGCTGCGTTCTTTGCCGGATGTCAATTGATTTGGTTGCGTGGAATTTTGGGAAGTATCTATCATAAGCAAAGGAAGCCAACGATTTTATTTTGTGATAATAGCTCAACTATTTCAGTCACGAAGGATCCCATTCTTCATGGAAGGACCAAACACATCCGCATCTGATATCATTTCTTGAGGGATCTAGTGAATAAAGGTGATGTCCAAGCTGAATATTGCAAAACAGGAGAACAAATGGCGGATATCTTCACGAAGCCACTTAGTGGACAAAGTTTCAGGAGAAACGCAGAAAGATTGGGAGTGAGAAGCAAATTTAATTTAGGGGAGACATTATTGAAAAAAAAATTAAAATGACATTAAATGAAATCATATATTGCATGTGTTAATTGCAATATATATTTCCTGATTTGCTTATTTGGTTATATTTGGTATTGTATTATTGTGATCTTATCCAGAATTTTCCTTTGAATTAGAATAAGCTTGTATAAATGAAGCATCTTTTGTAATCAGTTAATGGAGAAAAACAAAGCAAAAAAAATTGTCTTTCCCAAAACTTCTACATATCTTCCTCTCCAATTAATTTTCTACAATTGTTATGTAACTTGTGTACATGTGACACACACACTAATGACATATATGACACGAAAGTGATACGTAACTAGTTGATGTGTGCCGATTGATATGTGATACCTGATTTACATGCTTGACAGCATGTGTGTCATATATACGAAAATGTCCCATCAAGATTTACATGCTCGATATTATGTGTGCAGGTAAATGCTTCCATATACGACATAGGGCCCTATGCCTCAACTTCTTGAAATTATTATACACTGTTATTGTACATTCAAAATTAAATAGCGCGATAATTGTTATTGTAAACACATCCATATTCAACTCGTGCTTTTTACCTTACTTTTTTTTTCAAATTATTCAAGTATCTATGCAAAATTAATTTTCATTAATTTTATTTTTCAAATGCAATTAAATTACTAGGTAACATATTACATACCTCCCAAATGAATACATCTATCTGTATTGGACTGGACCTCAAAGTTGTGCTTCAGATGGGAGATGAATAGGTAAATATTCCACTACATTTGTTAATGCAAAAAGTGGCACTAACACCTCAAAACGCTTATCAACACTTCAAAATGTAATCAAACAAAAATCTAAGAATGAATAAGGCAGGGAAAAGTAAAGTGCAAGCGATTTAGAGTGGTTTGGTCCTAAACTTGACCTACATCCACTATAGAAATACATTTCATTATTATCATGGAGATTGAAAAATACAAGACTCTCTCAGTCTTATAAATTTCTCTTTAATCTCTTTGATATCACAAACTTGATATGAAAATCCTTAGATCTTTGGAATTATGAAGACTAATAAGATGAATCTTCTATAACTTTGGATTCAAATGATCTCCTTTGATTCCATGTAGAATAAGCTTGTAGAAATTATAGATCAGAGCTTGAATGAACTCTAATGGAGGTTAGAATGGCTTAAAATAGTTGAGAGAACAAATGGACAACACTTCGTGGAGCTCGGAATCGATCCTCCAAAATATGGAAGCCGTGGGGTATTTATAGGTGGAGTTTGAATGAAGTGGTGAGCTGAAACTCATATATGCAGTTCATGTCATAATTACGAAAATGCCATTATGCCAACTGTTGCCAGTTGTATGACAGCTATCTGCCCGCCTGACCATAGAATGCACGACCGACCTGTTAGAAATAATGATTAGTTCTTTGTTTGTCCCGGTCATTAGCAATAATGTAGGAGAGATCCTAAGATCTTAGGTAGTGCTTATTACTCTATAAATAACTTAGTAATTTCAGTTTAATATTAATCGTGTGAATAACAATGTAGTCTCTCAATCATTTAATGTTTAATTTCTCTCTTCTTTCTAGATCAAATTCTAACATGGTACCAGAGCCAGGTTAGAGAGGAGAGATAGGAAAAAGTAGTAGTAGTTTTTGTTTGAAAATGAATGAGCAAAGAAAGAGAAAAGTGGGAAGAAGAAGAGATAGGGGTAGCAACATTTAAAGTCCCACATCATAGAAATATTAGCACAATCTCTCCTTATATATTAGAAGCCAAATAGGCTTATGTAAAATAAAAAAGAGAGGGATGATAAAAGGATGTGGACTTGGCCATATTAAATACATTAAAAAGTCAAAGGTAAGGGCCTTTGAATTCTAAAAGGTGTGTCTGTTCAGTCCAGAATTTTAAAAGGTGTGTCTGTTCAGTCCAGAATTCGAAAGGAATGTCTGTTAACTGAACGAGTACAACCATTTGAATTCTCAGCATATGCATATTAATAACAGAGCGGTTAAAGGGTCGCAACCTTTCCTATTCTGACGGTTACTGATGCATGCGAACAGGCACTCCTCCTTGCCTATATATACACTGCCCAAAACAAAGACATAATTCACTTTTTTCTGCTGCATTATTCCTTCTTCTTCAACGTAATTCTCTGATCTAGTTTCTATAACAAACTTCAGTTCGTCGGAGCTCCGTTTGCTGGCACTAAGCTACGGAGTTGGTCCGTTTTATCCTGGGAAACAAAGTGCAACTACGTCGATTGGTGTATATGACGGCAATATTGTTTCAAGGAAACATAAAAGTTCTGGACTCGGACATTATTTAAACAGAATACTTTATGTTTATCTTTGATTTTATGCACAAATCGGTTACGCTTTCTATGATTATTGTAAACATAGTTTGATGTGACAATTGTGACATAATTGATTAACAGTGATTGTTGTTGCTGTCTGTCTGTAATACAATTGTGTAATTACAAAAGTTCTAACAATCTTGAAACAATATTTTGTTGTAGATGACGAAAAACAGCAGCACTGATTCTGCACCGATTCAGACGGTGAAAACTGCTCATCCAACGCATGTGCTTCCGACAATGGCTCTGTCTCATGGCGAAAGGCCAGAGAAGTTCAATGGAATCAATTTCAAGCGCTGGCAACAGAAAATGTTGTTTTATTTAACAACACTAAGCCTTGCAAAGTTTTTGACTGAAGAGGCTCCTATGGTAGACGAACTCGAACCTGACGCTACTAAAGTAGCGACACTTAATATCTGGACAAATTCAGATTTCATGTGCAAAAACTATATTCTGAATGGTCTGGATGATAGCCTCTACAATGTCTATTGTACTTTTGCAACGTCCAAACAACTCTGGTTGGCTCTGGAAAAGAAGTACAAAACTGAAGATGCAGGCATGAAGAAATTCATTGCTGGAAAATTTCTAGACTTCAAAATGGTTGACTCAAAGACGGTGATAAGTCAAGCTCAAGAACTGCAACTTATCATCCGTCAATTAGAAGATGAAAAGATGACTCTTAGCGAGACTTTTCAAGTTGCTGCAACTATTGAGAAATTGCCTCCTTCTTGGAAGGACTTTAAAAAATACCTTAAGCACAAGCGTAAGGAAATGACAATGGAATATCTCATAGTTCGGCTTCGCATTGAGGAAGATAACAGAAATTCTGAGAAAAAGATTTCTCAGAATATTGCTGCCAAAGCAAATGTTGTTGAGTCAGACAAAACTAACAAAAGAAAAAGGGAGAATGCTCCTAAGAAGTCAAAGAAATTTCTGGGTTCTTGCCACAACTGTGGAAAGAAGGGGCACAAAGCAGCCGAATGTCGTGTGCCTAAAAAGAAGAAGTTGGAAGCAAATACGGCTGATGTTTCGAGAGGCATTTCTGATATTGATTTATGTGCAGTAATATCAGAATGCAACCTTATTGGCAACTCAAAGGAATGGTTTGTAGACACTGGAGCCACTCGACACATATGTGCTAACAAGTGGATGTTTACAACCTATAAAACTGCAACTGATGCTGAACAACTTTTTATGGGCAATTCTTCCACTTCCAAGGTCGAAGGCAAAGGAAAAGTTGTGCTGAAACTGACTTCTGGAAAGGAACTGACTTTAAATGATGTTCTCCATGTTCCAGAAATTCGCAAGAACCTGATTTCAGGATCGTTGCTGAGCAAGCATGGCTTCAAATTGATCTTTGAAGCTGACAAATTTGTTCTTTCCAAGAATGGGGTGTATGTTGGAAGAGGTTATGTGTGTGATGGTTTATTTAAAGCAAATGTAACCACTATTGTACCACGCACTGAAATGAATGAAAGTGAATCTTCTGCTTATATTGTTGAATCTTCTAACATATGGCATTCTAGATTAGGGCATGTAAACTTTGATACATTGCGAAAATTGATTAATCTAGAATTTATACCAAAATGCAATATAGATTCCAACTATAAATGTCAAGTTTGTGCAGAAGCAAAATTGACAAGAACCTCGTTTCATCATGTTGAACGAGTGACAGAACATCTAGAATTAATACATACTGATGTATGCGATTTGAAAATGTGTTAAACTAGAGGTGGAAAAAGGTACTTTATTACATTCATTGATGATTGTACCAGATACTGTCATGTGTATCTCCTTAGAAGTAAGGACGAAGCATTCGAAATGTTTAAACAGTATAAGGCAGAAGTTGAGAATCAACTCAACAAGAAAATAAAATCTTTAAGAAGTGATAGAGGAGGAGAATACGAGTCTCCATTTGAGGAATTCTGTGCTGAACATGGAATTATACATCAAACTACAGCCCCGTATTCACCTCAATCCAACGGTATAGCTGAACGGAAAAATAGAACTCCTAAAGATATGATGAATGCCTTACTAATTAGCTCTGGCTTGCCAGATAACTATTGGGGAGAAGCTATTCTTTCGGCAAATCATATTTTAAATAAAATACCCCGAAAGAAAATATCTAAATCTCCTCATGAACTTTGGAAAAACAGACCACCATCCTACAAATACCTAAAAGTGTGGGGATGTCTTGCCAAAGTAGAGGTACCAAAACCAAAGAAGGTCAAAATTGGACCAAAAACAATTGATTGTGTATTCATTGGATATGCACAAAATAGTGCTGCATATCGATTTTTGGTACACAAATATGAAATTGATGATATTCATGAAAATACCATCATTGAGTCGAGAAATGCTAGATTTTTCGAACATGTATTTCCCTTGAAACATGGTACTGAAAATCATGCACCTAAGAGACCAAGGGAAATTGAAGTTCCTTACTCTATTGAGGACGCTGAACAAAATAACACTCAGCAAAGTAGTGTTGAGCAGCAAGTGGAGGAACCAAGAAAAAGTAAAAGGTCAAGGACTTTAAAAACCTTTGGACCGGACTTCTATACATTTATGTTAGAAGATGATCCATTGACATACAAACAAGCTATGTCTTCCAACGATGCCCCTTATTGGAAGGAGGCAATTAACAATGAAATTGAATCCATTATGTCAAATCATACATGGGAATTGGTTGATTTACCTCAAGGATGTAAGGCCTTATGTAATAAATGGATATTTAAAAAGAAATTGAAACACGATGGTTTAATAGACAAGTACAAAGCTCGTCTGGTAGTCCAAGGATTTAGACAAAAGGAAGACCTGGACTATTTCGATACATATTCACATGTAACAAGGATAACGTCAATTAGAATGCTCATTGCAATTGCATCCGTACATGACTTGGAAATACATCAAATGGATGTTAAAACTGCATTCTTGAATGGTGAACTAGAGGAGGAAATCTATATGAAACAACCTGAAGGATTTCTAAGCTCAGAAAATGAGCATAAAGTTTGCAAATTGGTAAAATCACTTTATGGCCTTAAGCAAGCTCCAAAACAGTGGCATGAGAAGTTTGACAATACTATGTTATCAAATGGATTCACGATAAATGAATCAGATAAATGTGTGTACATAAAACATACACACATTGGATATGTCATTGTTTGTCTTTATGTTGATGACCTATTGATCCTAGGCAACAACAAGGCCATAATAACATCTACAAAGGATATGTTATCCTCTAGATTCGATATGAAAGACCTAGGATTGGCTGATGTAATATTGGGTGTAAAAATTCTGAGAACACCACAGGGATATGCATTATCCCAATCGCATTACATCACCAAAATACTTGAGAAATTCAAGCAATATAATGTAACTATTGCAAAATCACCAGTAGATATGAACCAAAATTGGGTAAAGAACACTGGTGACGGTATTTACCAATTGGAATACTCTCGTATACTAGGAAGTATCATGTATATTATGAACTGTACTAGGCCTGATATCGCATATGTTGTAAGCAAACTAAGTAGATTTACCAGCAATCCTGGTAAACACCATTGGAAAGCGATAATCAGAGTTCTAGGATATCTAAAGTATACACAGAGTTATGGTCTATACTATACAAACTATCCTTCAATAGTGGAAGGATACAGTGATGCAAATTGGATCACTGGATCAAATGATACAAAGTCTACAAGTGGATACGTGTTCACATTAGGAAATGGAGCAATTTCATGGAAATCATCCAAACAGACTTGTATCGCTAGATCTACGATGGAATCAGAGTTTATTGCACTAGATAAGACTGCAGAAGAAGCAGAATGGATTCGAAGCTTCTTGGAAGACATTCCTAATTGGAGCAAACCTATGCCTCCAATATGTATACATTGTGATAGTCAATCAGCTATTAGAAGAGCTAATAGTACACTATACAATGGTAAATCTAGGCACATTCGTCGTAGACATAAAACGATAAGACAACTTCTCTCTAATGGGGTTATCACAATAGATTACATTCGATCTAAAGATAACTTAGCAGATCCACTTACAAAAGGCTTTCCAAGAGAGAAAGTTCAAACCTTATCGAAGGGAATGGGGCTAAGGCCTATAGACTAAAGGTTTTTCTGAAATGGAAACCCCACCTAGTTGACTGGAGATCCCAAGATCTAGGTTCAAAGGGACAACGAAGTTTTAGAGAAACTTGATGGCACTGTTATACACAAACCATTCCTATGATAAGTCAGTGCATTATATGTTGAATAAGGATAAGTATTAGTACTTTTAATGATGTCTGTACTTGAGGAATTAAAGAATACCCTTTACAGAATCACCTACGTAAGTACGAAGGTGCCGCTTCAAAGAGAATTATGAGGCCAAATTCTTTAAGCACTTATGAGACCAGGCAGGTGTTCAAGGCAAAAACGAACACATACAGAGAACGAAGGGTTATAAGAAACATTTATCGTGTGTTATCTACTTTGGAATTACACAAAAGGCTTACAGTTCAAGGACAGTCTATGTCTACTGATTCGCCTGTGATTCAAATAGGTAATCACTAGGAAAGTTCAAAGCCCTTGTGCTACTTTAACCGATGCGATAAATGGTTCGTGAAACTAAGATCGATTGCTCATTCATGTGGGGGATTATTGGAAAATGAATGAGCAAAGAAAGAGAAAAGTGGGAAGAAGAAGAGATAGGGGTAGCAATATTTAAAGTCCCACATCATAAAAATATTAGCACAATCTCTCCTTATATATTAGAAGCCAAATAGGCTTATGTAAAATAAAAAAGAGAGGGATGATAAAAGGATGTGGACTTGGCCATATTAAATACATTAAAAAGTCAAAGATAAGGGCCTTGGGCCTTGGGGCTCTTGGGGTCTCCTGATTGGATATGGCCAACGTTGCTGATTGGGCTAGTGCACTGACACGAGAATATTTTTTCTCAGAATTTTAAAAGGTGTGTCTGTTCAGTCCAGAATTCGAAAGGAATGTCTGTTAACTGAATGAGTATAACCATTTGAATTCTCAGCATATGCATATTAATAACAGAGCGGTTAAAGGGTCGAAACCTTTCCTATTCTGACGGTTACTGATGCATGTGAACAGGCACTCCTCCTTGCCTATATATACACTGCCCAAAACAAAGACAGAATTCACTTTTTTCTGCTGCATTATTCCTTCTTCTTCAACGTAATTCTCTGATCTAATTTCTATAACCAACTTCAGTTCGTCGGAGCTCCGTTTGCTGGCACTAAGCTACGGAGTTGGTCCGTTTTATCCTGGGAAACAAATTGCAACTACGTCGATTGGTGTATACGACGGCAATATTGTTTCAAGGAAACAGAAAAGTTCTGGACTCGGACATTATTTAAACAGAATACTTTCTGTTTATCTTTGATTTTATGCACAAATCGGTTACGCTTTCTATGATTATTTTAAACATAGTTTGACGTGACAATTGTGACATAATTGATTAACAGTGATTGTTGTTGCTGTCTGTTTGTAATACAATTGTGTAATTACAAAAGTTCTAACAGTTTTTTATTTTGTTGCTTTGTTTGATAAAATAAAGGTCCCACAAAAGCGTGGCAGATTTATAAAAGGAGCGATGGAATTTGCGTTTTGTTGAGTACTGGGAGAAGAAGGTGATTCACAGGTGGCTAATGTTCTCAAGGTAAATTGATATCCTCCTCAGTATCTCTCCAAAATGAATCATGCGGGCATAAAAAAAGGCTCATTTTCTGCAAATCGAAATTCCAGTTGTCCTAATTTGAATCCAATAAAAAAGGTTATAAGTGCAGCACAATTCTTCTTGTCCTCAATCATTTTCGTCATTCTTAGATATGAACCATGCTTTGTCGAAAGCTCTCAAAAGTCACTAGTTAGATCTGGAATCGGTGCTCGTGCTCGCAAGTTCGTCGAAGCTCATAGATGTTACTTTGGAGTTTCTCATTGTTTGAATACGCTACTGCCATCACCGATCTAAATAGAAGCTGGTGCATTTGACAAGAAAACAGGAGCGAAAAAAAATCGGGTTAAAAAAAGAGAGGAGGAAAAGTGCTATGGGTGAAGATACAGTGAAGGAAGAGCTTGATCAAATATGTGAGCACTGCAAGAGCGGCTTACATGGAGAGGTCATGTTGTTGTGTGATCGTTGTGATAAAGTTGGCATCTGTATTGTCTTACTCCTCCTCTGGAAAGTGTGCCTTCTAGGAATAGGTATTACTTGGAATTTGTGAATTTGAAGAAAGATTTGAAGAAAGATAGTTTAGGTTTCGTTTCTGTGAAAACATATTCATTAGAGGCATTCAGACGTAAGGACGAGAGGGCAATGAGAAAGTTGTTAGGATAGACGTGTGCCACCCAAGAACAAATTGAGAAGAAGTTTCGAGAAATCGTGGAGGGCAGAGTAGGGGATGTGGAGGTTATGTATGGGAGTGACTTGGATACATCAATTCATGGCAGTGGATTTCCAAGATGTGGCGATGTTGTACCTCCTTTGATGATCCAGATTTGTAGAATGAGTATTGTACGAAACCATGGAATCTTAACAACTTGCCTAAATTGCCTGGTTCAACGCTTAAAGCAGTTCATGACAATATTGTTGGGGTCATGGTACCTTAGCTGTACATTGGGATGCTATTTTCAGTTTTTTTGTTGGCATATCAAGTTGGTGTTGTTTATCAAAGGAGGTGGTCCGAATGGGGTTTGTGGTTGGAAGTGGTGCATACGCTAGAGTTGAAGTGTTGCTTTGTTTTGTGGCAGGCTGTAGGCAGAGACAGGAGAAGGAGCTTGTAGTTGTTGCGGATTGTACCGGATGAAGTGACAGGGTTTATGTGTTGAAAAAGATGGTGGAGTGTGAAACGGTTCAATTGTTGTATGGTTTTTGGTTTATGGTAGTTTTGCGGAGGAATGTGAAGTGGGAGGTTGGTGCTTAATTGGATGTGTTGTGTTTGAGGTAACAGTGTTTCTAGTGCAGTGAGGTGAGATTTTGGGGTTGTTGTGGCAAAGATTTGAGGAGTTCAGTATGGAGTTGGTGAGTATGGAGTGAGGTTGTTGTTGAACTGTGATGTGTAGTGACTATGAAGCATGGAGTTTTGTAATGATGTGTTTTGCGTAAGGATGGGTTTCCAACATGGTTATTGGTTGTTGTGATGTATGGTTGCAAGCAGTGGAAGAAGGAGTATGTAGTGGGTTAAATGGAAGCAGGAAGAATGTAGGTTTTGTATTACTGGACAATCTGAAGAAGTAACGTGGTGCTGTGTAGTTGATAGTTCTGGTAGAAAATCCGCAGATGATGCGGTTAGCAGTAGCAACTGTAGAGAGAAAGTGCAGTTGTAGCTGCGGAATGAAGTTGTGATGACGAAGAGTAGAACGCCGATTATAGTGTTGGACATTTGTGGAGTGCTCAAGATAACTGTTTGATGATATGTCTGTAGAAGATATACATGCCTACAAGTGAAGTAGGCAAGCCTGCGAGTGGAGCAGACTTGTTTTCATGTCATGCAACAAGTAAAAGAAAAAGAGCCGCAACTCTAGCTTGTTGGGGGATGACAGATACCACGGTATGAAGGAATTGTCCATATGCAGAAACCAAGATTGTCCCTTAAAGAAAACCAGAGTATTTGATGTTTAAAGTACCAATCAACGTGAAACAGTTAAGCATTCCAACTAGGTAGAGATGAAAGTTGAGACGTCTATGCAAAGATGATGAAGAAAACGAGAACAACAGTTCATTGTTTTGTAAACTAAACTAGATGTTAGCACATCTAGTTTAAGGGAGGGTGTTAGAAATAATGAATAGTTCTTTGTTTGTCCCGGTCATTAGCAATAATGTAGGAGAGATCCTAATTCTTAGGTAGTGCTTCGTACTCTATAAATAAATTTGTAATTTCAGTTTAATATTAATCATGTGAATAACAATGTAGTCTCTCAATCGTTTAACGTTTAATTTCTCTCTTCTCTCTAGATCAAATTCTGTCTCTTGTGATCGACCAAGATGATGCACGATGCATGACCATACTCATAACCGAACAGAATGCACGACCTTATAGTGCTTGATCCAGGATGATGCTCTAACCACTATGGAGCTCGACCTATATAGATGCATGAACATACTTGTGACCAACCCTTCATGTTGCTCGGCTATAGTTGTGACAGACCACTGAGTGCACGAACCCTCTTATGCTTGAACCATATAGTGCTCGACCCAAGATGATGCGCGACCCCTTTTGTGTTCGACCATGCTATTGCACGACACTTCATGTTGCTTGACTATATTTGTGACCGATCGAACCTTCTGATGCTCGAGCATGCTTGTGATTGACTTACAGAACATGGTACTGACTGACTCGTTCAACTTGGAAATGAGCAACCCATTTTTTTGTTCTAGTTTCAATCTATCAACATGTGCATGATTTTTAATGGATAAACACTTGCCCTTCGAAGTTTACAATTTTTTTATTTGCAAAAATTTATAAGCTTCGAAATGATCGAATATGGCACAATTTGATAGATTGGTATTTGATAGATTTATAATCATGGATCGATCGCACATAAATATAAGCGGGTTGGGCTTGTACATGTCATCTTTGGTCGGTTGCATATGAACACGAACGGTCTGGCCTTACATGTAACTATGGGTCAAGCAAGCCCACCTATCTTCCTCACTTTATATTGTCTCTTAGACTTCATATTTACACTTCAACTCTTCTTATTGAAGAAAAATTTTAGTGGCGGCTGCCTTTTCCTGAGAAATTCAATTCGTCCTCAAATCAACTCGAGCTTGCTCCTTTTTAGATTGAATCTACGTTGCTGATTATCAGGAATACCAAATTCACCAGTGATTCTCAATTCCACCGCAAAACCCTACTAGCTCTGAACCAAATTAAGTAATCCCACCAGATTTGAAGCAACATGCTCGATTCAGGTGACCATCTTTTTAACTTCATGTCGATTCGGTTTGGGGAACAATTAGGGTTTTGAGTTGAGATGGTTTTTGGGTATGGCTTGGATTTGGATTGAATTTAATTAGATTGGGTTTAGAGTTGTGTATGTAAGTGATTGATGAACTCGAGCTATACGGGATCCTTTAAACTCTGATTTGAATTGGACGCACATAAGGTGTTCGATGAAATGCCTGAGACTTGAAACCTTGTATGCTTCGTTGATCATTATTTGAGCTTGTGTCTATCTTATATGTTGTAATAGTGTTTGTATGTTTTGACTTGTTTTGACACTGCACCAATATGAGCACTTCCATTTTGAAAATAAAACTTGCATGTTGAGCATCACTTGAATCTGTGTTTATTGCATTTGCTATTTGAAGTGATCTTCATAGAATTTGTATTTTAATCGTCAATACGGTAATTTTATCTCAAACAATATTTGATTTTCCTTTTGTTGGATGATCTTGATAATGTTTTGGCTTTAATCGTTGATGCGGTATTCTATTGCTTTGATCAACATTTGGGCTAACTTTTACTATGTGAAAACCCTTCAACTTGAATTCAGCAGCATTGTGCATAATAACGTAAGCTTGATCATCTAAAATCCTTCAACACAATTCTTAATTCCTTAACATGCCTGCCCGACCCATCACCTTTCGATCATGCTCGACTCAGGCTCGGGTCGGTCATGCTCGAACCAGGCTTGGGGTTGGTCATTCTCAACCCAGGCCTGGGTCGGTCATGCTCGACCCAGGATTAGGGTTGGTCGTGCTTGACCCAGGCTTGGATTCGGTCATGCTCGACCTAGGCTTGGGGTCGGTCATGCTCGACCCAGGCTTGGGGTAGGTTAAGCTTGACCCAGGCTTGGGTTGGTCATGCTTGACCCAGGCTTGGGTCGGTCATGCTTGACCTATTTTGTGTCGGCATGTCCACATTATTTGGAGTTTCTCTTGTGTTAGGGCCTTTATTGATCGTCGAATCTTCTTGCAGGGCTGAGCCTGTAATAGCTAAAACACTCGCATATTTTTAAGCTTATTATTTTGATGTTGACTGCTCACACCAACAGAAGATTAGTTTAAAAGTTAAGAATAAACATGCAGTGTAACTTACTATTCATATTGAATGATATATTTGCACAAGATTGTTTTCTATTTGATCGTTTATAGTTAGGTTGAACATTTCCTGCACAAATATGATCATTCTAAAGTCAACTTTCAATAACACTTGGAATCGGCTAATCAGTGTATGCTGATTGTAAATCCTAAACCTCATTTTTATAATAACATGCGCAATTATGCATGATATTCCCTTTGGACTAGGAAGCGTGTACCTGTGATTCATTTTCAAACATAATTACTTGTGTAGAAATGGTAACTAGACAACAATCACGCAAAAATCCTGAGGAAGCAACTATGTCTAGCGAAGTTGGAACTTCCGTTCAAGTTTCTAAGACTATGTTTGCTATTGTCCCTAGAGTGAATATAGTCAAGATTTTCCTTCGCCCCGACCTCTTGCCAATGCACCTTCCGAGTGACATGAAATGACACTTTATTTTCGTTCATATTAGCAAATGCGTGAACAATTTGGGATTTCAGTGGATGAGGCTAAATTCCCGAGGAAGGATGACTTTGTTGACTTTCCATTTGCTAGGTATGTTACAGTTAATCATCACATGCTATTAGATGGAGCAGTTCCCCCTTTCCACCCCTACTTATAATTAATCCTTTGGCGCTTATCTATTGCTCAATATCAATTGCACACGAATGGTTATTTCATTTTAGTGATACTTTATGTGCTCTTTATGAGGGTCAAGCAGCGCGTGCCTACTTTTCTGGATATTTTATATTGTTTTAGAAGGAGGAAGAAGGATCATCCATCCATTATCTTTATCGAAAGTCGGAGCTCCAAGATTATTGCTAATTTGGTGGAAAGTGTTCGAGGGTTCCCGAATCAATATTTCTATGTCTGGTGCTCTGAAAACATTTACGGCCAATCGATGGAAGGAGGTGAACATGTTTGCTTTAAGTCATTTGTTTCTTTTTCGTACTGAGTCTTATGTCTTAAACTTTCTTTATTTTACAGAAATTCCTTCTAATCAGGATACTGCCCTCGATCAGACTCTTCTTGAGTCTTTAAAAGCTGTTATTGAAAATGAAAGGAGTAGAAAGTTCTTGCTTACAGAAGAATTCCTTCGCCAATATCACTTGCTTCATCCCTCACGTACTCTTTGCTAGACCCAGCTAATAAGGAAGATGCTGCTGGTAAATCCCCTTCCAAGAAAGCCTCTCTAAAGAGGTGCTCAGACCCTGTGGGTAGTAGTAAAACACATCCTATGTCTAAACTAACTCCTATTGAGGAAGAGGAGTTGAAATAGCGCGAGGGTAAGAGTCTTATGATTTCCACCGAATAGATTGAGAAGAAAGATACTATGAAGGAAACTGAGCGGG
The DNA here is from genome assembly GCA_030737875.1 of Allium sativum. Lineage (NCBI taxonomy): Eukaryota > Viridiplantae > Streptophyta > Magnoliopsida > Asparagales > Amaryllidaceae > Allium > Allium sativum. The sequence continues at coordinate 115,907,493 of CM060909.1, forward strand.
TTAAGGAGAATGATACCATTTCGGGTCTGATGAAAGAGACTGAGCAATCTGGAGAGGCTGAAGCGACTTCTAAAGATAATTTAAATGCTGAGAAGTTTGACGAGAACCCTACTATTCAAGTTACTCAAGTGGAGAGCTCCACAGACACTTATAAGAATCTTAGTGACCTTAGCTCAGCTAAAGATCTCATCTAGGGTGATACTGTTATCCAGCACTTAAACTCCAGGCCACAAAAACGTGAACTAATATTTTTGTGACTCCAAATTCTCCATTAGGAAAAACACTCGAAGACATAGACTTAGAATCGCCTATAAAAATTGGTTCCTTATTAGATACACATTAGCAAATGTTTTACATATGCTATAAGCTTGCGATACATTGCATCAACCTTTGAATTTGCCTTAGTACTTTCCAATCTAAGTACTAAAATTCTGCTTTGCCCTTTTTCCAGGTCCAGAAATGAGCCATTCATTTGCGAAGATCTTTGATCAGCACACCAAATATTACAACCCAAAACAACTCCTAAAGCCCCGCCAATCACAACACTCAAAGAATTCTCAGCAATCCCAGCATTTTCAGAATCCACAACCTTCTCATCAGTCTCAACAAACAAATGATGGTTATGAACTGACTAATGACCAAAGGCGGTGGAGGAACGATGCTGCAGATAAACTGGATGCAAAAGAGAAGGAAAAGGAGGAACGCCGGATAAGGAAAGAAAAAAAGAAGAGAGAGATAAGGGTGATCAGGGCAAGGATGATTCTCGAAAGCGTAAAAAGTCGGATAAAATTCCAGTACTATATATCCAGACTACTTCCGATCACTTCTCTCTGGCTTCTCCATCCGTGACGCTGCTGACATTCAGGCGATTATAAATAGGCCTTGCTATATTCCTGGACCGATTCCGGGGTTGGTGTTTAAGAGGGATATACCTCAACGTAGACATGTACCCTTCTGACAAGCGGGACATTCTCGAAGCAAGCGATACCTTGAAGTGTCGCATGTATACACAATTGGATACAACCAAAAGTCAACTTGAGGTTCAGTTAGATGCAGTCAGAAGCCAGGCTGAGAAGCTAGGCAGTAAGCGAGCTTTTCCAGCTTTGGGTTGTTCAATTCTGCCCCATTCAACCTCTTGCGAAAATAGTATACCGGCCTTTAAAACCTTCCATTCTTCCCTTACCAAAGCAGCACTTAGCGCATGAGCGGATACTGCCAAATACAAGAATAAGTCTTCCCCATCATTGGGCTTGGATAACATCGGTGGTGTCTCCATGTGTTGGATTATATCTTCAAATTCTCTTTGACATTCAGAAGTCCATTGAAAATCTTTCTTTCCTTTTCTCAGCGCATCGAAGAAAGGAATACATCTGTCAGTGGCCCCTGGTATGAAGCGGTTTAGAGCAGCAATCTTTCCTTTCAAGCATTGAAGCTCCCACTTGGTTCTCGGAGCACGCATCTCTCTCCGGGCTGCAATTTGGTCTAGATTGGCTTCTATACCGCTAGCATTGACCATAAACCCCAAAAACTTCCCCGAGGCGACCCCAAATGAACACTTCAACGGATTTAGCTTCATACCAAACTTGCGTAGTATATCAAACATCTTGGCCAAATTCTCTAAGTGATCAACGACCCTTTTTGACTTGACCAGTATATCCTCAACATACACTTCCATTGTCTTGTCGATTTGAGCTTTGAAAATGGCATTAACGAGTCATTGGTAAGTCGCTCCTGCATTCTTCAAACCGAACGGCATCACCTTGTAGCAATATAAGCCTACATATGTGGCGAAGCTTGTATTTTTCTAATATGGAGCGTACATCATAATCTAATTGTAGCCTAAATAAGCATCCATAAACGAAAGCAACTTTTGCCCAGTTGTAGAATCCACAAGCTGGTCTATCCTGGGAAAAGGAAAACTACCTTTGGGACAGGATTTGTTGAGATCTGAGTAGTATATACAAACTCGCCATTTGCCATTCGATTTCTTTACAAGCACAGGGATGGAAACCCAATCCGGATAGGTAGATTCTCTGATGAAACTATTTTCCATTAGCCTATCAACTTCTTCTTTCAAAGCTCTCGACCTTTCCGAACCTTGGATTCTCCTCTTTTGCTTTACAGATGGAACACGCAGATCAATATTAAGCTTATGGACTGCAACTTCTGGAGATATTTCGCACATGTCTGAGTGGTTCCACGTGAACACATCCAAATTTGCTTTTAACAAAGCAATCAATTCACTTTGCAACTTGCAACCCAGCTGAGATCCTATATTTAGCACTCGATCAGGATCTTTAGGATCAACTGCAATGGGAATGGTAATCTCAACTGGAGTTGCTCTTTCCTTCACCTGTACTGGCATTTCTTGGATCCATCTCTTCCTAACCTCTGTTATGCTCGCTAGTACAGGGGACCCTCCTTAATTGCTATAAGATGACATCATGAATGCGGAGGGAACCTCCACATTCTTGCCCAAGTCTTTCTTTCTTGCATCACGCAACTTCGTTATGTAGCACTCCCTGTCTGTATCTTGGTCGCCCTTTATTACACCTACTTCGTTTTCTGTTGGGAACTTCATGGTTAGGCACCACGGAGCTAATGCAATCTTAAAGCCTACTAAAGCCGACCTTCCCAAGGATGCGTTGTAAGCCAAGAGCTCATCTACTAAGATGAAGGTTTGCATCATTTCCAGTTTGCGCTCTCCGTCACCAAGTACTCGAGCAAGTCAATCACACCAATCGGCTGTTTTAGTTCACCAGTGAACACTACACCATAATGGCCATTTGGCAACTCTTATTTTTTTCAACCGCCAACACTTATATGTGTTATAGACTAGTGACACTAATATGTGTTGCGGTAGTAAAAATGTGTCACCAAAAATGTGCCAACACTTATTTGTGTTGGTATGCCCAGTCAACCCTTATATTCTGAGGGCAAAATGGTAAGCTTTCACCCATAACCTAATCGGTACCTCAACCCTTTCTACCCAATGCTTATTCCTACGAAGGCCGCGACATAATCAAATTAAAAAAAGTCTTCGATGAATTGATAACGCCGATTACCTAATCAATATCAATATCAGATACAAAGGATTTTGGATTTCTCAAATCGGTGTTAGCCTCTCAAATCCTCTCTCCATGACTTCGAATTAGGGCTTTTAGGAATTGGGGCTTCGAGAAATTTGGTACGGTGTTCGGCTTCTTTCTGATTTTTAATTTTCTCGGCTTGATGGATTAAACACCAATGATTAGGATTTATATCGATTTTTTTTTGTCACGTAAACCTATCAGAGAACGATAATTTTGCTCCTTTAGTTGATTTTTTGTCGTCCTACTCTTCGTAATTCATATTCTTTAATGAAATAATTATATCTACAGACTATTGGTATGAATTAATTGCTTCTCTACAGGCGTTGATTGAGAAATAGGTTGGAGACTTTTTTGGATCTGCTGCGGTTATAGTGGACACTTACTTCCTGTGGTACATTTCGTAAAATTGCAAGTTGGAACCACGAACCCAATTAGCTAAAGGTATAATCTCTACTTTTCCCCCAACTGTAATTATAATCAAGAGCCATGGAGGACATGTTTTCCCAGTTAGCTAAAGGTATAGCGGACACTTACTGCCTGTGGATTTGATTGTTGAAACATTGCTACTTTCTTAATCGGTAATCTATATTATCTTCATAATAGATTATAGGCATGTGTTAGAGATCAACAATAATATGAGTTATTTGTCATCTGATTTTTTGTTTAGCTTTTTTTTTAATGGGCTGATTTATGAAGTAACACCATGCCATTGCCATAACATATCTCAAAACAGCATATAGTTGCCAAAGGCAATAGATTATTAGCCGTACACATAATAGTCCCGACCTGAAAGTAAAATTTAGAAAATAAGCACAATTTCAACATAAGTAAAATTGATAACCGTAATACTGTCTTATGCCCTGACCCGATAGAATTAAGAAGATGTTTGATCATGTCCCTCTTTATTGCAGTTCTCCCCAGTTTCAAAAAGTTAATCACGAGGTTAAACAGAACATTTTGCATTGCCACTTCAGTCACTTATCTAAATGAACCCGTGTTCTTATCAGTAGTAAGAACTACGAACCGTGATTGTTAATTTTTTGGCATGTTTACTGGACTTGATGAGGATATATTTTTAGTTTGCTTACAATTATATTAAAAGTCACTGTAAAACATTCTGGTTGATTTTGTTTATAATTCAAAGTTTACAGTAGTTGTTTAAATTTTGTGTTTCGATCAGTTTCGCTTCGTCTGTGTGAAGGCGTGTACGAGGCTCTTGAGTTGAGAGATGGTGGATCTGATTATCTTGGAAAGGGCGTTTTCAATATTTGTTTTATTATTTCAAACATATTTTGTTGTATCTAAATGGTGGATCAGTAATCTTTTGCGTAATTCGTATAATTTTAGGGTTTGAGTATGAAGATGAATTTACAATTATGTCACAAGAGTGTTCTTTTATTTTTGTTTTTTTATTAAGGAGGGAAAGAGGGAAAAAAGAAAGAAAGAAAAAAGAACCAGGAAATCCCTTGATGTATGGAGTCATAAACTCATAATGTCTTCTTTTTAACCAGCATTGCCATCATAAATGGTTCTCCCATTTCTTGTCATTGACTTGATGATTAATATAATTGTTCCTTATCTTGTTTTTTTTGGGTGTTTCCTCCTATCCAAGACAACTTTTGATTCTATTGAACCTATAATCTGCTAATGTTTTAGCCGAATGCCTTTGACGTTTACAACAAAAATTGTATAATCACTATTTTACAAGTTTACCTTTTAATATCATAGACATACTCTGAACTTTTAACTTAACTGGCTGCTGTAATCCTACGCTTTTCATTGATACTAATAGTTTGTCCATTGAGCACTAATTTCTTGAGGGAATCTAAAATCCAAAGTCCATACAGTCGCATTAATATTTACCACCGAAGTTCATTCATGATTTATCCATTATGATGCTGTAAGGTTTATCAAAACTCTTCATTATAAAAATAATTAGTTAGATTTGTTAGCATTTGGTTTAAGCAGTATGTGCACACAATAAACAATGTTCTCAACATACGAGGCCCATTTCATGATGGCTAACTTGGGAGACCAAAAGGATATTCTCTCCTGATCCAAACTTGTGACCAGCCTTGTGTTTCAGTGGAATTCTCTCTTGATCCAAACTGTCAATTTTGCATTTTCTCTTATTTTGGCTGGTGAAATATCAATCATGTTGCATAGGGTCTTACATGTATGTTATAATCATTTGTCCACCTCTATTACTATTATATAGCTTGCCATCAATTGTAGGCATTTATAACCGAGTACACAAATACCTTAGTGCATAAATTGATTGAAATTTATTTTATTGTATTTTCCACTTTCAGGCTGTCAGCAATGTAAACACTATCATCGGCCCTGCATTGGTTGGCAAGGTATGAACTTCCTAACTATATGTAGTTTGTGATTGTAATCATTATAAAATCACCATAAGAAGATTTTACAACAACTTGTTTTCTTTCTTTGTTTGCAGGACACTACAGAACAAACTCAGATTGGTAACTTCATAGTACAAGAGCTTGATGGAACCAAAAACGAGTGAGGTTGGTGCAAGCAAAAGGTACCTAGAAACTACATTTTGATGTGTGCATTGGTTATTTTATTTGCTATATTATCATTTCTATTATACGTTGAAGGTGTAATCAGCGTTTTGTTCCTTTTCCAGCTTGGTGCAAATGCTATCCTTGCTGTGTCACTTACTGTTTGCAAAGCTAGTGCCAGTGTTAAGAAGATTCCTCTTTACCAGGTGTGCCAAATGTTTATGTTTTGTCTATTCGTATGTGCACTGTAGTGCAACCAGAGCAGAGTAGTATTTTATGAAAGTGTGAAAAGTTCAGATGCATACTAAAATGGTGCTATCAGCTTTGTCTTAAATAGTCATATGATAATAAACAACTTTTCTTAGGTTCAACATTTTATACAGATAAATAACTGGTCTAAATTGGAAATATTTTCAAAATCCCTTATAATGTTTTATTTTATCATATCTCGAAGCACATTGCCATTATTGTTGGGAACAAGAAATTGGTTTTTCCTGTGCCAGCATTTAATGTTATAAATGGTGGATCACACGCTGAAAACAAGCTTGCCATGAAGGTAATGCAATTTACTGTCCAAAAATGCTAAACAAACCGAAGCTCATTCTGTCAAAATCTACGAGTAGAAACGAAATTTTCGGAGGGCCTAGTGTCAAATGACATTTTTACCCCCTGAAATACACCCATTTGTACTAGCCGCATATTTAGACCGAAGCTTTCATCGGTCCATGCAGCATTGTTCTTTATTGTCACTATATTCAGATAATTTGTTACCTTCAAGCTCCACTATTTGTATTGTTGTAATTTATTTTTCATTTTACAGGAATTTATGATCCTTCCCACCGGTGCCTCTTCATTAAAGGAAGCAATGAAGATGGGAGTTGAAGTATACCATCATTTGAAGGTGATTAATTAAACAGTAATTGTTTATTATTTGTATCTTTCATGGCGTGTGTGATTCTTTAATTGTATTTCAGTCTGTAATTAAGAAGAAGTATGGACAAGATGCTACTAAAGTTGGAGATGAGGGTGGATTTGCTCCAAACATTCAGGTCTGTGTTTGTTTAGTAATTAGATACCCTGCATTGTCATTATTACATTTGTGTGTACTGATTTTATATTATAGCCACTTGAACGCTTCTTTCTATAAATCATCTTAAATGCAAAAATGTCCCAAGTTTAATTTTGGAGATGCAGTTCTTCCGCTTGCATGTATCGCGCTTGTATTAAGAAAAACCGACACGGGTATCATGCATCCATTTGCTTTAAACAGAAATTTGTGGCAGATATCATGGGGCTAACTATGCTGCTACATAAGGGGGTACAAATGATCCTAACTAATACAAACGCGCGCGCACACACACACGCACACAAATATATATATATATATATATATATATATATATATGTATATGTATGTATGTATGTATATGCGCGCGTGTCTTTATTAATAATTGTCTTGAAAACACAAACTTTTGGTCCAACCGTAAATTTCAAAAATACCCTTATATATTTTTAGCTTTATATATCACTTAAAGTTAGGATCTAACAATTAAACTGTTTTAAAAATTCAAATTGTATTTCTAGACATAATATCACTTAAAAATAAAATTTAAAAAATGATATTATTTACATCATCGTTCCTTATTAATAAACATAAATAAAATTAGATATTTCAAATTCAAACTGATTACACATGATGCCAATGCAAAATATAACTAGAAATTCGTGCAAATCAATTTCTCTTGATTGATAGTTGTCTTGAAAGCGCAAACTTATGCAATTATATTAAATGGACATGTGGTTGAAATCAAAGGAGATTTGACGTGTATCAAAAAATGAGTTGTAGCCGACCCTTGCACACTCATATATACATACATATGTATCTTTATATTAATAATTGTCTTGAAAACGCAAACTTTTGGTCCAATCGTAAACTTTCAAAAATACCCTTATATATTTTTAGCTTTATATATCACTTAAAGTTAGGATCTAACAATTAAGTCATTTTACAAATTCAAATTGTATTTCTACACATAATATCACTTAAAAGTAAAATTTAACAATTGACATTATTTACATCATCGTTCTTTATTAATAAACAACATAAATAAATAAGTAAAAATAGATATTGCAAATTAAAACTGATTACGCATGATGCCAATGCAAAAATATAACTAAATATTCATGCAAATCATTTTCTCTTGATTGATAGCCTAATCAGATTTATATCAACATTTCTACTGAATCATTTTGAATTCTTGAACATATTAGTAAACACTTAAGTCATTCTGTTGTTCACTTCAAATCGTGTTCTGTTTTTTTTTTTCCTTTTTTTTGTGAAAAAAATCAATCACATTGATGATTAGGAAAAGTGTAAACTTAGTTTATACAGAGGATGTCTAATTTCTGTAAATCTTGTACTCGAATATAAGACATGTTACAACATAACAAAGTTTTAGTAAGAGCAGAAGATTCACGGATAGAAGAAGACTGCATTTAAATAACATTTAGAAAAAACATAAATGAGTGATGGTGGCATGTTTCAATCCAAGCCTGATTGGCTTTGACATTAAATGTCGCCTACTTGTAACATGTATACCCCAGAAAGTATAATTGCATTATCTATTGGCATCATTTATTTATCCAAATTTATATGAGTTATTTTGTTATAGAAGAAAAGAAACAAATAGAACTTGAAAAAAAAAGTATCATTAGTGACATTCCAGTCATAGAATATATGAGACTATATTTGCTAAAATATAGATTTATAGAAAATGTTGAGTCCTTTGTGCAAACTCAGTTTGGAAATTGAGTCTGCAGCTCAGTTTTCGAAACTGAGATGCAGTTCAGTTTCGAAAACTGAGTTTGCAAACTCAGTTCCCGAAACTGAGTTCGCAGCTCAGTTTCGCAAACTGAGTTGCAGCTCAGTTTGAAAAACTGAGATGCAGCTCAGTTTTCGAAACTGAGATGCAGCTCAGTTTTCGAAACTGAGATGCAGCTCAGTTTTCGAAAATGAGTTGCAGCTCAGTTTTGAAAACTGAGCTTGCAACTCAGCTAAAATTAAAGCATTATTGATAGTGAATTCCTATTCTTTAAATACACATTTGTAGATCTAATTGTGACATAAGCTGCTAAGCGTGACTCGAAGGTAGCTTGATTGTCATTTTAGGTAATTGTTGATATTCAAATGAAACCACACTATTTTTTCAGGTAAACAGAAGATTTTATAATGGTTATTTGGGATAGAAACAGATTATAGCACCATAGAAAGGTATGATTATTGATGTAAAAATTACTTACTATTTAAACTATTTCATTTTTTTTGAATATTCTGTTAACTTTTATTTTCTGAAAGTAGCGGAACTTTGTAGACATGAATGTTGGCTACTGTAGCTTGAGAGTGCTCAATACTTATTTTCTTTGACTTTAGGCAGTGCAATCAAAGGCATATTCACATGATTTTTCTTCACTAAGTGAAACAGTATGATTATTGATGTATGTATGTATCACCTCGGTGAAAAGTGTTACACTGCAACTTGTTATTTTTTTTTGTTTAAATGAGTGCATTTATATTGAGGAATAAAACATAATTTGGAATGTAATGACAACGAGAAAGCAAACACGTATGACCTTGACAATCATTCTATCTCTAAAGTTTTTGGAATGTAATAAGTGCATTATATTTTATAGTTTGGACATGATGATATTATGGTATTTTGAAATCGGAAGTATGTAGCTTATATTTGAGTATTTTGGAAATGTGATATTGTTGAATTTGAGATTATGGAAGTGTACTAATTTTTACATTGAATTGATATGTTGAATTATATATGTGATACGAAAATCATAAAGATATGTTATACTCATTTGTTTCGAGAATTTTAATATTAATCGTGTAATAAATAGAAAAGAATTTAATTTTGTATTGTGATGCCAACATTTATAAGTGTTGGTAGGATTATGATACTAACACTTAAAAATGTTACCATATCTTAAGGTCCCAACACTTATAAGTGTTAGCAATGAATATGTTTGTAACTCTTATAAGTGTTACCATATCTTATAGTTCCAACATTTATAAGTGTTAGCAATGAATATGTTTGCAACACTTATAAGTGTTAGCAATGAATATGTTTGTAACACTTATAAGTGTTAGCAGTTACTCTATTTGTAACACTTATAAGTGTTATAGGAAATTCCTCACAAGCCGTTGATGACACTTAAAAGTGTTACAGAAATTATTTGTAACACCTATACTTGTTGGGAATCCCCTGTTTTGGTGTAGTGGAACCCATGTATCTTGTTTTGGCATGTTCGCATATCTGACATGGATAGCTTCATCCTTTGGAATGTATTTCTGAAGAGTACATTGATAGAACTCCATAATCCACCAATACCCTCTTCACTATGGTCTGGCCAGTGCCGATCGTGACAACCATAGAATCGACTATTAACGTAACCACTCCATCCGAATCGCTGTCTTTAAACACCACATCTTCATATGAAGTCTTTAGCATCTTCTCTACCGGAAATGTGTTACTAAGAACGAAGCATTTCTCTCCTTCGAAGCATTCTTCAACTCACTAGCATACTTCCCAATGTCTCCCCAGTTCTTTCCAGCTGGGTGAGGTCCTCCTGAGATAATATTGATAACTGGTCTTGAATTAACAAGTGCTGAAGCTTTCTCTCCTGATCCGGACTGATTTGCAGACGCATTCAACCCCTGGGCAGCTTGGGTGTTCGACTGATTTCTCACACACTGTTGAGGCTTATTTTTCCTAATTAGCTCTTCAATCAGACTCTTTAAATGTTTTCATTCGTTGGTAATGTGCCCTAGTTGATTATGGAAGAGACAATATTTCCCGAAATTAACATTCTGCTCTGTAACTTTCTGCATCCCCACTTCAGGAAAGATACCTAAGTCTTTTGTAGCGAAGTAGACTTTTTATGGAGTTTCACTCGGGGGGGGATCAACTTCGAATGCTTGGAGAATCACATCTTCTTATAAGATTTGTTTTCCTTCCCCTCGTTTTCTCTCTTCTTACAAAATTATTCTTCGGCTTAGCTTGGACTTCACTACTTCTCCCTTCACCGGTAACATTGCTTTCCACAACATTTCACACAAGAGGAGGGTCATCCTCCACACTCATGTATTCCTCTGCTTTTTTATAAACTTTCCTCAAAGTCTTGGGCTTCTTCATTTTGAGTCACCTCCCGAACTCTCTCCTCTTATCTATAGCACGATTTAGCGCTACCAATACAAACCAAAGATCCGGGTCTATAACCTCTGCTGCTGTAGCATGAAATTTTATGAGAAAAGCCTTGACTGTTTCTCTAGGATTCTGCTCCATATCGTTGAGTGACATCACATCCCTTGCTTTGGTATATTGTAGTCGGAACTGTTTTTCGAATTTCTTTACCAAATCAGCAAATTGGTCCACAGACCTTGGTGGAAGTCTAGTGAACCATAATCTATGCTATATTATAATTAGTGAGTTTCATTTGAACAGCACACAAGCAGTCTGAGCTATCTTACACTCAACAGTCGCGTTTTTTATTTTTATTTTTCCTTTCCACTTTAACCGTGCCCCTTCTATCTCCTTCCGATCAAAAAGGCACAAAAAAGTAAAATTTCCTTTTCCCGCTGCTTGCGTCTCTTCCTCCCATCTCCCTCCACCCCTAGACTTTCGATTGGTTGATTTACTGTTCAGGTAACTTCCGGCATTTGATTTCACGTGATCTTTTCCCCTTCGCACCCCTTTGCTAAACCTAATTTCGACGTACGATCAAATCCGTCGCCTTCGAGACAAAGTATCCTCTTGCTCATCGTCGCTGTTTAGTTTACCCTACCACTTCTTACTTCCGTCTACCCTAGCAGTCTCTCTTCTTTGCCTGCTGCAATTAAAACGGTTATTCCACTTTTCCTCCGACCGCGTCTATGTGACAATCTGGTGATTTTGTTGGTCGTTTAGGTTACGCTTTGCCTTTAATGAGGTAGAATTCTTAATTTATTGTTTTGCACAATCTGATTTGTTATGCATCACTGAACTTTGTTTTGCTAGATTTTTTGTGTTCATTTCTTATATTTAGTACTAGCAGTCTAAGCAAGACCATGCACCTGGGTTCATTTTCAGATGGCGTTTTACCTCAATGTACTGACTCCTAAACTGCTATAAAAAAGGCATCAAAAATCTTATTTCTATACAGAAATAGTACATATGTGCAGTATTTGGTTTGTTGTTGCTTTGACATGCGTAGTGATAGCCTCCTACCCTTATGAATGATTTCCAGATGATAATATAATAGAAAGTCTCTAATCTGCATATTACTCGGATAAAGAAGAAATGATTCTTCTAATGGCCTATTTAGTTACTGCAGTATAGTGTAAAGTACAGGTTACTGGTTCTTAAATTTATTTATCGTCCTTTTGCATTGTGTTGTTTGCATTAATCTAAGTGTAAAATTAAATCTAAGTGTAGACTGCATTATAACATGAACATTTTGGCTAACTGGTCGTCTATACAGAGTAGAAAATCATTGGAGATAGATAACAAATAAACATACTCATGGATATGTTTTCATCCAAAAATAGTTCTTAATACGAACTAATATTTGTTGGATAAAGTGTTGTTGAGACCCATCTCATTATCATATACAAATAATCAATTTTCTGAAAAAAATTGGTATTCGAATGGATTAAAATTTCCAGCATTAAGTACTAATATTAAATTTCTTAAATTGGAGCAGAATTCTCATAAGTATCTTCGATGAGAAAAATGATTTTTGACTTGAGATTTAAAATTTACATTCCCTTACGGGTTTTTTTCTATGATATTTGCTTAACGCTTTTATGTTCCATGTACTGAGATATTTAATCTTATGTTTCAGATTTTACTTTTTAGTTATGTTTATTTCTGTGGTTCAAAAAAGTTTGTTATTAGTATGTTTTGATGACTTTCAGATTTTACTTATTAGTTACATTTATTTCTGTTGTTCGAAAAAGTTTGTTATTAGTATGTTTTGATGACTTGAAAATTTATAAACTGGCATGTTACATTGAATAGATTTGGATGTTGGCTAAACATAGAGTTGTTATTAGATAGCCATCCATTTAAGTTGTGATTATTCAATTGCATGCTACTAGAATCAATCTAGCATTCTTCTTTCAAATATTGCAGTACGTCTAAGTAATTTTATTTTTAGTAAGTGATATGGTTTTTTGCTGTAAGTCCAAATGATTGGGCATTATATACAAAATAATAATATCTAATTTATATTCTATTAGATATGAATTCATTGCAAAAATGCACAGGTTTAAATATATTTCAGTTTTCACTCAACTCCAACCATATCCATGACCTAATTTTTGGTTGACTATTTCCAGCACAGACATGAGATCCCATTTTATAGAAGGTGTAGCTATGAGACAATTGTCGCAATATTGACCTTTTAAAAAAAAAAAAAAAGAAATATCAGTATGAGTAGGTTTTACAACATGCAATTTCTGGCATGATACAATCTTAATTTCTGTTTGTTCGCGGGATTCAGTTTGTTGTGCGTAGGAGAATTTGGTTTTTCCTCAATTTTCAGTCTGTTATACACGTGACAATATGAACCCATGTGAAATATTTTAAGATGACGAACTTTATACGATTTTAATAACAGGCTCAGCGTTATCATATTATACGACATTGTTTATTTTGAACTGTTAGTTAAATCATGATTATGATACAACCGGATTTACCCCTTAAAAATCAGGCCAACAACAAAATAGTTCATTTACTTTGAGATGAAACAAAGGATGGTAATTGTTATATATTCTTTTAACTCACCTAACATTTTTTATTAACACATGACAGTAGTAGTGAATTTGTTAAAAGCTTTCAAGAAAGGCGTTAGACTGTTTTGGTATAAATTTTGTTAGTACGTCTAAATGATTTAGCATTATATACACAATTATAATATTTAATTTATATATTATTTGATATGGAATCCTTAGCAAAAATGTGCATCTTTATGTGCTGATTTCAGTCACTCGACCATATTCATAACCTAATAATTGGTTGATTATTTCTTAACAGCAATACTGACACGAGATCCCATTTTAAAAAGGTGTAGCTATGAGATAGTTGTGTTTCTAAGGAACATCCGTACAACTATGTCTTACAACTCACAATTTCTGGCGTGATAAAAATGCTTTGTCCTTATGTCATCACTTTCCTTGGTTTATTGACCACCTAATCAGTTGATGAACTAACATTTTGAAATAATTTTCCAATGCTCTTTGAGCTGCATTAATCAATGCAATGTATTAATAAAGTCATATCCCATGATTTGGTCTTAACAAATGAATATAGTAGTAAAAACCCTTATTTTAGTTATGAGTTGGCTTTTAATATGTTATTTGTAATCATAATACTCTGAAACAAACTTTGATGTGATTAACTCCTCATCGTCGCCTGAATAATATCAAAGCTTTGTTAAGTCCATTTCAACCAAATATAATTTCATGATTTACTAACTTTTTAGCATACTATGAAATGTTCTGATGAAGTTGATTTCATGCTGCTTGAATTTTCATTACTGCTTCTTGAGTTGGAATATTTTGATATTATATGAACTTTAGTTATTTTGATCAATTTTGTGCTTTATTTTGATATTATCTCGATTTGAGTTGGAACACTTTGATATTATATTGACTTTAGTTATTTTGTAATCACAGTACTCTAAAAAAAACTTTGATTTGCGATTATCCGACTCCTCATTGCCTTTTGAGTAACATAAAAGCTTCCTTAAGTCCATTTCAACCAAATATAATTTCATGATGGACCGACTTTTTAGCATACTATAAAATGTTATGATTATGTTGATTTCGTGCTACCTGAATTTCTATTACTGCTTCATGAGTTGAAATATTTTGATATTGTATTTACTTTAGTCATTTTGATCAACTTTTGTGCTTTATATGCGGAGCCTGTGACATAAATGCCTCATGTGAATAATAAGTATAAAGATTTATCTTGCTAACTAATTTTTTAAGGATAGTTTTAGCTTATGGTTGTTATATCTTGAATTTTAAGATAAGAACAATCTTTATTTTTATAGTCATGCTATTTTTACAAGTGTATAGATTTATCTTGCTAGCTAAAATTTAAGGATAATATTAGTTTATGGCTGTTATCTCTTGAATTTTAAGACAAGAATGATCTTTATTTTTTGGTCACATGATTTTTACAATTATCTATTGTTATGTGCTAATTTCTTAGAGCTTGATTCACATGATTTTAAGCTAATTAGTTTTGTGAAAGAATGAACTAAACTAATCTCAGATTTGGTTATGTTTTTTCAATATAATTGTTATGTCTAGATTCCTTTCTTCTTTGCCAAATCGCCGATTCTGCTACATGGCGACTGTGATGATGTTCGCAGTAATAAGGACCATTTCCAAAGTTTTTCACGATAAAACAGATTAACCGGAATAAAGCATGCACATAATTTTAATCCCAAAATTTTGCCTCCACATTCATTAGAGAGGCATTTAAAAATATATTATCACATGCACACATATGTACAATCCCATTCTTTTCCAATTACCTCACAAAATTCAAATTACTGAGTTTTTACCTGCTAGCTTTGAGTACTTATATTAGTTGTACTCAGTTAACCAAATGATCAAATTCTAATGTGTTACGATTTCAAGTTCAGTTTGAGTACTTATATCATATTTCACTTGGTTCTTTTCTTTTCATGCCAGGCTACCGCCTCCTGAATTATTGATCATATTTATGTTACCAGTTAAGGTTTTGTCAAAATTTCCTTCTTTCATTTGAAGCATACAACATAAAGTTTAAAAGCACTATGTTCCTCCCATTTTTCTATCTTGAAATGAACTTAGGTGTTTGACAATTAAATGCTTTTTTGATTCTTAAGGTTCGTAAATTTTTGCAGTCAGTTGATTTTTTATCCTCAATATTCAAATTAGTTCATCAAATTAATATACTAGAAAATAGTTGGTCATTGCAAAACACACATACATGTATGTGTATGAATATATGTACTTAATCATATCTTTGTAATTATATGTTACGTTATATGTTCATATATGGAACATGAGAAAGAGAATTAACATTTAGCTCACGGGATTTTCTCTGTGACAAATTGTAACTTAATACTTAGTTCAAAGTGGATGAGAAAGGAAAGTTTTGACAGTAAAATACATGATAACGAATTTATTAAACTACTGATATTATTCGATAAAATATTTTTTCTTACAAAACTGTCTTCAAAAATAATTTTTTTTTACGTCATATAATAATAGATTAGTATTTAATGCAAGATTTGGTTGGCATTATGTTAGTAATTTATTTGTGAGCATTTTACTATTTCAGTCAAATTAAATGCCAATTTTAGCTAGAAATTAGGAATAAAAATGATTGCCCTGCTTCCTTCGTTGAATTAGGCTATAACGTACAACCAATAGATGCATTGTGGATTTTTTATTTTTAAAAAAAATCTTATTTTATTTTTATATGGAAGTAATACAATAATAAAAAATCATTTTAATATTGAGGTTTTTTAATATTGAAATTCCATGTGTTTCCAAGTACTTCATGGTTTAGTTTTATTTTTACTGTCTGTGATTTTTTTTTTTTTTATAACCACTTTATTGGTCAAAATATGCAATAATTTGCATTCCAAATTTCATGACATAAATCAAATAAAAATATATATAATCATATACAAGGGAACACACAGACGTATGTGCCTAAGTATACAGTTATGCGTGCGTGTGCACGTTTGTCTATATACAGATAGGTAGGTATGTATGCATGTATGTGTGTAAACGGCTTATTCTTAACAGTTAAATGTTTCAGGTTTACAACACCACTGCTCTTATTGTTGAGGCAGCTGCATACAACCCCGTCTTGCATCTAAGGAACTGCCGAGCAAGCTGGTGTCGGCAATCTCATTGATAACCCACTGTACTTCGATGGTATTATTTCCTTTATCCTCACGCAATTTACACTATATGCTTTGATATTCAAGCTATTAACTGCTTGACAAGTTAGTTATATCAACCACGTTTAGAACTTTTATAATTTATTTTTCTGTGAACTTACGGCTAAACATCTAGCCATCAAATTTTAACACTTAGTAGCTATACTGAGACCCAGTATATTTTCGGCTAAAACATGAATGATATGGTTCATGGTATTTTGAATCTAATTAGGGAGAAATATTGCGTATGTTGTCATTTATATATTACCTAATAACAGAGAGAAACTGCCTTTACATGGTTAATACCTTACGTTAGAGTTAACATCATGACTCATCATATTTTACTAAATCAATTTACCTATGGATGCCCTGTATACTGTTATTTTGTCATTTCCTGCCATCACAGAATCATTCATAATCTTGGATGAGTGGAAACACCTAGAGGTCACGGAGTAGTGATAAACTGCAGGCTAAATATACCATTATGAATTTTTCATTTCATCTATCAATACCAGGATTTAAGGAAATAAAATTATGCTCTATTTGGATTCAAATTCATATCATCTTATTCTATATGTTATTTGTGACTTTACTACTTACCTTTTTTCCTTTGCCCGTCTAATTTCAACATCGATTTCTGTACATTTATTACAGTTGATAATCGTATTGACATGCACACTAGTGCCTAATCTAAGTATGTACTGTTAGCATACTTCACTGCACTCAGCTTACTCATTGATGAATCAATTGCATTCCCCAATTTGTGAAATTGTTGGGTTTTGTAAAGAAACCATATGTTGTAACATAATGATAAGAAATTTTATATTATTGAAGATATACTAATGACTAAACGCTGACTGGTTAACTGTTTTTTCTATTTAGATGTGGTATTGTGGGGAAATCCCACAACACAATCTTACCACCTTTCATTCTAATTTTGATTTTGATTTAGGTTAGGCATGGAGATTATTGCCTTTCTTAAAAGGAACCCTTATACTTTTGTTTTTTTTGAATTCATCTACAGCCAAATACGAGTGTAACTGTTTAACGGTTCAAATCTATTGATGATAATGTATATTCAAATTGCAAAGATTTTTACAATTAGTATAATAGCTGAGCATAATTTATATACTTCTAGAATTAATTTCTAAATATTAATCCAACTTTTCATTACCTTTTTTGGATTCATATGTTATAGAAATTAAGTTTTTTGACTTGTGTCTCCACAAAATATCTTTTCCTTTTTTTACAGCATGATAATATGCAGATCAAATTCTTTATGATCAAACTTACTGATTCGATGATTGTATGTTGTCTATTTGCTGTCAAATCCCTTCTGATTAAAATTACTCATGCATGTTCTGTTCAACATTCAGTTATCTAATTAACATGATTTTCCACTTCATATCTTGCATTTTTCTTCAGATTACTAATTTAAAATTATTTAAGAGGTAGTTTAGTAGTTATAGGTTGCAAGCATGTTTATTCTTCTACCACATATTACTTCATCAAGTTTTACTAATAATATGCATCCTATTCAAATTATGCTGAAATTATTGAAGTTAATCCTATCTAGATATTACCTGATTATATGGTAATTATTTTGTTCCTTTGGAATTATTCATTTTATCCGTTGATTATTTTGAAAATTTATATGCATCGATTTTGTTACCAATTTAAAAGTAATATTTTATTGATAACATACATGGAATAGTCTATCTCATCATTTAGTTCCCTTTTTATATTAATTAGTTGTCACCGGGAGGATCAACTGATCATTATGTAACTACCTGGTATAGTAGTGACACTGTAGCAGAACTGCATGGAATTATTAGAGATTCACAAATTAGTAAAGTGTTAATCATGCATTCAATTGTCATGAAATTTATATTTCTTACTGCTCATGTGTGGGGCTTTTATCATCCAATGGCTACTTCAAATGGTTCATTCTATCCCAAACTGAATTTGCAATTTTGAAATGTTTATTATCATTATTGTTTTTGTGGTTTACTTTTTCATTTTTTTTCCTTTCGATTCCTATTTCGTATCTTTGCAAAATTATTTGCTTGCAATTTGATAACAAGAACGTAATATAACTACTTTGTTATATGTATTTTCATTTATACTGTATTCATGTTAAATTTCAACTGGATTTAATGGCGACGAAAATCATCATGTTTTATATTCTTCTCGTACTTCATTTTAAGATATAATTCATTTATCTTGACCTTTTATTTTTTTTATTTTAAACATATTATCTTTATGGAGAAACTCTTTGTATGCAGATATCTTAAGTTTATTATTTTGAGATGGCTGCAGTTTAGAGTAATCCGATGTTCTTAGTCATTTTGTTATATATTAGCTTTGCAATTGCAATTAGTTTAGTAGTTCTTTTTGCCATGTTTCATTTTTATTCACGAATAATTTTAATATGAGCTCGCGCTTTCCAACACCAATTTTATTCCAACGAAATAAGGATGAAGAGTTAGGTTTAAGGATCTCGAGGTTATTCCCAGGAAAAAGTAGTATAATTTTGTATATAACAATTGTCTTCAGTCAGTTTTTTTAATGAAGATATGTAAAATATGTAGTTGACTTTAGTCTATTACTTAATAATAATTTGACTATTGACGATGGAGTTGGCAGTTTTTTATGCAGTATATTCATGATCCCTATTGACTATACCTGGTTATATTTTTTTAATTTTTACTTCCAGAAAATAACACAATAAATATCAATGTATTTTTTATTGTTTATTGTGTATTGCATATTTTCCTTACTAAACCTATTTCTCAATTAGTTTCGCTCTGCCATTCGTTATCATTTTACAATATTGTCTCCGCTGAAATTATCCACTAGGACAATCAATGATGAAGTGCTCCGTTAAGCTTTTTGCACTTAAAATTTGGCTCTTAAAGGAGTGTGAAAGGAAGGCAACTGAAGCTATTACCAAATTCTTTCCATTTGAGCTCAACTTGAAATTGTAAGTGTTTATATTCAGTTTAATAGTTTCTGTCAAGTAGTTAAACATGTGCTTCATATGTAATTATATATCTAAAAGGTTATCAGGGCAGTGATACTGAAACGGTTGTCTAAAATGTTCTATGTAATTGAAAAAAAAAAAATCATTATAATTGTATTTGATTCTTCTCTTTTGATTTTTTTCCCCCTCCTTTTAAGCATACATCAATAACATTATTTGTATGTTTATATTTCATAAAGTTTCAAATTTCTCTTACGATTAATTTCGACGCTACAACTTATTGGAATTCTATTTCATCAAAAATTAAAAACCCTCTCCTGAAATAGTTAACAACTTTGATGTTTACTATTTTAGCGTAAGTTTGTAATATCCACTGGTAAAATACATGTTAACGAGAATCCATTTTTGGTTCCATGGAACTCTAAATCTTGCCATGTAAAAAGGATATTGTCCAAAAATCATTATGCTATATACGCCAACTTATTGTCATTTCTCACTGTTCGTAATCGTTTTTCTTGCTAACGATTTAAATATGTTGGTTGCGATTTAAGTACGTTGGTTACGGTTTAAGTATATGGATTATAGTACTTATAAAATAAAATAAAAAAATGATTCAAAGATAAATCATCCAATGCTAATATATTGTAATAATGCTTATATTTTCTTATGGGATTTATTTTTCTATGATTTATGAATCCTAAGTCCTAACATATAAATCAAATATTATATTTCAGTGATTCATTCATAAAGGCAGCTCATAAACAGTTGGCTGATTAAAAAAAGAACTTTATAGCATGGTTGCTTCTTTATAGCTTGAATTTAAAACTGTACCTTAACAAAAAATAAATGAGCTAAAAGAGGAAATTGGGAAATTTTGATCACATATTACTACTTTTCTTAACTTTAGATATTTAGTCAACATGTAGCTTACACATACAAAAACCTATCCATCTGCACGATACTGATCTGGATTCTTATTCTATACTATTAAAGTAAGAGAAAGATGGTTAAGGGAATTGATAAAGCTTTCACCTTCGAAGTCCATGTATTGGCATCATTTTTTAAAGAATCAGAGGCTCTATTTGTTGGCTTCCATTAAATTTAACAATATGCCAAATGAATGTATTTTCACGTTAAATTTAATCCATGTTGCAGGAACATGTTTGCTAAGTTGGCATCCTTAAGTATCCATGCCATAAGTGTATGAGCTCAGGGTTAATAGATAATGACTAATTAAGGGTTGGATCCTGATGTAATGTGTCGTCTCCTTGAAGTGTCTGTTGGTTGTTATCTGTTTCTTTAGTAACCAAGTTAAATATCATTTTGTATTCTCTAGCATGATACCCAATTTTTTTTCTCAACAATTCGTAAATAGTAAGATTACATGTTCAATAAAATAGTTTCCAACGTTTATAACATATCCTTAACGAATTTATAAATGGGAGCTGAAACTGAATTTGTACCAGTATGTAGAACATGTAAGGTATTTTCGAAATACTGAGATTATAATCATTCTATTTCATTTTTAGTAGAGATAGGAAAGAGACTACTGAATTTCAAATTGTATAGAAACTAAATACAAATTATTTTGAGTTTCAAATTAAAGAACAATCAAGATCTGAAGTTTTAACTTCGAAACTATATAAAAATTATAAAATACTCAAAACATTATAAACTAAGTAATGAATTAGTATATGTTTGTTTAGCTAAATACTTGTAACTACAAAACGTTGTTCGCTTCTATCTTATTTCCGATTCCAGAAAAATTGTACATTTTATTTCAATAAATTAATAAAAAGTGGGAAATATGAAAAATAAATTATGAAATTCAAATTGTGTGTGAGTAGGAGGTTAAAGCTATGATCAAGGGCAGAACTGCTTGAGTTAGTGATGTACAAAAGACAGTATGCTGCTGAAACTGAAATGCATGCACTACATACAATTGCAAGCTGATATTGTACAAGCTTGAAGCTGCCCCTATTTGCAAGCTTGAGTTGGTGTTGTATATGGGACCGATTCAAAGCTGTAGCATGAGATGAATCTGTTAAAAAGAATGGTCTAACAAATGAAACAAGAGGCCTATTACCCTGCTGAGACTACACTGTGTACACGTTCATCCTGGTGGGGTGGCAGAGTAGGCTACAGTTGACGGTTTCAACCACTGGAGTAGAAAAAAAGGAGTTCCAACTTTGTAATAAAAACTTGCTGAGTTAGAGGAGCAGTATGCAATTTTTAGATATTTAATGATGCTGTATTGATTGTTTGATTTAGATGTTTAACTTTTATATATTAACCACATTTTATTTGGCTTTTCCAACAAAATGAAACCAGAAATCATATAGTATCAACTTGATGCTGGAATCTCTTACCACATAGCTGAAAGCATTGTGGATTTGAAGTTGGATTTTCGTTGGTATAAAACATACTTCAACTGTTAACTATAAAATATGCACACAGGAAATAAATTTTATGCATACCCGAAGGAAATTTAAGTTGAAGGCAGCGGAATATGGTAGGTGCAAATGCATATTTACATGTATACACAAAGACAATTCCTTTGTATTGATTATCCAAAGGAAATCCTGATAGTGACATTTCTCCATTCGTATATTTCCGTTGCAAAAGCAATAAAGGAAGCTGTTTCTACTAGATTTAAATATCCAAATGTTTGACGTTATTAGTCAAATATTTGTTATTTCCTGTTGTTGATAAATAACTAATTTTTCATTTTTTTTTCCATTGTTAAGTTTGGTGTTTTTTCCTACTAGGCGCATCTGGACAAATTACAAGCCATCATAGCCGTCCCTGGTTGGATCGTGGCCCTAGGCAAAAAAAATTTGATGGTCCGAAATTTTGTACACTGATGGAAGGCAGGCTCTAGAACAACAAAATATAAACAAGGCTAAGCACACCCAGATTTGAACGTAGGTTGCATGGTAGACATTTGCATGCACTACCACCAGGCCAATACAGTTTCACACTTAAAGAAGAAATACAATATCACTTTATTTAGGAAAACCCAGAACTTTGAGGCCTCTACCTCTCTTCTCCTCCTCCTGCCGGATCCGGGACCTTAGGCGACCGCCTAGGACGCCTATGCCCAGGGCCGGCCCTGCTAATATAGCAAAAAAATTAAGCATTTATTCCGTTTGTTCAATAGAGTTAAGCCTAGGTTGATTTCACAAAAATTGTTGAAAAAATATTTTTCGATTTATTCAACAGTGCTCAATCCTGTAAAGTACAATCATGTGCAGGAAGAGGTTAAATGCTAGAAGCTGACCACATGGAATATGGTTGATTTTACTTGCTTTCTATCTGGAACGTTTTTCCAATTTGGCTGGTGCTTAAATTACTTTTAACAGTGCCCATAATAAATTACTCTAGGTTTTAGGTTGTTGAATTTAGCAACCTTTGTTTTAGTTTAATTCAGTCTCGCTCTGTTGGATATTGCATAATAACCTGTTCATCTAATTGTAATATAGAGTTTTTCTATTGTCTATTTTATTTTGGGATAATATTTCACTCCTTCGCAATATTAATTCCAATCGTGCGTATTTCATTTATGTTTATACAGTCTTTTGCATGTTTTGATTGTTATAATTACTCATGCTATAGTTCATTTACTTGCATTCCACTCATGTTTGCAACCAAGATTCTATGGGTGCGAGAGTTCATTGGGGTCAACTATTTGAACCTTTGTAGCAGAGATGAAGTGCTTAATCTTTTGTTTGGAAAATATGTTATTTTTATAATTCCCACATGGTGCGTATGTAAATATCGTGATATCCAAACTATGTACAGAACAAAGATTTCTCATCATTATATAGTATATCAGTACACTTTTCAACAATAATATTTCAATAATTGAATGTTTATAATTAACGTTTAAATTATTTCACTGGATGTGACTTTGGTTACTGTTTGTATGTATATTTCATTAAGTAACTTTCCATTATCAATTACTGCTAACATGCTTATTATAATTTACTGTAACTCACATATTTAACTTTCCCTTCATTTACTGTATTATCCGAAATATTTCTGTAACTCTGTGTGCGAAGCACGGGTACACACTTGTGAAGCTGCACTCTCCAAGCATACGAGGAAGTACAAGCACTTTATTTCGTCGATGTCTCTAGCTCTGTTCATATGCTGATCGTACTTGAACAAAAAGATGTTGGGTCTCTAGTCCCCCCATAAGCTGCTATCGTTGGAGGTGTAAATTTCTTAGGGAATTTCGCTTGACGGACTCTTTCTATGAATGGATTCTTACTTGGTAAAATTTCCCGTTCTCTTCCATCATCTTCACGAGCCATGCTCTCTTTCATTATTCGCTCGACCATGTCTGGGATATACTGCTCGTCACTGATTCGTTCCACGGAGCAGGCACCGGCCCTCTTACTGGAATGATCACGGTTTGAGTCTCGGCGCCTTGGACCTCTCTTGGGTGGGACTAGCAGTGCTCCGAGTAGTGCATTTCTCGACATGTTGTCTCGCTTTAGCTTTGGAGTCTTCAACCCCAACTCCCCCCTCGTCATTCCCTTCATCCTTGACTTCTACTTCAAAATGAGAAGGACTAGGGCCTGAGGCAGAAGAGTCCTCTTTCTCGTCAACATTAACTACAACCTTTGGAGGTGGGGATTATCTTGAGCATTGAGCAGAGCATCAAGTTTCTCCATAAGCAAGCATCCATTGTTTCATTTAGGCCAGCTACAACCACATACAATTCTTCTCGAGTTACAGCTGGTCTTGAGGATGGACCAACCTCCTTGTTCAAAGTTTATGGTGTAACCGCATCATCATTATCACTTGCAGAAGCTCTAACAGACTTGGTATTCTTCTTAGAAGCAACCATTATTTTTGACAACTTCTTAAACTTTGAAACGAATTCTTCAACCGACCCACTCTTTAGACTTCGGGAGACTATCGTAGAAAGTAGGCTTTCGCAAAACACTTTAGCGAACCCCCACCATGGCTCTTAACCTTGTGGTCGCGGGTTCGAGCCCCACGGTGGGCACCAAAAATATTATTGCAAAAAGTGACACTAACACCCTAAAATGCTTATCAACACTTCAAAATGTAATTAAACACAAAGCTAAGAATGAATAAGGCAGAGAAAAGTAAAGTGCAAGCGATTTAGAACGGTTCGGTCCTAAACTTGACCTACATCCACTGTAGAAAAGCATTTCATTATTATCACGGAGATTGCAAAATGCATGATTCTCTCAATATTATACATTTCTATCTAATCTCTTTGATATCTCAAACTTGATATGGAAATCCTTAGATCACTGGAGTTATGAAGACTAATGAGTTGAATCTTCTATAACTTTGGATTCAAGCGATCTCCTTTGATTCCATGTAGAATAAGCTGGTAGAGATTGTAGATCAGAGCTTGAATGAACTCCAATGGAGGTTAGAATGGCTTAGAATAGTTGAGAGAACAAATGAGCAGCATTTCGTGGAGCTTGGAATCGATCCTCCAAAATATGGAAGCCATGGTGTATTTGTAGGTGGAGTTTGAATAAAGCGATGAGATGAAACTCATATATGCAGGCTACGGGTCGTTTATGTCGTAATTACGAAAATGCCATTATGCCAACTGTTGCCAGCTGTCTGCCCGACCGGCCATAGAATGCACGACCGACTTTCTTGTGACCGACCAAAATGATGTACGACCGACCGAGATGACGAATGACCATACTCATGACTGACCAGAATGCACGACCTTATAGTGCGTGATCCAGGATGATGCTCGAACTACTATGGTTCTCGACCCATATAGATGCTCGAACATACTTATGACTGACCCTTCATGTTGCTCAGCTATACTTGTGACCGACCACTAAGTGCTGGAACCCTCTTGTGCTTGAACCATATAGCGCTCGACCCAAGATGATGCACGACCCCTTTTGTGTTCGACCATGCTATTGCATGACCCTTCATGTTGCTTGACCATATTTGTGACCAACCAAACCTTCTGATGCTCGAGCATGCTTGTGATCAACTTATAGAACAAGGTACTGACCGAGTCGTTCAACTTGGTACTGAGCGACTGATTGCTTTGTTCTAGTTTCAATCTATCAACATGTGCATGATTTTTAATGGATAAACAACATTAAAAAAAATTAATGAAAATATTTCCTCCAATTTGCACAGAAATATAGGAATATCTACTTAAAATCTGCATAAAAGTTGCATTTATAAAGTAATCGAACAAAGATCTTTGCAAAACCGAGTAAGCTATGTTACTACCTTCCAACTTTTAACGACAATAGTTCTTTGAATAGATTGAGTAATAAATTATGCATCATTTTGACAGTCGTGACTTTTCATTTTTCTCAATCTACTATTTTTTAAAGTCAACACATCTATGAATATTTGATGAAACCCCATCAGGAAATCTTAACCCTTCCGCCCATTTTAGCATAACTTTAACTTGATCAATATCTAATTCGTAACATGTATTGGATTTTTTACTGTCATTTAGTTTCATATGAAGCTTAAGACGTTTGCATAATTCTTGTATATCGCGTCTTGATTTCAAATCATTCTTAATCTTCCCTTTGACATTCAAAATTGTATAAAAACATTATCAAAAACATTTTCATTGTGCATCACATCAATATTATGACAAAGCAGAAGATGTTTCTAGTATAGCAACTCCCAAAATGTACTCTGTTTGCACCAATTATGATTAGCTGATTTGCCTTCAATTTCTATTTGCACTCCAGTTTCATTTATTTTTGGATAGTCCCTAACAAGTTCTTATATGTCTTCGTTTGACCATACTGTTTACGGTTGTCTGGTTTCTACTCTATTAGCTAAAAAGTATTTCTTGTTATTTTAAACGGATGGATTTACATGGAGAAAACGTCGATGACAATCAAATCATGAAATTTTCTTGTAATTTGATAACGAAACAAACACATGTTTCTTCCATGTTATAGGGGTATGCTAGATGATCAAAAGTACTTCATCTTGGAAGCATTGCATAGGCAGGAAAATCGCTTATAGTCCGTAACAAAGAAGCAAACATACAAAAAAAAAAAAAATCTTCTTTGAAACATCTCATGTTTTTACTCCTTCATTCCACAATGTTTTTAACTCCTCAATCAAGTTATAAATAAACATCGATTCCTTGTGTCAGATCGTCATGGTCAGGAATGACAACAGTAAGAAACATATATTGCGTTTTCATACACATCAACGAAGGTAAATTATAAGTTTTGATGACAATGGACTAGGATGAATATTTAGCAACAAATGAGAAAATGGTGAAAAACAATCTATACATAATCTTAGTCTAACATTACGATTCTCTGTAGCAAAATTGGGACAAATTTATTGAATGTTTTCATGCTTCTCCATCAATTGGATGTGTCATCGTATCCTCTTCCTCCATTCTTACACTACATCATTTCTTATGAGAAGCAATTACAGAGTATACATATAATTTTTGAAGTCTAGGAATGATGGGGAAGTAATGCATATGCTTATACGAAACTTCATTTTCTTTCTTTTTCCTTAGTTTGTATCTTTTTTTATTACATATTTTATAATTCCTAAGATCAACGCTTTTTTTTCAAAACAATATTCATCTATTTAAACGTGTAGCTATTTCCTGATTAAGTAAACCAAAATCCGGCATAAGTTTAATTTCATAATGATTTTCATACATTAAATTATCGGGTAACATATGTCTTTTTGCAGTCTGTACAACAGCTGTAAATCCGACTACAATGGTATTGTATTTTGACCTCATTGCAATGTAGCTGCGATTATTGACAGCTGATGCCACTTTTAAAACCATCCCAAATAGGTTTTTTGGCAGCACCCAGTAAATCATAATTTTTTTTTGGCTTCAAATTTTATTTTTTAACTTTTTCTTTATCATCGTCAACTTCACTCGTAGGGAATATTGATCGTGCCGTATCTGCAACCATATTTTCTATATAAGTTGTTGTAACAGTTTCATTACAAGCATATTTTAGTTCATACACTATAGAAGTATTTGCTACAAATTCTTCATGATGATCCCAAACATAATACTCAGTTACGATACTATTTTTGCACAAATGGATTTTCACACTATCAGGTAATAAATACTTTAAATGTCTACATCAACTTCATGGACAACGAATCTATGCATCTTTCCATTATTACTTAAAGCAAATTCAACAAATACGTTTATACCATCATTGAAATCTTCTTTTATTGAGTCTTTTAATCTTTTTTTTTAATATATTCATTTCCTCCGATCAACAAATAATTGATCATTTTTCCTATTTGAGAAAATGAGCCATAATTTCAAAAACAAATATTGGTTTTCAAGAAGACAATTTCGAAAAACCTTAATTTTCATGGTTGCATTTTATATATCTACAATATTTGAATTTAAATGCCTATTTCACAAATTCAAAATATCAAATATGTCATATTTTATTTTTCTATATATCGATACAAAAAGTTATATGCGTCAATTTTACCCTACTTAAGAATACAATATAGAAGTTTTGATTTATGATTATCTTTTTTTCATGGTCAGTCATCCGACTTTCCATTACAAACACAGTAAACACTTGCATTTCATACATTATTTCATTTAAAATGATTTAACAAAATTTTGATAACGCTTCCCTTTTGTTTCTTGAATTGAATACAAATGGGTGTACGCAGGAAACAAAAAAGAAAAGTTGCGACAAAATTTTATGAACCGACACATTTTACGAAAAGGGTCAAAAATTCTCTAAAGGGCATAAGTCAAGATGTACTCATTTTACGAAAAAGAATATTTTTTTAAACTAATTTTATGCATTAAAAAATATATTTTAATTTATCACATATGTTTGACGTATTTTATTGACCTAAGGCTGCTTTAGTATTGTTGTCATTTTCCAACACACTCAAATCACTTTTAGACTCGTGCATTCATTTTTATTACATAAGTCAAGATGTGCAAAATACAATATTCCTAACTCCTGCATTCATTTTATCTTGTTTTAATTAACAAAATACAATAGTGGAACCGACACATGTATACAATGGTTTACATATACACTAACAAATACAAATTATACATATATTTTACAGTTTGACGGTAACATATGAGATGTATACATGGGGATGCTGTAAAACATTATTAGGCTATTGGAAACAATCGTAATCACTAACTAGCATTAATTTACCAAATTATGCAAATATAGGTTTACGGTAAAATTTAGATTTTTAATCAAAATAAGAGATTATACTAAACGTTGATTGTGCAAATAAGTAGGTTCCAAGAGGTTGGAAATGACGTTTGAAAGGTTGAGTTGGGGAAAAAGGGTTTTGGAAGGATTTATTCTCTTGCTGGAATAAAAAAAAGGGTTGCTACAAGATGATTCACGATTTGCCGATGGCTTCGGACGACCGTCAACAGCCCATCGAAAACCATCGGAAATTGACCGTTGGAAACCGTCGCTCCTTCCTGTCGGCCTAACAAGATTTTTTAGCATTTGATGAGTTTAAGCCTAGCAGCTCGCTCTTTGATCCAACTTAAGCACTTGTATATCCAACTTAAGCACTTGTATTGTTAGTCCGTCCACCGTAAGTTGAAAAAATAATAATCTAAAAAGGATAAAATAAAAATAGAAATGCCACTGCTGGTATTTTAACTGGTGTGGATTTCATATTTATTTTGCTTCATGCACTTTGAATAACATTGGCCGGCTTGCGTTGAACATCAATTTGTAAGCTATTTATTATTTTTTGATATAAAAACAGGGCGGTAGCAGTTAGAATTCGTCTTTGAACTGTATAAAATTTCCTGAAACCGAGTCAGGGGAATCGTATCATTTTAAGTAGAAAGCACATCAATATTTACAGTACTTATATTTCCTCATATAGCTAGCTATCAGTGGGAGCTTGCTTAGACAGTACTAAATTTATTGGGAGTTTATATATACAATTTATTTTATAATGATCAAACATAATTAAAATATTTAATGTAATCAAACTTTTTAATATATATTACCACTGATTAGTTGGTTCTAAAAAGAAGATATATTTTTCTCTATATAAGATCAGATCGATGACAAAATAATAAGCAGCCTTCGATGACCTTCATAACTGGGTTTATATGCAAGCTTGAGAAGTTCAAACACAGTTATATCATTATTTGTGCATGCAAAAGGATCGATCTATAGAAACTGAAATTTTGAATGCACG
The DNA here is from genome assembly GCA_030737875.1 of Allium sativum. Taxonomy (NCBI): domain Eukaryota; kingdom Viridiplantae; phylum Streptophyta; class Magnoliopsida; order Asparagales; family Amaryllidaceae; genus Allium; species Allium sativum. The sequence goes on from CM060909.1 coordinate 115,937,300, forward strand.
TGCGGGAGTCTTAGTTCATCCACGGTCAACAAATTCAAAGTACATTATTGTTGAATTCAGATATAAGATATACTTGTTTATTGTTGATAATTGTTATAACAACAAATGAAAAGAAGAGGACGAAAAGTTGCCTTGACTTCAATAGCCTAAACTTGTTTAACTAGCGGCATACATTCCATCCAACGACCCTTTTCACACTCAAATGTGTTCAAAGTAATTGGTCAGGTAAGAAATATGCATAATCAAATAGTTAAAGTAAAACATACATTAGTTAGCTGAATATTTCTCATGCATCGCCTAATTCTGAATAAACAAAAATGACTTTGGTCTTTTCAGTTATCCCTTCCAATCATCCTATATATAAACGCAATTCGATCATTCCTGGCACATATCCTCAAACATTTCTGTTAACTACATACAAACTATAATCAGTTCTAACAGTAATAATAATACATAGTTTCAACAGTATAATTTATGGGCAACTGCATCCATCGAAGAAACGACTATGATGAATATTGGAACTCAGAGGGAGAAGACATCTCAGATTATAAAAGAAATGAAAGTACCAAAGAGGCACAGCATGATCTCGTGAAGATAAAGATAAGCAAAAGGAGGTTTAATGAAGTTATGAGAAATATAAAAGGAAAGAAGGTTGAAATAGCATTAGCAGAAATCATGGAAGGAGGGCACGTTTGTTGTATGCATGAAACAACCAGTACCACCTGGAAACCTGTTCTTAGGAGTATACCGGAATCAGAGTAGAACGTACTAAATTCTTTTTGATGCATTTTACTTAGTTAGACATTCAATATGTTTTATTTTAAAGGAGGTTTTGAGTCTCTAGTTTTGATTATTTGAATGTAATTAGAACAATTTCCTTTATTATTATTCGTTGACAGTGCATAAATTGAAGAGACAACATACGTGATAAACAACTTTTTATTGAAACTGGTTAATTTTGTGCTATGGCGAAGAGCAACTTGCCAAATCATTTTATTAAAATCTTACCGATAAACATTTTAACACAATATCCAATTAATTCATATGTTGACATGTTATGCAGGAAATACCCACATTCAAAAATACTACGTTGATGATCCCATGACTCAAGTCACGTTAAAAGGAAGACTTGTGTAGGTCACATTGAAATAGTGAATCGTGCATGCTTTTTGTACCTTTATATACAATCGATATAGATAATTCAGACAAATGTCACTCTACAAAACCAACTAAGGCCTCAACTTATTGCATATCTTGCATTCCACAATTGACATATTAATCAGCGGTGCATATTAAGATATAAGAGAAAACTAATATAAGTATATCCTGCGGAACCAGTTTACTGTTGTTCAGGCGTAGCCCTGAGTTGTGGATGGCCTAAGCAAGAAAAAGAAAATGGCAGAAGAAATGAGTTTTTGGAGGCCTAAAAAACGTTGATGTAACCAATGATCTAACTACTCTCAGAATTACTAATTAACCGGTCACTCTGTATATATAAAAAACAAACATATAATTTTCAGGTCTTCCAGTATTGGAGGCCCTAAGCCACTGCTTTGTGGAGACCTAGACCGAGCACTAGGCATGCTGTTGTTTAAAACAAATTATCAAAGAATGTTATATTTATATGGTTTTGCTAAAAGATCTAGACATTGAAAACTCAAATTATTAATTGTATAAAAATATGAATGCTTATTTTCACAAAGAAGATCTCAAAGAAAAGAATTTGTATTGCGACTTAGAGGTTTAGAACTTGAGTTTGACCCATTAATTCCTACTTATAATGTAACGCTACCATTAAATAATTAAAAATTTGCATGGTCACTTTCATGATAAGTACATTCGAATGGCTTTATTGAACATATTTTTTATTAAAAGATAAATGATTTCATTTTCTTACTTTCGGCAAGCACTTGTATATTTACGGTGCATTCGCCGAGACAAATTAATCAATTTAAGTTTGTGTTGCGTTTGTTGTGTCAAGAATGAAGCTACATTTTTGCTACGTTTAAATGAATGAATCAAAATGACAATGAGTCAATGTCAGACGTGCTCAGTGGCGGAGCCACAGCAAGCCCAGCTAGGACACAAGCCCTAGCTCAAATTTGTTAACCCTATGTAAAAAACTGTGACTTTGTCCCTAGCTGAAACGATTTGTGGCCATTTCTTACTTTCCGCCCTACCTGAGAAAGATACCAAGCTCCGCTGCTGGACGTGCTTGATGTGTTCCCAACTAAATTTTATCATTCTACCATTGGTCATTCGTTCGACGTATCGGAAGCTTCAATGGTCAATTTTCAAAAAATGAACGTTTGGTCAAACAATGAAAATCAAACTGTTAACATCCGACGTGTCAGATCAAATGTGTCTGACCCATCATAAAGTTGCACTGAATGGGTGCACTTTTTCCCTACCGCCTTCTCCTACATAACCTTCATTCGTTCTTTCATTCTACACGGAAAATACAACCATCCCCCTTTCCCTTAAGTAACCTACCACACAGCCCTCCATCGCATATTTTTTCTGCTTGTCCAACCACGATATCAATTAATATTCTATTGCACTATCTTAATTTTATTCCTTTATATATCATTCTTTTTACATTTTGAAATTTCATGATGTATGTTTTGGCATTGAGATCATTTCTCATTCCTCCCAGTCTATAAATTTACGAACTAAAGAACTAAGTATCCCTTCATTTATTCATGCTGTGCACTTCATCAGTGGATTTATGTGCCTATGGCAGCGCAATACAACTACTGATCTAATCCCGACTGATCTTAGACATAGATGATGAACTAACAAGACAATATAAAACATTTTTAGATCAATTAGTACGAATTGCTAACGATAAAAGGCAGATAATAGGAGGCATAGAATGATATGCTTGACAGTTTCAGGAAAAGTCAGAATGATTCTATGGACCAATGTAGGAAATACAGAAGAAATCCTCTGTAAAAATTCAAGGAGCTATATTATCATCTAAATTTTGTGTAACAAAGTGCACCAACAAATATGATATATCATTAGCTCCACCAAGTTCGTCTTTTCAATGTTTTTGATACAACTTTGTATTACAATTGGATGACTTCAGACACAAGCAAATTAAGCATCGGATAATAAGTGAATAAGCGGCCGCACTCTCATTTTATTTCAGTTTCTAATTTTGTATATAAGTTGTATATCTTATTGGGCTACATTTGTATTTTCGGCCCATTTTCCTTTTTTTGCCTATATATAGCAACCGTATTGTTATGTTACACAAACTGATTAAATCCAAAAATCATTTCTTTACTCTTCAATATTACATTTCTATTCTATCTTGGTATTAGAGCATTATCACTGCAAAATTGCATTATGATCATCTTTCCGCTACAACTTATCAGAGATACCTCATCATATAAGTTGTATATTCTTTCTCCTCAGCATTTTATCATCATTGGAGAAAGAAAAGGTATATATTGATCCATCTGTGAGCAACCCCCTTGCACACGGCTATATTATTTCACTGCCTCGCCAGTGTACAAGGAAGCATCTACATTAGACTTCACAACCAGTACTCTCTTCTTCTTGAATCAATAAATCATTCTAGAAGTCAAGAAACTGATGAGAACTTAAATTGTGCCTTACTAGAAACACAATCAGGCAGTATACATCATTTCAATTACCTGGTTGCAACTGTTTGTTCTTGGAGATCTTCTCATCAACTAGGTCAATCCTCTGGATTCTATATTTCTGCAAATTCACTTATCTACTTTATCATCATGGCCAACAATAATGTATCATCAACTCCAATCAATGTCATAAGCCATGAAGACAAAGTCACAACTGTAGACAAATTAAAAAAAAAAAACTATTGTAAGTCCTCAATCTCAACTCATAACTGCTCAATTAGATGAAAACAATTACTTGTTATGGAAATTGCAAATAGAAAAAACACTGCAAGTATATGGTCAAGAGGAGTATGTGATGGGTACTCTTGTTGTTCCATCTAAATTCATAACCAATCAAGAAAACAAAATTGCTCATCAAGTTCCACAAGCAAGATAGGCTAATTAGTTCTTGGCTAAGCCATAGTACTCTCCTACAAGTTATTGGTTTCAAGTCATCAAATGATACATGGCAGACCATAGAGAAAGGGCTTAATAACTAATCATATGCTAAAGTGTGTGTGTGTGTGTGTGTGTGTGTGACTTACTAGAAGCTGCAGGCCATAAAACTTCAGAAACTGAACAAGTGCTTATCATACTTTACGGTCTAAGCAATGAATATGAGGCAGTTAAAGAAATCATTGCATCATAAAAGGAACTTACATCAATGGATGACATACATGCTATACTTTTTCTCATGAAGCCAAAATCGAAAGTAAAAGATCACAAGAAAATGACTACTGTATTAACTATGCTCACACTAATACCAAGAAATAAGGCAATAACAGTAAATCAAATCAGACCTTTCAAAGAGGTAGTGCACCAAGTCATGGAAGGGGCAGGGGAAGGTGGAGCAATTACAGCAATAAGCCAAAATGTCAAATCTGTGAGAAAATAGGTCACACTGCCAAAAAATGTTACTATAGGTTCACTCCTAACTACGGGATAAATCAAGGCAGTAACAATCAGATGCTAAAAATAATAGTGTTAACTTAGCACAAGTTCAAGCTGACAAAAATACTCAATCTAAATCATCAAGATGCCAGAATTAAAGTGCTTGATTGGACCAAATTCACGATGAAAGCTGGTACCTAGATTCTGGTGCAAGTAATCGTATAACAAATAATCTTGATAATTTAAATCTTGGCAATAGAGAATACAAAGATAATCAAATCATTTGTATGAGTAATGGTAAATGTGTTAACATTTCTTATATTTTAAATGCTAGTGTTAAAGGTAAAAGACAACTATACTTACATAATTTGCCGAGGGTTCCTAAAATCGAGAAAAATTCAACCATTGTGTCACAATTTTCTAAAGATAATAGTGTATATTTTGAATTCTATCCAAAATACTATTTAGTTAGAGACATACTGACTAGAGATGTTCTCTTGCAGGGTAATGCATGAAGGGCTTATACAAGTTTTACTTTGATAAATGCATCAATACCATAAAAGTTCAACCCTACTGCAATGTTACTATGTTACTGAAATGAATTATGGATGTAATAAGTTGTCCACTTTTAATCTTTGGCATTACAAACTTGGCCATCCTAGTTCCAACATGTCAAAAGAATTATTCTTAAAACTAAAATAGCATTTGATGATGTTAAATTTTCCTATGTGTGTGCTTACTGCCAAATGGTAAGAGTTACAAGTAACCATTTAGTGACACTTTAACATGTTATTCTAAACCTTTTAACCTAGCTGCTACAGATTTATAGGGTCCAGCCCCAATAAATTCTTATTATATATATATATATATATATATATATATATATATATATATATGTTGTATCATTTGTTGATGCATGTACTAGATACACACGGATATACATGTTAGAATCTAAATCTGATACTCATACCGTTGTGTCAAACTTTATCAACATGGCTAAAAATCAGTATAACACAACTCTCAAAATTATTTAATCATACGGTGGCACTGAATTTAAGATACTGAATACTCTCTTTCAGAAAAATGGTATAACTCATAGGATAACTTGCCCATATATATTTGAGCAGAATGGTCTAGTTGAAAGAAAGCACAGACATATTATAGAATCGGATTTAACATTACTTGCTCAAGATTCTTTGCCACTTAAATTTTGGCCTAGGTCATTCAACTCAGCTGTTTATTTAATAAACACAATGCTAACTAAAGTGCTAAATGGCTTGAGCCCATTGGAAAAATTATACAATGTTAAATCAGATTATAGTTGTCTTAAAAACTTTAAATGTTTATGCTTTCCATACTTAAGACTTTATAGTTCTAATAAACTTGATTATGGATCCAAATCATGCACATTCATTAGCTATTATACTCCTCAAAGGGTATAAGTGTATTGGTAGCAATGGAAACATCTATATTAGTAGACATGTTGTACTTAATGAAAATACATATCCATTTAAAAACTCCGAAATGAAAACTTCAAAGAAAGTTTGCATCCCTAGAGTTAGTATACCTGATCCATTACATTATAGTATTACAAGTCAGGAGATGGAGAATGTCGAGGCTGTTGATGCTTAGAATGCCAACATTACTGACCAGTCAAGTAAGGAGCAATCTGAACCATTTAGCCCGGCTCTACAGCAATCTATTTCAAATGAAAGAGATAGAAGCATGTCAGAAAGAAGTAATAACAATCAAGAGAATAATGACTCTAAAAAAATATTGTAGATAATGAGGAAAGTCAAAATGAGAAACAAAATTATGATCCAACTCTACTCAAAATCAAACATGCCATCCCATGATGACAAGAGCAAAAGGTGGCATATTTAAGCCTAAAATTTATGCTACTACAATTAACATGGATGAACCAAAAAGTTCCAAGAAGATCAAAATTGGTGAAACGCAATGCAAGAGGAATACAATGCTCTCATCAACAACAAAACATGGGAACTTGTTCAACCACCAAGCAGTAAATGCAACAACTACAAGGCTGTATACAAGATTCTAATCTTGTGTGCAAACTGAACTAGGCCTTATTTGGCTTGAAATGAGCCCCAAGAATTTAGTTTGACAAACTCAAAGCTACTTTATCTACCATGGTGTTTCAACCAACAAAATATGACACATATCTTTTCAATAAAATTAGTAAAGCATCAACAATAAACATATTAATATATGTTGATTATTTAATTATTGTAGGGAGCAATGATGGAGAAATAAGGCAACTAACTGAATTTTTGGATAAACAAATCTCATCAACGACCTTGGTGATGTGTCATATTTTCTAGGAATTAAAGTAAAAAAACATTGAGACACAAAGATACAACTCTGTCAAAATAAAGTATTTATGAGTTGTTGATCAAGTCTAAAATACATGAAGCTAAGCCACAACCAACTCCTATGATATATGGTCAACATTATTCTAAAAACAGAGGAGAAGCCAAAATTAATATAAAACAATATTGAAGTGTTGTAGGAGCATTACAGTATGTTACTATAACATGATCTGATACTGCATTTAGCATTACAAAGTGTCTCAATTTTTGCAGAACCCTCTTGATGAGCATTGGAAAGCGGTAAAAGGATCCCGAAATATTTAAAAGGGACACTCAATTATGGATTTACTCTAAAGGGAAGAAAAAGCTTAAATATCACAGCATTTACAAATTCAGATTGGGCATTAGACATTGATGATAGAAAGTCAATAATTGGATATTGTATATACATTGAAGACAGTTTAGTCTTATGGTGCTCAAAGAAACAGACTACTATTTTAAGATCTAGCACAGAAGTAGAATATAAAAGTATAGCTAGTGCTCCAATAGAGATATTGTGGCTATAATCTATATTAAAGGAGTTAAATTTGAACTCAGACAATATACCGACTATATAGAGTGATAATCAAAGCACGATATACTTATCATCAAATCCAATTTAACATGCTAGAACAAAGCATATTTAAACAGATATATACTTTGTTCGTAAGCAAGTGCAAAAGAAGAAATTACAAGTCAACTTCATACCACTGATTCATCAAAGAGTAGATGTCTTTACTAAATCACTGTCTGTTAAAAAACTTCATTCGTCTGAGAGAAGAATTAAAAGTAAAGGAGTAATTTCACTTGATTTTACCATTCAAATATCATTTAGCTCAGATCTAGCACCTTTCCTCTTAGGTCTTGTTCGAATGTTGTCAGATTTGGTACCATGCTTATCACTGGAGCTGATTTCATCTGCTTCTCAAGATTATACTCACTTATTATTGTTGCAAATTAGGGTTTCGAGAAAACCCTAATTTGAGGAAGGAAAATAAAGCATTAGATAGTAAGTGAATAAGTGGTTGCACACTCATTTTATTTCAGTTTCTTTTATATATATGATGTATGCCTTATTGGGCTACATCTGTAATTTTTAACCCATTTGCTTGTATACGTTTTTGCTTATATATAGCAACTATATTGCTATGTCACACTATTTGATAGTAGTATTAAGAAATGCGAGATTATAGAAGTTTTCCGTAGCACCTCCTCAATCTTGGATATGATGGAGATACTCACTGATGATGCAATTATTTTATTTATGACTTATAATTTGGGCATGTTGGGCAATCGTCGTTTGTTTATGTTAATTGTTTTTATTGTATGTGTTGATACAGTTTAATGGAATATAGAGGTTGTATCGATGTGTTTTATGTACAATAATTAAATGTACATTACCTAAAAAACCGTAAGTTAATTAAATTAAAATAATTCATAAATTGAATGCTCTGCTTTAAGTTCTCACTCGTAGAAGCGGACGCATACTATATTCACCAATTTACCCACTAAACTACACTGTTATCACATGTCAGAAAAAGCATTCTGACATATTTGGTTCGCTCATTATTATAGCATTAGTAGCAGTAATGAAAGAGAAGAAAATAGGCACAATTCATGCTTTTTTCTGCTTTCTCACGCTCCAGTGACCTGAATTTGAACATGGGAATGAAGAAGAAGCCTGAATTGTTCCCATTTAACATTGAAGCATGAATTCCCTAAACAGTAATCTGAAATCCTTAAGGGATAACTATTTTCTTTAATTAAAAAAACTGATTACATTGTGTTTTGAAAACCATTTAAGTGTTAAACGCTTTTCTGAAAATCAATTAACAATTAAGCAGTTTACATAACATCATATACTATAAAATAAGATAAATGGTGGTGTACAATGCAGTTAATTAAATAAAATTCTCTTTCGTACAAATGACAGCTCTTTGCTTTTTATTTTATCCTTCTCATGCTCAAAATCTCATTGTTGCTAGAGATGCTCTAATCAAATCGTTCAATTTTCTCCTTTTTACCGGATATATAGAAGTTCATAAGGCAGGTTTTAAAACATCTGAACATTAGCTTATACTCACATATAACATTAGAATTTCATCATAAAACATCACATAATATCGTAAATTTCAAGTCGAATAAAGTTCAATCAACATCAACAATGCTACAACTCTACCATGTCAAACCATATTAATACGAGAAAATGAAAACATATTTTGGATTCAAGCATAAGTTCAAATCTAGTGGAGGCACCCCAAACCTCATTTATAGGTCGTTCAACACCTAATCAATAAAAGAAAAATCATTTGTTGGAATATTTCAACAATTGGGTCACATATTTAAAATAAAATGTATTGTGTTATTTTTGTGTAAAAACTGTCTAGTCTTAAATTAGAGTTAAAAGGCTAAAAGTTTATATTATCAGGGTCTAATGTGTAGATACCAGGGTGTTTTATTTTGTTGATGGACCAAATTACAAAATGTTAAATTTATAAATAAGGGATTATGGTACCCAAATTACATAAGCCTTAAATGTTGTATATAACGCAGTCGTATACACAATTATATGATTTTTTTTTGGAAGGCAAAGTGGAACTTATATTTACGCACAAAGAATTTACATTAGTTCAATACATGTCAAAAAAAAAAAGCACTATCTACTATGTAATAATTTCATAACATTTCTATAAATTAACATGCAAAGCTGATCTGCATTCATCACCCCCAAGCCAAAGATGCGATTATTCCTTTCTCTCCAGATTCCAGAGACAAATTTCTTTAGCAATTTGAGCAAAACACTTGTTCTCCTAGTCTTCCATCTTGTATCTTTAAAAACATTGTACCATTAAATTTGGCTTGAAGTGGAAGGTCTATGATATCCTCCTAACGCCACCAGTCTACTCCAAATTTGATGAACATAGGAGCATTCGAAAAAAAGATGAGTATTGGTTTCAGAATCTCTATTACACAGAATACATACTTCATCCTGAATAATCCCATACGAGTGCAACTTTCTTTTAGTGTTAATGGCATTAGCCATAACCTTCCAAAGGAGCAGATTATCTTTAGCAGAACTACCACAATTCCAAATTCTAGAACACCATGGAAATACATTCCTCCGAGAACTCAACAATTTATAAACCCAGTTAATTGAATGCTCTTTACCCATCTATACAATCAATCGTTCAGAAGGAAACATATAATGCTGTGTAATTTCACTCCAAAGTTGTCTTAATGCAGCACTACTACTATAAGGTAAGCTTATCATCCCATCAAGGAAAAAGTCATTAACTACTGCATTATGCGGTATACTAGAATTATACATCACATTATGGTCCACTAATTCACTTAGAATTAATCCTGATTTCGCCCATGGACTATTCCAAAAAGAAAGATTTGGTATGCATCTATAGCTACATTGTATGAATGGTCTAAAAGTACCTCTAAGTTTGAGTATTGTTCTCCAGCTCCAAGTGCAGCTTTGAAGAATTTCCACAGACCAAAAGTTCCTCATTCCAATCAAATTTGAATGTACCCATTTTTCCCATAAGCCTTTTTCAGCAGAAAAAAGTTTTTCATAGTATTATGACATTGCCGCTTTGTTCCACTGATAAAGATTCATTGCCCAGTCCACCATATTTTTTGTCTTCATACAATTTATGGAATGCAAACGGAATCAATTTCTTTGAGTATGGATCTCTGTGCCACAGAAATTTATTCATGGCACTTGTTATCATGTCAATTAGCTTTGTCGGGAGAATATAATGCTGCATCCAATAATTCACCATAGCAACAGCAATAGATTGGATAATAGTCAATTTGTCAGCTTGAGAAAGTTTATTGCTAGGCCATTGATGAAGCTTAGAAATGACCTTTTCATAGAGTGGTAGGCATTAATCCTTTGTGATTTTAGAACTGATTAGAGGAATTCCTAAATAGAAAGCAATTTAAAGGCAATTCCTCAAGTCCAGAACAATTTATGATTTCCGTCTTCATGTTTGGTGGTAATCCAGCAATTAAGGTATGGGATTTATTCATGTTCAGCTAAAGACCAGTAATACTATAAAAGAAGTCAAGGGTCTTGAAAATACATTGAATATTCCAGACTGATGGTTTAGAGAAAATAATCAAGTCATCTACAAAAAGAAGGTGAGTGATGATAGGATTTTTACATTTTGGATGAAGCACAAAATTTCCTTTATGGACTTGCTCAAGAAATAAAGTATTAAGCAGTTCCATAGTTATGACAAATAAATATGGAGATATAGGATCTTCTTGCCGTACACCTCTAGTACCTTTGAAAATACCATGCAAGCTACCATTTCTTGAAATTGAATAAAAAGGTAATGATATACAAGTATGTATCCAAGCAATGAATGGAATTGGAAAATTCATACATGACATAATTGCCAAAATTGAAGCCAAGACACTGTGTCGAATGCTTTTTTAATGTCCAGTTTGAGCATACATCTAGGTGAAATACTTGTCCTCTTATACCCATACAAGAGTTCCTGGGTAATTAAAATGTTATCACTTATGCTCTTACTCCTTATATAAGTTGATTGGTTTCGTGATATTAAAGTGGGTAGAACCGACTGAATTCTAATTGCTAGAATCTTAGAAATGATCTTGTACAAAATATTACAGCAAGATATTGGTCTAAAATCAGTGATAGAAAATGGATTATCACTTTTAGGAATCAAAGCTATAGCAATAGAATATATACTCAGAGATAACTGGTTATGCAAGAAGAAATACGGAACTGCATTAATAAAATCATCACCAATAGTAGGCCAGCATTGTTGAATGAAGTGAGCATTGTATCCATCCGGTCCGCCACAGCTCTTGTCATCCATAGAAAACACTGCCTCTTTTATTTCATCATTGGACATAGCCCTAATGAGTATGGATGCTTGTTCATCAGAGAGGTATGGCCGTGTAGTATTGAAAAGAGGTTGAATATTAACCATATTGGATACTGGCGTGGCAAGAATAGAAGCGAAATAGTCCGCAAAAGCTTTGTTAATACTGTCAACTGAAGTTTGAGTATTACCATGCATGTCTTTAACCATAAAAATAGAATCATTTGCTTTCTTAACCTTGATTGAGCTATGAAAGAAATTAGTATTCCTATCGGCCTCAAACTCTCTTTTCAAGTAAGAACTTGGCTTCAAAGCATGCAATTCCAATTCCAGCGCCTCCTTTAGTCTATTTTGCAGAGCACATTCAGCATCATGAAGCTGTATATTATTTGGAGATCTATGAACCTGCTCATGAATAATCGCTAGTTCCTTCCTAATATTAGATGACTGGTTTGAGCCAGATCCAAAATGCAAAGAAGACCATGCTTTAAGGTTGAACTTGAGTGATCTCAGTTTGAATAAAAGTCTTTGAAGCAAATTTCCAGAAAAATGCAGTGACCACACCTGCATTAAAAGATTAGAAAAATCTGCATGTTTAGTCCAGAAGTTAAAAATTTTAAATGAGGAAAAACCCTTTCTAATAGCATTCTCCTGTCCCCAACGAAACATCAATGGACAATGATCAGATAATGAAGAGTGAGGAACTTGATAAAAAAAAATTGGCCAGAGATTTAGAAATTGGATGTTTGCAAAGATATGGTCCAGCTTACAACGAGTTGGATCACCTGATTTACTCCTATTAGACCATGTAAATTCAAACCCAAAACTACTAATATGAGAGAGAGACATGATTGAATTAGTGCATGATTAAGAGGAGCAATGTCCTTAATGGTGAGAGCACAACCACCAGACTTTTGTTGACATGGGAACATACAATTAAAATCCCCCCCGGTTAACCAAGGGTAAGATGATGGATTCAGAGAGGGAAGACTGTCGAGGAAAGTTTGTCTTCTACAAAGGGAATTTTGAGCATATACTAATGTTTGAACGAAGGAGGAATTTGAAGGCAAGTGGTGACATTTGAAATTCATAAATTGATCAGAGGATGATATTTTGAGAAAATGAAAGAATTTTGGGTTCCACAATGTTAATAACCGCCCATAACTCACTGCAGAGAGATTATGATCCACATTCCAGTCTGGACAAATAAAATTAGCAGCTCGCATGGTTAAATTTAAATTCAGCTTGGTTTCCGAAATGCAAATCAAATGAATATTATTTTCCTTAATAAATGCCTTAACATTACTTTGCTTAGAGGTCAAATGCAGACCTCTCACATTCCAAAATGCAATACTGTGTAACATCATTGCAAGGTTGGATCAATGAGGGGGGTGGGATTCTTCCTTGTATGCCTTTTGGCTGGATTTTTGTTTGCTGAAAATGGCATAGCATCACTTTGAGGGAACTCCATTCCATCATTTAAATCTTCCAAATTTGAAGGAGTAGTAATTGGGACTTTTTTCTTCCTGCCATTCTTTTTTTTCTTGCTGCCAAAAGAGACATTGATATCAGGAGAAGGGGGAGGTGATCTACCAGGTTAGTTTGACATTGGAGGAGGAAGAGTGATATGTGGAGGTACTGATAAATGGGAGTAAGGTGATGACAGTGGAGAGTTTAATTTGTAGTTGAAGGATGAATTCGAAGGTACTTAAAAAATTAAGTTACAGTTGGAAGGTGTTTCCTGATGCTTGGGGTCAATTGATTTGGATGCGCCCTCCACAGTAGTATTGGATGTTGATGCACCATCAACGCATGCAATGGATGCATTTGCAACAACATCACTTTCCATGCAAGTCATGTTTTCTAAAATGGAAAAATTATTATGTATTTGTAGTGTGTCAGACTCAGTTTCATTGACTACCAACACTTTTTTACCTTTGTCCAAATTAGATTTTTTACTTGCATAGACTGGAGTTTTCAATTTGTCTGAATGATTCTTATCAATGGTATCCTCATATTGATTGTGAATCATTCCATGACAATCAATAATTAAAACATCTCCTATATTTTCATCATGCTCATTTTTTTTCCTTCCTCACTTGTATATTTTTTTACCAGTTGTTATATTTATATTCGGCTGTTGATCAGTTACATTTTGGTTTTGCTCGGTATTCTGTTTCCTAAGCCATATTTTTTTCACCACTTCTTTCCACTCATCTCGATTCCTTGCTGTAGTATCATTCCTCCAGTCCTTCTTTGCATTAAGTCGCACATTTCCATGCACTTTAGTTCCATGCTCAACGTGATGTTGTTCATATACCTTTTGGTTGTCTTTATTATGTTCACACTCCATAGTGGTATGACCAAAAGCTTTGCAAATCATACAAATAGAAGGCCTCCAATCATAGGATACTTGTACTGCCGGACAGTTCACACCAAGATCATTCATTGGAATACTGTCTGGCAATTCATAGTCAGGATTTATTTCCACCAGTGCCTTTGCATATCTGAATCGTTGCATTTTCTCAGTGTTCTTGTTAAAACAGATAAGTCTCCCTATGTGACACACAAGCCAATTGATGCCATAAAAAGTCCATAGCAAAAGAGGGTTTCTATGATATTGGGACTTTTTTTATTTGTGATTGCAAGCTTCTAATCGCGGGATCCCATCTAGTGATAATAAACATGCGCCCTCTAATGAATAATGAGTTAACTTGTAAGATCTTATCTTTGTCAAGCTCATTAGCAAACTTAAAAAAGAAGTTAAAACCATCTGATTTTATTTCAATGTCTCCATTCAATTTCCAGTGTCTCCTTAAAAAGGTAACAACATTAGTGTATGATTGAGTGCCATTAAGGAAAAATCCCACCAGATAATCATTCCAATATTTCAAACCCTCTTGTTTTACTAAATCTGGAATTTTTTAAGGACTTGAATCATGTGGAATGTCAAAATGAAGGGGCTTGAATTTCCGTGCATTACGTGGAAGAGAGTTGAAGAGAGATGCAAAATCAGATAGACCAATCATGATTATTGACATTGGTCCGAGAAGGGTTTGACGAGGAGGAAATGTTTGATGGAATGACATTGAGCAGGTTGCGATTATCCAAGGATTTTCTTAGATCTGCTGGATTAGAGGCAGAATCTAATCGAATAATCAGATTAGGATTCAAATCAGAGGCACGGATAGAATTGGATTGATTTTGAATTGAATCGATCAAGGAAGGGGACTTTGGCACACGGAAATTGGATACGACAGGGTTTGATTTGCAGAAAAAGGTATGTCAGAGGGCGGGTTAACAAGAGGAGGAGAGGAAGCAGTGGGAAGGCCGAATCGAATGCGAAAGAAGAAGGAGAGGGATTAGAGAGGGAATAGGATGATGCCATTAAAGATTGGAATTAGTGATTCGTTTGCATTAAGATAAATATTAATATAGATTTTTTGACAATTATATGATTTTTGTTTGATGATAACAAACAAATATATTTTATTTTTAATGTGTTTGTTACTGTACTGTTTCATATATACATCATAGACAGGAATATAATATTTATATTTAAATAGAATACAACTGTGCAGACATTCATATATTCACAAAGTATTTTATTTGAATATAATATTATATTTCAACATTTAAACAGTACAAATTTATAACTCCACTATTTGAATACATCACTGATATACAATTCAATTCACACGAGTTTGTACTTGTAAATAAACTAAATACAATAGACAAGTTTGTTTGGACACAATAAAATAATATTTTATTTCATTCAAATTTGTTTATTATAAATATTGGTATAATTCTCTCTTTCTATACATAACTCCTCACTACTGAAACACTCAATCACTCAGTTTACAACTCAATATACAGACACATTTTTATTGACACTGTTACAGACACACTGACACTCTGTTCTTCAGTCTTCACAGCTTTTAGTCAGTCCAGTCTTCACACCTGTCATACACAGAAACACATACACAGTATATGGAACAGAAATAATTTCATACTCTAGTAGATATAATTTTTTTATTATAAAAATTTTGTATGCCTTAGAATTTCGGTGTGTTTCTCATCATTTTTGATGACTTGATCTGATTTATCTGTGTCTATACAGCTTGTGGTATTCATAGTGATACACTGTAAATACCACAAGACAGCCAGTTTGTATATGTACAGGGATAGGAAATAATACAAGATGGTTGCATGTACACACGTGCATGAATATACACGTTTGCACTGCCTTGCCAATCAGAATGTAGCGAGCAACTGGAGCAGCCGTGACGACCAACTCAACTCAGTGCTACAACAAACATTCAAAATGGACCTGTGTATACTCAACAAAAAAGACAAGGCAACAAACATTCAAGTGAAAGTGCAACAAGCTCAACATGGTCGAGATAGATCAATTTGAAACATTCATGTGTACAAGTGCAAAATTGTGAAAGCAGGTGCAAGGATGGTGTTGCATGGCTTAACAATTAATACAAATGGAAAAAATGGGGACAAGGTGATCACAGCAGTTCAAGAATGCACATGTAAATAAGGCAAAAATTAAACAATGTCGTGTAGCAGTTGTATATGTATAGACATACCCACAACTTTTAAATTAAACAACATTGAAGTGGCAGTTCCAGATTAGTAAATCATGCGTGCTCAGAGGAATAGACAAAGAAATTGGTCTGTGTGCATAAACACGCACAAATTTAGTTTTCAAGTGCAAGCATGGATGGTGCAGTTCACAAACCAGTTCTCGAGTACAAGTCAATGTGTATATATGAACAAGCGAGACTATGATGATGCAAGAACATGCACATGCAGTTGCTTCAGCAAACATAGACTGATCAGTTCAGTTTTTTTGTTTAATTTACAAAGAAGTGAAACAACAACATGTACATGGTTTAGCAATAATGCATAGCAACAATTTTTTTTAAGTGCAACAAGAATGTTGAGATAGCAGCATGTTACAAACAGATGAACATATGCAGCATGATCAAATATAAATGGAGCAGAAGTTCTAAGAGGAAAGCACAAGTTCGAATCAGCAAACCAAGGAAGAAAATAATAAGTGATTCCTTGAATGCTATGACAAAAGAATAGCAATAAAATTGTCATTCAAGAAAGCTTCCAGAAATTACAATAGACAATAAATTTTTAGGCAATGGACATCACAATTTTGGGAAATGTTTATTTCCAGAAATAAATTCAATCAAGGATCATTTTGGCAAATCCACAATTTATACGAGAGCAAATTCATTCTTTAATTCAGAGCATGTTATCAAAGCCGTGAAAAATAGAATGCCAAACATTTATGGAAATCCTTATTAAATCATGCATGGGACCAGTTAAATTAAGCATTGCATTTGATCATATATGGAAAGTGTTACACAAATCAATTCAACATATTTCTAGATTTCAAATGCACAAATTTTGGCAAGTTTTTCCCCCTAAAGTTCACAGTGGTACTTAAAGACATACAGATTCATCTCAGTGATTATCAAGCAACAAATCAAGTCGTATATTGCAAGATATCCTTCAAATTTCTAGATTTATATCAATAAATTCTGCAATTCTTTTTCGAGCAAATTAGTTTTAAATCAGATAACAAATGGCCACAATCAAGTCCAGTATTTCATCTAAATTCATCGAGGCATTCAAGGCAAAATTTTCAATTTCATTCGAGAATTTCAAAAGGGGAAACCACAAACTATCAGCCAAGCCAATATGACGAAATCATAGATGTAATAGGATTTCTATATCTTATAAATACACCTATCATCATAGGTAGATAGAGAATCGAAAACCAAATGCACCAATTCTAGAATATACAGAAAAATCAATCAGAGTGCTCACGATCTCGTACCCAAATTGTTGGACAAGAGAGCATCTATAATCGAACCAAGTTGAAGAACAACATCGAATAATCATATATCGATTCGATTTGGGGATATCAGAGAAAAACCCTAGCTTTTTCCTCAACCACCATTTTTTTATCTTCAGAGAAAAAGGAGATCGGGCTAGAGAAATGAAAGATGCACCCATTTTGAAAAGTGGCCAGCCATTTTCTAATGAGGCTTACGGTTTCAATATAAAGAAGGGGTTTTTTCTTATATATTTTTTTCATTGTTTTGTAAACGATGTATCAGTTTTTCTTGTGTTTGTAAAAATTAGAGAATCCAATTAGGGGTTAAACTAGCAGTTTTCTAGTGTTTGTAAAATACTAGGTCATTCAGTTAGGGACTAACTGAAAGTTGCTTAAGTCTGTAAAATCTAGGTGGTTTCCTAGTTTCGTCTGTAAAACTGGGCAGTTTACTAGAGTCTGTAAAACTAGGGGAAATCTGATCTAGGGGATTAGATCAATCTAGGGTTTTGATCGTAGGGTTAGTACAGGAGCAGGGAGTGCGAGTTTATAGGGTCTGTAAGCGGGATTTGTTATTAACACCTAGTAGAAAACTTAGTGAATGTAGCAGTAGGTAGAGTCTGCCGAAGCTGGGTATGTCTATGTATTATTTACTACATTTATTTTTCCTACTGATTATCTGTGCTGCGATTTATTTTAATAACTCTTCAAAACTGTAATAAACCCTATTCACCTCCCCTCTGGGATCATTAACCCTAAAATCATGAATCCTAGTTGTCAACCTTCTAAGAGTCAGTCCAGTGATATTCCAATTCTCTTCAATGGAACAGATTTTTCAATTTGGAAATCAAAATTCGAATTATATTTAAAATCTGCTAATTTTGAATATTGGAAAATTATTGAAAATATGGGAGATATGTTAGATAAGAAAAATAAAGTTGTCAATGCTCGTGTTATGCATATTCTCTATTCTTATTTCAATAATAATTAGCTTGATCTTATCTCTCATTGTTTGACTGCGCAGGAAATCTGAAATACTCTCAATACGAAGTATGGACAAATTGACAACAGCAACTCAAAACCTCGAAATGTCAACTCAGATTCAAATCTATGCTTAACTGGCCCTATAGATGAAAATTCAGATGGATCATTTGATGGAGATTCAACAGATGATGAAATGATAAATTTTTCTTATGAAGATCTAGTTTTTTTTTGTGTTGATTTAACCAAATCTGTTGATAAACTCCAACTGAAAAAAATCCTCGAAATCTATGAATCATGAGTTGACAAGCCAAATTAACTGTTTGGAATTAAAACTGTCAAATGTCATAAAATTTGAAAATTCTGATTGTGAAAATTGTTTGAAATTAAAAACTGATCTCGTTCATCTCAATAATAATATTCAAAGGCTTGAAGAAGAAAATCTGATTTTGAAAGATAACGAGATTGAGCTGTAAGATGCAAACAGTTCGTTAAAAAGGAATTTAATAATTTTAAGGCCATCAAAAATTCCAAACATGAAATTGTTGAAAAAGAAAGCTTGTTGAAAACTTAGTCTATTCTGAATGAGCTAGAAACTAAGATTGAAAAACTCAACAAATTTGAATCTGAAAGTCGAAAACATTTTGAATTTGAAATTGCTGAGTCGTAAACCAAAATTAAATTGCTTAACGATGAAAATTTGGTTTTGAAAACTGATTTCGAAAAAAGTAAGAACACTGAAAACCGTTGTTTAAATCTAATGAAAGAAAATGGTGATCTTGAATTTAAAATTCAATAACTTAAAACAACATTGGCTAAATTTTCTAATGGTGAAAAATCTTTGAATATGTTGTTGAAAAACCAATTTTCTTCAGAAAATAAAAATGGTCTTCGTTTTGGGAAAAGAAGTGATTTTGAAAATTTGAACTCTTGTGATTTTAGAAATCCTTCAAGCTGCTTCAAGAAGAGTCATTCTGAAATTCTGAATTTTGAAAATTCCAAAAAGTTTTATAATCACAAACGAGATAAGAATTGGTTTGATAACAATCCAATTGAACAATTGTGGACCCCAAAAAGAAATAAAAAGATTTTTGGAAAAACTAAACGAATTTGGCCTCCAAAGGGTACTTTAGTTGATTCTAATGGATTGTTATACAAACAGATTTGGGTACCAAAAGACATTAACAAAACTATGAGTGATTTTACAAACTTCGTTAGTCCACTCGATTTTACCAACTGCTAGGTACCGAAGGAGGCTGAGGAACTGCTTTGCTAAAGAGAAACTGAATTCAAACTGCTTTATATCTTCAGATCATTCACAGTTCCTTAGCCAAGCTTGCTGAGTTAGAGAATCTTTTGCTTACATCATTTTCAGGTATGATCTCTAAACTTACAATTCCTTTTGTATATTCTCTGTTTTTATTCTACCTATTTTTTCTTACTCCCCTTCTTTTTTATTTTTCTGATTTGATCTGTCACTGTCATATCACTGTAACTTGTTTTGGGCTTCATTAACTTAAAATTGCAGAATTCATATTTTCCTGGAAATTCGCTTCATTTGTATAAAACTCTGATGTTTTTAATCATTTCTAGATCTTGAATTTATTTTTATAAATATCTGCAACTGATTTGAAGTTTGTTTTCTGATTCTCTGAATTCATAACAGTGTTGATGTATTCTTGTCATGTCTTGAACACTGTTGATTCGAATTCTAAATTTTTGAAGATCTAAAAGTTTTATGGAATTTCACACACCTTTGCTGTTTTGAGTCTCTTCTAATTCTTTTGGAAGGTCCTGAAAATTTATACTGATTACAATACTATGTTATTTATTAGTTGTGATAATTTCAGAAATTTTCAGAATGGCTTGAATATTTTAAATTGTCTTGAATCAGTGATACATCTTGAAATTCATATTTATTCATGATCACTATCGTTGAAATTTGTTTGTTTGAAATCATATGAAATTCTTGATATTTTGAATATCACACACCTCTTAAATTTGAAATTATCAATATTGTGTGACTGATTCATTATATCTCAAAACTTGACATTGATTCAAGTGATTTCAAATAAATAATTTTTTAAACTTCTGGATCATGAATATCTCTTAAGTTTGATGTAAATGATCTGAAATTACTCATGTGCTTGTCAGATTTTTTTTGAAAAAATCTTTTGAAAAATGGTCTTTGAAAATCACTGTTATTTCATGATTATTTGTTTTGAATATATATTTGTTTAAAATCATTTGAAATTATTGATTTATTGAATCTCACAAATATCTTGAATCTAAAATTCGTAATCTGGTGTGATTGATACATTGAATCCTGATGTTTCACTTTTCCTCAAATGATTTAAAATAAACTAAATTTTATAATCTTGGATTATGGAATATCTCTTGTGACCAATGGGAATATATATAAAACATCTTCTAGATAAGTGAGCTTTGAATTGATTTTGGTACTGCTCTAATAATTTGTCTGGTAACTTCTTGTTTTGAGTAAAATTGTTTACTGCTCTGATAAATGTGTCTAATCTGTTGTCTTGTATGCTTGGGCTTTGTGATTAAAATTATGTTGTCTGTAATATCCTTGTTCATCTCCAGTGTTATGTAAAAATCATCGTAAATAGAGACATCAATTGGTATCAGAAGTGCCATATATTTTGCTCTTCTTTATGTTTTGAATCTTCATCTTGTATAGATTTCACACACTATTTTTGTCTTGTATGAATCATTTTAAATTCCTCTTGTAATTGATTTTCAATTTTAAAATTATTTATTGATTATTCATTCAGAAATTGAAATCAATATCCAAATTGAACTGCATTTATAATTCATCAAAACTATTATCAGATTTTGAAATTGTGATGAATTGTGACTGCAGTATATTTCACAACAAGAGAAGATTTTATTAAGATTTTCATGATTGTTGAACATTTACTATAATATCTTTGAATTTGCAATTATTTCACGACCATCTCCTTTATCTGTCATCATTCTACCATCCACCATGATTTTATACTAATGTGGAAAGATTATTTTTTGTAAATTTTTTTGAATAAACAGTGAAAATACTTGTGATGGAAATGTGACAGTGTTATTTTTCTTCAGAATTAGTGATAATTGAAAATTTTCAATGATCTCGGTACAGTTGATCATGTTTCATAATAAAATTAATTTCGAAATTTATTTCACAAACAATTTCTGTACCTATCGCATTTCTATCATCCATATCAGTTTTATATACTAAGGAGTTTTTCATTTTTGAAACTGAAAATAATAAAAATATAATATTCATAAGTGTTTCTCTAATCTCATTTAAAAATCTAAGCCCTAGTCATGCATGGTTATGAGATTACTTATATTTAAGCTGCAACTGATCTCAATTAAAAATCCAAGCTCTGGTTATGCGTGGTCAGTGTGCTCTTAAATAAAAAGAAAAAGAAAAAGGAATAAAATTCTAAATAAACTTTTATATGAAATTCTCCTTTGTGTATAAAACCAGCATATCAATCCATATTCTAACTTGTGAAATGTGTTGAAATCTTATGATGTATTATGATTTGTTGATTGATGAGTATTGGGATTTGAGATTATTCTATTTTTTCACTTAAATTGAATTATTAACTGTAGTCCAAATCCATCACTGTTTTTGTGCTCAATTTTTATAAAATTCTTTTGAAAATAATTGAAACCACATTTTAGAAACTCTCTCCATTTTTATAAATTCGTCATAAATCCGTCATTCTCTGCAATATGAAATATGCTACCTATTCTCAGAATATTATGATTTTTGTTTGATTGATTGAGATTTATGATGACCGTTCTTCCTCTTAAGATGATATTGTATTTGTTAGTCATTTTTCATCTACTATATCCTTTTGATGATAACAAAAGGGGGAGAATGGATTGAGATTTTGATTTATGAGTGAATATTTTATAAGTATTCTAATTTTGAAAATTCATTCATATATATTCAATTCAATTTTCATTCTTTCACTCATGCACAGTTATAGGGGGAGTTTATGTTGTAGGGAGGGCTTTCAAATAGGGAGAGTTCAGTTGTTCACTGTCAAACACATTTATTGTAATCAAAATATTAATATTTATTTGCAATCATCAAAAGGAGGAGATTGTTGTATATAACGCAGTTGTATACACAATTATATGATTTTTGTTTGATGATAATAAACAAATATATTTTATTTTAAATGTGTTTGTTACTGTACTGTTTCATATATACATCACAGACAGGAATATAATATTTATATTTAAATAGAATATGACTGTACGGACATTCATATATTCACACAGTATTTTATTTGAATATAATATTATATTTCAACATTTAAATAGTACAGATTTATAACTCCACTATTTGAACACATCACCGATATACAATTCAATTCACATGAGTTTGAACTTGTAAATAAACTAAATACGGTAGACAAGTTTGTTTGAACACAATAAAATAATATTTTATTTCATTCATATTAGTTTATTACAAATATTGGTACAATTTTGTCTTTAAGTACATAACTCCTCCCAGAAACACTCAATCGCTCAGTTTACAACTCAATATACAGACACATTTTTATTGACACTATTACAAACACACAGACACTCTGTTCTTCAGTCTTCACAGCTTTTAGCCAGTCCAGTTTTCACACCTATCATACACAGAAACACATACACAGTATTTGGAACAGAAATAATTTCATATTCTAGCAGATATAATTTTTTTTTATTTTAAAAATTTTATATGCCTCAGAATTTCGGTATGTTTCTCATCATTTTTGATGACTTGATCTGATTTGTCTGTGTCTATACCGCTTGTGATATTCACAGTGATACACTGTAAATACCACAAGGCAGCCAGTTTGTGTATGTACAGGGACAAGAAATAATAATAGATGGCTGCATGTACACACGTGCATGAATATACACGTGTGCACTGCCTCGCCAATCAGAATGTAGTGAGCAACTGAGGAGCAACCGCGAGGACCAACTCAACTCAATGCTACAACAAACATTCAAGATGGATAAGTGTATACTCAACAAACAAGACAAGGCAGCAAACATTCAAGTGAAAGTGCAACAAGCTCAACATGGTCGAGATAGATCAACATGAAACATTCATGTGTACAAGTGCAAAATTGTGAAAGCAGGTGCAAGGATGGTGTTGCATGGCTCAACAATTAATACAAATGGAAATAATGGGAACAAGGTGATCACAGCAGTTCAAGAATGCACATGGCAACATTTAAAAAATGTCATGCAACAGCTGTATATGTATAGACATACACACAACTTCCAAGTTATACATCAGTGAAGTGGCAGTTCCAGATTAGTAAATCATGTGTGCTCAGAGGAATGGACAAAGCAATTGGTCTTTGTGCATAAACAAAGAATGTTGAGGTAGCAGCATGTTACAAACAGATGAACATATGCAGCATGATCAAATATACATGGAGCAGAAGTTCTAAGAGGAAAGCACAAGTTCGAATCAACAAATCAAGGAAGAAAATAATAAGTGATTCCTTGAATGCTATGACAAAAGGATAGCAATAAAATTGTCATTCAAGAAAGCTTCCAGAAATTACAGTGGACAATAAATTTTTAGGCAATGGACATCACAATTTTGGAAATGTTTATTTCCAGAAATAAATTGAATCAAGGAACGTTTGGGCAAATCCACAATCTATATGAGAGCAAATTCATTCTTTAATTTAGAGCATGTTATCAAAGCCGTGAAAACCAGAATGCCAAACATTTATGGAAATCCATCATTAAACCATGCATGGGACCAATTAAATCGAGCATTGCATTTGATTATACATGGAAAGTGTTACACAAATCAATTCAACATATTTCTAGATTTCAAATGCATAAATTTTGGCAAGTTTTTTCCCCCAAAGTTCACATTGGTACTTAAAGACATACAGGTTCATCTAGGTGATTATCAAGCAACAAATCAAGTCGTTTATTGCAAGATATCATTCAAATTTCCAGGTTTATATCAATAAATTCTGCAATTCTTTTTCGAGCAAATCAATTTTAAATCAGACAACAAAAGGCTACAATCAAGTCTAGTATTTCATCTAAATTCATCGAGGCATTCAAGGCAATAAATTTCAATTTCATTTGAGAATTTCAAAAGGGGAAACTGCAAACTATCATCCAAGCCAATATGACGAAATTAGAGATGTAATAGGATCTTAATATCCTATAAATACACATATCATCATAGGCAGATAGAGAATCAAAAACCAAATGCACCAATTCGAGAATATACAGAAAAATCAATCAGAGTACTCACAATTTTTTTTGATCTCGTACCCAAATCGTTGGGCAAGAGAGCCGCTATAATCGAAGCTAAGTTGGAAAACAACCTAGAATAATCAGATGTCGATTCGATTTGGGGATATCAGAGAAAAACTCTATCTTTTTCCTCTATCGCCATTTTTTTATCTTCAAAGAAAAAGTAGATCGGGCCAGAGAAATGAAAGATGCACTCATTTTGAAAAGTGGCCGGCCAGTTTCTAATGAGGCTTATGGTTTCAATATAAAGAAGGGGGTTTTTCTTATATTTATTATTTTGTTTTTTTCATTGTTTTGTAAATGATGTATCAGTTTTTATAGTGTCTGTAAAAAACTAGGGAATCCAATTAGGGGTTGAACTAGCAGTTTTCTAGTGTCTGTAAAATACTAGGTCATTCAGTTAGGGATTAACTGACAGTTGCTAAAGTATGTAAAATCTAGGTGGTTTCCTAGTTTCGTCTGTAAAACTAGGCAGTTTACTAGAGTCAGTAAAACCAGGGAAAATCTGATCTAGGGGATTAGATCAGTCTAGGGTTTTGATCGTAGGGTTAGTACAGGAGCAGGGAGTGCGAGTTTATAGGGTCTGTAAGCGGGATCTGTTATTAACACCTAGTAGAAACCTTAGTGAATGCAGCAGTAGGCAGAGTCTGCCGAAGCTAGGTATATCTATGTGTTATTTACTGCATTTATTTTTCCTACCGATTATCTATGCAGCGATTTATTTTAATAACCCTTCAAAACTGTAATAAACCCTATTCACCCCCCTCTAATCTAGATCCAACATTAACAACTCTCTAACCCCTTTTACGGAGAGTTAATTTTAAATATAGAATTTGTGTCAGTTTGGAAGATCAAACCAAAATTATCTTCTTAGCAATAATCAACAATAGATTTAGTACAATAATAATTAACTACGGATTTACATATGCTTCTTCTAATATAGTTATCTGTTATTTGTTTAGTTTTCAACTAAATCAGCAAGGTTACATATTTGGATCTAAGTTTTCATGATTGTTAAGTTGTACTAAAATTCCAACAAGTCGTATCAAAGACATCCATTGTTAATTTTACTGGGAATTTTATATTACAATTGAAATTTTTTGTTTGTGTATAAGAAAAAAAAAGTTTTTGCATCAAGTACATATCTATATTTACAGATCTATTGCCACTTTTGCGTATTATGCATGTTCCGACGTTGGTTTTATGGATTGAGTTAGTATTATATTAAGCTTGATTTACAAACAATGAATACTACACTTTTGTTGACTTAGTTATTACGTTATTCATTAGCAACTTTAACAGCATTTGGTTCTAGCAGTCGGTTTACATGCTATGCATAAATTTTCTTTATGCTTATGAATTACAAAGGCCATAAATTAATCGTTGTTGTAACACCCCAGAATTTGATGATAATTAAATAAATTATTTAGTTATATTCCAAAAATGGAATTTGACCATGAAAGATGCACTGTTGCGTTCGTGACGAAACTCTGGTCAACTTTCATCTTTGGAACTTCGCGAACAGAGTCTGTATGAAAAAGTTACGGAAGAAATACAAAAATGAAAGGAAAACAATTAAATAGGATATATTTAATTAGGCAAATAACGTTACCATTTATTAGACTGCCTCCTACAGGAGGCAGGTTAACTTACGGATCAACCGGAGGAGGGGGTGTCGATCGCTCCTGCGACTTGTTGGACTGTAATAACCTTCCTGGAATCGGTCTAAAATTTGACCATGAAAAGACTCATCGAAACTTAGAGCCATTCTAAATGGATCGTTGATTCATACAAGGATTACACAAATAGAACTAAATAAGAATGACATCAGATTCTCACAATGGGAGGCATAAAATACAATAACATAAAATGGATGTACCATTAAATAAAAGCC
The DNA here is from genome assembly GCA_030737875.1 of Allium sativum. Taxonomy (NCBI): domain Eukaryota; kingdom Viridiplantae; phylum Streptophyta; class Magnoliopsida; order Asparagales; family Amaryllidaceae; genus Allium; species Allium sativum. The sequence goes on from CM060909.1 coordinate 115,964,134, forward strand.
ATAATAATGTTAGTAACATAAAATCTCAACTGTCAACTAGGGTACATTAACAAGAATAATATCCCAAGGGTGCAATAACACTGCTAAGCAAGATATTAATGACAATAATAACTAAAGGTCCTCCTTCATCATACTCTAATCTCCATGACTGCATCAATCAAGCGCTTCCCATCTTCTAACTTGTTTATATGTTAAGAGGAGAGAGGTCAGAACATGAAAGTCACATAAGTTTAAGACATGTCTATTTCCTATATTTTTCAGTATAAATTCATCAAATTATTTCTACCCATATTCAATACACAAATAATATATATCAATTAGGAAGACTACTCTAATGTCACTTAAGGCATCGTCATTACTATTAAATAAACTATCAGCATAATTCGAGATAGTAATTTTTCACTTAATACTAGGTTTAGGTAGACATTTATCACCACTTATGACCCTCCTAGAGGACTCATATGTTGCTATCTAGCTGTCATTATAGGTAACAATTTAGGTAGACATGCAGTCCTTTGGAAATGCTCATCCCTAGGTATCACCTCACATAGCTCCTAGATAAGGAGCAGACAATTTCGAGAGAACTACCTTACTCATACATCTATCATTTTATTTAACATACTATAAGAGAATATAGGACCCCAATGACCACTTAAGACCTTAATAAGGGTAGGTCCTATGACCTTGGTCCTAAACCAAGGAACGAACCTTAGGAACAAACCTAGTCCTAACCACTATATACCCAAACAAGGTAGGTCAGCCACTTAATACCTTCTCGAAGCAAACCTATTTTACACACACACACACACACACACACACACACACATATATATATATATATATACACATACACACACACAAGAACACACATAAGACTTCTTACATTAAACCGACTACATGTAGATATTGTATTTGTCGGACAGTTTTGGGAAGGCTTCTACTTTTAACACCAGATTCCGGTATTATATGATAGTAATATCTTCTTATAATTTATGATCTTTCATGTGATATCATATGATTCAATTTTACCTTTAATTTAATCAGTTCTAACAATAATAATAGTTTTACCTATAATTTATGGGCAACTACATCGATTGAGGAAATTGCTATGATGAATATTGGAACTCAAAGGGGGAACCAATTTTAGATCACAAAAGAAGCGAAAGTACAAAAGAGGCACAACATGATCTCGTGAAGATAAAGATAAATAACAGGAGATTTAATGAAGTTATGAGAAATATAAAGGTAAAAAGGTTGATAAATCATTAGTAGAAATCATGGAAAAAGGTCACGTTTGTTGTATGAATGAAACAATTAATGCTTGGAAACCTACTTTTAGAAGTATACCATAATCACAATAGCTTACAATTTGTATGTGAATTATGTTGATTTTGGTATTTATTTTTCTTAGTTAGATATTCATTATTTATTTTAAAGGAGGTTTAATGGTTCAACATAAATAGTAATAAAACAATCCGGTTAAATGCTCTAAGGGGAGAATGTTTGATAAGCGTTTTGCCAAATTGTTTAGAATTTAATAAATGCATATTTTATTATAAAAATAGGTTAATTCGTCTATTAAGTTACTATGTAGGTAACATTCACATGCAAAAATACTGTAATTCCAGGACTTAAGCCAAGCCATGGTAAACCACTGAGTTGTGCAATTATGATTGTATAAAGGATCCGTGCATGCTTTTTGTGATAATTAGAAGGACCTAGAGGTAAATCAAACGATTACGCCATAAGGCCTAATATTTTGATGATTAGAATGGTCGAACAGTTGGGATCATTCTTTTTTCTGTCGATAATTTACACATTTCGTGCATGAGTTACATAGCCTTAAGCACATGTTAAGGAAGTGTAAATCGCTGTTACTATCTAAGCCATAATTTCCAACATCGAATCGTAAATTAAACCATGTTACTTGCAAAAGAAAAAGTTCTAGTGATTGAACAAGACAGAGCATAAAAACCGCGTTGTTAAAACTAGATAGCCAATATATGGTAGAATTGAAGTGACTGAAAGTAGTTTCATAATGGAGGAGACGATTCGAAAAAGGAGCTTGTAGGAGAAAGTTACAGGTGAAGATGTGCATTATGTTTTAGCAGAAATGAGTACTAGCTTTGGAACCAGTAAGTTAAGTGCGACATCAGACAATTTTTGTCAGCAGTCTGGGCTGAAGTAGTGAGCAGTTCAGACGTCTAGTTAAATGAGGCAGACATCTGGTAAGGAGATGAAACTTTTCTGGAGGCTGGAGATGGTCATTTAAATTAAATTTCAGACGTCTCAGACGACTTCGGGAGCTGTTTCGAACTTTGCACTTGACAGGTTGATTTTTGGTGGTTCGAGAGGCTAATTTGGGAAAGTGCCAAAAAGTGTCTCTTTCTACATAAGTTATCTTCAGATTTGAAAGGTGAAGGACCTCATTAATCAAATCAAGGGTTTTATCTTCCACTAGTTAGAGTTTAGCTAACCCTAATAATTCTTCAATTCCTATCTCTAAAAAATCAGAGAATTTGTGAAATATTGATCATTGTAATCAATCTTTTGTACTCTTCTCATTGGTTATTAATAAAAGCTCTTTCTCAAGTGGATGTACACAACTACAACATTACTGAAACAACTATAAATCAATGTGTGATTTATTTCTCATTATATTGCTTATTGATTATTTGTGACTGTTTATTGAATTGATCGTGTTTGGTTGGTTGTTTTAGTATTTCTATCACGAACTAGCTCATTTTCGTTGCATTGAGTTTTTAATTTGAGTGATCTCAAATAGGAAAACTCCGCAACAATTTTTATGGCATCAAAAATAACCAAAACAAAGTCAAAATCGAGATGAAGGGGTGCACGTGATAGCATTCCTTCGGAACATAAAGCGAAACCAGAAGCTCATTATGCACTTTCAGAGCCAAGAGAGGAGAGAAATAAGAAATTATCTCATCTTTCGGAAAGTCACTATTGGCTTAACCAGAAGGGAAACAAACAGATATGCACTACTCAAGCATAAAAGGCTAAGCTTTATATACCTTTCGATTACCCGAAATGGGAATACAAGAAAGCTTGAACCCTTAGCAATAAGTCATTAAGAACGAGGGGATAGAAGGATGTCAGCATGATCACTAGCCGATCAAAGCCCTGGCAAGTCAACATCCACAGCATTTTACTAAGACTTCCACCTTCGAAAACCTCCCTTCGAAAATATTTGCAACAACCCTACAATGACTCTCCCAATAATTAACGCTGGGAAAATCCCTAGGGCTTTCATATGCGTCTCTAACAGATAGACAATATAAAGCCTACACGCCAGTCGAAGAGCCAAACCGCACCTAAGGTCTATATGCCATAAAAAGGAGGCTTGAAGAACCTTCATGCTAATGATCATTGGCGACATCAAACTACCAAGAGCATGGAAAAACGAACACCTCCGCCGCTACTTCACATAGTCTACTGAACAGATTTACTACTTTCCACCATTTTTTTTCAAACTTCAAGGCATTGTAAAGAAAAGGCCATTACTACTAAAAGTTATAAATAAAGAGATTTCAAATGACCATGCTCTTGGTGTATTTACTTTCTACGTAGTATGTTTGAGTAGTGAAATTACAGACTCGCATACATGAGTGCACCACACTGGATCAACACCATGGAATCTGGCATCGGACCGCCACCTCCAGTCTTTACAATGACTCAAACCTTGTAATGTGGTCCGCCTTTCACAAGTCAACTTGAATCTCAAACCAACGACAAAACTAAGTATACATAACTCGCAATGCTCATTAGCTTGGGCGTCCAATTGTTCACGTAGTCTCCGGACTTTGGGGCAACCCACTAGCCACGTAAGTGTGATATCGAATGTTTGCATAACTAACTCCGATCCATATAACATTGGTCTGAGTATAAAACTAGCGAACCATCGACGCCCTTAAACTTTAAACCCAAAAAAATGATGGGAGTATAAAGGAAGAAACAATGACGTCCACTCACAACTCTTGACGACTCAAGACCAACGCCTATAAGGAGGTCTTGAGAACAGATCTCACCTACTTAGATTTCAAATAACTCGAGATCAACAACCGATAGCGGATCTTGAGATTCGAATCGCTGCACTTGGGCTTTGCACCACTTGAGCACATCAAGATCAAAGCCACATACAATGTTTGTTTAAGTGTAATGACGTGTACATTTATGCAAGTACAAAGATTGAAAAGTATAGATGAAAGCTTGAACATTTGAAACAACATGTAATGCAAGAAAAGTCAACTAAATTTCATTCACAAAAGTAAACTACAACTGTCAATTTATTTCTAATGACGTGACGTACATGAAAACCACATAATGCATCCAAAAGCGAGGGCCATACTCGTGTATCCTATCGGCCTACATAACAAAAAGTTTTCTATAACCATCACTTCGATGAGTCGCCCCTCTTCTACCTCTTATCAGACGCAACAAAGGACGAACCGCCACTACCCTTTGACTTCCACTTCCTAGAGCAGCTTCCTCCACTTCCTTTCCTCCTCTTAGTTGGAGTAGTCGTCTCCTGGGACACCACCACGAATTTCTTCTCATTTTCATCACCACTCGAGATCTTGGTGGTCACCTCACTAGGACCACCGTTCACTTTCATAGGTTTAGGTGTGACTTCGCTGGCAAGCGCCAGTATTATCGAGGTATTCCACTCTTTCCCGGTCCCCTTGGCCTTCTTGGCATCCTTGTCGGCCTTTCTTTTGGCCTCCCTCTGCTCTTTAATTTGGGCTTCCTCTCCTTAAGCTTTTTTTCCTCCTCCTTCTTCAACCTTTGAAACTTATCATTAACCCTTTTCTTGGAGGCCACATCATCAACTTTCTTTTTTGTTGCCTCCTCCACCTTGACCTAGGTCTCGTCCTTATCCTTCTTCCTTGCTTCCTCCTGAGTCGTCTGTAGTGCTGGCTCATCAGCTCTCCTCTTCTTCTCATGCTCCTCCGACTTAGCGAGTAGTTGGACTTTCTGTTTTTTCAACTAGCTCGTGCATTGTTTACTCGCCCGCTTCCATCGTCCCAGTCACTTGAATAGATTCCTCTGGTCTTTCTTTAAACTCTAGGAAGATATCATCCATCTTGATCCCCACAACTCTATATTCGAGAATGTGTCCATGTGAATGGACCCTCCTCCTAGCTGCTCCTTTCAGGTCTACAAACCAAACTCGTGCATCGCAGGGAGTGTTGGCGTGAAGCCCATTGTTACCTCTGCTCTATAGGAACCTACACAGTAAAAGGAAAGACAAGTTAGTGTACTTCGACTTTGTCCAACCATCCTTATAAGCACTCGTGAGATTGGGGTTTTGCCTTCCAACACTTGTGGTGTAGCTTCAACAGGCATAGTGCTCTCGAGTGTCAACTAAAGAGAAACTCCGTGTCCCAGCCTCGGATAATCGGGATCGTACTCAGTAACCATGGGATCTGGGACTGACGAACCACTTGTAGAGGCGAATAGGACAACTTGCTGCTACAAAGAGCTGCTTTCTTCAAATTCATAAGAAAATATCACATTCTTAGGAGTTACTGATTTCTCCTTCGCATCAGCGAATTCACCATCCTCGTCAACTCAACATCTTCTCCCAATAACACCCTTTATTCAGCCAACCCTTGGCGCTCTTCGTCGGTTAAGTATTCAAATTATAACTCAAATTCACTGGTCGAGGCCACCTGTTACTGCCTGGACTCAAACTACACCACCCTTTCCCAGTTCGGAGCCAGGGCTCGGGGATAGTCGTCAACCCACGAGATTCCGCGGAATCAAAGTACTTTGACATACGTCCCCCAAATCGATGGCTCTAGCAATGCCTTCACTCTATCCTCAGCCTCACCAACCATAATTTTGAGGCTTTCCACGTTAAATTGGTTCTCATTTCTTATGTTGTCCACCTGACCTAGCACATCTTTATTCAAAGCCTTTGCACCTTCCTTTCCCTTCCTCACTCGTCCGATCTCAGTATTTACTCAGCTCTTCATTTTGCTTAAGGCGATATGCTTGCTTATTTTTAGCCTGTATCTTTTCATTCTCTTGGGTCAGGAATGTGTTGGTCTCTCAAAACTGTTAGACCTCCTTGTTCTCTTCCTCTAGCCGCTTGCTCTACTTAGACATAACTCTATTCTCTTGTTCAAGTGCAGTATTCTGGTTTGAGAGTGAGGCCAACGTATGTTTGAACGATTCCTGAGCCTCTTTTGCCTTAACTTCCACCTTCTTAAGTTCCCATCCTGCCTCCTTTGTTTCAACAATAGAGTTTTAGCACATAAATGTGTTACTTGAATACATGGAAACAAATGAGGTGAAAGATTGTCTTACTCAGTTCAGCCTCCCAATTTCTAAGGCTCTATTTCTCAACAGCGATCTCCAGTCATAATTCTTGGAGTTCTACATTCTTTTTGTGAATCAACTATGAGAGCTTCTTTGCATACTTGCACATTCCCCTGTACTGAAAATAGATGTCGTACACCTTGTCGTACACGCCTTTATCCACATTCAGCGAGATCTGGTGGATGTTCAGCAGCCATATCAGCTCATCAAAGTAGAAACCAAGGAAGGTCTCCTTTAGTCGCTCATTTTTGTCTTCGCCACCGAGATGGGGGACTTCCAACATATTAGGCAATGTCGAACCTTTCTTTGCCACTGACTTCTACTTATCTTCCCACACTACAAGCACCAACTTCTTACTTGTAGATGTGGTCATGTGTGACATAGGTGGAACATAAGGAGGAATTGTTGACATCTGCTGCCTCGTGCTCACAGTTTTTTCCTAGAGTCTGTTCCCGACAACTGGATAAAAGGTACTGGAGATTCCGAGTGTCGAGGTTAATCTATATAGCATCGGTCACCATGGTGGTCATAAGAATGAGGGGATGTGAAAATAAGTCTGTGCCTCTCCTGAAACCACTCACAACCCCACTCTTCTATGGCCGATGACCTCCAGACCCTCGACCTTGATCTTTGTACTTTCTCAAGCCATTGCACCTGCACAGACAAGAATCAATGTTAGAATCGAACATCCGATGCATGCAAACAAATGCTGTGTCATGTAATGTTGATGAGTCCTAAGTGTTCCTTCCATAGACCAGATTTTAGCTCGCTTGAAGGTTGAACTCCCCAATGTCCAACACAAGGCTTTCGATACTTGTACCATTCGGCCGAGACTTTGTTAGTATAATTGGGACTTTGCCCAAGTCTTTGAGCTGATCCTCCATCTCCAGTGATGTAGTGGTCCCAGTGGTAGAAACTGTTGGAGATGGGACGGGGGCTGTTGGTAAACCCTTTTCTGTTGTAGGTATCTCCTCATCATCGACATCCCTCTCACCAGATTCTCCCTAAGCTCTAATGGCCTTACGTCATTAAGGCGCGACAGAGGGTACCTCACTTACTAACACGGAGGGCTGTTTCCTCCGTCAACTTCCACCCTTTCTCCTTCTCCAGCACTGGCCAGAAAGATTATTGAACAACTTGTAGGAAGTAGGTCTACCAGATGAAGTAGACAGTTGGTCAATATATTTTGGGTAGTGTAGGTTTCAGCTCGGATGGCACTCAGTGCTTCAAGCTGCTCTTGATACACCTTGCCTTTGAAGCTCGGGCAGATACCTATCACATAAGCATCAAGTTAGTCTCAAGCTTATGATTCGACAAACACTACACCATATATACTAATTAGGCTATGTTTTTAGCCGTATCTAAAGCAGTTAGGCACGATAATAAGCCATATCAAAAAATGGCACGTTAAATTTTTAGATACGGAAACCGTATCTCATTAGAAATAACATATGGCTCTAGCCGTAATCAGACACGACCTTTAACCGTATCAAATTGTATGTGTGTGTACACATGCACATATATATATATATACATGTATATATATAAAACATGTATATATATAAACAGAAGCTGTAGCACATATTTTTTATAACACAGAGCATATATGTACCACAATTTATACACAGGAATAACACAATATATACATATATATACATACACACTCAAAGCATTACAAGATTTTCATAACACGAACATAATGTACATATAAACATATAAAATAAAAGGAAATTGTAAAAGATTTTCATCACATTAAGAACTAACAAGAAAAAGTTAAAAACATATCAGCCTGATAAAACTCCAGTCGAGACCGGAAAGATTGAGCATATGTGTTGATCATGCTGATGAAGTCCATGTTTGTTGTAAATCAAAGCAGTTATTATGAGAATAAGCTAGCTAATGCTGATAAAGTTTTATAACAGCTTAAATGTTTATATATACACAGTTAAAAGAAAAAGCTTAAAAGGCCAACCTGATGAAGACAAATTGAGGTTTGGTTTCATTAATATAATTGTCAAGTTTCACTGATTGGTAGCAAAATTGAATCGTGATAGCCGGCCTGAGTCCAGCAGCATAAAAGCACCAAAGTCTACAGGAAAAAAAAAGTAATTTTATGCCTGATTGCACACAAAACTAATCGACATCCATACCTCCTTACTTTTTCTATTTTCTCAGTAGGACTGCACATATATTCATTAAACAGGTTACAAATATTTCACTGGATAGAAGATCGACATTGTAACTCACTGTGACTGAGATGCAAACATAAATACAGAGATAAGTGTATGTCGATCAGTGTGCTTGTGTACACCAGTAGTCGGCCAGTTGTAGTCGATCAGTGTATTTGTGTACACTGGTAGCCGATCAGTTGTAGTCGATCGATCAGTGTGTTTGTGTACACCGGTAGTCGATTAGTGTGTTTGTGTACACTGGTAGTCGATCAATGTATTTGTGTACACCAAAATACAAGAAACTAAAATAGCACTTTAAGGCCCATCCATGTTTTTAAGTAGTCAATTAGTATATGTCTCAAAGATGACTGAAAGTTGGTCGTTAAAATTTCAAACCCAAAACAAGAATCACCTTAACTGTAGTTGATCTGCAACACTGGTAGTTCGTACCCTAGCATACAGAACATCCTCCTATATATACACACAAAAAGGAACAAATAAAACTGACATATGCAGAAACATACATATGGACATGGTTATAGAAAGGCATCGTCCATGTGCACACAACATGTCCATTCAATTCTTATGTAAGATACTACGTAGAGATAAGTGTGAAATAATATATATTGCTCCAACGTCTAAAGATATCGAATCATCATCTTTGAATGACACACATACTCGACTTTCTGATTAAGAATTTACTGGGCAATCCACCAGTTGGATGCATTTTAGCTCACGCGTTTAGTAATCCATGCTTATTAGCTTTATCCAAATGTCGAATGCCACTTCACTTAACCATTGGAAAAGCTGCTATCACTTGTAACTTTCAATTTCTATGAAGCAGACTGTGTAGTGCAACTTACACTACAGTCTCTACTACAAAATAGAGGAAAAGTTGCTAGTGAAAGCAACTTTTTCTAAGGTTAAGTACAGCAGCATCCGACATTTGGATAAAGCTAATAAGCATGGATACCCTACCCTACGCGTGAGCTAAAATGCATCCACCTCGTGGATCGCCCATTAAAATATTAACCAGAAAGTCGAGTAATCATCCATCTACCAAAATTTTCAGCAAACCTGTTAATATATTTTCAGTAAACTTGTTATCTCTCAAAATAGAGTATCACTAATACACTAATACACAATTACGCTAAGACATACCAGTTAAAACCGGTATGATTTGTAATAGTAATACATACCACATAAAAACCCTATTTAATATTGTACAGTAATACACTAAGACAACCCAATTTAACACAATAATACACTACGAGAACTGAGCTATTTCCCCCTGAATTTAGAGGAAGACTAGGAGATGAGAATAATTTCTTTGATATAATTCAACATAAAATAAATAATCAAAACAGCCAAACAACCAAATAGGCAATTTCTACCTACAAACAAAACCCTATCTACAAACAAAATTCATACATATATAATTCACATCGGCAAATTCACATAGGCAAATTCATAAAAATAAACTTAGTTGCAAAAAAAATTCACTGCAAATATAAGTCAATGAAAACAACATCTTGGATTGAAACTTCTGCTAATTGATGATTGACAGAGGAAGCAAGATGGAAGGAATCCTTTGTTTAGGATGCAAGTGGAGGTGATTCCGGAGAAAGGTGGAGGCACGTTTTGGCGACCGAAAATCCTAATTTAGTTTTTCGGACACCATTGAAGTAAAACAAAGGGAATGAGGAGGGACCAAAATTTTAATCCCAAGTGCCTAGTGGGATACACAATATGATACACATTCGATTTGGCCTTAAGCCATGTCAAATTAACTTATCCGGAGCATTCACGACGGACGGTCCGATTTTTGGGGTGTTTGGGGTGGTGCGGATCTCAAACTGTTATTTGATACGGATCTGAGCATTATCAAATTTGATACGGCTTTTAGTCGAATTGTATATCTGCATCCTTGTGTGCCAAGTTTGCTGATATGGTGTAGTGAAACTACAAACCAAGGCAACAAATAAGAATTTCCAGCACCCCATCACCCCGCAAATCCTAGGGGGACCGAACATAGAACTAATCATACTCAAAAGTGCTGAGTCTGATCCACACCCCTATGATAAATCGAGTGTTGGCTTGTGCCTACATATAGACAAGGGAAGGTGCAGCAGCAGACCTCCTCTTCATCTGAAAAGAAAGCGAATGTCATCTTTGGCTGGAACTCTATGTAGGTATTTCGAGAATAAGATGCAGGTAGAAAGCATGAAAGCATACGCGTTCGAATGGAATTGCATTGATGCTAAGTAAAAGTAGCACAACATATCCCCGACGAACCCGCAGGACAGGGGAAAGTACCCAACAACTTATATATGCATGTTCCAGGCAGTATATCTTTACGAAGGCGCGTGGGCCCAATCCCCTTCCTTAGGAGCGTGAATATTATCTTGGGGTATGCTGTACTACTTACAAATGTTTATCAGCGCAACTTCATCCATCCGCGATGGCAGCGAAACCGACAGATTATCAACTATAGCGGCATCCAACCTCATATCTGGTGCCTCGGGGTTGTCTTCTTGCGTATTATATACATCCTCTTCTCTCTCGGGGTTTCCTTCTGCAACTCCATCCCCTTCTAGTATAGTTGGCTCGGTGGTGTGGTCGGCCTACTGTTACATCCTTCTAATTGCGCTCACAGGGCGGGTGCAACAGTTGGGCTTATATGATGGGAGGGGGTGGAAACTTCTAAGGTCTCAAGCTCACTGCCCCCCCGAAATGGAATTGCTGGATGACCCAGTCAGGGATGGTGATAGTTATGAAGCTTCATCTTCCTAAACATTAAGCCTTCAAGAAGATCACGGTGCCACTGAAAACTATACTTTTAACATAGTCTTGTTAGATACGCACTGAAAACCCTGTACCCCTTTTGTTTGTGCAAACTATCATGGAATTTATAGTGTCGTGAGGTGCCGACATGATAATATTAAAAAGAACTCAGGGCATGGCGGCGATCACTAGTCCCTAGAACAAAACCGTTGTTAACCGATATTGTCGGGTTCACATTGAGTCACGACTACGACATGATTGAGATCAGGAATCAGATCCGTAGATCAATATTTCAGTCACACGTCCATAGTTCTAGTTTATGCTCTAATCATGTGCAATTCTGAATTATAAGTTCGTGTTTGAGTGTCAAGACGTTATTATTCAATGCGTCTAAACCCTAGTCCGATCCAATCAAGTAACATCACGAAAAGATACAAGTCCAATGGCAGATCTTTCTCGTATCCTGGTTCAACATTCCATTTCCTATCCCCTTGGAACACAAATTCTCCAAGTCATGGGGATACAAAATTCTATTCTAGGGCTTAGTGAATTTCGACTCTTAGGGTGAATACGAAGTCAAGATTTCACATCCCCTCCGTGGTACGAAACCTTCATTTCATATCCCCACTTAAGGATGCGAAATCCGAGTTCCATATCCCCTTCCTAAGAAAGCGAAATAACTTCGTACCCACTCTACAACTCCAGGATGTGAAGCAACGAATCGAGTCCCCTCTATCTTCTCCTTTTCCCTTCGCCTCCTCATTGTTGGAGAACGGAGTTTTAATGACAACAAACTTATTTCAATATTAATTGATTACAAAATATATACTAATACTTTTATCTAGAATATATATATATATATATGTATACATATGCAGGATTTTTATACAGGAATTTATGTTGAAGACTGTACGGTTTAAGAGCTTCTAGAGATTTAGAATTCAGAGATGATTCAAGACTCATGAGTAATAAAGATTTCAAGAGTTGAAGATAAATATAGTTATAGTGTCTAGTTTATGTAGGATTCTAAATAGCACTCCATGTTCAAATTCAAATTCTGTTTTTCAAATTCTGATTTCAAATTCTATTTTCAAATTATATCTTCAATCTCTATATTCTCTGTTTTATTTTCTTACTTTACTTTTGATTCTAAACTCAAGTTTAATAGTTTATATGTTATGTATATTATATACTTCATATTTATATAGTTTTAAACTGTATAATTTTATAAATATGTTCATATATCTTATATTTATGTTTTCATATGATTTTCTACTTTATAATACTCATTTACAACACTATACTTTTATATAAGAATTTCCAGAATTATATATATATATATATATATATATTTTGAAAATTGTTAACTATAATTGCGAATACCAATCATATACTTCATTTATATGCCTCATCAAAACCTTATGCCTCCCTAACCTAAATGGGTACCACATAAGGAAAAGGAGCACATATAAAATCCATATATTAACAATACATCAAAAAACCACTATAACCATCAATACAACCACACTCAAACAAATCGTCACTTAAAGAAAAAAAATATATATATCATTTCAGCCTATATCTAACAACTCAACACCCCAAAGCCTTATAAAACCTTCATTAAACTCTGATCTCTTTGTCTTTGTACCATTTTTGTTAACCAAGTATTGAATTTCTTTCTCAATCATTCGCAGTCTCACTTCTTTAGCAATCTTTTTACCATTAAAAACTCTTGAATTCCTTTCTTGCCACAGCTGGTATATGGACACAGTATAAACTGCACATGCTATGTCAAAAATATGATCCTTACACTTGAATTTAACCAAAATCTTCAAAGCATCCTCCTCCAAATGACCCATATTAGTGTCATTAAAGCCAAGTTTGTTCATTAGATACCCCCAAATAAAATATGAGTAATCACATTGAAAAAATAAATGACTTACATTTTCTTCACTGTTATTACAAAGAAGACAACATCTTTCTTCAACAATACCAAATCTTTGAAGCCTTTCTCTTGTATTCAACCTATTGCTTGTCGCCAAAAAAGCAATCATAGACATCCTCCTTGAATTCTTTTTGTTCCATATCACTTGAAAAATGTCTTTAACAGGTTTTCTATTTTTGATTTTATCCCATGCACTATGAAATGAGAATTGACTGTCAACACTCCATTCATAGAAATCTTCATGAGCTTCAGAATGCACCATAACTTGGTTAACTGTATCTTGAATCTCAGTGGTAGCTGGATGTAAATTGCCCACTAATCTACCATTATCAACTATACAATCAACTAAAGCATTATTATTACCAAGTATGTCAATTCTAGAAATCCCAATAATATCAACTAAACATCTATCATTGATCCAAGGATCAAACCATAAGGATGTTGATGCAGCTTAGCAACCACTCTACTAAATAATTGCCTTCCAGGATTCTGTAGTCTTAAAAGAGTTTTCCATGAACTTGAAGCATTATTATCAAAATTAGCATTCCAAAAATGCTTACCCCAACAATATTTCCTATTCATCCATTAACTCCATAATGTAGGCCCTGTTAAAAATTTCCAAAGCATCTTAATACCAGCAGCTTTCTTCAGATCAGAGGATGATTTAAACCCAATACCACCTTCCATTTTTAGCAAACATAGTGTATCCCATTTAATTTTGTGAGCAGCCCCACCCCAAAAGAAATTAGCACATAGCATATGAATTTTATCAATCACATGTTCAGGTAATTGATACACAAATAACCAATACAAAACAGAAGGTGTTATGACTGATTGTATCAATTCTGCTCTACCTTCAAAACTTAAAAAATTCACATCCCAATTTTGAATTTTCTTTTGCACACTATTGAGGAGAGACTAGCACTCATTATAATGAACATAGTTAGAGGACAATGGAACACCAAGGTATCTTACTGGTAATTTCCCTATTTGAACCCCTAAAATTAAGGTAATTTCCTGCACATATCTAGCATCTATACTGAAATATACCTTAGTTTTAGATTCACTAACATTCAAACCTGCAAAATGCTTCAATTTTTCAAATAAACTCCTTAAAGAAAAGGCACATGTAGGCAAGCTTTTACCAAAAATCAGGAGGTCATATGCATACATGAGATGAGAAACCACTGGCTCAAATTTATAAACTGGGAAGAATTTCTTCTGAAGTCTCATTTCATTCAAACTAAAAGTGAAAAATTCCATGGAAATTGCAAATAGATAGGGGGATAATGGATCACCTTGTCTAATTCCACGATTTGATGACATGAATCCACGAGGAACTCCTTGTATCATTATTGAAAAAGTAGGAGTGGATATGCATTCATATATTATATTAATGAAATGAACTGAAAATCCCATACTCTTCATCAAATGGCAAATGAATTCCCTATTTAGCATATCATAAGCCTTATGCAAATCCACTTTAACACAAAACTTGCTAACTCTGGGTTTTTTAAAGTCTAGTAGTAACTCATGTGTTAGAAGAATATTATCACCTATGTATCTAGAACAGATAAAAGCACTTTGATTTGAAGATAGCAAATGAGGTAAATACCATTTCATTCTATTACATAACACTTTACTAAAGACTTTATAAAACATGTTGCAACATGCAATTGGTCTAAATTGAGAAATTTCTGATGGTCTATACACTTTAGGTATCAAAGTTAAAAAGGTATGATTGATTCCTTTTGGAATTTAGCAGAGTTCAAAATATCTTGTAAAGCAGCCAATAAATCCCAATTAATCACATCCCAATGAAGTTTAAAAAATTTTGAATTCATACCATCAGGACCAGGACTTGAGTCCTGGTGAACAGATAAGACAGCCAATTTAATTTCTTCCAGAGATATATCTTTGAGCAGATCTTGTTGTCCTGTAGAATTTATCACATGTGAAGACTGAAAGAATGGAATCTCATTTCTAACAGATCCATTGAAAAGATCAGAAAAATACTGAATAGCTTCACTAGCTAGCTCATCCTGTTTATACAAAAATTCACCATTAGATTTAATCAGATCCTTTAAGTTGTTATTATTCCTTGTGGATGACATTTTTGAGTGAAAAAATCTAGAATTTGTATCACCATCTTGCAACTAAGATACCTTAGCCTTTTGCTTATAACTCCAAAATTTTATATGTTTTTGAATACTTAAAGCTTGCTTAGCTTCCAACAATCTTTCATATAAACTCAGATTTTCAGGATCTAGATCTAATGCAACCTCCAGTTCATGAAATTTGGCTTCAGCTTCCTTCAACAAATCATTATCTTTAACTTTGATTTTGTTCCATTTTTTCAGTTCCACTTTACAAGAATGCAATTTCCTCTGAAAAGAATAACTAGGATATCCATTAGAATCTATATTGTAGCCTTTCAAAAAACATTCACCATACCCTTCCTTCATATGCCACTCATTTTGAGTATCTAAATGGAAAACCCTTTGAATTTGAGGATGTGATTAATTCTAGAAGAATTGGATTATGATCACTAGACATTTGTGAAAGAGAGAGCTTTCATATCAGTAAATTTATGTAAGCAATTATGATTTACAAAGATTTTGTCTAGATTATTTGCCATACCTGTTCTTCTCCATGTATAATTAAACCCAACATCCTTGATCTCAATTAGACCTGCTTGACATAAACAATTATTAAACATTCTAATTTGTTGAAATGGTATTGGTAAACCCCCTTTTTTTCCAAATGTGAAGTGGAGTTATTGAAGTTCCCCATGAGAAGCCATTCACCTGATATGCAATTTGATTCCTAAATGAGATTTTGCCATAAAACCAGTCTATCATAGAAACTATTGCTTGCATACACCATAGTTACAAAAACAACTAATCCGCCTCTATTAGTTGCCTGCACAGTAACATGCTGGTTAGATGAAAACATAGTTATGATAGACCATACATCCTTATTCCATAAACATATTATTCTACCAAAATAATCAGTAGAGATGCGAGGAAGAAAGTCCCAATTTCTAGGTACTAATCTATCAAATTTATCAAGATTACCAGCACTAATTTTATTTTCTAACAAACCAACAAAAGTTGGCTTGAATTGAGTTAGGAGAGATAATACATCACCCATCCTTTGTGTGTATTAATTCCCCTAACATTCCATGATATAAATGTCATTTGATAGATGAATTGCTCCTGGTTGTTCTTCTAGAAGGAGCATTAACATTGTCCACCCTTTTGCCTTTAGCATGAGCTAAATATTCATCATTCTTTGAAACCCCCTTTGATACATCAACATTTTCCTCATTACCTATACTGTCATTAATTTGATCTGCAACATTGTGTATCATATCCTCTATGGTGTTAGCAGGTAATTCAACATTTAAAAAACTCAAATCATCAGCATCAGCTAGATTAACATTCTCAACTTTATCATTATTTTCGTCACCCTTATGAAATACCTCATTAACATCATCTACCCTACCAAAGCATTCTTCCTGATTGTTAGAGTATTCCTCATCATTCACTTCATAAGATGTGCTTGGTTTATCAGTCTTATTCTTCATCATCCATACAGGTTCATTAGAAAGTTCATGAATTATAGTCTTATGTCCAAACCTTTTACATTTCTCACATCTAGAAGGAACAAATTCGTACTCTACAGTGATATTCTTTTTAAGACCATTATGAAGCACAAGTGGTATTTTAGAAACTAGTTTAGAATCAACAACAATCGAAATAAGGATTCTAGCAAATCTAGTGATAATTTTGTTTGCAGTTTTCCAATCTAGCCTCACTGGTTCTCCAATAAAACTAGCAATACTAGAAAAAGCCTCATTCGACCACATCTCCATGTCTAAATCATGTAACTTAATCCAGATCTGAACATTCATGGCCTTATACTTATCAAATTCATAACCTGGATACCATTTATAAATCATTAGTAATTTCCCAAAGTAAGAATAAGTAGATGTCCTTAAAATAGAAGCACAATCCAATTGATTCTCAAATCTAACTGTATAGTAAAATCCAGAAGCTATATGTATCTTAAAGTTACCTTTCGGCTTCCAGACTTTCACAATGTATTCTCTAAGCTTCTTCACTGAAATCCTGAAATCAACTGGATGCAACACCTCCGTATTTTGCCATGAGTCTGCTAATAATTTCAAAGTACTTTCAGATAGAAAAACATGATCTTCTTGCGGTTCGATAAAATGGAGGTTCAGATCCTCATAATTTGAAATAGAAATATGATTAGGATCTTCAGTATTCAGCATTACATCGATTTAATTAAGCAATTTGAGATTTGAAATGAAAGGATTTAGCATATAAGGAGAGGAAAATAAATCCCCTCACCGATCCTCCATTAAAGGGGAAAAGATTGTTATATATATATATATATATATATATATATATATATATCAAAACACTTGAAAATTGCTCAAAATTCAATTTTGAACTAGGTTATGTCGACATACATATATGTCTATGTCGACATATAACTGTCATTTTTTTCAAAATTGAAAGGAAGTGTCTTTTCACTATTTGTAACGTTCCAGAAGCGTTTGTACCTTTCAAATCTTATAAATAGAAGCTGATTTCGATTTTTTTCATCATTCTTCTTCTACATCTTCATCTCCTTTCTTTAAACCATTATATGTTCTTATTTTTATGATTTTTACACTTACACTATGCAGAATTCAATTTTATTTATATAAAACTTCTTCTATTCTCACTCTCTACTCATTACTCTTTGAATCGAGGTGCTGTTGAAGAGTTATAGGGCTATTGTAATCATTTGGGAAGTGTTTGTTGAATCGGTGTTACCCTTGTAGCCGTGAAATCTTGGAGAGTTGAATCGGTGTTACCCTTATAGCCGTGAAATCATGGAGAATATACTTGAGCAAGGGTGTAGAATCACTGTTACCCTTGTAGCCGTGAAATCAAGGAGGTTGTACTTGGATATTGATATAGTAATAAAACTCTGCACAATCCAGCGTTGCAGGGACTGAACGTAGGAGCAATTCTGAACCAATATAATTTCCGGTGTGTACTTTCCTTTTCTACATTTTATTTTTGTTTATCTTTATGTTTGTGTTTGATCTGTGCCTGTGATTGTTTCTGTAGTTGATTCATATAGTAGATCATATAAATTTTAGATTTTGTTTAAATTCTAAAAAACACTATTCACCCCCTCTAGTGTTAGTTTTACTTTAACGATCCATTCCGCAATCCCTTACAATTTGTATCAAATAAAGTTTTTCAAAAAGTTCACACTACAACAAAATGACCCTATTATAACGGTGGAACACCGTTGTAATATACATTTTACAACGGTGGGCTAACCGTCGTCTATTAAGAAGTTGTAATAGACTAATATCTTTAACAACGTTTTTGCACCGTTGCAACACCGTTGTAATATGTATATTTTACAACTTTTTCCCAGCGTTGTAATTGACATTTGGGTTTTAAAAAAAAATATCATTTGCAATTGAAAAGAACAATACACCAAATACAGCAATACTCCATAAGCAAATCAGATATATTTGCAAATTAATTTATTAAAATACTTAAATATTCAGTATTGCAAACAATAAGTTTTAGACAACATTTCGTGCATTATTACATACTATCTGAACAAAATAAGCCTCTAATAACATCTCCAGTTCATCAATGTTAGGCTTGAACGCCATATAGCTTCCATGACGGCTGCTTCCACTCTCATCCTTGAATTTTTCATCTTTGAAGATAAAACAATGCAAAATAATGTCCATACAGCTTAACAAGATTAAAATAACTAAACTTGTTCTTTTGTTTATCTAACCATTTTCTTTTTGGGTAGAAAAGTCAAATTCGTATAAACACACATGGATTGCACATTGGAAAATCAAAAGAGAAACGATTTCAAAAGTAAAAGCAGCATATACCGAACTAAATTTGGAATGCCTCTTTCCATGTTACTGTACTAGGAATGAAATTACCATTCCAACATAGACTATTCACCATGTAGGCTTCTCAAATTTATCCAGTAAAAAAAAGAAAAAAAATGTGGAGGGAATTCAACCTGTATATTAGCATATACAAGGAATCTTCCTAACAATAGTTACACTATGTATATTAAAGTATTAAAGTAGAAACAACATAATGTCATTCAACTATCGAATAAAGAAAATGAAGTTTGTTTATCATCTAATAAAATAAAGTCCTTACCTCCTCTTCCTTAAATACAACCGCATCTTCACATTCGCTGTCTTCGTACTCACTATCATCTTCTAGTTGATCTGCATACAAATTACGACGAATAAAACTGGAATGATGACATCAGATCCACGAACGACAAACTGTACTCAATTTCAGATCAATGGCGATGCCAATCTTAGCAACCCTGCTATATATTTGCATAACAAAGAAAAAAGAGTTAAATTTCGGCAGTAGTAACTAGACATCAAATTGATTAAAAGATGAAAATGATTCAGGTTCCTAATATAACCTTACAATTTCATACAGGTTCCTAATATAACCCTTAAAATCGATTCAGCTAAAAAGTTCAGAAACCATATTTACATATAAGCAAGCAGACAGTTTAACTGCTTATATAACAAAAAGATAATTATTTTTATCTTTTCCCAAATCTCATTCAGTTCAGACTTTAATAGCAAGAAGACTGTACATATAAAAATATATAAATAATTCTTGAACTCAGCTTACAGACTTCGATTTCTATTTGAAAATTGAAATACACTCACATTCGATTGGTTTTCGTGCTTCCAGACTTCGATTTCTCTCTGTGGTTCCTCGATCTAGGCTTCGCTCTCCCTAGACCTACCGCTGTTTCCCTCTAGAATCCATCTCTCTCACGAATCGGTTTTATTTGATGCGAGACGATGGATTTATTGATTTCCCCCCAATTTTTATCGGCTAGGGCTTCGGCCATTTTTCTTTTTTTGTAATGAACGAGAGAAATGAATTGAGGGCCGCCGATTGTTTTCTAGGTTAATTTATTAGGGCTGTGATCTTGTTAATTCCAACTTTGCCCCTTAGGGTTTTTCTTTATTAGCTCCATACAACACTTAACCCATTTTACAACATTTAGATCCATTTCCATGTTATACAAAATAAGAAATAGACGTGTATATTTTGTTAACAATTTTAACCATGTACAAAATTTGTATATATTCATCATATACATACAAATGATCTATTTATTTATTCATTTGTTCATTCACCCCAAATATATATTTAATTATAATCAATATTATTTTTGGGTCACAAAATTTGGGTTCTCAAACAATTGCTAACTATAATTATGAAATATTAAATACAAAATGTTACTTCTTAATTGTTAATATCTCTTGTTAATTCTAAATTATTAATTATTTTACTAGTTATTGATTATTAATTAATTATTAGTTTTAAATATTAGTCATTTAAAAACAATTATTAAACACTAAATATCACTTCAAAAGTATTAATGTTTGATTAATTATGATTCTTAAGTATTAATATTGAGTATATATTATAATGTATTCATTTTTATTAGAAATTATTATCACTAATAATTATCAAATATTAATAAATAATAATAATCATGTAATATTAACTATATTTTTTAATTATTCTTCTTAATTGCTAAGTATTAAATATTACGGATTGATTATTAATTATTACTTCCTAATTGATTATTAATAGTAATTATTAGTTATTAATTATAATTAATCAATATAAATGTATTAAATATTAATTACTAGTTGTTAATTATATTAAAATATAGACATATATTACAATAGTCAAAAAATAAAAGTTGCGATAGGCTTTTATTACAACTGTCAAAATAACACAGCTGTTAAAAATAAGCTTATTACAACTTTTCTGGAAAAAAGTTGTAAAAAACATTTATTACAACGGTGGCTTTTACCACCGTTGTAAAATTAAAGTTGTAATATGGTGTTTTTGTTGTAGTGTCATAATCTGATTTTTGAAAATTTTTAAATGGCAATTTTTTTAATATTTGTTAACACTAGTGTCAATTTGTGCATTATACCAATTTTGAAAGAGTCTGCATATAATCGTATTGAAACGTCATGTGATCTACTGAAATATTGTTCAATACATGAAAAGATGTGTTTTATGGCCTTTGTAAATTCAAATTTTGAAAAGATGGGTGAAGTGGCTGTTGGTATTTCAAATTTTGAAATGGTGGCTATTGAAAATCCAAATTCTGAAAAGGTGGCTGTTGGAAATTCAAATTCCGAATTGGTGTGTTACATTGCTGTTGAGAATTCAAATTCTAGCAAGTAGTTGGTGGAAATCAAAAAGGACAAGTGGATAGTAGATAGTGGTTGTTCTAGACATACGACTAGAAATCCTGAGTTACTCAATAATCTGATATATGAAGATGGTATAATGGTGAACTTCAGAGATAACTCTAAAGGATACATTATTAGGATAGGAAATGTCGGTAATTTTGAAAATCCTACTATTTCTGATGTTTTATTAGTTGGGAATCTAAAAAACATCTTGCTAAGTATAAGTCAACTTTGCGATAAGGGATATAAAATAAACTTTGAAAAGGATAAATGTTTTATAAAAGATAGGAATTCAAAAGTAATATTCAAAGGAGATAGAAAGAAAAATATCTATATATTGAGTATGAAAATCTCCAGCAATAATCTATGTCTTGTGGCCAATAACTGACCTCTGGATCTAGCATAAGAGATTTGGTCATATAAATTTTAAACACATCTCTAGGATTTATAAACTAGATTCACTTAGAGGGTTACCCAAAATGAAATTTAAAGTTAACAACTATGCGACGCTTGTCAATTTGGGAAATTAAAGAGAAATTCATTTAAATCAAAAGAGGAAATTACTACCTCGAAACCATTAGTGTTAATTCACATGGATTTATTTAATTGGTCCATCTCAGATTCAAACAATAAATCATAATAGATATGTTTACATAACAGTCGACGATTTTTCTAGATTTACTTGGATTTTGTTTCTTAAAAATAAAAGTGATGCTTTTGATCAATTTAAAATTTTTCTAAAAGAATTCAAAACTTATTATCGCTAAAAATCAAAACAATACGTAGTGACCATAGTGGAGAATTCGAAAACGAAAATTTTGAAAAATATTGTAATAAAAAGGGAATAACCCATAATTTTTCTATTCCTAGAACCCCTCAACAAAATGGAGTAGTGACAATACAAGAATGTGCAAGAACTATGTTATCTAATAGTAAATTACCAAGAAATTTTTGGCCTGAGGTAGTTGCAACAGCTTGTTATATTTTAAATAGAATATCAATTAGACCTTTATATCATAAAACTCCTTATGAACTTTTGTATACTAAGAAAACAAAAGTGCCACTTTTTAAAAATATTTGGAAGTAAATGTCTTACACTTAATATTAAATAAAATTAAGATAAATTTGATTCGAAATCTGATAAAGGAATATTTATCGGATATTCAGAAAGAAGTAAAGCATATAGAGTTTTCAATACTCGAACCAATACCATTGAAGAAACCTTAAATGTATCTTTTGATGAAAATTATAAAAGTTTAACTCAAAACAATGAAGATGAATGTGAAAATGAGATTAATGAAATAAATCATGAAGATAATTAACCAAATAAAACAAAATTAGGTTATTTATATACCATCCTGTCGAAAATATCTTAGAAGATATTGAATCCATTGTTAAAACCCGTAATCAATTAAATAATATGAGTAATAATGTATTTATTTCAACTATTGAACCTAAGAATCCAAAAGAAGCATCTTCTGATTATTCATGGATACTTGCTATGCAAGAATAACTAAATCAGTTTATTAGGAATGATGTATGGGAACTTATTCCTAGACTAGAGGATAAGACAATAATAGGAACCAAATGGATTTATAAAAATAAAATGAATGAACATGGTGAGGTCATAAGAAATATGGCACGATGGTAGCACAAGCTTATACTCAAGAAGAAGGAATAGATTATGATAAAACTTTTGCCCCGTAGCAAGATTAGAAGTCATTAAGATTTTACTAGCCTTTGCAAACCATAATAATTTCAAATTATATCAAATGGATGTCAAAAGTGCTTTTCTAAATGGATTTGTTAAAGAAGACATATATGTAGAACAACCACCTCTATTTGAAGATGAAAAATTACCAAATCATGTATATAAATTAAAGAAAGCGTAATATGGATTAAAATAGGCTCTTAGGGCTTGGTATAATAGTTTAAGAAATTATTTGTTACAATCCAATTTTGAAATAGGAAAATTAGATAATACCTTGTTTATTAAGAAAAATAGTAAAGATATACAATTAGTACAAATATATATTGATGACATAACTTTCATATCAACAAACGATAAGATGAATAAAGAATTTTCAGATATTATGACCCAAGAATTCGAGATGAGTCATATGGGAGAATTAACGTTCTTTTTAGGATTACAAATTAGTCAATTAAAGAATGGAATATTTATTAATCAAGAAAAATAAGCAAGAGATCTAATTAATAAATATAATCTAACAACAAACATACTAGTGGGAGATCAAAACTGATGGCGACTAATATAGCATTAAGTAAAGATGATACATCTAAAGATGTTGATCAAAAACTATATAGAGGAATGATAGGATCATTACTACATATAACCGCTAGTAGAGAAGATATAATGCATAGTGTATGTCTCTATGCAAGATATCAATCACAACCTAAGGAAACACATTTAAAAGCTGTAAAACGTATTCTAAGGTATATAAAGCATACATAAGACTCTGGATTATTTTATCCTAAGGATGATTCATTCAACTTAGTTTCTTATTGTGATGCTGATTATGCAGGATGTAAATCCGATCGTAAAAGTACTAGTGGAAAATGTCACTTCTTAGGACATTAACTAGTCTCGTAGTTTAGGAAAAAGCAAAATACTGTATCTTTGTTAACAACTGAAGCAGAATACATCTCTGCTGCTTTGGCTTGTTCACAAGTAATATATATGCAACAAAATCTAAATGATTTTGGATTAAATATAAATAAATCACCAATATACTGCGATAATATGAGTGCTATAAATATTTCTAAAAACCCAACTCATCGTTCAAGAACTAAACATATCGATATACGACATCATTTTCTAAGAGATAACGTAAGCAATGGGAAAATTTCACTCGATTTTAAAGAAACAGATAAACAAATAGAAATATATTAACAAAACCACTAAACGAAGCAACATTTACTAAATTTAGAAGAGAATTAGGCATATTTTCATTAAGTGAGCTAGAATAATTAAATAAATATATTTGTACATATATATAACATTAAAAATCAGAAAAACAATTAAAAAGACAAGTATGTCAGCATACATTTATCACTATGTCGAGATATAACTGCCAGATTTTTAAAATTAGTTCCCACCAAAAGTTAGTTACAATAACCATTAAAACTCTCTACTTCGAATTTTCTTCTTCATTCTCATTTCTCACTTCTGTAAAAACTCTAAACTAAAATAAACAATGGCCTCCACCAATTTTAACACTCAAATCAATCCCGAATCATCCGCTAACCATCCGAAGGTCCTTTTCAATGTTCTACGCTATCATGTCTCATCAAAATTGAAGAAAAGATGGAATACACTCTTTAAATGCTCGCTGAAATACAAGTACATCAAATTAGGATGAGCCAAGAGAAAAATAGATAAGGAAAAGTAATAAGGAGTCTTCTTAAGTTTATAACGGATAATCAGGCTAATCCATTTATCATCGAAGATGATAATGAACCTATGGAAGAAGAGGAAGAATCAGAAGAAGAGGAAGAAGAGATAATGGAGGAAGAAGAACCCGATGAGGAACAACAAGAAGTCTTAAATGAGGAAGATCAAGTCGTTTTCGTAGGTGAAGTTCTATACGATCATAATGGAAATATGATTGAATGAAATGGAGATGTTTGCCTCCATTACCCAAATTGTCTTACTCATAAGTCTCCTATAGTTAAGGACAATTAGAATTTAGTTTTTTGATTCATTTTTTATTGTACATTTTCGTTCCTTTTTGTAAATTCAATGTATAATATTTACATGTAATATCATTTGTAAAAACATTGGTTAAATATATTGCTTGTTTTGTATAACATAAGTTTTCTATTACTCTGTCATATAGACAAGAATTAAAGGGGAGTCACATATATAGTCACAAATTACACACCAAATATAATATAATTCAGATAGTTATAAATTTAGGTGGAGTTGTTTTAGAATTTTTTTTGATAATGCCAAAAGGGGAGAAATTTTAAAATATAGAATTAGTTTATAGGATTCATATAGATAGGAGGAATATTAGAAGGATCATCATCAACAGGTATGTAGAGGTATGATATTTTATAAACTAAGGTTTTCATCATCAAAAAAGAGAGATCATTGGAGAATGGAGTTTCGATGACAACAACCTTATTTTAATATTAATTGATTATAAAATATATATTAACACTTTTATATAGAATATATATATACACACACACATACGTAGGATTTATATACATGAAATTATACTGAAGACTGTACAGTTTAAGAGCTTCTAGAGATTCAGAATTCAGAGATGATTCAAGACTCATGAGTAATCAAGATTTCAAGAGTTCAAGATAAATACAGTTATAGAGTGTAGTTTATATAAGACTCTGAATAGTACTCAAGGTTCAAATTCAAATTCTGATTTCAAATTCTATTTTCAAATTATATCTTCAATCTGTATCTTCTCTATTTTATTTTCTTACTTTACTTTTGATTTAAACTCAAATTTTATACATTATATACTTTATATTTATATAGTTTTAATCTCTATAATTTTATAAATATGTTCAAATATCTTATATTTATGTTTTCATATGATTTTCTACTTTATAATACTCATTTACAACACTATGCTTTAATTCAAGAATTTCTAGAATTATATATGTGTGTGTGTGTCAAAACACTTGAAAAATGCTCAAAACTCAATTTTAAACTAGGTTATGTTGACATACGTATATATCTATAGTGACATATAACTGTCATTTTTTCAAAATTGAAAGAAAGCTTCTTTTCACTATTTGTAACACTCCAAAAACGTTGCAACCTTTCAAATCTTATAAATAGGGGCTTATTTCGATTTTTTTCATCATTCTTCTTCTCCATCTTCATCTCCTTTTTTTACACTAGTATATTTTCTTATTTTTATGATTTTTACACTTATACTCTGCCGAATTCAATTCTATTTATATAAAACTTCTTCTCTTCTCACTCTCTACTCATTACTTTCTGAATCGAAGTGCTATTGAAGAGTTATAGGGCTATTGTAATCATTTGGGAAGTGTTTGTTGAATTGGTGTTACCCTTGTAGTGTGAAATCAAGAAGAGTTGAATTGGTGTTAGCCTTGTAGCCCTGAAATCAAGGAGAGTATGCTTGATCAAGTTGGCGGAATCGGTGTTACCCTTGTAGCCGTGAAATCAAGGAGGTTGTACTTGGATATTGATATAGTAATAAAACTCTGCGCAATCCATCATTGCATGGGACTGATCATAGGAGCAATTCCGAACCAATATAAAATCCAATGTGTTCTTTCTTTTTCTGCATTTTATTTTTGTTTATCTTTGTGCTTGATTATGTGTCTATGACTATTTCTGTGGTACGTGATTCATATAGTAGATCATATAATTTTAGATTTTGTTTAAATTCTCAAAAACACTATTCACCCACCTATAGTGTTAGTTTTTCCTTAACGATCCGTTCTGCAATCCCTAATGATCTTCTCTCCTATCTTCTCCTTCTCCCTCACTAGACTGCCTTAAGGATGTGATACAAATTATCGTATCTTGGAGGCCTAACCTTTGCAAACCCTTCATCTCCCACGAAGACCACCCTCCTCCACCTCGAGACGCCATAGTCTTGAATATCACGCAATCAAAGCTTGAATTCGAATTGATTGCACCAAAGTATAAAAAATCAAATTCTATACGAGACTTGAACTTACCTGAGTTCAATTAGTGGCGAAATATGTGGGGTTCCAGATCTGATTGGGAGGCCGATTTTTCGAGGAAAAGTTTCTAAGTCCTCGTGGTGCAATATTATGCCAAGTGAGGAGGGGGAATTCATATTTTGGTAACTATACGAAAGGGGGAGGCTTAAGAGGTTGTGAAATTTGCATCCCCTCTGGATGCTACTTCATATCTCACTATGATACGAGATTTGATATCCCTTAGGGATATGAAAATTCGTATCCCCACGGGATGCAAAATTTCGCATCTCCCTTTTTAAAAAAAATCATGAATGAATGAAAAATGAGAATAGAATTTCTAATTCCGGAAAATTCCTAACTCATGACTCTAGCTAAGGTCACATGCACGTGCTTTCCCAATCCCAATTATCGAGGCCAATTCGATTCGCTAACCAATCATGTGCTCACGAATTTAAGCGATTCAAGAGCGTATGCCAAGAAATCGAGTTCACGATTCAATATCGTTTCCAGAAACTAACGCGCATAACCAGAAGTTGAAAACATATTCACCAATTATGTTTCATTACACTCTGATTGCATTTCGTAAAATCACTTGAAAATGTGTGAATGCATATGCAACACTATGTTGACAATGGCCCGCTTACTTTCCGAAATAAGTGGGATCGACAATTGACGTTGAATTTCTTGGGTCGTCAGGAATTAGATGTTCATTGAAGCATCCAGAGACGATTTCCTGTCCGAGAAATCAAAATTCTCAACATGCTCAATAGAGGGATCACAACCAAATGCTCGACACAACTTGGAGATCTCTATAACTCCCAGAGATGCCCAAATCAACTCAAAGAACATCATATCATGATGAGACGTACTTTAAGGTGCAAGTATCAACTAACCTTTTGGTCCAGTTCCTAAAAGTATATCAGCTTAAGAGATTCAGCCCATTGCGCGACATAATAGCCTGAAGTGTTGCCAAAATACTCATGGTTCAAACATAGAGGGAGTCTTAGGAGCATGGACCTCACAACCCTTGAAAATCCCACTCATACAACATTTTGCATCCCCCGATCCTGCCGAATTCCATGTATCTTGTATCCCTTGGGATACAAATTATTGTATCCCCATGGAATACAAAACTTTGGATCCTACGAAATACAAATTATCGTATCCTATCGGATACAAAATTATCAGATATGAAGTTATTGCTTTCCCACGTGATACGAAACTTCGTATCCCCATAGGATACAAAATTTAATTATAAAAGCTATCCGAAACAAGAAATTTGGCCTTCTTCCGCTATTTCTCACCGACTATCATATATTCTACTACCTATAAATGCCATCTACCTCACACATGAAAAGGGGTGGCATTTTCTTGATTTGACACCCTGAGAGGACCGTGGACACCATTAACGGCCATTGGATCTTTGGAGAAGAAGAACTAACTTTTTCATAAGGCTTTGAAATTGCAAAAAATGACTCCCAAAAACATAGTGAATCATTGTAACCATTGTAATAACGATGTCCATCACTATAAACCTTCAATCATGAATAAATTTAGCGAAAGCTTCAAGGTGGACGTAGGCTCAACACAGACCGAACCACTATAAATCTTTTATTTCTACTTTCCGCACTAAATTTTCCATATGTGAAACATTATTTTCGTTAACTCGAGAATCTTTGGGTGTGACGCCAATTTTACACACCAATAGTTGCCATCGCAAATTTCCAACAATTTGAGTGAAATTGTAATGACCCAAAAATCCGGTCCAATTTGAGCTGACCAAAAACACAAGTCCAACCCCAAATTAAACTGAAAATCAGGAAATTTATAGAAAGAAAGCAGAGGGTGAGGAAAGATAAGATAGAAACTTAGAATAGAAGAAGAAGAAGAACACAACATCAGAGTAACACAAACCTCATAGCGGAATGAATAACATATAATAGATTACATATCCTTGAAATAAAATCAGTATACGTATACAATAACATTATCATAGTACAACACTTACAACACAGCGGAAATAACTATAGCTATATAATCCTGAAGCCTCCTGCTCCAAGCTCTTCCAGTATATCTGTAAATCCCGACTACTTGACTGCCCGTACAAATTTAGGCACCCAAGAGTTTAGGGAAACAAACAAATAAACTCCAGGTCAGTCATGGGACTAGTGTGAGTAAAACAATTTAAAACAGTTTGAACAAGTAAATGATATCTCATAAGACCACGCCGTATAATGGAACGGGTTTTTCCCTTATGAGAATCCAAATTATCTTTATATCAGAAACCTTTTAATATTATAATAATGTCTATCAACACAATATAATAATCATCTAGCAGAAACGCTTCCATCTCACGTTCTACATATATAGTATACAATCAAAACCGCAAGCACGTATTGGGCAATGGATTTCCAACTATGACAAGGTATGGAACCACCTTTCGCTAGTGTACCTCTAGACAGGAATACACTGGGTTCAACAAGAACATCTTGCAACCCGACCACACATGACCGACCACTCATTTCACTTGAATGTATCAAATGTATATCACCAACGGTTGGGATTAACAACCGTTTCCCGAATGGGACAGTATCGCCAATAGATTTTTAGAAGTAAATTAAACTCTATATCAGGTGATTATACACCCTACTTCGGAGCGACCGACTTAGCTATGCTGCCTGCCCGATTTCTGTCATTTACCGATTGATGAGGCTTGAGGTTAAGCTTCATCATCACATCAGATTCACTTCGAATGTCACATCGTCAAATCCATCAAATCACCGATTGACGTCCTCAACCATACATTATGTGTTAGCTAAAAGAAGTTTCCTTCTCCGCTTCCACTCTTGGTACGGTTGGAGAAATCAATGTACGTGATCGTCTGGAAATACTCTGTCAGACATCCATCCATACAAGTCACCCAGGAACAGGATGAACCGAAGGCACTATTCAGTACATCCATCTTAGACACTGTTATCTAAGATTTATACAATAGCCCTTGCACTTTACTCCATCTTCAATTATCTTTGGCATATATGATTCGCAACGCTTATGCCAATACAGAGTGGTTCTTTGGATAATAATCCAACCGGTCTCTCCATATTAACAACGTTAAAATGGTAAAAAAATTCGATAGTCGGTGAGTTAACTATCAAAGAAAAATACGTGTGCAAACAAGATATTATTTCCAAATGGAAATACTATCAATCAATCATCAATCACTACCATTTCACAACTATCAGACTCTAACTGTAAACAAATAAGAGAACAACTTCTCAAGTATAAACCCCGAAGGTCGGAACCAACATCAGATCGATACTCAGAAAACTATTTAACTTAACTAATCTCTAGTCATTTTCTAATTTTGCTTAACTCTATTTCTTTAACTCTATACGATTTATTCTAGTTCGTTTTTAACTCTAATAGATTAACTCTATTTGATTACCTCTAACTGGTTAACTCTAACTGATTAATTCTAACTCCTTTAACTCTATTTGAATAAATTATATTTGATTAACTCCTTTAACTCTATTTGATTAATTCTAACTCCTTTTATAATATCGTATTTATTTTCTAAATAAATATTTCCTTTATTCTATTTATTTTCTCAAATAAATATTCCTTTATTCTAATTCTATTTATTACCTAAATAAATAAATAATCCCTTTTAATCTATTTGTAAATGTTCTACAAATATTTCCTTTATAATTCTATTTTATTTGTGAATGGTTTACAAATATTTCTCTTCTTATTTGTTTGACAAATATTTCCTTTTTTATTTGTTTTACAAATATTTCACTCTATATCTGTTTAACTAATTCTTTCCCTTATATTTGATTTACAAATATAATTACCTTATATTTGATTTACAAATATAATTCCTTTATATTTGATTTACAAATATATTTTTTTTATTCAAAAATCCTTTTTCTTTTATAATATAAAATCCATTGATTTTATATAAATAAATTATTTTCAAAATATACTTTGAAAATCCTTTTTCCACATTCTGGTATTTCTAATGGTATTTAACACACCATATAACAACGATAAATATCGTCCAAACACACATAATCAACAACAGATTATATATCACATCATATATCACAATATATGGAACAACAGTATTTTAAATATTGAGGAATCCAGTTGGATCCCTCCAACCTGTTTCCCTGCATCCACAGATGTTATACAATATAATCAATATCACTTTCAGTTCCATATGATATATTCTGTTAAACAGAATCAATATAGAAATTCAACTAACTGACTAGCAGTTCAATCAAACAGTCAACACACAATCAATCAGCCAATATTTAACAGTTCTAGAAATACAACATGAAATTATAAACGGTTCAGAGTTAGCGAGATTTACTCACATTGGACTATCATCGTTAATTAACGATAATTGTCGTTGATTCAGATCGGACAATTTATTTTGCAATAAATTGTAGTGAGCTTTAATTCACTTCCCGTCAGTTCCATTGGCTAGTGTCCGTCCATACGATCTTAACGGATCCAATTTTGCTCAATTCTGATAATGTATGACGATGTTATGAAATTAAGAAGTTAATATACTTTTAAAAGAAAAACATGGATTTTTAATCTTCTAATGGGCCTCACCCCTCTTTATATTCTCAGCCCATCATCAAATTCAAATGCCCAGGATGCTGAAGCTTCTTCCTCCCTCAAGCATGACAGACCCGTGCTCCTCCTCACGGCGACATTTGTGCCTGCTTCTTTCTCAACCCGCTCCCCAAGCCTTTCATGAAAATTCCAATCTGCCATAACCATTGAACCCCTCGTCGAATCCTCTCCAACCTCCAAGTAATCATCTCCAACTCGACGTCCTTGTTTGCAGCGCGACCTCGGGGATCTCACGCCTCCTGTACATCGTCGAACAACCCCTTTCCACTTCGAATCCACCCAAATTCCACACACAACCTCCATTCGACCTCCTGAACTTCATAACGACCTCCAAAACATCAATCTATGCTTCCATTTGCCAAAACACCCAACCCTAGTTTTACTGTTGCCATTTTCGAGTATCCAGAACTCGCGTCGCACCAATTGAAAACTACATGGGGATGAAGATCTTCTTGCCAAGAGTTCAAAGGGACATCTATTTCGACTTATAGATTTTTGGTTGATTTTCTTTGGATTTTCTTTGTTGTGTTTTGTTTTTGAGAAAATGAGAACTGTTTTGTCGAAATGAGATTGTTTTATTGCGTTTTAGCCTTGAGTGTGTGGTCGAGTAGAATGTGTACGTGGCCTCTTTAGATTCACTTAAGTAGGATATTTTTATTTAATATTTTTATATTTTATTTTTGCCAATTTCTCATTGTATCTGTCCTTTTAAAAATCCCTGTGATTACATACGATAGCGAAAAATCACGAAAATTGACATGCAGCTACAGCTCGACATTACGATCCCAACGAAACTGGTTCCGTCGAATTCCGACTTCGTATGCTCACACAACATATTTTAAAAGGTCGAATTACTGACTATTTCTCACTCTAAAAATCCGTACGACCACACAGTGACTCTAAAAATCACGAAACTGGAAATCTAACAACTATTTGACATTGTGGATCCAACAAAATTAGTTATGTTGAATTCCGACTTTGTTTGCAAAAGTGGTTATTTTTAAAGTCTAAATAACCCATTTAAATATATAAATATATTTAAATATAATTAAATTAAATATAAATAAATTTATATTATCGTATATATTCACAGTGGAATACCATACAGCTCTACTGGGATTCATAACTCGATATTTCAAATCTGGGTCAACCCGATATTCGATTTATATTGAAATTCCTTTTTAAAAATATAAATAATTCCTTTATAAATTATAAAGGAATTCCACAGCGACTTTTCCAAAATTTGATTTGGACGTGAATCAAAATCTACACGACGAAATCCCGATTTTTCCATTCCACTAGAAAGATATACTCCACCAGCTCCACACGTTTCTTGTTTCAAAGAAATCCGGCTTAAAACGAATCATGTACATTCAGTTGAAGTTCGAATCGCCAATTTACGAACTGCAGCGCCATTTCAAGCTCGATTTTAATTATATTATAATTCTATGTTCAAACTATCGTTTATATAATATATTCATTATTCAAATCAAATTCTAAACTGAATTCAATATCACTAATGATCCAGTTCACACCATATCGCCATTTCAGCCAATTCTGATTATTTTAGAATTAAATATATTATTTAATTTATTATTTTAATTAAATATTCACCATTATTTAATTCCATGGCCATTAAATTCTCTAACCACCATTTCAATAAATAAATTAATTATAATACCTCTGCCAATGCGGGTCATTACATTCTTCCCCACTTAAAATAATTTCGTCCTTGAAATTGCTAAAAGGTAGAGGACGACCCTATCGACTGGTTAGAACATATTTGTTCACTTCTTAACTTCAGTTTCAACTGAACCAATTTAATTTCAATTAAATTATTAATTAATTCTTATCAACGAAAATTTTCAAAAATTCTGAAAATTTTCTAACACCTTAACTTTTTTGAAAAATTTCGCCAGCACCTCCTTTGTACTGGTTAATAGCTCAAACTCCCACTTGCCTCTCTGGGCCATCTCCAACCCAAAAGAAAATCAAACAGCCATGTGGCTTGCCAATTCGGTCATAAATCTCATGCTTATATCGAATATAAACTTGTACCTTTTGTCGGCATATCATTATATCGTTTCCACCTGTTATCAATTCAGCGGATACAAGGGTCATCCTAATCAAATTCCAATATGCTTTTATCCACAAATCCAACCATTCGCTTATATCCAAGCCAAATATTATTTCAACTCGAGTTTCTTCTCGATTCCCAACTCTTAACTTGATTATCACATTACACTTCAAATTTGAATCTCACAATCCAATTTGTCTTAATATCATTCTAATTCAATCTCAGTTACCACTTTACTGGCTTTACTTTAATTCAAATTTGCTTTCACAAATTTATGTTAAATTTGTTTTTTAATTCAAACAGTCTTTACGTGGGAGTTTTTAAACAGTTTACTCTTTTCAAAAATCAAATTTTCCTTTTGAACATGTCACTAAGCCCTTAATTAATATTCCATTATTTAAATCACTTCTCTATTTCTTTATCTATATTTGTTAACCAAATATTTTTAATAACCATATTAGCCTTTTATGTTATTTGGAAAAATTTCCGAATATCGCCTTCCTTTATTTCCTAAACTTTAGAAAACATATGCTATTTGTAATTGGAAAATATTCCAATTACCTATCTCTTTTTCGATCTCGTTTATTTCTATACTTAGGAAATACTCTTTATTATATTTCCAAGCTTACACTTATTTGGGTTAAAACAGATGTTGTGTAAAACATCGTTACGACAACCCAAATACTATATTCAACTAACTCTTATTCAACCTTGATCTTCGAGCCTGAAATCTTACTATTTATTTGTTAATAATGAAATCAATCAAGTTGGGGTATAACTACCTCTCAGACCTTGACTGAATAACATTTATAACGTCAAAACAGATATGACTACTTACTCGAATAGTCAATACCATACAACTACTTATTCACTTTTAAACACGTATACGCTTCCTCTTTCTATTCTTACTAGATTTTATTCTTAGTCTTCCTTTTTGAATTTACTATCCTATTTCTAAGTTCGTTTCCTTATCGACTTCTATATATGTGACGACCCCAAACCCCGTACTGACGGTGGCAAGGGTAATCTATGGAATATAACACATAAACAGATAACAGCAGAACAGAATTAAATAAATACACCAGATAATGAACAAATAATACACTGGATAAACATAATCATCAAAGTTACACAGTATACAGGATCATACTTAGTACAAATATAGTTCAGCTATACATAAATATCTACAGTGGAAATAAACATAATATGTACAATAGGAGCTGAACAGCATAAAAAGAGATAAATGATAGAATCCATCTTTAGCTCCAGCTATCCAGAAAGAGCCTGCTAACCTGAACACAAGGCTGCCCATGTAGAAAAAGGGGCACTCGAGTTTGAAAGGTGACACAAACTACGAGTCAGTCATAGGACTGGTATGAGAAATCTACTTAACACATTTATAATTTGGCTAATCACAGGACCACGCCACTTTTGTGGAACGGGTTTACTCCATCGGATTACCAGTGCTTTAAAACAAATAATTCTTTTAAACATCGCAATGCTTTTTATAAAAACGAAGCCATTATAAGACTCAGTTCCCATTACACAATGCAACGCAAACCAGAGGATAGAATTTTACCTTATAATGGCCAAAATATGCTTGATACGAATAAAACAAAAGCATTTGATATTATTACTAGTGTTTATAGGTTTCGAAACAATTTCAATCATAACTATCAATCATAGAAGGCATGGGTACCATATATCATGTCTATATATATATATACAATCAAAACCGCATAGTCACGTATTTGGAAATTGGATTTCCGTCATGAACCAAGGCAAAAGATAGTCCTTATCGACTTCGAGACAATCTAGCCCATGTCTCAGGATCAGACCTTGAGTGACCTTAGGATCGTCAGGGCCGGTCCACCGATGTGGATTAAAATTCCTGAACACTATGTTTCCCCGCCCTATGGGGCGTAAATGAGCCAACGAATGACTCCATCGGTCTCGGATCGACCGATATAACCGAGGCGCCTCGCAACAGCAACAACCACGTAGGTGAAAATAATATAAATGTCAGCCAGTTTAAGCACCGACACTACCTCTAGCTAGAAGGAAATGCATGCCCGCCTGAGGTCCTCTCTCGTTTCTGGTTCATACCGGGATGTGAGGTTCGCGAATTCACGTTATACACAAAGCTATGCGACACAGGCGGCGCTTTGATCATCACCACAAGACTTTGCTTTTCAACAGAAGCCTTGATCATTTGCCACTTAGGCATGCCACACTAGCAATTCATGCCATGTGACCGATGTCCATCGATATACAACCTCTGAGCTCGTGCGTCTCAGAGAAGGGCGTTAAGCAAAAGAATAAATTCTCCACCGCCAAACAGATGTATATTTAATAGAGATCAATCAACACAGAATAAAATCCAATGTCAGACACACAGTCCATTTACAAGTCCGTTCTGAGTCTGAACGAAACCGGAGGCACTATATACCTCGCATAACCATCGATCTCCACGTACGTCTGGACGATCACCACTCATTATCCATATTTCGGGATGCCTGCCAATCAGGACTTCGGTTACCATCCAAACGAGGTGAAGATCTCCGGTCTTCAACCACCGTCTTCATCTTCGATTTCTTATCGTCGATTCAGTTATTCAGAATGGGATAAACCCGGTCTTTCTGAGCAACTCGCATATATAAATAACTAGTGCAACACAAACACAACATACGCCTCTTTCCAATTCATTAGTCACTTACTGTCAATCAGTAAGAGAACGATTTCCCAAATATTAACCCCGAAGGCCGAAACCAACATCAGATCAAAACCCAGGAAACCATTCGACTTAGCCAACCTTCAGTTAATTTCTAAATTTCACATTCCATATCGTTTACAATATTTTACAATGATTTATCGCTATTTTTATTTATTTTAAAATAGCCAATTTATTCAAACGACGCTTCGGGACATAACGCGGCTGTGGCGCTGTTTTTCTTCAGATTTGATTTACACATATCTAAATATCTAACTGTTGGATCTTCACAAATTTTATATCATTAGAAAGATCTTTTCAAAACGAATCCAACGATTCCAGTTTCGGGAAAATCCGACGGTCGGATCTCCCGGTACAATCGTTTGAATTTTCGATTTCAAAATACGAACTGCAGCGTCGTTATTAGATTTAGTATAATTATATATATATACATATATATATATTATAATCGATTCTGGCACTATTTTTCTTCAGATTTGAATTAAACATTCCAGACAATCCAACCGTTGGATCTTCACAAAGTTGGTGTCGTTGGAAAGGTATTTCCAAAGCGAACCCAACGGTTTCGGTTTCGGGAAAATCCGATGGTCGGATCTCCCGCACTAATCGTTTGAAATCATGGTTTCAAAACACGAACTGCAGCTTCGTTATTCGATATATTTTAATTATATTTATATATATATAAATATAATCAATTCTTCAATTTCAAACTATATGCTTTTTACACATTTGATAAAAATGATATTTTTATCCAACTGTCTTCTATTTCAACACTTCACTATTTTTAACAATTCATGTATATAATAAAAATATGATTTTTAATGTAAAACAATTTATTTCAAAACACGACTATTTTATATAGTTCATATAGATGATAAAAATATGATTTTTATTATAAAACAATTTATTTTAAAACACGACTAATTTATATAGTTCATATAGATGATAAAAATATGATTTTTATTATAAAACAATTTATTTTAAAACACAACTATTTTATATAGTTCATATAGATGATAAAAATATGATTTTTATTATAAAACAATTTATTTTAAAACATGAATACCATTCAACACATGAATTTCTATTCAATGAATGAATTTCTATTCAACACATGAAGGTTTTCTTTTCAACACACGAATATAGTTTCAACACATGAAAATAATTCTAACACATGAATATTATTCAAAATTTTGGCAGCGTAACGGTAGGGTAGTTAAAACCGGGGCCGTCCCTAGTACGGCTCCTCGCTCTACCTTAAAGCCTTGCAGCTTTTGACAATGGGGATTCATGCATCTAGTTCGCATGCAGGCGGCATGTATATTTTTTTCATTTCCACAAGCTAATCCTATGTGGTTTCAACCCAATATTTCTCAACCACAAACAGGTATTTTTCAACCACAATCAATCAATTTCAACCATAAACAATTCTAATCAACCATTCGTAATCAACCAATTTTCACACCAATCACAACCAATAAATATCGTCCATGGTTTGTGGACGAGGGGCGTATACATATAGATAAATTTATATATAAGCATTTCACTTCTATTTCAACACATATATTATTTTTACAACACATATATAACTTATATATCGAACGTACAACTTATACAACGCTTATACAAGAGGTGTGCAACGCTTATATAACCCATACATCGACTATATAATTTATACATCGTCGTTTTCCATATCGTTTATAAATTAGAAATCTCACATTGGGTTCCACACCACCAAAAATAGCAGAAGGCTCAGAAAAATATTTGGTCTCTTCTAGAATGTAGAAGACGTCCACACGAGTCCACTATCTCTTGTTTCACTGAATTTCATCAAGAAACGAATAAGATATGATTTTTACAGTGAAATCAAAAACCGTAGCGCTTTAAACTGCTATAATATAGTTTAAAATAATTCAAACCGTACGTCAGCTGTTTCGTTCAAAACTAGGTTTGGATTTTTCTTCGAATCCGTGTAGCTATTCGTCGATCGGCCTTCGCAGCGTCGAAGGGTGAGGAGAGGCGCCCGTGTGTAGGGGGGTGTGGGCCAGTTCGACGGCCTGATGAGGGTGTGGCGACGGTTTGAAACCCGAAACTTCTAGGCGTCGATTCTCCCAAACCATACAACGAAAAAAAATCCAAACTATATATGGATTTGAAGATCTTCTCGAGCACTACAAAATTCTCCAAAGGGGCAGGGGTTTTTATTGAGCGGATTAGAAGAAATTGAGGAGAGAAGAAAGGAAAGGCTTTCCGTCGTCGGTTTTGGATAGAGTTGGGGAGAGAGAAAGTGATGTGGCCAATGAGATATTTTTATTTATTTATATATTTTTAAATTTCCAAAATACCCCTTGTCTCATACGAACTCCAATCCAAACCCAACGACTGTCGTACCTAGCATTTTATCCCCATTTCGAACACAATGGGATATGTTTCATAAGCCCATTCGACTGTTTCAATCAGTTTTACTTCAAATTAAAATATAAAACATTTAATATTTAATTTGAACGTACATTTCAATTTGCTAGGGCCACAAACTGATTCGAAAAATTCCAGAAAATTACATCTAGCTATGTTTTGACGATACGGTCCCAACAAAACTAGTTCCGTCGAATTCTGAGACCGTTTGAAAAATGGCCCTTTTCTGGTCGATCCAATTTAACTGTAATTGACCAAACACGTTTTCCTTTGCCACGGTCACATACTAGCTTCAAAAATTATGAAATTTGAAACCTAGCAATAATTTGACATCCCGGATCTAACGAAAGTGGTTTCGTCGAATTCCGAGGTCGTTTGCAATCCAGCTATCCAGAAAAAGCCTGCTTAAAACCTGAACACAAGCCTGCCCGTGTAGAAAGAGGGGCACCCGAGTTTGAAAGGTGACACAAACTACGAGTCAGTCATGGGACTGGTATGAGAAATCTACTTAACACATTTATAATATGGCTAATCACAGGACCACGCCACTTTCATGGAACGGGTTTACTACATCGGATTGCCAGTGCTTTAAAACAAATAATTCTTTTAAACATCGCAATGCTTTTTTTATAAAAATGAAGCCATTATAAGACTCAGTTCATGTCACACAATGCAACGCAAAACGGAGGATAGAGTTTTACCTTATAATGGCCAAAATATGCTTGATACGAATAAAACAAAAGAATTTGATATTATTGCTAGTGTTTATATGTTTCAAAAACAATTTCAATCATAACTACCAATCATAGACGGCATGGGTACCATATATCATGTCGCCATATATATATATATATATATATACAATCAAAACCGCACAGTCACGTATTTGGAAATTGGATTTCCGTCATGAACCAAGGCAAAAGATAGTCCTTACCGAATTCGAGACAATCTAGCCCATGTCTCAGGATTAGACCTCGAGTGACCCTAGGATCGTCAGGGCCGGTCCACCGATGTGGATTAAAATTCCTGAACACTACGTTTTCCCGCCCTATGGGGGCGTAAATAAGCCAACGAATGACTCCATTGGTCCCGGATCGACCGATATAACCGAAGCGCCTCGCAACAGCAACAACCACATAGGTGAAAATAATATAAATGTCAGCCAGTTTAAGCACCGACACCACTTCTAGCTAGAAGGAAACGCATGCCCTCCCTGAGGTCCTCTCCCGTTTCTGGTTCATACCGGGGTGTGAGGTTCGCGAATTCACGTTATACACAAAGCTACGCCACACAGGCAGTGCTTTGATCATCGCCACAAGACTTTGCTTTTCAACAGAAGCCTTGATCATTTGCCACTTAGGCATGCCACACTAGCAATTCGTGCCATGTGACTGATGTCCATCGATATACAACCTATGAGCTCGTGCGTCTCAGAGAAGGGCGTTAAGAAAAAGAATAAATTCTCCACCGCCAAACAGATGTATATTTAATAGAGATCAATCAACACAGAATAAAATCCAATGTCAGACACACAGTCCATTTACAAGTCCGTTCTGGGTCTGAACGAAACCGGAGGCACTATATACCTCGCATAACCATCGATCTCCACGTACGTCTGGACGATCACCACTCATTATCCATATTTAGGGATGCCTGCCAATCAGGACATCAGTTACCATCCAAACGAGGTGAAGATCTCCGGTCTTCAACCACCGTCTCCATCTTCGATTTCTTATCGTCGATTCAGTTATTCAGAATGGGATAAACCCCTTCTTTCTGAGCCACTCGCATACAAACACAACATACGCCTCTTTCCAATTCATTAGTCACTAACTGTCAATCAGTAAGAGAACGATTTCCCAAATATTAACCCCGAAGGCCGAAACCAACATCAGATCAAAACCCAGGAAACCATTCGACTTAGCCAACCTTCAGTTAATTTCTAAATTTCACATTCCATATCGTTTATAATATTTTATAACGATTTATCGCTATTTTTATTTATTTTAAAATAACCAATTTATTCAAACGACGCTTCGGGCCATAACGCGGCCGTGGCGCTGTTTTTCTTTAGATTTGATTTACACATATCTGAAAATCTTACCGTTGGATCTTCACAAATTTTATATCATTAGAAAGATCTTTTCAAAACGAATCCAACGGTTCCAGTTTTGGGAAAATCCGACGGTCGGATCTCCCGGTACAATCGTTTGAATTTTCGATTTCAAAATACGAACTGCGGCGTCGTTATTCGATTTAATATAATTATATATATATATAATCGATTCTGGTGCGGTTTTTCTTTATATTTGAATTAAACATTCCAGAAAATCCAACCGTTGGATCTTCACAAAGTTGGTGTCGTTGGAAAGGTATTTCGAAAGCGAACCCAACAGTTTCGGTTTCGGGAAAATCCGATGGTCGGATCTCCCACACTAATCGTTTGAAATCACGGTTTCAAAACATGAACTGTAGCTTCGTTATTCAATATATTTTAATTATATTTATATATTTATATATATAAATATAATCGATTCTTCGATTTCAAACTATATGCTTTTTACACATTTGATAAAAATGATATTTTTATCCAACTGTCTTCTATTTCAACACTTCACTATTTTTAACAATTCATGTATATGACAAAAATATGATTTTTAATGTAAAACAATTTATTTCAAAACATGACTATTTTATATAATTCATATAGATGATAAAAATATGATTTTTATTATAAAACAACTTATTTTAAAACATGACTATTTTATACAGTTCATATAGATGATAAAAATATGATTTTTATTATATAACAATTTATTTTAAAACACGACTATTTTATATAGTTCATATAGATGATAAAAATATGATTTTTATTATAAAACAATTTATTTTAAAACACGAATACCATTCAACACATGAATTTTTATTCAATGAATGAATTTCTATTCAACACATGAAGGTTTTCTATTCAACACATGAAAATAATTCTAACACATGAATATTATTCAAAATTTCGACATCATAACGGCAGGGTAGTTAAAACCGTGGTCGTCCCTAGTACGGCTCCTCGCTCTACCTTAAAGCCTCGCAGCTTTTGACAATGGGGATTCATGCATCTAGTTCGCACGCAGGCGGCATGTTGTAACAACCCGTATTTCAATAACATGTTAAAACGAGAATCAAGGCAGAATTTAATTTTAAATTCTGAATCAAGTAAAACGGGCTATGCCATTGCGTTCGTCTCGGAAAAATACGCGAAATAGAGTCCGAGTTTTCGAAAATCGGAGTCCGTATGACCCGGTTAAGGCCCAAAGAAGTTTTCGGAAAATTTGAATTTCGAAACGTGCAGAAATGGGGCCAGGCGGGAAAATTCCCGCCCAGACAAGTCGACAGGCATGTCGACAGGCATGTCGACAGGCATGTCGACATGCATGTCGACAGGGCTGTCGACTTGCCCTGTCGGCTGATTTTGATCTGGTGCACCTATTTGCTATCTTGGCTAGGTTTTTGGGCCTGGTTTGAAATCTGACGGTTCTGGTTGGTCCTAGGGTTAATCTAAGGGCCTAAAACTATCCTAATCTCTATAAAAAGACCCTAAACCTACCCCTAAACCCTCATTATTCACTCATGTAACTAAACTATGGACAAATTTCTACTCTCATGGCCTCCATCTCAAATCCCTAGAGCCTATGCACTCAAATCAAGTTCAAATCAAAAGATGCAAGCTTGCTACACCAAATGGAGGCCAAATCAACATAGCTATGCGAGTTTCATGAAGGTTCTTCTTCAAAGGAGCCACCTTTCTTCGTCAAGATGATGCATGACCCCTTTTCTAAGCCTTGCCTATGTAAGTTCTAGCTACTTTTGGATCAAAACGGTATTTCTAATGTTGACATGGGATAAAATGAGGCTAAACATGATTATGCGAACCTACATGAACCTTACCTTGCCTCTTGTGTTCATGTTTATGATTTTAGGCCATGTGAGTGATTTAATCATGCCTCTCATGCTATGCATAACCTAGTTTAACTTGCAAGTTTGGATCTTTATGCATGAAATGCTAGCATGAACCTTTAGGAAATACTTTACTTGTGAAACATTGGCTAAGACTAGATTTTGGGGCTTATGCATGTTTATGAACCCAAACCCCTTATGCTAACATGCAAGTTTGTGGCCAAATCCTTTATGAGATTATGCATGCTCATGGCCAATCCCCTCTTTTAAGTTGTGCATGTTTATGGCCAAATCCCTCTTGATAATATGCATGTTTGTGGCCAAATTACCTTATGACACTATGCATGTTTATGGCCA
The DNA here is from genome assembly GCA_030737875.1 of Allium sativum. Classification (NCBI taxonomy): domain Eukaryota; kingdom Viridiplantae; phylum Streptophyta; class Magnoliopsida; order Asparagales; family Amaryllidaceae; genus Allium; species Allium sativum. Next base: position 116,007,577 of record CM060909.1, read on the forward strand.
ACCCCCTCATGATGTTATGCATGTGGAAGCCAAGCCCTTTTTGGCATCATGCATGTTTTGAGAACAATATGTGACATAGTATTCTTACTATGTTGACTCGCTTTGCTTGCGTTGGGAAAACACGATTTTGGGTAGTTAGATAAACATGAACATGTCGCAAAATCTTAACTTGAATATGACATGTGTTTATACTTGAAAATATGACTTGAAAGATAACATGGAAGATGACATGTAAGTATGCATAAAAACATGAGCTTGGGAATTTACCCATTAAGTTAGGTCTACCCTTTGGGAATTTACCTATTAAGTTAGGTCTACCCAAATGCTCGAAAAACTTGTAACATGTTTTGGAAACATGATGAACTTAGATAATATGAGTGTGGCCAACTCGAGGTTGGGTTGAGTTTGCAACGTAAAACTACCCGGAACCGACCGGCCTAACTAGTAGTTGCAAACAATAGGACCCAATGTGAGAAGTTGGTCATGTCGCGCTTAAGACCCGAGGTTAGACTAGGTTGTGGTGTAAATCTACCCGGACCCGCCCGGCTTAACTAGTAACCACAACAAGGTCTAATGTGAGAGGTTGAGGGTGCATTAATTAAATTAATGCCACATAATAGGGTTAAGTTAATTTGATTAATGAGGCTTAACCAAATATGATATGGACAAATGGGTTAAGTAATTTGATTAGGCTAATGATACTTAACAAAACATGATAAGCTTGGGTAGGTTAAGTAACTTGATTTGCCTAATGACACTTGACCATTTTTTTATACGACTAGTGGACGGGATTAAGTTAACCAACACTTAATCAATCCAACACGATAACGTGATAAGGTTAAGTAAATTTTCTTAATGACACTTAACCGTATAATACAGTTAATAGATGGGGTTAAGATTAGGCTTAACTAATCTAAACACGGTAATTCGATAGGGTTCAGTTAAACACTTAACCAATTTAAACTTGATAATTCAATGAGGTCAAGTAACCCATACTTAACCGACTTAACTTGGTAATTTAATGGGGTTAAGTTAAACACTTGACTAATTTAACACGATGATTTGATGAAGTTAAGTGACCTATACTTAACCAATCTAACTTGTTAATTTGATGAGGTTAAGTTAACCTATACTTAACCAACCTAACGTGAAAACATGATAAGGCTAAGTCACGAATCGTTTCGAATACGCTTGACCGATTTGACTCGGTAATCTGATGGGGTCAAATTAATATATACTTAACCAATCTAAAATGATAATTAGACGAGGTTAAGTCATGGATTGCTTGATATACTTAACCAACTTGACACATGGTCTGTAGGGTTAAGTCTTGGACTTGGATACTTAGCCAGTTTCGACATGTTTTGTAGACGGGTTAAGTTGTGAACTTAAGTGACACTTAACCCATTAGATAAACCCTAATTCGGAGGATTAGGTAAATAACCATAGTTAACAAGGATAACGGAAATAAGGCTAAGTGGTAAACCTTAGTTAAGGGAAACTAAGTAATAATTCTTAGTCAAGGAAATCTGGACCACTTCTTAGATAGATGAGTAACCCGATACGGTAGGTCATCGTTTAAGTATACGCGTAGGAGCAGGCTATCTGATTCAGATAAAGGCTCCAACGAACTGGGTAACGAAGCAGCGGCTTCGGGGAACGTGAGGATATTCTTGGGATCCCTCTGTGAGCTGCCAGGTCATTATACTAGGCTCACGAGAGGTTGAGGTCTGCGGTAGAAGAACCAAGAATATGCCTTGGTTGCTATGCGAGCGACCTAAAGACTGGGGTGGATAGCAGTGAGTCGGCGAATACATAAGGTGCCCGAGATAGCAAGTTCGTCGATCATCTACCATCTTGAGTCAAGCGTGTACGTACGGAAAGGCAGGGAACACCCAACAGACCATAATTGCTATCTAATTATGGGTGAGGTAGGCCGTAGGATGTGGGCTGGCCGGAGTGTAGTTCTCATGCAAGATTTTCTCTTGTGTTGCCTTTCACTAGTTGAGGGAGGGGTCTCGTGGGACCATAGCCACGTGTAGAAAAGCAGACCTTAGTATCTGCATCGGCAGATAAATCTAAAGCTCCCGACCGAGTCCTGTATTTCTTGTTTTGGCCGGTGACAGGACTCGGATAGCGCGATGTGATACATGTGCATCCAGTTATAGAAAAACGATTCACGATGAATGCGTGGGAAAAAGGGCGCGGTTGAGGGTTAGCGTAATCCCTAAGGGCCTAGGTGGTTTAACCCAGACCGAAATACGAAAGCGTGCAATAGGTAAGCGTAATCCCTAGTGGTGCTAGGTGGCGTAAGTCCTAATAGTTCAAACGATGATTCATATGGAAGAACCTAGCTAGAACAAGGGTGACAGTCCAAACGACTTCAAGGATAATACGACATGGGGAAGCCCGTACGAGGTACGGCAAAGGACTGAACTTATATACATGAAAAGAAACATATGATGTGAGTAACCTGTATATGTGATATATTAGGTTGACATGGACCATTACACGACTTTGAGCAAGGAACGTTCATGGCGCAGGTAGGGATACTAGTACGAGAGGTGCAGAGCAAATATACATGTTAGGACTAGATACCTTGGGATAATGTACTCGGTAGAAATCTGACGATGTGATACCTTGACTTATCATAACACCGCAGTTTATCATGATACCTTGGTTTACCTTGCCACAGTAGTTCAACCGGCCATCCTGGTTTATCTGTCTTGTAGTTATCCTTATGTTTACTTTCAGTTTATGCATGTCATGTTACCTTTACCTGCTTTTATACTGGAAGTAGATAGGACTTACTCAGTCTTTTTGACTGACCCGTTTTGTTTCGCCTCTTTTCTTCCGTTTCCCCCCCAGGTTACAGGGAGGAAACAATGCTGTTTAGTTCGGACTTCTTCTACCTGAAGGTCATCATGGATGGCTTGGACTTCTCTTGGCTATGGCTACTTTACTGTTTTTACTTGGGGAATAATTTATGAAAAGGTTTTTATGCTTCTTTATTATTGCAAGACAGGTTTTGATGTACTCTGATGTAAAAGGCTTTAGACCTTATTTATTCATGTTATGAAAGTTTGAATTTACTTCCGCTATTTATATATGTTCTGTCTTGTGATATTTCTGTGCATGTTTACCAATAATGCCCCTCTAAAGCTAGTGCATTCCTTTGCGAGTGACCCTAGCGGAGGCGGGGTGTTATACATGTATTTTTTTTTATTTCCACAAACTAATCCTACGTGGTTTCAACCCAATATTTCTCAACCACAAACGGGTATTTTTCAACCATAATCAATCAATTTCAACAACAAACAATTCTAATCAACCATTCGTAATCAACCAATTTTCACACCAATCACAACCAGTAAATATCGTCCATGGTTTGTGGACGAGGGGCGTATATATATATAGATATATTTATATATAAGCATTTCACTTCTATTTCAACACATATATAATTTTTACAACGCATATATAACTTATATATCGAACGTACAACTTATACAATGCTTATACAAGAGGTGTACAACGCTTATATAACCCATACATCAACTATATAATTTATACATCGTCGTTTTCCATATCGTTTATAAATTAGAAATCTCACATTGGGTTCCACTCCACCAAAAATAGCAGAAGGCTCAGAAAAATATGTGGTCTCTTCTAGAATGTTGAAGACGTCCACACGAGTCCACTGTCTCTTGTTTCACTGAATTTCGTCAAGAAACCAGTAAGATATGATTTTTACAGTGAAATCAAAAACCGTAGTGCTTTAAACTGCTATAATACAGTTTAAAATAATTCAAACCGTACCTCAGCTGTTTCATTCAAAACTAGGTTTGGATTTTTCTTTGAATCCATGTAGCTATTCGTCGATCGGCCTTCGCAGCGTCGAAGGGGGAGGAGAGGCACACGTGTGTAGGTGGTGTGGGCCAGTTCGATGGCCTGATGAGGGTGCGGCGACGGTTTGAAACCCGAAACTTCCAAGCGTCGATTCTCCCAAACCACACAACGAAAAAAATCCAAACTATATATGGATTTAAAAATCTTCTCGAGCACTACAAAATTCTCCAAAGGGGCAGGGTTTTTATTGAGCGGATTAGAAGAAATCAAGGAGAGAAGAAAGGAAAGGCTTTCCGTCGTCGGTTTTGGATAGAGTCGGGGATAGAGAAAGTGATGTGGCCAATGAGATATTTTTATTTATTTATATATTTTTAAATTTCCAAAATACCCCTTGTCTCATATGAACTCCAATCCAAACCCAACGACTGTCGTCCCTAGCGTTTTACCCCCATTTCGAACACAATGCGATATGTTTCGCAGGCCCATTCGACTATTTCAGTCAGTTTTACTTCAAATTAAAATATAAAACATTTAATATTTAATTTGAACGTACATTTCAATTTTCCAGGGCCACAAAATGATTCGAAAAATTCCAGAAAATTAAATCTAGCTATGTTTAGACGATACAGTCCCAACAAAACTAGTTTCGTCGAATTGTGAGACCGTTTGAAAAATGGCCCTTTTCTGGTCGATCCAATTTAACTGTAATTGACCAAAACATGTTTTCTTTTGCCATGCTCACATACTAGCTTCAAGAATAATGAAATTTGAAACCTAGCAATAATTTGACATCCCGGATCCAACAAAAGTGGTTTCGTCGAATTCCGAGGTCGTTTGCAAAATGGCCAATTTCTCGGGCTATATAAATTCCATAGCGACCTTTCAGAAAATTCATTTGGCCATAACTTTTGCTTCCCGCTATGAAACTTCGATTTTTCAGATTCGTTAGAAAGGTATTCACTAACAGATTTAAATATTTTTGGTTTCACTCAAATCCGTTTTGTTTTGCACCCGGTACAGTCAGTCAAAGTTTGAATTCAAATTTTGAAACTACCGTGTTATTTCAGGCCTTGTTTATATTTCAAAGTAATTATATTTATTTTCAATGTCGATTCAAACTCACTTTTCATCGATATTATTTGAAATATTTAAAATCCACTAAAATAGCCAATTTAAATTTTTTAAATTGGTTCAGATTTTCCGGGTCGTTACAATATATATATCGATACATTGATTTATAACTATCAAATTATCTTAAAAATATTCTAACTCCTTAAATTCCCGAAAAAATTCGCCATAACCTCCTTTGTACCAGGAGCATCGGAATATTTCAAATAGCCTCCCATTGCCTTCACCAATCCAAAAGAAAAAGCCAAGCGGCTAGCCGATACGGCGCATAAAATCTCATATATGAATTAAATACATACCTTTTCGTCGAGCATTCTATTTATATACCTTCATACCTTATCCATACCTATCTCATGTATATTTATACCTACCCAATCTATTTTAACTATACCTGATCGTTTTAACTCAATTCGTTAATTAATTTGTTAATTAACTCTTTAGTCTATTTCACTTTTATATTTGAACATGACATGTTCAAATATATTTTAACTTGCTTATTAACTAATTTGAATCCAAATTTCAAATTTAAGTTCTATATTCGATTTTGAATATCCATTTACAAATCCAATTCACCTTTCAAAGTTCAACTTCAAATTCAAAACTCGATTAACAAATTCCTCTTCGACTTAGTTAATTCTATTCAATTTCTATTCAATTTTTTTATCACTTCTATTATTCAAATCTATATATCAACTTCTATCATTCAAATTCTATATATCAAATTCTATTCAAATTCTATATATCAAATTCTATTCAAATTATATATATATATATCAAATTCTATTTGAATTCTATATTCAAATTCCATTTGAATTCTATATTCAAATTCCATTCAAATTCTATATATCAAATTCTATATTCAAATTCTATATCACTTCCATTGAATTTCATATATTCAAACTCCCTTTGAATTTCTATATTCAATTTCTATTTCAATTCCATTGAATTTCATATATTCAAACTCCCTTTGAATTTCTATATTCAATTTCTATTTCAATTCCATAGAAGTTCATATATTCAAACTCCCTTTGAATTTCTATATTCAATTTCCATTTCAAACTTTTATTTATTCATTCTTTATTATAAATCCCATTTTGAAATTCAACACAACTTTTCTTTCCCAAAACAAATTCAAAACAGTATCTCTGGTAGTAATTCGTCACTTACAACTCGAAAATGAATACTGATGATGCAGCTGTCATCATCAGAATCTATTTTCCAGCGATCAAAGTGAGTTCAATACTATAAAACCATTTCTAAACATTTCCACTTTGAAATTCATTTCATAATATAATTCACACGGCTTGTAAAACAATTTAAAATCTCCCAGGTTCTTAAATTTTCCTTATTTTTAATCCAAATCCATTCACAAACACTTATCTAATTTTCCAGAATTTTAATTCAACTTCTTGTTTAAATTTCAGATTTAACTCATCTGATTCCACGTATTTCACTTATATGAATTCTGATTGGTTATTTACATAACCATTTAATTTATAATCTTACTCGATTATAATAACAACCAATATATCCACTATATTATAATTTTGATATATATATCTTCTCTATATCAAGATATACCTTGGGTAAACTTATTTTAATTTACCCTCTTTTTAAAACATATCGTGTCGACCGATCGTATTCGAGTGTTCAGTAACTCCTATCGATACAGTGGATCAAACTGATCGACCAGAACTCGTAAACAACTCAACCAATAAATCACCACAATATAAAACAATTTTTATATCAATAACAAATACGTTCACTCGTATATATACACTCAACTCAATCTAGGGTATTACTAACCCCATCTCTATTGAGTCACGCCATAGAGCCAAGGTAATTCTTAACTTAAGCTCCGATACCAACTGTAATGACCCAAAAATCCGGTCCAATTTGAGCTGACCAAAAACACAAGTCCAACCCCAAATTAAACTGAAAATCAGGAAATTTATAGAGAGAAAATAGAGGGTGAGGAAAGATAAGATAAAAACTTAGAATAGAAGAAGAACACAACATCAGAGTAACACGAACCTCATAGCGGAACGAAAAACATATAATAGATTACATATCCTTGAAATAAAATCAGTATATGTATACAATAACATTATCAGAGTACAACACTTACAACACAACGGAAATAACTATAGCTACATAATCCTGCAGCCTCCTGCTCCAAGCTCTTCCAGTATATCTGTAAATCCCGACTTGAAACACCCCACCTCCGTTAGGGTCACTCTCAAAGGGAATGCCCTAATTTTGGTGGAGGTTTATAAGTATAAGTCACAGATATACAAGACAGATATAAGAACACATATTTGTAAACAGCGGAAAATCAACAACTTTTATTTCATAAAAGCAAATACGTGCTACAACAACATCACCATAATTGTCTTACATCTTTTCCAAAACATAACATAACACTTTCATAATCTGTCTTGATTACATTATTTAAAGAAGCATAAATAAAACATAGATAAACTACAAAAGCCCCATAGTGGATTGTCCAAAGCCATAGTTCAAAACGAAAGGGTCCAAGCAATACATTTTTCCTCTTCAAGCTGGATATGATATGAAGGCTGGTCAAACTGCAGTGTTCCCTCCTTATGGACCTGGGGGGGGGGGACGGAAGAAAAGAAGACGAAAGAAAAGTAGAGTCAGACATAAAGCCTGAGTAAGTCTAGTACTATTCTGTCTATGAATAAAGAACTGGGTATGATAAGTATAAACAAGAAGTGGGAAAGCACTATAACTTGGTTAAGTTGTCTAGGGTCGAATTTACTATCGTACCCCATGTTAATCTCTGAACCCATACAAACTAGTTTCCGACTGGCACCCCATAATCAGGGTGATGTGATCCATTCTATGATGATCGGCTCCTACTCGCATAGTTACATGTGTCTTACGGCCCCCGATGTTGTAGTTACCTATGCTGGTCCCACCATGGGGTGTATCAAGTCCCATGGTGGCGGCCCGACACAATCCTAGAATGCACAGGTATGCTACTGGTGTACAGTGCCTTATTTTTCTGCGCCGGAGTGTGTGCACGCCCGCACCCCGTTAGAACCTACACTGCTACACCACCGCCGTCGATTTGACCTCTTACAATCATCCCAGTAATCGTGCCCCACCCTGCCTAGTTTCAGGTTATCCTGATACACCTTCTAGGGTTACTGCTGAAAAGGGTCCCCCGTTACTAGGTTTTCTATCTCTAGCCAACATGCTAAGTTGGTTAAGTGTTTCTAACCTAACCCCCACCAGTTCGTTTAGTTTAGCATGTTCCCTTTTTGATTAAGTCTTTAGTTCACTTAATCCTAACAATCCTGACTCAGCCTTAATTGTCTTATTAAAGCCTTGACCTCTCACATTAGACAGGTATTGTTGTGGCTGCCTGTTGCCGGTTGGTTCCGGGCAGTCTTACGCCACAACTCAGTCTAACCTCGGGTCCTTATTGGGCTCCATGTTTAACCTCCCACATTGGATAGGTATTGTCGTGACTACTGGATAGCCGGGCGGTTCCGGGCAGGTTTACATCACAACTCAATCCAACCTCGGGTTAAACACATCGTATGTTCTACATTTACATATTTTGTCTTTCTACTTTATTTTCTTATATGTAAATATTTGCGGCCCATTATTAAGTTAATGGTGTAAAGGTTACACCAATCATGGGCCCAACCCATACTTGAATTTGGGCCCTTCTACTTTATATTTTCATTTATTAATAAATTTAACCCAACGTTATTTTCCCCCGTTTAACACGTCCGTTTATTATATATATATGTTGGGCTTAGCCTTTTTAAGCCCAACTTAGCCATGCGAAAAGGGGAGGCTTAAAGCGTGATTACATACACAAAAAGGGGAATGTGAACGCATGAACTTGCAATATGATGTTGGAAATACAAAATAGAAACTGGTGTACTTGCATAGTAGTGACATATACTTTGGTCATAAAGCATAAGTGACATGAATAAAAGCATGTAAACTTGTAGTTGAGATAAGAATATCATTATTGACACATAGGCTTAACTACAACATAAACCTATATTTTTATTCAGGCATAATGTCAAACATAAGCAAATCATGTTCATAAGATTACTACATGTTTACAAAGGTGTTTACTTTTGTTACTAACACAAAAGTATAGTTCAACTTAATCATGATTTTAAATCTATTCACATGGCATAAATATTTCTAACATGAAATCATGATTTTTACTTTAGTCATGCAAACTTGCAAAAAGGGATTTTTGAATCTAACCTAGCTATGTACCACATATGTCATCATACAATTCTTGTTAACAATATAGACCTAACATGGATTTCAATTATGCAAAATATCAATCATATCCTAGTCATATTCATAAGTTTGCAAATAGGTTTTCTAGTACAAAAGCATGACTTAATACATAGATTATGATGCCAAATTTTTAACATAATTTCATATGGACTATGATAACCCAAACTTATTCCAATTACTTCACAAAAATGATGTTTGTATAAAAATACACATTATGATGGCATAGTAGCAAAACCCCAAACTTGCATGAATTTCAATTAATCAACTACATACATGTAGCTTCAACATGGATTACATAATTTGCGAATATTCCAAACGTATACTTGCATAAAACTACCGCATGTAGTTTTTCATAATTGAATAACATAATTCGAGAATATCCAAACGTATACAATATTCCAAATCGATAAGAATCATAGTAACGCACAAATATGAATTACTTTATCGCCACAAATCAAGTATACAAACCAACACATTAATTTGTTCATACCAAAATAATACTCTACTTACAATTGTATGGCGAATTCTCCAATTTAGGGATTTGGAGATGCGATTCCTTGTTGAATTGATTTGTTTAGGTTGCTTTATGCTTTAGAATTTGCCCTCTAATCCTCTCTCCAATTGGCGGCTACTCTTAGTCGTTCCTCAGCAACATGACGGCTTTGTTCTTATTTTTGAATGAATAGATTAGGGTTGAGTCTAGGGTCATTTTTATAGGGGTCATGAACTGATTAGGACCATTGATGTTGCTTGGATTGATCGTAGCCATTCATTCGAAAGAGAGACCAATTAGAGCCTGCCACCTAGCCCTAATGACAAAGCAAGCCTCTGAAAATCGGCCAAACACAGACCTGGCCAGCCAGGGCTAGACCAGACCTGGCCAGCAGGTCATTTTTGACCTGGGCGCACTTGGCAGGTGCGCCAGGTCAAAAATGTACTGGTGCACTTCACAAGTGCGCCAGTGCATTTTTGTTCTGGCGCACTTCCCAAGTGCGCCAGTGCATTCTGACCCTTTTCCGGTTTTTCGCCCAACTTCGTTCGTCCATAACTTCTTCATACGATATCCGTTTTACGCAAACTCAGACTCTATCTCAAGCAGAATTCTGAGACGAACGCAATGGCTTATTCTGTTTCCCTTAATTCTTTGATTTGAAATTAATTATACTTTAATTTATGACTTTCACGGTTATAGAATACACGGGGTGTTACATTCTCCCCCACTTAAAAGGATTTCGTCCCCGAAATCTTCAAGTTAGGAGGAATGTATATCCTAACATCCAATCATCCATCTACTCATCCATCAAACACGAGCATCCATTGTCCTTAAAAGACTTCTAATGCTTCATGATCATATGCGAAGTGTGTGTGTGTACATGTACTTATCTAATGCAAAATCAGGCGGTCTACTGATTCAATTGACCTCCTTAATGCGAATTATGTAAGTGCCATGAATCCATTATGTACGCAAATTTTCCCTTATTCATGATTCTACATGAGTGCACAATCATTCATTACAAATGCAACATCCACATGAAAACACATTAAAGTTCAACCACATACGAATGCAAACATATATGCATATGCAATATGAAGTGACTGAGCCGATCTAAAACCTAGATTGTGTGTGTATATGCAACCACGAGCAGCCACTAGCAATTCACTTGCAACCACTTGCAACCATCATCCATAACATGTTTCAATTACATGTTTCCATCCAAAGGGTTTCTACCTAAAAGATAAGGTCGAGGAAATATTCCTAAAAAGATAGATAAAAGCGCAACTTAAGGAAAAGGAAAGATCAAGGATGTACCCTCGAACAGAAAAGGGTAGGCAGTGCGTATTCTAACTTCAGTTTCCCAAGTCGCGTCTCCCTCGGCGTCGCTCCACTGAACTTTGACGAGCTTGACTTCACGGTTGCGTAGCTTCTTCACTTCCGTTCCTAATATGCGGGTTGGAACTTTTCTTATGGTTGCTTCGCGTTCCACTTCGGCCTCTTCGAGGATATTTGGCTCTACCACTTCAGCAAACTCATGTAGACATTTTCGGAGATGTGAAACGTGAAAAACGTTGTGGACTCCAGCCAATTTCTCGGGTAGCTCTAATCTATAGGCCATTTTCCCAATTTTCTCGATGATAGGGAATGGCCCTACGAACCTTGGTGCTAGCTTTCCTGTGGTTCCAAAACGAACAACATTTCTTAGTGGTGATACCTTGAGAAAAACTCTGTCTCCAACCTCAAATTCAAGGTCGGTTCTCCTCTTGTCGGCGTAGGACTTTTGTCTGTCTTGGGCCGTCTTCATCCTTCTTCGTATTAAGTCTACTTTCTCTGAAGTCTCTCGGATCATATCTGGTCCAAGTATGAGCCTATCAGTAGACTCCCACCAACAAGTGGGCGATCGGCACGGTCTTCCATATAAAGCTTCGAAGGGCGCCATTCCGATGGTTGCTTGATAGCTGTTGTTGTAGGCAAATTCCACCAAAGGAAGGTGGTCTTCCCATGTCCCTCCGAAGTCGAGGACGCATAGTCTTAAAAGGTCTTCCAAAACTCTGTTCACTCTCTCTGTTTGGCCGTCGGTTTGGGGATGATAGGCTGTGCTTAAGCATAACTTCGTTCCTACTGCTTCTTGCAGACTCCGCCAAAACTCGCTGGTGAAGATGGGGTCTCGGTCACTAACAATGCTAGATGGTATTCCATGGAGTCGAACGATTTCCTTGAGGTAAAGTGATGCTAGGGATGAGGCAGTTCTTTTACTTTTGACAGGTAAAAAGTGGGCGCTTTTAGTAAGCCTATCCACTATTACCCAAATGCTAGTGTTGCCTCTCCTAGACCTAGGCAGCCCATCGATGAAGTCCATTGAGATGCTATCCCACTTCCACTGCGGGACCTCCAGAGGATGTAGCAGTTCGCCAGGCTTTTTCTGTTCCGCCTTAACCTGTTGGCACACCATACACTTAGAAACGAACTCTGCCACGTCCTTCTTCATGCCGTCCCAGAAGAAAGTCCTTTTTATGTCTTTGTACATTTTATCTCCGCCTGGATGTATCGTCATCTTGGAGTGATGTGCTTCCTCGAGAACCTTCTTTATTAAATCCTTTGTTTGTGGGACGCATAGTCTTCCGTCTCGCCTTAGCAAACCCTTATCGTCGATGGAGTATCTGTTGAGGTGACTTGAAGTCTCATCCCTAATTAGCCTATCAATTGTTTCCACAAGCTGAGGGTCTTCGCGTTGTGCTGTCCCTACTGAATCCACTAAAGTTGGGCGCACTTCGAGAGATGCTAGCAAGCCTGGTACGAAATCGGAGGAAGGCCTAAAGTCGAAGCTGGCTATAAACTCTAGGCTTTGTCTTTCAACAAACAACGGGCTTAGGGTCAATTTCTTTCGGCTCAACGCGTCTGCCACTACGTTGCCTTTGCCCGGAGTGTAGGAGATTTCGAAATCGTACGAGGCAAGAAACTCCATCCATCTCTGTTGCCTCAAGTTAAGATCTTTCTGCGAGAAAAGATATTTCAACGATTTATGGTCAGTGTAAAGTTCGAACCTCTCACCTAGGAGATAGTGTCGCCAAGACTTGAGTGCAAAGACGATGGCGGCTAACTCAAGATCGTGGGTTGGGTAGTTCTTTTCGTGCACTTTCAACTGCCTCCCGCCATAAGCTACTACCCTTCCTTCTTGCATTAAGACGGCGCCTAGCCCTGTCCCACATGCATCCGTATAGACAGTGAACATCTTGCTCCCATCTGGCAGCGTCAAAACTGGGGCTGTTGTAAGAGCCCTTTTCAGTCGTTGGAAAGCAAACTCGCAATCCAAGTCCCAATTGAACACTAGATTCTTCTTGGTTAATTTCGTGAGCGGAGCTGAGATTTTCGCAAAATCCCTTATGAACTTTCGATAGAAACCCGCTAGTCCTAGAAAGCTTCGGACCTCAGTTGCATTCCTTGGTGTCTTCCAATCCTGTACCGCCACTACCTTAGCAGGGTCCACTGCTAACCCTTGTTTGGATACTATGTGCCCAAGGAACCTCACCTCTTCCCTCCAAAAGTGGCATTTGGAGAATTTGGCTTTTAGTTGATGGACTCGCAAAGTTTCCATGATTGCCCTTAAGTGCTGAGCATGTTCCTCTTCACTCTTTGAGAAGATAAGGATATCATCTACGAAGACCACTACGAATTTGTTGAGGAAATCTCTAAATACCCTACTCATCAGGTCCACGAAGTAAGCAGGTGCATTTGTCAAGCCGAAAGGCATGACAAGCCATTCAAAGAAGCCGTCTGGGGTTCTGAATGCCGTTTTATCGATGCTATCTTCAGCCACCCTTAGCTGATGAAAACCAGTTGCTAAATCGAGTTGGGAGAAAACAGACGCTCCTACAAGCTGGTCAAATAAATCGTCAATTCTAGGGAGCGGGTGCCTATTCTTTTTCGTTAGCTTGTTGAGCTCCCTATAGTCAACACATAGACGGAGTGAACCATCCGCCTTTGTAGCGAACACCACTGGAGCGCCCCATTCTGAAATGCTTCTCCTAATGAACCCCTTTTCTAGAAGCTCTTTAATCTGTTTACTGAGCTCTTTCCTTTCCCGTGGAGCCATGTGTCTAACGGGTAACGCAACGAGCTTTGCATTATCTACAAGATATATGCGGAAGTCTATTTCCTGCTTCGGAGGCAAGCCCTTCACCTCTTCGAAGACATCCGGATATTCCCGGACTACTTTAACTGATTGCAAATTTTCAACAGAGGCATCTAGCGATTCAAGATAACTAAGCATAACCGCATACGAGGGATTACAAGAAATTTCCAAAGTATTACCGAGCTGGGTTAGGAGCCTAACAACCCTTTTCTCACAATCAAGGATGACCCCATTACTGGATAGCCAATCCATACCCAAAATCAAACCATAACCCGAAAAGCCCAAAACAAAGGCACTACATTGAAATTCTACACTTAGAATAGAAATTTTCAATCCCAAACAGATCATAGACAAATGAGTTGGGCCCCCAATTGGGTTTGAAACAATTAAGGGGTCCTCTACCATACTAGTTTTTAGGTGCAGAGATTCTACTAAAGCAGACGAGATAAAGGAGTGTGATGCGCCAGAATCAAATAAAGTGCGAACGGGGTGATCATAAAGATAAACTACACTTTCTACAGAAGTATTTATACCTCGCTGTTGCAAAGGTGGCGCTTCCAGCACATGAACCTGTGCCCCTGGGGTGGATCCAGCCCTCTGCCCCTGTCCTCGTTTCTTTAGACAGTCCTTAGCCCTGTGGCCTGTCTCACCGCAAGAAAAGCACCCACCATTCTCCTTGGCCTTCTTTTTCCGGCAGTCCTTTACTAAGTGCCCCACTTTGCCACAGAAATTACACTTCCTCTTCTCTTTTTTGCCTTTCCCGCCCTTCTTAAAGTCTGTCTTCTTAGGCTGCAAACCCTCTTTCTTCCCTTGAGAGCTTTCTGCCTTTGTCTCCTTCTTGCCCTTATCCTCTTCATTCAGCAATGCCATTTGCACCAATCTTTCATACGTGGCTCCCATGGGTATATGGGTCATGGCCAAACTGTGTAATGGCTCATTCAACCCTTTGACGAAACGGAGAGCCTTCTTGTGCGGGGTGTTGACTAGGTCAAGCCCAAACCTAGCCAGCTCATCGAACTGATTCACATACTCTCTGACTGTCTTGTTCCCTTGCTTAAGAAATAAGAATTTTTCCAACTGCAAACTTCTTTTCGCATCTGAGAGAAATTTTGTCTCAAACCTTGCCCTAAAGTCCTCCCATGTCTCCACTGGTCTTTCAGCATTAGTGACTTCCCACCAGTAGGAAGCCTCGCCCTTCAATAGCCATACTGCCAATTGTACTTTTTGTCTATCCTCTACCTCAAAGATGATGAATAGGTCCTCCGTTTCTTTCAGCCAATTTCTAGCTGCCACGAAGGACTCAGTTCCATGGAAATCCTTTCCTCCCATAGCTTTAAAATCTTTACATATCTTAGCAAAAGTGTTTCCCCGTAGAGGAGGTGGAGGAAAAGGTGCCGCTGCAGCTGGATGATTTCCGGCAGCTGGGGGAGGAGGAACGGTAGGACCTGGCTGAGTGGCTCTTGCTTCTAAGAACCGTCTAAACCAACCAGGTATTGGCACCCCTTCTGGCAAGTTAAGTTCTTCGGACATGCTGAAACAAAAAGGATAGATTCAAAACGAAGGATAAGAGGTAGTACCTATGGCTTTGGGGAGTGGACTTTGCCTTTTTTAAAATAAAATAATATTTTTCTTTTAAAAATGCTTCTTTAAATTTCCTTTTTGAAAACAATTTTCAAAACTTTTTATCTTATCTGGTAAACCTATGCTCTGATACCAAGTGAAACACCCCACCTCCGCTAGGGTCACTCTCAAAGGGAATGCCCTAATTTTGGTGGAGGTTTATAAGTATAAGTCACAGATATACAAGACAGATATAAGAACACATATTTGTAAACAGCGGAAAATCAACAACTTTTATTTCATAAAAGCAAATACGTGCTACAACAACATCACCATAATTGTCTTACATCTTTTCCAAAACATAACATAACACTTTCATAATATGTCTTGATTACATTATTTAAAGAAGCATAAATAAAACATAGATAAACTGCAAAAGCCCCATAGTGGATTGTCCAAAGCCATAGTTCAAAACGAAAGGGTCCAAGCAATACATTTTTCCTCTTCAAGCTGGATATGATATGAAGGCTGGTCAAACTGCAGTGTTCCCTCCCTGTGGACCTGGGGGGGGGGGGGGAACGGAAGAAAAGAAGACGAAAGAAAAGTAGAGTCAGACATAAAGCCTGAGTAAGTCTAGTACTATTCTGTCTATGAATAAAGAACTGGGTATGATAAGTATAAACAAGAAGTGGGAAAGCACTATAACTTGGTTAAGTTGTCTAGGGTCGAATTTACTATCGTACCCCATGTTAATCTCTGAACCCATACAAACTAGTTTCCGACTGGCACCCCATAATCAGGGTGATGTGATCCATTCTATGATGATCGGCTCCTACTCGCATAGTTACATGTGTCTTACGGCCCCCGATGTTGTAGTTACCTATGCTGGTCCCACCATGGGGTGTATCAAGTCCCATGGTGGCGGCCCGACACAATCCTAGAATGCACAGGTATGCTACTGGTGTCCAGTGCCTTATTTTTCTGCGCCGGAGTGTGTGCACTCCCGCACCCCGTTAGAACCTACACTGCTACACCACCGCCGTCGATTTGACCTCTTACAATCAGCCCAGTAATCGTGCCCCACCCTGCCTAGTTTCAGGGTATCCTGATACACCTTCTAGGGTTACTGCTGAAAAGGGTCCCCCGTTACTAGGTTTTCTATCTCTAGCCAACATGCTAAGTTGGTTAAGTGTTTCTAACCTAACCCCCACCAGTTCGTTTAGTTTAGCATGTTCCCTTTTTGATTAAGTCTTTAGTTCACTTAATCCTAACAATCCTGACTCGGCCTTAATTGTCTTATTAAAGCCTTGACCTCTCACATTAGACAGGTATTGTTGTGGCTGCCTGTTGCCGGTTGGTTCCGGGCAGTCTTACACCACAACTCAGTCTAACCTCGGGTCCTTATTGGGCTCCATGTTTAACCTCCCACATTGGATAGGTATTGTCGTGACTACTGGACAGCCGGGCGGTTCCGGGCAGGTTTACATCACAACTCAATCCAACCTCGGGTTAAACACATCGTATGTTCTACATTTACATATTTTGTCTTTCTTCTTTATTTTCTTATATGTAAATATTTGCGGCCCATTATTAAGTTAATGGTGTAAAGGTTACACCAATCATGGGCCCAACCCATACTTGAATTTGGGCCCTTCTACTTTATATTTTCATTTATTAATAAATTTAACCCAACGTTATTTTCCACCGTTTAACACGTCCGTTTATTATATATATATGTTGGGCTTAGCCTTTTTAAGCCCAACTTAGCCATGCGAAAAGGGGAGGCTTAAAGCGTGATTACATACACAAAAAGGGGAATGTGAACGCATGAACTTGCAATATGACGTTGGAAATACAAAATAGAAACTGGTGTACTTGCATAGTAGTGACATATACTTTGGTCATAAAGCATAAGTGACATGAATCAAAGCATGTAAACTTGTAGTTGAGATAAGAATATCATTATTGACACATAGGCTTAACTACAACATAAACCTATATTTTTATTCAGGCATAATGTCAAACATAAGCAAATCATGTTCATAAGATTACTACATGTTTACAAAGGTGTTTACTTTTGTTACTAACACAAAAGTATAGTTCAACTTAATCATGATTTTAAATCTATTCACATGGCATAAATATTTCTAACATGAAATCATGATTTTTACTTTAGTCATGCAAACTTGCAAAAAGGGATTTTTGAATCTAACCTAGCTATGTACCACATATGTCATCATACAATTCTTGTTAACAATATAGACCTAACATGGATTTCAATTATGCAAAATATCAATCATAGCCTAGTCATATTCATAAGTTTGCAAATAGGTTTTCTAGTACAAAAGCATGACTTAATACATAAATTATGATGCCAAATTTTTAACATAATTTCATATGGACTATGATAACCCAAACTTATTCCAATTACTTCACAAAAATGATGTTTGTATAAAAATACACATTATGATGGCATAGTAGCAAAACCCTAAACTTGCATGAATTTCAATTAATCAACTACATACATGTAGCTTCAACATGGATTACATAATTTGCGAATATTCCAAACGTATACTTGCATAAAACTACCGCATGTAGTTTTTCATAATTGAATAACATAATTCGAGAATATCCAAACGTATACAATATTCCAAATCGATAAGAATCATAGTAACACACAAATATGAATTACTTTATCGCCACAAATCAAGTATACAAACCAACACAATTATTTGTTCATACCAAAATAATACTCTACTTACAATTGTATGGCGAATTCTCCAATTTAGGGATTTGGAGATGCGATTCCTTGTTGAATTGATTTGTTTAGGTTGCTTTATGCTTTAGAATTTGCCTCCTAATCCTCTCTCCAATTGGCGGCTACTCTTAGTCGTTCCTCAGCAACATGACGGCTTTGTTCTTATTTTTGAATGAATAGATTAGGGTTGAGTCTAGGGTCATTTTTATAGGGGTTATGAACTGATTAGGACCATTGATGTTGCTTGGATTGATCGTAGCCATTCATTCGAAAGAGAGACCAATTAGAGCCTGCCACCTAGCCCTAATGACAAAGCAAGCCTCTGAAAATCGGCCAAACACAGACCTGGCCAGCCAGGGCTAGACCAGACCTGGCCAGCAGGTCATTTTTGACCTGGGCGCACTTGGCAGGTGCGCCAGGTCAAAAATGTACTGGCGCACTTCACAAGTGCGCCAGTGCATTTTTGTTCTGGCGCACTTCCCAAGTGCGCCAGTGCATTCTGACCCTTTTCCGGTTTTTCGCCCAACTTCGTTCGTCCATAACTTCTTCATACGATATCCGTTTTACGCAAACTCAGACTCTATCTCAAGCAGAATTCTGAGACGAACGCAATGGCGTATCCCGTTTCCCTTAGTTCTTTGATTTGAAATTAATTATACTTTAATTTATGACTTTCACGGTTATAGAATACACGGGGTGTTACACGACTACTTGACTGCCCGTACAAATTTAGGCACCCAAGAGTTTAGGGAAACAAACAAATAAACTCCAAGTCAGTCATGGGACTGGTGTGAGTAAAACAGTTTAAAATAGTTTGAACAAGCAAATGATATCTCATAAGACAACGCCGTATAACGGAACGGGTTTTTCCCTTATGAGAATCCAAATTATCTTTATATCAGAAACCTTTTGATATTATAAAAATGTCTATCAACACTATATAATAATCATCTAGGAAAAACGCTTCCATCTCACGTTCTACATATATAGTATACAATCAAAACCACAAGCACATATTGGGTAATGGATTTCCAACTATGACAAGGTATGGAACCACCTTTCGCTAGTGTACCTCTAGAGAGGAATACACTGGGTTCAACAAGAACATCTTGCAACCCGGCCACACATGACCGACCACTCATTTCGCTTGAGTGTATCGAATGTATATCATCAACGGTTGGGATCAACAACTGTTTCCTGGATGGGACAGTATCGACAATAGATTTTTAGAAGTAAATGAAACTCTAGATCAGGTGATTATACACCTTACTTCGGAGCGACTGACTTAGCCACGCTGCCTGCCCGATTTCTGTCATTTACCGATGGATGAGGCTTGAGGTTACGCTTCATCATCACATCAGATTCACTTCAAATGTCACATCGTCAAATCCATCAAAACACCAATTGACATCCTCAACTATACATTATGTGTTAGCTAAAAGAAGTTTCCTTCTCCGCTTCCACTCTTGGTACGGTTGGAGAAATCAATGTACGTGATCGTCTGGAAATACTCTGTCAGACATCCATCCATACAAGTCACCCAGGAACAGGATGAACTGAAGGCACTATTCAATACATCCATCTTAGACACTGTTATCTAAGACTTATGCAATAGCCCTTGCACTTTACTCCGTCTTCAATTATCTTTGGCATATATGATTCGCAAAGCTTATGCCAATATAGAGTGGTTCTTTGGATAATAATCCAACCGGTCTCTCCATATTAACAATGTTAAAATGGTCAAAAAACTTCGATAGTCGGTGAGTTAACTATCAAAGAAAAATACGTGTGCAAACAACGATATTATTTTCAAATGGAAATACTATCAATCAATCATCAATCACTACCATTCCAAAACTATCAGACTCTAACTGTAAACTAATAAGAGAATAACTTCCCAAGTATAAACCTTGAAGGCCGAAACCAACATCAGATCGATACTCAGAAAACTATCCAACTTAGCTAATCTCTAGTCATTTTCTAATTTTGCTTAACTCTATTTCTTTAACTCTATACGATTTACTCTAGTTCGTTTTTAACTCTAATTGATTAACTCTTTTTGATTACCTCTAACTGGTTAACTCTAACTGATTAATTCTAACTCCTTTAACTCTATTTGAATAAATTATATTCGATTAACTCCTTTAACTCTATTTGATTAATTCTAACTCCTTTTATAATATTGTATTTAGTTTCTAAATAAATATTTCCTTTATTCTATTTATTTTCTCAAATAAATATTCCTTTATTCTAATTCACTTTATTACCTAAATAAATAAATAATCCCTTTTAATCTATTTGTAAATGTTCTACAAATATTTCC
This sequence comes from Allium sativum, assembly GCA_030737875.1. Classification (NCBI taxonomy): domain Eukaryota; kingdom Viridiplantae; phylum Streptophyta; class Magnoliopsida; order Asparagales; family Amaryllidaceae; genus Allium; species Allium sativum. Next base: position 116,028,122 of record CM060909.1, read on the forward strand.
TTTATAATTCTATTTTATTTGTAAATGGTTTACAAATATTTCTCTTCTTATTTGTTTGACAAATATTTCCTTTTTTATTTGTTTTACAAATATTTCCCTCTATATCTGTTTAACAAATTCTTTCCCTTATATTTGATTTACAAATATAATTCCCTTATATTTGATTTACAAATATAATTCCTTTATATTTGATTTACAAATATATTTCTTTTATTCAAAAATCCTTTTTCTTTTATAATATAAAATCCATTGATTTTATATAAATAAATTATTTTCAGAATATACTTTGAAAATCCCTTTTCCACATTCTGGTATTTCTTATGGTATTTAACACACCATATAACAACGATAAATATCGTCCAAACACACATAATCAACAACAGATTATATATCACATCTTATATCACAATATATGAAACAACAGTATTTTAAATATTGAGGAATCCAGTTGGATCCCTCCAACCTGTTTCCCTGCATCCACAGATGTTACACAATATAATAAACATCACTTTCAGTTTCATATGATATATTCTGTTAAACAGAATCAATATAGAAATTCAACTAACTGACTAGCAGTTCAATCAAACAGTCAACACACAATCAATCAGCCAATATTTAACAGTTCTAAAAATACAACATGAAATTATAAACTGTTCAGAGTTAGTGAGATTTACTCACATTGGACTATCGTGGTTAATTAACGATAATTGTCGTTGATTCAGATCGGACAATTTATTTTGCAATAAATTGTAACAAGCTTTGATTCACTCCCCGTCAGTTCCATTGGCTAGTGTCCGTCCATACGATCCTAACGGATCCAGTTTTGCTCAATTATGATAACGTATGACGATGTTATGAAATTAAGAAGTTGATATACTTTTAAAAGAAAAATACGGATTTTTAATCCTCTAATGGGCCTCACCCCTCTTTATATTCTCAGCCCATCACCAAATTCTAATGCCCAGGACGCTGAAGCTTCTTCCTCCCTCAAGCATGACAGACCCGTGCTCCTCCTCACGGCGACATTTGGGCCTGCTTCTTCTTAACCCGCTCCCCAACCCTTTCATGAAAATTCCAATCCGCCATAACCATTGAACCCCTCGTCGAATCCTCTCCAACCTCCAAGTAATCATCTCCAACTCGACGTCCTTGTTTGCAGCGCGACCTCGGGGATCTCACGCTTCCTGTACATGGTCGAACAACCCCTTTCCACTTCGAATCCACCCAAATTCCACGCACAACCTCCATTCGACCTCCTGAACTTCATAACGACCTCCAAAACATCAATATATGCTTCCATTTTCCAAAACACCCAACCCTAGTTTTACTGTTGCCATTTTCGAGTATCCAGAACTTGCGTCGCACCAATTGAAAACTACATGGGGTTGAAGATCTTCTTGCCAAGAGTTCAAAGGGACATCTATTTCGACTTATAGATTTTTGGTTGATTTTCTTTGGATTTTCTTTGCTGTGTTTTGTTTTTGAGAAAATGAGAACTGTTCTGTCAAAATGAGATTGTTTTATTGCGTTTTAGCCTTGAGTGTGTGGTCGAGAAGAATGTGTATGTGGCCTCTTTAGATTCACTTAAGTAGGATATTTTTATTTAATATCTTTATATTTTATTTTTGCTAATTTCTCATTGTATCTGTCCTTCTAAAAATCCCTGTGATTACATATGATACCTTAAAATCACGAAAATTGACATGCAGCTACAGCTCGACATTACGGTCCCAACAAAACTGGTTTCGTCGAATTCCGACTTCGTATGCTCACACAACATATTTTTAAAGGTCGAATTACTGACTATTTCTCACTCTAAAAATCCGTACGACCACATAGTGACTTTAAAAATCACGAAACTGGATATCTAACAACTATTTGACATTGTGCATCCAACAAAATTAGTTTCGTCGAATTCCGACTTTGTTTGCAAAAGTGTTTATTTTTAAAGCTCTAAATAACCCATTTAAATATATAAATATATTTAAATATAATTAAATTAAATATGAATAAATTTATATTATCGTATATATTCACAGTGGAATACCATACAGCTCTACTGTGATTTATAACTTGATATTTCAAATCTGGGTCAACCCGATATTCGATTTATATTGAAATTCCTTTTTAAAAATATAAATAATTCCTTTATAAATTATAAAGGAATTCCACAGCGACTTTTCTAAAATTTGATTTGGACGTGAATTAAAATCTACACGACGAAATCCCGATTTTTCTCTTCCACTAGAAAGATATACTCCACCAACTCCACACGTTTCTTGTTTCACAGAAATCCGGCTTAAAATGAATCATGTACATTCAGTTGAAGTTCGAATCGCTAATTTACGAACTGCAGCGCCATTTCAAGTTCTATTTTAATTATATTATAATTCTATGTTCAAAATATCGTTTATATAATATAATCGTTATTCAAATCAAATTCTAAACTGAATTAAATATCACAAATGATCTAGTTCACACCATATCGCCATTTCAGCCAATTCTGATTATTTCAAAATTAAATATATTATTTAATTTATTATTTTAATTAAATATTCACCATTATTTAATTCCACGACCATTAAATTCTCTAAACCACCATTTCAAAAATTAAATAATTTAATTATAATACCTCTGCCAATGCGGGTCATTACAAAAATCTTTACATGCCTCCAGATTTAGATTAGGTATGGATAAAATTAATAAGAAGAAAGTGTTATCTTTGAATATCTCCTACGTCACCTGTTGACAAGCTTCATTAATTGGATTTGATTCGCCTTTTCAATATAGAATGTCTTTCAGTTCACAGATAAGTTTGTTTAATTTAGTCATCTTCTCCTCCCTTTTATTATTTGGTACATCACCACTGATATCAAAATAGATCAGCAGATCCCTGGTTAGACGAACTATTTCAACGGATGTCTTAGGATTCTATTTGAGTAATTCCCTCATTTTTATAATTTTATAGCTAAAATTCGGAAACTAGGATTCAGAACTTAACTGCTTTGTAACATAAAAAGAGAGAGAAAAGCTACTTTGATATGTTTTGAATCCGTGGAGCGTTCACACTACTGAGTGGGTCGGTCAAGCAACGAAAGAACAAGTTTTCTTAGATTCAATCTTCAAACATAAAAATCTAGAAAATATACTAAGAAAAATTATTATTTTGTTTATTTTTTCAGTTTGGGGACAGATTTATCTTTTTACTCGTTATTTCCTCATGCGGACCGAATTGCAACGTCATATGTCATTTCCCTAGTTCGGTACCCAAATGGTCCGAATGCCTTGGTAAGAGATAATGAATGAAGAAGAGCAAGCACTTACATTAATTAGCATAAAAGATATTGCATATATATTACTTCTACAATCATGAAAGTTTCGAAGTGTAGTTTTTTTATTTTATTATTACATAAGCCAGTATTTACGATTCTAACATTTATTGATGATGTTTCTTAAACTTGATGTTTTACTTTTATATTGGTTATACTTCGTGGCTTATTGTAACTTCTATTTTAAGCTTGGGAAAAAATAAGGTTGTAACGACCCAGAAAATCTGAACCAATTTAAAAAATTTAAATTGGCTAAATTAGTGGATTTTAAATATTTAAAATAAATATTTTAAAAAATAGCAATGAAAAGTGAGTTTGAATCGATGTTTGAAAACGAATATAATTAATTCTAATTATAAACAAGGCCTGAAATGGCGCGGTAGTTTCAAAATTTGAATTCAAACTTTGACTGACTGTACCGGGTGCAAAACAAAACGGATTTGAGTGAAACCAAAAATATTTAAATCTGTTAGTGAATACCTTTCTAAAGAATCAGAAAAATTGAAGTTTCATAGTGGAAAGCAAAAGTTATGGCCAAATGAATTTTCAGAAAGGTAGCTATGGAATTTATATAGCCCGTGAAATTGGCAATTTTTCATACGACCTCGGAATTCGACGAAACCACTTTTGTTGGATCCGGGATGTGAAGTTATTGCTAGGTTTCAAATTTCATAAGTTTTGAAGCTAGTATGTGAGCGTGGCAAAGGAAAATGTGTTTTGATCAATTATAGTTAAATTGGATCGACCAGAAATGGGCCTTTTTGCAAACGACCTCAGAATTCGACGAAACTAGTTTTGTTGGGACTGTATCGTCAAAACATAGCTAGATTTATTTTTCTGGAATTTTTCGAATCAGTTTGTGGCCCTGGCAAATTGAAATGTACGTTCAAATCGAATATTGAATGTTATATATTTTAAATTGAATGAAAACTGAGTGAAACAGTCGAATGGGCCTACGAAACATATCCCATTGTGTTCGGAATGGGGGTTAAATCCAAGGGACAACAGTTGTTGGGTCTGGATTGGGGTTCGTGTGTGAAAGGGGGTATTTTCGGAATTTAAAAATATATAAATTAAAGAAAAAATCCTATTGGCCAGTCATTTCTCTCTCTCCCCGACCTTTCTTCCTCGCACAACGCGGAAAGCCGCTCCTCCCTTCTCTCCTCTTTTTCTTTCCAATCACTCAGTAAAATCACCAGCTTCAGTTAGGGATTTTGAAGAGTCTCCTCTCCTCTACAAATCCATACTAGGTTGGATATTTATCGTCAAGTATCTGAGAAGAATCGACCACCTGAAGTCACGAAGTTCAGCACGCCGGAGCTCCTCCCATGCTGCGTCGATCAGCACCAAACCACCACCGCTAGGTGCGGTTTTCCTCTCTCCTCGGCGTAGTGTACTTCGATTTCGTCATCGTTCAACGGTTTGATTGAAAAATCAAAACCCTAGTTCGAACCATTTCAAAGAGGTATACGGCGTTTATTTTATTTTATAGTTTATAGCACTTCAAAGCGCTACGATTTATGATTTCACGGTAAAAATCATATCTTTCTCGTTTGTTGACGAAATCCAGTGAAACAAGAGACAGTGGACTCATGTGGACGTCTTCTACATTTTAGAAGAGACCGCATATTTTTATGAGCCTTCTGCAATTTTTGGTGGAGTGGAACCCAATGTGAGATTTCTAATTTATAAACGATATGGAAAACAACGATGTATAAATTATATAGTCGATGTATGAGTTATATAAGCATTGTACACCTCTTGTATAAGCGTTGTATAAGTTGTACGTTCGATGTATAAGTTGTATATGCGTTGTAAAAATTATATATGTGTTGAAATAGAAGTGAATTGCTATATATATATATATATATATATATATATATATACGCCCCTCGTCCACAAACCATGGACGATATTTATTGGTTGTGATTGGTGTGAAAATTGATTGATAGCAAATGGTTGATTGGAATTGTTTATGGTTGAAATTGATTGATTTGGTTGAAAAATACCCATTTGTGGTTGAGAAATATTTGGTTGAAACCATATAGGATTAGTTTGTGGAAATGAAATATATATACATGCCGCCTGCGTGCGAACTAGATGCATGATTCCCCATTGTCAAAAAACGCGAGGTTTTAAGGTAGGGCGAGGAGCCGTACTAGGGACGGTCCCGGTTTTAACTACCCTGTCGTTATGCTGCCGAAATTTTGAATAATATTCATGTGTTAGAATTATTTTCCTGTGTTGAAATTATATTCGTCTGTTGAATAGAAAACCTTCATGTGTTGAATAGAAATTCATTCGTTGAATCATATTCATGTGTTGAATGGTAATCGTGTTTTCAAAAAATTGTTTTATAATAAAAATCACATTTTTATCATCTATATGAACTATATAAAACAATCTTGTTTTGAAAGAAATTGTTTTATAATAAAAATACTATTTTTATTACCTATATGAACTATATAAAATAATCGTGTTTTGACATGAATAGTTTTATAATAAAAATCACATTTTTATTATATACATGAATTGTTAAAAATAGTGAAGTGTTTAAATAGAAGACAGTTAGATAAAAACATCATTTTTATCGAATGTATGAAAAGAATAGAGTTTTGAAATCGAAGAATCGATATATATATATATATATATATATATATATATATATAAATAGAATTGAAATATTTCGAATAACGACGCTGCAGTTCATATTTTGAAACCGTGATTTCAAACGATTATACCGGGAGATCCGACCATCGGATTTTCCTGAAATCGCAACCGTTGGGTTCGCTTTGGAAATATCTTTCTAACTGCACCAACTTTGTAAAAATCCAACGGTTGGATTGTCTGGAATGTTTAATTCAAATCTGAAGAAAAACAGCGCCAGAATCGATTATATTTTATATATATATATATAATTATATTTAATCGAATAACGACGCTATAGTTCGTATTTTGAAATCGAAACTTCAAACGATTATACCAGGAGATCCGACTGTCGGATTTTCCCGAAACTGGAACCGTTGGATTCGTTTTGAAAAGATCTTTCTAATGATGTAAATTTTGTGAAGATCCAACGGTTAGATTTTCAGATATGTGTAAATCAAATCTGAAGAAAAATAGCGCCACGGTCGCGTTATGGTCCGAAGCGTCGTTTTGAATAAATTGGCTATTTTAAAATAAATAAAAATAGCGATAAATCATTATAAAATATTATAAACGATATGGATTTGAAATTTAGAAATTAACTGAAGGTTGGCTAAGTCGAATGGTTTCCTGGGTGTTGATCTGATGTTGGTTTCGGCCTTCGGGGTTAATATTTGGGAAATCGTTCTCTTACTGATTGACGGTTAGTGACTAATGAATTGAAATGATGCGTGTGTATGTTAGTGTTGCACTTGTTTATTATATACGCGAGTTGCTCAGAAAGACCGAGTTTATCCCATTCTGAATAACTGAATCGACGATAAGAAATCGAAGATGAAGACAGTGTTCGAAGACCGGAGATCTTCACCTCGTTTGGATGGTAACCGAGGTCCTGATTGGGAGGCATCCCGAAATATGGATAATGAGTGGCGATCGTCCAGACATATGTGGTGATCGATGGGTTTGCGAGGTATATAGTGCCTCCGGTTTCGTTCAGTTCCAGAACGGACTTGCAAATGGACAGTGTGTCTGACATTGGAATTTATTCTATGTGATTGATAGCCATCAGTTGCACGGTGTGAATTGCCTGTGTGGCATGCTAAGATGCAATGATCAGGACTTCTGTTTAAAAGCAAAGTCTTGTGCTGATGATCAAAGCATCGCCTCCGTGGCGTAGCTTTGTGTATAACGTGAAATCGCGAGCCTCACACCCCGGTATGAACCAGAAACGGGAGAAGGACATCAGGGGGGACGTGCGTTTTCTTTCTAGCTAGAAGTGGCATCAGTGGTTTTACTCACCCTGACGAGTTTGACTTATGTGGTTGTTACTGTTGCGAGGCGCCTCGGTTAGATTGGACGATCCAGGTCCGATGGAGTCATTCGTTGACTCATTTACACCCCAAAGGGCGGAGGAACGCATTGTTCGGGCATTATAATCCACTTCGTGTGGATCGGCCTTGACGATCCAAGGTACGGTTGCGGCTGTGCCTGAGACTCAGGCTAGACAGTCTCGAATTCGGTAAGGACTATCTTTTGCCTTGGTTCATGACGGAAATCCAATTTCCAAATATGACACCGTGTGGTTTTGATTGTATAAATATATATATGGCGACATGATACATGGTACTCATGCCGTCTATGATTGATAGTTATGATTTGAAATTGTTTTTGAAACATATAAACACTAGTAATAATATCGAATGCTTTTGTTTTATTCGTATCAAGCATATTTTGGCCATTATAAGGTAAAACTCAATCCTTCGGTTTGCGTTGCATTGTGTGATGGGAACTGAGTCTTATAATGGCTTCATTTTTATAAAAAGCATTGCGATGTTTAAAGAATGATTTGTTTTAAATCACTGGCAATCCAATGGAGTGAACCCGTTCCATGAAAGTGACGTGGTCCTGTGATTAGCCATATTTTAAATGTGTTGAGTAGATTTCTCATACCTATCTCATGACTTACTCGTAGTTTGTTTCACTTTCAAACTCGGGTGCCCCTTTTTCTACACGGGCAGCCTTGTATTCAGGTTTAGCTGGCTCTTTCTGGATAGCTGGAGCTGAAGGTGGATTCTATCATTTATCTCTTTTTATGCTGTTCGGCTCCTGTTGTACATATTATGTTTGTTTCCGCTGTAGACATTTATGTATAGCTGAACTGTATTTTACTAAGTATGATCCTGTATACTATGTAACTCTGATGATTACTTTTATCCAGCATATTCTATTGTTCATTATCTGGTGTATTTATTTAATTCTGCTCTGCTGTTATCTGTTTCTATGTTATATTCCAAAGATTACCCTTGTCGCTGTCTGTACGGGAAATGGGGTCGTCACAACGTGGTATCAGAGCTTTGGTTAAGCTTAGTTCTGGAATATAACATATTAACGAACTCGTCAGAAATAGAACCAGTAGTGTTCTTGGATGGGTAACTCTATACAGATAGGATCAGTAATATCCTAGTATGAGTAAAGCAGAATGAGATTACACCTCGATAGACACATTTACATTGAAGTATGTGTTTCTATATTTTAAATTATCTTTTCTGTGACCTTGCACTTGATCTGCTGTTTGCAGAAGTATTAGAAAAATGAGTGTCAGAAATAGAAGAAATGCAAAAACAGATCTAGAGGCTCTATTTAAGAGATATCGAAATCTGGGTGGAGCACAATTCTCGGGAAATGAATCTATTATTCAAACTCAAGCTTGGGTGAGCTCTGCAGAAAGAATATTTGAGCGTTTCCAGCTGAGAGATGACCAGAGAAGATTAGTAGCATCTCGGGCGCTCAATGGAGAAGCTTTAATCTAGTGGGAAACAATCATCAAAGATAATCTAGAAGTTGATATCACCTGGGATAGATTCAAAGAGATTTTCCTAGGAAGATTTACTCCTCCTGAAGTGACGGAGCGATTATGTGATGAATTCTCCTATCTGATACAAGGAGATATGACCATTCCCGAATATCATAAGAAATTCAACGAACTTTCTCACTTTGCTCCTCATCTGATTCAAGATCCAAAGAGGAAGAATCTGAGATTTATTCATGGCCTGCAAAGAAAATATCAGAATAGTGTGATGAGGAATGTGAAGCTCCCTTTTTCTGAAATGATTTATATGGCTTATCAGTATAAAGATCTCCATAAGAAAGGTATGTTGCGCGACGAAGAGGAAGTCAGCTCGAGTAACAAAGTGGAGTCTGAAACTGATATTCCTGAAGCCAGTATAAGGTCTGAGGTTAGTAAGAAGCCCAGTGCCAAGAGAAAAAGGGATGAATCTAAGAAGGAACCAGTAACAACTGCCACATGCTCTAACTACAATAAACAGGGGCATCTGACCAGGAAGTGTAAATCCTCGAAGAAACGAAAGGAGGATGGGTTTAAATCCGGCAAGAAGCTCCAGGAAAGTAAAAGATGCAATCAATGCCATGGGTTTGGTCATGTAAAACAAGAGTGCCGACTGTTAAAAACAACCAAAGAAGCTCAGGTAAATGAAATGGCAGATGTGGCTGCATCTTCGTCTGCTCAGGAAAGGGCTGATGTTTTAGAAGGCACGCTTAATGTCAAAAACATTCTAGTTAAAGTGTTGTTTGATACAGGCACGTCACGAAGCTTCATAGCCAAGAATGCAGTTAAGAAGTTGGATTTAAATTTGAAGAAGCTCAAAGAACCAATGACTGTCCAAAATCCGGTCGGAGGTTCCATCGATCTCAGTTGGGTTTGTGTAGTACCTGTCTCTTTTTCCTGCTATAAATTCCGTACTATCTCTATCGTCACGAATTTTAATGAATTCGATCTTATTCTGGGATTGGATTGGCTAACCAAATATGAAGCAGAGGTTAGATGCGCCGAGAGAGTTGTTAGGGCTAGGATTAAATCAGGGAATTATATAACCATACCGTGTGAAGGTCAAAAATCTAATAGAAAAGACTTCTGGGCAGCTCTCGATGTTTCTCTAGCCCAAATAGAAAATATCCCTGAAATCACAGAGAATATTCCCGACCTAGTGAAAGATATTCCTGTCGTCAAGAACTATGCGGATGTGTTCGAAGAAGTTGTTCGCTTACCTCCGCAAAGAGAAATAGATTTCAAAATTGCTTTGATTCCGAATGCAAGGCCGATAGTTCACGCTATTTGAAGAATGTCCTTGAAAGAGAAAGAGGAATTAGATAATCAAACACGACAACTAGTATGGAAGGGTCTGATCAGGCCTAGTTTCTCTGATTGGGGTGCAACAGTTGTGTTTGTCCCAAAATCTGACGGTACTCTACGTCTATGTGTGGATTATCGTGATCTGAACAAACAGACAATAAAGAATAAATATCCATTGCCGCGGATTGATGATTTGTTGTATCGATTGAATGGCGCACAAGTATTTTCACGAATGGACCTAGCTACAGGTTTCCATCAGCTTCGTATCGCCGAGGAGTGTGTTCCTTTGACAGCATTCAGAGGTTCGGACTTATTCTACGAGTGGTTAGTGATGCCCTTCGGCTTATGGAACGCTCCAGCCTATTTCGTCGATCTAATGAACAGAGTATTCAGGGGAGTATTGAATAAATTTGTTTTGGTTTTCATTGATGATATCCTTATCTTCTCTAAGTCAGAAAGCGAGTACGAAAAACATTTGGAACAAGTGTTAGAAATTCTAAGAAGGAATGTGTTAAAAGCAAAGTTTTCCTAATGTATATTCTGGCAAGAAGAAGTCAAATTTCTTGTCCATGTAGTGTCCAAAGAAGGAATTGCAGTGGATCCCAGTAAGATTACTGCTATCCAAAATTGGAAACAACCTTGTACGCCAACAGAAGTTAGAAGTTTTCTCGGGTTAGCCAGTTATTATCGGAAATTCATTAAGGATTTCGCGAAGACATCTAGTTTCCTAACAAAACTGACTAAGAAACATTCGAGATTCACTTAGACTCCGGTATGTGAGGAAGCTTTCCAAGAGCTGAAGCTGAAACTGACAACTGCTCCAGTGTTAACAATAATAGATGGCAATGAGGATTTGAAAGTCTGGACTGGCGCTTCTAGAGAAGGCCTTGGCGCAGTGATAATGCAAAGAGGTCAAGTGATTGCGTATTCTAGCCGTTAGTTAAAACCGCCCGAAAAGAACTACGTAACTCATGATCTTGAGTTATTGGCTATAGTATTCTCTTTGAAAATTTGGAGACACTATCTTCTGGGCGTTGAAGTATCTATTCACCCAGAAGGACTTGAATCTGAGGCAGCAGCGTTGGCTGGAGTTTCTTGCAGCATATGACTTTGAGATTATATACACTCCAGGGAAAGCCAATGTCATAGCCGATGCGTTAAGCCGAAAGAATGAAATGATCGCTAGTTTTATTGTCACGACTTCATTTGAAATGATCGCTAGTTTTATTATCACGACTTCATTGCTAGATAAAATATCTTCTCTTCAAAAGGATAATTCACTTCATTCAGAAGATCAGAGAGATAATTCAACAAGGCGAACCCTCGAGTTTTCAAGTTGATAATGATGGGATTCTAAGGCTCAAAGGTCGAATCTGTGTCCCTAACATTCCAGAGCTTCGAAAGGAATTACTGGATGAATGCCATAAGTCAAAACTTAGTATCCATCCGGGAGTAAGCAAAATGTACAATGACATCAAACGCACTTTTTGGTGGAAGTCGATGAAGAGGGACATTTCTTTATATGTTAGCCGATGCCCTACTTGCCAGCTAGTCAAAAGTGACCAACAGAAACTTGTTGGACTATTACAACCGCTAAACGTTCCAGGTTGGAAGTGGGAACATATTTCTATGGATTTCATGGATGATCTGCCCAGAACCAGAAAAGGGAATGACAGTATTTGGGTGATCGTAGATCGCTTCACGAAGACCGCCCATTTCATACCTGTCAGATCAAACAGAACTGCTCAGAGTCTGGCGCAGATATACTTCAAGGAAATAGTTAGACTACATGGAGTGCCGCTCAGTATAGTCAGTGATAGAGATAAAATATTTACTAGTAAATTCTGGGAGGCATTTCAAGTAGAGCTGGGAATAAAGCTGAACCTAAGCACCGCCTATCATCCTCAGACAGATGGTCAGACCGAGAGGGTGAATCGTATACTGGAAGATCTATTGCGGGCTTGTGTTCTAGATTTCGGTGGATCATGGGAAGACCATTTGCATTTGGCTGAATTCTCTTATAATAACAGCTACCAGGCGAGCCTGACAATGACGCCATTCGAAGCATTATATGGTATACCGTGCCGATCTCCTGCTTGTTGGGTCGAACCCGGTAATAGACTTGTGTTGGGGCCAGATATGATTCGGGAAGCTGCCTACAAAGTCGATTTTATCAAGAAACGATTACTAGCCGTTCAAAGCCGCCAAAAGAGTTATGCCGATAGGAGAAGAAGAGATATATCATTTGCTGTTGGCGACTATGTATATTTGAAAGTATCGCCGATGAGAGGAGTTATCCGGTTCGGTAAAATTGGGAAGTTGGCGCCCAAATTCATTGGTCCGTTTCCTATTCTGGAACGGATCGGGACTCTCCCTTATAGGGTTAAATTGCCTGATTGGTTGCCTGGAGTTCATGATGTATTTCACATATCTCAACTTCGAAAGCACGTTCATGATCCAGACTTGATCGTGGAAGAAACAGCTCAACAGGATATTGAAATTACCCTAGAATTGGCTGTGAGAAGAGAGCCACTAAAAATTATCGGCAAAGAAACCAAAGAGCAGAGGAACAAGATGGTTCACTTAGTCAAAGTGCAATGGAGTGGAGATCCGTGAGATTGTACTTGGGAAACTGAGGAGAGCATTCAGAAAGCCTATCCTAGATGCCGAGTGGATATCTCTGATTGACTCCGTTGCAAGGTACATTTACCATGCTTTGCATTACCTATTAATTCTCTACTCTATTGTTATTTTCTTTCCATGGATGTGCACTTTTAATTCTGTAGTCTGAATGATTTTAAAAGAGTTTAGAAATTGATTAGTATGTTTTTGAAAAGTTAAAAACAATTTGATTGTTGTTTGTGTTGTGTGATAGTAGATTTGATTAATTAAAATTATTGAAACCATAGTTAATTTAATCAATAATAGAATGAATGGTAGAATTTATTCGATTAAATCACACATTGAACTGATTAGAAAATAGATAGAAATATATACATGTGCATTATATATGTTTGAACAGGTAAAGGGATTAGCTGTTGAGTAAAGATTTTATTTGCGTGCCCGACAAATAGGTAAACCTTAATGAGTTGGATGCGAAATATTATTATATCAACTCCTGTGAATGCCATTGGATGCAGAGTGCTGGTTGTTCTATGTGAAATAATAAATATCGCCATAGGATAGTAACAATTAATTTTGAACTACACTGCATGGCATATTTCTGAAGATAGGCAAACTTCATCATATACCACATAAGCATTTTGGAGCTTGTGTGACGAGGTGGAAGATTTACCATACGAGCGAGAGGCTTGTATGGCGATGACTATATTTTACAGGTTGAACTGATGACTGATATGGACTATTTAAATTGTAACGATAAAATTGCCAGATTAATAAAAACCCCACACGGGTCTGGAGTTGACAATAATCACGTCTCTCAAGTTATTAGATACGACACATGGACTATTTATTTCCCACACGGGACGAGGTGACGAGGATTTATCCTCTGGAGTATTTAAAATACACACTCCCTCAGGCTTTGACAAGGTGACGAGAATTTATTCTCTGGAGTTATTATCTATACACGCTCCCCTGTATACACCAGAATATATCACTATAAATATGTGTCTGCTTATTAGGATTTATTGGGTACCTAATACGGCCCAATAAATTTCCAAACCTCTCCCCGTACAAAGGAGGTTATGGCAAAAAATTTCGAAAATTCCGGGTGTTAGCCAAATTTTTGAAGAATTTGAAAATTCTCAGAAATTGAAAAGTTGGAGAATGGAAGCTAGATCGAACATAGAGTTGATTAATCAAACCACTTTCGACTTTGTTCCTTTTCGGGGGCGAAAAGTTTTAAGTGGGGGAGATTGTAATGACCCAGAAAATCTGAACCAATTAAAAATTTTTAAATTGGCTAAACTAGTGGATTTTAAATATTTAAAATAATAGCAATGAAAAGTGAGTTTGAATCGACGTTTGAAAACGAATATAATTAATTCTAATTATAAACAAGGCCTGAAATGGCGTGGTAGTTTCAAAATTTGAATTCAAACTTTGACAGACTGTACCAGGTGCAAAACAAAACGGATTTGAGAAAAACCAAAAATATTTAAATCTGTTAGTGAATACCTTTCTAACGAATCTGAAAAATCGAAGTTTCATAGCGGAAAGCAAAAGTTATGGCCAAATGAATTTTCAGAAAGGTCGCTATGGAATTTATATAGCCCGTGAAATTGGCCATTTTGCATACGACCTCGGAATTTGATGAAACCACTTTTGTTGGATTCGGGATGTGAAGTTATTGCTAGTTTTCAAATTTCATAATTTTTGAAGCTAGTATGTGAGCGTGGCAAAGGAAAACGTGTTTTGATCAATTACAGTTAAATTGGATCGACCAGAAATGAGCCTTTTTGCAAACGGTCTCAGAATTCGACGAAACTAGTTTTGTTGGGACCGTATCGTCAAAACATAGATAGATTTATTTTTCTGGAATTTTTCGAATCAGTTTGTTGCCCTGGCAAATTGAAATGTATGTTCAAATCGAATATTGAATGTTATATATTTTAAATTGAATGAAAACTGACTGAAACAGTCGAATGGGCCTACGAAACATATCCCATTGTGTTCGGAATGGGGGTAAAATGCTAGGGATGACAGTCGTTGGGTCTGGATTGGGGTTCGTGTGTGAAAGGGGATATTTTCGGAATTTAAAAATATATAAATTAAAGAAAAAATCCTATTGGCCAGTCATTTCTCTCTCCCCCCGACCTTTCTTCCTCGCGCAACGCGGAAAGCCGCTCCTCCCTTCTCTCCTCGTTTTCTTTCCAATCACTCAGTAAAATCACCAGCTTCAGCTAGGGATTTTGTAGAGTCTCCTCCCCTCTACAAATCAATACTAGGTTGGATATTTATTGTCAAGTATCTAAGAAGAATCGGCCACCTGAAGTCACGAAGTTCAGCACGCCGGAGCTCCTCCCCTGTTGCATCGATCAACACCAAACCACCACCGCTGGGTGTGGTTTTCCTCTCTCCTCGGCGTAGTGTACTTCGATTTCGTCATCGTTCAACGGTTTGATTGAAAAATCAAAACCCTAGTTCGAACCATTTGAAAGAGGTATACGACGTTTATTTTATTTTATTGTTTATAGCACTTTAAAGCGCTACGATTTATGATTTCACTGTAAAAATCATATTTTTCTCGTTTGTTGATGAAATCCAGTGAAACAAGAGACAATGGACTCGTGTGGACGTCTTTTACAGTTTAGAAGAGACCGCATATTTTTCTGAGCCTTCTGCAATTTTTGGTGGAGTGGAACTCAATGTGAGATTTCTAATTTATAAACGATATGGAAAACGACAATGTATAAATTATATAGTCGATGTATGAGTTATATAAGTATTGTACACCTCTTGTATAAGCGTTGTATAAGTTGTACGTTCGATGTATAATTTGTATATGCGTTGTAAAAATTATATATGTGTTGAAATAGAAGTGAATTGCTATATATATATATATATATATATATATATATATATATATATATATATATATATACGCCCCTCGTCCACAAACCATGGACGATATTTATTGGTTGTGATTGGTGTGAAAATTGATTGATAGTAAATGGTTGATTGGAATTGTTTGTGGTTGAAATTGATTGATTGTGGTTGAAAAATACCCATTTGTGGTTGAGAAATATTTGGTTGAAACCACATAAGATTAGTTTGTGGAAATGAAATATATATACATGCCGCCTGCGTGCGAACTAGATGCATAATTCCCCATTATCAAAAACCGCGAGGTTTTAAGGTAGAGCGAGGAGCCGTACTAGGGACGGTCCAGGTTTTAACTACCCTACCGTTATGCTGCCGAAATTTTGAATAATATTCATGTGTTAGAATTATTTTCCTGTGTTGAAATTATATTCGTCTGTTGAATAGAAAACCTTCATGTGTTGAATAGAAATTCATTCGTTGAATCATATTCATGTGTTGAATGGTAATCGTGTTTTCAATAAATTGTTTTATAATAAAAATCACATTTTTATCATCTATATGAACTATATAAAATAATCTTGTTTTGAAAGAAATTGTTTTATAATAAAAATCCTATTTTTATTACCTATATGAACTATATAAAATAATCGTGTTTTGAAATGAATAGTTTTATAATAAAAATCACAATTTTATTATATACATGAATTGTTAAAAATAGTGAAGTGTTGAAATAGAAGACAGTTAGATAGAAACATCATTTTATCGAATGTATGAAAAGAATAGAGTTTTGAAATCGAAGAATCGATATATATATATACACATATATACATAAATAGGATTGAAATATATCGAATAACGACGCTGCAGTTCGTATTTTAAAACCGTGATTTCAAACGATCATACCGGGAGATCCGACAATCGGATTTTCCTGAAATCGCAACCGTTGGGCTTTGGAAATATCTTTCCAATGGCACCAACTTTGTAAAAATCCAATGATTGGATTGTTTGGAATGTTTAATTCAAATCTGAAGAAAAACAGCGCCATAATCGATTATATTTATATATATATATATATATATATAATTATATTTAATCGAATAACGACGTTGCAGTTCGTATTTTGAAATCGAAACTTCAAACGATTATACCAGGAGATCCGACTGTCGAATTTTCCCGAAACTGGAACCATTGGATTCGTTTTGAAAAGGTCTTTCTAATAATGTAAATTTTGTGAAGATCCAACGGTTATATTTTCAGATATGTGTAAATCAAATCTGAAGAAAAACAGCGCCACGGTCGCGTTATGGTCCGAAGCGTCGTTTTGAATAAATTGGCTATTTTAAAATAAATAAAAATAGCAATAAATCGTTATAAAATATTATAAACGATATGGATGTGAAATTTAGAAATTAACTGAAGGTTAGCTAAGTCGAATGGTTTCCTGGGTGTTGATCTGATGTTGGTTTTGGCCTTCGGGGTTAATATTTGGGAAATCGTTCTCTTACTGATTGACGGTTAGTGACTAATGAATTGAAATGATGTGTGTGTATGTTAGTGTTGCACTTGTTTATTATATATGCGAGTTGCTTGGAAAGACCGGGTTTATCCCATTCTGAATAACTGAATCGACGATAAGAAATCGAAGATGAAGACGGTGGTCGAAGACCGGAGATCTTCACCTCGTTTGGATGGTAACCGAGGTCCTGATTGGGAGGCATCCCGAAATATGGATAATGAGTGGTGATCTTCCAAATGTACGTGGTGATCGATGGGTTTGCGAGGTATATAGTGCCTCTGGTTTCGTTCAGACCCAGAACGGACTTGCAAATGGACAGTGTGTCTGACATTGGAATTTACTCTGTGTGATTGATAGCCATCAGTTGCACGGTGTGAATTGCCTGTGTGGCATGCTAAGATGCAATGATCAGGACTTCTATTGAAAAGCAAAGTCTTGTGGTGATGATCAAAGCATCGCCTGCGTGGCGTAGCTTTGTGTATAACGTGAAATCGCGAGCCTCACACCCCGGTATGAACCAGAAATGGGAGAAGGACATCAGGGGGGACGTGCGTTTTCTTTCTAGCTAGAAGTGGCGTCAGTGGTTTTACACGCCCTGACGAGTTTGACTTATGTGGTTGTTACGGTTGCGAGGCGCCTCGGTTAGATCGGACGATCCGGGTCCGATGGAGTCACTCGTTGACTCATTTACGCCCCAAAGGGCGGAGGAACGCATTGTTCCGGCATTATAATCCACTTCATGTGGACCGGCCCTGGCGATCCAAGGTACTGTTGCGGCTGTGCCTGAGACTCGGGCTAGATAGTCTCGAATTCGGTAAGGACTATCTTTTGCCTTGGTTCATGACGGAAATCCAATTTCGAAATACGACACCGTGCTGTTTTGATTGTATATATATATGGCGACATGATATATGGTGCCCATGCCGTCTATGATTGATAGTTATGATTTGAAATTGTTTTTGAAACACGTAAACACTAGTAATAATATCAAATGCTTTTATTTTATTCGTATCAAGCATATTTTGGCCATTATAAGGTAAAACTCTATCCTTCGGTTTGCGTTGCATTTTGTGATGGGAACTGAGTCTTATAATGGCTTCATTTTTATAAAAAGCATTGCGATGTTTAAAGAATGATTTTTTTTAAAGCACTGACAATCCAATGGAGTAAACCCGTTCCACGAAAGTGGCGTGGTCCTGTGATTAGCCATATTTTAAATGTGTTGAGTAGATTTCTCATACCAGTCCCATGACTGACTCGTAGTTTGTTTCACTTTCAAACTCAGTGCCCCTTTTTCTACACGGGCAGCCTTATACCAGGTTTAGCTGGCTCTTTCTGGATAGCTGGAGCTGAAGATGGATTCTATCATTTATCTCTTTTTATGTTGTTCAGCTCCTGTTGTACATATTATGTTTGTTTCCGCTGTAGACATTTATGTATAGCTAAACTGTATTTGTACTGTGTAACTCTGATGATTACTTTTATCCAGCATATTCTATTGTTCATTATCTGGTGTATTTATTTAATTCTGCTCTTCTGTTATCTGTTTCTGTGTTATATTCCAAAGATTACCCTTGTCACCGTCTGGACGGGAAATGGGGTCGTCACAAAGGTAAAGAAACATAATAAATTTAGTAGCGTCAAATGTTTCATTTTAAGTTATCCCATGGTACCATTTTCCACAAATCAAATATTTTATAACAATTTCAAAACAACATGCACTTATATTTTAAAAAAACAAATCAACTTTTTATTTATCAAAATACTCTGAGGCATCTTCTTCATTAATTAATTTGTACACTACTATAATTTCTTTTACCTACAAAACAATATTTCCAAACCATTCAATATACAATATTTGACTTATTTGAAAGTTCCATCTTCTTTATACATACATACATACATACATACATACATACACACACACACACACACACATATATATATATATATATGGAAAATGTTCAACTACACCTCTTAGGCTACACATTTATCTCCTTCTGAATTCCAACCACTCATTCCGATTTTAATATCCATTACTCTCCCTGATTGAATTAAATAATATAGTGTAGTGGAAAGAGAGAAAAACAATGAATATTAAAATCGGAATGAGTGGTTGAAATTCAGGGGGAGATAAAAGTGTAGCCTAAGAGGTGTAGCGGAACATTTCCCTATATATATATATACATATATATATATGTATGTATGTATGTATGTATATTGTATGAATGGCCTATAGATGTATATTTTGTATATTATGTTGAGAAGTTATTAGTTTGATGTCATACTTTTTTCCCTACTACGCTGGTAGGGTTTTTTAAGGAGATGAATCAACTAGGTGTTCTTTAACATCAATAATAAAGAACCAATTTCAATATATATATATATATATATATATATATATATATAAAAGAAATTTAGCACCCTAATAACCCCCCTGAATTCCACCTTTCATTTATTATAGTTTAAGTTAGTGGGAGGAGAGAGAGTGTGTGAAAGGGAGAGAGGGAGAATGTGTGGTGGAAAAGAGAGAGGCTATTGGGATGCTCCACTGTTTGAGGTGCCATTGAACTTGTCTCATATATACACACACACATACACATGTACATATATATACATACTAGGTATTATTTTATTTATTGTATACACACACAAACATATACATATATATACATACTAGGTATTATTTTATTTGCCTAAAACACTATTTCTAAATATCTTGTACTATAAATTCTTATCGTTAATGTTGATCAGTGCGTCGACCATAATTCTTAAAGCATTGAATAGGTAACTAAGAATAAAACTTATTTTTTATATGACGTACATATGTATTTTTAATATTTTATGAATTTCCAATTATTTCTTTTCTAATATCTAAAATAGACATAATTAAATTTATTTTTTTGGTAAGGACGACCAGTTTTACAAGAGTCGTACCACTTTGCATAAAAAGGTAGAAAATAGGCTGTCTACACATGCACAGAACAGCTGTGTTTATAGTGTCCAGTCCACTTAAAATTAAAATTAGATGTTTGGAAAGAACACTAACTATGCTAAGCGCATAACTTGCCTGCTAGGAAAGGTGTCATACCCATTAGGCAATGGGCTAAAATATCATTCCTCATGAGAGGAAAAGCCACGTCCATCTACTGCAGGTACCACATAAATAATAAAATCGACAAACGTAGAAGCAAGTCCCAGGATGTAGCCTGCATGCTCAGTGGTATATAAGAAAGATATGTTTCAAGAAGAAGAATCTAGAATACACAGGTTACAGTCACCGAAGTGACCATTAAGAGAAACATAAATATCACCATCCAAGATCAAGTAATATAAGCAACATTGCTCGCCTATTTTCCCAGAGATGAAATGAAAAAAACGTTTTCGCTCATGATTGTATCGCATGTTAGGAAAGGAATGCGCCCGGGATTTCTCATTATGAACCCAAGAAAAGGAGGGACAAGAAGGAGGTACTCAGTGGACTTGGGTTTTAGAGAAATGGTAAAAGGGGGAAAAGTCGTTGCAAGTGGGGCTAACCCAGGGATCGAAGGAGGTGAGAGAACTACAACAGAAGGAACAACCTTCAGGACCCAAAACAAGAAGGAGGTTAAGGTTAGGGATCCTTAATTGGCGGAGCAGTAGCGGGTGGAAGCCTGTAAGTGGAAGCAAAATGACCGAAAGAATGGAAAGTGGAAGAACCTGCCTCAATGACGACCGTCGGACACCATCGATGCTCATATTACCAAATATTGCGTTTTGCAAGTATATGATCGATTCATAACGATCGTAAGAGAAATAAATAAGAGAAAAGAAGAGAAATGGAAAGGAAAAGGAAGAATAAGAAGAGATGTAGAAGAAGAAAATAGAATAAAACAAAATAGGATAAAAATACAATCTCAAAACCTATAATACATCTCAAAGCACATCAAACAACATATAATAGTAATAATCACATATATAAAATAGGTGAGACAATAATAACTATATAAACCACATAATCGGTGTATATAGGATCGTACAGAACAGTAATAGAGTCTATACTAGTGATAAATAAAATCAAACTAATAATTTGTTTCTAAAATAATACGTAACACTATCAAGGCTCAATAGTGTCACGTAATGGAATAAACAAAGATAATACAATTATAAATATGAAAGATGCCACTTTCTGCTAATCTATCTGTGAAGCTCTGGGAATACTCATACCTATTACCCATCTTGCTCATCGGCAATTAGCATTGCCGATGAGCACCCAAGGTAATAAGAGAAAAATAATACCCTATGTTAGACAAAAGTTGGTGTGACCAATGAATAAATCTCAAAGTACTGTAAAAGTAGTAATAGTATATATAGCATGGTTGATGTGGAGAATCATACCGATCATTCCCCTACATCCATATAGTTAGCGCATAACAACCGATATAAGCTATACTGTGATAAACATCATGTTTACACAGTGTGATAGATGTCTAAATAATAAATGATGATAAACTAATAAGCAACCATAACGTCCATTATCTATCCTCACATTCACTTAGTGCGTAAACCATACATAATCTAATATTTCAGCCACCCAATCCTCAAGGCACCAACAGATTCTACACCAAGGAGCTCTGTCAGACTAGCATTTTGTCCTATATTGATGGACTATAGCATATAACTCTACCTAATTCAAAACCTCGACATGCATAGGAGTATGGGAAGATCGAGTCTAAAACATCGATTGACACTAATCCATCCTTGTTCTTATCTCTCGAAGGTGTACCAAAGTCCTGAATGACAACGACCTCATTGTACACGTTCTCCGTAGCTGAATCCATCTCTAAACTGTCAATGAGACTCCCATCTGAAGTCCCCATGATCTAGGGACTATCTCCGAATGTCATCGTACATCGTAGGATATCATCCTTCGTCTATTATCTCTCTCCAACAGTCACATTAATGCGACTTAATGTCTTCTGTTTTGCATCTCGAAGAAAAACCATCCATCATAGTAGTAATTCTTCCCATTATACAATCACCATGGCCGAATGATAAATTGCTGCATAGAGGCACCACATCTTTGTCTCAAGTCAAAGACACTGATCGAAGAGATACCATGTCAAAACCATTATTAAATGGATCATCGTACCAGTTCTTTGGATAATGACTAGATGGATCATGTATTTAACCAAAATTGGTAAATACACATCGAGGAAAGTGTCCGGCATTCATCGTGAAATCCAACTCGTCGGCAAGTTCCAATTCCATCTTCAGTTCGACCATTGAGCTTCATTGTCACTCCGTCCTTCATCTTCAAATCTGTTGCAAACTATAATGTTGCTCCATTGTCAAATCCATCTATGCGCTCTCAAGCTCCTTCATGAATTTACGTCATCCGTTCGAGTCTATCGTCCTCGTGCACTTAATCAATATGCACCAAATTGTGTGTTTGATCGATAAGCATTAAAATATTACGAACAAAATTTTTCCTAGCACTTGATTGTGTACAAACGGCGTTTTAAGCCAAATAAAGAAAACAATTCAACCATGCAACCAATGTCATAAAAATTTCTATACCAGAAAACAAGCATCCTTAATAATATTAATAAATCAAATAGAAACTACCAATATCGATCAAAGTGAAATAAGTGTCAAAATAATCCAATCTAACAGTTTGGTCAAAATAGCACATAATAGTATACAAATAGATACATATTGAGGTTAAAACTACATAAACTACTATTATTTATTTATTATTTACTAGTTCAATTATCCTAAAAATTACGTTAAATTATTACAAATCATTTTAAAACATCAGATATATAATGTAGAAACAGTCTCTTATCTATGCCAAGTCTACCAATCATACTTTAATGCGTAGAACTCACTAATACGAGTCCAACAGAAGAATTGGGATTGAAATTTGGTTTTGTACACAAAATATACAATAAGTGTAAATATCATGACTATTTAAGTAATTAAATCAACTTAACAAGGTAATTAACTTAACTAATTACCTTTGAATGATTAATCCTTCTTCTTCCCGAATATACGCTTAAGCTACAAGCAAAGAAACCCACTTGTTCAACATTATCTCTCGTCCCAAGCTGTAATAACCTTTGTTTTGGATGTCGGGATCAACAGATTTTAGTGAGATGCAATCTAAGATTAGAGGATTAGAAATGCCAGTACGAAAGCGAGAACTCATGTAATCATCTACGTGTATAAACAAAAGGATCTGAGAATTTAGTGAGTAATTTGTGTTGAAATGATAATGCATTGATTCAAATATAGCTATAAGAAGATTAACTGAACATGTATCTGGTTGAATAAATTTAAATACGAAGGAAATGAAGTTGGCAATCGTATAATATGTATTTAAAGATTTAATTTATCAAATAAATTATCTTGTAAATCATTGCTAAACAACAATTTATTTGTTAAGGTGAATGTTAAAAATATGAAATGTTGATCGGTAATCAATGTTTAAATGTAACATATTTTTGATATGATTTATATATCGTTAAAATGAAACAATAAGTGTTTAGGTAATTTTGTCGTTAAATAGTAAAGTTGTAAGTAATTTTTTATAGGAGACATAAAGTTGAATTTGTAATTTAAACACCATGCTTGAAATGAGGTAAACAAATTTATTCAATGATTTGATAATATTTATAAGTTAAGAACAAAGTAGTTTTGTACTTATTTGTAAAAGGTGAATTTTTATAGAAGAAATAGTGTCATAAATTTGTTTGTGAATGCTTTGATATAAATATGTAAACGTGGAATTAATCATCAATATTTGAGTGTTAAAAAATATTTTTGTATGCTTTATAAATTTATTTTGTCCTAAACAATGAAGTTGTGCAAATTTTGTTGTTGAAAACGTAAATTTTAATGGATAAAGGTGTAAAAGATGTATTTTAATTAAAAAGTAGGTTTTATAGAGTTTACATTCAAAATAAAGTTTAAATTGTTTAAAAAGGGTTATTGATATATTTGTACAATTTTCATAAAGTCATATAATGTTGAAATGGAGAAGAATAGTGTTAAAGGGCGTACTAGGATCTTAACATGTGCTAATTACATATTACATAGTTGAATTAATGAAACGTACCCTTATTTTGGTTACTTGGCTGGCTTGGATAAATAGCAAAGCCTAAAACCCTGTTAGAATTCTCTTTAAAGGAATAAAAAGAAGAATACGATGCTTTCTCA
This sequence comes from Allium sativum, assembly GCA_030737875.1. Taxonomy (NCBI): domain Eukaryota; kingdom Viridiplantae; phylum Streptophyta; class Magnoliopsida; order Asparagales; family Amaryllidaceae; genus Allium; species Allium sativum. Next base: position 116,052,468 of record CM060909.1, read on the forward strand.
GAAGGATTTCTTATTCCTCCTCATATTTTCATTTTTACGATAAGAATACTATAAAAATAGCCTCTCTCTCTTTTTTTAAATCTAAAGTTATCCTATAAATTTATAAATAGAAACAGAGAAAAGGTGAATGAATCCTAATAAGAATAAAGCTTCAGTAGTGAATGCATTCATCAACCTCATAGATTTAAAGGAAAAGTTATTTTACATGTTTGGAAAATTTACTACTTTAGGTTCTAGAGGCCTAAAATAATTGGGTTTGCAAGCTAAATCAAGATAAATCTCTCCTAATCCATGCAACATGATTTAACCTCAAATTTTCTAGCTTAAACATGTAGTTGTGATATTTATCAAAGAGTTTCAATAAAAATTTATATATTTATAAACATAAATTTGCATTTTATGTTCAAAGTGAAAAATCATCACTTTGTCCAACTTTGTGGTGCTGTGTCTTCCTTAATTCTTGGTGAAATTGTGCTAAACCTTTTCGACATGATATGATTGTTGCTGGGCTATGTGCATGTCAAATTTTAGGTCATTCTAAGATCTATATCTTGTAGTTTGTTGCATCAAATTTTAACCTAAAAGAGACACTCGTCTACTAGGTCGACTTAGGCTTTCTAAGGGTCAACCGAATGGTCTACCCAGAGCCCGTCAGTTCAGCCAGGGGGTCGACCCATCTAGTTTAAGGGTCGACCCTTGTAGAGCTTTGTTGTGCAAGCTATTTGCCTGCCTATGTTGATTTCTACATCTTTTTCTTGAATGAATTCTAAATATATTTGCTTATTCATTTAAATGAATTCTAAGATTAATTTATAAGATGTTTTCTTAGGATTAATCTTGAAAGGATAACAAAATTGTCTTTAATTCACATATTGAAATGGTGAAGTTTTTTGTTGTTGATTTCATGAGCTACATCATGAATTTTTGATATCATGCACATTTTATAAAACAATTTCTATAAGGAATTTTCTATTTGCATACATATTTTTGGCAAAACCGACTGGTTTTTAAGGTAACTGCAAACACCTATTATTATAACAAATAATAATTACAATAATACAAGAGACTGATAGATTATCAATCTACTACAATTCATTTTTTAAGGTAGACCGTTTACCACCATCCTATATAGGTTACAACATTGGAGCAAGTCACTAAAGTAGACTACAAATTAATGTACTCCACATAGGGAGTAAAATACATTTCAAATACATAATATAGCAATGACACGATACATGGATCACATAAACCAACAATTACAAAATACAACGCCTGGCAACACCACTCAACGTACCAAAGTAGGGAAAACCAAAGCTTGGAGACCATAGCAAAGCACAATAGAGAACAACATCACATGATTGGACCATACTGCAAAAAGCAAAACCCATTCTCAAGCCACACAAGCAAACTATGCCAACTGCAAGAGACATGGTACATGGAAGTACCAAGGCATGACTTGCTGGAAGGAATTATGGGGACAACATGACACCGGAAATAGTAGCCAAGGCAAGAACCAAAGTTACCGCCTATTGGCCACGCAAAGAAGATACAAGCTAAATGATGGCACCACCAACAAAACCCATGCTGTTTTGCTAAAATTGATATAACATCAATTGTACTGTTGCATTAGATTTGCAACTCAATTGAAATTATGTCATTTTACTCAATCAAAGTGGGATGTAAACATTTTTTGTATTAGTTTTCCTTTAAGATATCAAAGCAGTTTCTAGGTATCAGTTTTATAATTTTTTATGTATCAGTTTTATATTTTCTAGTTGAATTTAAATCATAGCAGTTTTTAGGTATCAGTTTTATATTTTTCTAGTAATCAGTTTTATATTTTGTAGCTGAATTTACATCACAGCAGTTTTTAGGTACCAGTTTTATATTTTTTTAGGTATCATTTTTGTTTATTTAACACTGTTTTATATTCGTTTGGTCTGTTTTTAATGTTGTATTTATTTTGTAGTTGTATTGTTGCATTATCTATGTATTACAATCGAACTTATTTCGTTATAATCAACCAAACTGTGATGTAAGTATTTTTTGTGTTACTTTTTATTTAAAACATTACAACAGTTTTTAGGTATCATTTTTATATTTTTTTTTGGGTATCATTTTTACTGTATTCACTGTGCTATGTTTTTTTATTTACTTTTTGTTGTTGTATTAATTTTGTTGCTGTACTGTTGCACTAGCTTTGTAATTCAATTGAATTTATTTCATTTTAATCAGTCAAATTGTGATTCAAACATTTTCTGTATTACTTTTGTCGTTAAAATATTATAGCAGTTTTAAAGTCTCATTTTTATTTTATTTTTAAATATCAATTTTATGGCTTTGTGTATGAGAACTGTGGCAAGTAGGTAGATTTATGTTGTTTGCTTTGGTAATTGACTTTTTTTGATACACAATTTTATTCTAACTGATACCCACTGATAAAAAAATAACACCCACCTACTCAATTCAAATCTCACAAAAATAATATTTATTCTCAATAATACCTACTGATTAAAAAAATAATAGTAATCAATTCAATTCAATTATCACAATCAATTCAATTCAATTATCACAAAAATGAAAATAACAAAAACTGATACCTACATTGCCATACAAATGATACCCAAAAACTATAAAGAAGAAAATAACAAAAACTGATATCTAGAATAGTATAAAACTGATACCCTGTACCTATAACCAATAAATAATACAAAAAGCTGGTACCTACAGGGTGGTAAAACTGATACCCGCTGTAGGTTCAAAGATGATTATGACAAAAAAAAGTCGCAGACATAATGCTAATAATGATCATACAAACCTGAGATCCTATTATAAAGCAGCACAATAATTTGAAGATTAAAAAAAATATACAAAGAATTTGTATAGAAGTTATAAACGATTCAGCACATTTCCATTTGTTTTTTTAAACAATGCAGCAATTTTTAGGTATCAGTTTTTCTGTTTTAAATATATAATGTTTTTTTACGTGATTTTGTTGTTGTGTAAATTTTTTAGTCGTACTTCAACTTTGTAACTTAGTCGAAATTATTTCATTTTAATCAATTAAATTGTTATGTAAAACATTTTTTGCATTATATTTTCTTTAAAACATTGCAACAGTTTTTAGGTATCAGTTATTTTTTTTAAGTATTAGTTTTTGAGTATTAACTGTGTTATGTTTTTTTCATGTGATTTTGGTGCTGTGTTAATTTTGTACTTGCATTTTGTGCATCAACTTTATATTCCTCACTTCTATTACAGCAAATATAATATTGAAGTTACACAAAAAATCATATGTTTTCCAATTGAATTTCACCAAAAATCTGAGACAACTATTTTGAAGAAATAAAATGATAAAAACTGATACTTACTTCGTTATAAAATTGTTATTAACAATGATACCGAATTCAAAATCAGCCATTGAAATAAAGAAAAAAAATATAAAACAGATACCTTTAAAAATATAAAATGATACCCAAAAACTGCTATGATGTAAACTCAACTAGAAAATATAAAAATGATACCTAAAAAAATAGAAAACTGATACTTTAAAACTGCTGCAATATTTTAAAACTAAAACTAATGCGAAAAATGTAACATCACAGTTTGGTTGATTATAATGAAATAAGATCGACTGTAATACATAGATTATGCAACAATACAACTACAAAATAAATACAACATTAAAAACAGACCAAACGAATATAAAACAGTGGTAAATAAACAAAAATGATACCCAACCACTGAAATGTTGAACATTAAAATTGAAGAACAAAAAAAAAACCATGAATCACCTAGCGAAATTAAAAAACCTAACCGGCAGAAATGAACATTAAATTATCATGATTATAGTGACAAAAAAAAAATCAATCGAGGTTGATTCTTTAAATCGATTTCGTGCCCTAGATTTTACTGTTCGATTTATGTTTGAGGATCAATTGTACGAGATGCTATGGATTTTGATTTGATTGATATTAAAAATGATTTCGTGATAGGGCATCGTTCGAGGTGATGAACGACGAGGTGATGAATGAGATAATTAGCGACGAGATGAAGAACGATGGGAAAATTTAATACCTCTTGTCCTTCTGAGTAAAATTTTATGCGTGTGTCCTAAGGAATAAAATTTTAATACCGCTTGTCCTTCTAAATAAAATCTCCAGTGATTTTCTTAGATATTTTTAATAATAAAAATAAAGCCATCTGAAAGCTATATAATATACATTACTTTCCAATATACATAGTTTTACAAATAAAAATTTCAAATGATTTTGAAATTGTCCTATATACTTGTTTTCTCAAATCAAGTATTTTCAATATGTATGTGTATATATAACATCAAAATTTTTTGCATACTTTGAAAATGCTAGAACGTGATTTAAATGATATAATAAATCACGTGTTACGAGGCACATAGATTGATTATATCAGTTAATTCTGACTCGTCAATTGAAACTATTTCTAAGTGTAATGTAAAACAACTAGTAGTAAATATATCAGCGAAAAGTGCGGTTGGAACATATTATTTTCACTTTTTGAATTACTATTTCAAAGTCGATGATACATGATTATTGTTTGTTATTATTTCCAGTACTTTTTCTGGGAAGGAGCTAGGCTTAGTGGGAGTATTTTTACATATTCATTTGTTCGAGGGGTTCATAATGATGTGCGCATCAATAAGTATATAAAACATGGAAAAGCTCAGGGGAAGCTATATATATTTGATGCACCTGTTACTTATGGTCGGATCCACTTTTGATGATATTTGTTATTTTGGATCCATCTTTGTTGATTTGTTGCTATTTGTTGATTTAGACCCATTATTTGATTGTAACTCCCCGTAAAATAAGCATAAATTAATTTAATTTAAAATAATTAATAAAAATCAATAATAATCTAATGGTAGAAAAATGAAATTTTGAGTAATTTGGAATTGGACCACGAAAGTATTGTATTAGATGCGTCTATGGCGAGATTCTGATCTATTTTCATATTTTATTTACGAAAAACGGAGTCCGTATGCAAAAGATATTAATAAAACAACTTGTGCATATGTATTAATACATAAGGTTTGAATTTCTAATAAATAAATATACAAATCTGAAATATATTAATTTAATTAACATTAAAAAATTCCTTTTAAATTCAAATGTGTGTATATATCTGTATACAATGGAGGCAAGAAAAATCAATATAAAATAAGCAACCAATAAAATCAGTTCTGTAATTAACTGAAAAGAAATGTATGGGAGAAATAATCTTTTGGGCTTGACACTTGAAGGGGGTCGACTGCCCTCCTATCGGAGCGATCAAGCGCCCTCCTGTAGGGTGCCCAGTGAAGGTGTTTTTAAGGGAGGACTTATTTATATTTTTCTTGTACGAACTGCTTAAATTAAATCTATTGAATCTAACAGTCCATATACACGATGTCAACCGTAAATAAGACCACCAACTCTCACTCAAAACCATGCATTTATTCTTCTCTACGCATCCATTACGCCTTTCTGTCATTGTTAATTTCAGAAAAGAAAAGAGCTTAGATTTTTCTTCTCTCTTACTAACCTATTCTATCTCTTCTATTCTATTCTAATATATATTTAGATTTATTCTAGAATTTACATATATACATATAAGCTTCTAACATGCGATTCTTATATATATATATATATGTATATATGAGGAAGGTTCGGCTCCTCCTCTTATTTTGCACGTGAAATTCCCCCTGAATAACAGCCGCACATCCACCTTTTGTTTTATATTGTGTAGTGGAAAGAGAGAAAAAGAATAATATTGTATAATGGAAAGAGAAAGAAAGAAAGGTGGATGTGCGGCTGTGATTCAGGGGGGAGTCTCACGTGCAAAATAAGAGGAGGAGCCGAACTTTCCTCTCTCTCTCTCTCTCTTTCTCTCTCTCTCTCTCTCTCTATATATATATATATATATATATATATATATATATATATATATTTACAAGGTTGGAGCACAATTGTTTATGATGGCCAAATCCAAAACTTATTCTACTCAATTCTATTGTTGCTCATTCTTATAGCAATGTGAGTGAAATTCATTTAATATACTATTTTCTATAATTTTATAGTTTAAAGTTGGATTACTGTGCCTAGGAAGATTAAGTTATTACAAAAAGAAAACGATATCAAATCCCTCAAATCTTCCATTTGTTTATGTTAATACGAAGAAATATCGATCTATTTGTATATGTGGTTTTGGATTATTGAAATAATAAAAGAGAAGCATAATTATTGTTGTGTAATTCTCTATATTGATCGGATCCATCTTATTTTATTTTGTGTAAGTTCATATGTATGGTTTTGTGCAAAAGGTTAAGATTTGGATGGAATCGTAAATTTGAATAGGTTTAAATCTATATTTTCTAAATAGAGTATTTGAGCATATTGTTTACAAGATGTCCAAGAGTTAATGTTTTTTGTATGAACATACATAAAAGTGAATCTGTTCAAAATAGGAATTATATAAGTACATGTTGGATATATGGCACTTTGTTTATCTTATACTATTGAGATAATCAAGTCAAAACTAGGTTGTGAGTTCTGTGTTGCCGTTATTGTTTCCCATTTTGATTGTTACATGTTAATAGGTATATTTATGCTATGTTTGAAGGGAATAAGAGAAAAAATTTGTGCACTTTTAATTTGAAATAGGTATTAACATTTCAAATGTGGTTGGGATTTTAATTGCGTTCACTTAATTCAGGCCTATATATATAGCGTAAACAATGTAATATGAATACGTATTAAGTGTGTAATAAATATGGTTATATTAGGAATTTAAATTCGAATGTGTCCATAGGAACTTGTATACTTGTGTATGTTAATGGCTTTAGATATATTAATGACGCATTGATACGAAATTAACCATTACTTGCAGTAGAAGTCTGCCAAGAACCGACCGGCATATCCAACATCTACAAGTAAGCCCGATTATGTGAGAGGTCTACGTCCCATAGGCCATTATAATTAGCATACCATGCTATGAGGTTAGGCCTCACTTATAGTAGAACCATGCCCAGAATCGTCTAGCAAATCCAACATCTACAAGTGGTCGGTCTAATGTTTGATGTCTAGTGTGTGTGTGTGTGTTTTCGAAGTAGGTCTACCCTGGAGAAAAGGTATTAAGTGGATGGCCAATCTCGATTTGGGTATTAAGTAGTTAAGAATAGGTTAATTCCTAAGGTTCATTCCTTGTTTTAGGACCCAAGTCATGGGACTCACCCTTACTAAGGTCTTAAATGGTCATTAGGTCTGCCTTCCTCCAATATGGTATTAAATGGTCTTAATAGATGATAACATGAGTAAGGTAGTTCTCCAAGCAATTCCGCTTCTCATTTAGGGCTTGTGAGAACTGATCTAGTTACAGATTATATACATGGCATAAAGGAACCACCGTCAAGGGGAAGTATTAAGTGGCTAGGAGTTCACCTGTAGGGACAACTAGATAGTAACAAGAGAGTCCGCTAGGAGGGTTCTCTTAAATTGAAGTTGAGTTCCTGACACAAACCTGGTAGTAAGTGGCCGTTACTATTTCTCGACCTACAAGATGAATCAAATGACAACGACATTAAAGACGAGGCCTTAAGTAGCCGGGGTCCTCCATAGGGTATTAACTAACCATAGGGATGTCCACCTTTAATAAATTGGTAAATGGCGTTAAGCGATTGGGAATAGCCCGCTTCGTGATGTATTAAGTAGCTGTAAGAATGTCTGCCCTTAAAATTTCCTTATGGTTTACTAAGTGACTATATGCATCCGCTCTTAGATACGTTTAGGCTTTAAGTGACGATTAGGGTGTTCGCCTCATATGTTTAATTTTGTGCATGTGTGTTTCGTAGACATAACATGAAGAGTTATACTACCAATTATAGGAAATAGTTATTCCTAATCTTATCTGTATTTCATTCACCAAAACTTTATGTTCTGACCTCCCTCTTCTTAACGTTAACAGGTTAGTAGGTGAGACTATTGATTGAGGATGAGGAATGATTGCTTAGAAGAGGAGCCTTTCGAAGATTTAGTTATTATGGCAGTAGCCTTATTATTGTTTTTTTATGCACTTGGGATAATGAATGATAACGTGTTATCATTTGTGAGACTTGTATAAGAATTTGCGGTTTTTATTTAATAATGGTACATTTATTTTATGCTATTATATTTTATCTCTTCCGCTGTGTGAGATTTTTTATTTATTTAGACTGCTCTGTATATCTGTTTTACTAATTCCTTACTGGAACCAATGATCCGTTTAGAGTGACTCTATATTTCGATGGGTATTTTTTGGATTGGAATTTAGGCCCATTTTGGGCGGCTTTTTACATTTGGTATCTGAGCATAGGTTAACTGATTATGGGGGAATATACGCATAAGAGGCCTATTATTTTGAAAAAGGTTTTTTTGGCAGGGTAAGCCGTTTTATAGTGGGCGTACCACCTTTTATTGTGACTAATAATAAAAAATTACAATATGGTATAGGTGATTGTAGTTAGCAGTCAGCTAAGTTCGGTTTTTAAGGTGGGCCGTCCATCGCATACGGAGTTTATAGTGTTTCGTCCTCAATACCTATCAGGCTAAGAGCACTGGAGCTAGTTTCATTACTAGTCTACACACTTACTCCTCATAGGGAGTGGTACCAATTACATGATATATTACATTTGAATTGCATTTTGAAAAGGGTTTTCAATGATATATTTATTTATTTATTTATGTACAATACCCAAAAAACATTCGCTATTACACTAGGCAACCTTATTTTTCTTTCTTTTGGGCCTTGATACTATCGTAAGAAGTCCACTAAAGGGTTTTTCCTTTTTCAGATAGTAGAAATGACCAACAACCAATTCGAGTAGTGGAACTTGACAAGGCCTCGTTACTTGCTAGAATGGTTTCAACAGTATCTTAAGAATGTGGAACAAGTCCATGCTTGTAACACCTCGTAATTTTAATAATATTAAAAGAGGATAAATTAAATAATAATTAATTTAATATTCAGAATTAACGGAAACGGACTATGCCATTGCGTCGGTCTCGAAATTCTGGTCAAGATAGACATTTGGTTTGCGTAAAACGGACTCTGTATGAAGAAGTTATGAAGGTTTGAAGTTTGTATACGCGTAAGAGAAATATATATACATATAGGGTCCATAAATTCAAAATCAGGTTCAGAAATTTCAAAATCGTTCAAATCACGAAAATATAGGTGAGTAGAAAATTCCCTCCTAGGGGAGTCGACCCCTTGAGGGGGGGTGTCGACCCATGGGTCAACCCCCCTAGGGATGACGTGGCAGATTGGTTCTGGGGGCTAGCAGCTATATATACGGCCTCATTTTTCTTGTTTTCTCACACTGAAGTCAATGGAGGCCTAAATGATGTCGGTGCCTAGACTGAATCAAATCCTTTTCTTCTTCTGCGATCAGGTTTAGAGATTCAAGTGTAGATCTGTGATTCAACCTCTACTAGTCTTCCTCTATCTTTCTAGATCCAAACATTGTGAGTTTAAGTTACCTTTAGATTTAAATAACTAAAAGTAAAACATGATATGACTATAATTTGGATCCATCCCTATGACAGAATCATATCAGATCTATTGTAATTTTTGAATCCACGATATTCTGAATTAACCATGACTTGGATCTTAACCTTTATCATGTTAGATCTACTTTTGATTACAAATCTAATTTACTAATTAGATCATATTGTACCTATCATGTTGTGGTTAATTTGGATCTATCATTAGTTGGAAATCTAAATTCTTGTTTAGATCTAATCATGCCTATTATAACATCCCTACTATGTTAGAACCACTTTTATTACCACAAATTCACCAGATTTGTTCTTATATGTCCATCTTAAAATTATGCCATTATATGTTTATGCCAATTTTTTTAGGACAATCATTTCTGTCATCTTCCCTTCACCCTTTCCCTTTTATTTTATATAGTCAGGCTACTTTTGAGCCTAGGCATGCCGCTAAAAATATGTGAATGCGTTAGTTAGGGAACATGGGGAAAACATTGAAATTGGACATAACTTGATAAATGAGGAAATTTGGCATAACTTGAATAATGTTTATGAATATGAATTTAGGGCATATAATTCATTATGAACATAGTTAAGGAAAAGGAGCATGAGACCTATAATGACATAGGTAAAAATTTGGCTAATAATGGAATGCCTAGGATTACAGTAATTAGAAACTATAACTGCGCCGAGACACGGGATTAGATTAAACTTGCAGTGGAAGTCTGCCCGGAACCGCCGACATATCCAGCGAGCACACAAACGAGACGTGCTGAGACACGAGGCTAAGCCCGACTTATGGAAGAAGTCTATCCTGAAATGACCGGCATATCCAGCATCCATAAGTGGTAGGCTTAATGCGAGGGGTCCAGCACATTATACCCATAAACGGACATGGTAATGAATTGGAATACTTAACCTAGTTAAATCCATAGGGATTGTATGAACATGAACTTGAATAGGGGTTAAGTAAATTTGGTTGACAAGTGGGGGGGGGGGGGGTTAAGTAAATCTGAGCGGGTGGGTAATATTTATGTATAGGCCCACAAACTTAACCTAAGGGGGTTATGTAATTAAAGACACCAATAGGTATACATAACCAGTGGAAATCCTAGTGGGGATACAAGACAAGGGGAGAGCTTGTATCATATTGTGTGTGGGACCCGTTTTAGTTAGTAACCCAAATAACGGTATCGAACGAGTACTCCGCCCTAGGTCGGAGTAGGGACACGCTTACTGGGATGATTGTAAGAGATCAAAACGTGGAGGATGGTGTGGGCGGCGAAAAATGACTAGGGACATGTGCGTGCATGGGCAGGGCAGAAGTGGATAAGACGACCGTGACACCAGTAGATATGGTTATGCACATCACTAGAGTTGCCACTTTAGGAAGTGATACCTCTTACTGTGGGCCTGACACAGGGTATCTACTGAGTAGGGAGCCAATCGATTAGCATAGTAGTTAGGGTACGTTTAGACTCTAGTAAAAAGTTTAGGAGCCTATTAGGTTGGGCTCCCTGTGGATTGTATGGGGTTAAAACCTCTCACCAGAAGTACACCTATGTCTACCATCATACAGTTGTTGGGAACATCTCATCCTAGTTATACTAGTATCAGTGCAGAGAACCATAGTAATCATTCGGGAAGCATACACACTCTATCATTTTTACCTTGCCATACCTGTCTTTTTATGCTGTTATCTTTCTTATCCACTTTATATGCATGTCATGATACTTTTACTTGCTAAAAGTAACTAGACTTGCCAGACTTTATATTTGACCCTTTTTTTCCTCTTCTCTCTTCCGTTCCCCCTAGGTTCGCAAGGTGGGAATACCCAGGCTTAATCAGGACTCAGTTATCGTATTGCTGGGAGCTGCTTTTGAAATATTACACAGGTTCTTGTCTTTATTGTTATGGCTTTTTCTCTTTTGGGGAATTATTCCTTTTTTTATGTATTTCTGTACTCTGATGGTACAAGACAGAAGTTTTATACTATTGTAATGGTTTTTATGTAGTTCCAGACTCGTGATATTTTGGACCATGATGTTATGAATTATGTTTTAAATAAAATTTTAAATTCCACTGCTATCTTTTATATATGTCTTGTAACGTTCTGTGTTTGTTTACCTATAACGCTTAATGAAACTTAATGCATTCTCTTAATGAGTGACATTAACGGACGTGGGGTGTCACAATACTGCTAACCCTACCTCAGTGAAACCACAACCCAGCCTGTTGAAGGGGCCCTCTACATCCCTCGTCTTGCAAAGATTTTGTTAGTTTAAAAGGAAATACATTTTTGGGAACTGAAAATTTCGTTGAAGCTAAAGCATGGATCTCAAAGTGAGAAAGTATTTTTGAAGCTACTCGGTGAGATGATTAACTTAAGCATAGTGGAGCAGTTTGGCATTTGAAGGGAGAGACCCTTAAATGGTGGAACTTGATTTCACAAGAGAATGCAGGAAGAGTATTTACTTTGCTGACTTTAGGACCCGTTTTGAGGCTAAGTTCTTAACTAATACCGAGAAGAGTTTGCAACTAGAGAAGTTTATTCAGTTGAAGCAAGAAGAGCTAGATTTGAGAGAGTATGTAGCGAAGTTTACAGACTTATCTAATTTTGGTAGAGGGTTAATGCACACCTCATTGGATAAATCGCCTAGGTTTGTTAAAGCATTGAATTATCCATTGAAGGAAATGCTTTTGGCCTAAATGACGTTTGAAGCTACATATGAAGCCCTGGTTAAGGCGAATACCCTATATTCAGCAAACAAGGTTAAGGAATTTGATATTGATAAGAAAGAAGGTACCTTTGACTTTAGGAAGAACAAAAAGAAAGTTTTTGGCTCAAGGAGAAGAAGGAAAGCAAATTCAAGGAAGTCAAGATATGTTCTAGATGCCACAAGAAAAGGAATGATGCGAATGACTGTAGAGTGGACTTGGCAAAGTCATAATTCAAAGGAAAACGCTTTAACTGTCATGAGGATGTGCACTTGGCAAGGAATTTCCCTAAGCCGAAGGTTGTATAGAGTGGTCAAAACTATGCCTCATAGGCAACACCGATTCGCAGTCAACCCCTTAGGGATTAAGGATGGCCTGTGTTGGAAGGTATAATTTCTATCCTAGGAATTTCTTTGTGTACCCTATTTGATTCGAGAGCCACTCACTCCTTCATTGCTGGGAAGATTGTTGATTCGTCAATACTTCCCTTATCCCTGCTAGCTATCCGATAGAGGTGTCTAACCCTATTAGAAGGACTATGCAACTCTCTTTTGTGTCTAAAGACCTAGTATTGGACGTCAATGGTGTTGACTTATTTTGCGATGCGTGCATACTTTAATTAAAGGGATGTGGTCTTATTTTGGAAATGGACTGACTGTCATTTTATGGGACCATCCTTAAATTTTATAGGATGATAGTACGTTTGAGAAGATGTAGAGGCTGCAGCTTAGAAATCACTTGTAGTACAAGGGATAGGATTTCAGCCTTGTTTTCTTTATCTCTTGATTCAAAAGAAACATATTCTTTATTGATTTTATGAGTTTCCCAATGTTTTTGAGGAGGTCATAGGACTCTTAACCCATCAACAAATATCATTTAGGATAGACTCGAAAAGGATGCGAGGCCCGTAACATTGCCTTTAAGGCGTATTGCTCCTAAGAAAAGGAGAGAGAATGATAAACAAATCTTGAAATTATTAAATAAAGGGTTTATTCGTACGAGTACCTATGAATGTGGTGTGCCACTGGTGTTTTCCACAAAATCTGATGGATCTTTAAGATAATGTGCGGATTATACCCTAACAAGTTAATTAAGAAGACCATATATCCCTTACTAAGGATAGATAACTTGTTTGACCATTTGGAAGGAGGTGAAATATTTTCCCAATTAGATTTGGCTATTGTATTTTACCAATTGAGGACTTCGGATGACAGTAAGCACAAGACAATGTTTAGGGTGCCAGATGAACTGTTTTAGTGGGAGATTATGCCTTTTTGTTGGACGAATGCTCCCCCTTTCTTTGTAGACCTTATGAGTAGGGTATTTAGGGGGATACTCAACAAGATTGTGATAGTGTTTGTAGATGATATTCTTATCTTTTCCAAGAACCATAAGGAACATGAGAATCATTTAAGAAGATTCCTATGAATTCTAAGCGAGAACTGACATAGAGCCAAATTCTCGAAATGCCACTTTTGGAAGAAAGAAGTCAAATTTATAGGGCATTTTATTTCGGAGAAAGGATTAGCAGTAAACACCGCTAAGGTTGAAGTTGTCCAAGAGTGAAAGATACCTAGCAATGTGATAGAGGTCAAGAGTTTCCTTGGGTTAGCAGGCTACTACGGGAAATTTATCTAGCACTTCGCGAAGATTGCAACAACTCTATTGATGAAAAAGGATCATAGATTTGTGTGAACTGAGAATGTGAGTTTCCTTTGAGAGGTTGAAGGAATCTCTCACAAGTGCACCTATTCTTACTATCCCAAATGGAACCGAGATGTTTACGGTTTTTATGGATGCATGTGGGAACAGCTTGAGAGTGGTACTCATGCAGGAGGGTAGAGTAGTTACCTATGCAAGTAGACAACCAAAGAACCACGAGAAAAGGTACCGTCCATGATGTAGAGTTAACTATAGTGGGTTTTTCCTGTATGCTATGGAAACATTATCTTGTTGGAGAGAAGTTTAAGTTATTCAACGATCATAAGTCTCTTAGATATTTGTTTAATCAACTGGATATGAACCTTCGACAGTAGAGGTGGATAGAATATCTTATATCTTTTAATTTCCCATTCATTATACCTCTGGTAAGGGTAACGTCATGGATGATGGTTTGAGTCAGAAGCATGCTATTCTTAGTGTTATCACTAAATGGAGACAGTTACAGTTTCTCCTCGGTTTCAATTTGCAACCATCGTATGAGGAGAGATATTCGAATTTATATCCATAAGAGTATGGGTTTTAGGAAGGAGATTCTCGAGGAATGTTATAGGTTAAGAATGATCATACACCGTGAAGGTGATAAAATGTTTAGGGACATTAAGAGAAACTTTTATTGGGAAGGAATGAAAAGTGACATTATAGAGTTTATTTCTAAATGCATAACTTGTCAAAAGGTGAAGCAGAGCAAGGAAAGCCTAGAGGACTTTTATTACCCTTACGGATCCTCACTTGGAAATGAGAACACATTTCTATGGATTTTATTGATGGGCTTTCTTATGAGTAAGAATGAGAATGAAACCATTTGGGTGATAGTGGACCGATTAACGAAGAGCACCCACTTTATTCCAATCAGGAAGGATAGTGCCACCAGTTTATTAGCCCAGTTAGATTGTTAGGCTACATGGTATTCCAACTACTATAGTCTGTGATAGAGACCCATTGTTTACTAGCGAATTTTGGAAGAGTCCTCAAGAAGCTTTGGGAACGACACTAAGTTTGAGTATAACCTATCATCCATAAATGGATGGCTAGACAGAGAGAGTTAATAGAGTCTTAGAGGATCTTATCAGAGCTTGCATAGTTGACTTTGAAGAAGCATGGGAGCTGGACTTGCCTTTGGAAGAGTTCTCATACAACAACAGTTATCAAGCAACGATTAGTATGGCCCCTTACGAAGCTTTATATGGGCGGCCATGAAAATTGCCTACTTGTTGGTAAGAAATACTAACAAGATTTTACGCATACCAGACCTTATCCATGAGCCTACAGAAATTATCGCTTTGATTCAGCAGAGAATGAAGGCTGTCTAAGACCAATAGAAGTCATACACAGACAGGTGGAGGAAGGAACTATAATTTGATGTTGGAGATTTGGTATTTGTTAAGGTTTCACTTCTGAAGAAGACAATTCATTTTGGAGAGATTGTTAAGGTTTTGGATAGGATTAGGAAGATGGCAAACCAAGCGGATTTTCTCGAGCGTTTGTCGAGAGTCCACAACATTTTATATGTTTCACATCTTTGCAAATGCCTTTATGATTCACCCGACAGACTTGAGCTTTATGATGCTGGGGATAAAGGGAGCTTCAAGTTGGAGTCCAGGGTGTCTGTGCTACCACAAGTATCTTAGAGCATGGAATCAAATGGCTTTGCAACAAATCTATTCACTAATCCAAGTTCAATCGGGAGGTAACCCTGTGGAAAGTACCAGGGAAACTGAGGAGAAGATTATACTAACTCATCCAAATATTTTCTCGGATAATTAATTTCTCCTAAATTCTCGTTTTTGGTTGCATTGTGCTTTCTAGATTAAATGGTAGGAGAATGGATGCAATGCTTATGCACCATGCACTCATATAGAACTATATATATTAGGATGTTTTGCATATATATTGTATTACTTATTACACAAACAGCGTAGGACAAAGCTTATTATAACCAACTCTAGAGTTCATAATCTCTTATAAGGGGGAATATAACATCCCGTAAAATAAACACAGATTATAAATAAGTTAATTTAATTTAAAATAAATTATAAAAATCAATAATAAGATAATGAGATGGAAAATGAAATATTGAGTAATTAGGAATTGGACCACGAAAGTATTATAGTTGAGTTCGTGGCGAGATTCTGATCTGTTTTCAAATTTTATATACTGAAAATGGAGTCCGCATGCAAAAGATATTAATAAATTAAGTTATGCTTTTATATTAATGTCGACGGTAAAAAATATCGTAAATACCAAAGATTCCTATTACTAGGAATTGTTAATTTGGTCGCAAGACTAAGTAAGAGAAAGCGGTAAAAGACACGAGTATTTATTGTGGTTCGGCCGTGGGTTAGGCCTACGTCCACTTTGGAACAATGTCGAACTTTTATTAATCACTTAAGAATTACAAGGTAGAGCCATGCTCATTACATTCACTTTTATAAGTGACATATGCTAGGTATTTGGGAGAAAGAATATTTAATTCTCCTTCTTCCTCAAATTTGAGATTTCATTAATGGAGTTCATGGAGCTCTAGGAAGGTCCCAAGTGAAGAAAATAAAACCCCTTTGAAGTGTGAGGCCATGGGCTATTTATAAGGGTGGGAGTAGGTAGAAGTGGGTAGGAGTAGGTAGAAATAGGGACCAAATGCAGGAAATTCAAACCCACCCCCCGCGCGCTTCGAAATTTCGAAACCGGTGGGTTCGAAATTTCGAACCCAGGCGCTAGTGGGAAATCTCGCCCCAGTGGGTTCGGAATCTCGAACCCAGCCATGGGTGTGAGATTTCGCACCCGCTGGGCTCGGAATCTCAAACCCAGCCATGGGTGCGAGATTTACTGGGTTCGAAATTTCGAACCCAGGTACGGGTTCAAAATTTCGAACCCAACCATGGGTGCGAGATTTCGCACCCGGCTGGGTGCGAATTCCGCGTCATGCCTGGGTGAGGTCCTTATGAGGGACGCAAGGACCCCAGGACCGGGTGGTTGAGGCTCGTGGCTCCTTAGGGGTTCAAGGCCTTGGTTCTCGGATGTCTTCTGGATGTCGCGAGGTTATAAGATGAGTAGTCCCTTCTTGATCATGTTTCCTTCACTCTTGTGTGTCCCTTTTCGGCCTCAGCTTCTCGAGGTATGTTGAGTTGAACGTGTCATGATGCTCTCCTGGGAACCGGACCAAAAAGCCAGTTAACATTTGCCCACCAAAGTACATCTTGTCTTTGACATGATGTGCTTTACGTAGGTTGAGGTAGTGGAAAAGCTGTTTATTTTTCCTGTAACCCAAAAGGTAAATAGGTGTTAGTTGTAGTGCTCATTCGCCATAGTGGTGCAGATGAGCCATCGTTTGGATGATGGGCCATGCTCAAATCGTTAAGTGTCTGTAGTGCGTAGTCTCCGTGGATGCACGGGAGTTGGCATGCACGCGTGCGGAGTATGTGCACGAGGCAACGTGTCGCAGCGTTCTCGATCCTCGAGGTGCAACCATCGTCATATATATATATATATATATATATATATATATATATATATATATATATATTAGTGTCAGAGATTTTCGAGCGCGAGGGGGATTGAAATTTCAAACCCAACGGGATCGAAATTTCAAACCCAAGGCTCGGGAATTTGGTCCCATGGGGTTTCGAAATTTCTAGCCCAAGGAGGTCGAAATTTCGAATGCAGGGTTCGAAAATTCGATCCCCTGGTGGGCTCGATTTTCGAACCTACTGGATTCAAAAATTTCGAACCCAGTGGGTTCAAAAATTTCGAACCCGTGCTGGAATACGAAAAGACACGTTTTTCCTTTATAAATAGGCCCCCTCTCAATTTTTTCCTTCTAATTTTTCTTTCTCTGGCCGCCATTTCTGAAAGCTTCGATCCCGATAGTTTCGAGCCCGAGAATTTCGAATCGAGCTAGGTGAGGCCTCAAATCAAGGGGTTGAGAAGGGGAGGAGGTCGAAGGGCCATGGCGGAGACCTCGAGACCTTGCGGGTTCGATTCTTCGAACCCAGCCAGGTTCGAATTTTCAAACCCCCGTGGGTTCGAATTTTGGAAGCACAGTGGGTTCAAATTTTCGAAACCACCAGGTTCGAAGTCTCGAACCTTCATGGGTTCGAATTTTCAAACCCGGGGTGTTCGAAGCATCGAACCCTCCTGGGTTCGGATTTTCGAACACGGTGGGTTTGAATTCTCGAGTCCCAGTCTGTGTTCGAGATTTCAAACCCAAAGGGGTTCGAGCTTTTGAACCTAGGAACTTCGAACCCTTCTGGGTTCGAAATTTCGAACTTGGAGCTCGAAATCTCGAGCCCGACATGGTTGTTGCTTGGTTCCAAATTTTTCCTACCGATGGACTTTGACTTCCGAATATTGGCCCCTGGATTTGCATGTTTAGCGTTGATGCATATGTTGTTAACCGCGCGCGCGGGGTTTAGGATTGTTCACATAGGGTAGAGCATACAACCGGACTGGGACTTGAACTATTATGTATCGTTATGAACTTTCTTTATGCAGCTTATCTGTAACAACCCGGAATTTTGGAACCAATTTAAAAATTTTATTTTAGAAATTTTAAGAATTTAAAATAATTTATTTTAAATAATAACTAGTAAAAAATTTATTTAAATCAAACTTAGATTGAATATTTTTAATTTAATTTTAAAAGGAGTTAGAAATAACATGGTAGGTTGAAAATTTGAATTTGAACTTTGACTGACTGTACAGGATGCCAAATAAATCAGAATTTAGTAAAACCAAAAATATTCAAATCTATTTAAAAATATCTTTCCAACGAATCCGAAAAATCGAAATTTCATAGCGGGAATCAAAAGTTATGCCCAGTTTAAAATTTAGAATAGTCGTTATAGAATTTATATATATATTTTAATATTAAAAATAGCCATTTTACAAATGACCTCCGTTTTTGAAAAAACCACTTTTATTGGAACCAGAATGTCAAATTATTGCTAGATTTCAATTTTCATAATTTTTCGAATTAATATGTGAGCGTGGCAAAGGAAAACGTATTTTGTCGGTTTTAGTCAAATCGGATCAACCAGAAATTGGACAGTTTTCAAATAGTCTTCAAATTCGACGAAATTAGCTTTTTTAGGACCGTATTGTCAAAACATTACTAGAAATATTTTTTCTGAAATTTTTAGAGTCCATATGTAGCCCCGGTAAATTTAAATATACGATCAAATTAGATAAATAAATGATTTATATTTTAAATTAAAGAAAACAGGCTGAAAACAATCAAACGGGCTGATAGGACCTAGCCCATTGCATCTGGAACGTGGGTATTTGGCTGGGGACAACTTTCGTTGAGCTGGATTTGGATTATTAAGGGTTAACGGGCTTTTATTGTTTGAATTAAATTAAATAACATATACACCGTATACATACATTTAGAAATACCAAGCCCTAGTTTGTCTAATTCCCAGCCGCTACAACCCAGAACGAACGGCCATGGCATTTCCAAATTCAATCCTTAAATTATCCTAATCCAAATCGTATTTTAACATGAATCCAAAATATAAACGATGGAGATTTGTTTGCTCTTCGAAATGGTACGGTCAAGATCGAGATTCATGAGTTAGTTTACGAGCAATCGCAGCTCAAAGGGGGCGGAATCGGGTGGGTCTTCAGGGCGCGAGCGGAGTGCGAGTTCACCGTGGTGCCGGGCGGTGATAGGGCAGCGCGATCTTCAGTATGGCGATGGTTGATGATGCTCCAGCGCAGCAAGGAAGTGGAAATTACAAACCCTAGTACTCAACGTTGGTGGGTGTGAGTTTATTCGATTCCAGGGATTCAACAAGGTAGAAGAAAGAAGGGGCGCGGTCCTGATTGGTCAAAACAATAATTAAGGTTTATAATTATTAATTTAATTATCTATTTAAATATTCAAATCTTTAAATGATGATAACTTGACCAAATGAAATCGGAATTCAGAAATTTCAGATGCGTTGGAATTGTCTTTCCAAGATCTACAACATGAAGCAGACCAGATTTGTAATGGAGCACTCTGAAAATTCAGACAAACCAATGTGAGATTTCTATTTTAAAATAAAATTATTTATTTATTTCATTGTGAAATTTATATTAATTTTATATAAAATACATGTTGGTGTTGTGTGTATATATATATACATACACATATATATATATATATATATTATAGTGTTGATTGTTTCATGATTGTGATGAATCACTGAATTGATTTGTGTGTCTCATGTTTGTTATGAAATAGATAAAAACAAACATATCATGTTTGAAATAAAATAGATGAAACAAGTTTTTCACATTTGGTTTAAATAAAATTATCATTTTTATTTACTAAGTTAGATTAGAAAATGTAAACAAATAAGATACTCTTTTATATGTCATTAGCATGCATAGAAAAATGTAAACAAATAAAATATTCTTTTATTGGTCATCAGACTACATAGGAAAAGGTACGTAAATGAATTTGTCATCTAGTTATGAATTGTTATGTCAAAAATTAGAATAACAATAATATATTCATTGTTTACATTAAAAACAGGGTTTTGTTTAAATTAGAACAACAAAAAAAATATTCATTTTATTGTTTACATTAAAATACGATTTTGTTTAAAATCAGAATAACAATAAAAAATTCAATTTTATTGTTTACATTAAACATGGTTGTGTCAAAAGTTAAGATGTTGTTTACATAGAAAATGGCTTTGTCAAAATTAGGCTTACAATAAAAATGTTCATTTTTATTGTTTATATGAAACATGGTTTTTGTCAAAATTTTGTCTATCATTAAAATGAAAAGATTAAAATAAAATATTATAATAAAAAGATTTCATCTTAGTTGTCACTTTGCTAAATACAATAAAAAGAGTAGAATTGAAAATATGTTTTTATTGTCATTTTAGATTATAATAAAAAGAATAGAATGAAAGATATTTTTTTATCGTTATTTTAGTTACAATAAAAAGAGTAAAATAGAAAGATATATTTTTATTGTCAATTTTGTTGCAATGAAAATATAAGTATTAAAGATCATGTTTTTATTTTCACTTTGTTTAAATAAAAAGGATTAATATGAAAGATTATATTTTTATTGCTCATAGCTTCAATAAAAAGATTGAACTTAACAAAAATTTCATTTTTGTTAAATAAGGATAAAGTTAAACAAAATTGCATTTTTGTCAAATAAATTTGAGTTATAAAAATTAAAACCAAATTTGTCACTTTTGTCAAATGTAATAGTTAAAACAAAATTTGTCGCCTTTTGTCAAAAGTGATGGTTGAAACAGAATTGGCCATTTGTCAAAATATAATTTTTGAAATAAAAATGAACATTTTTGACAAATTAGAATAGTTGAAGTAGAAATATTATCAAAATACACCTTTTTGTCAAAAAGATTGGTTGAAATAAATATATCATATTTATTGAAACCAAATAGCTGAAATGAAAATAACATTTTTGTCAAATTATATTAGTTGAAACAAAAATGGACATTTTGACAAAATAAGATGGCTAAAAACAAAAAATTACATTTTGGTTAAATAAAAGAGTTAAACACTAATAGCATTTTTGTTAAATAGGTTTGCGTCACAACAAAAATATTCATGTGGTTAGAATAGAATTGTCAACAAAATGGATGTATCACTTTTTATGCATTTTGTTGAAATATAATTTATATGCAAATACAAGAATCATTTTTATTTACATAACATACAATAGAATTTATATGCAAATATAAGAATCATCTTTATTTGCAAAACATACATTAAAATTTGTCTGTGAAATAAAGAATCATTTATTTGCCACAACATACATTAGAATGTGTAGGTAAGTTAAAGTGATATCTTTATATGTTAATGCATACATTAGAATTTGTATGAAATTTAAAGTAAAGATTTTTATGTGTTAGAATATACATTGAAAACATATACAAATAAGATTATTTCGTTTATGTGTTGAAGTTAGGAATAATTACATACAAATAAAGTATAATGAAAATTATCTTTTCATCTGTCATCAGTAATAATGTCATATAAATAAATTACATTTTACCAGACATTAGAAATGTATAGGGAAAATGATACGAGAAAAATACATTTTTATTTGGCATTAGGAATAAAATAACATGTTTTGTTCATTATCACCAATATGTTAGCATAATTAGAAATTGGTTAAATTCATTAACCAATTATTTATTTATATGAACTGTTGTTGGCTGAAAACCCCACACGGGTATTGGGATGATATTTGGCATACACTAGTCCCAATATTTAGTTGTATGTCAATCGATGGATTGACAGACTGCGATGAGCGTTATTCATTCATTTTAATGCTCACACAGTTATAAATTTCAGTCTGGATGTGAATTCATTGTTTAATGATTATTTATCATTATTGTCATATACATACGATGTATGAAATCCATATAACCAAAATTATATGGTAACCGATTGAGTCGCATTCCGATTCAGGATGTATTTTAAATAAAGATATTTTAAATAAAGAATATTTTGAATAAAGAATATTTTAAAATAAAGGATATTGTAATATAAAGAACATTGTAATATAAAGATTATTTTAAAGTAAAGAATATTGTAATATTACATAAAGGATCTTTTTAAAATAATAAATATTTTAAAATAATATTCAACGAAGAATAAAATGATGATTTCTATGTCCATTTTTGGATGGGCACAAAAGATAAATATATATTTTTATCGAAATAAACTAGTTATTAAATAGGAATAAATCTGTTAAGTTAAGAATTAATGAAGTCTTCCAATTTATTTAATATTTAATTGGAATTAAATAAAAGAATTAGATTTTGGATTGTCATGGATGATGTCTTAAATAACACTGTTCTTAAAACCAGGTATAAAAGGAACAAATCTTTTAATTTAGATTATTAGAGTTTTCCAATTATATTTAGTAATTGGAATAAAATGAAATGTGAATTGGGTTTACCGTGAACTGTGTTTTTATATGGCGTTTGTTCTTTAGCCCAATTAATTGGAATTTATAAATCTTTTTATTAAGATTTAAAAAGGAATTTTCCAAAGTCAAAATTTCCAATTTAATATATTAAATTGGAATTGAATGGAAATTCGATTGATAATAATCGAGATAGGCTTCTGTAAAAGAACACTATTACTATATATGGAATTTAAAAGGCTTTGCCGTTATTCCATTTATATTATTAGTCGGATACCGAAATTTATATCGATTACATATTGATTTCATTTATGTGAAAATTCCATTTTTAAGGGAAGATGATTTTGGGTTTATCGTGAACAATGTTTTTGAATGACATTGGTTCTTTAACCCAGTTAAAAACAAGATTAATTTCTCAGAAATTGAATAATCATAAAGTAATAGTTTTGATATTAAAATCGAATTGGAGTTTCAATAAATCATTAAAAAGAAGATTTAAGAATAAATCTAAAGAATTTATCTTTGATAAAATTAATGGGAACCTTTCCCTAATAATGTGAATATTTTATTAAATGAATATTCGTATTTGGAATGAGGCGTATAATGTGTCTTTATAGCACCTGATTTTTGAATATAAATACGCGAGTTATTCGGAAAGACCAAGTTTAACCCATTTTGACTAATTACCACGAGGATTAAAGTCGAAGACATTGAACACGGTGGTTGAAGACCGACGATCTTCACATCGAATGGACAACTACTAATGCCTGGCATTGGGTAGCTCCCAGCAAAGGGTTAAAGTGGTAGTTTGTCCGGATATACTTGTTGATTGTCCGGATAAGCGAGCACCTCTCTTCCGTATCAGACATACGGGACGAGGAATAAGGTGTCTCCAGTTTCATTCAGACCCAGAACGGACTTGTAAATGGATGTGTGTCTAACATTGGATTTCATTCCATGTAAATTGAATCGATTACTATTTAATATATATCTGCGGTGGCGGAGAATTTATTCTCTTGCTTAACACCCTTCTTTGAGGCACACGAGCTCAGAGGTTGTATATTGGTAGTTATCGATCGCATGACGTGAATTTTCAATGTGGCATGCCAAGATGCAAATGATCGAGGCTTTTGTTGAAAAGCAGAGCCTTGTGGTTGATGATCAAAGCATAGCCTATTCCGGCATAGCTTTGTGTATAATGTTACCTCGCGAGCCTCACACCCCGGTATGAGTCAAAAACGAGACAAGGGAACGCAGGGAGTGCACATGTTTCTTTCTAGCTAGAAATGGTGTCAGCGTTTACAAGCCCTGACATTTTTACTTATGTGGATGATGGATTTCGAGGCCTTAGATTTATTGGTCGATTGTGACCATTTTATAGGCTCAATAGGAACGGGAAACGTGTGTTCAGGCAACTAATCCACTAAAGTTATTTGGACCGGCCTACAGTATCCAAGGGTTGCCCGTAGGTGTGATCCTGAGACATTGCTACAGTGTCTCGAATCAGTAAGGAGGTTGTTCCTAGCCTTGACTCATGATGGAAATCCAACTTCCAATACGACATCATGCGATTTTGATTGTATAACTAGTATGGCGACATAGTATATGGCAGCTATGCCGTCTATGATAGATACATTATGATTGAAATGTTTTTAAAACATATATGCACCAATAATAATATCAAATCCATTTTTATCGTATCAAGCATTTTTGACCATTATAAGGTAAAACTCTATACTCTGGTTTGCGTTGCATTATGTGATGGGACTTGAGTCTTATAATGGTTTCATTTTTCTAAAAAGTATTGCGCTGTTTAACGATTTACTTTATTTAAATTATGCACTGGCAATCCAATGGAGTAAACCCGTTCCGCATTAGTGCCGTGGTCCTGTGATTAACCTTATTACTAGTTAAGTTAAACAAAGATTTCTCATACCAGTCCCATGACTAACCCGTAGATTGTTTCACTTTGCAAACTCGGGTTCCCTCTTTTCCACACGGGCAGTCGAGTAGCTTATTTTGCAGATATATTGAGCAGGATTCTGGATCGAAGCTTAAAGCTGTGTCCAGAGCATTGATAGTCTTCCGCTGTATCAGATTATTGTTTCCGCTGCATTGAATTTAATTCACTGTAAATTTACCTTCTGCTGTATTATATTCAACGTACTCTGATATTATGTACTCTGATGTAACATTATTATGATGTTTATAAAAGTCTACTGTTATTTGTTCTGATGTGTTGTATTCCCAGAGTTAGCATATTCGAGTTCGAACGGTCTTGGTCGATTTTGCGATCGATTAGTTCCAGGCAAAATCCGAGTCGTTACATTATCCTTGCATAGCATTTCACGCACATATTAGTTGTTTGAAACACGAGGGGTACAGGTCATTATACCGTACGTTCTAAAGTACTGCTAAAGATGCAGACCATATCAAGGACCAGAAAGACAATGGAATCCGAGGCTTCCCAGCCGGCCTTACAAACATCTGACCCTACCCTTGGAGGTAGCTTGTCTGGGAGCGAGCTTGAGGCCACCAAAGAATTGACTACATCTCATTCGACTTCAACCAGCTCGCCCGAAGCGTCTGAGCACGGGGAGCAACGTGAGCGACAATATTGCCCGGTCGTAACTGAAGAGACTGAGAATGTATAGATATCATGGGCGAGGATGAGCCCGTACCTCCGGTAGCTCCGGACCTATTGCCAGATGCAGTGATTTTGCAGAATCCTGTCGATTCAGTACCCTCATGCCTGGATGCTACTGCGGTCAGGAAGATGGTAGTGTGATTTAACATACCGGTGGATGATGCCCATGCCCCCGAGAGAGATAACAGAGCCCAAGTGCCACCCAAAGGCCTTTCTGCCTGGAACAGTCAAGCTTGTCTCGCCGGGTGTGTGCCCCCGTCTAATAACTTCATTCGGGATATGTTGTTCTATTTCCGCCTCGTGCCATCGCAATTACGCCACAATGCTTATGCTTCCCTCCTGGGGACTTACTTTCTCTTTTGCGAGTTTTTGAACAAGGAGCCTACTTGGGAAGATATTCGATTCTTCTTCCACTTAAAGAAAACGAGCGCTGCCTCCCCTTCTCAACGGTCTCTGGAAGCGATGGCTACCACAAAAATTCTTTGTCGGGACGTGGCCCAGGCTGTCTGTATTCAAGCGCGAGTCGTTCTTCGTTAGCTGCCCTCCCGGATTTTCCAGAAGGTGGATTGAGGGAAGTAAGTGATTCTCTAACTCCGTTCCTTGCCGTAACTTTAGGATTCCTTCCTTTATTCATGGTTTTAAATGGGATATGACAGGAAATCCGAAGACGCCGATTGGAGATGAATACCGGCAATGCCTCATTGCTTTGCAGGCTATACTGGAAAATCTTCACGACACCAGTATCATAACAAGTCAGGATCGCCTCCGTCGCGCTGGGTTGCTTCCGGACAACCGGGCTGTGATCAGACCCGCGGTTACCATTAGTGCAAAAAAGGAGGGAGTTACAGCAGGCTCTTCCCCTATTTGGTGGAAGAGGAAAATGCCCTCAGTGGGAGGAGAATTGCAGAGGACTGCTCCGCCTCAAGGAGATGTGTGCGAAGGCGAGGTTCATGGTCAAGAGGAGGTTGCCAGAGATGACAAATTGTCGAACACTCCCGTCCCGCCTCTGATAGGGGAGGGGGAAGGAGTGTTCGCGAGACAACAGTCTCCTGCGACCCACTCAGGGGCCACTGCCTCGCTTGAACCCGTAGGCCAGTTTGATGGCTTAAAGGGACTTGCTTTAGTAGTGACTCCATAGTCGAATATGATGAGCTTGGAAGAACTTTCCTGTGCTACTGAGGGGTTAACTCTCTCGATCGGACCACAATCTGGTCTATTGAGAGAACACTCAGGGCATACGACCATAACACTGCATGGCATAGATGTTTGCCTACATGAGTTACCTGACTAACTTCATCTTGTTCCATTGACAAGTGATATGGCAGGCAGACACGACGGACGAAGCTATGGGTGCGGGGATCTCCAGCATCCTCAAAGTTCTTCCTTCGGGAAATTCCAAAGATCCGCCATCTTGTACAGTGCTCCACCTCCGTTAGATCGAGGCAGCAGTCATCGAGACCGGGATCATTCTAGGCGATCTCCAACACCTCCTCCTCCTCCTGTTCGCATATCCGCAGGAGATACTCGGCTAAACATAGGTGGGTATCGATCTTTGCCTTCGACAACTCCCCCTTCGGCCGCCCCTCCGGCTCCCGTTCAACTTGCTAAGGGTAGGGAGCTGCTATTTGGTCAACCAAGGTCGGACATGGAAGTAATGATAGGAATGCAAAATCTGACAGTGTCCTAAATCCGAGCATTTTTTGTAGAGGAGAGGAGGATGCTTTTGAAGCTGTACTTCCCGCAATATAATTTTGACGAGCTGCCGTCTCTCCCTGATCTCCGTCCTATTCCTAGTACGGAATCCGGAGATATATGGATGCATGTACAGGCTACGTACCACCAAGCCAACAAACTTACCAAGTATTCTCTCCATCTTTTTGAGTTGATCAAGGGAAAGAACCTGGAGCTCATCAATCGTTAAATGACTATTGACGGTGAAAAGACCTCGGTTACCCACTTGGAAGCCGAGATAGGTGGGTTTTCTGCTGCATTCATGGTTAATTAACTGCTACCCCGTGTGTTTTTTAGTTTTAACTTTTGACTATGTTATTGCTGTGGAGCTGAAGCAAGCATATTCGACTTTAAAAACAGGAGCTACACGTGATCGTGAGACTTTTAGCGATGCAGTAAGTCGCTTAACCCTTGAAAACACAGCCCTTAAGAATGGTAAGGATGAGTGGTCCAAAGTATGCACTGACATGGAAAAGGAAATTGAGAAGGTTACTCAGCACTAGAATGATAATACCACTTTGAGGGAGGAAAACAAGAGGTTGCGGGCTGAGAATGCCGAGGTTGCCGAGTTAAAGAGGTAGCTCGAGGCAATGAGGAAGGCGAAGGAGGACACTGAGGCTAGCAACAGGGACGTACTGAGTGTGGCTGAGGGTACAAAAGCCGACCATGAAAGGGAGATCAAGCAGCTGAGGGGACAGATTAATGAGGAGGAGTTCCGTGTTGGGTCCTCCTTTCGAGGAGAGTATCCACGATATGTATGTTAAAGCTTTGAGATTTCAAGGAATTTCGTGGGTCGAAGACTACCCCCGCGAGCTAGCCAGGACCTGCGAGAAATTAATCCCTTACGAGGCCTTCTTGCACCAAGTGGATGTAAGCACCCTGGACGAGCGCCAACTCGCGAATGTCCTTCTGAACAACAGTGAACGTGAGAGGCTGGAGGAGCGAAGGACGCTGTTGCAGGAGGATGCTGAGAACGAAAGGTTGGCGAGGCTTTCCGAAGAGAAAGGAAAGTTTGCTATGACCGGGAGTGCTGTGGTGGCAGAAGCATTTGCAGGGGGAAGTTCTCATCCACCCCTAGGCCCCGGATCTGTCATGGTGAGTGGTTCTAGGGATTTGGCCCAAACTGCTACTGAGTATAATCCTAACTTCCCGGCACTAGGGGATACCAGGCTCACTTTACCCACCATCGCAAGCATCCTTCCTATTATTCCTACGCCATCCTTGGCCATGGGTAAATCCCTTTTACCCTGCATCCCTGAGAACGAAGTGATTACCGAATTTATGGACTAAAAATGGTTGCGTCTTTGCTTATGCAATTCCTCCTGAGTTTACGATGGCAGCGGACCCTGCTCCCATGTCCCCTCCAATGACTAAAACTGGGTCGGGCCTCATAGGGACACAGGCTAGAGAAGGGGGTGACCCACTTGACACCTTTTCCGACATAAGAGTAACTTCTAGCATGGTCGACATTCTTAACGAATAAGGAGAGGTGGTCGATGGGCAGAGTGCCCCTGCCAAAGGCCCGGTAGAAGCTGATATAGTTTTGATGGTGGCCCAGGTGGCGAGGAAACACGCCAAGATGGTGGCCAAGCGTGATGAAGTAGATGAGAAGTGAGAGCACGATGAGGCTGCCAGGAAGAAGCTCCTAGTGAAGACTCGGCAGGAGGACGAGGCAAGGGTTGCTGAGACTGTCGCAAAGAAGAGAGTCGATTAGGAGGCTGAGAAGAAGAGGGCTAAAAATGAGGCCTGAAAGAAGAGGTAGGATGAGGAAGTGCAGCAGAGGACTACTGAGTCCCTTGCGAAAGCCAAAGCTGGTGACATCACGCCTCGTAGGTCGCAAAAGCTTGTTGCCCGGAGGGTTGCCAGAGAAGCCAAGGAGAAAGCTAAGAGGGAAGGAAAGGCGGTCCCGGAGACGAGTGACGCTGTGGTCGGCCTCGCTGCTGGGGGTGCCCCCAAGCCTACGCCGCAGTCCACTCTGATTGACATTACCGAGGTTTCTAGTAGCGATGGGACGGGCGAGAGACGCATCTCGGCTTCTCATGAATCGACCACTTCCCAGAGGGACGGAGATGGAAAGAGCGAGTCTGGTAAGAAGAAGCCCAGAACCAAGGATGAACCGTCAAGCGTGGAATCTGCAAAAAAAGAGCAAGCACAAGTACAAGAAAAGGAAGCATGGTTAGTGTGAGCAATCTTAGTAGGGGTTACCATTATTTTGAGTAGTGTAGGCCGATGGTTTACGCGAAGACGGCCCTCGCTCTTGGTTTTTCAAGACATGGTGTGGTTCTCATGTACACCCTGTCATTAGAAAGTAAAAATGTTAGACACGTAGTTCGTTTAGCGTGTGTGTGTGAAAAGGAAATATTAATTAGTAAAGATGGCCTTTTATGTCAAGTGTTCGGACGTTCTTTTTATGTTTTCTAGTGCCCTGTACTTGCATAAACTTACTTACCGTTACACTTATCAAAAAAGCGATTAGGGGTCATCTCTGGGTAAATTATTCCGGAGAGGTGAGGTAGAGCGCTGGTTTTTGTAAGTTCCCATCAGCTCAGGGAACCCATAGTTTGCGAAACCAGGCTGTGCATCTGCTGTTTTGGGTGGACAGGGGTTAAACCCAAGTATAACGAAGGCGTAGGGCATCATGTTGTGCGGTCCACCAGGTGGGTGGCTCTCCCGTTGTTCATCGGTTGAGATGAGCCGCTAGACGTCATTTTTCGCCGGCGTAGTTTTCAGCCCTGATCATCAGCTCGTAAAGTCCGATCGTGGCCACGAGCTACCCCCTAGCCTTGAGAGCTAAGAGAAGAAACGATTTAAGGTCGGTCTTGGTGCTGCGCCAAGAATCGACCGCCACCCGGAACCGACAAAGAGAGACTTGCATCGATCTAAGTCGGGCGCTAAATGGCGCCAAGCCGCCTAGACTAGGACCCGGAACGATTTATCCTCGGCCTCGACACTGGGCCGGGGATCGAATTAGTGGTTATTTAGACTCGGCCGCGGCGCGGGCCAGCGATTCGAGTAGCGTTTCCGGCTCCCGTGCTCGGGGTGAGGGTCGTAGCCAAGTGTTTCAGACTCGATGTTGCCTAGAAATTGAAATGGCCGCGCAGGCTCCCGTGCTCTGGGTGCTGATGCCGCGGTTGTTGGCGTGAACCGAGCTGGTTGTTGGAAAACAAGACGCATTATGTGAGAAGTAAACAACAAGGAGATAGGAAATTGAACATCATTTCTACTAATAACTTTGGCAGTAATAGCCTTTACAGTGCCTTGGATTTCTGAAAAAATATAACATTGTTAGAAAAGCATAAGCGGCCGTAAACTGAGTTATGTAAATTAGCGGCGGAAATGCTCGCTGTTCCATGCCCTTCGGAGTTCGGCTCCATTGACGGTGGCGAGCCTGAAGGTTCCATCGCTGAGCATCCGATGTATGGAGTACGGGCCTTCCCAGCGAGGCACAAGACCTGTTGGCAGGGAAAAACCCGCTTAAGAATGAGGTTGCTGATGTTGTGGTCCTTGTGGCGGACCCTGGAATTGAAGTATCAGGTTACTCGCTATCGTTGGGCGGCGGCTATGATATCGGCCTCGTTCCTTTTTTCTTCCAGCAAGTCGAGTGATCCCAGAAGCTAATCTTGGTTCGTCTTTGGATCGAAGTATGTGACTCGGTGGGATTAAAGCTTGAGCTTAATGGGAATGATGAGTTCAGATCCGTATGCGAGGGCGAAAGGAGTATGACCGGTTGCTATCTTGTGTGTGGTGCGATAAGCCCATAGAGCTAGAGGAAGTTAATCTGCCCACATGCCCCTAGCCTTTTACAGACGTTTCTTGATGATAGATTTGATGACCTTATTAACCGCCTCGACTTGCTTATTGGCTTGAGGATGAGCCACCGCTGAGAATCTCTTGTCGATGCCATGGCGTTGACAGAAGGCATTATACTCGGTGCTCTCGAATTGAGTGCCTTCGTCAGAGATGATAGCATGAGGCACTCCATTACATGTAATGATGTCACAGACAACAAAGTTGATCATTTTCTTCGTGGTGATGGTGGCAAGAGCTTCAGCTTTTGCCCACTTGGTGAAATAGTCCACTACGACGACGGCGTATCGTGCCCCGCCTCTGGCCATTGGAAAAGTTCCGATGATGTTGATTCCCCACATGGCCAACGGCCATGGGATGACCATCAATTCGGTAGGCGGGGCTCTTGGAATCTAGGAGAAGCGCTGGCACTTGTCGCACTTGGTGCGTAGTCCGCGGCATCTTGATCAAGTGTGGGCCAGTGATAACCCTGTCTAAGAATATTTCTGGCCAGGGTCTGCCCCCCCCCCCCCAGTGTGATCGTCAAACTCACCTTCATGCACACTGCTTAGAACTCGGAGGGCGTCGTCGTGAGCTACGCACCGAAGCAAGGGAACGGAGTAATCTCCACGGTAGAGTACCCCGTCCATAAGAAGGTAACGGGCTGACTGGCGGGTGATTTATGATCGGTGTCATCCATGACTCGGGCTCGAGTTCTGTGCTCATAATCGTCTCTTCTTTCCCTTGCTTTATGCTCGGGGAGTTAAAGATTTCAAATGGGGAGAATCCGTTAAGTTACGGATCATCGGAGCTTGCCATCCTGGCGAGTGAATCTGCTTTTTCATTTTGCTCGCGTGGGATATAGGTAATGGTGTAATGCTCGAGGTAGACAAGTAGCCCCTGAACTCGGGACAGGTACTGGGCAAATCGTCCCTCTTCGCTTGATACTCTCCCAGTACCTGTCAGACGATAAGCTGTGAATCGGAGAAGATGTGGATGGTCTCTAGCTTGAGTTCGATTGCGATTCTAAGCCCGACGATTAAGGCATCGTACTCCGGTTCGTTGTTAGTAGCAGGGAAATTTAGCCTCAATGTGTAATACATCGGACATTCTTCAAGGGTGATGAGCACGACTCCGGCCCCGGAGCATTTTCTATTAGAGGAGCCGTCTACGAACAATTTCCACTTGGCGTCGGAAGTTCTGGCGTTCATGGTGGGTTCCTCCTCGGGGGCTGTGAACTCCACGATGAAATCTGCGAGAGCTTGGCCGAGGATGGCTCATCGGGGGATGAAAGTTATCTCGAACTGGCTTAAATCGATGCTCCACTTTAATAATCGTCCTGACGCCTCGGGTCGTTGTAGGACCGG
Organism: Allium sativum; assembly: GCA_030737875.1. Classification (NCBI taxonomy): domain Eukaryota; kingdom Viridiplantae; phylum Streptophyta; class Magnoliopsida; order Asparagales; family Amaryllidaceae; genus Allium; species Allium sativum. The sequence goes on from CM060909.1 coordinate 116,084,892, forward strand.
ATGTAGTGGTTGGTCAGCGAAAACTTTTATGGGATGCGATTGGAAGTATGGTCGGAGCTTTCTAGAGGAAATCAATAAACAGAATGCCAGCTTCTGGTAGTTCTTCTCTGCCCCCGTTAACCGCTTGCTGATATAGTAGACGGGCTGTTGAGTGCGGTCTTCGAGGCGTATTAGTGCCGAGTTGATTGCCTGCGCAGAAACAACCATGTAAACATATAAGTCCTCATGGTTTATAGGCTTAGAGATGATAGGTGGTCGCTTTAAGTGATCCAGAAGTTCCTTGAATGCGGAGACACATTTGGGGGTCCACTCGAAGTTGCGTTTCCCTTTTCGGAGTAAATCGAAGAAGGGAATGCACTTGTCGGTGGCCTTAGAGATGAACCAACTTAAAGCGGCGACCTTTCCGTTCAGACTTTGAACATCCCTGATGTTCTCGGGGACTCGGATGTCCTAAATAGCTTGGATTTTTTGGGTTAGCTTCGACGCCCTGTGAATTGATAATGAAACCCAAGAATTTTCCCGAGGCGACTCCGAAGGAGCATTTCAGGGGGTTGAGTTTCATGTCGTACTGGCGAAGGACATCAAACATTTCGGAGAGGTCGTGGACGTGGTCGCTTGATATTTTAGACTTTACCAGCATATTGTCCACGTACACCTCCATGGACTTTCCAATTTGATTTTAAAAAGTCGATTAACCATTTGTTGGTAAGTGGCGCTGGCATTTTTTAGGCAGAAGGGCATATCTCGGTACCAGTAGAGCCCGAGGCCGGTTATGAAAGAGGTATGGTCTTGGTCTTGGAGGCTCATCGGGATCTGGTTGTAGCCTGAATAGGTGTCCATGAAAGATAGTAGCTAGTATCCGGTGGTTGAGTTGACTAATCAGTCAATCTTCGGGAGTGGAAAGCTGTCCTTGGGGCTTGGCTTGTTCGGATCGGAGAAGTCGACGAATGTTCACCATTTACCATTAGCTTTTTTAACCAGAACTGGATTGGAAACCCATTCGGGATAGTCAGCTCTACGATTGAAGTTGTTATTGAGCAGATAGTCTACCTTTTCTTTATGTGCCTTGGGACCTCTCGGGCCCTAAAAAGCAGCGCTTCTGTTTGATTGGAGGCATTTTGGGATCTAAGCCAAGCGAATGGCAAGCAATTGAGGGGTCGATGCCTTTTATGTCAGATTGAGTCCATGCAAACACATATAAATTGATTTTAAAGAAGCATATGAGATCTTTCTTAATTGCTGGGTGGAGTTGTGACCCTACCTTCAACACCCTTGTTGGGTCGTCGAGGTTGACGGGAACGTCCACTGTGGATTCGACTGGGGTAGCCCTCTCGTATTCGGATTCTTTGTCCTTCCGTGGGTTGAGGTCATCGGAAAGACAGGAGTGGCGCCTAAGCGAAGGCCCATACACCACTGATTGCTATGTAGAGACGCTCTTGGCTAGGAGCGGGCATGGCTTTGCCCTTTTCCTTATTTCATGCATTCTTCCATTCTATTGCGTAACATTCCCTGGCACTTACTTGGTTGCCCTTGACAGTTCCGATCCCATTTTCCGTCGGGAATTTCATTAGAAGAGACCATGGCGCCATGTAAACTCGGAATTCGGTGAGAAAGGGGCTCCCTAGAAAAGCATTGCAGGGGAGTCGATGTCTGTGACCATGAATGTGAGAATGAGGACTCGGCTTTGGTCCCCCTCGCCCAGTTCTATAGGTAGGTCGATCCCTATTGAAGCCGTGAATTGCGGCGTGAGATGGCTTCAAGTCATTTGTTTCCAATTTCATCTAGTCGTAGGCGGCCTTGACGATGATGACTAAGCTCCCTGAGTCGATTAAAACCTTCCGGACGGAAGCGGCACCGATCTGGGCAGTGATGACTAATGGATCAGTGGTCGGGATTTCCACCCCCATTGACTCTCTTTCTCGGAAGATGATATCATCCCGCATGGTTTTTGGTAGCTTGGATGGGATGGACTCAGGGAGAGAGGAGCAGGCTTCGTAAGTAGCATATTTTATGGAACTCACATATTCCTCCATTTTTCGAAAGCTGTCATGTGTGGGGTAGGGTCCGCCACGTATGGCGTTGATCACGATTCCTCGTCTTGGGTTAGATGGTCCCGAAGCTCCCTTGGTAGCCGTCTATGGAGTTGGCACCAGAGGCTGCGAGTTTGCTTCAGGGGGAAAGGGCTCTTGGACATATTGCTCGAGCCATTTCTCGCGAATAAGTTTCTCGATTGCATCTCTAAGTTGGTGGCATTCGTTGGTGTCGTGCCCTTACACGTCGTGGTACCGACAATACCTCCCGGTGTTCTTCTCGCGGTCAGTTGATTCTTTGATGCGTGGCTTCTTGTATGGCAAGGTGTTACACGTTTCCAAGTAGATTGTCTCCATGTCTTCATTCAATGGAGTGTAGGTCTCGAAAGCTTGGCAAGGTCCAGGTTATCTTAATTCTGCTGGGGCTTGCCCGTTGTTTCGTCCATCCGGCCTACCATTATTTGGTTTTTTCCATTGGGGACCTGCCCCCTGTTTTTTTCGAAGGGCTCACTGCCTCGCCTACCTCTGAAGTGATTATTGACGGTATCTGCTTGGGGATCATAGGGACGACTTGTGGCGGAGAGTTGATTCCGTCTGGCTTCTTCTTGGTACAAGTATTGATTTGCCTTCTCATGGAAGGCATCGAGGCTCTTGGGCTGTTTTCGATCGATCCAGGCCTCGAACTTTGAAGTAGGGAGGACGCCTTTCGCTAGTTGAAAGAGTATGGTGAAAGGATCTGGACCCTCGACCTCGGCGAGATCTGTGTTGAACCGGGAAAGGTAGCTTCTAAGTGACTCGGTGGGCCCCTGGTATAGGTTAGATAAAGTGAGGGTATTCTTCGGAGTTGGGATGTGCACCCTGGATTGCTTGACCAGCTCTATTGCTTGTTGTCCGAAATTGTTAATGGAATCGAGAGGGAGGCGCGAGAACTAAAGTAAAGCAGTATCAGACAGGAAAACCGGGAAGCATTTACATTTGGTTGGATCATCACCCTGGCTCGAGTCAATTTTCCATTCAAGTGATTCAAGAAGGCACAAGGATCAATGATACCATCGTAGAGCGACATTCGTGGCATGCTAAAGCGCCTCTCAATTCGGCCTCATTTACTCTTCTCATGAAGGGGTTACGCCTAATATGGGCTTCCCATGCGCCATGTGTGCCCCCTCGCATTTCCCTCATGACTCTTCGTATCATGTCGGGAAGGTAAGTTGGATGGGGATCCGCCATTTGGATCCACGGATTTTGACGCGGCTCCGTAGTCCTGTTGCGAGGCATCTTCTATGATGGATGTTTGGATCGTCTTCCTCTATGTCCTCGACATCTATGATTTGGTCTTGGTGTGGATGTTGAGGTGGAGCGGGGTGATGCGGGTCTTGTTCTATAGGAGCACGGGCCGTTGGCATAACGGGTCCTTCACCCTGCTTAGCGATCGTTGGGTTGTGTCGAGGAAGTAGTTGGTTTGTTAGATCGGGTCCGTCATTGATAATCAAGCGAGAGCAGTCTCGGTAATGTGCCCCCTCGCTGTATGTGACTGTAGTTCGGTCTCCGTTCCCATTCCCGTTGGCATGACCGTTACCGTTATCGAGGGCATTGGTGCGAGCGGTGACATTGTTGATGAGGGTGAATCTTCTCCTTTGGTGTGGGCTCCTGGGCTTAGAAGAGAAAGTTTCCAATGCAGTTGGTTGGGGTCGAGCATTGTTCTGAGCCAATTGAAGTCGAGCGAAGACGCGTTGACTTTCTTGAAGTTGGCGCATTAGACTGATGTTATCCCTTAATGCTAGGTTAAGCTCGACCAAGATGTTCTCATATCTTTCATTAAGCGCGCGAATTTGAGGCTGGGTAGCGGGCGCTTCGGGGTCCACAACATGAGGAACGATTTCGTTAGGGGTCGGGACATCTACTGGTTGAGGTTGTTGGGAGGTACCAGCCTCGGCTGCGGCTGAAGAGCCGACCATTGCGTTCTTTGACTTCTTTACCATCATAAGCAGACTCGACAGCAGGCTGGGCAAGGAACCTTAAGCTTGTTGAAGCCAAGATGATAATGTGGAAGAAAGACGAAAATCTTGAATTCGGATTCTCAATGAAAGCACCAAATGTTGATGATAAAAAATGTCGTAAACCCCGAAGATTCTTATTACTAGGAATAGTTAATTTGGTCGCAAGACTGAGTAAGAGAAAACTGTAAAAGACACGAGTATTTATAGTGGTTCGGCCATGGATTAGGCCAATGTCCACTTTGGAAGGATGTTGAACTTTTATTGATCACTTAAGAATTACAAGGTAGAGCCATACTCATTACATTCACTTTAATAATTGCCATATGCTAGGCATTTGGGAAAAAGAAGATTTAATTCTCCTTCTTCCTCAAATAGAAGACGTCGTTAATGGAGTTCATGGAGCTCTGGGAAGGTCTCAAGTGAAGAAAATCCAACCCCTTTGAAGTGTGAGGCCATGGGCTATTTACAGGAGTGGGAGTAGGTAGGAGTATGTAGGATTTGGTAGAAATAGGTACCACATGCAGGAAATTCGAACCCATTACCCGCGCGACTCAAAATTTCGAACCCGGTGGGTTCGAAATTTCGAACCCAGGCGCTGGTGGGAAATCTCACCCCGTTGGGTTCAGAATCTCGAACCCAGCCATGGGTGCGAGATTTCACACCCATTGGGCTCGGAATCTCGAACCCAGCCATGGGTGCGAAATTTCGCACCCGCTGGGCTCGAGACCTCGCACCCACTGGGTTTGAAATTTTGAACCTAGGTATGGGTTGAAATTTCGAACCCAGTCATGGGTGCGAGATTTCGCACCCGGTTGGGTGCGAATTCTGCGTCATGCTTGGGTGAGGTCCTTCCGAGGGTTGCGAGGATCCCGAGACCGGGTGGTTGAGGCTATGGCTCCTTCGAGATTCGAGGCCTTGGTTCTCGGATGTCTTCTGGATGTCACGAGGTTACAAGCAGAGTAGTCCCTTCTTGATCATGTTCCTTTCAGTCTTGTGTGTCTCTTTTCGGCCTCAGCTTCTAATGGTACTTTGAGTTGAGCGTGTCTGATGCTCTCCTGTGAACCGGACCAAAAAGCCGGTTAACAATTAACACACAAGGTTTGAATTTCAAACAAATAAATAAACAAATCTGTTATATACTAATTGGACTAGCATGAAAAATAATTTTTGTAACACCCCACCTCCGCCAGGGTGACTCTTGCAAGCACTCTGACTTTGGAGGGGCGTTTGAATCAGGTAAACATGCATAATGATATATCAAGGCAAAACAAGAACATATGTATATATGTAAACAGAGTAAATAACATAGATAAAACAGCGGAAGATTTCAAACCATTTCAAAACAAGTCTGGTACAACATAATGTCAATTTTCCAAATACACAAGTCTAGATAAAAACAACATTACTGAAAAACTGAAATACATAAGTACTATCCCTAAAATAAGTGATAACCACAGCTAGCTTCATGTCAAGACCGTACATGACCTAAAATCCCACAAGCAAGCGATCAGAAATCCAGCTAAGCTCCAATATTCCCTCCCTGAGAACCTGGAGGGGGGGGGGGCGGAAGAAAAGAGGCGAAAGAAAACAGGTCAGTCAAAAAGACAGAGTAAGCCCTACTACAATCAATGTAAACTGATAAAGTTAACTGGCATGAGAAGCAGGTATGATCATAAGGATAACAACATACTAGCATGGTAATTAACTAACAAGGTAGATAAAGGTGTCATCGCATAATCAGGATTAAGGTTTTTGCACCACAGGTGTACTAGCAAACTAACATGACTTGAATAAACAAGTATTGATCCCTTGGCCCAAGCTTTGGCCCCATAACATGAAATGACCCTAATACAAGGTCCAACCAAACGGCCTAGTCGATCGGCTCCCTAAGCCTAACTCGTCACGTGTTGGTGTCAATACGGCCCAAACATAATTGTAGTCAGACTGTGTCGGGTCTCCCGTCGGGTGTATCAAGCCTTAGGGTGGCAACCCCTGGACACCATAAACATGCGTGCATAGTCTCGATCTACTGGTACCCATGCTTGACTTCTCCAAATACGGACTACGTGCACGACCATAGTCCGTCCGGAACTACATCGGCGTACCACCCTGCCGTCGTTTATTGGTCGCTTACCTCCAGCCCAGTAATCGTGCCCCCTCCCTAGCCTAGTCCCTAGGGTCTTAATGATACAAACTTGGGATTACTGCTGGAGTGGGCCCCCATTGCTAGGATTTTCTAGTGGGTTAAGTACGGTTTAACCCTCTTGCTAATCATGGATTAACTTGGTTAAGTGTAACAATGAGTTCACGACTTAACCCCGATTAATCTACCAAGCCCAAATTGGTTAAGTATTAAGTGGACCATGACTTAACCCTAATCATGAGGCATTAATTAATTAATGTGCCTTAACCTCTCACATTAGACTTTGTTGCGGTTACTAGTTTAGCCGGTCGGTTCCGGGTAGCTTTACACCACAACTTGGTCTAACCTCGGGTCCCAGGTACAACATGGCCAACTTCTCACATTGGGTCCTATTGTTTGTAGCAACTAGTTAAGCCGGTCGGTTCCGGGTAGGTTTACGCTACAAACTCAACCCAACCTCGAGTTGGTCACACTTATCTTTTCTAAGTGTCATGTCCATCATGTTTCCAAAACATGTTACAAATTTTCAAGCAATTGGGTAGACCTAACTTAATACGTAAATTCCCAATGGGTAGACCTAACTTAATAGGTAAATTCCCAAGCTTATGTTTTTATGTCTTTTAAGTTTACCCAACCCCAAACGCAATCCCATCGCTTACATATCGCAATAACGCATAAAGGATAGAAAGAGGGAACTTGGCATAATCATGACATAAAGGTGTTGAAGCCACAAGTTCAACATGGTGGCATATTAAATGTACATGTGTTCATATACTTGCATATTACATTTTTAGGCCTCAAAAGCATGCATAAAACCAAACTTAGCATATTGGTGATACATGGTGCTAAATGACATGTAGAAATGGCCATAAGTTCGCATTTAGCCTCACATGCAAGTTATCATAAGGGCTATGATAACTTACATGTTGCCAAAATGCAACCTTTAGCCTAAAGCTTGAAGCTTTAAGTTCACATACTCAAGATAAGCTTGCATAACATGATAACATGAACAAAATGATCATCCCAAACTTGCATAACATACTTGCATATCATAACATGGCATACTTGCATAACATGATAAACTTGCATATCATAACAAACTTGCATAATATGATAAACTTGCATATCATAACAAACTTGCATAATATGATAAACTTGCATATCATAACAAACTTGCATAATATGATAAACTTGCATATCATATCATAATGATCAAACACAACTTGCATCATTAACTTTAGAGTTTAAATATGAAAGTAGAATAGGGCTTACAATACTTATGAAGGCACAAAAGATATGACAAAGCCCTTATGCAATCAAATAGACCCAAAATGCAAGCTCTAACATAAAAACCCTTGAGCCAAAATGATCAAAACTCTTTCTTTATGATGCAAATATAGAAACTTGACTTGATTGCAAGCTAATGATGCTCATACAAGTTTGAAAACACTTGTATGCATGGAAAATCACTTAGAAATTTATTTAGGAATTTTACGAAGAGAGTGGAGGCCATGAGAGGATTGATTTTGCCATAGTTTAGTTGTATGAATGAATAATGATGATTTAGAGTTAGGTTAGGGCCTTATTTATAGATTAGGCAAGTGTTTTAGGCCATAGGATTAAACCCTAGTTCCAATCTCAGCCCTCAAAACCGAATCTGGCCCCCAAGCTCAACACAATCTCTAAATGGTGCACCAGGCTAAACAGCCCGGCTGGACCAAGTCGACAGCCAAGTCGACAGGGCTGTCGACTTGGGTCCAACCAAGTCGACTCCCAAGTCGACATGGCTGTCGACTTGGGTGCTCTGGCGGGAATTTTCCCGCCTGGCCCAAACTGGCCCAAATTTCCAAATTCAAACTTGAATTTAAAATCTGTTTTTACTTTGAAATTTTCTGAAAACTTCGTTGGGCCTTAATCGGGTCATACGGACTCCGACTTTCGAAAACTCGGACTCTATTTCGCTTATTTTTCCGAGAAGAACGCAATGGCATAGCCCGTTTCCCTTGATTTAGATTTTAGAATTAAATTCTGCCTCTATTTATGTTATAACAGGTTATTGAAAATACGGGTTGTTACATTCTCCCCTCATTAAAGGATTTCGTCCCCGAAATCTTCAAGTTAGGAAGAACGTATCCTACCATCCAACATCCATCTACTCACAACATCATCCACGAGCAATCATTGTCCTTACAAGATTCTAAATGTTGTATGAACATATGCAAAGGTGTGTGTATATGTCCTTATCTAATGCAAATATCCTCAATGCAAATTATGTTAGTGAAATGAATCCATATGTATGCAATTCCTAACATAATGTATAACATCTATATGTGTGCACATCACATACATCCACATGCAACATCCATGTGATAACACAAAAATTTTCATCCATTTATAAGCATAAACACTCATGCATATGCAATATGAGGAGTGTGTGAGCCGATCTAGTGCCTAACGTGTATAATGCATCCACAAGTAACCACTTGCAAACATCAAGCATAACATGTTTCAAACACATGTTTCATCCAAAGGGTTTCTACCTAAGGTTATCATGACAAGATTAACACGATAAACTAGATAAACATGGATAGCAAAGAGAAAGATATGCTAACAAAGAAAAGAGATTGAGAGTGTACCCTCAAAAAGGAATGGATAAAGCCCACGCATCTTCTCCTCGGTTTCCCAAGTTGCGTCTTCTTCGGCTTCCCCCCATTGAACCTTCACCAACTTGACCTCTCGATTCCTTAGCTTCTTGGTCTCCGTCCCCAAGATACGAATCAGAGCTCTCCTCAAGGTAGCCTCTTTCTCCTCTTCCACATCTTTCAGAACACTCGGCTCAACAACCTCTGCTGATTCATGCAAACACTTCCGGAGATGCGAGACATGAAAAACATCGTGTACTCCGGCAAGCTTCTCGGGCAACTCCACTCTATAAGCCATCTGCCCGATCCTCTCTATAATAGGGAATGGTCCAACAAACCTCGGTGCCAACTTCCCAACGGCTCCAAATCGGACCACATTCCGCAAAGGAGAAACCTTCACGAAAACCATATCCCCAACATCAAACTCCAAATCAGTTCTTCGCTTATCAGCATAGGATTTTTGTCGGTCTTGGGCCGCTTTCATCTGTCTCCGAATCAACTCGACCTTCTCGGATGTATCTCTAATCAGATCAGGCCCAAGTATAAGCTTATCTGTAGTCTCCCACCAACATGTAGGCGACTTGCACGGCCTCCCATATAAAGCTTCAAATGGTGCCATCCCTATGCTTGCCTGATAACTGTTATTATATGCAAACTCAACAAGAGGAAGATGGTCTTCCCAAGTACCACCAAAATCCAGAATACAAAGCCTCAATAGATCCTCAAGTACCCTATTCACCCTTTCGGTTTGACCGTCCGTCTGTGGGTGATAAGCAGTACTTAGATTCAACCTCGTGCCCATGGCTTCTTGCAAGCTATTCCAGAATTGACTTGTAAAGATTGGGTCACGGTCACTGACTATACTAGAAGGGACTCCATGTAGCCTCACAATCTCACGAAGATATACAGACGCTAGCCAAGATGTGGTCCTCTTGCTCTTCACCGGAATGAAATGAGCACTCTTCGTAAGTCTATCCACAATAACCCAAATGCTCGTATTCCCTTTCCTCGACCTTGGTAGCCCATCGATAAAATCCATGGAAATACTCTCCCACTTCCATAGTGGAACGTCTAAAGGATGCAGTAGCCCACCGGGCTTCTTCGACTCGGCCATAACTTGCTGGCAAATGACACATCTAGAGACAAACTCTGCCACATCCTTCTTCATCCCAGGCCAAAAGAAAATGCGCTTCATATATTTATACATCTTATCTCCGCCCGGATGTATAGTTAACTTAGAGCGATGCGCTTCCTCAAGAACTTTTCTTACTAAATCTTCTACCATTGGAACACATAACCTTCTGTCTCTCCTCATCCAACCCTTGTCATCAATAGAATATCGAGCGAGATGACTAGACACCTCTCCTCGAATCAACTTATCCATAATCTCAACTATCTGAGGGTCTTCTCTCTGCGAAGCCCTAACTTGATCAAGAAGGGTAGGTCTGAGTTCCAGAGATGCTAAAGAACCGGTCATCGACTCAATCGCCAAAGAGAAATCAAAGGTTGCCACATACTCTAAATTCTTCATCTCAACGAATAGAGGACTCAGAGTCAACCTTTTTCTACTCAATGCATCTGCTACCACATTCCCCTTGCCAGGGGTATAAGCTATCTCAAAATCATAGGATGCCAAGAACTCCATCCATCTTTGTTGCCTCAGATTCAGATCCTTCTGAGAAAAGAGATACTTCAATGACTTGTGATCGGTATAAAGCTCAAATCTTTCTCCCAGAAGATAATGGCGCCAAGCCTTGAGTGCATATACTATTGCTGCCAACTCTAAGTCATGAGTGGGATAATTCTTCTCATGCACTTTGAGTTGCCTACCGCCAAAGCATATCACTCTTCCTTCTTGCATCAGAACAGCTCCTAACCCCGTGCCACATGCATCGATGTATACTGTAAATAACTTCCCTCCATCGGGCAAAGCTAGAACAGGTGCTGATGTAAGAGCTCTCTTGAGCTTCTAAAAAGCAAGCTCGCATTCTATGCTCCAAGCAAAAACTAAATTCTTCTTCGTCAATTTAGTGAGAGGAGCGGAAATCTTCGCGAAGTCCTTGATGAACTTCCGGTAAAAACCTGCAAGACCTAGAAAACTTCTCACTTCGGTTGCATTCCTTGGAGTCTTCCAATCCTGAACTGCAACTACCTTAGCGGGATCCACCGCTAAGCCTTGCTTAGATACTATATGCCCAAGGAATCTAACTTCCCTTCTCCAAAAGTGACACTTGGAGAACTTGGCCTTCAACTGATGCGCTCTAAGCGTATCCATCACCTCCATGAGATGCCTTGCGTGCTCTTCCTCATCCTTAGAGAAGATTAGAATATCATCTACGAAGACCACGACAAACTTGTTCAAGAACTCCCTGAACACCCTACTCATCAAGTCCACGAAATATGCGGGTGCATTAGTCAAGCCGAACGGCATGACAAGCCATTCAAAGAATCCATCTGGGGTTCTGAACGCAGTCTTGTCTATACTATCTTCAGCTACCCTGAGCTGATGGAATCCAGTAGCAAGATCAAGCTGAGAGAAAACAGAAGCACCGACAAGCTGGTCAAAGAGATCATCAATCCTCGGTAACGGGTGTCTGTTCTTCTTAGTCAGCTTATTCAACTCTCGATAATCAACACAAAGTCGGAGAGAACCGTCTGCCTTGGTAGCAAATACCACAAGCGCTCCCCATTCAGATATACTTCGTCTAATGAAGTTCTTTTCAAGCAACTCTTTCACTTGCTTACTTAGCTCCCGCCTTTCACGCGGAGCCATGTGCCGAACGGGCAAAGAAACCGGCTTTGCATTATCCACCAGATAAATGCGGAAATCAATCTCTCGCTTAGGGGGCAACCCCCTAACTTCATCGAAAACATCCGGATACTCTCGAACCACTCTCACAGACTGAAGAGTTTCCATTGACGAGTCGAGTGATTCAAGATAGCACAACCTGACGGGACCTCTCAAATCACAAGAAATCTCTAGGGTGTTTCCGTGGCGAGTCACGAGCCTCACAACCCTATGCTCACAATCAAGGATGGCTCCATATCTGGACAGCCAATCCATGCCCAATATCAATCCGTATCCCCTAAAACCAAGAACATAAGCACTGCACAAGAACTCTACACTCAGTATAGAGATCCTCAAATCCCCACATATCCTAGACAAATGGGCGGAACCCCCAATAGGATTTGAGACACAGACGGGATCATCTACCAAGCTAGTACTAAGGTGCAAACTATCAACAAGATCAGATGAGATAAAGCTATGCGATGCACCAGAATTAAACAAGGTACGAACTGGAAAATCAAAAATATATACAAGGCTCTCAACAGAAATACTACCTCGGTCGGGAACTGGAGTGACATTGAGAGCATGAACTTGCCCTCCTGAAGGTCCAGCACGCTGAGTCTGACCCTGGCCTTGCCCTTGCTTCTTCGGGCAATCCTTACTGAAATGTCCAGTCTCACCGCAGAAAAAGCATTCACCATTCTTCCTTTTCCTCTTCTTACAATCCTTAACAAGATGCCCTACTGAACCGCAATAATGGCACTTCCCCTTGTTGTTATTGCCCTTGTTGTTGTTCCCCTTGTTGCCTTGACTCTTGTTCTTGTTCTTGTTCTTGTTCTGATTGCCTTGACTGCTCTGACCACTTGGATTACCCTGATTTCCTTTCCACTGGGAATCAGTCTTCTTGGCTTGAGTATTATTCATCTTGACCTCTTTCTTGACATCTCCCTGAAGTAACGCCATATCAACCAAACTCTCAAACGTGGCCCCATGGGGAATATGTGACATAGCCAATCCCTGCAACGGCTCATTCAATCCTCTAGCAAAACGAAGAGCCTTCTTCTGAGGAGTATTCACCATATCCAAGCCAAAACGAGCTAACTGATTGAACTTGTTCACATATTCTTTGACAGACATATCTCCTTGTCTCAGAGTTACGAACCTCTCCATTTGCAGATTCTCCTCAGCAGAAGATAGAAACTTAAGCACGAATCTTGCCCTGAAATCGGCCTAAGTCTCAACAGGCCTAGTACCATTGGTGACTTCCCACCAATAAGCGGCTTCATCCTTCATAAGCCAAACCGCCAACAAGATCTTCCTCTGATCGTCTAACCCAAAGATAGCAAACAAATCCTCGGTCTCTTTCAACCAATTTCTGGCCTCTACAAAAGTCTCAGTGCCTTGAAAGTTCTTGCCACCCATTGCTTTGAAATCTTTGCAAGTCTTTGCGAAGTCAGCTTGAGGATGCTGAGGGGGAGGAGGAAGAGGAACCTCAGCGATAGGAGGAGGAGGAACATTAACTACCGGAGGAGGAGGAGGAGGAACATTAACTACTGGAGGAGGAGGAGGAGGGACAACTACGGGGCCGGCTTCGGTCGCCCTATCCTCCAAAAGTCTCCTATACCAAACAGGCACGTGTACTCCCTCCGGAATAGCAAAGTTATCGGCCATACTGAAAATGAAGAAAAAGACAGATTCAGAATGGAGAAAAACGAAGGAATTTTGCTAATGGCTTTTTGGGGAATAGCCTTTAAAATAAACTAGACTTTTCTTTGGAAAATACTTTATACTTGGTTTTGAAAATAGTTTTCCAAAAGTTTTCTAAAAACCTTTTTGTTCCTTCTCATAAACCATATGCTCTGATACCAAATGTAACACCCCACCTCCGCCAGGGTGACTCTTGCAAGCACTCTGACTTTGGAGGGGCGTTTGAATCAGGTAAACATGCATAATGATATATCAAGGCAGAACAAGAACATATGTATATATGTAAACAGAGTAAATAACATAGATAAAACAGCGGAAGATTTCAAACCATTTCAAAACAAGTCTGGTACAACATAATGTCAATTTTCCAAATACACAAGTCTAGATAAAAACAACATTACTGAAAAACTGAAATACATAAGTACTATCCCCAAAATAAGTGATAACCATAGCTAGCTTCATGTCAAGACCGTACATGAGCTAAAATCCCACAAGCAAGCGATCAGAAATCCAGCTAAGCTCCAATATTCCCTCCCTGAGAACCTGGGGGGGGGGGGACGAAAGAAAAGAGGCGAAAGAAAACAGGTCAGTCAAAAAGACAGAGTAAGCCCTACTACAATCAATGTAAACTGATAAAGTTAACTGGCATGAGAAGCAGGTATGATCATAAGGATAACAACATACTAGCATGGTGATTAACTAACAAGGTAGATAAAGGTGTCATCGCATAATTAGGATTAAGGTTTTTGCACCACAGGTGTACTAGCAAACTAACATGACTTGAATAAACAAGTATTGATCCCTTGGCCCAAGCTTTGGCCCAATAACATGAAATGACCCTAATACAAGGTCCAACCAAACGGTCTAGTCGATCGGCTCCCTAAGCCTAACTTGTCACGTGTTGGTGTCAATACGGCCCAAACATAATTGTAGTCAGACTGTGCCGGGTCTCCCGTCGGGTGTATCAAGCCCTAGGGTGGCAACCCCTGGACACCATAAACATGCGTGCACAGTCTCGATCTACTGGTACCCATGCTTGACTTCTCCAAATACGGACTACGTGCACGACCATAGTCCGTCCGGAACTACATCGGCGTACCACCCTGCCGTCGTTTATTGGTCGCTTACCTCCAGCCCAGTAATCGTGCCCCCTCCCTAGCCTAGTCCCTAGGGTCTTAATGATACAAACTTGGGATTACTGCTGGAGTGGGCCCCCATTGCTAGGATTTTCTAGTGGGTTAAGTACGGTTTAACCCTCTTGCTAATCATGGATTAACTTGGTTAAGTGTAACAATGAGTTCACGACTTAACTCCGATTAATCTACCAAGCCCAAATTGGTTAAGTATTAAGTGGACCATGACTTAACCCTAATCATGAGGCATTAATTAATTAATGTGCCTTAACCTCTCACATTAGACTTTGTTGCGGTTACTAGTTAAGCCGGTCGGTTCCGGGTAGCTTTACACCACAACTTGTTCTAACCTCGGGTCCTAGGTACAACATGGCCAACTTCTCACATTGGGTCCTATTGTTTGTAGCAACTAGTTAAGCCGGTCGGTTCCGTGAAGGTTTACGCTACAAGTTCAACCCAACCTCGAGTTGGTCACACTTATCTTTTCTAAGTGTCATGTCCATCATGTTTCCAAAACATGTTACAAATTTTCAAGCAATTGGGTAGACCTAACTTAATAGGTAAATTCCCAATGGGTAGACCTAACTTAATAGGTAAATTCCCAAGCTTATGTTTTTATGTCTTTTAAGTTTACCCAACCCCAAACGCAATCCCATCGCTTACACATCGCAATAACGCATAAAGGATAGAAAGAGGGAACTTGGCATAATCATGACATAAAGGTGTTGAAGCCACAAGTTCAACATGGTGGCATATGAAATGTACATGTGTTCATATACTTGCATATTACATTTTTAGGCCTCAAAAGCATGCATAAAACCAAACTTTGCATATTGGTGATACATGGTGCTAAATGACATGTAGAAATGGCCATAAGTTCGCATTTAGCCTCACATGCAAGTTATCATAAGGGCTATGATAACTTACATGTTGCCAAAATGCAACCTTTAGCCTAAAGCTTGAAGCTTTAAGTTCACATACTCAAGATAAGCTTGCATAACATGATAACATGAACAAAATGATCATCCCAAACTTGCATAACATACTTTCATATCATAACATGGCATACTTGCATAACATGATAAACTTGCATATCATAACAAACTTGCATAATATGATAAACTTGCATATCATAACAAACTTGCATAATATGATAAACTTGCATATCATAACAAACTTGCATAATATGATAAACTTGCATATCATATCATAATGATCAAACACAACTTGCATCATTAACTTTAGAGTTTAAATATGAAAGTAGAATAGGGCTTACAATACTTATGAAGGCACAAAAGATATGACAAAGCCCTTATGCAATCAAATAGACCCAAAATGCAAGCTCTAACATAAAAACCCTTGAGCCAAAATGATCAAAACTCTTTCTTTATGATGCAAATATAGAAACTTGACTTGAATGAAAGCTAATAATGCTCATACAAGTTTGAAAACACTTGTATGCATGGAAAATCACTTAGAAATTTATTTAGGAATTTTATGAAGAGAGTGGAGGCCATGAGAGGATTGATTTTGCCATAGTTTAGTTGTATGAATGAATAATGATGATTTAGGGTTAGGTTAGGGCCTTATTTATAGATTAGGCAAGTGTTTTAGGCCATAGGATTAAACCCTAGTTCCAATCTCAGCCCTCAAAACTGAATCTGGCCCCCAAGCTCAACACAATCTCTAAATGGTGCACCAGGCTAAACAGCCCGGCTGGACCAAGTCGACAGCCAAGTCGACAGGGCTGTCGACTTGGATCCAACCAAGTCGACTCCCAAGTCGACAGGGCTGTCGACTTGGGTGCTCTGGCGGGAATTTTCCCGCCTGGCCCAAACTGGCCCAAATTTCCAAATTCAAACTTGAATTTGAAATCTGTTTTTACTTTGAAATTTTCTGAAAACTTCGTTGGGCCTTAATCGGGTCATACGGACTCCAATTTTCGAAAACTCGGACTCTATTTCGCGTATTTTTCCGAGACGAATGCAATGGCATAGCCCGTTTCCCTTGATTCAGATTTTAGAATTAAATTCTGCCTCTATTTACGTTATAACAGGTTATTGAAAATACGGGTTGTTACAATTTTCCTTTTGAATTGAAATGTACGTCTGTATACTTATATACAACGGGGACAAGAATAATTAATAAAGGTAAGAAATAAATTCCGTAATTAATTAAAAAGAAACGTACAAGACAGATAGTCTCCTAGGCATGACCCCAAAAGGGGGTCGATCGCCCCTCTAGGAAGGGTGTCGACCACTGGGTCGGCTGCCAACCTATAGTAGCAGTTAACCACCGTTTTGTAGGGTGCCCAGTGAAGGTGTTTATAAGAGAGGACTTATTTATACTTTTCATCAAATGAACTGCTTGGATCAAATCTATTGAATCTAAACGGTCCATATACACGATGTCGACTATAAATAAGACCCTAAACCCTTACTAAAAAACCTACATCTATTCGTCTCCATGCCTCCATGATGCCTTTTTGCCATTTCTAATTCCGGAAAAGAAAAAGGTTTAGGTTTTTCTTTTATCTTCCCAACCCATTTTATCTCTTCTATTTCTGTTCCAGTGTAGATTTAGATTTATTCTAGAATTTAGATATATATATATATATATATAAGATTCTAATATGTGATTCTTATATACACACACACATATTTATATATGAATGGTTGCAACACAATTGTTTACGAAGGCCAAATCAAAAACTTATTCTACTCAATTCTATTGATGCTTAGTCTTATAGCACTGTGAGTCGAATTCATTTAAGATACCATTTTCTATGATTTGCTAGTTTAAAGTTTCATCATTGTGCCTAGGAGATTTGAGTTATTATGAAAAGAAAAACAATATCAAATCCCCCAAATCTTCCATTTGTTTATGTTTGTATGAAGATATTGTTAATCTGTTTGTATATGTGGTTTTGGATTATTGAAACAAGGAAGAGAAGCATGATTAAGGTTGTGTAATTCTCAATATTGGTTAGATTCATCTTATTTTATTCTTTGTAAATTCATATGTATGGTTTTGTGAAAACGGTTAAGATTTGGATGGAATTGTAAATTTGAATAGGTTTAAATCTCTATTTTCTATATAGTGTATTTGAATGTTTTTTTACAAGATGTTCAAGTATTAAGGTTTTGTGTGTAAACATGCAAAAGTGAATTCATTTAAAAATGTAACCATCATGTTCTACTGTTTGAGATCGCACAACAGTCCATGTCTTATTGGAAAAAATGGCCAATAATAGCATTAATTGATATCAATCACTCCATAGTACTCGATAACATTTAGTCGAATCATGTGTTTAACCGAAATTGGTTAAATGCACATCCATGGTAAAACGCCATGCATTCGCTGTGAAATCAAGCTCGTAGCCAAGTTCATCTTGTGTCTTCATATAATCCATCAAGATTTAAAGACCACACTAAATAACCCCTCCTCAAAATAAACCAAGAGACCGCACTAAACTACCCCCTTAAAATCAACCGACCCAAACCCACTTGTGTTTGGATCGGTGTAACTGATCCAAGTCCGAACCGTTCAACTGATTCAGGATTGGTTTGGCATTCTGAACCAGATTCAGATCAACATACATAAATTTCGATCTTATTCAACATACATCGATCCATACTCAGATCAACCCCACTAATCCAAACGTTGTTCGGCCTACTGAACCAAATCCCCCTCCATTTCCACATCCATTATCGAGCTTTGATATCGCTTCATTGTCAAATCCATACATGAGTTCTAAGGCTCCTTCGAGAATTCACCTCATCCCTTTGAGACTATCATCTTTATGTGCTCAATCACTATGCACCATGTGTGTTTGACCAATAAGCACCAAATTCTTATGTATGAGATTTCATAATACTAGATCGCCTACGAACGATGTTTTAAGCTAGGGTAAGCAAGAATTTACACCATGTAGCTAATATACATAAAAATCCATAAACCATCATATAAACATCCAATAGGATAAATCTGATCTATTATAGCAACTAAAATGATAATATAAATATCAAATGACCTATGTCTAGTGACACTGTCAAACAACATGTAACAACGCGTGTTAGCGTGCAAACAAAAAAAAATTGATGTCCATGTCAAATCTAATTAAATCACTTTTATTTACTAATTATTTGGTTGAGCTATCCTAGAAATTTAATTTTATAATTAGAAATCACAAATGTCAATCGTATAGTATACAATAACTACAGCGAGAGACAAATATCACTACCTAGACTAAATCGGTCCAAACCTGCTCCAAAGCGTAAAGCTCGACATCACGAGTTAACGCAAAAACTTAGCATCCAAAACGGATTTCATATGAAAGTGATACATGTATTACAACATTTTAAACAAACTAACTTAAACAATATAATTAACAATGTAATTAGCTCATGTTAATTATCTTTATTAACTCCATTAATCACCCAAAATCGCGTCCCTCTGAACACGACTCCATCGCCTCCTTCAACCACCACTGTCCTGCCTGCAGGACACAAAACCATGCCTGCGAACCCACCATTGCCTGCTAGCATCCATGATGCCCCATCAGCACCAATGCTGACCCCCCCCCAAAGCCCCTAACATTTGCTAGAAACTAGGATAAACAAAAATCATTCATCTCTCTATGTGTCTGCCTACAGGCCATGTCAGTGCGTCTGATCACCATAGATAGGAGCATCTCTCGCTTGCGTACAATTCTTCATTTGGCATCTTCGAACAACTTGCGACGTGGTGTGAGGTATGAACAAAAAAACAAAATGAGCCTGAGCTAGATTTTTCATGAATTTCAGCTAACTTAAGTTGGCCAATCGACGAATAACCAATGCTAAATGAGTTCGTATCGCCAATGTCGACCATTTATGTTGGTGATTTTACTAATAATGGACATATCGGTCGGACAATTTCGGTCATGGATGAGGAATATGGAGGCTTGGATTGCAAATGGGGGAGATGATATCTATCAATAATCTCCACCCAAAGCACTATTTACCAAGTCCTAATTTTTTTGAACCCCAGACATGTCGAATCTTATACTCAAAAGAATTTTGGAAGCCATTTGGAGACCAATGGAAAAGGTTTCAGGACCTAATTCCATCATGTGCAAAAGTTAGCTTTTTGGATCGACACATTAATTGATCCCAAGATTCGAACGGTCGAAACATACTGATGCACTCTAAATAGTTTCTACCATTGATCGTGACTCAGTGGAAGTAGTCTCAAGTCATGACTCGATCGTATGTGAAAAATCACATTCTGAAACCATTACTCAATAAACAATTAATATTTAAATAAGAATATTAAATACCCAGTCGCTGAAATACAGTGCCATTACATTCTTCCCTCTTAAAGGATTTCATCTCCAAAATCCTTAAGGACGAGACAATACAATCAGGCACTTTTAAGTAAGAGATCACAACAAAGGGAATGGACCAGAATTGGCAAGGAACTAGAATTCATATCCATAAGTATAACCACCACCGCAATCTGGAACCATCATGACTAAGCCAACACCAAAGTCACACACTTATCTTCCAAATAAACGTGTGTAATGGACAATAAAGTAACAACATATTAGATGAAAGAAAATTCAATTTAGCATCGTTGAATGAATTTCCTAACAATTTTGGCTAAATTCACCGAAAATTTCAGCAGCATCTCTTTTGCGTGGCTCGATCCAAAAAAACCACAACATGCCATGCAAGGCCCAAACCAACAAAAGAAAACAAAAGTCCAAAAGAGCTACTTATACCTAAGGCATAAAATCATCAAAATGCTCCAAATGGCAAAAAACAAAACTCTACATCTATTACATACATGTTTCCAAGCAAGCTTAGCATTTGGATGCAAATAAAAGCAAATTAGCATCCAAACAATCAAATATTGCTTCAATGTAAATGGGCATGTACTCAACAAAGAATATTAGACATAACGATAGAAATAGAACCAAAGCATATTAAATAAACCAAATTTATCTAACATAAGCATGTCATGCTTAACAATCATATAAGCATAAATAGTCATGTCTAGAGTCAATAATCAAACACACATGGAAAAATAATAGCAATCATCAAAACAACATCTATGCTTATCCTGGCATGCAGTATACTAATCTAACTAATAAGATACATCAACTATTGAATTCAATCCATACTTGGTTTCCATTCCAAAAATAAAGAACATCAAACTAGTGTTTCTCGTCAAGGAATCAGGTATAACTCGAGCGCTATCATACTATTACCAATATATACGACAACCTATCCATGGAAACCATCGATAATTATTCCTACAATCATTTGGAATTTCGAAACGTCATAAAGAACCATTCAATTTTTCCCCAGCTATAACTTGTTAACGTCGCATTCATTACGAAATGAATGCCCAACCAATTCCTGCTAAGGATGCACCTCTTCCATATAGAACCAACCACTGTTGTTGAATGTGCATTCTAACTTCGAGTTATGGAGTCATAAACACAAGTGATGTTCACTAAAAGAATATTTATTTTGAATGGTATATCTCTAACTCTATACACACAAACAACTCACCTCCTTTCCCATATGTTTATATGGGAAACTCTAAGTTGTAAAGGCTAGGGATTCTAACTGTCGCTACTGGCAAAGGTCAAAATTTCTCATGGAGAAGAGAAGCCCTAGTAATATACATTACTAAACAACTCTAATTCCCTTGCTAATGAATAGTGCCTCCAACCCTCAAAAGAAAACTCTACCGGTAGTGACTCCAAATCGAGAGTTGACCACTCCTTCTCATGCAGTTTTCATTATTGGGTTAAATGCGATAACCTTCCACTCGAAAACACACTCCAACAAACCAAACAACACAACCACTTGTGTACTATTAGCCACTCGTCCTTGCTTCGAACAAGAGTAGATACACCCAAGGTTCAACTTTATATTCCATACCATCATGACCCCTATAGGACCTATAACGAAATCCTAGTCGAGACGACGTGACCTAAGCACTTTATTTTTCTCACTGAAAAGTGAAACTCCCACAAGACAACCAACAAATGGTGTTTCACCAACATCTACAACACAAACATCGATTGTACATTATGCTCACTTTTGATCATGAAGAGATTAAAATAAAATTGGATAGCATAATTATAACTCACTTAAGTGATATCTCATAATATGGTCCAAAAAATCAACCAAATATGCCAACTTGCTGGTTAGCCTGAACGGCCTAATCAACCAATCATAATTAAAGCAACGCGTGAACACTGTAATCGGCATATATCATCCAACTACCCACAATCAGTATAATCCTTTAGGATTCCAAACCAAAATAATATCCTTGCACTCTAAAACCCGTCCGACAAGCCACCAATTAATAGGAATAGATACACGCTTGTTTCCTTCTTTTAAGGTGTTGTATATCTTACAGGTATCACTTCTAGTTCAATATTATAAACATATTGAAATAGAACTCGACTTAACATAGTGGCAATATGATCACCTCATCGAATGTGTCCATATACTCTCACGCTACAATCTCAAGTGATATCTCACTATTAGAGAACTATCTCAACATGCTATCGTCCAATCATAATTGACTCGCATAGTGAAGATATAAGTCTCAATCAACTATCACTTAATTGAGGATGAATCACTAGTAAAGTGTAAAATGTCCTATCCCGCTATCGTCACCAATAACCTCTCAATACCACTGATATTCTGTATCCTCCTAGTAAGTGAACCTGGACTAAACATTAAGTCCAGTTAAGCTCAACAACTAACAGCCAGCAACCAAATTGGAAAACACAAACATGGCTCGATGAGATTTAAATGCCATAACACTCCCCTACCTTGGGGCCCATAAATTGGTGTGGATGCTACAGTCATCTATAATATTGACTTTTGGCGACCAAACACGGGATGTTACACACATATATAATCTAATTGAGCCTTCAACACGGTAAGTTGCAATCAATTAAAGAAAGATAATTATACTGAGTTCCAATCCCTTTTCATCCATCAAACTACAAGATCAACTGAAACTTTGAAATCTCGATTTCAAGTTAAATACATATGGAAATTCCATTTATGGGAAACATGCATCAAGCAGTGATTTCGTTCCCCTCTCTTTCATCCGGGGAACACCCAACAAACAGAGACAATGATCAGTACATAAGCCCTTATGATTTGTCCCTAAAAGTACGACATAATTCCTATACTGGATGCAAGCTCGGCTCAAACATTGTGAGCTTTCCCAACTAGTTCCTTAAAGTGACCATTCCCCTAGAATGAAGTCAATCACCCTCCAAGTTAGTCAGTCAACTGAGCCAATAACTCCAGACTTTGGGGTGACAACAGAGAAAAGAAACCATGCAATCAACTCCGTTGCAACAACCCACTCCTCTGTTTTTGCAAGATATTGTCCTTAACCTAGACCCCGTATAGGATTGGGGTTATGTTCCTCAAAAGGCCTTGTCAATATTAAGTGAGGATCTTAGCTATTTAAGCTACCCCTTTATATCCATATTTCGCGATGTGGGGATTCTAATTTCACTTTAAACTAAGGGTGTCACAATCTTCCCCTTCAAAGCCCAACGTCCTCATTAGGCATTTATGGCCAACACATGGTTGAAAACCCCTCACCCAAGCGTTGTAGTTGATGGATGAGTCACAATTCCGGTTGAGTATTGGCTCTGATACCAATGTAATGGGCCACTCCTCCATTTGTGCCAAATATTGCCCCCATCTTAGACCCCATACAGTGTGGCATTTTGTTCCTCAAAAAGCCACGTCACTATTGAGAGAAGGATCTTTACTATTTAAATTCTTACTTTATATCCATATTTTGCGAGGTTGGACTTCTAATTTCACTCCAAACTAAGGGGTTTTACATCTGCTCCAAGGAGCAGTCTACCACACAGACACATAAGTGTCCATACATTGTGGAATAGTCAACTCGCTGCACTTGAGCACCACTAATTATCAAAAATATAAGAGCATCCAAGATAATGGTCCATATTATTTTTGGAAACATTAAATCAAAAGTGAGGACAAAAATCCTTAATTCTGCCCGATTTTTAACTAAAGACGAGGTTATAATAGTATTTTCCATTCGCTAGATCGTAACTAGGTGACTAGGACGCGTAGTCGCTAATAGAGAAAAATATTCAAATGGCACTTATATGCAAAACAACGAATACTACGTATATTACTAATATATAAATTTGAAAACCAAAATATATACAAAAACTTATTCTTTCGTATAGATTGACTCTCGAGTTTGATAGTGCTTAGGTTAAATAACGTAACTTAAGCTTTGATACCGAGTGTGAGAACCTGCATACTCAACAGTGCCTATATAACCCTATGTCACGTTGTACAAGCACCGAATCTATGTAAAACAATCCTTAAGAGAACTAAATAAAAGAAAAGAAGAGAAAAAGGAAAGGAAAAAAGGAAAAGGAAGAGAAAGAATAGAACATAAAACTCAAGCTTAGAACATGTCGTATATCTCAATGCACATCAGATAGCATATAATAGTAATAATCAAAGATTAAAAACATGAGAGACAGTGATAATGAGAGTATACAAGCTTATATAGTTATAAAGAATAGTTATAGTGTTTGTACTAGGTATAAATAAACCCAACTGATAAACTGTCTCTAATAAGAATGCATGACACTATCAAGGATCCGTAGTGTCACACACGGAATAAACAATAATGATACAAGCATAAATATAAAAGACGTTACCCTCCTACTAACCCACCTGTGCAGCTTCGAGTAATGCTCATAACTATCACTTGGTATGCTTATCAGCATCGTCAATGAGCACCCAAGGTAACAATAAAACCTTTGGATAAAAAAAGTCCAGTGTGAGGGATAATTAAATCTCAAAGTACTGTAAATTCGTAATAGATATCGCTACTCTACGCTAAACATCAGATAAAGAGGGTGCGATAGATGTCTAATTACTATAAGGTGATAAATAAGGTAAACAACCGTAGCATCCATCAACCATCTTCACTTCACTTACTTAGCGTGTAAAGCATAAGATATCCAGTATTTCTGTCACCTAATCCATCTAGATACGGGTAGGCCCACCTTTATGAGCTCCACTAGACTATTGTTATGTCCCACTACATGGACTATAGCCAATGACCCAACCCAGTCCAAACTACATAGGCTCTAGGGCCCTGACCAATCAGTCCTCACTGCATAGGATTTGATCCATCTCAGTTGTAATAACTCGGAAATCCGAGCCAATTTAAATTTTTTATTTTGGAAATTTTAGTGAATTTTGAATATTTAAAATGAATTATTTTAATTAATAACAACGAAAAATATATTTTCGACGAAGTTAGAACGAATAATTTTAATTTAATTATAATTCGAACCTAAAATGGTGCTGCAATTTGAAAATTCGATTTTGAATTTCAAATGAATGTATAGGATTCAAAATAAACCGGATTTTAGCGAAACAAAAAATATTTGAATCTGTTTAATCATATATTTCTAACGAAGTTAAGGAACCGAGATTTCACTTTAGAAGTAGAAAGTTACGTCCAATTTAAAATTTGGAAAACTCGCTATGGAATTTATATATATTTTAACCAGTACAAAGGCACGTCCGTTGGACGTGTGCATAGACACCCGGGTGTAAAGCTGGTTGAGTGTCGAACGGGGGTGGAAATCATAAGTACACAGTAAGTATGATGTAAAGAAAGCCAAAAAGCACCGTTCGTTTGTCACAGGAGTGGCAGGCACTGTTCGGTGGGAACTGAAATGCGGAGCAACAGTAAATTACATAAGGCAGAGTATTATAAAAAGGAATTGTGGACAAATACAGTTGTACATCATACAAAACGCAGCAGAAACAGTTTGTATTTCAGGACACAGTTAAGTAAGAACAAAGGAAGCAGTTTTATTATTTTTGAAATCCGGAAATTAAAAAAAAAAGATGACAACACAATTATTAAATTGGAAGAGAAAAGCAAAACAGTACAAAATGAAGAAAGCAAATGCAGGTAGGTATTGGAAGCACCATGATTATTTGTTAGTTTGTTTCTCCATGTACTCTCTCTCAATCCTCTCTACATCTGCAAGCTGGAAAATAAAAGTGGAAAAATGAATAAGTAACGTGTAAGTGTGAGGGAATGAAGGTAAGTTATAGAAAGGGGTAACAAACCAATTCAGGGGAGCAGTATAGTTCATCCTCATTAGTGTCGTCAGTGTTTTCTATAAAAGTGGTGGGAGTAACAGCGGGCATGCCATTTGAATTGTCATTGGAAGGAGATATGTCCGGCTAATTTGGTGAAATAACTTGTCCGTGGACATGAGACACCGTAGCTGTGGTGTGAGAGGCCGAAGGTCGTTGTTGTTTTGAAAGGCATGTGCTCTTCCGTTGAAGCTTATCACGTGGAGGTGGGGGTGCGGTGTCGTTAGTGGGCGCGGAAGTTTTGGACTGCAGTATTAAATGAAGTAGTCATTAGGAGTGAGGAGTGTAGTAAAACAGTTGAGTGAGCAGATGAAGAAAAAATATAATATGATTTCTATGTGTGTAGAATAAGTACCTTTGGCATAATTGAAGAACAGACTGGCAGATGATAATGGAAGGAAGGAATGGTATGAGAAGAGAATGAAGTGTAGGAGGGCATTTATAAAGGAGTTAGAAATAATGTGTAAGTGGAAAAAACAAATGATAAGCTGGGTAAACGTAGATGCAGCAGTAGTGGAGAGAAGTAAGGAGGGAAAAAGGGTGTATTGAGGACTCGGTTGTGCATTAATTGTAAAAAAAAAAAAAAAAAACTGGGTCAAGTATAAATTTAAGGAGGGAAAAAAGGGTGTAATGAGACGAAAAGTTGGTAGTTCAATATGCGATTGAAATGGTCTTAGGTGAACAATGTTTCATCAATTATTTCGAGGTGAAAATCAGAAAAGTAGTACTAAACATTGAGTATATCAGGTGAAAAACAGAAAAAAGAGTAAACTAACATGACAACAATGGATGATAAAGTGAACAGGGAATAATGTTTTATCGATTAATCCGAGGACCTATGATCAAAAAATCAGAAGATGTTATGAAATATGATGATAGGTTGAAAAAAGTAGAAAAGAAAGCAGTGAAGTTAAGGAGAAATCAAGCAAAGTGGAAATGTACTCGTATAAAAGAGATGGATAATCAAATATCCCCTCTACAGATATAAATAAATGCATTGTAACATATGTATGAATAAATGCATATGCAAGATATATTCCTGCCAGTATATACGCTGCCAGTAAATAATGATGACGTGTTAATTACGTTCGGTTGCCCGCTGCCAGTAAATTCGTCAGCAACAGTAGACAGTGAGCACTGGTTTAGGAGCAAAAAGCATGTGGCACATTTCATCATCATTCCTGGCATCATAATCCTGCACATCATAAAACTAACAATTAACATGCTGTAAACAATGGGGTACTCATTTGAATTAAAATAATTCTGTCATATATTTGTGTTCATGTAAGATAAAAAATATTTTAATATCAAAGTAAATACTTACTGGTTTGGTTATGAAGGCAATACTTATTTTTTTTAAAAAAAATTTGATATGTCATCGTACTTCCTTAGGCACTAATGTTTGTTCTTGATGTCCAGCTTCATGAATAGCGACAAACTTGAGAGCTTCATAGATTATCATCCGTCAAGAAATCTATGTGATATTTAATAAAGTGGACAAAATATGAATTAAGATTTCAGTCAAAAGATGCGTAAGGTTAATAAATTCAATGATTATGGTTTAAGAAATTAATGCACGTTTTTCCGAATTTACCGTGGTTTATCCAATTTTATTTTGAGCATGAGTTATTTCGGTGATTCTCTGGAAAAAAAATCATTGTCAGCAAAAAAACGTAAGTTAAAAAATTACTTTTTGTGGAGTAGTAAATAAACATTTGCTCTCCTCCTTTTCCGGGCTTGAGACCGGCATCAAATCATTTAATATTTGATGGCGGAGTTAAAAATGTTTTTTTTTTTGGTTTTTTTTCTGCATGAAAAAACTGTAAATGAATAGGACTCATATGAGTAATGGTGGGAAGATAGTACTGTATGTAAGTGCGAAAAAAGAAGGCTAAACATTGCAGATAGTAGTAAGAAAAATAAAAAAATGGAAGCAGAAAGAAAGTGGTAGCAGGTAGGGGTGATTTCTGGTAATTATTAAACACAGGATAAGAGAATGGCTAACTCATGTTTGAACTGAATGTTAGTATAACATCCCTGTAAACGACATTTCTAGTATGAGTACCTTGTTTTCGTGCTATGGTTCCGTTTTCAACCAAAATTTTAGTTGTTTGTCGTGCAACACCTCAAGATAAGGCTACATATAACTGACCGTGCGTGAAGACGTGTTGTTGTAAGTAGATACCAACAGTTGGAATGGTTTTCCCTTGAGATTTGTTGATTGTAAGAGCGTAAGCCAATTTAATAGGAAATTGTTTTCTAATAAGCGTGAAAGGCATGCTTACATTTTCCGAAGGCTGTAACGGTATGCGAGGAATAAATACTCTTGTACCGCGGAAATGACCAACTGCAATTTCTGCATCGATAAGATTGCGGTGGAAAACACAACATATTTACCTTGTTCCATTACATAATCCTATTTTAGGGTCAATATTCCAAAGAAGCATTATAGTACAATCGACTTTAAGAATCAGTTTATGTGGTGGTAGTCCACTGGGGGACAGAGAATTAAGGAATTCATGCTGATACAAATTATGCGTATCATCCTGAACGGAATCAAATGAATAGTAGGTATATTCCGGACCGGGAAACATGGTAACAACAGTATTGTTGATAGCGTCAACAGTTTCATTTGTGGGTGCCAAAATGGCTCTATTCAAAATATCGGAAGCATCATATATTGTTTCAGCAGGTGATGGAAAAACATGGTTAATTATTGAGTAAAGAGGGTGTGTAGTGTCGGAGGAGATAACAATATCGTCAGGGAGTCTGATCATATCATCATGCACATACGGTTCATCTCCATTTCCAATACGCAAAACAAAGGTAGCATATGAAGGATCGTGTATAGCACGCATGTTTTGTGTTAAGTGAAAAACCGTTACGTCTGACCATAAGTCTGATCGTATAATGCACACGTCAACAGTTTGAGCTCTAGTACCGTTTTGGACAATGGGCAAAACTTGACGAAAGTCACCACCTAAAATTACGATTTTACCTCCAAATGGTTTGTCTGTATTACATATATCTCTAAGTGTTTTGTCTACGGCCTCAAAAGCATGACGGTGAGCCATTGTTGCTTCATCCCAGTGGATGACTGTCGTTTCACGAAGTAGTTTTGCATTATCAGATTGCTTTGGAATGTAACAGGTGGTAGAAGAATCAAGTTTTATCAGGATTTTAAATCGAGAATGGGCAGTTCGACCACCGGGCAATGCTAGAGCAGCAATTCGCGATGTGGCAACTGCAAGGGCAAGTAAACCTTTAGTTCGTGAGTAAGCTAAAATTGACTTGTACAAAAATGTTTTTCCTGTACCCCCTGGCCCATCGATGAAAAAAACAGAGTTTGTGTTTTGATAAATAGAGTGCATGATAACATCAAATGCATTTCGTTGTTCTAAATTTAAGTGGTTAACGGAGTCAATGTCTTCTTGCGGAATGTGGACTGATTTTTCGTTGAAAATAGTTGCACAGATGGTGTTGGCCATATGAAAATTAGTAGAAGCAAGGGGAAAATCGTACTCGAACACAGACTTGCTGTATTGGTGCAGCAAGCTGTTAAGGTCTGAAAGACAAAGATGAGTAAAATATGTAATGTCCGTAATGGAAGATGTGTGTTGGTAATCTTCTATCATGTACGACAAAAAAAAAATTCCATATGTTACGCACATCAATTGGTTCGCAGTAAACTAAAATTGTGACAAATAATCGTCTAAGTGCCGCAGGCATATGTGTCGTAGAAGCTTCACGTAAGCAGTCGTAAATAGCGTCATCATTTTCCAGTAAACCCCTATGTTGAGCGGCTTCTTTAAATGTGTGGTATTTTGTGCCTTCAACGGTAAGTAAATTGGTAAAAGATAAAGCGCCTCTAACGTGTGTTAGCAGTAATCTCAAAAAATAACGTTCACCTTCAACAGGAGACACGGTATAAATTCGGCCTAGAACACGACAATTGTTTTGTCTACGAATCCGCATCTTACGTGTATTATCCCACCAATATTTTTGGGGGAACTCGTGGTATAAGTACTGTCTTGCCTCTTCATCGTTAACATTTGTAAAAAAATATTCGGTCAGCATAGTTTTGGTTCTAGTTTCATCGTTTAAAATATCATGTAATTGTTCGGATGAAGAATATTGTAATTGCTTTCTGTTTGGGAGATGGATGTGTAGACCAATAACAGAGGGTGTAATGTTGTTAAGCGGGAATTTAAAGATTCGCTATAAAGACTTAGGTGGACACACCCATCGAGCGTTAGCAAAGTTGGATATTTCGTCGTTGTTGTCGGACGATGGTGTAGAAACACCGACAGAAACGCGGTCAGACCCCTTGTAAACATACTTGTAAAGATATTTTACTGATTTAATACTTGAACATATTTCAACATTTAAGTGACAGTCATATTTTAGTAGTAAGTAAGGGTTATACGGCACTACCCAACGATTGTCAATAGTGTTTGTGGTTGAAT
Source organism: Allium sativum (assembly GCA_030737875.1). Taxonomy (NCBI): domain Eukaryota; kingdom Viridiplantae; phylum Streptophyta; class Magnoliopsida; order Asparagales; family Amaryllidaceae; genus Allium; species Allium sativum. Next base: position 116,115,005 of record CM060909.1, read on the forward strand.
CATTTTGTGTCATGTTATCACGCCGCCTATATATTGGGTATGAGTCGTTTCCTTGTAACGTAACAGGAGCAAATGGTTTTGGGAACCCTTTTTTACACTCGCCATTTTTCATGCAAGTTGCATTAGAATTAAAACGTCCACATGGATGATGAATCATGTGTTTTACAACAGCTGCATGTAAATCAGGTTCTAAGTCCTTACATGGAATTTCAGCTCTAACGACAGAATCATACTCATCTGGATTATAAATCTTATCATTGTCCGCTACAATTAGTAAAAAATGTGCATGTGGCATTCCCCGTTTTTGAAATTCGACAACGTGTACATGTGCAATAGTGGTTCCTAACACGCCTATGTCAAATAAATCATGTTTTAATTGTTCCAATTTAGCACGAAAAATTCTTGTTGTTAGGTCTGTCATGTGGTTGCTGGCCGGGAAGCAATTCAGTAGTAATTTCAGGCCATTTAGCGTTGCATGTAATCGTAACAAAAAAATCTGGTTAACCATACCTTTGAACTACTGCCATTGCGTCCTGGTAGCGTTGATGCATATCCCGTGGACTACCAATATGGGATGATGGAAGAATTTTCTTCACACCAACATTTGCTATGATGAAGGAACGTGTAAGCACGTAGAAAGTAAATGTGTTTGAAGGAAGCGGAAATAAAAATTTTGGACACTTGCAGAATAGGTAACAAACCTGTAGAAGCCTCTCCTGCGCTCAACGCATCTTGCAAGCCTTGGTACAAATTAGCCCTGATTTTATCTTGATGACTACGAACAAACCTAAGTCTCATTGTTTCTATTTTAACAAACAAATCTATGATGTACTGCTGGAAAAGGCGACCGCCGAGCAGAAGCAATGATGTGTCTCCCGGTCGTATCTGCCAGAAAATAAATGTATAAGCAGAAGGAAAGCATAATTAAAAATGTGAGCAGCTTTGTATCATCGATATAATAAAATGGAGTATGAAAAAGGAAAACGTGAAGAACTATCAGAGAGAGTAATGCAAACGCGTGAAAGTTAAAAACAGCAATTAGTAATATCAACATGCATTAAAAAGGGGCATCTGTGTTTGAGAAGGTAGAAGAGCGATTGGGCGTGGAAAGCGCTGTCTAAGCGCCCAGGCAAAAAAGGCTGCTTCAGTTTGTTAAGTGCAGATTGTTCAACTGATGCTATTTATGACATGCAGTTTGTTACCTGCTCTTTTTAAACCTGCAGTTTTTAACTGAACCTTTTTAAGCGCAGTTCTTGCTAACTTCAGTTTTGTTAAAGCAGCTTTTTTTATGTGTAGTTTGTAGGTTTCATATGTTAAATTCAGTTTTTTATGTGTAGTTTATATATATTTTAATATATATAAAGGCCTTTAAAAATAGCCATTTTGCAAACGACCTCTGTTTTCGACAAAACTACTTTTGTTGGAACCGGAATGTCAAATTATTGCTAGGCTCCAAAATTCATAATTTTTTGAATCAATATGTGAGCGTGACGAAGTTAAATGTGTTTTAACAGTTCCAGTCAATTTGGATCGACCAGAAAATGGCCATTTTTCAAACGGTCTTCAAATTTGACGAAATTAGTTTTGTTGGGACCGTATCGTCAAAACAAAGCTAGAAATAATTTTTCTGTAATTTTTAGAATCAGTATGTGACCATGGTAATTTAAAATGTAAGTTTAAATTAAATTTATACTAATTTATATTTTAATTTAAAGAAAAACCTATCAAAACAGTCGATTTGGGTTATGAAACATATCCCATTGTGTTCGGAATGAGGGAATTAAGCTAGAGGCGACAGTCATTGGGTTCGATTTGGGATTCGGATAGAAAAACATTAATTAGTGGAATTAAATAATTATAAAATATTAAAATTAATTATCATACCCCCCAACGTAACCCTAATCCCTCTTTACTAACCCGCCACCAGACAAGTCTCCAAGGGCCGATATCCTTCAAAATTTCCCAACCAAAAATCTCCCAATCTATAGCAAATTAAATCGTAGAATCAAAACAAAAATCGAAGAGGGATTGAAGATCTTCATATCCATATAGGTATGATCGTATATCGTATGGTTAATCGAGGGAAATCAGGCCACAAAGTGACTGCGTTCAAGAGCCTTTGCAGGTGGGTGGGGCCTATCGAGCCACCTGAGGTGGACAGCGTTGGTAGGCGCCTTAAAGGTGCACCCCATGGTCCAACCTGATTAGCGTCCGATCATTCGTGGTGGCGTTGGGTTGGAACCCTATTTTCGAGCTGATAGGTTTGAACGATAGGGGCTAATGATGAAGGGAAATAAAGCAGCATTTGTTTTAAACGTTATCATGAGGTGATTAATTTGGTAATTAATTTATTAATTAACTCTATAAGGTCATTAACCTTTAAAATAACGCAACTCTCCATACGAGGTCGGAATCGCGTGAAACTGGGTCCATTGCGATCGTGAGGACGAGAGCTTCGCAACGAAACTGGCCGGGTTCAATTCTGAGCACGTTGGAATTTAGGGAAAATTCAGATCTGAACGGTTCAGAAATTCAGATAAAAATTGACGGAGTGGATCCAGAGGTGAGAATTTCTCACTAAAATATTTTCTGTACAGTTATTTATTGTATAACTGCATATATGAACTGTTCCTCATCGTCCACAAACCATGGACGACTTGTTTGTTGGATTGTATTGTGTGTTTGAAATTGTTTGTGATGTGAAATGGACTGTGTAAAAACATTTGAATAATTTTTTTTTAGAGCAAACGGATATGTAGCACGAGACTACACAGCCGATTATATAATAGACAGTAGTAGTTTTCCAACTGACATACCCAGTTGGTGGTCCAAAAATTACATCCAGTCTAACCCCTTGGGCAATACAACATCATACAACATCAAACATATATGACTTAGTCACTTGACTTGTTTAATTATACATAGATACTATCCAATACTAAAGAAACACCATAAACCATCACACAAGTTCTCTGTTGGAAGCTGGGTCATTGCTATCAACCGAGTCAGATGAAGAGGAGGCCTGAGGCAAAGCAAATCTGAAAGTTGCAGCATGACTGCCACCAGAACCTGTCCATGTAGTAAAAATATGGATAATGCGATGACATATATTTGTAGTCGAGCTAACTTTATTTCTAAAAATCCTTGCATTTCTTTCTTTCCACACACACCAACTATAAACAACAAGGAAAGCATCTACAAGCGTGTTAGGAGGTGAGAATTCCCAGTGATCAAAAAAGGAGGAGATGTCAGGGATGAAACCAAGTAGGAATGAACTTGAAGCAGCCCAAATAGGATAGGTACATTCGCAGGCAAAAAAAAGGTGGTGGATGGATTCTGCATGCATATTACAGTAAGCACAGTTGGGATCAGATGCAATGTTACATCTGAACAGCTTCTCTCTAGTATTGATCTTCTCGTGAATCAAACACCATTGAAAGAAGAGAATTCTTGGAGCCAGTTTGAATTTCCACAATCTTTTAAACTTGAACCTTCTTCCAGAGAAATTCAGAAAATTGTAGCAAGAGGAAACAGAGAAACCTCTAGATGGGGATAATTACCAAACAAAGTGATCAATCCTCTCATTGAGCCGAGTTTTGCGCAGGATTACAAAGATATTCAGCAATTGTGAGAGAGTATTCCAATCAAATAGTGAACCTGGAACTAAACTTGCATGACCATTGTTATATGCATCAACTACAGTAAGCATAGAATGAGTTTGAAGAGAAAAGAGGGAAGAAAAAGAAGAAGATAGAGGTACCTGACCATGCCAAATGTCGTGCCAAAAAAGACAGGATGAACCACCCCCCAAGGAGACATGAAACAAAGATTTGATATGAGGGAGACAAGAAAGAACACCATGCAGAAAGGGAGAAATTCTCATGGAAGGATGATGATGAAGGACAAGGTGAGCGTTTGAGGAAAAATGATATGCTAAAATCCAGTTTTTCCAAATGAAATCGCCTGGACAAAGAAGCCTCCAGATCCATTTAGCAAGTAAAGCAGTATTAAAATGATGTAGGTCTAGAACACCAAGACCCCCCTGATCAGTTTGTAGGCAAACAGTCTTCCAATTGATCAACTTCTTTACTTTATGGCCATTCCAGAGAAAGGAGCTTCTAATTGAATCAATCTTGTTAATTACCCATTTAGGGAGTTTGTGGAAAGACATCCAGTAAGTGGGGATGGAAGAAAGTATAGATTTGGCTAAGATTACACGCCCCATGGATGATAAAGAGTTTGCCTTCCATGCTGCAAGCCTTGATTCAAGCTTGTTAATGAGAGGAAACCAATCATTTTTGCGGAGTTTAGAGGGTCTAAGAGGTAAACCAAGGTAGGTCATTGGGAAATTAGCAACTTTGCAGTTAAGAGTAGAAGAAATCATGACTCCAAGGTGATCAGAGTTGCCAAGCATATAGATGACACTTTTGTTGAAATTAATGGAGAGTTCAGAAACAAGTTCAAAGACATACAACAAGATTTTGAGGCATTGAATATGGAGAGGATCAGGAGAAGAGAAGATTATAGTGTCATCAGCAAATTGTAAGTTGTTAATGCATATGGAAGTGTTTGGGAGAGAAATGCCAGCAATAAAGCCATTATCAGAAGCTTTTTTAACCATTTGGTTAAAAACATCAGCAACAAGTACAAAGATCAAGGGGGAGAGAGGATCCCCTTGTCTTAGGCCTCGTTTGGATTTGAAGAGATTACCCGAGACACCATTTACAGAAACAGATGAACAACTTGAGCCAAGAATATTTTCAATCCATGAGCACCATCTTTCAGAAAATCCTCTATGTTTTAAAACCTCCATAATGAATGACCAATTAACCAAATCAAATGCTTTAGAAAAATCCAATTTGAGTAAGACACCGGGAGTAGAAGTGTAATGACAAAAATAGTTTACTTCCTGAGTAGCAGCGATGCAGTCTTGGATGTTTCTCCCCAGTATGAAAGCAGATTGTTCAGATCCAACAAGAGAGGCGATGACAGATTGAAGACGATTAGCCAGAACCTTTGTGATAATTTTAAAAGTGGTGTTGAGAAGACTAATGGGTCTGAAGGATGACAGCGTGTTAGCTCCTGAAGTTTTTGGAATGAGGATGATATTAGCATAATTGATTCTGGCGATAGAATGGGGATCATTGTAAAATTCGTTACACATATCAATAATGTCAGATTTAACCAGGGCCCAAAAGTGTTTAAAGAAAACTGGGCCAAAGCCATCAGGCCCAGGGGCTTTGTCATCCGCCATGTCTTTCAGCGCAGCCCAAATCTCAGATTCAGAGAATGGATGATCAATGTGAATAGGCGAAGGATTGGGATATAAGTGATTCCAATCTATATCAGGAGGTACAGTGTGGGATTGACCAAGAATGGATCGAAAATAGTTAGAAAAAAGGATAAGAATATCCTTTTGATCAGTGTATGAGTGATCACCATCCACAATTTCAGATATGAAAGTAGATCTACGTCTTCCGTTAGCCATCCTATGAAAATAAGAAGTGTTTCTGTCACCTTCCTCCAACCATTTAGCTTTGGATCTTTGTTTCCACCCACTTTCTTCTTGTTTCATCAATCTATCCAGCTCAGTTTCCAATGAACGCAAGTTATTATATTCCGACTCAAGGAGGGGGCGTTGTTCTTCTAAAATATTAATGTCGATGATATCATTTTGAATAGAAGAAATACGAGAACGAATAGAACCCCATATATTTCTAGCCCATGGTTTGATGATCTTCCTAAGAGCTCTTAGTTTCAGTACAATCCTATGATTAGCCGAATCCGCCACAAAGGTTTGATTCCAAATGGAATGAACAAATTCATCAAAAGAAGGCTCGAGTAACCACAGTCTTTCAAATCTAAAAGGGCTCTTATTGCAAATAGAGATGTCAGAATTGAGCAATATAGGGCAGTGGTCTGATATAATAGAAGCTAAACCATACACAATAGACATGGGGAAAAGTTCATCCTATGCCCCATTATAGAGAAAGCGATCTAGTTTAGCTAACGATGGATTCGGTCTTCGATTTGACCAAGTGAAGGAGCGGTTACTTATTGGTGGTTCAATAAGAGAGCAGTCAAAAATGAAGGAATTGAAGTCTTCACTATCATGAGATAGGTTGCCTGAATTTCTATCATAGCTGAATCTAGTAGTGTTGAAATCCCCCCCAATAACCCATGGACCATTAAATTGTGCTGCGAGTGTACAACAGTTAGACCAGAGAAGTGAACGATCATGAGCGTTTTGGGGTCCATAAATGTTGGAGAAGAAGTAGGTGAGGTTAGAGGGGATGTGACGAAGAGCTACGTGAAGTGCAGAACAACTTTGTGTGGTCCAACATAATGACCAGATTGATTCATTCCAGGCAGTGATTAGGCCTCCGCATGTGTCATTAGCTTTAACATAAGTCCAACCCGATAAAAAAGAGCCACCCACAATTTTGAAGTGATTTGGAGTTGGGTTATCAAGTTTAGTTTCTTGGAGAAAAAGAATATCCACTTTTAGAGGAAGTAAAACCAAACTAATAGCATGGCATTTTGATGGGTTGCCCAAACCCCTGACATTCCATGAGACTAACTTCATTGGGCAGCGTTGATGCGCTCCAGTTCTAATTCGTGCATGGAAACATAGTGTGAATCGCTTAAATTAATACCCATGCAACGTGAGAGTTTTTTGCTTAAACATTTATTTGCAGAAGAAAAAACAATAGGGGTAAAAAAACTACCCGAGCCTTCAGGTTGATCATCTCGCTTCCTTATCCTTGCACTACGTCTGACAAAGACTGGTGAGAGAAACTGAGTCCAGTTTTCTTCTTCCACTCTATGAGAATCTATGAATGGGACAGGTAAAATTTGCTGAAGAGGTAAAGCAGGTTGAGGGGACATCGGATTGACAGGTGGAGACTCGGCTGGAGGAGCGACAGATTGGGTGCCATCAACATGGTAGGGGATAATAGGAAGGGGCATAGAAAAGGGAAAAGATCGTGGAATGTTGTGTAAGGCCAAATCACTATGGATGAATTGGTTAATGTTTTGTTGTGTAAACTGATCCACATCTTGTTCAATATCAGTCATAGGCATAGCTATCATCTCATTTGGAATTTCCACGTCAAAATCCTCCATATTTTCATGCAAGCAGGGTACAATCAACTCATCAGCATTACCAATAAGTAAGGATTCAGGTTTCAAACCGGGGTGTTCATGTATACAACGTTGCACTTTCAAGAGATGTTTCTTTTTGTTAATATTAGCAACAAGGAAAGTAATCAAATCGATTCCTTCAAAAAACTGAATTTTGATAAACAAGCTTCTATGATCAAAATGAGCCCACTCACAATCATCAAGTGCCACCACATTACCCAAAGGACTTAGAATATTTTTGACAGCAAAGGAATTATACCTAAGAAATTCTGGAAAACCCACCACCTTTGCCCATGATTCGCACTCTAGCTCCGCAGCTGGCTCCCATTCAGCTTCAGACCAGCATTCAAAGTACATAGCACCTTCTGGCCTTGTTAAGATCTTCCAGAACAAGACATGGTCTCTGATCCCTTCATTTGGGCAATCAATGATGAAAGCGTTGTTTCTGTATATCCACATGGGCCATTCATGGTGATCAAATGCCTTTGACAGAGTGTCGTGAAGAGTTGTAACGCTCCAGCCACTAGAAATTGCTGTTCCGACCACGTAATTTGATGAGTCTTCCATTATAAATTGATACATGTCTTCGGAGCTCAGAGAAGTGTTGGAAGATAAGGGTTTAAGTGAAGGAGAAGGCGTGGATTGCTGACAGTTGGGATAATGTGAATCCCTTTGATTATGAACTGCGCGAGTTGATGTGCGAGGGACCCACACTTTTTTTGATTTCACAGCGCGAGTTGATGTGCGAGGGACCCACGCGACAGGAGTTGCATTATTCCAATGAGTGCCTTTCCGCACATGTTTCGAAGTGTCTCTAGGTATTCTTTTTTAGGGCAACGTGCACACGAATGGCCGTAACCAGTGCAAAAGAAGCATATTTTCGAGTTTCTGCATTCTCTTGCCACGTGTCCCCTACTAGCACACTGTAGACAACGTCGTTCCTTCTTCAAAAAATTGACCATATTCTGAATAGAAGAGAAAACAGGCAAAGCATTTCATTTCCTCACTTGAGTTATCTTCGGTGGAACCAACGGAGGGGATGCGGCCACTTCAGCATATGTTTTTTCCAATTGATCTGCTGGAAAATCATTCAATACATCAAAACGATTATGAAAATTCAAGTCTTTTGCAGAAGGTAATTGAGAGTTATGCATATAAAAAGAAGAAGGATGACGTTGAAAAGATCGGTTGAATAAACTAGATTGATGGGTATGGTTAGAGACTGAACGATTAATTGGATAAGATGAATTGAAAGATCGGTGGTAGGCAGAAGGACGGTGGGAGGAGATGGGTGCTGGATGATTACGAAAAACTGGGCTGGGAGGCGGAGGATGCTTTGATTTAGGAAGAGAAGAGGAGGACGAAGGAAACGAGGAAGGAGGAGGAAGGGTTGGCGAGCAGCGTTGGAATGCGGCACGGTATTTGGCTGGTATAGGGTAGGAGAAGACTGGAGGATTCGCCATTAACGAACTCTTTTTTAGAACATATACAATTAACATTTGAATAATAAAAATATCATTTTTATTATATTACTAAACTGTAGAAAAATATTCATGTGTTGAATAAATTATTCGAACAATAAAAATCACATTTTTATTGTATATATGAACTGTTAAAAATAGCCATTTGTTGAAATAAATATTCATTTACAAATCGAACGATTTGTTTATGTACACCGATTTGACTGATATGGATTGGGATAATAAATTTTACACATCGCCCAACTGCACAAATAAAATATGTGTTTGATTGATTGAAACCCCACACGGGTATTGAGATGATATTTGACGTACACTAATCCCGATTGTTTAGTTGTATGTCAATCGATGGGTTAACAGACTGTGTAAGCATTAATTATTTATATTTGATGCTTATCCAGTTGTGTGGTGCACTTTGGATGATGGTTGATGATTTATCGTTGCTATTATATACATGTGTTGTAGGGAATCCATATAATTAACATTATATGGGAATTGATTGGACCTCATTCCAATTGGGAAAATAAGGAATATTATAAAAGAAAATTCATGTGTTGAATAGAATAAGAATTCATGTGTTGAATAGAAAGAAAATTCATGTGTTGAATAGAAAGAAAATTTATGTGTTGAATAGAATAAAAATTCATGTTTTGAATAGAATAAATAGTTGAATAAAAATATATATTCATGTCTTGAAGAGAATATTCATTTGTTGAATAGAATAACGAAGTTATTGAAATATATAAAGCCGTGTTAATTAGATTGACGCCATTTTGATGTGTACGATATTTATATCGATTTTATTCATTTTTATAATGAATATAGAAAAGAAATTGATTTCAAAATATAACGTTTTGAAAATACTATCATTTATATATCGATGATGTGGAATATCCAATTTTGATTCGAAATTGAATATGAAGTTGAAATCGTTTTGAAAACGAATTTAAAATAATTTATAAAATACGTTTAGAAAGGAAATCGATGAAATATATATAATATATATTATATATATATATAATGGCCTGAATAGAACGCGCCGCGCCGCGGCAGTTCGCGAATTTCGACCATTGACTTCGAATAAATATTACGGGAGATCCAACCGTCGAATTCTCCTAAAATCAGAACCGTTGGGTTCGTATCGAAAAGAGCTTTCTAAGAATATTAGAGATTTGAAATCTAACGGTTGGATTTGGAATTACGTCCAAATCAAATTTGGAAAAGGTTGTTGTAAGTGTAGTTCGATGGCCGTTGATGGAAATCGATTGTGCGGGCCTTGATAAAATTATTAAAAATATCAATAATTAGTGTAAAATCAAAAGAAATGATTTGGAAAGAATTGGGATTAAAAACTCCATATTTGAAAAGATAAAAATAGATTTTTATCGAAATGAACTAGTATTGAACTAGAATTATAATTCAATTGTTTTTAAATAAATAAATTGGATTGGAAATGGTTTTGGAAATAACCAGAATTTCCAATAGATATTGAATTGGAATGGATTTGAATCGAAATTGTCTTTGAAATGTTTCGATGTTGGATTTCGTGATTAAACAAATATTGTTATGGAATTTTGAAAGATATATTTATACCGTTATTTCCAATACGTTATTTGTTGGTCATAGAATTTGACATTGAATATGAGCCGATATATTTTCTATTCAGAGCCTTATATTTAATATCAAGGTGATTTGGGTTTGTCGTGAATGGTGTCTTCATTAACACAGTTCTTAAACCCAATTGAGAAAAATATTAAATCTTTTTATTTAGATTTAATGAAATATACCAATTAAATGGTATTTAATTGGAATTGAATTTGAATTGATTTTTGGGTTTATCGTGAACAATGTTTTAAATAACACTTGTTCTTTAACCCGATAATTAATGGAATGTGATTTGGGTTGTTGTGAACGGTATCTTCAATAATATTGTTCTTAGACCCAATGGAGTTAAAAAAATAAGAAACTAACTGAAGATTAGTAAAGTTGAATGGTTTCCTGGGTATTGATCTGATGTTGGTTTCGGCCTTCGGGGTTATTACTTAGGGAATTTCTCACTTGCTAATTTAAGGTTAAAGGCTGATGGAATAGAATTTGATTTTGGTTTTATCGTGAACTGTGATTTAAATGACACTGGTTCTTTAGCCCAGTTAAAGACAGGATATGATTTCCCAAGTTAAACAATCATTAATATTGATTTTTGGGAAGATTAAAACTAAGTGGAGTTTTAATGAATCTTTAATTGGATTGAAATGATCGAGAATGGAGTATCACCAGTTTTGCTCCAAGCGATAGTTAAATCTTTAATTAGATTTGAACGTGAAATGATAATTGAATTTACCGATAACATCGTGGTGTTAGATATGAAGTATGACCAGTTTTACTTCATGGGATGAATAGGTTGGGATTGGGAAATAAAATAAATGATTACTTCGGTGTGGTTCGCTAATCCCGACTAGTTTGAATTAATATTCAAAAGAAGATTAAAGAATAAATTTAAAGAATTTATCTTTGATAAAATTAATGGGAACCTTTCCCAAAGTATAAGAATATTTGAATAAAAGAATATTCTGAATTGGAATGAGGCGTATGTTGTGTTTGTGTAACACTCGTTTATTATATACGCGAGTTATTCAGAAAGACCGGGTTTATCCCATTTTGAATAATTGATTCGACGTGGTGTCGAGGATGAAGATGGTGGTCGAAGACCGGAGGTCTTCACATCGTTTGGGTGATTACCGATGATCTTGATTTGGCTGTACACCCAAGAGGAGGCAATCAGTTGGTGATCGTCCAGACATACTTGGAGATCGATGGATATGCGAGGTACAAGTGCCTCCGGTTTCGTTCAGACCCAGAATGAACTTGTAAATGGACTGTGTGTCTGACATTGGATTTTATTCTGTGTGATTGATTTCTATTAAATACATATCTGTTTGGCGACGGAAAATTTATTCTCTTGCTTAACGCCCTTCTCTGGGACGTACGAGCTCAGAGGTTATATATTGATGGATATCAACCGCATGAGGTGAATTGCCAGTGTGGCATGCCTAAGTGCCAATCGATCAAGGCTTCTGTTGAAAAGCAAAGTCTTGTGGTTGATGATCAAAGCACTGCCTGTGTGGCATAGCTTTGTGTAACGTTGATTCGTGAGCCTCATACCCCGGTTGTGAACCAGAAACGGGAGAGGACAGTAGAGAGAGCATGCATTTCCTTCTAGCTAGGGTGGTGTCAGTGACCTACCAGCCCTGACATTTATATTATTTTCACCTATGTGGTTGTTGGATTGCGAGGCGCCTCAGATATATCGGTGACTGTGTGGAGACGATGGAGTCATTTCTCTCATTTACGCCCCCAAAGGGCGGGGAAACACATGTTCAAGGTTTAAGTTTAATCCACATCGGTGGACTGGCCCTGCATGTTGCCTAGGTACAGTTGCGGCTAAGTCCTGAGGCTCGGGCTAGAGAGTCTCGAAATGGTAGGATTGCGCCTTGCCTTGGTTCACATATGGAAACTCAACTTCCAATACGTGATATTTGCGGTTTTGATTGTAGAGCCTAGTATGGTGACATGATATATGGTACCCGTGCCGTCTATGATTGATATTTATGATTGAAATTGTTTGACACTATACACTTATAATAGTATCAAATGATTAGTTTTTAACGTACCAAGCATGTTTGGCTATTATAAGGGAAACCCCTATCCTCCGGCTTGTGTTGCATTGTGTGATGGGACCTAGGTCTTATAATAGCTTCATTTTTTCAAAAAGCATAGCTCTGTTTTGTTATATGCATTGGTATTCTTGGGAGGAAACCCGTTCTGTGTTATATGGCGTGGCCACTCGATATATCTAATTTAAAGTAAAGTTTTAAATAACTGTTTTAGTTCTCACACCATTCACATGACTGACCTGGAGTTTATTGTTTTAACCTAAACTCTGGGTGCCATTATTTTGACACGGGTAGCTAGTAGTTTTGGTTTTGCAGATTTATATTCACAGGATCCTGATTTATAGCTGGAATGATATCCGGGAAGCTTTGTATCCGTATATCTTTCGGTTGTGTTTTGTATTGTTTTTCCGCTGCGATGTATTTAAATGTAATTTAAATCTCTGATATTTTGTGATGTATATTATTTATTCATACTCGGTATATTCTTGCATTTTGATGTAACTGTTGTAATAAACAGTGAAATGTTCTTCAGTTTGCGTTCCAACTTGTCGTGTTCTCAAAGCAATCAGGGGTTTCGAACGGTCTTGGTCGGTTTAGCGATCGATTCAGATCGAGCGAAATTCCTTATCGTTATAGTTGGTATCATAGCTTTGGTTTACAAAGCTCGGAGAACAAGACACGTTAGAACCAAACGAAAGAATTCATCAGAGATTGGATTAGTAACATCCAATGGGAATGACTTGTTGGAGATAGGATCAGTAGTTTCCTAGAACGAGTGTGAAGAGTATATTTTTTTAAATGAAAACAATTTTGTTTTGAAAATTTAAATCAATTATTCATATTAGATTATTTATTTTATATTGATTTTGGACAATCAAGTATATAAAGATTTTGCATATACGTCTGATCCACGTGTATTCGAAGTTTTAATATATTGGATAGATATAAAATCACACTCTAGTCGCCCAGAGATGGTACTAATCACTATTTCAAATCTCACAAATATCGGCCGAGATCTCCTTCGATATTTTATTTTGGGCTCCTTCCGAAACGAAACAGCAAATATCACTCTAAATCTCCTTACGAATATATCGCCCGAGATATTGCAATATCGAACGATATATCGACCGAGACGAAATACTGGAATATCATCCGAGATCTTAGTTTTTTTGGTTAAAATTTAAATTTGTGCCTGAACTAGAATTATAATTAAAAAATTCAAATCTAGCCATAATAATCTTTTGTTATTTTACATTTTGCATGTTAAATGACTATACTGTATGTTCATATATGTTTTACATTACTTATGATTTTCATATTCGTCTTTTTACATACATGTTACTTATGAAATTATGTATTTTATGTTCTATTTATGTTGATTTTTTTTACTATTTTGGATCCTTTTAATGTTTCCCGTATAACAGTATTTTTATTTTAAGCATATTACGATTTAGAGTATGAATGATCTTTTGCAAAATAAAGAATAATAAAGTTATTTTGCATTTTAAGTTTAAGTTACTATGTTTTTAATAGCATTCATAAAAATCATTTTGTTAAAATATCATTTTTAACATATCGTATACCCCGAGATTGTTTCGATATGAACTATCACACCCGAGATGAAAATCCGAGATGAACTCCCGAGTTAGACTTATCTCATCCGAGATCTTCCCCGATACGAGACCGAGTCTATAAAATCCCCGAGACGAAATGCGACCGATATCCGAGATTTAAAACCTTGGTACTAACGATAGCACGTACATCATCAGTATTTATGTTCGAGTTTTGAAAGTGGGATATCTATATATTTCCAATTGACTGGTGTGAGAACCAAAACTAGATAGGGCTATTGTTGTGATTTGGCATCAAAAACATGATTTTCTGTATATGTACCAAAATTATGAATTTGAAATGTTAATCAACTAATTGATTGCTGGTTGTGTTGTTTGATTCTTGGTTGATTAATTAAAATTTGGACCATTTAGCCAAATTGTATCAAATAGTGAATTGTATTGAAAATTAGTCGCATTTGCATGCATATACATGTACTTACATTGAACAGGTCATAGCAAGGGGGGTAGAGCAGAGGAATAAAATTGTTTGCCTGACAAATATGTACATGTTTATTATATTTCTTGGGTTTTTGATGATTTTATGAGCCGATTGGCTAGCCGCTTGCCTGTTTCTTTTTCTTTTTGGATTGGTGAGGGCCATGGGAGGCTATTTGAAATATCCCAAAGCTCCCCGTGTAGGGGAGGTTATGGCAAAAAAATTCGAAAATTTAGGGTGTTAGCCAAATTTTTGAAAAGTTTGAAAAGTTCTTAGAAACTGAAAAGTTGAAGAACTTAAGCAATAATGAAAATAATGGAAGTTGAGTTGATTGGTTAAACAACTTTCGGCTTCGTTCCTTTTCGGGGACGAAAAGTTTTAAGTGAGGGGAGATTGTAATAACCAGAAATCCGAGCCAATTTAAAAATTTTATTTTGGAAATTTTAGTGAATTTTGAATATTTAAAATGAATTATTTTAATAATAACAACAAAAAATATATTTTTGACGAAGTTAGAATGAATAATTTTAATTTAATTATAATTCGAGCCTGATATGGCGCGGCAGTTTGAAAATTCGATTTTGAATTTCAAATGAATGTACAGGATTCAAAATAAATCGGATTTTAGAGAAACAAGAAATATTTGAATCTGTTCAATCATATCTTTCTAACGAAGTTAAGAAACTGAGATTTCACTTTATAAGTAGAAAGTTACGTCCAGTTTAAAATTTAGAAAAGTCGCTGCGGAATTTATATATATTTTAATATATATAAAGGCCTTTAAAAATAGCCATTTTGCAAACGACCTCTTTTTTCGACGAAACCACTTTTATTGGAACTGGAATGTCACATTACTGCTAGGTTCCGAAATTCATAATTTTCTGAATCAATATGCGAGCGTGACAAAGTTAAACGCTTTTAACAGTTTCAGTTAATTTGGATCGACCAGAAAATGGACATTTTTCAAACGGTCTTCAAATTTGACGAAATAAGTTTTGTTGGGACCGTATCGTCAAAACAAAGCTAGAAATAATTTTTCTGTAATTTTTAGAATCAGTATGTGACCCCAGTAATTTAAAATGTACGTTTAAATTAAATTTATACTGATTTATATTTTAGTTTAAAGAAAAACCTATCGAACGGTCGACTAGGGTTATGAAACGTATCCCATTGTGTTCGGAATATGGGTATTTAGCTAGGGGCGGCAGTCATTGGGTTCGATTTAGGATTCGAATTGAAAAACATTAATTAGTGGAATTAAATAATTATAAAATATTAAAATATATTATTATAACCCCCCAACGTAACCCTAATCCCTCTTTACCAACCCGCCGCCAGACAAGTCTCCAAGGGCCGATATCCTTCAAAATTTCCAAACCAAAAATCTCCCAATCTATAGCAAATTAAATCGTAGAATCAAAACAAAAATCGAAGAGGGATTGAAGATCTTCGTGTCCATATAGGCATGATCGTATATCGTATGGTAAATCGAGGGAAATCAGGCCATAAAGTGGCTGCGTTCGAGTGCCTTTGCAGGCGGGTGGGGCCCATCGAGCCACTTGAGGTGGACAGCGTTGGTAGGCGCCTTGAAGGCGCACCCCATGGTCCAACCAGATTAGCGTCCGATCATTCGTGGTGGCATTGGGTTTGAACCCTATTTTCGAGCTGATGGGTTTGAACGATAGGGGGGTTAACGATGAAGGGAAATAAAGCAGCGTTTGTTTTAAACGTTATCATGAGGTGATTAATTTGGTAATTAATTTGTTAATTAACTCTACAAGGTCATTAACCTTTAAAATAACGCAACTCTCCCATATGAGGTCAGAATCGCGCGAAACTGGGTCCGTTGCGATCGTGAGGACGAGAGCTTCGCAAGAAAACTGGCCGGGTTCAATTCCGAGCACGTTGGAATTTAGGGAAAATTCAGATCCGAACGGTTCAGAAATTCAGATAAAAACTGACGGAGTGGATCCAGAGGTGAGAATTTCTCACTAAAATATTTTACAGTTATTTATTGTATAACTGTATATATGAACTGTTCCCCGTCGTCCACAGACCATGGACGACTTGTTTGTTGGATTGTATTGTGTGTTTGAAATTGTTTGTGATGTGAAATGGACTGTGTAAAAATATTTGAATAATAAAAATATCATTTTTATTATATAACTGAACTGTAGAAAATATTCTTGTGTTGAATAAATTATTCGAACAATAAAAATCACGGCTTTATTGTATATATGAACCGTTAAAAATAGTCATGTGTTGAAATAAATATTCATTTACAAATCGAACGATTTGTTTATGTACACTGATTTGACTGATATGGATTGGGACGATAAATTTTACACATCGCCCAACTGCACAAATAAAATATGTGTTTGATTGATTGAAACCCCACACGGGTATTGGGATGATATTTGACGTACACTAATCCCGATTGTTTAGTTGTATGTCAAACGATGGGTTGACAGACTGTGTAAGCGTTAATTATTTTTATTTGATGCTTATACAGTTGTGTGGTGCACTTCGGATGATGGTTGATGATTTATCATTGCTATTATATACGTGTGTTGTCGGGAATCCATATAATTAACATTATATAGGAATTGATTGGGCCTAATTCCAATTGCGAAAATAAGGAATATTATAAAAAAATTCATGTGTTGAATAGAATAAAAATTCATGTGTTGAATAGAAAGAAAATTCATGTGTTGAATAGAAAGAAAATTCATGTGTTGAATAGAATAAAAATTCATGTGTTGAATAGAATAAATATTCATGTGTTGAATAAAAATATATATTCATGTATTGAAGAGAATATTCATTTGTTGAATAGAATAACGAAGTTATTGAAATATATAAAGTCGTGTTGATTAGATTGACGCCATTTTGACGTGAACGATAGTTATATCGATTTTATTCATTTTTTATAATGAATATAGAAAAAGAAATTGATTTCAAAATATAACGTTTTGAAAATATTACCATTTATATATCGATGATGTGGAATATTTAATTTTGATTCGAAATTAAATATGAAGTTGAAATCGTTTTGAAAATGAATTTAAAACGATTTATAAAATACGTTTTGAAAGGAAATCAACGAAATATATATATTATATATATAATGGCATGAATAGAACGCGCCGCGTCGTGGCAGTTCGCAAATTTCGACCATTTTCGAATAGATTTACTGGAGATCCGACCGTCGGATTCTCCTAAAACCGGAACCGTTGGGTTCGTATCGAAAAGAGCTTTCTAACGAATATTAGAGATTTGAAATCTAATAGTTGGATTTGGAATTATGTCGAAATCAAATTTGGAAAAGGTCATTGTAAGTGCAGTTCGATGGCCATTGATGGAAATCGATTGTATGGGCCTCGATAAAATTATTAAAAATATCAATAATTAGTGTAAAATCATAAGAAATGATTTGGAAAGAATTACGATGAAAAACTCCATAGTTGAAAAGATAAAAATAGATTTTTATCGAAATGAACTAGTTTTGAACTAGAATTATAATTCAATTGTTTTTAAATAAATAAATTGGATTGGAAATGATTTTGGAAATAACCATAATTTCAAATAGATATTGAACTGGAATGGATTTGAATCGAAATTGTCTTTGGAATATTTCGAAGTTGGATTTCATGATTAAACAAATATTGTTATGGAAATTTGAAAGATATATTTATATCGTTATTTCCAATACGATATTTGTTGGTCGTAGAATTTGATATTGAATATAAGCCGATATATTTTCTATTCAGAGCCTTGTATTTAATATCAAAGGTGATTTAGGTTTTTCGTGAATGGTGTCTTCATTAACACAGTTCTTAAACCCAGTTGAGAAAATAATTAAATCTTTTTATTTAGATTTAATGAAATATACCAATTAAATGGTATTTAATTGGAATTGAATTTGAATTGATTTTTGAGTTTATCGTGAATGGTGTTTTAAATAACACTTGTTCTTTAACCCGATAATTAATGGAATGTGATTTGGGTTGCCGTGAACAGTATCTTTAATAATACTGTTCTTAGACCCAACGGAGCTAAGAAAATCAGAAACTAACTGAAGATTAGTTAAGTTGAATGGTTTCCTGGGTATTGATCTGATGTTGGTTTCGGCCTCCGAGGTTATTACTTAGAGAATTGCTCACTTGTTAATTTACGGTTAAAGGGTGATGGAATAGAATGTGATTTTGGGTTTACCGTGAACCGTGTTTTAAATGACATTGGTTCTTTAACCCAGTTAAAGACAGGATATGATTTCCCAAGTTAAACAATCACTAATATTGATTTTTGGAAGATTAAAACCAAGTGGTGTTTTAATGAATCTTTAACTAGATTGAAATGATCGAGAATGGAGTATCACCAATTTTGCTCCAGGCGATAGTTAAAATCTTTAATTAGATTTGAACCTGAAATGGTAATTGAATTTACTGATAACACTGTGGTGTTAGATATGAAGTATGACCAGTTTTACTTCATATGATGAATAGGTTGGGATTGGGAAATAAAATAAATGATTACTTAGGTGTGGTTCGCTAATCTCGACTAGTTTGAATTGATATTCAAAAGAAGATTAAAGAATAAATTTAAAGAATTTATCTTTGATAAATTAAAGGGAACCTTTCCCTAAGTATAAGATTATTTGAATAAAAGAATATTCTGAATTGGAATGAGGGTATGTTGTGTTTGTGTAACACTTGTTTATTATATACGCGAGTTATTCAGAAAGACCGGGTTTATCCCATTCTGAATAACTGATTCGACGTGGTGTCGAGGATGAAGACGGTGGTCAAAGACTGGAGGTCTTCACATCGTTTGGGTAATTACCGATGATCTTGATTGGGCTGTACACCCAAGAGGAGGGAATTAGTTGGTGATCCTCCAGACGTACTTGGAGATCGATGGATATGCGAGGTACAAGGTGCCTCCGGTTTCGTTCAGACCCAGAACGAACTTGTAAATGGACTATGTGTCTGACATTGGATTTTATTCTGAGTTTTAATGAATCTTTAATTAGATTGAAAAGATCGAAAATGGAGTACCACCAGTTTTGCTCCAGGCGATAGTTAAATCTTTAATTAGATTTGAACGTGAAATGGTAATTGAATTTACCGATAACAATGTGGTGTTAGATATGAAGTATTACCAGTTTTACTTCATGGGATGAATAGGTCGGGATGGGGAAATTAAAATAAATGATTACTTCGGTAAGGTTCGCTAATCCCGACTAGTTTGAATTGAGATTCAAAAATAGAATAAAGAACAAATTCAAGGAATTTATCTTGGATAAAATTAATGGGAACCTTTCCCTATGAATGTGAAATTTAGAAACTAGCTGTCGGTTAGCTAAGCAGAATGGTTTTCTGGATATTGATCTGATGTTGGTTTCGGCCTTTGGGATTAATATTTGGGGAATTATTCTCTTGATTAATTTACGGTTAGTGACTGATGAATTGGAATGAGGCGTATGTTGTGTTGGTGTAACACTTATTTAAAATATACGCGAGTTATTCGGAAAGACCGGGTTTATCCCATTCTGAATAACTGATACGACGACAAGTCGAAGATGAAGACGATGGTCGAAGACCGGAGGTCTTCACGTCGTTTGGGTGGTTACTGATGATCTTGATTGGGCTGTCCACCCAAGAAGATGGAAACAGTTGGTGAACGTCCAGACGTACTTGGAGATCGATGGATATGCGGGGTACTAGGTGCCTCCGGTTTCGTTCAGCCCCAGAACGGACTTGTAAATGGACTGTGTGTCTGACATTGGATTTTAGTCCGTGTGATTGATCTCTATTAAATATATATCTGTTTGGCGGCGGAGAATTTATTCTCTTGCTTAACGCCCTTCTCTGAGACGTACGAGCTCAGGGGTTATATATTGATGGATATCAAACGCATGGAGTGAATGGCCTGTGTGGCATGCCTAAGTGGCAATTGATCGAGGCTTCTGTTGAAAAGCAAAGTCTTGTGGTGATGATCAAAGCACGGCCTTTGTGGCGTAGCTTTGTGTACGTTTACTTCGCGAGTTTCACACCCGGTATGAACCAAAAACGGGAGACGGACCTCAGGGAGGGCATGCGTTTCCTTCTAGCTAAAAAGTGGCGTCAGTGGTTTTACACGCCCTGACGAGTATGACTTATGTGGTTGTTGCTGTTGCGAGGCGCCTCGGATTGATCGGTCGTTCTCGAACCGATGGAATCATCTAGTTGGCTCACTTACGCCCCAAAGGGCGGCGAAACGCATGTTCAGGGTTTAAGTTTAATCCACATCGGTGGATCGGCCCTGACGATCCAAGGTCACTCGAGCTCTGACCTGAGACTCGGGCTAGACAGTCTCGAATCGGTTGAGGACTATCTTTTGCCTCGGTTCATAGATGGAAATCCAATTTCCAAATATGTGACATTTGCGGTTTTAATTGTAGAACTAGTATGGCGACATGATATATGGTACCCATGCCGCCTATGATTGATACTTATGATTCGAAGTTGTTTTATACACTATGCACTTATTATAGTATCAAATGATTTGTTTTAAACGTATCAAGCATTCTTTGGCTGTTATAAGGGAAAACCCTATCCCCCGGCTTGCGTTGCATTGTGTGATAGGACCTGGGTCTTATAACAGCTTCATTTTTCTTTATTTAGCATTGCGCTGTTTGTTTTATGCACTGGTATTCTTGGGAGGAAACCCGTTCCGTGTTATACGGCGTGGTCCCTTGATTTACCTAACTTTAAAATAAAGATTAACTGTTTCAGTTCTCACACCAGTCACATGACTGACCTGGAGTTTATTGTTTTAACCTAAACTCTGGGTGCCCCTATTTTGACACGGGCAGCTAGTAGTTTTGGTTTTGCAGATTTATATTCACAGGATCCTGGTTTACAGCTGGAACGATATCCGGAAAGCTTTGTATCCGTATATCTACTTCTAGTTGTGTATTGTATTATTTTCCGCTGCGATGTATTTAAATGTAATTTAAATCTCTGATATTTCTGTAATATTCATTTATACTCTGTATATTCTTGTAATCTGATGCATTGTTGTAATATACAATGAAATGTTCTTCTGTATGTGTTCTGTTGTGGCTTGTTCTCGAACTATCCGGCACTTTCCTTTACGGGGAAGTTACGGGTTTTCATGGCAATTGGTCCAAGCTACTGTTGAAAAGCAAAGTCTTGTGGTTGATGATCAAAGCACCGCCTGTGTGGCATAGCTTTGTGTAACGTGGATTCGCGAGCCTCACACCCAGTTGTGAACCAGAAACGGGAGAGGACAACAGGGAGAGCATGCTTTTCCTTCTGGCTAGGGTGGTGTTAGTGACCTACCAGACCTGACATTTATATTATTTTCACCGGTGTGGTTGTTGGATTGCGAGGCGCCTCGAATATATCAGTGACTGTGTGGAGCTGATGGCGTCATTTGGCTCATTTACGCCCCTAAGGGCGGGGAACCGCATGTTCAGGGTTTAAGTTTAATCCACATCGGTGGATTGTCCCTGCATGTTGCCTAGGTACAGTCGCGGCTGAGTCCTGAGGCTCGGGCTAGAGAGTCTCGAAATGCTAGGATTGCGCCTTGCCTTGGTTCACAGATGGAAACTGTAGTGATCCGAAAATCCGGTAGAATTTGAGCTGACCAAAAACACAAGTCCAACCCCAAATATCACGGAAATTCGAACCATTAATAGAAATAAGTTAGAGGGTGAGGATAGATAAGATAGAAACTTAGAATAGAAGAAGAAGAAGAACACAACATCAGAGTAACACGAATCTCACAGCGGAACGAATAACATATAATATACATAACTTGAAATATACATCTGTACTTGAATATACATCAATATCAAAGTACATCACTTACAACACAACAGAAATAACTATAGCTATATGATCCTGAAGCCTCCTGCTCCAAGCTCTTCCAGTATATCTGTAAATTCCCGACTACTTGACTGCCCGTACAAATTTAGGCACCCAAGAGTTTAGGGAAAACAACAAAGTAAACTCCGGGTCAGTCATGGGACTGGTATGAGTAAACAGTTTAAAACAGTTTCAGAAAACTAAATGATATCTCATAAGACCACGCCGTATAACACGGAACGGGTTTTTCCCTTATGAGAATCCAAACACTTGATTTTTCTTTATATCAAAACTCTTTTGATATTATAATAATGTCTAAGTCAGGTAGATAACAATCTAGTGGAACGCTTGCATCTCACGTTCCACATATATAATATACAATCAAAACCGCAAGCACGTATTGGGTAATGGATTTCCAACTATGACAAGGTATGGAACCACCTTCCGATCAGTGTACTCTAGTAACGATACACTGGAGTTCAACAAGAACATCTTGCAACTTAGCCACACATGACCGACCACTCATTTCGCTTGGGCGTATCGAATGTATATCACCAACGGTTGGGATCAGCAACCGTTCTCGTACATATATATGGGACAGCATTGATAGATTAAAGAAGCAAATGAATATTCTCTAGATAGGTGATTATACACCCTACTTCGGAGCGACCGACTTAGCCATGCTGCCTGCCCGATTTTTGTCATTTCCTGGTTGTTGAGGCCAGAGGTTACGCTGTATCATCACATCAGATTCACTTCGAATGCCACATTGTCAGATCC
Organism: Allium sativum; assembly: GCA_030737875.1. Lineage (NCBI taxonomy): Eukaryota > Viridiplantae > Streptophyta > Magnoliopsida > Asparagales > Amaryllidaceae > Allium > Allium sativum. The sequence continues at coordinate 116,138,003 of CM060909.1, forward strand.
ATCGAAAATCACTAATTAACGTCTACAACAGTACATTACGTGTTAGCTAAAGAAGTGCCCTTCTCCGCTTCCACTCTTGATACGGTTGAAGAAATCAATGTACGTGACCTTTCTGGAAATACTCTGTCTGACATTCATCCATACAAGTCATCCAGGAACTGGATGAACCGAAGGCACTATTTCTATTAATAGAAAAAGTCCTTGCACTCTACTCCGTCTTCGATTATCTTTATATAATCTGATTCGCACGCTACTGCCGATATGGAGTGGTTCTTCGGATAATAATCCAACCGGTCTCTCCATATTGACAACGATGGTCAAAACTTCGATAGTCTGTGATTTAACTATCGAATAAAAACAAGTGTTTCGATAGTCGATGATTTAACTATCGAATAAAACAAGTGTTTCGATAGTCGATGATTTAACTATCGAATAAAACAAGTGTTTCGATAGTCGATGATTTAACTATCGAATAAAACAAGTGTTTCGATAGTCGATGATTTAACTATCGAATAAAACAAGTGTTTCGATAGTCGATGATTTATCTATCGAATAAAACAAGTGTTCATCCAAACATCCAACAATCACTGAACCTTTAATTAATATTCCATTAATTAAATCTCTTCTCTATTTATTATCAATATTTGTTAACCAAATATTTTCAATAACCATATTGGCCTTATATGTTATTTGGAAAACATTTCCATATATCGCCTTCTTTTATTTTCTAAACTTTAGAAAATATATGTTATTTATAATTGGAAAATATTCCAATTACTTATCTCTTTTCCAATCTCGTTTATTTCTATACTTCGGAAACGTTCATTATTCTATTTCCAAGCTTTGCACATATTTGGGTTAAAACAGATGTTGTGTAAAACATCGTTACGACAACCCAAATACAGTATTTAACTAATTCTTATTCCACATTGATCTTCGAGCCTGAATCTTGCTACTTATCGGTATATCATGAAATCAACCAAGTTGGGGTATAATTACCTCTCAGACCTTGACTGAATAACATTTAACGTCAAAACAGACAAGACTACTTACTCGAATAATCAATACCATACAACTGATTATTCACCTTTAAACACATATACATTTTCTCTTTCTATTCCTACGAGATTTTGTTTCCTTATACTTCCCTTTTTAATTATACTATTCTATTTCTAAGTTCGTTTCCTTATCGACTTCTATATAATTTGATATGTTGATTTCTAACTATCAAATTATCTTAAAAATATTCTATCTCGTTAAATTCCCGGAAAAATTCGCCATAACCTCCTTTGTACCGGGAGCATCGGGAAATTTCAAATAGCTTTCCCGGTCCTTCTTATCTCAAAAAGAAAAAGAAAAGGCCAAGCGGCTTGCCGATACGGCGCATAAAATCTCATATGGAAATTAAATACGTACCTTTTTGTCCGGCATTCTATTTATTTCACTTCTATACTTTATTCCATACCTGTCTCCTGTATATCTATACCTGTCCAATCTATTTTAACTATACAAATCGTTTTAACTAAATTTGTTGATTTAATCTGTTACTTAACTTTTCAGTCTATTTCACCTTCATATTTGAACATGACATGTTCAAATATATTTTAACTGCATATTAACAAATTCTAATTATACTCATACTCTCATTTCCTTATCGACTTCTTATTCAAATTCCAATTCAATTCTATTTGAATTCTCTTTATTTAAACTTCATTTGAATTCTATTTTCAAATTCTATAGTTTAAAGTCCATTTGAATTCTATATTCAAATTCTATTGTTAAAGTCCATTTGAATTCTATATTCAAAATCTATTTCAATTCCTTATATTCAAAGTCCATTTGAATTCTCTGCATTATTTATAAACAAAGTTTATAACTTCAATTCAAATCCCACCTTTTCATTTATAAACAACGTTTATAAATTCGATTCAAATCCCATCTTTTCATTTATAAACAACTTTATAAATTCGATTCAAATCCCATATTTTCATTTTATAAACAACTTTATAAATTTGATTCAAATTCCATCCTTTCATTTATAAACAAAGTTTATAAATTCAATTCAAATTCCATCTTTTCATTTATAAACAAAGTTTATAAATTCCATACTTGTTTTATATACCTTGAAACAAGTTAATACTTTCTATAGTTTTATTTAAAATTCAAATTCTATTTATAAAAATAGAATTTCCTTTCTAAACCTCAAATACCCTTTTTCGATATTTTTATAAATCAATATTCAAGTTCTAGTGGTATTTTCAACAATCAGATCAACCAATTTTCAATCACTTGATTTTTAACACATCATATAGGAATATATATGAAATCAAACAAACAACAAACAGATAATATATTTTTGAGGAATCCAGTTGGATTCCTCCAACCTGTTTTCCTGCATCCACAGACGTTAGTCAACATAGTAATACCCATCCTGCTTCGAGGCAGGATATCGCGGTATGAAGGTCATCCACTAATCATAGCGTGGGGCGTATAGGGTAATCATCCGCTATGAAACTACGGGCATCCGCTAATGAAACTGCGGGAATCCAACCAATCATCAATCACCTAATATATATATAATAACCCTAAATAACTAATATATATTTAACAGCAATAAATAAATATTTAAAGCATCCAACAATCAACAAAACAATTATTTTTAACTGATAAAAATAAATTCTAAATAAAACAGAGTGAGATTTACTCACCGGAATTTAAATTGCCGAACAACCAATAAATTTCCATTTCATCTCGGATATTTATTTCCTCGAATAAATTCACACCTGCGATGATTTTATTCAAATTTACCAATTAAACATTTACTTATTTAAATTAATTATTTAAATAAATAACTTTCCTTTATATTTTCTTCTTCTAATGGTTACTAAAGCACTTCTAACTTAACCAACATACTTAACCAAACCAATGTATTGTTAAACATAAATAAATATATATGTTAGGTTTACTTGAACAAATAAATAACACATTTTAAATTGTTATTTTCTTTTCATTTTTAATGGAATAAGCAAAAATCACTTAAATTAAATGAATAAATTTTCACCTTTAATCCCTTTCCATGCCTATCGACCCACTACCAGCGAGCTACCAAACCTCACTGTCTAGCCCCAACTCCCAGTTTCAGTCCTCCTTCAACCTCTGCGACGACATCAAATCCACCCTAGTCTAGATCTCAACGCCGTCCAGACTCTATCGCGACCCAAACCATCGCACTGCAGATATTGGTAACGCCCTTCTCGGTTTCCAGACCTAAATCGGACATCTGTTATTAGCGATTTGCTGTTATCGAGAGTCATCTCCGATGACTGAAACCTCCTCTCGCGACGTTGAACAGACCGTCTCGCCACTCTAAGCTCGCCAGCGAAGTCGTTTTCCTCATCGAGTCGAGCTCCATGACGCTGATTCGGATCGCACCCTGTCACTCCCGTTCGTTCGAACTCCAATTCACAAATCAAAACCCAAATCACGATCCGCGATAACTCCTAGCCATGAATTTAAGCATGTCGGACTTCCAGAAACAAATCGTGAGCTCCAGTTTGATGTCGGCTTCAGATTCTAGCTTTAGGGAAATCGCGATTTTTGATTTTAAAGAGGAAGACGGGTTTTTTTGATTTAAGGGGATTTTGATTTTTTTGCTTGCAAGTGAATTAGTTCGGCCATTTTATAAAAAAGAGGAAAGGAGAAGGAAGGTCCACGGTTTGTTTTGTTCTGTGGAAATATAGGAGGGCACGGGTTTTGTTCTGGTCCACCAACACCGATATTTTGTTTTGATTTAAATTAATTTAAACTGACATCCTTTAATTTAAATTACCTATGATGCCGAACTCCTTTCTGAACCCAACAACTGTCAATCTTAGGGTAATAACCCTATTCCGGACACACTGGTATAGGTTACGAAGTCCAATTCGATCACCTGTAGTTGATATTTATTTAAACTGATATAAATTAATTTCAGACAATTTATTTCCTCGATAAATAAATAAATATTATTGTCATTATAAATTCAAATAAAAGTTCCTATAAATTATTTGAACTGTATTTAATTCAAATCAAAATTTGAATTCAACCAAATCCATTTTTCGTATTCTGATTATTTTATATATATATCGATTTTAAATTGAAATTGATTATTAAACTAATAACATAATATAAAATTCCATTTATATTACCCCTCCTCAATATTTAAATCCATATTAAATACTTAAAATTAACACATAAGGATCCGGGTCATTACATTCTTCCCCACTTAAAAAAATTTCGTCCTCGAAATTGCTAAGGTAGGAAAAGTGCTACAAACCCATTAACCTTCAAAACTTATTTATGTTGATCCTCAACATTTCATACTTCAATACGTAACTCTCTGTCGAATAAATCCCTATTCGATAACTCCTCCCTTCGAATAACTATATTCGATAATCTATCTTTCGAATAACTAGATTCGAAAACCTTTCTTCGAATAAACTATATTCGATTTACTCTATTCAATTTACTCCTATCAATTAACTCTGTTGGATTTAAATCTTTTCGATTAACTCCATCGAATAACTAAATTCGATAACTCCTTCGAATAACCAATATTCTATAATTCATTTCGATTAAACTGATCGATAACTCTTTTCGATTAAACTATAATCGATAACTCATTTCGATTAACAAATAGTCAATAACTCCTTCGATTTATTAATAATCGATAACTCTTCGATTAACTAATAATCGATAATTCCTTTCGAATAAACTATATTTGATAACTCCTTTAACTCTATTCGAATAAACTGTATTCGATAACTCCTTTAACTTTATTCGCTTGACTCTAGATCGCAGCGATCACAATGGCTACGCCTGATTCCCTCAGGAAACATCCGACCGCCCTAGGCTATCTGCAACCCTGCGAATTACGCTAGCAGTCGTACGAAATGACACTTATCCTGAGTAACTATGTTTGACCAACTCTATCTCAATAACTATATTCAATCAACTCTAATTGAATAACTAACATTCAATTAAATCTTAATTCGATTAACTATGTTCAATTAACTCTATCTAGTTAACTCTTACTCTAATCGATTTATTCTAACTCTAATCGAATATTTCTAACTCTAATCGACTTCTCTTATTCGAAAAAAACCTATTGGATAACGTTTATTCATTTACAAAAATTTACTTTTTGTAACGGTTCTTCACTTTATAAATGTTCTCTTTAATAAAGTTACTTCGCTTATACCAGTGTTGTGTACCCCTTCTATTTAAAACTATTGGTGTTAAAAACCAATATCTCTTCTCTATATAAGTTTAGACTTATATATTCCATTTATCGAATGATAAATATTTAATTTAATTCATAAACTATTATTTATAAATTAATCTTTTCTATTTATCTGTTAAAAACAGATTTCCATTTTCTATTCATCTTCTGAATATTCCTTTGATTAAATTCTTATTTATTTAACAAATAAATATCTTATTTATAACATTCTATTTCTTTTCTATAAATAAATATTCCCATCTAATCTATTTGTAAATGTTTTACAAATATTTCCTTTTTAAATTCTATTTGTAAATGTTTTTACAAATATTTCTCCTTCTATTTGTTTGCACATAGCTTCCTTTGTATTTGTGTTACAAATATATTTCCTTTATATTTCCCAGTTCATATTTCATTCACATTGATTTTACTCAATTTATTCATTTCGATCCATTTAACTTACTTAAGTTAAGTTTAATTTCAATCATTCAAATTCCCATTAACTAGTTGCTAATTAACCGTTTTGCCTATTTCACCCTTTTTATGTGAATATAACTTGTTCAAATATATGTCAACTTAATTATAAACTAATCTAATTATATTTTCAACTCGAGTTATATATTCGATTTCGAATATAAATTTTCAATCTCTTTCACTTATCAAAAAACCCAATTTTGATTCAAATTTCCTTTAACTAATTATCCTCCAATTTAGTTAATTCTATTTAACCATTTAAAATATGATTTTTGTCTTAAAAATCATTTCGCTTACTTCACTAGAGTTCATATTTATTTTATATCTCCAGTCTGGATTTTTCTAATGCAAATTCGGATTTTATTTCCTTAAAATCCTTCTGTTTATTTAATTAAACCGTTATGGTTTTATAATGGTTCTGGCGCTGCTTTTCTAAAAATTTGATTTTGACATAACTCAAAATCTATACGACGAAATCCAGATTTTTCTCTTTCATTAGAAAACTATTGTTCAACCGGTCCCGACGATTCTTGTTTCAAAGAATTCCGACTTTATTTGAGTCCTGTATACTCGATTGAAGTTCGAGTCGCCAATTTACGAACTGCCGCGCTACGGCGTGCTCGTTTTAATTATATTTATAAATATAAACGTTTTAACTTCGTTTATAATAAATTCAACTCCATTCTGATATATTTTTAATATATATCCAATCCATTCCAACATAATATTCCCGATCTATTTCTCTTCAAATATTCAAGTCCTCTACATCTACAATATTCAAATTCCATTTGAATTTCTTTATTCAAACTCTATATTTGAATTTCCTTCTATTCAATTTCTATTTGAATTTCTTCTTTTCAAATTCTATTTGAATTTCTTATTTTCAATTCCTATTTGAAATCCTTTATTCAAAACCCATTTCAAATCCCTTATTCAAATTCCATTTGAAATCCTTTATTCAATTTCTATTTAAATTCCTTATTCAATTTCTATTTAAATTCCTTATTCATTTTCTATTTAAATTCCTTATTCAAATTCCTCTTTGAAATCCTTTGAATTTAAATTCTATTTTAACTCCTTTTGTTTTCTTTGAATTCTAATATTCATCCTCCACTTTATATTCTCTTCGAAATTCTATTTAACCAAATTCCATTTGAATTCTAATATTCAAATCTCTATTTGACTTTTCTTTATTCAAAACCATTTGAATTCCTTTGAATTCAAATTCCATTTCAATTTTTCTTATACAATTTCTATTTGAATTTTTCTTTATTCAAACTCATTTGAATTCCTTTGAATTCAAATTCTATTTCACTTCTATTTGAATTATATATATACATTCAAATTCCTTTATTTTACTTCTATTTGAAATCTATATTCCATTTCACATTTCAAATTCCTTTGAAGTTATTTAAATATATACATATATTTATATCTATCTCAAATTCAAAACATTTGAATTTTCAACTAACTTGTTTCTTTCAAACAAATTTCCATCAAAAATTTTCTAAGGCAGCAATTCGTCACTTAGAAACTCGAAAATGAACACTGGTGATGTTGCGACCATCATCAGAATTATTTCCTAGCTACTGAATGAGTTCAGTGCTTTATTTCTTTCAAACTCCATTCAAGTGATTTTTATTCAAAAATCCTTCCAAAATAAAGCTATATTATTTTAATATACCTTTTTCCAACTTCTCCGGATTTTAAATTCTGAATTCTGGTTGGAATTCAATTTCAATTTATCTCAGTTGTATTTGATTTCATATACAAATTTCATGGGTTATATATAACTATTTCTGTTTTATAATCTAATTCGATTATAATCCTAACAATCAACTTAACTATTTAAAAACAATATCGTGTCCAATCTTCTGTTCAAGTGTTTATAAACTCCTATCGACATCGTGGCGTCCCACGATTCGACCAAAATTTATAATCCACTCAACAAACTAGTCAACACAATATAAAACAGTTTTTATATCAAATAACAAATACGCTCTCTCGTATATATATACACTCAACTCATTCTAGGATACTACTGATCCTATCTCTAATGAGCACATTCCAACAAGCCTAGGTATTCGCTCAACCTAAGCTCTGATACCAACTGTAGTGACCCGAAAATCCTGTAGAATTTGAGCTGACCAAAAACACAAGTCCAACCCCAAATATCACGGAAATTCGAATCATTAATAGAAAGAAGTTAGCGGGTGAGGATAGATAAGATAGAAACTTAGAATAGAAGAAGAAGTAGAACACAACATCAGAGTAACACGAATCTCACAGCGGAACGAATAACATATAATATACATAACTTGAAATATACATCTGTACTTGAATATACATCAATATCAAAGTACATCACTTACAACACAGCAGAAATAACTATAGCTATATGATCCTGAAGCCTCCTGCTCCAAGCTCTTCCAGTATATCTGTAAATTCCCGACTACTTGACTGCCCGTACAAATTTAGGCACCCAAGAGTTTAGGGAAAACAACAAAGTAAACTCCGGGTCAGTCATGGGACTGGTATGAGTAAACAGTTTAAAACAGTTTCAGAAAACTAAATGATATCTCATAAGACCACGCCGTATAACACGGAATGGGTTTTTCCCTTATGAGAATCCAAACACTTGATTTTTCTTTATATCAAAACTCTTTTGATATTATAATAATGTCTAAGTCAAGTAGATAACAATCTAGTGGAACGCTTGCATCTCACGTTCCACATATATAATATACAATCAAAACCGCAAGCACGTATTGGGTAATGGATTTCCAACTATGACAAGGTATGGAACCACCTTCCGATCAGTGTACTCTAGGAACGATACACTGGAGTTCAACAAGAACATCTTGCAACTCAGCCACACATGACCGACCACTCATTTCGCTTGAGTGTATCGAATGTATATCACCAACGGTTGGGATCAGCAACCGTTCTCGTATATATATACATATGGGACAGCATTGATAGATTAAAGAAGCAAATGAATATTCTCTAGATAGGTGATTATACACCCTACTTCGGAGCGACCGACTTAGCCATGCTGCCTGCCCGATTTTTGTCATTTCCTAGTTGTTGAGGCCAGAGGTTACGCTGTATCATCACATCAGATTCACTTCGAATTCCACATTGTCAGATCCATCGAAAATCACTAATTGACGTCTACAACAGTACATTATGTGTTAGCTAAAGAAGTGCCCTTCTCTGCTTCCACTCTTGGTACGGTTGAAGAAATCAATGTACGTGACCTTTATGGAAATACTCTGTCAGACATTCATCCATACAAGTCATCCAGGAATAGGATGAACCGAAGGCACTATTTCTATTAATAGAAAAAGTCCTTGCACTCTACTCCGTCTTCGATTATCTTTATATAATCTGATTCGCACGCTACTGCCGATATGGAGTGGTTCTTCGGATAATAATCCAACCGGTCTCTCCATATTAACAACGATGGTCAAAACTTCGATAGTCTGTGATTTAACTATCGAATAAAAACAAGTGTTTCGATAGTCGATGATTTAACTATCGAATAAAACAAGTGTTTCGATAGTCGATGATTTAACTATCGAATAAAACAAGTGTTTCGATAGTCGATGATTTAACTATCGAATAAAACAAGTGTTTCGATAGTCGATGATTTAACTATCGAATAAAACAAGTGTTTCGATAGTCGATGATTTAACTATCGAATAAAATAAGTGTTCATCCAAACATCCAACAATCAATGAACCTTTAATTAATATTCCATTAATTAAATCTCTTCTCTATTTCTTATCAATATTTGTTAACCAAATATTTTCAATAACCATATTGGCCTTATATGTTATTTGGAAAACATTTCCATATATCGTCTTCTTTTATTTTCTAAACTTTAGAAAATATATGTTATTTATAATTGGAAAATATTCCAATTACTTATCTCTTTTCCAATCTCGTTTATTTCTATACTTAGGAAACGTTCATTATTCTATTTCCAAGCTTTGCACATATTTGGGTTAAAACAGATGTTGTGTAAAACATCGTTACGACAACCCAAATACAGTATTTAACTAATTCTTATTCCACATTGATCTTCGAGCCTGAATCTTGCTACTTATCGGTATATCATGAAATCAACCAAGTTGGGGTATAATTACCTCTCAGACCTTGACTGAATAACATTTAACGTCAAAACAGACAAGACTACTTACTCGAATAATCAATACCATACAACTGATTATTCACCTTTAAACACATATACATTTTCTCTTTCTATTCCTACGAGATTTTTTTTCCTTATACTTCCCTTTTTAATTATACTATTCTATTTCTAAGTTCGTTTCCTTATCGACTTCTATATAATTTGATATGTTGATTTCTAACTATCAAATTATCTTAAAAATATTCTATCTCCTTAAATTCCCGGAAAAATTCGCCATAACCTCCTTTGTACCGGGAGCATCGGGAAATTTCAAATAGCTTTCCCGGTCCTTCTTATCTCAAAAAGAAAAAGAAAAAGCCAAGCGGCTTGCCGATACGGCGCATAAAATCTCATATGGAAATTAAATACGTACCTTTTTGTCCGGCATTCTATTTATTTCACTTCTATACTTTATTCCATACCTGTCTCCTGTATACCTATACCTGTCCAATCTATTTTAACTATACAAATCGTTTTAACTAAATTTGTTAATTTAATCTGTTACTTAACTTTTCAGTCTATTTCACCTTCATATTTGAACATGACATGTTCAAATATATTTTAACTGCATATTAACAAATTCTAATTATACTCATACTCTCGTTTCCTTATCGACTTCTTATTCAAATTCCAATTCAATTCTATTTGAATTCTCTTTATTTAAACATCATTTGAATTCTATTTTCAAATTCTATAGTTTAAAGTCCATTTGAATTCTATATTCAAATTCTATTGTTAAAGTCCATTTGAATTCTATATTCAAATTCTATTGTTAAAGTCCATTTGAATTCTATTTTCAAATTCTATTTCAATTCCTTATATTCAAAGTCCATTTGAATTCACTGCATTATTTATAAACAACGTTTATAACTTCAATTCAAATCCCACCTTTTCATTTATAAACAATGTTTATAAATTCGATTCAAATCCCATCTTTTCATTTATCAACAACTTTATAAATTCGATTCAAATCCCATATTTTCATTTTATAAACAACTTTATAAATTCGATTCAAATTCCATCCTTTCATTTATAAACAAAGTTTATAAATTCAATTCAAATTCAAATTCAAATTCTATTTATAAAAATAGAATTTCCTTTCTAAACAAGTTAATATTTTCTATAGTTTTATTTAAAATTCAAATTCTATTTATAAAAATAGAATTTCCTTTCTAAACCTCAAATACCCTTTTTCGATATTTTTATAAATCTATATTCAAGTTCTAATGGTATTTTCAACAATCAGATCAACAAATTTTCAATCACTTGATTTTTAACACATCATATAGGAATATATATGAAATCAAACAAACAACAAACAAATAATATATTTTTGAGGAATCCAGTTGGATTCCTCCAACCTGTTTTCCTGCATCCACAGACGTTAGTCAACATAGTAATACCCATCTTGCTTCGAGGCAGGATATCGCGGTATGAAGGTCATCCACTAATCATAGCGTGGGGCGTATAGGGTAATCATCCGCTATGAAACTGCGGGCATCCGCTAATGAAACTGCGGGAATCCAACCAATCATCAATCACCCAATATATATATAATAACCCTAAATAACTAATATATATTTAACAGCAATAAATAAATATTTAAAGCATCCAACAATCAACAAAACAATTATTTTTAACTGATAAAAATAAATTCTAAATAAAACAGAGTGAGATTTACTCACCGGAATTTAAATTGCCGAACAACCAATAAATTTCCATTTCATCTCGGATATGTATTTCCTCGAATAAATTCACACCTGCGATGATTTTATTCAAATTTACCAATTAAACATTTATTTATTTAAATTATTTATTTAAATAAATAAATAACTTTCCTTTGTACTTTCTTCTTCTAATGGTTACTAAAGCACTTCTAACTTAACCAACATACTTAACCACACCAATGTATTGTTAAACATAAATAAATATATATGTTAGGTTTACTTGAACAAATAAATAACACATTTTAAATTGTTATTTTCTTTTCATTTTTAATGGAATAAGCAAAAATCACTTAAATTAAATGAATAAATTTTCACCTTTAATCCCTTTCCATGCCTATCGACCCACTACCGGCGAGCTACCAAACCTCACTGTCTAGCCCCAACTCCCAGTTTCAGTCCTCCTTCAACCTCTGCGACGACATCAAATCCACCCTAGTCTAGATCTCAACGCCGTCCAGACTCTATCGCGACCCAAACCATCGCACTGCAGATATTGGTAACGCCCTTCTCGGTTTCCAGACCTAAATCGGACATCTGTTATTAGCGATTTGCTGTTATCGAGAGTCATCTCCGATGACTGAAACCTCCTCTCGCGACGTTGAACAGACCGTCTCGCCACTCTAAGCTCGCCAGCGAAGTCGTCTTCCTCATCGAGTCGAGCTCCGTGACGCTGATTCGAATCGCACCCTGTCACTCCCGTTCGTTCGAACTCCAATTCACAAATCAAAACCCAAATCACGATCCGCGATAACTCCTAGCCTCGAATTTAAGCATGTCGGACTTCCAGAAACAAATCGTGAGCTCCAGTTTGATGTCGGCTTCAGATTCTAGCTTTAGGGAAATCGCGATTTTTGATTTTAAAGAGGAAGACGGGTTTTTTTTATTTAAGGGGATTTTGATTTTTTTGCTTGCAAGTGAATTAGTTCGGCCATTTTATAAAAAAGAGGAAAGGAGAAGGAAGGTCCACGGTTTGTTTTGTTCTGTGGAAATATAGGAGGGCACGGGTTTTGTTCTGGTCCACCAACACCGATATTTTGTTTTAATTTAAATTTAATTTAAACTAACATCCTTTAATTTAAATTACCTATGATGCCGAACTCCTTTCTGAACCCAACAACTGTCAATCTTAGGGTAATAACCCTATTCCGGACACACTGGTATAGGTTACGAAGTCCAATTCGATCACCTGTAGTTGATATTTATTTAAACTGATATAAATTAATTTCAGACAATTTATTTCCTCGATAAATAAATAAATATTATTGTCGTTACAAATTCAAATAAAAGTTCCAATAAATTATTTGAACTGTATTTAATTCAAATCAAAATTTGAATTCAACCAAATCCATTTTTCGTATTCTGATTATTTTATATATATCGATTTTAAATTGAAATTGATTATTAAACTAATAACATAATATAAAATTCCATTTATATTACCCCTCCTCAATATTTAAATCCATATTAAATACTTAAAATTAACCCATAAGGATCCGGGTCATTACAGAAACCCAACTTTCAATACGTGACATTTGCGGTTTTGATTGTAGAGCCTAGTATGGCGACATGATATGTGGTACCCATGCCGTTTATGATTGATATTTATGATTGAAATTGTTTTGACACTATACACTTATAATAATATCAAATGATTTGTTTTTAACGTACCAAGAATGTTTGGCTATTATAAGGGAAAACCCTATCCTCCGGCTTGTGTTGCATTGTGTGATGGGACCTGGGTCTTATAATAGCTTCATTTTTCCAAAAAGCATTGCGTTGTTTTGTTATATGCACTGGTATTCTTGGGAGGAAACCCATTCCGTGTTATACGGCGTGGTCCTTTGATATATCTGATTTAAAGTAAAGTTTTAAATAACTGTTTTAGTTCTCACACCAGTCACATGACTAACCTGAAGTTTATTGTTTTAACCTAAACTCTGGGTGCTCTTATTTTGACATAGGCAGCTAGTTGTTTTTATTGCAGATTTATATTCACAGGATCTTGATTTACAGCTGGAATGATATCTGGTGAGCTTTGTATCCGTATATCTCTTTCAGTTGTGTTTTGTTTTGTTTTTCCGCTGCAATGTATTTAAATGTAATTTAAATCTCTGATATGTTGTGATGTATATTATTTATTCATACTCTGAATATTCCTGCATTCTGATGTAATTGTTGTAATAAACAATGAAATGTTCTTTTGTTTGTGTTCCAACTTGTCGTGTTCTCAAAGAAATTAGGGGTTTTGAACGGTCTTGGTTGGTTTAGCGATCGATTCAGATCGAGCGAAATTCCTTATCGTTATATCAGTGCACTCTCTCAAAAGCATACCAAAGTTACGAATATCAACAACTCCTTTGCACATGTTTCAAATCATTATATATATTTTAACATTTTCAAAATATTTTAAAACAAAATTTCTTTTTCAAATGCACTACATGTGTATCGACATAGATATGGGTGTTATGTCGGCATACTATGTAACTTTTCAAAATTAAAAATTGAATTGAAGTGTCTTTTTATCACAACCTTCCACGATCAGCCACTTCTTTATGCTTCTATAAATTATCTTCTTCCATATAAGAATTTTAACAACAAAATCTTCACTCCTCTCTCTTCTCTCTTATATTTGAACCGAATTAAGTCAATATTCAAACCGAATCAAGTCAATTGAACTATGATGTGATTATATATCAATCCCCAATCATTATCTCAAGATCTTAGTGCAATTCTGAGTTATAGGAGAAAATTGTAATCACAATTGAAAGAACTAAGTCTGCATACTTTGTAAGACCAATATTAACCAACTTATAAAGGTATGACTTATTAGCCATAAAATCAAGTTGGGATTTAATGTAATCGTTGAAGCAATTTGGAGTGACTAGTTTTCCCAAAAATTAAGTTAGTGGCGCCCAGAGGTCTGGAATTCTAGAGACTGTCTTTTTGTAGCCATGTGATCAAGAAGTATATTTCAATTGATGCTGATAAAGGCTGTCTGGAATTCATGAGGAGACGGATGCAGGGTCACTCAGAACTAGTAGTAAATCATGTGTGTTCTTTCCTTTTTTAATTAATTTACTTTACTTGTTATTTGATTTTGTGGCCGATTATATGATAAGTAAGTCCATATTTATAAGCATAATCCGACAGAGTTCGAATATATTCATAAACTTAAGTAAACACTATCCATCCCCTCTTTCTTTCTCTAATTTAATATAGCACTAAGATCCTTATTATGCATCGCTCTCATATGCAGAATTTGAAATAAAGCAACATAAGGCAGGGAACTTCCTATTTAAGCTTTGGAGTTCTCGCTTATTTCTTGGAGCTTCAACATTCCTAAGTGTTGTTATCTATGTTAGGTTAGCCCCAATACCGCTAGCACTCATTATGGATCCCAAGAATTTTTTGCAAGAAACTCTAAAAGAGAATTTTAGGATATTTAGCTTCATTTTTACTTTCTCGGCACTTCAAAAAAGTTAGCTAAACCATCCATGATACCTAAGATTTTACGAACATATGATCTATATAAGCTTTCATGTTTTACCTGTCTATTTCTTCAACATCGTATTTACAAGTCATTAATAAATTGCCCTAGCATTCTTAAGTCCAACTGACATTACCTAATAATAATATAATCCCAAGTTGATCTTAAAGCTTGTATTCTCCTGATTCAACTTATTCATCATGATTCAGTTGTATCACAAGTAAGTATCTATAAATGACAATAGCTCATGTTCTATCGTTCCATCCACAAGTTGATGGATTCCGGACAATAGGAAACTATCTTTAGGACGAGCCTTATTGGGATCAAACTAAGCCCACACAAACCTTCCATTTTCCATTTGACTTCTTAACAAAAACTGGATAAGACACCCACTACGGGTGTGTTGCATCTTTAATAAATCCATTCTCCGTCTATCTATCCACTTGGTGTGATTTGACTATTTCAGAACTTGACTTTGCCTCTTTTTCCAGATCGAAGTGATGCAAGGGTTAATGTTTAATGCGTGGGTTACCACCTTTAACGAGACTATACATATGTCAGCATGACTTAATGCAAACAAATCTAGGTTCGTTTTGAGGAAAGAGATCATCACCTTTTACATCTTCATACAAAATTTTGACCCAATATTCAAAACACATAGTAGACCCTTCGCATATACAGGGAGAGACACTGTGATTTCAGCTAGTGATGTGCGACTGTCCTTGCACTCTATTTCTAGGATCCACGGCCTTGTAATCCCGACTATGTTCTCCAAGGTAGGGGCTATTCAGTTCCCGAATGCGGAGGGTCCCTCTATACTCTTTTGCTTTCTCCTTGTCTCTCAGTTCGGTAACGTAGCATTCGCGGGCCATACTCTTATCTCTTTTCACAACACCATTTCTGTTTTCCATGGAAATATTCGTAGTCAAGAAAATAGATCTAATGCAATCATGAAGTCAATTAGCCCAGGTCATCCCTAGGAAAGCATTGTAGGCTGATATCTCATCGATTACCGTAGACGTCTAGATTATCACGACCCTTATTTCTCATTCTCTTAGCTTAACAAGTAATTAAGTCATCCTAAATGGTTGCTTCGGTTCTCTTGTGAACCCCTAGACTTTCAACTGATAAGAAGATACATCCTTTATAGAGAGTTTCATTTATTTATAAGTCTTATGAAATATGATATTCACAGCAGGCCCACTGTCGACCAACATCCTCTTCATCACTCTTGGTCCAATGCCAATTGTCATAACCATTAGATCGAGATTCGAAGTGACAATTCCTTTAGAGTCTCTTTCTCTAAACACACTATCATCGTTGAACCTTCTTTGTTACTTTGCAGGGCTTCCAGCTTCGACCGCTAAGCAGTTTTCGAAGTTTAGAGCATATATCAATGCCCTAGCATACCACTCTATCTCTCCCTGACTTCTCTAAGATGGATAAGGTCTTCCATGAATGACGTTGATGAAAAGATTTTTATTTTTCTATCTATCTAGTTGATTATTGGGCCAACAGTGATGTAGTGAAGTTATATGGTAGTTGGCGACGGATCCATCTTTAGCAGTTTCTGCATATATTATTAGAGCTTATTTTTCTTGATGAATTCTTAAATAAGGTTTTTTAAATAGCGACGCTCTTCAGCGGTTTGTCCCGGGGATTAAACAAAATGGCTGTACTTTCCAAATGGTTTCTGCTTTTTATCTAGTTTCGCAGGCCGGGGTTTCAGATATCGCTCAACTTCCTTTGAACTTAGGAAAATATTCTTCATATTGTTAATTAGAAGATTGTATTCTTCTAGGCTAAAAATCCTAGGGCACTTTCCATTTCTCTCAACTTCTCCTTTATTCTGATTTGCATTTTTTTATTTCTCGCATTATCAGTGCTTCTAGGGCATTTACTTCTTTTTTATCTTTATAATGCCTTGGTCTTGAACAACAATGATGGCACTTCTTCCTTCAATTTCTGCCTCTTCCAACCCTACGAATTCATTATTTTACATATATAATTTCTTCAATGTATTCTGCTCTTTTATCTTAATCCATTATTCTAATTTTTGTTTCTTTATTGATAGCAAGCAACAATACTATTAATACCATTTGGATATAGGTTGCTCTCCCCAATGATTATAGTGTAGAACCAATTTAAAAAAATCTTTCAGTGACTCCTAAGGGCTTTGAGACAATCCAGATAGTGACATAACATCCTTAGCTCTAGTGGTATGTAACAGAATCTGTTCCTTGAATTTCTCACCAATTCCCTAAACGATGAAATATATTTAGGTGGAAACTTAATGGACCATAACGAAGAAACACCTTCAAGGTTGATAGAGAAGTATCTACACTTCTGCTCATTGGTAGCATGCGCTTCATTTATATGCCATTCATATTTGTACTTCCACTGTATGCAAGCATATTGGGAGTATTAAACTTCTATGGGTACTACGCATCCAAAATTTCTTAGGTGGATGGTGTCTGACGTTGTGCAGTTAAAGGGCTTAGCGGTTCTATATCAGCAGAGGTGCAAAAAGGAATAGCGGGGATAAAGCGGGGAAATAACTAGATATAGCGGAGATGCAAAAAGGTTCATTATATGTAAAACCAAATATCTGAAAATTAATTAATCATCTTTCTCACATTATATGTGTACAAGAAACTAATATTCATCAATCTTTCATACAAAATCAAGGAATGTCATAGTTAGGCATGCTAAATTTGATAAGTGTAATTAATTATTACCATATATTAGCCAGGTATGCCTTAAATTTAGCTCTTTACGCTAACATTACTGAATTTTTTGAAAAGAAATAGTCAAATCAAGCTCTATATATTAACATTGCTAAAGAGGACGCTAAAATGCCTTGATTTAGCAGATTTATCAGAAATAGTAGGGCTAGAATGGATCTACTGTTCATCGACGCTAAACTGAAATAGCGTAGCGGTTGAAGAGTGTTATGAGCTATAGCGGGGATATTACGAGGCTTTAACTGCATAGGTCTGACATAGAGCGGAGCCCTAGTCCTCATCGGATCTTTTCATTTCATACTCTCTTACATCAATTTTTTTTATCCTTCCCAAGATTTACTCTTCGCCGGTATTTTGTTCCATTGGGCAAGCTTCAACAGCAACCCCAATCTTTTGGCTTGGAAAACGTTCTCGGTTAGCTGACTGAGATCCGAACCCCCAACATTCGAGGAGCCCTCAAGTAAAAGTCAATACTCTTGGATAGAGCCACATTATAGGCTAGAATGCATTAGATTAATTTATTCACATAGTGTTAGCACTAGCGCTAAGACCTTCGAATTCATTAATTCAATCATCACCCGATATAGACATTCTGTCCAAATTCTCATCAGCATAACCGCGAATGTCCTGATTTGTTTCTAAGTTGAGACTCATAGGAAGCGTAGTTCTATTCCCTTCCACTACACCTCTATGATTGATTCTAGTTTCTCCTTCATCTATCAAAAGAAGAAGAATGTGTGCATTCCTCCAATTCCACCTAGGAAATTCTTGCCTAAATTCTCAGCAGCATACCCATGGAGGTCACGATTTGTTTCTAAGTAGATACTCCTAGGAAGCGTAGTTCTATTCCCTTTCATTATAGTTTGATTTACATCTGCAATGCTCACCCTCTATGGTTGATTCTAGTTTCTCCTTCATCTATCAAAAGAAGATGAATGTGCGCATTCCTCCAAATCCACCTTGGCAATTCCTATTGGAATTTGGTGATACAATATTTCCATAATTAGCTAGATTTTGGAGATATTCATGGTAATTTGGTTACCCATTTTGTGCAAGAAAGAAATGGTAAAAATGGAAAGGAATATTAAGTAATAGGGGATATCAGAGATATTCGCCATTTAATTTGTTGCCATATTTCATGGAAGAAGAAACAGAAAGAAATTAAATTGGAAAAATGATTGACTGATGGAGAAAAAACAGAAAGTTATCAATCAATCACATGACAATAAAAGTAATGGGAATATTATTCTTCCATAAATTGATTTATTTACATAAATCAATCGTCTCATCCCTAAGTAATTTTTTCCCCGATATAAAGAGAGGCATAGAGAATGTTAATGTAGGAGATCATCTTTATTGCTTCATTTCTTTTCTCTACTTTAAAAACTTTGTGATCTCTTGAATATTAATAAAATCTCTTCCCCATTGAAGTGGACATACACTATCTCGCAATAGTGGAACCACTATAAATTTATGTGTTCTCTGTTGCCTTTATTTTTTTTCTATGATCTGTGATTGATAATCATTTCAACCTGTTTGTTCTATCACATCATTATAAGATCCTATTGAGGTTTTTCCGTTGAAAGGGATTGATTACCTCTTACAACTGGTATCAGAGCAAGATTCGAAAAGAAGGTGTTTGGTAGAATGGTAGAAGGAGATGAAAATAGTACAAATAGTACGTCAGTGTCAGTAGTTTCACTATACGTCAAAGGCTCCTATGTGGCGTCAGGATCACAGTTGACGATAGAGAAGTGGAATGGTGAAGGAGATTTTGAAAAGTGGTAGTGGATGATTAAAGCAGTTTTGGGAAGAAATTGTGTTCATTGAGTTGTATTTGATACAGAGACATTACCTGCTGATATTTCATCAGTGGAATTAGAAGAGATGGATGAATGGGCTTTACCACCCTTCAACTTGCTATGGGAAAAAAATATAATTTCTGAAATCAGTCAGGAAACAACAGCTAAAGGCATTTGGAAGAAGTTGGAGGACCTCTACATAAAGAAATTTCTAACTAACCATCTGATCCTGTTAAAGACCTTCTTCACAAATAAGATGAAGGACAGTTCTTCAATTAAGACACACCTAAGTGTGTTTGATGACCTGTTGATGAAGATGAAGTCAGTTGAATTGAAAATTGAAGAAGAACAGAAAGCAATGGTTCTATTGTGTTCGCTTCCAGAGCAATACACTGGTTTCACTAAGAGCCCTATCTATGGTAGAGACACATTGAAATTAGATGATGTGAAGACAGGTTTGCTTAGTGAAGAGTTGAGAGGTCAGATAAAAGATTTTGGTGTTGGTGATAGTAGTGGAGGAAGTAGTAGTTGAGGCTTATTTGTTGAGAAAGGAATACCAGAGAAGAAAGTGAAGAATAATAGGGGGCGTTCCAATTCTAGGAAGCCTAATTCGCGGAGTAAGTCTAAAGATGGAAAGTGCTACAATTGTAAGAAACCAAGCCATTAGAGAAGAGACTGTCCAAATTTGGAGAAGAAGACTGGTGGTTCTTCATCTATTGTGATGGAGAAAGGCGGTAGCGATTTATTAATAGTGGTTGTATCAGATGTTGCAGACTACTGGATTCTACATTCTAGAACATAATTTCACATGACTCCTAATAAGGATTATTTTTCTTCCTTTTCTATCCTTACGGGGAATGATGCTACATGTAAGTCTATGGGAGTTGGTTCAGTTCGCATTCGCATGTATGATGGGATTGTTCGCACACTTTCAGATGTTCGCTATATCCCAAGTCTTCGGAAGTCATTGATATCATTAGGCCAATTGGCATCACTGGGATACAAAATAACCAATGTTAAATATGGTTTGAGAGCTTCTAGAGAGGCACTTGTATTGATGAGGGGTATTATGGTGCGAAATCTGTATTTGCTAATGGGTACCACTGTCTATGGAGAATTATGTGTTGGAATCGATAGCTATAAATGTTTGGATGCTATCAAGCTTTGGCATATGAGATTAGGTTATAATTCGGAGAAGAACTTAGATTTGCTTCGTAGGGAGAAAAAGATCAAGAGAGAAATCTTCAACAAGTTGGACTTTTGCAAGGAGTGTTCATTGGCAAAGCAAACCAGAGTTACTTTTGGTGATGGCATGCATAATTCTAAGAGGGTACTTGATTATGTGCATTCAGATGTTTAGGGGCCACATCTACAGCTTTTATTGGTGGAGCTTATTATTTTGTTTCATTCATTGATGACTACTCGCGCAAGGTTTGGGTGTATGTAATGAAAGCTAAGTCGGAAGTATTTGAGAAGTTTAAGGTTTGGTTAGCTCTTGTTGAAAACCAAACAGGAAAGAAATTGAAGATTCTTAGATCTGACAATGGTGGCGAATATGTCTCCAAAGAGTTCCTCGACTACCACAGACAACGTGGTATTAGAAGACATTTTACTACATCTTGTGATCCACAATCCAATGGGGTTGCTGAGAGAATGAACAGGACTCTACTTGAAAAGGCCCGTTGCTTGATATTGACTACAGACATGTCTAAGGGTTTTTGCGCTGAAGCTATTTCGTCTCCAGTACATATTATTAATCGGATTCCATGCTCATCCATTAATGGGAAGATTCCAGAGGAGTTATGAAGAGGTAAGAACACTTTATTAAGTTATTTTCATATATTTAGATGCCCAGTTTATGTTCACAATACAAGGCATGATAAGTTGAAGCCTAGGGCCTCTAAATGTGTTTTTCTTGATTATACAGAAGGTATAAAAGGATATAGAATTTGGAATCCAATTACAAAGAAAGTTATACATTCCAGACATGTGACTTTTGATGAGTCAACAATGTTTATACCTTTGGAACGTTTATCAGAGGGTTCAGATTCAGTTGATGAGAAGCCTGAAAAGACCGAGATTCCCAGTTTTCAAACCCGAAATAGAGATGACAGATAAGTTGATGATACATCACATGATAGTCCAAAGATTTCCTCTAGTAGTGATGGAGATAATCATAGAGAGGATTCAACTCAAGGTGGAGCTGAAGGTGGAGCTCAAGGTGGAGCTAAAGGAGAGTCGGGCGACATAACCATTTGGGCTAGTCAGAGACCAAAGAGAGCTCCAATTTGATATGGAGATTGGTTGTATGCAAATTTGAGCCTTGATGATCAGTTTGAGTATGCTTTACATGTAATTCATGATGAACCATTGAGCCTTGAAGAAGCCATAAAGTCGAGTGATAAATCGAAGTGGAATTTCGCTATGGAAGAGGAGATACAGTCTTTGCAGAAGAACAAGACTTGGGATTTTGTACCACTACCTCAAGGAAGTCGAGCCATAGGTTACAAGTGGGTATTCAAGGTGAAATACGTTGGTAGATACAAGGCAAGATTAGTAGCCAAAGGGATTTCGCAAAGAAAGGGGTTAGAGTATGATGAAATATTTGTTCCAGTTGTTAGACAAACTTCAATTTGAATTTTAATTGCAATAGTTGTTTCTTACAATTTGGAGTTATAACAACTTGATGTGAAGACCACTTTCTTACATGGTGATTTGGAGGAAACCGTTTACATGAAGCAGCCAGAAGGATTATTGTAGACGGAAAGTCGGATTGGGTATGCAAGTTGAAGAAATCTCTTCATGGTCTAAAACAGTCGCCTAGGAAATAGTACAAAAGGTTTGATTCTTTTGTGCTTTCACATGGTTTTAATCATACTACTAAAGATGCATGTGCTTATTTTAAGCATTTAAAGAATAATAATTGGGTGTATTTGCTTTTGTATGTAGATGATATGTTGATTGCTTCCAAGGATAAAGCTGAAATTGATGAGTTTAAGTTGAAACTAAAAACGGAATTCAATATGAAAGACTTGGAGAAGCAAATAAAATTTTGGGGATGGAAATCCAAAGAGATAAAAAGCTTGGACTTTTGAGACTTACTCAAAAGGAATATATTCAAAAGGTGCTTGCTCGGTTGAGAATGGATGATGCAAATGCTATTTGCACACCTATGCCTTTGCATATACAACTTTCTAATCAGGGCTCTTCGATCTCAAAAAAGGACAAGGCTTATATGAAGAAGGTGCATTATGCCAGTGCAGTAGGTAGCTTGATGTATGCTATGGTGTGCACTAGACCTGAAAATGCTCAAGCTGTTGGATTTGTTAGTAAATATATGGAAAATCCAGGAAAATCATATTAGGAGCCAGTGAAGTAGATTTTTAGATATCTTAGAGGATCATCAGATTATGGGCTTGTTTTTTGCGGTAGAAATAAGGATTCAACTTGGTAGGATTTCGTGATTCAGACAATGCCGGAGATAGAGATAGAAGGAAATCAACCTCAGTCTATGTGTTCACACTTGGTGGTACACCTATTAGTTGAAGAGCAAGGTTGTAGACTATAGTTGCTTTGTCTACTACAAAGGCAGAGTTGATAGCTGCAGTTGAGGCGGCTAAAGAGGCATTTTATTTGAAGAAGTTATTGTGTAATTTGGGATTCATACAAGAAGCTTGTTTGGTGAATTGTGATAGTCAGAAAATACGGCTTTCAGATCTAGAATAAAGCATATAGAGGTAAGAGAGTCTTTCCTTATCTCTATGAATGAGGATAAGTTAGTTCGTCTTAAGAAGATTCAAACAAATGAAAATGCAGCGGACATGTTTACGAAGGCATTACCTACTACTAAGTTCGAGCACTGCTCAAACTTGATTCACTTGATGAAGTGCTAGGTGCCACATGGTGGCACAATGGGGAAGAGAGTGACTTGGTTGAAGTCAAGAGTGTTAGAGAATGGAGTTTTGATGACAACAACCTTATTTCAATTATCATTGATTATAAAATACATACTAACATCTTTATTTAGAGAATATATGTATATATATAAATATATATATGCAGAATTTGTATACAGGAATTAATATTAAAGATTGTACAGTTTAAGAGCTTTCAGAGATTCAGAATTCATAGTAGATTCAAGACTCATGAGTAATCAAGGTTTCAAGAGTTCAAGAATAATATATTTATAGAGTCTAGATTTTGTAAGACTCCATATAGCACTCCAGTTTCAAATTCAAATTCTGATTTTCAATTCCATCCTTAATCCTCCCTATTTTTGTTTTCCTTTTTATCCTCAGTCTTATACATTTTGTTTTTCTATTTAATTATATTTTCATTCATCCTTGACTTTCAAACTTAAGTTATACATATATATACTTTATTTATATTTTATATAGTTTAAAACCTTATAATTTTATAAATATATTTATATAGTTTAAAAATATATTTTCACATTTTTTTCTATCATATAATATTGATTTACAACATTAAAATTTTATTCAAGAATTTTCAGAATTAATTTTATATCAAAATACTTGAAAATACTCTGAAAATAAAATTTACACATGCCTATGTCGACATAGCAAAATATGTATGTCGACATATAACAGGTATTTTTCTAAATTTGAAGGGAAGTGTCTTTTCATTATTTGAAACGCTTCAGAACCGTTGCAGCCCTTCATAACCTATAAAAAGAGATTAAAGCCGAATTTTTTAACATCTCTTCTTCTCCATCTTTATCCTCTTTCATCCTACCATTATTCTTAATCATTTTTATCGTTTTTATCCTTATATTTTGCCGAATTCAATTCTGTTTTGATATAACTTCTTCTCTATACACTCTCTACTCTCTGAATCAAGTGCTATTGAAGAGTAATAGGGCTGTTTTGTAATTGGTTGGGTTGAATAAACCTTGTTGTGAGTTAAAGAGAAGTCGGTGTGTCCTTGTGAGCCGTGAAATCAAGGAAATAAGAGTTGGTGTGTTTTTGTTAGCCGTGAAATCAAGAAAGTAGGAATTTGTGTCTCCTTGTGAGCCATGAAATCAAGGAGGGTGTAACTGACTATTGAAATAATAATAAAACTTTGCACAACCCAGCGTTGTGTGGGTCTGGACGTAGGAGTAATCCGAACTAGTATAAAATCCGATGTGTTCTTTCCTTTTCTGCATTTTTTTGTTTATTTTGCCTCTGTGTTTGAATCTGTATTTGTGTTTGTAATGTTTGATTCATCCATAGTTCTCTCTAGTTTTTTTTTTGTTTAAATTTCTACAAACACTATTCACCCCCCCTCTAGTGTTTGCTTTGCCTGAACGATCAATTCCGCAGTCCCTAACAATTGGTATCAGAGCAAGGTCTTTCAAAAGGTTCATAATCTGATTTTTGAAAATTTGGTAAAATGGCAACCAACACTGATAACAATAATAGTTCTTTTGTAGAGGGTCAATCCACTGTTAGACCACCACTGTTTAATGGTAGTAATTGTTCATATTGGGCATGTAGGATGAAAATTTACTTACAGACTGTAGGATCAGACACTTGAAATAGTATACAAAATAATTATATTGAACCCACAACTGCATTTACACAATGGATAAAAGAACAAAAGGCTGCTGCACAGAATCCATGAATATGTCATTTTGTTCATTAAATAAAAATGAGTTTAATAGAGTATCAGTATATAAAACTGCTTGTGAAATCTGGAGAACTTTACGAGTTACTCATGAAGGAACTAGTAAAATTAAGCAGACTAAGATAGGAATGCTAGTCAATCAATTTGAATTATTTAAAATGAATGAGAATGAGTCTATTTCCGATATGTATTGCAGATTTCAAGAGATAGTGCATTCACTAACAGCACTTGGAAAAACTTATTCTGTAGCAGATTAAATCAGAAAAATATTAAATTCATTAATCAAGAATGGGATCAGAAGACTTTGGCTATAGAAGAAGCAAATAATGTAAATGAAATGTAAATTGAAGAGTAAATTGGGAATCTAATGTCAGATGAAGTTCAATTACAGAAAGGAAAAGAAAATAGATCAACTGAAAAGAAATCTATTGCACTGAAAGCAACAACAAATGATTCAGACTCAAGTAGTGAAGATGATAAAGAAACAACACTCATGACAAATCATTTTAGAAGATTTCTAAAGTATAGAAGAAAGGGTTATAATCAAGCAAAATTAGATGATTGACGATGTTTTAACTGCAATAAATCAGGTCATATAAAAAGAATGTGCCCATATCCAGACAAATCTACTCAACAGCCGGATAACTAAAATTCATCAAAGAAAAGAAAAAGAGCATATGCAGCAACGTTAGATGATTCAGATTCGTCATCAAGTGATGAAGAACCAGAAATACAAATATATGCTTTACAGCAATTCAGAGTTCAGAAAATCATGTAGAAAAGGATCAAAAAACTGGTAGGCATTAATTACATTTTAATTTTATTTGGTTGAATGGTTGCTTTGTTTGTTTGCTTTGGTTTGAATTTAAAACTTAATAAACTATTTGAAATTTGAAATTCAAATTTGAATTTTAAAATTCAAAATAATAATATAATATTAAATAACCAATAAATTGACAAAATAAGATTGTTTGTGTGATCATTAGGATTAGTAGTATTTCAGGATATCATTAAACCTGAAGTATAAATCGATAATTTAATTCAAAGCTTGAAATTCCAAAATTCTTTTTGAAAAAAGCACTGTATGTCGACATACAGAAATATACATGTCAACATATACAACATTTTTGAAATTTAAATTTTGAATTTCAAAAGTTTAAACTTTCAAACTTCCCTCCAATCTTTTCACCAACTCCCAATGTCTGAAAAGGTGTCCTTTCAATCTGAAAAGTTGTGCCTATTCAATTCATACTCATTTAATTCATGTCTATTCATTTTCTGTATATATCCATCCTTTCTACCTCTCATTCACAACTCAAAACAAATTTCTTCATATCTATCCTCCTCAAAACTATCATATCCATGGCTTTCTCAAGTTCATCTCAGAAATTGAAGATAACCAAAACCATAAAAGGTTATCTTTACAATGATAAAAAGGTCAATAAAACCTATAGTAGCTATTTATCAAATGCTAAGGTTAACACGGGTGCTTTCTCCGTCTTTAGCGACTTTCCATCTTAGGATCTCACATCTCTTTTCCAACACAACAAAGTCTTGAGTCTAACAGACTCTCGTGAAAATTACGAAGTATGTTATCCCAAACTCATGAAGATGTTCTATGCGAATCTCAACTGCGGATTTTATCAAGGCAACAAAAATCAAATTTGGAGCAGTGTCAAGGGAACTCAAATTGTTCTCGATGCCGATCTTATAGGCGAAATTCTAAATTGTAGAAGCAAGGGAATGGATTTCTCAACTTTCGCTATCGATGAAACCGATGGGAAACATATCACGATATCTTTGAAGATGGTGTTCCAATGGATTTCAAAATCATTTCTTTCATCCAAAAACAAGAATTGTCAACCTGCTCCTTCAACATACCATCACTCCTCGTTCCGGAAATTTCAACAATCCAACTCTTAATGTCCAAAAGGCTCTCTTTGCCATAATAGGTGGATATAATATCAATTGGGCCGAAATGATTCTTAATGAATTTAAGCCCATAGATGTATCTACTAAAGAAAACACACTCTACTATGGTGTTTATCTCACTCGCATTTTCAAATATTTTGGAGTTGATCTCAATGGAGAAGAATTTGTCCCTAGAAAAGTGTTTGACGCATCAAACATTCGTCTCATGAAAATTCTTCTCACTTTCAAATCCTATGAGACATACGGGGCAAAACAAGCTCGATTAAAACAAGAACAAGACCCAATGGAAGTCGAAGAAGAAGTAGAGACTTCTATGGAAAGCATTGAGTATCCAACCTCAAAGCTTAATCTCAAAGACACGATTGTTCAAAATAAAGTGAAAATTGTCAAAAATCAAAAGAAGCTTAACAAGAGGCTTTCCAAAATATCCAAATTCATGGTCAAGATAGGAAGAAAACTTGGAATTTCATCTTCCTCACCATCACTTAAAAACTAGGCCATCTAGTTTAATCTATCTTTATATATTTCCTTGTATTTGCTTTCGAATCTCATATTCAAGTGTGTCTTGTTTAGTTGGATATTTTTGATTTTTAGCATGGAATGAATGGAATTTTATTTACGTTTTTATCATCTTTATGTTTGTGGAAAAATCATAAAATATGTTACAAGAGTTCAAAAGATTTCAGAAATTCAAAATTTTCAAAATTCACATAATAGTATGTCGACATAACCAAACCTGTATGTCAACATATAACAGAAAAAAATTCAAACTTTTCAAAATTTAAAATTAAATAACTACTCATGTCCATTCAAGATCCAATGAATTCCAGACCCTATTTAAGTACATTTCTTCCAGAAAACTTAATTATTCCATTACTCCTTCTTCCTTAATCATTTTCCATCAAATCCATGGAAAATCCTATTCATAATATAAATGAAAATCTTGATAATTTTTTGAATTCTTTCAAGAAAACTCTCTCCGTAGTATTACATAATCAACGCAAACTAGAGTTAATTCAAATGAGAATGGTAGAATATCAAGATAAGCACTTTGATGTGATTCATTGGGATATCTCTTCTCATTTCAGAAATGAAACATCCAAACATCACAAAACGTTGAAGAAGAGTAGAAGGGCATCCAGAAGAACCCAGTTACTAGACAAGACGAATGGGTTGAAGTTCCAAGAGACGTTTAGTTGTTTGGTTCGATTTGATTGATTTGTTCTCATATTGTGTGGTGTGAATTAGATTATATTGTTTGAAACTTGAACATATTAAGACATATGGTACGATTTAGTTTGGACTAGTTTTTATATGAATTTGACAAACATATGTATTAATACTTGGATTGTTATGTATTTAATCATCATATTAAGTATTATTTTCTTTAGTTTAATATATTCAGAGGGTATTCTACTTAGAAATAGTTAATATATTAAGGGGGAGTATTTTATGTCATAATTAAGGAATTATATAATATAGGGGGAGCATTTTTTAGAATATTACTTAGTTTCTACAGTTGTTTAAATTTAGCGGAAGTATCTTTAATATTTCTTTTTAATAATGCCAAAGGGGGAGAAATTGTATAATATATGCATACTTTTATAGAATTCTTATAGACAGGGGGAGTATAAGAAGATTGTAATAACCCGAAAATCTGGGTCAATTTAAAATTTTTATTTTGGCAATTTTAGCGAATTTTGATTACTTAAAATGAATTATTTTAAATAATATCGACGAGAAATTTATTTTGAATAGAATTCGAACGTATATATTTATATAGTTCGTCGTTAGAATATAAATATTTATTTTAAATTATAAAAGGAATTGAAAATGGCGCGGTAGTTCGATAATTCGATTTCAAACTTCAAATGGATGTACAGGATTCAAAATAAACCGGATTTTAGTGAAACCAAAAATATTAGAATCTAATTGAGAATATCTTTCAACGAATCCGAAAGATTGGAATTTCATAGCGGGAATCAAAAGATACGTCCAGTTGAAAATTCTGAATAGTCGCTATGGAATTCAGGCCCTTAAAAATGGGAATTTTGCAAACGACCTCGGATTTCGACGAAACCACTTTTGTTGGATCCGTGATGTCAAATTATTGCTAGGTTTCAAATTTCGTAATTTTTCGATTCAATATGTAAGCGTGGCAAAGGAAAACGCGTTTGACCAGTTTTAGTTGATTTTAGTCGACTGGAAAATGACCATTTTTCAAATGGTCTCAGAATTTGATGAAACTAGTTTTGTTAGGACCGTATCATTAATACGAATCTAGAAAATATTTTTCTGGAATTTTTCGAGTTAGTATGTGGCCCCAGTAAATTGAAATGCACGTTCAAATTAAATATATAGAGTTATATGTTGATTTTGACAAAAACTGATCGAAACGATCGAATCAGCCTATGATACATATCCCGCTGGGTTTGGAATGGGGGTAATTAGCTGTGGACGACAGGCGGTAGGTCTCGTTTGGAGGTCGAAATAAAAAGTCAACTTATTGAAACTTTAAAATAATAAAATATGATATATTTATATAGCTCCCCTTTATTCTCTCTCTCCCCCATTCCTCTTTCATACCAAAATCGAAAATAAAAAAAATAAAGAAAGAAAAGAACGGAGCCCTCCCCCCCCCCCCCCTCGACGTTCATCGCCGCGCCGCCCAGGGTGGCCGCCGAAGCCTCCGCCAAGCCCCACGCTCCCTCCACCCCCTCGAAGACTGCCGCGTCCCCTTCCTCCTCCGTTCCTCTCTCCTCGATTCGCGATACCCCCCTCCCGTTCAATAAACCCTAAGAACCGCACCCCCCTTAAGCTATTGAAAACCGCCGCCACCTCCTACACCATCCCTCATCGCGCCGCCCTCACCCACCGCCGGCCGACAGACACCACCCCCGACCCTGAGTATCTCCGACGCCCACCACCGCTTTCAAAACCCCGCTGGTACGTTTTTATCTAGTTCGATTTTCATTAATTTACAATGTAATTAGTTTATAAAAAGGAGAAAAATATGATTTTTAGTTAATGAATAAAATTGGGTTTTTATTCAGATGATTTCTGAATAAAGATTTCATTTTTATTTATATAGTTTATAGAAAAAGATTTGATTTTTAATTTAATTTATAAAGTTTTGATTTATAAAAAGCATATATTTTTCAATGTGAAAAGGCAAGATGTTTAACATTGTAAAGGTGAGATTTTTAACGTATAAAAGAAATGATTTTTAATATATAGAAGGTTCGATTTTTAACTTCAAAAAGGTTAAATTCCTCTATGTGAAAAGATTAGATCTTTCTATATGAAAAGATAGGAAAGTGTATTTGGTTGAAAAGCGAATAAAAATATGATTTTTATAGTATAGGAAAAAAAATACGATTTTTATATTATATAGATAGTAAAAATTTGATCTTTATATATGTAGCGAAATAAAAATCTGATTTTTATTTTATATATGTTGAACTAAAAATGTGATTTTTATAGCGACAAAATAAAAATTCGATCTTTATATATGAAATAAAAATATAATTTTTATATAGAAAGAAGCGTTGTAAAAATATATGAAGTAGAAATAAAAATAGAATTTTTATTTATTGAAATGTAGTGATAAAATTATAGTTTTTACATTTGAACAGCGTGAAAGGAACTGCGTTGGAATTTCAAGCAGATCCAGACTGTTCAGTGGTTCAAAAGCAAAGCACGGCGGAGTGGAACCCTCAGTGAGAACTCTTCACTTTTAATTCTTGTTTTCTAGTTAGAAATATATACTAGGATGCAGACGGTGTTTAGTAGCACCCGACACCCATCGTCCACAGACCATGGACGGCTTGTATGCTTGTTTGTTTGATTTTGATGTGTAGTTGATTGTGGAATGTGATGTGAAATGAAATAAAATATTTATATAGTAAAAATATTTTTATAGTTAAAAATGGAATTTTTAACGTGTGTATGAAACAAAATAGATTAATATAGACAAATCGAACGATTTGTTTATATACACACATTTAGCTGATATTGATTGGGACGATAAATTTTACACATCGCCCAACTGCACAAATAAAATCTGTGTTTGATTGTTTGAAAACCCCACATGGGTATTGGGATGATATATGACATAAACTAGTCCCAATGATTAGCTGTATGTCGATCGATTGATTGAAGGCTGTTATAAGCGTTGAATATTTATACTTGATGCTTATACAGTGTAGAACGCACTCTGGATGATGGTTGATTATTTATCGTTGTTATTTTATACATGTGTTGTAGAAAATCCATATAATTAACATTATATGGTAATTGATTGGGCCTCATTCCAGTTTTGAAATAGAAATATTTGAAATAGAATATTTGAAATAAAATATTTGAAAATAGAAATATATGAAGCCGTGTTAATTAGATTGACGCCATTTTGACCCAAATGAGATTTATATTGATTTTATTCATTTTTCAATGAATATTGAAAAGAATTGAAATTCGAATTATATTGAAAAGAATTGAAATTCGAATTATATTGAAAAGAATTGAAATTCGAATTAGATTGAATTGAAATTGAATATAAAACGAATTCGAATTGAAATTGAATATAAAACGAATTCGAATTGAAATTGAATATAAAACGAATTCGAATTGAAATTGAATATAAAACGAATTTGAATTGAAATTGAATATAAATGAATTCAAATTGAAATTAAATTGAATTGAAAACGAACTGAAATTGAATTAGAAATTAATTTGAATTGAAATCAATTTGAAATGAATTTAAAACAAATTTATAAGGAAATTTTCAATTTTGATTTGAATTAGAAATGAAGTTGAAATCATTTTGAAAATGAGTTTAAAACGAATTATAAAAATACGTTTTTAAAAGGAAATCGACAAAGTATATATTATATATATAATATAATAGCCTGAATAGAACGCGCCGCGCCGCGACAGTTCGCGAATTTCGACCATTGACTTCGAACGGATATTGCGGGAGATCCGACCGTAGGATTCTCCGAAACCGGAACCGTTGGGTTCGTATCGAAAAGCGCTTTCTAACGAATATTAGAAATTAGAAATCTAACAGTTGGATTTGGAATTATGTCCAAATCAAATTTGAAAATGGTCGCTGTAAGTGCAGTTCGATGGTCGTTGATGGAAATCGACTGTACGAGCCTTGATAAAATTATTAAAAATAGTAATAATTTGTGTAAAATCATAAGAAATGATTTAGAAAGAATTGGGATGAAAAATTCCATATTTGAAATGATAAAAATAGATTTTTATCGAAGTGAGCTAGTTTTGAACTAGAATAATAATTTATTTATTTTTAAAATAAATAAATTGAATTTGAAATAGTTTTGAAAATAACCAGAATTTCCAATAATTGCATTGGAATGGATTTGAATCGAAATTGTCTTCGGAATATTTCGATGTTGGATTTCGTGATTATACAGATGTTATGGAAATTATATATATTGTTATTTCCAATACGATGTTTGTTGGTCGTAGAATTTGATATTGAATATAAGCCGATATATTTTCTATTCAGAGCCTTGTATTTAATATCAAATGTGATTCGGGTTTTTCGTGAATGGTGCCTTCATTAACACTGTTCTTAAACCCAGTTGAGAAAAAGATTAAATCTTTTTATTTAGATTTAATGAAGTGTGCCAATTAAATGATATTTGATTGGAATTGAATTGGGATTGATTTTTGGGTTTATCGTGAATAGTGTTTTAAATAACACTCGTTCTTTAACCCGATAATTAATGGAATGTGATTTTGGGTTTATCGTGAACCGTGTTTTAAATGATACTAATTCTTTAACCCAGTCACAGATTAAAACTAAGTGCAGTTTAATTGAATCTTTAATTAGATTGAAATGATCAAGAATGGAGTATCACTAGTTTTGCTCCAGGCGATAGTTAAATCTTTAATTAGATTTGAACGTGGAATGGTAATTGAATTTACCGATAACACCGTGGTGTTAAATATGAAGTATTACCAGTTTTACTTCATGGGATAGATAGGTTGGGATTGGGAAATAAAATAAATGATTAATTCGATGTGGTTCGCTAATCCCAACTAGTTTAAATTAATATTCAAAAGAAGATTAAAGAGTAAATTTAAAGAATTTATCTCCGATAAAATGAATGGGAACATTTCTCAAAGTATAAGAATATTGGAATAAAAGAATATTCTGGATTGGAATGAGGCGTATGTTGTGTTAGTGTAACACTTGTTTATTATATACGCGAGCTATTCAGAAAGACCAGGTTTATCCCATTCTGAATAACAAATTCGACGTGGTGTCGAAGATGAAGACGGTGGTTGAAGACCGGAGGTCTTCACGTTGTTTGGGTGATTACTGATGACCTTGATTGGGCCGTACACCCAAGAGGAGGGAATCAGTTAGTGATCGTCCAGACGTACTTGGAGATCGATGGATGTGCGGGGTACTAGGTGCCTCCGGTTTCGTTCAGACCCAGAACGAACTTGTAAATGGACTGTGTGTCTGACATTGGATTTTATTCTGTGTGGTTGATTTCTATTAAATATATATCTGTTTGGAGGCGGAGAATTTATTCTCTTGCTTAACGCCCTTCTCTGAGACGTACGAGCTCAGAGGTTATATATTAATGGATATCAAACGCATTTAGTGAATTGCCTGTGTGTCATTCCTAAGTGGCAATTGATCAAGGCTTCTGTTGAAAAGCAAAGTCTTGTGGTTGATGATCAAAGCACCGCCTGTGTGGCTTAGCTTTGTGTGACATGAATTCACGAGCCTCACACCCCGGTTGTGAACCAAAAACGGGAGAAGGATCCAGGGAGGGCATGCGTTTCTTTCTAGCTAGAAGTGGCGTCAGTGGTTTTACACGCCCTGACGAGTTTGACTTATGTGGTTGTTGCTGTTGCGAGGCGCCTCGGATATATCGGTCGATCCGGGACCGATGGGGTCATTGGACTCATTTACGCCCCAAAGGGCGGGGAAACGCAGTGTTCAGGCATTTTAATCCACATCGGTTGACCAGCCCTGTGGCTCCTAGGTGCAGTTGCGGGTGTAGCCTGAGGCTCGGGCTAGAGAGTCTCGAATTCGGTAGAGGACTATCTTTTGCCTCGGTTCATAGATGGAAATCCAACTTCCAATACGTGACTGTGCGGTTTTGATTGTAGAGCCTAGTATGGCGACATGATATATGGTACCCATGCCGTCTATGATTGATACTTATGATTGAAATTGTTTTGACACTTATAATAGTATCAAATGATTTGTTTTTAAATGTATCAAGCATGCTTTGGCTATTATAAAGGAAAACCCTATCCTCCCGCTTGTGTTGCATTGTGTGATGGGACCTGGGTCTTATAATAGCTTCATTTTTCTTTATTTAGCATTGCGCTGTTGTTTTATGCACTGGTATTCTTGGGAGGAAACCCGTTCCATGTCAAACGGCGTGGTCCCTTGATTTACCTAACTTTAAAAATAAAGATTAATAACTGTTTTAGTTCTCACACCAGTCCCATGACTGACCTGGAGTTTATTGTTTTAACCTAAACTCTGGGTGCCCTTATTTTGACATGGGCAGCTAGTAGTTTTGGTTTTGCATATTTATATTCACAGGATCCTGGTTTACAGCTGGAATGATATCCGGAAAGCTTTGTATCCGTATATCTCTTCTAGTTGTGTATTGTATTATTTTCCGCTGCTATGTAATTTATTGTAATCTCTGATATTATTCGAATGTATTTTATTCATTCATACTCTGTATATTCTTGTATTCTGATGAATTGTTGTAATAATAATGAAATGTTCTTCCGTCTGCGTTCTATTTTGTCGTGTTCTCAAAACAATCAGGGGTTTTGAACGGTCTGGGTCGATTTAGCGACTGATTCGGATCGAGCGAAATTCCTTGTTGTCACAGTTGGTATCAGAGCTTTGGTTTACAAAGCTCAGAGAACAAGACACATTAGAACCATACGAAAGAATTCATCAGAAATTGGATTAGTAATATCCAATTAGAATGACTCGTTAGAGATGGGATTAGTAGTATTCCAGAACGAGTGTGAAGAGTATATTTTTAAAATGAAAACAATTTTTGTTTTGAAAATTCAAATCAATTATTCGTATTTGATTATTAATTTATATGAATTTGGACAATCCAATATATAGAGATTTTGCATATATGTCTTGCAAACGTGTATTCAAAGTTTTAATGTATTGGATAGTTATAGAATCGCACTCTAGTGCCCGGGGATAATTCTGGTGACGGGGCACCATCGCCAGTATTTATTTTCGAGTTTCAAAAGTAAGATTTCTATATATTTCCAATTGACTGGTGTGAGAACCGAAACTAGATAGGGCCTATTGTTGTGATTTGGCATCAAAAATCTGATTTTTTGACTATATATCAAAGTTATGAATTTGAAAAGCTAATCAACTAATTGATAGATGGTTCTGTTGTTGATTATTGGTTGATTAATTAAAATTTGTACCATGTAGCCAATTTGAACCAAAAAGTGAATTGTATGAAAATTTATCGCATTTTCTTGCATATACATGTACTTACTTTGAACAGGTCATAGCAAAGAGGCTAGAGCAAAAGAATAAAATTGTTTGCCAGACAAATAGGTACATGTTTATCATAATTTACTGTTTTGTTTGGGTGATGATGATTTTATGAGCCGATTGGCTTGCCGCTTGGCTTTTTCTTTTTCTTTTTGAGATCTGAAGGCCTGTATGGCAATTTCGGGATTTTCCCGGTGCTCCCGGTGCAGGGGAGGTTATGGCGAAATTTTTCGAAAATTTAGGGTGTTAGCCAAATTTTTGAAGTTTTCGAAAAGTTCTTAGAAACTGAAAAGTTGAAGAACTTAAGCCATAATAAAAATAATGAAAGTTGAGTTGGTATTTAAAACAATTTTCGGCTTTGTTCCTTTTCGGGGACGAAAAGTTTTAAGTGGGGGAGATTGTAATAACCCAGAAATCTGGGCCAATTTAAAATTTTTATTTTGGCAATTTTAGCGAATTTTGATTATTTTAAATAATATCGACGAGAAATTTATTTTGAATAGAATTCGAACGTATATATTTATGTAGTTCGTCGTTAGAATATAAATATTTATTTTAAATTATAAAAGGAATTGAAAACGGCGCGGTAGTTCGATAATTCGATTTCAAACTTCAAATGGATGTACAGGATTCAAAATAAACCGGATTTTAGTGAAACCAAAAATATTAGAATCTAATTGAGAATATCTTTCCAACGAATTCGAAAGATTGGAATTTCATAGCGGGAATCAAAAGATACGTCCAGTTGAAAATTCTGAATAGTCGCTATGGAATTCAGACCCTTAAAAATGGGAATTTTGCAAACGACCTCGGATTTCGACGAAACCACTTTTGTTGGATCCGCGATGTCAAATTATTGCTAGGTTTCAAATTTCGTAATTTTTCGATTGAATATGTAAGCGTGGCTAAGGAAAACGCGTTTGACCAGTTTAGTTGATTTTAGTCAACTGGAAAAATGACCATTTTTCAAACGGTCTCAGAATTTGACGAAACTAGTTTTGTTAGGACCGTATCGTTAATACGAAGCTAGAAAATATTTTTCTGAAATTTTTCGAGTTAGTATGTGGCCCCAGTAAATTGAAATGCACGTTCATATTAAATATATAGAGTTATATGTTGATTTTGACGAAAACTGATCGAAACGTTCGAATCAGCCTACGATACATATCCCGTTGAGTTCGGAATGGGGGTAATTAGCTGTGGACGACAGGCGGTGGGTCTCGTTTGGAGGTCGAAATAAAAAGTCAACTTTTTGAAACTTTAAAATAATAAAAATATGAAATATTTATATAGCCCCCCTTTATTCTCTCTCTCCCCCATTCCTCTTTCAGACCAAAATCGAAAAAAAAAAGAACGGAGCCCCCCCATCGACGTTCATCGCCGCGCCGCCCAGGGTGGCCGCCGAAGCCTCCGCCAAGCCCCACGCTCCCTCCGCCCCCTCGAAGACTGCCGCGTCCCCTTCCTCCTCCGTTCCTCTCTCCTCGATTCGCGATACCCCCTCCCATTCAATAAACCCTAAGAACCGCACCCCCCTTTAACCTATTGAAAACCGCCGCTACCTCCTACACCATCCCTCATCGCGCCGCCCTCACCCACCGCCGGCCGACAGACACCACCCCGACCCTGAGTATCTCCGACGCCCACCACCGCTTTCAAAACCCCACTGGTACGTTTTTATCTAGTTCGATTTTCATTCATTTACAATATAATTAGTTTATATAAAAGGAGAATAATGTGATTTTTAGTTAATGAATAAAATTAGGTTTTTATTTAGAAGATTTCAGAATAAAGATTTCATTTTTATTTATATGGTTTATAGAAAAAGATTTGATTTTTAATTTAATTTATAAAGTTTTGATTTATAAAAAGCGTATATTTTTCAATGTGAAAAGGTGAGATGTTTAACATTGTAAAGGTGAGATTTTTAACGTATAAAAGAAATAATTTTTAATATATAGAAGGTTCGATTTTTAACTTCAAAAAGGTTAAATTCCTCTATGTGAAAAGACT
Source organism: Allium sativum (assembly GCA_030737875.1). Lineage (NCBI taxonomy): Eukaryota > Viridiplantae > Streptophyta > Magnoliopsida > Asparagales > Amaryllidaceae > Allium > Allium sativum. Next base: position 116,175,810 of record CM060909.1, read on the forward strand.
AGATCTTTCTATATAAAAAGATAGGAAAGTGTATTTGGTTGACAAGCGAATAAAAATATGATTTTTATAGTATAGGAAAAAAATACGATTTTTATATTATATAGATAGTAAAAATCTGATCTTTATATATGTAGCGAAATAAAAATCTGATTTTTATTTTATATATGTTGAACTAAAATTGTGATTTTTATAGTGACGAAATAAAAATTCGATCTCTATATATGAAATAGAAATATAAAAATATAATTTTTATATAGAAAGAAGCATTGTAAAAATATATGAAGTAGAAATAAAAATAGAATTTTTATTTATTGAAATGTAGTGATAAAATTATAGTTTTTACATTTGAACAGCGTGAAAGGAACTGCGTTGGAATTTCAAGCAGACCCAGACTGTTCAGTGGTTCAAAAGCAAAGCACGGTGGAGTGGATCCCTCAGTGAGAACTCCTCACTTTTAATTCTTGTTTTCTAGTTAGAAATATATACTAGGATGCAGACGGTGTTTAGTAGCACCCGACACCCATCGTCCACAGACCATGGACGGCTTGTATGCTTGTTTGTTTGATTTTGATGTGTAGTTGATTGTGGAATGTGATGTGAAATGAAATAAAATATTTATATAGTAAAAATATTTTTATAGTTAAAAATGGAATTTTTAACGTGTATATGAAACGAAATAGATTAATATAGACAAATCGAACGATTTGTTTATATACACACATTTAACTGATATTGATTGGGACGATAAATTTTACACATCGCCCAACTGCACAAATAAAATCTGTGTTTGATTGTTTGAAAACCCCACACGGGTATTGGGATGATATATGACATACACTAGTCCCAATGATTAGCTGTATGTCGATCGATTGATTGAAGGCTGTTGTAAGCGTTGAATATTTATACTTGATGCTTATACAGTGTAGAACGCACTCTGGATGATGGTTGATTATTTATCGTTGTTATTTTATACATGTGTTGTAGAAAATCGATATAATTAACATTATATGGTGATTGATTGGGCCTTATTCCAATTTTGAAATAGAAATATTTGAAATAGAATATTTGAAATAGAATATTTGAAAGTAGAAATATATGAAGCCGTGTTAATTAGATTGACGCCTTTTTGACGCGAACGAGATTTATATTGATTTTATTCAATTTTCAATGAATATTGAAAAGAATTGAAATTCGAATTATATTGAAAAGAATTGAAATTCGAATTATATTGAAAAGAATTGAAATTCGAATTAGATTGAATTGAAATTGAATATAAAACGAATTCGAATTGAAATTGAATATAAAACGAATTCGAATTGAAATTGAATATAAAACGAATTCGAATTGAAATTGAATATAAAACGAATTCGAATTGAAATTGAATATAAAGGAATTCGAACTGAAATTGAATATGAAGTCGAATTGAAATTGAATTGAATTGAAAACGAACTGAAATTGAATTAGAAATCAATTTGAATTGAAATCAATTTGAAATGAATTTAGAACGAATTTATAAGGAAAAATTCAATTTTGATTTGAATTAGAAATGAAGTTGAAATCGTTTTGGGAACGAATTTAAAACGAATTATAAAAATACGTTTTTAAAAGGAAATCGACGAAGTTTATATTATATATATTATATATATAATATAATGGCCTGAATAGAACGCGCCGCGCCGCGGTAGTTCGCGAATTTTGACCATTGACTTCGAACGGATATTGCGGGAGATTCGACCGTCGGATTCTCCTAAAACCGGAACCGTTGGGTTCGTATCGAAAAGAGCTTTCTAACGAATGTTAGAAATTAGAAATCTAATGGTTGGATTTGGAATTATGTCCAAATAAAATTTGAAAAAGGTCGTTGTAAGTGCAGTTCGATGGCCGTTGATGGAAATCGACTGTACGGGCCTTGATAAAATTATTAAAAATAGTAATAATTTGTGTAAAATCATAAGAAATGATTTAGAAAGAATTGGGATGAAAAACTCCATATTTGAAAAGATAAAATAGATTTTTATCGAAGTGAACTAGTTTTGAACTAGAATAATAATTTATTTATTTTTAAAATAAATAAATTGAATTTGAAATGGTTTTGAAAATAACCAGAATTTCCAATAATTGCATTGGAATGGATTTGAATCGAAATTGTCTTCGGAATATTTCGATGTTGGATTTCGTGATTATACAGATGTTGTTATGGAAATCTGAAAGATATATACATCGTTATTTCCAATACGATGTTTGTTGGTCGTAGAATTTGATATTGAATATAAGCCGGTATATTTTCTATTCAGAGCCTTGTATTTAATATCAAATGTGATTTGGGTTTTTCGTGAATGGTGCCTTCATTAACACTGTTCTTAAACCCAGTTGAGAAAAAGATTAAATCTTTTTATTTAGATTTAATGAAGTGTGCCAATTAAATGATATTTGATTGGAATTGAATTGGGGTTGATTTTTGGGTTTATCGTGAACAGTGTTTTAAATAACACTCGTTCTTTAACCCGATAATTAATGGAATGTGATTTTGGGTTTATCGTGAACCGTGTTTTAAATGACACTAATTCTTTAACCTAGTCACAGATTAAAACTAAGTGGAGTTTTAATGAATCTTTAATTAGATTGAAATGATCGAGAATGGAGTATCACCAGTTTTGCTCCAGGCGATAGTTAAATCTTTAATTAGATTTGAACGTGAAATGGTAATTGAATTTACCGATAACACCGTGGTGTTAAATATGAAGTATTACCAGTTTTTCTTCATGGGATAGATAGGTTGGGATTGGGAAATAAAATGAATGATTACTTCGGTGTGGTTCGCTAATCCCGACTAGTTTGAATTGATATTCAAAAGAAGATTAAAGAATAAATTTAAAGAATTTATCTTCGATAAAATTAATGGGAACCTTTCTCAAAGTATAAGAATATTGGAATAAAAGAATATTCTGGATTGGAATGAGGCGTATGTTGTGTTAGTGTAACACTTGTTTATTATATACGCGAGCTATTCAGAAAGACCGGGTTTATCCCATTCTGAATAACAAATTCGACGTGGTGTCGAAGATGAAGACGGTGGTTGAAGACCGGAGGTCTTCACGTTGTTTGGGTGATTACTGATGATCTTGATTGGGCCGTACACCCAAGAGGAGGGAACCAGTTAGTGATCGTCCAGACGTACTTGGAGATCGATGGATGTGCGGGGTACTAGGTGCCTCCGGTTTCGTTCAGACCCAGAAAGAACTTTTAAACGGACTGTGTGTCTGACATTGGATTTTATTCTGTGTGGTTGATTTCTATTAAATATATAACTGTTTGGCGGCGGAGAATTTATTTTCTTGCTTAACGGCCTTCTCTGAGACATACGAGCTCAGAGGTTGTATATTAATGGATATCAAACGCATGGAGTGAATTGCCTGTGTGGCATGCCTAAATGGCAATTGATCAAGGCTTCTGTTGAAAAGCAAAGTCTTGTGGTTGATGATCAAAGCACCGCCTGTGTGGGATAGCTTTGTGTAACGTGAATTCGCGAGCCTCACACCCCGGTTGTGAACCAGAAACAGGAGAATGATCCAGGGAGGGCATGCGTTTCTTTCTAGCTAGAAGTGGCGTCAGTGGTTTTACACACCCTGACGAGTTTGACTTATGTGGTGGTTGCTATTGCGAGGCGCCTCGGATATATCGGTCGATCCGGGACCGATGGGGTCACTGGACTCATTTACGCCCCAAAGGACGGGGAAACGCAGTGTTCAGGCATTTTAATCCACATCGGTGGACCGGCCCTGTGGCTCCCAGGTGCAGTCGCGGCTGTAGCCTGAGGCTCGGGCTAGAGAGTCTCGAATTCGGTAGAGGACTATCTTTTGCCTCGGTTCATAGATGGAAATCCAACTTCCAATACGTGACTGTGCGGTTTTGATTGTTGAGCCTAGTATGGCGACATGATATATGGTACCCATGCCGTCCATGATTGATATTTATGATTGAAATTGTTTTGACACTATACACTTATAATAGTATCAAATGATTTGTCTTTAAACGTATCAAGCATGCTTTGGCTATTATAAGGGAAAACCCTATCCTCCGGCTTGTGTTGCATTGTGTGATGGGACCTGGGTCTTATAATAGCTTCATTTTTCTTTATTTAGCATTGTGCTGTTGTTTTATGCACTGGTATTCTTGGGAGGAAACCTGTTCCGTGTCATACGGCGTGGTCCCTTGATTTACCTAACTTTAAAAATAAAGATTAATAACTGTTTTAGTTCTCACACCAGTCCCATGACTGACCTGGAGTTTATTGTTTTAACCTAAACTCTGGGTACCCTTATTTTGACACGGGCAGCTAGTAGTTTTGGTTTTGCAGATTTATATTCACAGGATCCTGGTTTACAACTGGAATGATATCCGGAAAGCTTTGTATCCGTATATCTCTTCTAGTTGTGTATTGTATTATTTTCCGCTGCTATGTAATTTATTGTAATCTCTGATATTATTCGAATGTATTTTATTCATTCATACTCTGTATATTCTTGTATTCTGATGAATTGTTGTAATAACAATGAAATGTTCTTCCGTCTGCGTTCTATTTTTTCATGTTCTCAAAACAATCAGGGGTTTCGAACGGTCTGGGTCGATTTAGCGACTGATTCGGATCGAGCGATATTCCTTGTTGTCACAAAGATCATCATCAAACATGTATATACAGGTATGATATTTTATAAACTAAGGTTGTCATCATCAAAAAGGGGAAGATTGTTGGAAAAATGGTTTTTTGATGACAACAACCTTATTTCAATTGTCATTGATTATAAAAAATATAATAACATCTTTATTTAGAATATATATATATATATATGAAGAATTTGTATACAGGAATTAATACTGAAGACTGTATAGTTTAAGAGTCTTTAGAGATTCAGAATTCATAGTAGATTCAAGACTCATGAATAATCAAGATTTCAAGAGTTCAAGAATAATATATTTATAGAGTCTAGATTTTGTAAGACTCCAACAGCACTCCAGGTTCAAATTCAAACTCAAATTCAAATTCTGATTTTCACTTCTATTCTCAATCCTCTCTATTTTTGTTTTTGTTTTATCCTTAATCTTATCCATTTTGTTTTTCTATTTAATTCTATTTTCATTCTTCTTGGACTTTCAAACTTAAGTATTATATATATACTTTATTTATATTTTATATAGTTTAAAACCTTATAATTTTATAAATATGTTTATATAGTTTAAAAATATAGTTTCATATGTTTTTCTATCATATAATATTGATTTACGACATTAGAATTTTATTCAAGAATTTTCATAATTAATTTTATATCAAAATATTTGAAAAATACTTTGAAAATAAAATTTACACATGGCTATATCGACATAGCAAAATATGTATGTCGACATATAACAGGCATTTTTCTAATTTTGAAGGGAAGTGTCTTTTCATTTTTTGAAACGTTTCAGAACCATTGCAACCCTTCATAATCTATAAAAAGTGGTTAAAACTCTAACATCTCTTCTTCTCCATCTTCATCCTCTTTCATCCTACCATTATTCTTAATCATTTTTATGGTATTTACAATTATACTCTGCCGAATTCAAATAAAACTTCTTCTCTCTACACTCTCTACTCTCTGAATCAAGTGCTATTGAAGAGTTATAGGGTTGTTTTGTTGTTATAGGGCTGTTTTGTAATTGGTTGGGTTGCATAAACCTTGTTGTGAGTCAAAGAGGAATCGGTGTAGTTAGAATTTGTGCCCTAGAGGCAATTCATTTGATGAGATTGATAACAATGTTGATGTTATTATTTTATTTGGAATAAAATATTATTCTATTATATTGTATTTACTGCGTAATATAAATAATAATACAATAGAAGTTCTTATAATAATAATATGGAATTATATAGTTCGAGTAAGACTGAACTTGAAATTATATAATGTGATAAGTATTATAATTCTTAAATACTCCTAGTCGAGTTTTGTTGTTAATATAGGACAAAAATAAAGTGTTAAGACTAGTATGTTGATTGACTGATGACCACATCTCATTGATCATTAATATACGTGGTATTAAAGTCAAGACATAAATACGTATTGGAGAATAGTGTATTGGGCTGACCCACTGTGGAATAACTACATGGAATATAATTAACAGTATCATAAGTTATTTTCACAGTGACAGTGATGTAATGGTCCTCAGACCTAAAATCATTATAATTTTATTAAAGGATATTTGTGTTTTGATATCATCTAAAGTTATTCGTAACAGAGTAATGATAATGGTGATTATTAGATGTATCTCAAATCGAATGAAAATTATGAATGATCTAGATGGAATTTAACCCCATAATATATTTGTGGTGATATCCATGGGGCCTCTTGATTGAGTGAGACTGTGAAATGCATGGCCTTGCTCAAATAATGATTTGTTTTAACAGTCTACTCATCGATCAAGAAAACGGATTAAATTATAAGGAGGATGATACAATCCAGGCCTCTAGTTTAATCCTGGATATATTGGTTAAAAGGATTACATTATATTAAGACACTGATCACAGAAGAGGTTGAATCGAATCATTGATATTATTGTAATTTGGGTAACAGCGATGTATTACTAGATGTCGCTCCCTGTTTATAGTTTAAATATTTATTTAGATTATTGTCAACGTTATGATAACCCATAGGGTCACACGTATAAGCGTTGTAAAAGGTGAGAACGTTTCAATAAAAGAAAGATCAAAAAGGGTTTGACTATTTCTTTTATTTAAACAATGGAGAATGGTTCTAAGGGACATCATAAAAGTCGCATGACTTATTATAAAGGAGGCCGCCTCCTTTCTTTAATAGATTATCCGATTTCTAATTTGAAAAACCCTAGATCTATTTCTTCTTTTGGCTAGTACTGAATCACCCCTTTTCGATTCTGATTTGTCATCTTCGAAAGCATCGCTTGTGGATCTCCTATAGAGACGCTCGAATTCAAATGTTCAATTCAACTCAACCTAGAACAGGAATCCGTCGATTCTGCGATTTCAAGTCCAAGTCTTTTTGTTTGATTTGACGAATTGAAGAATGGTACATGTTTTAATTCAATTCTGGATTCGAATCTCATATTTGATGTGTAAAATTGATAATATCCGCTGCGTAATGATCCAATTTTCCTTCAATGGTATCAGAGCATTAGGTTTTAACTCGAATCAAATATTGACTAGGCCATAAGAATTATTATTGTAATAATTTGTAACAGCCCGTAACTTCCCCGGTAAGGAAAGCGCGGATTGCTTTGAGAACAACACACATCGGAATGCAAACAAAAGAACATTTCATTGTATATTACAACAATTCCATCATAATACAAGAATATACAAAGTATGAATAAATATTACACAGAAAATATTAGAGATTTAAATTACATTTAAATACATCGCAGCGGAAAATAATACAAAACACAACTAGAAGAAATACACGGATACAGAGCTTTCCGAGTATCGTTCCAGCTGTAAATCTGGATCCTGTGAATATAAATCTGCAAAACCAAAACTACTAGCTGCCTGTGTGGAAAATAGGGGTACCCAGAGTTTAGGTTAAAACAACAAACTCCAGGTCAGACTTGTGACTAGTGTGAGAACTAAAACAGTTAGTAATCTTTATTTTTAAAGTTAGGTAAATCAAGGGACCACGCCGTATAACACGGAACGGGTTTCCTCCCAAGAATACCAGTGCATAAAACAAACAGCGCAATGCTAAATTAAGAAAAATGAAGCTATTATAAGACCCAGGTCCCATCACACAATGCAACGCAAGCCGGAGGATAGGGTTTTTACCTTATAATAGCCAAAGAATGCTTGATACGTGAAATTTCATATTTTATTATTACTACAAGTGAAGAAAACAACTTCAATCATAATGTATAAATCATAGACGGCATAAGTGACCCATACCACTATGTCGCCGTACTAGGCTCTACAAATAAAACCGAAATATCACGTATTGGAAATTGGATTCCGTCATGAGTCGAGGCAAGGGGTAAGCTCCTCTCCATTCGAGACACTCTAGCAAATATCCCAGGACCACACACAGCGATCCTTGGAATCGGTTGGGTCGGTCCTCACCTAACTTTAGAGGATTAGTTATTCCTGAACACACGTTTCTCGGTCCTATAAGACCTATATAATAATGGTCAGTACGTTGGCTCACATAGTGCCAGTTATCGACCATATATTCGAGGCGCCTCGCATTCCAACAACCACACAGGTAAAAAGTGTATAAATGTCAGGGCTGGTAGGTCACTGACATCACCCATAGCTAGAAAGAAACGTCTTGTTCTCCCAACGGTCCTTATCCCGTTTTTGACTCATACTGAGGTGTGAGGCTCGCGAATTCACGTTATACACAAAGCTATGCAACACAGGCCGTGCTTTGATCATCAAACACAAGACTTTGCTTTTCAATAGAAGCCTTGATCATTTGCCACTTAGGCGTGTCACACAGGCAATTCACTCCATGTGACTGATGTCCATCGATATAAAACCTCTAAGCTCGTACGTCTCAGATAAGGGAGTTAAGCAAGAGAATAAATTCTCCATCGCCAAACAGATGTATATTTAATAGAGAACAATCAACACAGAATAAAATCCAATGTCAGACGCACAGTCCATTTACAAGTTCGTTTTGGGTCTGAACGAAACCGGAGGCACTTTCCTCGCATATCCATCGATCTCCAAGTACGTCTGGACGATCACCAACTGATTCCCTCCTCTTGGGTGTACAGCCCAATCAAGATCATCAATAATCATCCAAACGATGTGAAGACTTCTGGTCTTCAACCACCGTCTTCATCTTCGACTTATCATCGAATCGGTTATTCAGAATGGGTATAAACCCGGCCTTTCCGAATAACCCGCGTATATAATAAACGAGTGCTACATAAAACTACATACGCCTCATTCCAATTCAGAATATTCTTTTATTCAAAAATTCACATTTTTAGGGAAACGTTCCCATTAATTTTATCAAAGATAAATTCTTCCAAATTTATTCTTTAATCTTCCTTTGGATATCATTTCAAACCATATAATGGTTTTCCAAACTATTCGGGATTAGCGAACCACTATGAAGTAATTATTTATTTTATTTCCCAACCTATTCATCCTAGGGAGCAAAACTGTAATACTCCATATCTAACACCACGGTGTTATCAGTAAATATTAATTACCATTTCACGTTCAAATCTAATTAAAGATTTAACTATCGCTTTGGAGCAAAACTGGTGATACTCCATTCTCGATCACTTTAGTCTAATTAAAGATTCATTAAATCTCCGCTTAGTTTTAATCTTCTCAAAAATCAATATACTGTCTTTAATTGGGTTAAAGAACCAATGTCACCTAAAACACGATTCACGATAAACCCAAAATCACTTTCTATTGTTAATCGGGTTAAAGAACAGGTGTTATTCAAAACACCGCTCACGGTAAACCCCAAAAACCAATTCAAATTAAATTCCAATTAAATACTAATTAACTGGATGATTTCACTAAATCTTAATTAAAAGATTCATTCTTTTCTAAACTTGGTTCAAGAACAGTGTTATTTAAGACACCATTCACGACGAACCCAAAATCCCATTTGATATTAAATACAAGGCTCTGAATAGAAAATATACTGGCTTATATTCAATATCAAATTCTGAAACCAACAAATATCGTATTGGAAATAATGATATAAAATATATCTTTCAAATTTCCACAACCATATGTGTATAATCACAAAATCCAACATCAAAATATTCCAAAGATAATTTCGATTCAAATCCATTCCAATTCAATTATTGGAAATTCTGGTTACTTTTAAAACGCCTTTCAAATTCAATTTATTTATTTTAGAAATAAATGGGATTATAATTCTAGTTCATAACTAGTTCATTTCAATAAAAAAAATACATTTTTATCCTTTTAAATATGGGATTTTTCATCCCAGTTCTTTCCAATTCATATATTATGATTTTACATAAATTATTAATATTTTTAATAATTTTATCAAGGCCCGTTCAGTCGATTTCCCATAACGGTCGTCGAATTGCACTTACAACGACCTTTTCCAAATTTGATTTGGACATAATTCCAATTCGAACCGTTAGATTTCAAATTTCTAATATTCATTGGAAAGCTCTTTTGGATACGAACCCAATGGTTCTGGTTTCAGGAGAATCCGACGGTCGGATCTCCCGTAACGTCAATTCGAAGTCAATGGTCGAAATTCACGAACTGCCGTAGCTCGGCGCGTTCTATTCAGGCCATTTAATATATATATATATATATATATATAATATATATATTATATATATTTCGTCGATTTCAATTCAAAACGTATTTTATAATTCGTTTTTCAAAACAATTTCCACTTCACATTCAATTTTAAATCAAAATTGAATATTCCATACCATTAACATATAAATTATAATATTTTTAAAACTTTATATTTTGAAATCACTCCATTTTCTATATTCATTATAAAAATGAATATAATCGATATAAATATCGTTCGCGTCCAAATGGCGCATATCTAATCAACACAGCTTTATATATTTCAATAACTTCTTTATTCTATTCAATAAATGAATATTTATTCTATTCAACACATGAATCTATATATCTTTCAACACATGAATATTCTCAACACATGAGTATCGTCAATACATGACTATTTTTATTATTTAATATATTTTATAAAATATGATAAAGATGTAAATTTTATTGTTTAAAATATTTTACTCAACACATGAATATTTTCAACACATGAATATTCTCAACACATGAGCATCGTTAACACATGACTATTTATTCTATTCAACACATGAATCTTTATTTTATAATATTCTTTATTTTCCAAATTGGAACGAGGCCCAATCAATTACCAAATAATGTTAATTATATGGATTCCATACAACACATGTATATAATAACAACGATAAATAATCGACCATCATCCAAAGTGCACCACACAACTGCATAAGCATCAAATATAAATAATTAACACTTACACAGTCTATCGACCAATCGATCGACATGCAACTAAATAATTGGGATTAGTGTACACCAAATATCATCCCAACACCCGTGTGGGGTTTCAATCCACAAACATTGAATATTATTTGTGCAGTTGGGCGACGTGTAAAATTTATCATCCCAGTCAATGTCCTTCAAATAGGTGTACATAAACAAATCGTCTGATTTGTAAATGAATATTTTATTTTATTCACATACACGTTAAAAATTATTTTTTTTAACGATAAATTCTTTTATTTCAACACATGAATTTCTACTCAGTTCATTTATTCAATAAAATGATATTTTTATTTTTCTAACTTATTTTAGAAAATTTTGACGGCATAACAGCACAATACTAGAAACGGGACAAGGCCTAGCCTTATCCCCGGTCTAATAGTGGCCCACGCCATACACATACCAATTTAATCAATCCCATTTCACATCCCAAACCAATTCAATCAAATTAATCAACCAAACAAATAAATCAATCACCAAACAATCAACTAAACAAACAAGTCGTCCTTGGTCTGTGGACGACGGGTGTCGGGTGCTGCTAAGCACCGTCTGCATCCTAGAATTTATTTTTAACTAGAAAAGAAAATTTAAAGTGAGAAGTTCTCACCGACTAGCTTCCAAATACCACGACTCTTCATATGTAGAAATCTTCGTCGTGCTCGCCTTTTGTCAATTTCATTGTCCGTAGCCACTAAATATATAAAAATCACATTTTTATATTGTTGCTATGCATATAAAAATCACATTTTTATAACTAACCTATATGGATAAAAATTCTATTTTTACACCGGTCTTCATATAATAAAGATTATATTTTTATTTCCACTTCATATATATAAAAATCGAATTTTTATCGTTACTTCATATATATAAATATCGATTTTTTATCGTTACTTCATATATTTAAAAATCGAATTTTTATCGTTACTTCATATGTATAAAAATCGAATTTTTATATAATTAAAAATCACTTCTTTATATGCTTAACATATAAATAAAGATCAATTTTTTATTCTACTTCTTGTATAAAAGGTCACTTTTTTTATATAACGATATATATAATAAAAACCATATCTTTATCTACATAAAATCAAATCTTTCTTAGCATGAAGACCATATTTTTATACACTTAAAAATTATATCTTTTACAAATTAAAAATCAAGTCTTTTTATATTTTCAAAAACCAAGTCTTTTTATATTTTCAAAAATCAAAATATAAACCTTTCATAAGTAAAACCAGATACTTTACTACATTAAAAATATAAACTCCTTCTATTCAAAAATCACTATATATAAAATTGAATTTTATTAAGACTATGTTACTTAAAAACTGATATATATATATATTTAAAACTAATTTCCTTAAACAAAAATAAAAATAAAGTGAACGCTTACTGTTTTTCAGCGAAGGGAGGTGTCGGCTTCGTGGTTTAGTGGATTTAGGGCGATGGGGCAGCGGTTTCAAGAAGAGGGGGGGGGGGGGTTCTTGGCGTCGGGTTGCTGCAAGGGGGGGAGTGCCAGTCGTCGAGGTGGAGAGCGCCGGGGGTAGGGAAGGGTCTGAGGTGGGGTGCGTTAGGGCTTGGGGAGGTCGGCTTTGGCGTTCGAACTGATTTGGGGATTGGGTCCTTCGATTTAGGGTTGGAGGCAAATGAAGAGGAGGGAGGCGCTGAAGGGGAGGACCGCGGCGATGAGGTGGAGCGCCTCTGGCGGCGTCGCGATGGTCGGCGACGTGTGCAGCGGGTTTTTCTTCTTTTTTTTTTCTAATTCGAGTTTGACCAGAGAGAGTGAGGGGAGAGAGGAAAGAAAAGGGGAAGTTATATAATAATATATATATATTATTTAATTTAATTTTCTTCTATAAAGCAACTTTTAAATTCGATCTCCAATCAAGGCCCAACGACTGACGTTTCTAGCTAATTACCCCCATTCCGAATACAATGAGATATGTTTCGTAAGTCAATTCACTGTTACGATCAGTTTCCGTCAAAATCAAAATATAACTCTATATATTGAATTTGAACACACATTTCAATTTACCGGGCCCACATACGGACTCTAAAAATTCTCGAAAAATATTTTCTAGCTTTATGTTGATGATACGGTCCAAACAAAACTAATTTCATCAAATTCTGAGACCGTTTGAAAAATGGCCATTTTCCAGTCGATTGAAATCAACTGAAACAGGTCAAACGCGTTTTCCTTTGCCCCGCTCACATATTGATTCGAAAAATTACGAATTTTGGAATCTAGAAATAATTAGACATCTCAGATCCAACAAAAGTGGTTTCGTCGAAAACCGAGGTTATTTGAAAAATTTCCATTTTTAAGGGACAGAATTCCATAGCGACTATTCTGAATTTTCAGCTGGACGTATCTTTTGATTCCCGCTATGAAATTTCAATTTTTCAGATTCGTTGGAAAGATATTCTCAATTAGATTCAAATATTTTTTGTTTTGCTAAAATCCAGTTTATTTTGCACCCGGTGCATCCATTTGAAATTCGAAATCGAAATGTCAAACTACCGTGCCATTTTCAATTCCCTTTTATAATTTAAAATAAAATATTTATATTCTAACGATGATTCAAATAAATATATACGTCTATTTCTATTCAAAATAAATTTCTCGTCGTCATTATTTAAAATAATTCATTTTAAATAATCAAAATTCGCTAAAATTGCCAAAATAAAAATTTTAAATTGGCTCAGATTTTCCGGGTTATTACATAATTTAAACGATGTGGTGAATATTGATAAAGAATAGATCTGGAATACAACAAAAATCCAATTTTGAAATAAAAATTATTGCAAGTTTGGCAAAATTCTATTTTTTTTATATTATTGAAACTGAATCAGTAAACGTTGTTGATTCAGTAGTACGTGTTTGAATCTCCAGTTCTTATCAATATGCGACATGGTTTAATCATAATTGTTTCTGTTATTATCATTGGGATCAAACTTGCTACTTTCGGATTGAATGATTAAGAGTCCAAATCATTTTATTTTGGATTTGTTTTAAGTGGTTTAATCATAAATTAGATAATCACCTTTATTATCAATTTTACTGTGTCAAGTTGTTTTAATCAGTTCGTTGATCTAAGATATTGATCTATAGATCTATGATTAAAATAATTGTTTGATATTGATTCATTAAATTTATGGTAGAATTACTCCATAAGTTTATAATACCAATCGGCTATAACATTAGCAATGCACAAAGCCCATACAATCCAGTCACATGTTTCATACTGATATGAATCTAAGTCTGAAAAGGCTTTAGTTTAATTTTATCATCTAAGTAACTGTTAGATGAATTTGATGCATCGTCACGATGACTATTAAGTTTGATTTTATGAATTCATCATCTAATATATGATATTAGTTGATACTGTATATATATTCCCACATATGCAACACTTGGTAATTTAAATAATGTTAAATCAGTGTATAGGTAATTACCATAGTTTAATTAACCTCTGGGAAATATATATACCAATATATAAACATCTATGTTGCCATAAAGCATAGTATCATATGTTTGAAATATATGAACACTTATAATGATTAAATATAGAAAAACAAGCCATAGTTTAATCAGATTTGAACTGTTTATGCATGTCAAACAAAATAGTCGTAAAACACATTAGCTTTGATTTAATTTATTCTGTTTCATATTACCGTAACATGTTTACAAATTAACTGATACAAGCACATCAGATTTGATCTGATTTTATCTCGTTTTATATTTCAGTTGCATGTAAATGTGTAATACTGTAGTACACATATCAGATTTGATCTGATTTACTCTTTTTCTATATTAAAATCATGTATATATGAATGAAACTGATATTAACATATCAAATATGACCTGATTATTTATTCATTTATTTTAGATATGTGTATATATGATGAACATCTATGAGAACATCAGATTCTGATCTAGTTTCTCATGTTTCATGTTCCAGTTACACATATGTATTAAATTGTTGTGAACAAATCACATTTGCTGATTATACACATGCATTGAATATGATATGAATTGTTCTGAAATAATCTTTTTATCCTGGTTATTCTCTGATTGAATATATGTGTATGTTGAACTGCTATGAAATCATCAGTTTCAATCTTGTTAGTCATATTTTGTTTTCTGTTAATGAATCGTATATTATGAATATGCAAATGTATGAACATTAAAATTATTTGCAGTTGTATTTTGAATACAGCTGAACATTCTTTACCAATTCATCTAAGTAACAACTTTAAGTTAAAATCTAGGCAAACATTTTAACCTTGAATGTTGTGTATATATGTCACCCAATTTTAACACTGTATATGTATTGACATATATTTATGTGTACACTTTTATGTGATATGTAATGTGAAGTTGTACATTAAAATTAGTTAACTGTTCATATAATTATATTGATAAATATATTGTTTAATCATTTCAGGAAATATGATTTTCTGTTTTGCTTTATACTGTTTATATTAATGACAGTATTATTAGCACAAATGCCTATGACTTAAACATGGATCACTGTAAATTGTTCATAATGATGAATTATGCAGTACTTAATCATATGATCAGACACATTAGAATAGGCCTCTTTCACATGTCTTATTACTGAATACATGTTACTTTTCATTGTTTCCTTAAATTGATTTCTGAAATGAATAAAAGTTATTTGATTCAGATCTATAAATACTCATTGATCCATGAGTAGTCTATGATGTTTTGAAAACCCTTTTGATAGGCTTGCCCCTTTTAAAATTTACGGACTGATGTGTTGTTCTGTTTTTATTCGTTAAGAAAGACCTGACTCCCTGGATCCCTCATTTGTAAAGGGTTAAAAGTAATACAGGACATCAATTGATATGTGTTTTTCACTTTGGTGTAATAATACCTCATATGTTAATCTGTATGCACATATACATAAATATATTTCTTGCTCATGATGTTGAAGGTCTAATAGTTTAAAATTTTATCTTTTTCAAACAATTTGATATATATATATATAGACACTCATAAATGTCAGTGTAATATTGTCATATGAAATATCATTTCTGTATTATTTTTTATATTGGGATCAAAACAAAAGGAAGTCATCTTGAATTGAGTATTTAATCCGATGAAGATAAATAAATCATTGTATTTGATACAATGATGCAAATATGATTTAGATTGAACAAGTACGACTTGTTTCAAGTGATGATTCTCAAATATAAGAACATTGATCATCAGATTAATTAATCACATATTTATATGATACATCAATATGATACAACCGGTTTTGAATTTCAAGTTGTAATTTCCTTCATTAAGCTATTTTGACCTTTACAAAATTGAACTGCCTTATATATATATATATATATATATATATATATATATATATATTATAAGAATATATGATGTTCCTATGAATATCTATGTTTTAAACCCTCTGTTTTGAAACATGCTTTTAGAACTGAGCTGTAACAACCCGGAAATTATGAGCCAATTTAAAATTTTTATTTTGACAATTTTAATGAATTTTGAACATTTAAAATGAATTATTTTAAATAATATCGACGAAAAATTTATTTTGAATATAATTAGAACGTATATATTTATATAGATCGTCGTTAGAATATAAATATTTATCTATATATAATTATAAAAGGAATTGAAAATGGCGCGGTAGTTCGATAATTCGATTTCAAACTTCAATTGAATATACCGGGTGCAAAATAAACCGGATTTTAGTGAAACCAAAAATAATGGAATCTAATTGAGAATATCTTTCCAACGAATCCAAAAAATTGAAATTTCCTAGCGGGAATCAAAAGTTATGCCCAATTGAAATTTCAGAATAGTCGCTATGGAATTCAGGCACTTAAAAATAGCAATTTTGCAAACGACCTCGGATTTCGACGAAACCACTTTTGTTGGATCTGTGATGTCAAATTATTGTTAGGTTTTAAATTTCATAATTTTTAGAATCAATATGTGAGCGTGGCAAAGGAAAACACGTTTGACCAGTTTTAGTTGATTTTAATCGACTGGAAAATGGCCATTTTTCCAACGGTCTCAGAATTCGACGAAATTAGTTTTGTTAGGATCGTATCGTCAATACAAAGCTAGGAAATATTTTTCTGGAATTTTTCTGGTTAGTATGTGGCCCCGGTAAATTGAAATGCGCGTTTAAATTCAATATATGGAGTTATATGTTGATTTTGACGAAAACTGATCGAAACAGTCGAATCAGCTTATGCTACATATCCCATTGAGTTCGAAATGGGGGTAATTAACTATGGACGACAGGCAGTGGGCCTCGTTTCGAGTTCGAATGAAAAAGTTGCTTTAATGAATAATTTAAATAAAATATAAATAATATAAGAAAACCCAACCCCACCTTTCTCTCCTATAACCTCCAGCCCCCCCCCCCCCCCCCGATTCATTAGAAAATCGAAATTAAAATATAAAAAAAGGGGACTCGACAATGACGGAAGCCGTCACCCCATCCACCGCCGCTCATTCGCCCGTCGCCCCTCCTCATCCTCCTCTTCCCCGTTCTCTCCCTCCTCTCCCCTCTTGCGAAGCTTCGCGCGAGACCCCCTCGAGAAACCCTAGCCAGACCTGGATCTGCCACTCCCCTGCAGTCCGACGCTGCTCTCCCACCGTTGATCCCCCAGGCCTGCTGCCGCCGGCTGGAGCCCCCTATGGTGCCAGACAATGAAGTCTTCCCCCCTTTTTAAAAAAAAAAATTGATGTAAGTCTTTATTTTTCCCATTCATTTTATTTTATTTTCTTGTGTCTAGTTAATGTAGGGATAAATCATTGTTTAATTTCAGTTTTAAACAATAAAAGATTGGATTTTGTTAACTAAAAAGAGTTGATTTTATATATGAAAAGATTATATTTTTCTATGTGATAAGATTGGGTTTTTAAAAATAAAAAATGAGTTCTTTAAAAATAAAAAGGTTGATTCTTTCAATATAAAAAGCGAGATTTTTATATTATATAGATAGTAAAAAAAATTACCTTTATATGTGTAGCAGAATAAAAATATAATTTTTATCATATAGAAAGGTTAAAATTATATTTTTATAATATAGAAAAGTTAAAAATATAATTTTTATATAGGTATGATGATAAAAATTTGATCTTTATATGAAGTGAAATAAAAATCTGAACTTTATTTTATCGTGAAGTAACGAGAATATAAAAATGTGATTTTTATATATGTAGTGAATACGTGCAACGAAAGTGACAAAAGAAGAATAGGTGAAGATTTCCTACATTTGAAGTGTCGTGGAGTTGAGACAGCTTTGGTGAGAACTTCTCACTTTAAATTTCTTTTTCTAGTTATATATATATATATATATATATATATATATACTAGGATGCAGACGGTGCTTAGCAGCACCCGACACCCGTCGTCCACAGACCATGAACGACTTGTATGCTTGTTTGATGTGTTGTGAAATTTGTTTGTGATGTTGAAGGGAAATCGATAATAAAATGTAGATAGTTGAAATAAATTAGTTATCGTTAAAAATATAATTTTTAACGTGAAAGTGAATACATGAATATTTATAAACAAATCGGCCGATTTGTTTATATACACCAATTTGACTGATATGGATTGGGATGATAAATTTTACACATCGTCCAACTGCACAAATAAAAATACGTGTTTGTAGATTTGAAACCCCACACGGGTATTGGGATGATATTTGGTGTACACTAATCCCAATTATTTAATTGTATGTCGATCGATTGGTCGACAGGCTGTGTAAGCGTTAATTATTTATATTTGATGCTTATGTAGTTGTGTGGTGCACTTTGGATGATGGTTGATTGTTTATCGTTGCTATTATATACATGTGTTGGGTGAAATCCATATAATTAACGTTATATGGTAATTGATTGGGCCTCATTCTAATCGGGAAAATAATGAATATTATAAAAGAATATTCATGGGTTGAATATAAAAATAGTCATGTGTTGACAATGTTCATGTGTTGAAACTATTTATGTGTTGAGTAAAATACTTTAATAATAAAATTTACATCTTTATCATATTTAAAATTAGAAGCTACTTCACGGTGGAGTCTGATTTAAAAATCAAACGATCGATACCATAATTTTATAAAATATATTACATAACAAAAATAGTCGTGTGTTGACAGTACTCATGTGTTGAGATTAGTCATATGTTGAAAAAATATAGATTCATGTGTTGAATGGAATAAATATTCATTTGTTGAATATAATAACAAATTTATTGAAATATATAAAGCCGTGTTGATTAGAGTTGCACCATTTTGACGTGAACGATATTTATATCGATTATATTTGTTTTTATAATGAATATAGAAAGTAATTTCAAAATATAACGTTCTGAAAATATTATCATTTATATAGTAATGATATGAAATATTCAATTTTGATTTGAAATTGAATATAGAGTTGAAATGGTTTTGAAAACGAATTTAAAACGATTTATAAAATACGTTTTAAAAGGAAATCGATGAAATATATATAATATGCATATATATTATATATATAATGGCCTGAATAGAACGCACTGTGCCGCGGTAGTTCGTGAATTTCGACCATTGACTTTGAATTGACGTTGCGGGAGATCCGACCGTCGGATTCTCTAAAACCGGAACCGTTCGGTTCGTATCGAAAAGAGCTTTCCAATGAATATTAGAAATTTGAAATCTAACGGTTGGATTTGGAATTATGTCCAAATCAAATTTTAAAAAGGTCACTGTAAGTGCAGTTCGATGGCTGTTGATGGAAATCAACTGTACGGGCCTTGATAAAATTATTAAAAATATTAATAATTTGTGTAAAATCATAATATATGAATTGGAAAGAACTGGGATGAAAAAATTCCACATTTGAAAGGATAAAAATATATTTTCGTCGAAATGAACTAGTTTTAAACTAGAATTAAAACCAATTTATTTTTGAAATAAATAAATTGAATTTGAAAGTGATTTTAAAAATAATCAATATTCCCAATACGTGAATTGGACTGGAGTTGAATCGAAATTATCTTCGGAATATTTCGATGTTGGATTTCGTGACTATATAGATATTGTTATGGGAATTTGAAAGATATATTTTATATCGTGATTTCCAATACGATATTTTTTGGTTTCAGGATTTGATATTGAATATAAGCCGGTATATTTTATATTCAGAGCCTTGTATTTAATATCAAATGTGATTTGGGTTTGTCGTGAATGGTGTCTTCATTAACACTGTTTTTAAGCCCAATACAGAAAAAGATTAAATCTTTCTATTTAGATTAAATGAAGTGTATCAACTAAATAATATTTAATTGGAATTGAATTTGAATTGGTTTTTGGGTTTATCGTGAGCGGTGTTTTGAACAACACCTGTTCTTTAACCCAATTAACAATGGAGTGTGATTTTGGGTTTATCGTGAATCGTGTTTTAGGTGACATTGGTTCTTTAACCCAGTTAAAGACAGGATATTGATTTTTGGGAAGATTAAAACTAAGTGGAGTTTTAATGAATCTTTAATTAGATTGAAATGTAAATTGATAATTTAAATTATCAAATCTGAAAGGTGATCGAGAATGGAGTACCACCAGTTTTGCTCCAAAGCGATAGTTAAATCTTTAATTAGATTTGAACATCAAATGGTAATTAATTTTACCGATAATACCGTGGTGTTAGATATGGAGTATTACCAGTTTTGCTCCATGGGATGAATAGGTTGGGATTGGGAAATAAAATAAACAATTACTTCGGTGTGGTTCGCTAATCCCGACTAGTTTGGAAAACCATGATATGGTTTGAAATGATATCCAAAGGAAGATTAAAGAATAAATTTAAAAGAATTTATCTTTGATAAAATTAATGGGAACCTTTCCCTAAGAATGTGAAATTTTGAATAAAAGAATATTCTGAATTGGAATGAGGCGTATGTTGTGTTTGTGTAACACGTGTTTATTATATACGCGGGTTATTTGGAAAGGCCGGGTTTATACCCATTCTGAATAACCGATTCGACGATAAGTCGAAGATGAAGACGGTGGTTGAAGACCGGAAGTCTTCATATCGTTTGGGTGATTATTGATGATCTCGATTGGGCTGTATACCCAAGATGAGGGAAACAGTTGGTGATCATCCAGACGTACTTGGAGATGGATGGATATGCGAGGAAAGTGCCTCCGGTTTCGTTCAGACCCAGAACGAACTTGTAAATGGATTGTGTGTCTGACATTGGATTTTATTCTGTGTTGATTGATCTCTATTAAATATACATCTGTTTGGCGGCAGAGAATTTATTCTCTTGCTTAACGCCCTTCTCTGAGACGTACGAGCTCAGAGGTTGTATATCGATGGACATCAGTCGCATGGAGTGAATTGCCAGTGTGGCACGCGTAAGTGGCAATTGATCAAGGCTTCTGTTGAAAAGCAAAGTCTTGTGGTTGATGATCAAAGCACGGCCTGTGTGGCATAGCTTTGTGTATAGCGTGAATTCGCGAGCCTCACACCTCGGTACGAGTCAAAAACGGGATAGTGCCTGCAGGGAGAGCACGACGTTTCTTTCTAGTTAGGGTGGTGTCAGTGACCTACCAGCCCTGACATTTATATACTTTTCACCTATGTGGTTATTGGAATGCGAGGCGCCTCGGATATAGGTCTGTTAGGACCGGGAAACGTGTGCTCAGGAATAACTAATCCTCCAAAGTTAGGTGAGGACCGGCCCTGAAGATCCAAGGATCATAGTGGGGTCCTGAGACATTTTCTAGAGTGTCTCGAATCGGAGAGGAGCTTGCCCCTTGCCTCGACTCATGACGGAAATCCAATTTCCAATACGTGATATTGCGGTTTTAATTGTAGAACTAGTATGGCGACATGATATATGGTACCCATGCCGTCTATCATTGATACTTATGATTGAAATTGTTTTGACACTGTACACTTATAATAGTATCAAATGATTTGTTTTAAACGTACCAAGCATGTTTGGCTATTATAAGGGAAAACCCTATCCTCCGGTTTGCGTTGCATTGTGTGATGGGACCTGGGTCTTATAATAGCTTCATTTTTCCAAAAAGCATTGCGCTGTTTTGTTATATGCACTAGTATTCTTGGGAGGAAACCCGTTCCGTGTTATACGGCGTGGTCCCTTGAATTGCTCTCTTTTAAAGTAAAGTTTTAAATAACTGTTTTAGTTCTCACACCAGTCCCATGACTGACCTGGAGTTTATTGTTTTAACATAAACTCTGGGTGCCCCTATTTTCCACGGGCAGCTAGTAGTTTTGGTTTTGCAGATTTATATTCACAGGGTCCTGATTTACAGCTGGAACGATGCTTGGAAAGCTCTGTATCCATGTATCACTTTCAGTTGTGTTTTGTATATTTTTCCGCTGCTATGTAATTTATTGTAATCTCTGATATTATTCGAATGTATTTTATTCATTTATACTCTGTATATTCTTGTATATGATGGAATTGTTGTAATAACAATGAAATGTTTTTCCGTCTACGTTCTTTTATGTGTTGTTCTCAAAGTATCAGCTCTTTCCATCACGGGGAAGTAACGGGTCCTTACATGAGCAATACCTGTCTTGAAACCTGACAGTATCTAGATACCGAAAGGAAACATATATGTCTGCATTTGATGTGTGCATGTTACTACATATATATAAAAAAATGCATTTGATGTATTCAAAATATATTAACCCTGCAAATTAAAATTTGTTTTAATAGGAAAAAGGGAATTTGCTGAAATTGTTTCAGTGGTAGGAAGGCGGTTCAGACAAGAGTTTGGGTTCGGCAATTTGTTGAAATTTCTAAGCTGCTTTTACATTAATTGATTGATCAGTGAATGTATAAAAGTTTGTACTGCTAGCAAGTAATATATATATATATATGATTAATTAACTATATGGAAGAGTGTAAAGTGTGAAACGGCACGTGTGGAATTAATTGTTTGTTTAAAGCATAGCATTAAATTTTGTAATCTGTGCAATTCTTATATGTATGCATTATTTAGGAAATTCCCTTTTTGTAAGCGTTAATGTGGTCTCATATATAAACACCTTACTATGTTAATGTACATATAATTTGATTATATATGGCATGTATGAGAACTAATAACTGTATGGACAGTTGAAAATAGTAGTATATTGTTTTGAAAACAATGAGCATGTGCTGAATCCATGTAAACTTGGAGATAGAATCAGTTAATTAAAATTCATATTTGAATTAAATGCATTCATTGATAATGGAATTAAAACAATCAGTTGTTTTGAAATATTCAAAGAGAATATATAGGTATAGTACCTATATGTTGTTAAGTTTAAATACATACATATATATATATATATATATATACAGTGTTCATGTATGTATCATTTAAATCTATTTATGTGAACGAATATAAAAACATATATTTTGATATATGTAAATAACTCTAACATTCTTTTCATTACGAATTATAAAATCTCTCTATAGCAAATTTTGTTATATTAAATCATGGTGAGGTCTTCCAATAGTGCACCCATTAATGTCCAATCTCATTGGATGTAGGTGACGCCAAAGCATTGTGCATCTTCTTATTTTGGTTATATGCGGTAGGCGTAATTGTGGTGCTTCGACTATATTATTGGGTTTGATTTAACTAAGGCTGCATAACAGGATCATGACCTTAGAGACAATAGCATGAATTATTCTATATTTGAGCAAATGAATAATACCGAACAAAATGTTCATCATGCGATCCAGGAATTATATATACGATATAATTGACATAAGATGTCTACCTAAAAGGTTGTGTTTTGGGGATTAGCCAAACCTAGGTCAAGGCGTGACTAGATATGGATCTTGGAACACCATTATATATATATATATATATATATATATACCGATATATATATATATATATATATACCGATATATATATATATATATAAATAGAGGGATGTTAATTTGAGTGGGTGCGTATTTTAGTTTAAATCACATATTTATGTTAATATAAAATTTTGATTGTCAAAGTTTATATTAAATAAATATTAAAGAATCATACATTTTTTACTATCTACTGTAGATATTAAATAATAGATAACTCCGATAATTTAAATTAATCCTTAAGAAGGATAAATTGAATTAAATCGAATTTCTTGACTAACATTGAAATTTGAGGATTGTCCTCAAACAAATTAAACGTAATTGTTTTGGAAATAAAGGGAGGATCTAAAAAAAAGTTAAAGTATGACTTCAACTAAATTAGATATAAATGTTATAATAATCTACTTATACATTCCTAGTATTAGATACTAGATATAATTCACATAAATGTATGATGATTTAAAGAAATTGCAGAATAAGTAGAAAACTAATAAGAGGACAAATGGACTTGTGATTGGAAATAAAACAAATGTTGTTGGATTATCCACATGAAGTTGATTCTTGTTCTACATACTGCCTTAATTAAAATAGATAAAATAGTTGTTATTATGAAATTCCATTTAGAATAAATGTTATTATAAATCTTGTTTTGATAGGTTTAAATTTCATTTGTAGTAAAAGAACAATTGTTGTTCATTTTATTTAAATGAAATATCTAATGGAATTTCACAAATAGTTAATGAATTTTATAAATCTTTAACTATAATGTACTTGACATTAATACCCAGTGGATTAAATTTAGTGATTTAAATCCAACATACTTTAGCATTACCAGTTAGCCAATATAAACAAGAAAGTATATCAAAAATCCATAATGATGGAATTTTGAGATCATTTGATTTTGAATTATATGTAGAACACAAATCTTGTTTATTAGGCAAAATAACTGGATCACCTTTTCGCTTGACGTAGTGATTGAATGACAAGTATTGGGTCTCGAACATAATGATGTATATGGAGCAACGAATACATATGCTAAAGGTAGTTTTTATTACTTCATTATATTTACTGATGATATCAGTAGATACAGATATGTATATCTTATGAAATACATATCAGAATCCTTTGAAAAGTTCAAAGAATTCAAAGTGGTGTTAGAAACCAATTTTAATAAAAAATAAATATTTTTGAACAGTTCGAAAGAGAACATTTAAGCCAATAAATTTAATGACTATCTGAATGAGTTTGGAATTGTTTCACAACTCTGTCCCTCTAGAACACCATATTGAAGTGATGTGTCTGACAAGAGAAATCGCACCTTATAAGATATAGTACGACCAATGATAAGTCATATAGATCTTCCAATTAATTAAACTTAGAACTATTATATAACATCCCACTAAAACAATCTGAAGATACCATATAAGATATGGACTAGGAAATGTCCTAGTGTGTATAATACGATGATTTGGGATGTAAGGCGTTTGTTAAATGTCCTTCCTCTGATAAGATCAGACCCAAATTAGATAAGTCTTTTGTGTAATATCCACAGTAAACAAATGGATATTAATTTTATAAATCCTCTGAGAATAAAATTGTTTATTTCTCGAATTGGTATTCATTTAAAGGAGAGTCAGTCTCTAAGATACCGATGGGAATGAAATAGAGTTTGAAATGTCTCGGAAACCACAAAATGTTATTATATCTTGTATAGACAAGAAATTGAGTGGGAGTGATACAATAATTCTGATGTTATTTGATAACACATTAATTATTGTAAATAATGTTAGTTTAAAAACAAGAAATAGACACTGATTCTAAGAAAGAAAATGTTTGGATTAAGAAGTTCATGATTGAACTTAGTTCATTGTTGATCGAATGATACACATTGCGATAACAATATGGCTATTGCTCAGGCCTAAAACATTAAACTCATCATCAATCCAAACATATATTTTAAGAAATATAATTCTTATGTGAATTTGTTCACAAAAGAAATAAAAATATCTGCAAAGTTACAAAAGTTGTAACGTTGCAGACCTATTGAATTAAAATATATCACAACAGAAGTTTAATAGTCATGATAGCTTCATAAGTATACGATACGTAAATGATTGACTCTAGTGCAAGTGGGAGATTGTTAGAGTTTGTGCCCTAGAGGCAATTCATTTGATGAGATTGATAACACTGTTGATGTTATTATTTTATTTTGGAATAAAATATTATTCTATTATATTGTATTTACTGCATAATATAAATAACAACATAATAGAAGTCCGTAGAATAATAATACGAAATTATATAGTTCGAGTAAGACTGAACTTGAGATTATATAATGTGATAAGTATTATAATTCTTAAATGCCCCTAGTCGAGTTTTATTGTTAATATAGGACAACAATAAAGTGTTAAGACTAGTATGTTGATAGACTGATGATCACATCTCATTGATCATTAATATACGTGATATTAAAGTCAATACATAAATACGTATTGGAGAATAGTATATTGGGCTGACCCACTTTGAAATAACTACATGGAATATAATTACCAGTACCATAAGTCATTTTCACAGTGACAGCGATGTAATGGTCCTCAGACCTGAAATCAATATAATTTTATTAGAGGATATTCGTGTTTTTATATCATCTAAAGTTATTCATAACAGAGTAACGATAACGGTGATTATTGGATACATCTCGAATCGAATGAAAATTATGAATGATCTAGATGGACTTTAACCCCATAATATATTTGTGGTGATATCCATAGGTCTCTTAATTGAGTGAGACTGTGAAAGCATGGCTGTGCTCAAATACTGATTTGTTTTAAATAGACTACTCATCGATCAAGAAAACGGATTAAATTATAACGAGGATGATACGATCCATGCCTCTAGTTTAATCCTGGATATATTGGTTAAAAGGATTATATTATATTAAGACACTGGTCACAGAACAGGTTGAATCGAATCATTGATATTATTGTAACTTGGGTAACAGCGATGTATTACTAGATGTCGCTCACTGTTTAGAGTTTAAATATTTATTTGGATTGTTGCCAACGTTATGATAACCTATAGGGTCACACGTATAAGCGTTGTAAAAGGTGAGAACGTTTAAATAAAAGAAAGATCAAAAAGGGTTTGACTATTTCTTTTATTTAAACAATGGAGAATGGTTCTAAGGGACATCACAAAAATCGCATAACTTATTATAAAGGAGGCCGCCTCCTTTCTTTAATAGATTATCCGATTTCTAATCTGAAAAAACCCTAGACCTATTTCTTCTTTTGGCTAGTACCGAATCACCACTTTTCGATTTTGATTGTCATCTTTGAAAGCATCGCTTGTGGATCTCCTATAGAGACGCTCGAATTCTAGTGTTCAATTCAATTCAACCTAGAACAGGAATCCTTCGATTCTACGATTTCAAGTCCAACTCTTTTTGTTTGATTTGACGAATTGAAGAAAGGTACATGTTTTAATTCAATTTTGGATTCGAATTTCATATTTGATGTGTAAAATTATTAATATCCGCTGCGTAATCGATCCAATTTTTCCTTCAGGTGTGTCCTTTTGAACCGTGAAATCAAGGAAATAGGAGTCAGTGTGTTCTTGTGAGCCGTGAAATAAAGAAAGTATGAATCGTTGTCTCCTTGTGAGCCGTGAAATCAAGGAGGGTGTAATTGACTATTAAAAGAGTAATAAAACTCTGCACAACCAAACGTTGTGCGGGACTGGAAGTAGGAGTAATCCGAACCAGTATAAAATTCAGTATGTTCTTTCCTTTTCTGCATTTTTGTTTTTGTTTATTTTGCCTCTTTGTTTGAATCTGTGTCTGTCTTTGTGTTTGATTCATCCCATAGTTTTCTCTAGTTCTTAGTTTTGTTTAAATTTATACAAACACTATTCATACCCCTCTAGCATTAGCTTTGCCTAAACGATCCATTCTGCAGTCCATAACAAAGAGAAGATGTGGTATTATTCCTGTATGAAGAGATAGGTGTGATACCCCACATTCATTAATGTCACTCATTAAGATAATGCATTAAGTTTCATGTGACGTCATAGGTAAACAAAAACAGAAACATTACAATACAGATATAAAATAATAGCGGAATTTAAAAACAAACTTTACTAATCATAAAGCATAACATCGTGGTTCAAAAACATCATAGGTCTGAAAATACATAACCCATTACATCATTAAAAAAAAATTCTTGTACTTTAAAACATCATAGTACAATAATAAAGAAGCATAATTCCCCAAATAAAACATAGCCATAGTATAAAAGATAAGAGCTAGAGCAGTAAATTTAAGCAGGTCCAAGCAAAGCTGAGCAGAATCCTGATCAAGCTTGAGTATTCCCACCCTGAGAACTAGAGTGGAATGGAAGACAAAGAACAAAAAACAAAATAGGTCAGACATAAGTCTGGCGAGTCTAATTACTTTTAGCAAATAAATAAGTAAAAGTATCATGATAGGCATATATAGTGGATAAGAGAGATAACATCATAATAGGTAGGGTATGACAAGGTAAACAGGATAACATGATAAAATATATTATGCTTCTCTAATGATTGCTCTACACCAGTACTAGTGTCTTATTAACAAGATGATCCCCAATAAGTATAGATGGTAGACTTAGGTGTACTTCGTGTGAGAGGTTTTCACCATATAGAATCAACAAACAGCCCAACATACCGGAGTCTAGATGTACCCTAACTACTTCCCTAATTGATCGACACCCTATTCCGTAGATACCCTGTGCTGGCCTCATAGTAGGGTGTATCACTCCCTAAGGTGGCAACCCTTCATTTTCGGATGTGCACAACCATATCTAAAGGTGTCACGGCGTCTTTACTTCCTCTGCCGGACCCATGCACGCACGTGACTCCGTTGGTACGTGCCTCCCACACCGTCCCCCACGTTTGGATCTCTTACAATGAGCCCAGTAAGTGTATCCCAACCCCAACCTTGCTCGGAGTACTCTTTTGATACCTATATATGGGTCACTAACAGAAACGGGTCCCACATACAAGATGATACAAGCTTCCCCCACGCTTGCATCCCTACTAGGTTTTCCACAGGTTATGCCATACCAAAGTAAAAGATCGAATAACCCCACAGGTTAAGTTTGTGGGCCTATATATATATAAATATTACCCACCCATCCCAGATTTACTTAACCTACCAACTGTTTCAAACAAGTTTACTTAACCCTAATTCAAGTAATATGTTCATACAATCCCTATGAATTCCAGGTTAAGTATTCCAATTCATTAGCATATTCATTTATTGTTATAATGTGCCAAACCTCCCATATTAAGCCTACCACTTGTGGATGTTGGATATGCCGGTCGGTTCCGGGCAGACTTATTCCACAAGTAGGACTTAAGCACGTCTCGTGTTTATGCACTTAGACCCCTCACATTAGATTCACCACTTATGGTCGCTGGATATGCCGGCGGTTCCAGGCAGACTTCCACCACAAGGGCATTCTAACCTCACATCTAAGCGCAGTTACAGTTTTTAATTACTATAATTTTAGGCATTTCAATTCAACCTATTATTCCTATGTCGTTATAAGTTTTCATGCCCCTTTTCCCAAATTACGTTCAGAATGAACCGTATACCCAAACTAAAGTTTTTAACCATATGTTGATTTATGTCCCAAAATTCATGTTCATGTATTGCATTTAAATTATGCCTAAATTCCAATTACAAGTTATGCCCAAATTAATGTTTTTCCCCTCGTTCCCAATTTAACATATTTGCATATTTCAGCGGCATGCCTAGGCTCGAAGGTAGCCTGGCTATGAAAATAAAAAGGGAAAAGATAGAGTGAAGGGGACGGAAATAATCATATTAGCAAGATCAATATATAATGGCAGAAATAGGCATAAACATATAGTGACATAATCACAAGATAGGCATAAAGGAACATATCTGATGAACATGTGACAATAGAACTGATTCTAACATAATAGGGACATCATAAACATGCATAAGGTAACCTAAACAATGAATTAGATCAACTAACAATGGCAGATCTGATATGATTTGAATGGTCACAGGTATAGATCCAAGTTATAGTCATGTCACAGTTTACTTTTTAATTATTTAGATCTAAAATTGACACGGACTCCTAGTCTAGGAAATAGAAGAAAGCTAGTAGACGTTGAATCACAGATCTCTAATTTGATTAACTCTAATTGATTGCGGAAGAAGAAAAGGTTTGATTCAATCTGCGAAGAGACAACTTCTAGTCCTCCATTATTTTTGGTGTGCAGAAACAAGAAAAATGAGGCCATATATAAAGATGCCACGAAACCCTAGTCTTCCCAATCTGTCGCAGGGGGGTCGACCCCCCACCCTTGTGAGGTCGACACCCCTTTTAAGGGGTCGACCCCGGGGTCGACACCTTCTTGATGAGGTCGACTCCCCAGGGCAGGATTTTTCACACTCACCTGATTTTCTGAATTTCGAATTATTTTGAACTGATTTTGAATTCTGGGTTTATTACATTCATATATATTTTTCTTGTGCGTATACAAACTTCAAACCTTCATATCTTCTTCATATAGTGTAACGACCCGAATTTTGCCCGACCCCAATCGATCGCAAGATCGATCAAGACCGTTCAAATTCCGCTTACGTTAACTTTGGGCATACAAAACATCAGAACAACAACACTGACTTTTATAACATCAATAATAAATGTTACATCAGAGTACATCGATAAATTATACATCGGAAGATACATTTAAAATAAATTAAATACATTGCAGCGGAACTAATCTCAGCGGATAGCCATCAATATTCTGGACCCAGCTTCAGACTTCAATCCAGGATCCTGCTTGACTATATCTGCAAAAAGCTACTCGACTGCCCGTGTGGAAAGAGGGCACCCAAGTTGGCAAAGTGAAACAAACTACAGGTCAGTCGTGGGACTGGTGTGAGAATTCTTAATTTAAGCTACCTAATAAGTAGGCTAATCACAGGACCACGCCGCTAACGCGGAACGGGCTTACTCCATTGGATTGCCAGTGCTTAAATAAAGTAAATCGTCAAATAACGCAATGCTTTTTAGAAAAAATG
Organism: Allium sativum; assembly: GCA_030737875.1. Lineage (NCBI taxonomy): Eukaryota > Viridiplantae > Streptophyta > Magnoliopsida > Asparagales > Amaryllidaceae > Allium > Allium sativum. Next base: position 116,206,864 of record CM060909.1, read on the forward strand.
AAACCATTATAAGACCCAGGTCCCATCACACAATGCAACGCACACCAGAGAATAGGGTTTTACCTTATAATGGTCAAAAGATGCTTGATACATAAAAACGATATTATTATTAGTGTGTATATATATATACTTAAAACATTTCAATATAAATGTATTAATCTTAAACGACATAGTAGCCCATCCTACTATGTCGCCATATATAAGTTTATAACCAAAACCGTGGTGTCATATTGGAAATTGGTTTTCTGTCATGAAATCGAGGCTAGGGATCGTCCTCTTACGATTCGAGACACTCTAGCAAATGCCTCAGGATCCCCCGCAGTGAACCCTTGGATCTTCAGGGTCGGTCCCCACCTAACGGTAATGGATTGGCAATTCCTGAACACACGTTTCCCGGTTCCTTTGAACCTATAGTATGACCACTTCCGGCCTATAAAAACCCGATGTACCTCAATCCAAAAACCACATAAGTAAAATGTCGGGCCGTGTTAAAGCACCGGCACTACCCCTAGCTAGAAACAAACGTGTGCACTCCCTGTAGTCTTAATCCCGTTTTTGACTCATACCGGGGTGTGAGGCTCGCGAAGTCACGCTATACACAAAGCTATGCCTAAACAGGCTATGCTTTGATCATCAACCACAAAGCCTGCTTTTCAACAAAGTCTTGATCATTTGCATCTTAGCATGTCACATTGTCAGACCCTACCATATTATTGATCATCTACCAATATATATATAACCTCTAAGTACATACGTCTTAGAGAAGGGTGATAAGTAAAGAATAAATTCTTCACCACCAAACAGAAATATATAATCAGTAGCGTTCAACAAGTACAGCAAAAATGAATACAATGTCAGACACACAATCCATTTACAAGTCCGCTCTGGGTCTGAGCGAAACAACATCCCGTCGATCTCCAAATGCGTTTGGACGACCATCACCAAATACCTTCCCTTGGAAGGCCAATCCCAATTCAAGATACCAGTCATCATCATCCCAACGATGTGAAAACCTTCGGTCTTCAATCACCGTCTTCATCTTCGACTCTTGATCGTCGTGATGATTATTCAGAATGGGTTAAACCCGTTCTTTCTAAATAACTCGCGTATTTTGGGAGTAAAAAGCAAATATTGGAAAATCACACATTACGCCACATTCCAACTCAGAATATTCTTTTAATAAGATATTTGTTTTAAAAGATTCTCATTAATTTTATCAAAGATAAAATTCTGAAAATAAAATCTATAAATCCATTTCCGAAATATGGAATTCCACAGAAATCAAATCAATACATAATCGATATAGATTTCTATATCAGACTAATAATATAAATGGAATAACGGCTAAGCCTCTTAAATTCCATATATAATATCGATCTTCTTTTACAGAAGCCCATTTCGATTGTTACCAATCGAATTTCCACTTAATTCCAATTTAATATATTAAATTGAAAAACTTGATTTTTAGAAAATGCCTTTTTTAAATCTATAAAATAGATTTATAAATTTCAAATAATAATTTCAATGTAAATTGGATTAAAGGACAAATGTCGTTTAAAACATCGTCCAAGATAAATCCACTTCACATCTCAATTTATTTATAATCACAAAAATTATAATTGGAAAATGCAAATGCTAGTAATCTTTTAAAAACATATTTTAAAATAATCGTAAAAATATTCTTTATTTAAAGACTCTAAATGAAAGGTATGCTTTATATTACGAATTCTTTCTTTTACAAATATTCTTTGTTTTAACATATAGTTGATTAAAAATATATTATGAAAACATATGCACTTTATATAAAAAGGATTTCCAATGTAAAAATATCATTATTTAAAAGAACACCTGAATCGAAATGTGACTCAAACATTTGCCATATAATTTGGATTATATGGATTTCACATACATCATACATATGATAATAACAGTAAAACCATCAAATCATCCATCAAACATCCAAAGTGTAATTTCCACTATGTAAGCGTTAAAATTCAATAATAACGCTCATCGCAGCCTGTCGATCTAACGATCAACCTACAACTAAATATTGGGAGTAGTGTATATAAATTTTCATCCCAACACCCGTGTGGGGTTTTCAACCAACAAACAAATAATAAACTAATTTGTGCACTTGGGCGATGTGTGAAAAATTATCGTCCCAATCACATACACAAGTCGGGTAACTTGTGAATGGAAGTGTAATACACAATACATATAATGATGACAAAAAAATATCTCTATTGCGATGAATGAATAAGCATAATAACTTCGTCTCTATTTACAAATTCTATTTTGCTAATTTAAAACTCTAAACAAAATGGTTATTTTGTTTTGGCAATTCTAATGAGGCAAAATGATAAATATTTTGATTTAACTAACCTATCTTGGCAAGTATATATCTTGCCAAACATATATATATATATATATATTGCTTCAACTAATTCATTTTGACAAAAATGAATATTTCTGATAAAATGCGAAATTTTGTTTAACTAGTATAAATTGACTAAAATGAATAATTATTTTAACTAATGTAAATTAACAAAAATGAATATTTGTTTTTAACTAATATAAATTTACCGAAATGAATAATTTGTGTTTCAATTCTAATAAAATATGCCAATGCTATATTTTGTTTCATTCTTTTAATTTAGGCAAATTGAGAGTTTTTGTCTATTCTACTTTAATGATAAAAAATGTGAATGTTTAGTTATTAAAATGTAACTTTTAAATTATATCCTTTATTTCAAACAATCTTTATTCATATCAAAATTATAAATCAAGAATAAAATTTTCAATCTGATGGTTTGTTTGCATTAATGAACCGCAAACAAAGATGAACTTTATTTTAAGGTTTTATTTACAACAAGGAATGCAAATAACAAATGCAACTTTTATTTTTATTTAAAAGTATATTGAGTGAATGTAAAAAGAACCTCATTTCCAAAGTGTATTTCCATTAGTGAATGTAAATTAAAGAAACAAATTCTATTTAAAAGAGTATTTGCATTTATGAATGCAAACAAAGAATAGTTTTGTTTTTAAATTATATTTACATTAGTGAATGTAAATAAAAGAACAAAATTTATTTTCAAATATATTTTAAACAAATTCTATTAATTGTATAAAAGTGTGTACATTTGTATTGGTAATTATAGATAAAGAAAATAGACTATACTTTCATTGAATATTTGCATTGATAAATGCAAATAAAAGAATAAACCTTAATTTCAATGCATGTATATTGATAAATGCAAACAAAGAAATAAACTTTATTTTCAATATATGTAAGTATTTGCATTGGTGAGTGCAAATGAATAATTGGTTTCAAAATACATTTGCATTGGTAAATGCAAATAAAGGAACAATTTCTATTTACTATACATATTTGCATGGCTGAATGTAAAAAGTAGTACAAACTTTATTTTCAAAACATGTTTACATTTTTGATCACAAAATAAAGAACAAAACTTTATTTTTCATATATGTTTTATTGGTGTTGTCGAACACAAATAAAAATGTACTTTTTAATTTCAGGTTATGTTTACATTATGAGCTGCAAATAAGAAAAATGAATTTTATTTCATGCTATATTTGCATTGAAAAGTGCAAATGAAAAGCAACCTTTTAATTTCTATGTAACTTCAGAAAATAATTCCTTATTTACATATAAAATGTAAACAAAATTGTTACTTTCATTTCAGTAATCAAGTTTTGGCAAAAATGATATTTTCAATTCAATAATCAGATTTTGACAAAAATAAAAATTTCAATTCAATAGTCAAGTTTTGACAAAAGTGATATTTTCATTTCACTAATAAGGTTTTGGCCAAAAATGTTATCTCTTAATTCAATACTTATGCTTTAATCAAAATGTTATTTTTATTTCAATATTAATTATATTGAAAACATAATCATTCTACTTCAATTTTAATTACATTGAAAAATGTAATCATTTTATTTCAATTTTAATTACATTGAAAAATGTAATCTTTTTAATTTATTTCTAATTACATTAAAAATGAAATCTTTTTGATTAATTTCTAACATTTCAACAAAAGCAAATAAAAGGATAATTTTGTTTTTTTCATTTCGACAATTCTAACATAAACAATTTTCATATGAATAATTCTTTACATTAAAAATGTGTTTTTTTCTTGTTTTATGTTTTCATTTCAAATAGATGAACATTTTTAATCTATTCTATATATACGATAAAAATGTAAATTTTATCGTTAACATGGTTTCAATTCAAACAAATGAACGTTTTATGTTTTTATCGTAATTCATAAACCGTGTTCTAAATGTAAACAAACAAAAATAGGACTTTTATTAGTTAGCCAAATTCTGTCGTAATAAAAATATATTCTATTTGTTGTTCATATTCTATTGTGAATAAACAAATAAAAAGAATATTTATTTGTCGTTCAACTTCTATGGTTCATCTCAGAATAATAAAAATAATATTTTAAAATATTTTAGAATAACTAGATCTGAATAAAATATGATTTAAATCTAAATTTAGATTTATTTTCTAATCGCAAATAAAATCCAACCATATATTAAATTCAACGCGGATCTAGCATATCATGAACAACAAAACAAACCACCAACAACAACCATTCATCAATCACAGAACATTTCAAATCTGAATTACATCACAATACAATATTTTGAACTTAAGAAAAATAATTTTTAATTAATTAAATAATAAAATTCAGAATTCTCACATTGATATGGCTGAAAATTCGACTGTCTCCGAATCAGCTCTGGTCTGCGCCATCGCGAAGGTCTTAATTTTCTGATTCCAGCGCATTTTACGGTTTGTGAAACGGACCTCGTATGAGAGAGTTATTGGTTTTTAAAGATCAGATAAATTAAATATTTAATTAATAAAATAATAATAAAGAAAAGGACCTTCTTCCTCGTTTGCCTGTAACAAGGCCGCACCCGTACTTCATCGCGCAACCTTCTCGCGTGCCCCCCTATAGCCCACCGTCGACCAATCAGAGACCACCACTCCGAAGCCCCGCCCGCGAGCCACCACCGCCCCCAATAGCTCCGAACTCGGCTTCCTCCTCCTCTCGAAAATCGAACCCGAATGCCCCCGCTTTCTCGCCAGAATTCGCGAAATCCATGCACTGAAAACTGATCTTAACCATACGGATTTGTAGAGCTCTCCGTCCTCTTCGATTTGGTGTATAATTTGTAGTTTTTCACTGAATGGATTGAGAGAAATTGATGTCTGAAGTTGGGAAGTTTCTGGCCATTAAATAGGCATAGGCGGCGGCCATGTGTCATAGGGTTAGGGTTTTATATTTTTTTTATTATTTTATTATTAAAAATGTGTTATAAAGGTGAAAATGCGGGCTGTCTCCGAACTGGGCTTGCTTGCTATCGATCTTAATGTTTTGAGGCCTTCTGAACGCAATTGGATGAGTCTCGGGATCCAATTCCGAAATCTGTAGAAAATTTATTTAAAATCCCATTAACAATTAATAAATTAATTAATTAAATACTGACCGTACATTTAAATATGTCGGGGCCACATACGACCTCAGAAAATTCTAAAAAAAATATTTTTAGCTTTCTTATGACGATATGAATCCAACAAAATTATTTTCATCAAATTCTGAGACTGTTTGAAAAATGGCTATTTTCAGGTCGTTTAAATTTAACTAAAATAGTCAAAACACATTTTCTTTTTCCACGCTCACATATTAATTCGAAAAATTCTAAAAATTGAAACTTAGCAATAAATTGACATTCCGGTTCCAACAAAAGTGGTTTCGTCAAAAACAGAGGTCGTTTGAAAAATGACTATTTTTAAGGCCAATATATTTAATATTAAAAATACATTTTTAAACAAATAAATCCCAAAACTCAAAATATATAAGTGTTTATTGTTTTTCAATGCAGAAACGTCATTCTGAACTCAATGGAAGTGGTTTCGAGTCGAAATTCCTTCATATGTGAAAAGTAGCCTTTCGGGCCATATATAATATATATATATAAATTCTACAGCGACCTTTCTAAAAATTGAATTGGCCATAACTTTTGATTTCCGCTATGAAATTTCAAATTTTCAGATTCTTAGAAAGATATGCTTAAACAGATTTAAATATTTCTGGTTTCACTCAATTCTGATTTATTTTGAGTCCTGTACATTCAGTTAAAGTTCAAAATCAAATTTTAAAACTACCGCGCCATTTCTAACTCCTTTTATATTTAAATTTAATTTATTCGTTTTAACTTCGATAAAAATAAATTCAAGCCATTATTATTAATAGTAAATTATATTATATCCTCAAAATTCATTAAAATTTTCTAAAATAAAAATTTTAAATTGGTTCAGAATTTGCGGGTTGTTACAATCTCCCCAACTTAAAAATCTTTTCGTCCTCGAAAAGGAAATGAAGCTAAAGTTGTTTATTTAACTAATTAAATTTTCATTCTTTAATTGTTTAATCATTTTATTAGTTGAATTCATATTCACACAACACAATCATCAATCAATTAGTTGATTAAATTTTCAAAATATATAACTTTTATATATTCAAAATCATATTTTCTAAAATCGAACTATATATAATAACAAGTACATTAATTATGAATTTTCTTCACTCTGACTCATTCTAGGGAATTGCCAACCCCATCTCTAATGAGTATTCTCATTCTAGGGTACTGCTGATCCTATCTCTAATGAGTATTCCTAATGGATATTACTAATCCAACCTCTGATGAGTCTTTTGCTTAGTTCTAACGAGTTGTACCCCAAAGATTTGAGCTAACCTAGCTCTGATACCAGCTGTAACGACCCGGATTTCGCCCGACTCCAATCGATCGCAAGATCGATCAAGACCGTTCAAATTCCGCGTACATTAACTTTGGGCATATAAAACATCAGAACAACAACACAGACTTTTATAACATCAATAATAAATGTTACATCAGAGTACATCGATAAATAATACAGCGGAAGATACATTTAAAATAAATTAAATACATTGCAGCGGAACTAATCTCAGCGGAAAGCCATCAATATTCTGGACCCAGCTTCAGACCTCAATCCAGGATCCTGCTTAACTATATCTGCAAAAAGCTACTCGACTGCCCGTGTGGAAAGAGGGCACCCAAGTTGGCCAAGTGAAACAAACTACAGGTCAGTCGTGGGACTGTTGTGAGAATTCTTAACTTAAGCTACCTAATAGGTAGGCTAATCACAGGACCACGCCGCTAACGCGGAACGGGCTTACTCCATTGGATTTCCAGTGCTTAAATGATGTAAATCGTCAAATAACACAATGCTTTTTAGAAAAATGAAACCATTATAAGACCCAGGCCCCATCACACAATGCAACGCACACCAGAGGATAGGGTTTTACCTTATAATGGTCAAAAGATGCTTGATACATAAAAACGATATTATTATTAGTGTGTATATATATACTTAAAACATTACAATATAAATGTATTAATCTTAAACGGCATAGTAGCCCATCCTACTATGTCGCCATATATAAGTTTACAATCAAAACCGTGGTGTCGTATTGGAAATTGGTTTTCTGTCATGAAATCGAGGCTAAGGATCGTCCTCTTCCGATTCGAGACACTCTAGCAAATGCCTCAGGATCCCCCGTAGTGAACCCTTGGATCTCTAGGGCCGGTCCCCACCTAACGGTAGTGGATTGGCAATTCCTGAACATACGTTTCCCGGTTCCTTTGAACCTATAGTATGACCACTTCCGGCCTATAAAACCCCGAGGTACCTCAATCCAAAAACCACATAAGTAAAATGTCGGGCCGTGTTAAAGCACCGGCACTACCCCTAGCTAGAAAGAAACGTGTGCACTCCCTACAGTCTTAATCCCCTTTTTGACTCATACCGGGGTGTGAGGCTCGCGAAGTCACGCTATACACAAAGCTATGCCTAAACAGGATATGCTTTGATCATCAACCACAAGGCCTGCTTTTCAACAAAGCCTTGATCATTTGCATCTTAGCATGTCACATTGTCTGACCCTACCATATTATTGATCATCTACCAATATATATATAACCTCTAAGCACATACGTCTTAGAGAAGGGTGATAAGTAAAGAATAAATTCTTCACCACCAAACAGAAATATATAATCAGTAGCGTTCAACAAATACAGCAGAAATGAATACAATGTCAGTCACACAATCCATTTACAAGTCCGCTCTGGGTCTGAGCGAAACAACATCCCGTCGATCTCCAAATGCGTTTGGACGACCATCACCAAATACCTTCCCTTGGAAGGCCAATCCCAATTCAAGGTACCAGTCATCATCATCCCAACGATGTGAAAACCTTCGGTCTTCAATCACCATCTTCATCTTCGACTCTTGATCGTCGTGATGATTATTCAGAATGGGTTAAACCCGTTCTTTCTAAATAACTCGCATATTTGGGAGTAAAAATCAAATATTGGAAAATCACACATTATGCCACATTCCAACTCAGAATATTCTTTTAATAAGATATTTGTTTTAAAAGATTCTCACTAATTTTATCAAAGATAAAATTCTGAAAATAAAATCTATAAATCCATTTCCGAAATATGGAATTCCATAAAATCAAATCAATACATAATCGATATAGATTTCTGCATCAGACTAATAATATAAATGGAATAACGGCCAAGCCTCTTAAATTCCATATATAATATCGATCTTCTTTTACAGAAGCCCATTTCGATTGTTACCAATCGAATTTCCACTTAATTCCAATTTAATATATTAAATTGAAAAACTTGATTTTTAGAAAATGCCTTTTTTAAATCTATAAAATAGATTTATAAATTTCAAAAAATAATTTCAATGTGAATTGGATTAAAGGACAAATGTCATTTAAAACATCGTCCAAGATAAATCCACTTCACGTCTCAATTTATTTATAATCACAAAAATTATAATTGCAAATGCTAGTAAACTTTTAAAAACATATTTTAAAATAATCGTAAAAATATTCTTTATTTAAAGACTCTAAGTGAAAGGTATGCTTTATATTACAAATTCTTTCTTTTACAAATATTCTTTGTTTTAACATATAGTTGACTAAAAATATATTATGAAAACATATGCACTTTATATAAAAAGGATTTCCAATGTAAAAATATCATTATTTAAAAGAACACCTGAATCGAAATGTGACTCAAACATTTGCCATATAATTTGGATTATATGGATTTCACATACATCATACATATGATAATAACAGTAAAACCATCAAATCATCCATCTACATCCAAAGTGTAATTTCCACTATGTAAGCGTTAAAATTCAATAATAATGCTCATCGCAGCTTGTCGATCTAACGATCAACCTACAACTAAATATTGGGACTAGTGTATATAAATTTTCATCCCAACACCCGTGCGGGGTTTTCAACCAACAAACAAATAATAAACTAATTTGTGCACTTGGGCGATGTGTGAAAAATTATCGTCCCAATCACATACACAAGTCGGGTGACTTGTGAATGGAAGTGTAATACACAATACATTTAATGATGACAAGAAAATATCTCTATTGCAATGAATGAATAAGCATAATAACTTCGTCTCTATTTACAAATTCTATTTTGCTAATTTAAAACTCTAGACAAAATGGTTACTTTGTTTTGGCAATTCTAATGAGGCAAAATGATAAATATTTTGATTTAACTAACCTATCTTGACAAGTATATATCTTGCCAAACATACACACACACACACACACACACACACATATATATATATATATATATATATATATATATATATATATATAAATTGCTTCAACTAATTCATTTTGACAAAAATGAATATTTCTGACAAAATGTAAAATTTTGTTTAATTAGTATAAATTGACTAAAATGAATAATTATTTTAACTAATGTAAATTAACAAAAATGAATATTTGTTTCTAACTAATATAAATTGACCGAAATGAATAATTTGTGTTTCAATTCTAATAAAATATGCCAATGCTATATTTTGTTTCATTCTTTTAATTTAGGCAAAATGAGTGTTTTTGTCTATTCTACTTTAATGATAAAAAATGTGAATGTTTAGTTATTAAAATGTAACTTTTAAATTCTATCCTTTATTTCAAACAATCTTTATTCATATCAAAATTATAAATCAAGAATAAAATTTTCAATCTGATGGTTTGTTTGCATTAATGAACTACAAACAAAGATGAACTTTATTTTAAGGTTTTATTTGCAACAAGGAATGCAAATAACAAATGCAACTTTTATTATTATTTAAAAATATATTGAGTGAATGTAAAAAGAACCTCATTTCCAAAGTGTATTTCCATTAGTGAATGTAAATAAAAGAAACAAATTCTATTTAAACGAGTATTTGCATTTATGAATGCAAACAATGAATAGTTTTGTTTTTAAATTATATTTACATTAGTGAATGTAAATAAAAGAACAAAATTTATTTTCAAAGTATATTTTAAACAAATTCAATTAATTGTATAAAAGTGTGTACATTTGTATTGGTAATTATAGATAAAGAAAATAGACTATAGTTTCATTGAATATTTGCATTGATAAATGCAAATAAAAGAATAAACCTTAATTTCAATGCATGTATATTGATAAATGCAAACAAAGAAATAAACTTTATTTTCAATATATGTAAGTATTTGCATTGGTGAGTGCAAATGAATAATTGGTTTCAAAATACATTTGCATTGGTAAATGCAAATAAAGGAACAATTTCTATTTACTATACATATTTGCATGGCTGAATGTAAAAAGTAGTACAAACTTTATTTTCAAAACATGTTTACATTTTTTATCACAAAATAAAGAACAAAACTTTATTTTTAATATATGTTTTATTGGTGTTGTCGAACAAAAATAAAAATGTACTTTTTAATTTCAAGTTACGTTTACATTGTGAGATGCAAATAAGAAAAATGAATTTTATTTCATGCTATATTTGCATTGAAAAGTGAAAATGAAAAGCAACCTTTTAATTTCTATGTAACTTCAGAAAATAATTTCTTATTTACATATAAAATGTAAACAATATTGTTACTTTCATTTCAGTAATCAAGTTTTGGCAAAAATGATATTTTCAATTCAATAATCAGATTTTGACAAAAATGAAAATTTCAATTCAATAGTCAAGTTTTGACAAAAGTGATATTTTCATTTCACTAATAAAGTTTTGGCCAAAAATGTTATCTCTTATTTCAATACTTATGCTTTAACCAAAATGTTATTTTTATTTCAATATTAATTATATTGAAAATATAATCATTCTACTTCAATTTTAATTACATTGAAAAATGTAGTCATTTTATTTCAATTTTAATTACACTGAAAAATGTAATCTTTTTAATTTATTTCTAATTACATTAAAAATGTAATCTTTTTGATTAATTTCTAACATTTCAACAAAAGCAAATAAAAGGATAACTTTGTTTTTTTTAATTTCGACAATTCTAACATAAACAATTTTCATATGAATAATTCTTTACATTAAAAATGTGTTTTTCTTCTTGTTTTATGTTTTCATTTCAAATAGATGAACATTTTTAATCTATTCTATATATACGATAAAAATGTAAATTTTATCGTTAACATGGTTTCAATTCAAACAAATGAACGTTTTATGTTTTTATTGTAATTCATAAACCGTGTTCTAAATGTAAACAAACAAAAATAGGACTTTTATTAGTTAGCCAAATTCTGTCGTAATAAAAATATATTCTATTTGTTGTTCATATTCTATTGTGAATAAACAAATAAAAAGAATATTTATTTGTCGTTCAACTTCTATGGTTCATCTCAGAATAATAAAAATAATATTTTAAAATATTTTAGAATAACTAGATCTGAATAAAATATGATTTAAATCTAAATTTAGATTTATTTTCTAATCGCAAATAAAATCCAACCATATATTAAATTCAATGCGGATCTAGCATATCATGAACAACAAAACAAACCACCAACAACAATCAACTATTCATCAATCACAGAACATTTCAAATCTGAATTACATCACAATACAATATTTTTAACGTAAGAAAAATAATTTTTAATTAATTAAATAATAAAATTCAGAATTTTCACATTGATATGGCTGAAAATTCGACTGTCTCCGAATCAGCTCTGGTCCGCGCCATCGCGAAGGTCTTAATTTTTTGATTCCAGCGCATTTTACGGTTTGTGAAACGGACCTCGTATGAGAGAGTTATTGGTTTTTAAAGATCAGATAAATTAAATATTTAATTAATAAAATAATAATAAAGTAAAGGACCTTCTTCCTCGTTTGCCTGTAACAAGGCCGCACCCAAACTTCATCGCGCAACCTTCTGCGCGCGCCTCCTATAGCCCACCGTCGACCAATCAGAGACCACCACTCCGAAGCCCCGCCCGCGAGCCACCACCGCCCCCAATAGCTCCGAACTCGGCTTCCTCCTCCTCTCGAAAATCGAACCCGAATGCCCCACTTTCTCGCCAGAATTCGCGAAATCCATGCACTGAAAACTGATCTTAACCATACAGATTTGTAGAGCTCTCCGTCCTCTTCGATTTGATATATTATTTGTAGATTTTCACTGAACGGATTGAGAGAAATTGATGTTTGAAGTTGGGAAGTTTCTGGCCATTGAATAGGCATAGGCGACGGCCATGTGTCTTAGGGTTAGGGTTTTATATTTTTTTTTATTTTTTTATTAAAAATGTGTTATAAAGGTGAAAATGCGGGCTGTCTCCGAATTGGGCTTGCTTGTTGTCGATCTTAACGTTTTGAGGCCTTCTGAACGCAATTGGATGAGTCTCGGGATCCAATTCCGAAATCTGTAGAAAATTTATTTAAAATCCCATTAACAATTAATTAATTAATTAAATACTGACAGTACATTTAAATATGCCGGGGCCACATACGACCTCAGAAAATTCTAAAAAAAATATTTTTAGCTTTCTTATGACGATACGAATCCAAGAAAATTATTTTCGTTGAATTCTGAGACTGTTTGAAAAATGGCTATTTTCAGGTTGTTTAAATTTAACTAAAATAGTCAAAACACATTTTCTTTTGCTACGTTCACATATTAATTCGAAAAATTCTAAAAATTAAAACTTAGCAATAAATTGACATTCCGGTTCCAACAAAAGTGGTTTCGTCGAAAACAGAGGTCGTTTGAAAAATGACTATTTTTAAGGCCAATATATTTAATATTAAAAATACATTTTTAAACAAATAAATCCCAAAACTCAAAATATATAAGTGTTTATTGTTTTTCAATGCAGAAACGTCATTCCGAACTCAATGGTAGTGGTTTCGAGTTGAAATTCCTTCATATGTGAAAAGTAGCCTTTCGGGCCAAATATAACATATATATAAATTCTACAACGACCTTTCTAAAAATTGAATTGGCCATAACTTTTGATTTCCGCTATGAAATTTCAAATTTTCAGATTCGTTAGAAAGATATGGTTAAACAAATTTAAATATTTTTGGTTTCACTCAATTCTGATTTAGTTTGAGTCCTGTACATTCAGTTAAAGTTCAAAATCAAATTTTAAAACTACCGCGCCATTTCTAACTCCTTTTATATTTAAATTTAATTTATTCATTTTAACTTCGATAAAAATAAATTCTAGCCATTATTATTAATAATAAATTATATTATATCCTCAAAATTCATTAAAATTTTCTAAAATAAAAAATTTAAATTAGTTCAGAATTTGCTGGTTGTTACAATCTCCCCAACTTAAAAATCTTTTCATCCTCGAAAAGGAAATGAAGCTAAAGTTGTTTATTTAACTAATTAAATTTTCATTCTTTAATTGTTTAATCATTTTATTAGTTGAATTCATATTCACACAACATAATCATCAATCAATTAGTTGATTAAATTTTCAAAATATATAACTTTTGTATATTCAAAATCATATTTTCTAAAATCGAACTATATATAACAACAAGTACATTAATTATGAATTTTCTTCACTCTGACTCATTCTAGGGCATTGCCAACCCCATCTCTAATGAGTATTCTCATTCTAGGATACTGCTGATCCTATCTCTAATGAGTATTCCTATTGGATATTACTAATCCAACCTCTGATGAGTCTTCTGCTTCGTTCTAACGAGTTGTACCCCAAAGATTTGAGCTAACCTGGCTCTGATACCAGCTGTAACGACCCGGATTTCGCCCGACCCCAATCGATCGCAAGATCGATCAAGACCGCTCAAATTTCGCGTACGTTAACTTTGGGCATACAAAACATCAGAACAACAACACAGACTTTTATAACATCAATAATAAATGTTACATCAGAGTACATCGATAAATAATACAGCGGAAGATACATTTAAAATAAATTAGATACATTGCAGCGGAACTAATCTCAGCGGAAAACCATCAATATTCTGGACCCAGCTTCAGACTTCAATCCAGGATCCTGCTTAACTATATCTGCAAAAAGCTACTCGACTGCCCGTGTGGAAAGAGGGCACCCGAGTTGGCAAAGTGAAACAAACTACAGGTCAGTCGTGGGACTGGTGTGAGAATTCTTCACTTAGCCTACCTAATAAGTAGGCTAATCACAGGACCACGCCGCTAACGCGGAACGGGTTTACTCCATTGGATTGCCAGTGCTTAAATAAAGTAAAATGTCAAATAACGCAATGCTTTTTAGAAAAATGAAACCATTATAAGACCCAGGTCCCATCACACAATGCAACGCACACCAGAGGATAGTGTTTTACCTTAAATTGGTCAAAAGATGCTTGATACGTAAAAACGATATTATTATTAGTGTGTATATATATACTTAAAACATTTCAATATAAATGTATTAATCTTAGACGGCATAGTACCCCATCCTACTATGTCGCCATATATAAGTTTACAATCAAAACCCCGGTGTCGTATTGGAAATTGGTTTTCTGTCATGAAATCAAGGCTAGGGATCGTCCTCTTCCGATTCGAGACACTCTAGCAAATGCCTCAGGATCCCCCGCAGTGAACCCTTGGATCTTCAGGGCCGGTCCCCACCTAACGGTAGTGGATTGGCAATTCCTGAACACACGTTTCCCGGTTCCTTTGAACCTATAGTATGACCACAACCGGCCTATAAAAACCCGAGGTACCTCAATCCAAAAACCACATAAGTAAAATGCCGGGCCGTGTTAAAGCACCGGCAGTACCCCTAGCTAGAAAGAAACGTGTGCACTCCTTGTAGTCCTAATTCCATTTTTGACTCATACCGGGGTGTGAGGCTCGCGAAGTCACGCTATACACAAAGTTATGCTTAAACAGGCTATGCTTTGATCATCGACCACAAGGCCTGCTTTTCAACAAAACCTTGATCATTTGCATCTTAGCATGTCACATTGTCAGACCCTACCATATTATTGATCATCTACCAATATATATATAACCTCTTAGCTCATATGTCTTAGAGAAGGGTGATAAGTAAAGAATAAATTCTTCACCACCAAACAGAAATATATAATCAGTAGCGTTCAACAAATACAGCAGAAATGAATACAATGTTAGACACACAATCCATTTACAAGTCCGCACTGGGTCTGAGCGAAACAACGTCCTGTCGATCTCCAAATGCGTTTGGACGACCATCACCAAATACCTTGCCTTGGAAGGCCAATCCCAATTCAAGATACCAGTCATCATCATCCCAACGATGTGAAAACCTTCGGTCTTCAATCACCGTCTTCATCTTCGACTCTTGATCATCGTGATGATTATTCAGATTGGGTTAAACCCAGTCTTTCAGAATAACTCGCGTATTTTGGGATTAAAAAGCAAATATTGGAAAATCACACATTATGCCACATTCCAACTCAGAATAT
Source organism: Allium sativum (assembly GCA_030737875.1). Classification (NCBI taxonomy): domain Eukaryota; kingdom Viridiplantae; phylum Streptophyta; class Magnoliopsida; order Asparagales; family Amaryllidaceae; genus Allium; species Allium sativum. The sequence goes on from CM060909.1 coordinate 116,222,725, forward strand.
TCTTTAAATAAGATATTCGTTTTAAAAGATTCTCATTAATTTTATCAAAGATAAAATTCTGAAAATAAAATCTATAAGTCCATTTCCGAAATATGGAATTCCACAGAAATCAATTCAATACATAATCGATATAGATTTCTGTATCAGACTAATAATATAAATGGAATAACGGCAAAGCCTCTTAAATTCCATATATAATATCGGTCTTCTTTTACAGAAGCCCATTTCGATTGTTACCAATCGAATTTCCACTTAATTCCAATTTAATATATTAAATTGAAAAACTTGATTTTTAGAAAATGCCCTTTTTAAATCTATAAAATAGATTTATAAATTCCAAATAATAATTTCAATGTAAATTGGGACAAATGTCATTTAAAACATCATCCACGATAAATCCACTTCATATCTCAATTTATTTATAATCACAAAAAATATAATTGCAAATGCTAGTAATCTTTTAAAAACATATTTTAAAATAATCATAAAAATATTCGTTATATAAAGACTCTAAATGAAAGGTATGCTTTATATTACGAATTCTTTCTTTTACAAATATTCTTTGTTTTAACATATAGTTGATTAAAAATATATTATGAAAACATATGCACTTTATATAAAAAGGATTTCCAATGTAAAAATATCATTATTTAAAAAAACACCTGAATCGAAATGCGACTCAAACATTTGCCATATAATTTGGAATATATGGATTTCACACACATCATATATACGATAATAACAGTAAAACCATCAAATCATCCATCTACATCCAAAGTGTAATTTCCACAGTGTAAGCGTTAAAATTCAATAATAACGCTCATCGCAGCTTGTCGATCTAACGATCAATATACAACAAAATATTGGGATTAGTGTATATAAATATTCATCCCAACACCCGTGTGGGGTTTTCAACCAACAAACAAATAATAAACTAATTTGTGCACTTGGGCGATGTGTGAAAAATTATCGTCCCAATCACATGCACAAGTTGGGTAACTTGTGGATGGAAGCGTAATACACAATACATATAATGATGAAAAGAAAACATCTCTATTGCAATGAATGAATAAGCATAATAACTTCGTCTCTATTTACAAATTCTATTTTGCTAATTTAAAGCTCTAAACAAAATGGTTATTTTGTTTTGGCAATTCTAATGAGGCAAAATGATAAATATGTTGATTTAACTAGCCTATCTTGAAAAGTATATATCTTGCCAAACATATATATATATATATATATATATATATATATATAATTGCTTCAACTAATTCATTTTGACAAAAACAAACATTTCTGACAAAATGTAAAATTTTGTTTAACTAGTATAAATTGACTAAAATGAATAATTATTTTAACTAATGTAAATTAACTAAAATGAATAATTGTTTTTAACTAATATAAATTTACCGAAATGAATAATTTGTGTTTCAATTCTGATAAAATATGCCAATGCTATATTTTGTTTCATTCTTTTAATTTAGGCAAAATGAGTGTTTTTGTCTATTCTACTTTAATGATAAAAAATGTGAATGTTTAGTTAATAAAATGTAACTTTTAAATTCTATCCTTTATTTCAAACAATCTTTATTCATATCAAAATTATAAATTAAGAATAAAATTTTCAATCTGATGGTTTGTTTGCATTAATGAACTGCAAACAAAGATGAACTTTATTTTAAGGTTTTATTTGCAACAAGGAATGCAAATAACAAATGCAACTTTTATTTTTGTTTAAAAGTATATTGAGTGAATGTAAAAAGAACCTCATTTCCAAAGTGTATTTCCATTAGTGAATGTAAATAAATGAAACAAATTCTATTTAAAAGAGTATTTGCATTTATGAATGCAAACAAAGAATAGTTTTGTTTTTAAATTATATTTACATTAGTGAATGTAAATAAAAGAACAAAATTTATTTTCAAAGTATATTTTAAACAAATTCTATTAATTGTATAAAAGTGTGCACATTTGTATTGGTAATTATAGATAAAGAAAATAGACTATAGTTAAATAAAAGAACAAAATTTATTTTCAAAGTATATTTTAAACAAATTCTATTAATTGTATAAAAGTGTGCACATTTGTATTGGTAATTATAGATAAAGAAAATAGACTATAGTTTCATTGAATATTTGCATTGATAAATGCAAATAAAAGAATAAACCTTAATTTCAATGCATATATATTGATAAATGCAAACAAAGAAATAAACTTTATTTTCAATATATGTAAGTATTTGCATTGGCGAGTGCAAATGAATAATTCGTTTCAATATACATTTGCATTGGTAAATGCAAATAAAGGAACAATTTCTATTTACTATACATATTTGCATGGCTGAATGTAAAAAGTAGTACAAACTTTATTTTCAAAACATGTTTACATTTTTGATCACAAAATAAAGAATAAAACTTTATTTTTTAATATATGTTTTATTGGTGTTGTCGAACACAAATAAAAATGTACTTTTTAATTTCAAGTTATGTTTACATTGTGAGATGCAAATAAGAAAAATGAATTTTATTTCATGCTATATTTGCATTGAAAAGTGCAAATGAAAAGCAATCTTTTGATTTCTATGTAACTTCAAAAAATAATTTCTTATTTACATATAAAATGTAAACAAAATTGTTACTTTCATTTCAGTAATCAAGTTTTAGCAAAAATGATATTTTCAATTCAATATTGAGATTTTGACAAAAATGAAAATTTCAATTCAATAGTCAAGTTTTGACAAAAGTGATATTTTCATTTCACTAATAAAGTTTTGGCCAAAAATGTTATCTCTTAATTCAATACTTATGCTTTAACCAAAATGTTATTTTTATTTCAATATTAATTATATTGAAAATATAATCATTTTACTTCAATTTTAATTACATTGAAAAATGTGATCATTTTATTTCAATTTTAATTACATTGAAAAATGTAATCTTTTTAATTTATTTCTAATTACATTAAAAATGTAATCTTTTTGATTAATTTCTAACATTTCAACAAAAGCAAATAAAAGGATAACTTTGTTTTTTTTCTTTTCGACAATTCTAACACAAACAATTTTCTTATGAATAATTCTTTACATTAAAAATGTGATATTTTTTTTCATGTTCCATGTTTTCATTTCAAATAGATGAACATTTTTAATCTATTCTATATATACGATAAAAATGTAAATTTTATCGTTAACATGGTTTCAATTCAAACAAATGAACGTTTTATGTTTTTATTGTAATTCATAAACCATGTTCTAAATGTAAACAAACAAAAATAGGACTTTTATTAGTTAGCCAAATTCTGTCGTAATAAAAATATATTCTATTTGTTGTTCATATTCTATTGTGAATAAACAAATAAAAAGAATATTTATTTGTCGTTCAACTTCTATGGTTCATCTCAGAATAATAAAAATAATATTTTAAAATATTTTAGAATAACTAGATCTGAATAAAATATGATTTAAATCTAAATTTAGATTTATTTTCTAATCGCAAATAAAATCCAACCATATATTAAATTCAACGCGGATCTAGCATATCATGAACAACAAAACAAACCACCAACAACAATCAACCATTCATCAATCACAGAACATTTCAAATCTGAATTACATCACAATACAATATTTTTAACGCAAGAAAAATAATTTTTAATTACTTAAATAATAAAATTCAGAATTCTCACATTGATATGGCTGAAAATTCGACTGTCTCCGAATCAATTTTGGTCTACGCCATCGCGAAGCTCTTAATTTTCTAATTCCAGCGCATTTTACGGTTTGTGAAACGGACCTCGTGTGAGAGAGTTATTGGTTTTTAAAGATCAGATAAATTAAATATTTAATTAATAAAATAATAATAAAGAAAAGGATCATCTTCCTCGTTTGCCTGTAACAAGGCCGCACCCAAACTTCATTACGCAACCTTCTGCGCGCGCCCCCCTATAGCCCACCGTCGACCAATCAGAGACCACCACTCCGAAGCCCCGCCCGCGAGCCACCACCGCCCCAATAGCTCCGAACTCGGCCTCCTCCTCCTCTCGAAAATCGAACCCGAAATCCCCTGCTTCCTCGCCAGAATTCGCGAAATCCATGCACTGAAAACTGATCTTAACCGTACGGATTTGTAGAGCTCTCCGTCCTCTTCGATTAGGTATATTATTTGTAGATTTTCACTGAACGGATTAAGAGAAATTGATGTTTGAAGTTGGAAAGTTTCTGGCCATTGAATAGGCATAGGCGGCGGCCATGTGTCTTAGGGTTAGGGTTTTATATTTTTGTTATTATTTTATTATTAAAAATGTGTTATAAAGGTGAAAATGCGGGCTGTCTCCGAATAGGGCTTGCTTACTGTCGATCTTAACGTTTTGAGGCCTTCTGAACGCAATGGGATGGGTCTCCGGGTCCAATTCCGAAATATGTAGAAAATTTATTTAAAATCCCATTAAAAATTAATTAATTAATTAAATACTGACCGTACATTTAAATATGCCGGGGCCACATACGACCTCAGAAAATTCTAAAAAAAATAATTTTAGCTTTCTTATGATGATACGAATCCAACAAAATTATTTTCGTCGAATTCTGAGACTGTTTGAAAAATGGCTATTTTCAAGTCGTTTAAATTTAACTAAAATAGTCAAAACACATTTTCTTTTGCCACGCTCACATATTAATTCGAAAAATTCTAAAAATTGAAACTTAGCAATAAATTGACATTCCGGTTCCAACAAAAGTGGTTTCGTCGAAAACAGAGGTCGTTTGAAAAATGACTATTTTTAAGGCCAATATATTTAATATTAAAAGTACATTTTTAAACAAATAAATCCCGAACCTCAAAATATATAAGTGTTTATTTTTTTTCAATGCAGAAACGTCATTCCGAACTCAATGAAAGTGGTTTCGAGTCGAAATTCCTTCATATGTGAAAAGTAGCCTTTCGGGCTATATATAATATATATATATATATATATATATATATATATATATATATATATAAATTCTACAGTGACCTTTCTAAAAATTGAATTGGCCATAACTTTTGATTTCCGCTATGAAATTTCAATTTTTCAGATTCGTTAGAAAGATATGATTAAACAGATTTAAATATTTCTGTTTTTACTCAATTCTGATTTATTTTGAATCCTGTGCATTCAGTTAAAGTTTAAAATCAAATTTTAAAACTACCGCGCCATTTCTAACTCCATTTATATATAAATTTAAATTTATTCATTTTAACTTTGATTAAAATGAATTCTAGCCATTATTATTAATATAAATTATATTATATTCCCAAAATTCATTAAAATTTTCTAAAATAAATTTTTTAAATTGGTTCAGAATTTGCGGGTTGTTACATACAGTGTCCGTTTTACACAAACCAAGTGTCTATTTTGGCCAGAATTTCAAGACGAATGCAATGGCACAGTTGGTTTCACTTAATTCTGAATATTAAATTAATTATTCTTTAATCTGTCATCTTTACTGTTGTTAAAATTACAGGGTGTTACATTCTCCCCTACTTAAAGGATTTCGTCCCTGAAATCTCTTAAGTTTAAGAAGAATGTATATCCTACCATCCAAATCCATATACTTATCCACCAATCACAGGCATCCATCATCCTTAAAATATTTCTAATGGTTGTATGAACATATGAGAAGGTGTGTGTATATGTCCCAATACTAGTGCAAAGATCAGGCGGTCAACTGATTCAGTCGACCTCCTTAATGCAATGTATGTTAGTGTCATGAATCCAATATGTATGAAAATAATCCTATTATAACATGTAAGTTCCATATGTGTGCACAATCATCCATCAAAATGCAACATCCATATGATGATACATACACATTCATCCATTAAGAGAAGAAAAATGCACACACATCCATATGCGGTATGAGAGTGATTGAGCCGGTCTAGTTCCTAATGTGTGTGTATATGCATCCACAAGCAACCACTAGCAAACAATTGCATCCACTTGCATCTATCAAACATAACATGTTTCCAACACATATTTACATCCATGGGCTTCCTACCTAAAGGTCGAAGAATCGATCGATAGGACATACTCAAATGATAGAAACGAGCATAAATAAAAGCTTTGGAAAGGAACTTAAGAACATACCCTCGAAAAGAAAAGGGTACGAAGCACGAATCTTTTCTTTGGTCTCCCAAGTTGCATCGTCTTGTTTATCTCCCCATTGAATTTTCGTTAACATGACTTCTCTATTGCGTAGCTTCTGAACTTATGATCCAAGAATACGGGTAGGAACTCGCCTAACTATTGCATCCCATTCCACTTCCACTTCCTACAAAATACTCGGATCAACTACTTCTGCAGTATCATGCAAGCATTTCCGCAAATGAGAAACATGGAAAACATCATGAACACCGGACAGTCTCTCTGATAGCTTTACTCAGTAGCCCATTTGGCCAATCCTTTCTGTTATGGGAAATGGCCCTATAAATCTTGGTGCTAATTTACTTATAGATCCAAATCGAACCACCTTTCTCAAGGGTGACACTTTGATGAAAACCATGTCTCTCACCTCAAACTCAATATCAGTCCTTCTATTGTCTGCATATGACTTCTGCCTATCTTGAGCTGTCTTCATTCTCCGTCTAATAAGATCAATCTTCTTGGACGTTTCTCTAACCATATCTATTCCAAGTAAAAGTCCTTCTGTAGTTTCCTACCAACAAGTTGGTGGTCTATAGGGTCGTCCGTACAATTCTTCGAAGGGTGTCATGCCAATACTAGCTCGATAATTGTAATTGTAGGCGAACCCACTAGAGGAAGATGATCTTCCCAAGTCCCTTCAAAGTCCAGGATACACAGCTTTAAAAGATCCTCAAGAACTCTGTTCACCCTTTCTGTCTGCCCGTCATTTAGAGGGTGATAAGCGGTGCTCAAACACAACTGTGTACCTAATGCTTCTTGCAAGCTCTTCCAAAATTCACTAGTGAAAATGGGGTCACAATCACTAATAATACTAGAAGGTACTCCATGAAGACGGACTATCTCACGAACGTAAACTATTGCCAACCATGATGCCGTCCTCTCAACCGGAATGAAATGAGCGCTCTTAGTAAGTCTGTCTACTGCAACACAAATGTTGGTGTTGCCCTTCCTTGATTTAGGCAAACCATCGATGAAATCCATAGAGATGTTCTCCCAATTCCACTGTGGAACTTCCAAAGGGTGAAGTAAACCACCGGGCTTCTTTTGCTCAGCCTTGACTTGCTTGCAAATCAAACATTGAGAAACAAAACCTGCCACATCTTTCTTCATCCCAGCCCAAAAGAAAACCCTCTTCATATCTCTATGCATGTGACACCCCGAGTTCCGATAGACCGAAATTCAAAATTCCAATCTATCAAAACTCGGATAGGTTTTCTCTGGTATCTTGCAGAAAAGACAGAGACATAAAACATGTCAGAGCTCATAAATTATCTCACAACGGAATGGATAAAACATAATATAATTAAAATATAGCCTTACTGTATTAATAATACTGCCTAACCTGTATCCTAGGCTATCATGTCTCTACTCCAAATCTAACATGCGAGTATGTTATGGGGGTGGGGGGGGGGGGTCAAAACACAAGTTCTGGTGACTGGATTTAAATTATACACTTTGGATAATCCTATATATACCGTTCAATCATATTTTGTTATTAATTAGGTTACTTGGGTTATCAGCACTCAAGGCTTACACACATGTCGCACCCATTTTCTTCTCAGTTTATTAACCTAATGTAGTATATATGTAGCTGCCTCTATATTAAGGTACACACCATGGTACCCCACTCGCATGGTCTCCACCGTAACACCATCAAAATATACAGTCCCTCATCCTACGCCGTAGTGACGTACGGATCTCTATATAACAATGTTATGTTCCGCATACATCTATCATTACTATGCTACGTAAGCATGTGGGCAGCCATCTTCGATCGAATCAGATTCCATACTAGACTAATGCCCTCAAATCTACGATACACCACCCCGAGCCGACATGCATGTATTTAGATTGTCCCACATATGTATCTTCAATTGTAGCTCAATTCCATAACCACACGTCCTCTAATGTGCACCGAGTCCCACGGAAGGGCGATACCAGAAACACGAAACTCGGTTGGGAGCTTTTCCATATCTGTACAGGCTTGTCTTTAAGAGCCTCTAAATACAGATATACCTAGGGTCTGTTTGCATGGTGGATATGGCCCCACCTCGGCCCCTCCCTCAACTAGTAAAGACTACAAGAGCTAAACGACTTCTCTTCAAGAAAACAATCTAAACATCCATTTGGTGTCTTCGCTTAACCACCGTACCCCGATAGTGAAAGGTGAATGGTCTATTGGTTTTGGCTCTAGTCTTTTCGCATCCCACTAGCCGTCGATGATGGGTATCCTATGATCTACTATCCTTATTGGTCGTGACCCTTCGCCTCCCAGTTGAGGCAACCGCTGAATCACTCTGGTGTCACCGCGTCATAGCATTCTGACGGCATAACTACTTCTACAGTCAAGGCCCACTCAGCTAGTAGTTTCGCGCAGACCCAACCTCTGCGAGCACAGCCTAAAACATCTTCCACCGCACAGAGGACTACTAGGAGCACCTTACGTATCCCAAGAAGCTTCGTTCTTCCCCTTTCAGTCCTTCAGAGCCGACAGAATAATCAGATGAATGTGTGCTCCCCTTGTGCCTTATAACACCACGATGATCTACACCGTTGGGTTATTCACCCTCAAACGTGCGGACTGGTCCAAGCACCTCACCTGAATATGTTGTTAGACCCTATGTCTAAACATTCTTTTACGCACTTGCCTTATCTCATCAGTTTTCCATTTAACTTGGTTATTCTCATTCATATTGAATTTTTAATCAAGTTATCAAGTTCCTCTTTCTTATTAATTTCAGTTATATAACTTAACCCATTTAAGTTTATTAATAAGCCCACAACATGTTATTCTCTAGATTGTGGTCCAGGGTCTGTAATCCACAATCCTTTCTTTATTCTGGTTTGATTTCATCATTACAATAAGATGTTCTACTTAATATGTAATTAAGTATATCTCAATTCACATGTTTTCTGTTAACATGTCAGTCGTTATTTATGATTAAATATAACTTATTTCATAAGTTTTCCTCATTCTTTCTCATTTAATCATAATTCCATTTTACATCATTATTATAACTTATCATTGTTTACTTATTAACTTGGTTCTCTTAACTAAGGCCCATTAATAAGTTTTTCTACCCATTTATTGTAACCTATGTTATAATTTCCTCTTATCCTTAAAACAAGTCTAAACATGTTATTCGTATCAATGGGTTTCAGACTTCCAAGTTTACATTTTACTTAATTTATATTTAAGTACAACCACTTATATTTCGTATATTTCCCCTTTTCTCAACTGGTTTCCAGATTTCCCCATTTACCGATTACTTAATTTACAATTAAGTGTCCCTTATCTTATCTTACCGGTTATCCATTTCCATATTAATTTAATATAGCCTAAGTTATAATCTTCACTTGTCCCTAGGACAAGTCTACCTATTATACAACATTTTCATTAATGTTAATTATTTATAATAGGTGATCATCATTCCCCATTAAACCATTTTCCCTTACTGTTGTATTCCAGTACTCTTCATTCACTATAAGTTCCTTATTTTAATTAAGGAAAACACTTCATGCACCTTATCAATTTGATGTATAGAAGGAACCAGTGATTTGTTTTCATAACGTGTTCCCATCTAAATCCTTGGTGGAAAGTAATTTCTTTCCTTTTTCTTACTTTATTCACTGTGGTTACTTGCAACCACGTTCTCAAAAATAGGTCATTTAGGGAAATACATCACTTTTCCTTCGCATCGCACTAACTCAGTCCATTACATCCCTTTCTATCTTGTTTTCCGAGTAAAACATTTAATTACCAGCATTGCCATTTATTCATATCTTGTTATATACATACATACATACATACATACATACATGCATACATACATACATATTTATATATGTGTGTGTGTGTACTAGACCTCTCACATTAAGCCTACACATGTGGATGCTGGATTTTCCGGGAGGGTCCGGGCAAACTTCTACCACAAGTTAACTTAACCTCGTGTCTTAGCAACAATACATGTTTTAATTATGCACTTAGACCGCTCACATTAGATTTACCACTGTGAACGCTGGATATGTCGGGCGGTTCCGAGCAATGCAATCTAACCTCGTGTCTAAGAGCTAAATAGTGTCAAATTATTGTGAATCTAAGCATGCTCGTTCTTTAACAATCATTCCTGTTTCATTATAGGTTTTTATACCCCTTTCCCAAGTCATATTTATCATGTGCTATATGCCCAAATTAAAGTCTTTAACCATTTTTTTATTTATGCCCCAAACCATATTCATGTACCTAATTCTAACATGAAACCATATAACTATGCCAATTCATACAAGGGTTCATGTATATTAATGTGACAAATTTACATGTAGTACGAACAATGTAGTTGCTAACCATTTCTAACAAGTTTATTTTCAACATGTAATCATTCCAATACTTTAACTGATTCAACATATGAATTGTTCATATTAACATCTCAACTTGTTACGACAATAAATTAATCTGGCAATTTCACAATTAATAAAAAGGGGAATGCTAAATGATAACATATTATTATCTAAAGGCTATAGCTTAAACCCACTCACCTTTTATGTTTTCCCCAATTCTGGATCTGATCCAGTTTTAGCATTCATGGTTTTTCCCTTTAATTTGATTTAAAACCAAATAACCGTGGATCGGTTATTCACTAAAAGAGAAGGGAAAGAAAGAGTAAGAATTTGAAAGGATTGGATCTGGAATTTTACCTCACTTTTCATGATTCTGAATAATCTTTTATTAACGTCAATCTCATTCTTCCAGATCTGGATTCATAATTTTTCCTAGGCTAATATTTTAATTTTCGGAATAGATTTGAGGAGAGAGAGATTAATGGTATAGCTCCATCGTAACCGCCGAATTATGAGGTTTAGGGTTAGGTCTAAGGTCTTATTTATAGGTGTATGGAGCAACCAGGACCCTCATATTTGACCAAAAACCATCAGAAATGTCAAAAACTCAAAAAACCCTAATCTGCCAATATCTACCGTAAGGGGTCGACCCTCCCTTCATGTGGCTCGACCCACATTCATGTGCATCAACCCACCTTCATATGGGTCGACCCCCTTGAATGGGTCGACCCTCATGGGTCCGAAGGCCAAAAATTGATCTGTGGTGATCCTATTTTCTCTGACAAACTTCCTCAGCCCATAACTTCTTCATACGATGTCCGTTTTATGCAAGCTCGGACTCTATCTGAACCAGAATTCCGAGACGAACATAACGGCGCAGTCCATTTTACTTAATTCTGAATATTTAATTAAGTTATTATTATTTTATTATCTTAAGTTAAAAAAGCGGGGTGTTACATTCTCCCACCGTTAGGAAATTTTGTCCCCGAAATTTAATAAGGGTAAAATCAATTAACCTCTCGCATAATATACATCCATCATGTGTGCATCCAATTTTTGCAAACATCGTGCACTTGTGCAAAGTGAAACACAACATAATAATACATGTATGCCTAAGCGGTACCTCCTATGCGTATGCAAATTTCTCAAAAATCTTTTTAAAATTTGCTCACATCCTAAATATACTGGCAGTTCTACATGAATGTAATATTTTGAAAATCAAAATGTTTTTTCATCCAAATTTCCCCACATTCTTACTGAGTAAAAGCGTAATTCATCCAATTGTTGCATCCAAAATCCTACCAACTAACTTTATTTTTCGAATTTCAGAAAAAACTAATTTTCTAAATTCGATTTCTTATGTTACAAAAAGGTGGAAAACGAATAATTCCATATATTCCATTTTTCTTTTATGTACCTTTTTCCAATCGTACATGAATTTTGTGTAACTATTTATAAAAATTCGCTATTTTCCAATCCAAGCATACCCACATAAGAAAATTTTCTTATTGTTACTGATTTCCTTTTTTATCTTATCTTAGAATGTTTATCTTTATCCATATATTCTTTTTAACTTATCATGTTTATTGCTTTACTAAATTTGTTTTTTCCTTTTTAGTTGTACTTTTTCTCTTTTCTTAGCTTATTTATTTATATGATATTAGTTTAAATTTAAATAAGCTTCTAGTCTCTCAACTAAAACAAGAGAACAGACACCCTACATGGCTACTACTAAGGGCCAAGAATCTCGGGACTATGCCCCCCTCAGTCAGAAAATTCCAAACTATGGGATCAACGACAGGTTTAGGTGTTACCCTAACTACCCAACAAGAATAAAATAACGGAACGATCCAAGCAGGAATGTAGTAACGGGTTTTGCCCCTAGCAGGAAAATTAGCAACAGGATCTAAACACTTACTTGCCCTTTTTACTATCTAGTAGTCACCACTAGTCCTAGCTATGTACAAAAAATTATTTCAAGCAACACCTTAGGCTTTTCAATGCTTACGCATTTTATGAGAACTTACTATTATTCCAAGATAATTCTCTGTAACACCCCGCAAATTCTATACCTGTGAAATTAACAAATTAAAGTATAATTAATCTGAAATCAAAGAACTAAGGGAAACGGGATACGCCATTGCGTTCGTCTCGGAAAAATACGCGAAATAGAGTCCGAGTTTTCGAAAAACGGAGTCCGTATAATGAAGATATGGCCTTCGGAAGTTTTGAATTAAATTTAAAATTCAAACAGAATAAAATAAGCTCAGAAAATCAAATTTGAATTCGAAAATGGGGCCCAATGGGCCAGGGTGGATAAACACCCGCCAAGGCCACCCAGGTCGACTGGGCTGTCGACCTGGGCTACCCATGTCGACAGGGCTGTCGACAGCCCTGTCGATAGGGGTGTCGACCTGGTCGAGCCCAGTCAACCTGGCTGGCCAGGTCTGTGTTTGGCCGATTCTCTGTGGTCTGCTCTGTCATTAGGGCTAGGTGGCGGGTTCTAATTGGTTTCTCTATCTAATGAATGGCTATGATCAATCCAAGCAACATCAAGGGTCCTAATCAGTTCCTAACCTCTATATAAACAACCCTAGACTAAACCCTAATCTATTCATTCAAAATTAAGAACATAACCGCCATGTTGCTGAGGAACGACTAAGAGTAGCCGCCAACTAGAGAGAGAGGATTAGGGAGAAAGTTCTAAAGCCTAATGCAATTCAAGCAACCTAAGCAAATCAATTCAACAAAGGAATTTGCGTCTTCAATCCCTAAATTAGAGAATTCATCGCACCATTGTAAGTAGAGTATTACTTTGGTATGAATAAACAACTATATTGATTTGTATGCTTGAATTGGGATAATAAAGTAGTTCATATTTGTGCAAAATTATGTTATTCATTATAAAGAACTACATGCGGTAGTTCTATGCAAGTATACGTTTGGAATATTGCGCAAATCATGTAATCTATGTTGAAGCTACATGTATGTAGTTGGTTGAAATTCATGCAAGTTTGGGGCTTTGTTATTATGTCATCACGATGTATATTATTGTGCATAAATCATTTTGCAAGTAATTGAAACAAGTTTGGTTGTTATAGTTCATAAGAAACTATGTTGGAATTTTGACACCATAATCCATGTATTAAGTCATGCTTTTGCAAACTTATGAGTATGGCTAGGCTATGAATGATATTTGGCATAATTGAAATCCATGATTAAGTCTATCTTGTTTACAAGAATTATATGATGACATATGTGAGACATGGCTAGGTTAGACTCAAAAATCCCTTTTTGCAAGTTTAAAGCAAACACCATGTTTAGGAATATTTATGCATAAGTATATTTATACCATCGTTATGTGATTAGACTTAAACCATGATTAAGTTGAACTATACTTTTGTGTTAGTAACAAAGTATCCCCTTTGTAAACATGTAGAAACCTTATGAACATGACTTGTTTATGTTTATGCCTAAATGAGAACATAGGTCTATGTTGTAGTTAAGACTATGTGACACCTAATTTAGATTCTTATCTTAAGATTACATGGTTTGGTTCATGTCACCTATGCTTTATGACCAAAGTATATATATGCAAGTACACCAGTTTCTATTATGTATTTCCAACGTCATATGCAAGTTCATGCGCTCACCTTCCCCTCTTTGTGTATGAAATCACGCTTTAAGCCTCCCCTTTTCGCATGGCTAATTTGGGCTTTAAAAGGCTAAGCCCAAAATATATAAACGGACGTGTTAAACGGGGGAAAATAACGTTGGGTTAAAATTACTAATGAATGAAAATATAAAATAGAAGGGCCCAAATTCAAGTATGGGTTGGGCCCATGATTGGTGTAACCTTTACACCATTAACTTAATAATGGGCCGCAAATATTTACATATAAGAAATAAAGAAGAATGACAAGATATGTAAATGTAGAAAATACGATGTGTTTAACCCGAGGTTGGATTGAGTTGTGATGTAAACCTGCCCGGAACCGCCCGGCTGTCCAGTAGTCACAACAATACCTATCCAATGTGGGAGGTTAAACATGGAGCCCAGCAAGGACCCGAGGTTAGACTGAGTTGTGGCGTAAGACTGCCCGGAACCAACCGGCAACAGGCAGCCACAACAATACTTGTCTAATGTGAGAGGTCAGGGCCTTAAGAAGACAATTAAGGCTGAGTCAGGATTGTTAGGATTAAGTGAACTAAAGACTTAATCAAAATGGAACATGCTAAACTAAACGGACTGGTGGGGGTTAGGTTAGAAAACACTTAACCAACTTAGCATGTTGGCTAGAGATAGAAAACCTAGTAACGGGGGACCCTTTTCAGCAGTAACCCTAAAAGGTGTATCAGGATACCCTGAAACTAGGCAGGGTGGGGCACGATTACTGGGCTGATTGTAAGAGGTCAAAGCGACGGCGGTGGTGTAGCAGTGTAGGTTCTAACGGAGTGCGGGCGTGCACACACTCCGGTGCAGAAAAATAAGGCACTGGACACCAGTAGCATACCTGTGCATTCTAAGGTTGTGTCGGACCGCCACTATGGGACTTGATACACCCCATGGTGGGACCAACATAGGTAACTACAACATCGGGGGCCGTAAGACACATGTAACTATGCGAGTAGGAGCCGATCATCATTGAATGGATCACATCACCCTGATTTTGGGGTGCCAGTTGAAAAACTAATTCATATGGGTTCAGAGATTAACATGGGGTACGATAGTATATTCGACCCTAGATAACTTAACCAAGTTTATAGTGCTTGCCCACTTCTTGTTTATACTTATCATACCCAGTTCTTTATTCATAGACAAAATAGTACTAGACTTACTCAGGCTTTATGTCTGACTCTACTTTTCTTTCGTCTTCTTTCTTCCGTTTCCCCCCCCCCCCCCCAGGTCCTCAGGGAGGGAACACAGCAGCTTGACCAACCTCAACATCCAGCTTGAAGAAGAGGAATGTATTGCTTGGACTTTCCTGTTTTGAACTATGGCTTTGGACAATCCACTATGGGGCTTTTGCAGTTTATCTATGTTTTATTTATGCTTCTTTAAATAATGTACTCAAGACAGATTATGAAAGTGTTATGATATGTTTTTTGGAAAGGATGTTGTTGTAACACGTATTTGACTTTATGAAATAAAAGTTTGTTGTTCTTCCGTTGTTTACAAATATGTGTTCTTATATCTGTCTTGTATATCTGTGACTTGTACTTATAAACCTCCACCAAAATTAGGGCATTCCCTTTGAGAGTGACCCTAACGGAGGTGGGGTGTTTCTCTTGGTATCAGAGCATAGGTTTACCAGATAAGATAAAAAGTTTTGAAAAATTATTTTCAAAAAGGAAATTTAAAGAAGCATTTTTAAGAAAAATATTATTTTATTTTAAAAAGGCAAAGTCCACTCCCCAAAGCCATAGGTACTATCTCTTATCCTTCGTTTTGAATCTATCCTTTTTGTTTCAGCATGTCCCAAGAACTTAACTTGCCGGAAGGGGTGCCAATACCTGGTTGGTTTAGACGGTTCTTAGAAGCAAGGGCCACTCAGCCAGGTCCTACCGTTCCTTCTCCCCCAGCGGAAGGGAATCATCCAGCTGCAGCAGCACCTTTTCCTCCACCTCCTCCTCGGGGAAACACGTTTGCTAAGATATGTAAAGATTTTAAAGCTATGGGAGGAAGGGATTTCCATGGAACTGAGTCCTTCGTAGCAGCTAGAAATTGGCTGAAAGAGACGGAGGACCTATTCATCATCTTTGAGGTAGAAGATAGACAAAAAGTACAGTTGGCAGTGTGGCTATTGAAGGGCGAGGCTTCCTACTGGTGGGAAGTCACTAATGCTGAAAGACCAGTGGAGACGTGGGAGTACTTTAGGGCAAGGTTTGAGACCAAATTTCTCTCAGATGCGGAAAGAAGTTTGCAGTTGGAGAAATTCTTATTTCTTAAGCAAGGGGACAAGACAGTCAGAGAATATGTGAATCAGTTCGATGAGCTGGCTAGGTTTGGGCTTGACCTAGTCAACACCCCGCACAAGAAGGCTCTCCGTTTCGTCAAAGGGTTGAATGAGCCATTACACAGTTTGGCCATGACCCATATACCCATGGGAGCCACGTATGAAAGATTGGTGCAAATGGCATTGCTGAATGAAGAGGATAAGGGCAAGAAGGAGACAAAGGCAGAAAGCTCTCAAGGGAAGAAAGAGGGTTTGCAGCCTAAGAAGACGGACTTTAAGAAGGGTGGGAAAGGCAACAAAGAGAAGAGGAAGTGCAATTTCTGTGGCAAAGTGGGGCACTTAGTAAAGGACTGCCGGAAAAAGAAGGCCAAGGAGAATGGTGGGTGCTTTTCTTGCGGTGAGACAGGCCATAGGGCTAAGGACTGCCCAAAGAAACGAGGACAGGGGCAGAGGGCTGGATCCACCCTAGGGGCACAGGTTCATATGCTAGAAGCGCCACCTCTGCAACAGCGAGGTATAAATACTTCTGTAGAAAGTGTAGTTTATCTTTATGATCACCCCGTTCGCACTTTATTTGATTCTGGCGCATCACACTCCTTTATCTCGTCTGCTTTAGTAGAATCTCTGCACCTAAAAACTAGTATGGTAGAGGACCCCTTAATTGTTTCAAACCCAATTGGGGGCCCAGCTCATTTGTCTATGATCTGTTTGGGATTGAAAATTTCTATTCTAAGTGTAGAATTTCAATGTAGTGCCTTTGTTTTGGGCTTTTCGGGGTATGGTTTGATTTTGGGTATGGATTGGCTATCCAGTAATGGGGCCATCCTTGATTGCGAGAAAAGGGTTGTTAGGCTCCTAACCCAGCTCGGTAATACTTTGGAAATTTCTTGTAATCCCTCGTATGCGGTTATGCTTAGTTATCTTGAATCGCTAGATGCCTCTATTGAAAATTTGAAATCAGTTAGAGTGGTCCGGGAATATCCGGATGTCTTCGAGGAGGTGAAGGGCTTGCCTCCAAAGCGGGAAATAGACTTCCGCATATATCTTGTAGATAATGCAAAGCCCGTTGCGTTACCCGTTAGACATATGGCTCCACGAGAAAGGAAAGAGCTCAGTAAACAGATTAAAGAGCTTCTAGAAAAGGGGTTCATTAGGAGGAGCATTTCAGAATGGGGCGCTCCAGTGGTGTTCGCTACGAAGGCGGATGGTTCACTCCGTCTATGTGTTGACTATAGGGAGCTCAACAAGCTAACGAAAAAGAATAGGCACCCTCTCCCTAGAATTGACGATTTGTTTGACCAGCTTGTAGGAGCGTCTGTTTTCTCCCAACTCGATTTAGCAACCGGTTTTCATCGGCTAAGGGTGGCTGAAGATAGCATCGATAAAACGGCTTTCAGAACCCCAGACGGTTTCTTTGAATGGCTTGTCATGCCTTTCGGCTTGACAAATGCACCTGCTTACTTCGTGGACCTAATGAGTAGGGTATTTAGAGATTTCCTCAACAAATTCGTAGTGGTCTTCGTAGATGATATCCTTATCTTCTCAAAGAGTGAAGAGGAACATGCTCAGCACTTAAGGGCAATCATGGAAACTTTGCGAGTCCATCAACTAAAAGCCAAATTCTCCAAATGCCACTTTTGGAGAGAAGAGGTAAGGTTCCTTGGGCACATAGTATCCAAACAAGGGTTAGCGTTGGACCCTGCTAAGGTAGTGGCGGTACAGGATTGGAAGACACCAAGGAATGCAACTGAGGTTCGAAGCTTTCTAGGACTAGCGGGTTTCTATCGAAAGTTCATAAGGGATTTTGCAAAAATCTCAGCTCCGCTCACGAAATTGACTAAGAAGAATCTAGTGTTCAATTGGGATTTGGATTGCGAGTTTGCTTTCCAATGACTAAAAAGGGCTCTCACAACAGCCCCAGTTTTGACGCTGCCAGATGGGAGCAAGATGTTCACTGTTTATACGGATGCATGTGGGACAGGGCTAGGCACCGTCTTAATGCAAGAAGGAAGGGTAGTAGCTTATGGCGGGAGGCAATTGAAGGTGCACGAAAAGAACTACCCAACCCACGATATTGAGTTAGCCGCCATCGTCTTTGCCCTTAAGTCTTGGCGACACTATCTCCTAGGTGAGAAGTTCGAACTTTACACTGACCATAAATCGTTGAAATATCTTTTCTCGCAGAAGGATCTTAACTTGAGGCAACAAAGATGGATGGAGTTTCTTGCCTCGTACGATTTCGAAATCTCCTATACTCCGGGCAAAGGCAACGTAGTGGCAGACGCGTTGAGCCGAAAGAAATTGACCCTAAGCCCATTGTTTGTTGAAAGACAAAGCCTAGAGTTTATAGCCAGCTTCGACTTTAGGCCTTCCTCCGATTTCGTACCAGGCTTGCTAGCATCTCTCGAAGTGCGCCCAACTTTAGTGGATTCAGTAGGGGCAGCACAACGCGAAGACCCTCAGCTTGTGGAAATAATTGATAGGTTAATTAGGGGTGAGACTTCAAGTCACCTCAACAGATACTCCATCGACGATAAGGGTTTGCTAAGGCGAGACGGAAGACTATGCGTCCCACAGACAAAAGATTTAGTAAAGAAGGTTCTCGAGGAAGCGCATCATTCCAAGATGACGATACACCCAGGCAGAGATAAAATGTACAAAGATATAAAAAGGACTTTCTTCTGGAACGGCATGAAAAAAGACGTGGCAGAATTCGTTTCTAAGTGTATGGTGTGCCAACAGGTTAAAGCGGAACAGAAAAAGCCTGGCGGACTGCTACATCCTCTGGAGGTCCCGCAGTGGAAGTGGGATAGCATCTCAATGGACTTCATCGATGGGCTGCCTAGGTCTAGGAGAGGCAACACTAGCATTTGGGTAATAGTGGATAGGCTTACTAAAAGCGCCCACTTTTTACCTGTCAAAAGTAGAAGAACTGCCTCATCCCTAGCATCACTCTACCTCAAGGAAATCGTTCGACTCCATGGAATACCATCTAGCATTGTTAGTGACCGAGACCCCATCTTCACCAGTGAGTTTTGGCGGAGTCTGCAAGAAGCAGTAGGAACGCAGTTATGCTTGAGCACAGCCTATCATCCCCAAACCGACGGCCAAACAGAGAGAGTGAACAGAGTTTTGGAGGACCTTTTAAGGCTATGCGTCCTCGACTTCGGAGGGACATGGGAAGACCACCTTCCTTTGGTGGAATTCGCCTACAACAACAGCTATCAAGCAACCATCGGAATGGCGCCCTTCGAAGCTTTATATGGAAGACCGTGCCGATCGCCCACTTGTTGGTGGGAGTCCACGGATAAGCTCATACTTGGACCAGACATGATCCGAGAGACCTCAGAGAAAGTAGATTTAATACGAAGAAGGATGAAGACGGCCCAAGACAGACAAAAGACCTACGCCGACAAAAGGAGAACTGACCTTGAATTTGAAGTTGGAGACAGAGTTTTTCTCAAGGTATCACCGCTAAGGAACGTTGTTCGTTTTGGAACCACAGGAAAGCTAGCACCAAGGTTCGTAGGGCCATTCCCTATTATCGAGAAAATTGGGAAAATGGCCTATAGATTAGAGCTACCCGAGAAGTTGGCTGGAGTCCACAACGTTTTTCACGTTTCACATCTCCGAAAATGTCTGCATGAGTCAGTTGAAGTGGTAGAGCCAAATATCCTCGAAGAGGCCGAAGTGGAACGCGAAGCAACCATAAGAAAAGTTCCAACCCGCATATTAGGAACGGAAGTGAAGAAGCTACGCAACCGCGAAGTCAAGCTTGTCAAAGTTCAGTGGAGCGACGCCGAGGGAGACGCGACTTGGGAAACTGAAGCTAGAATACGTACTGCCTACCCTTTTCTGTTCGAGGGTACATCCTTGATCTTTCTTTTTCCTTAAGTTGCGCTTTTATCTATCTTTTTAGGTATATTTCCTCGACCTTATCTTTTAGGTAGAATCTTTTTGGATGGAAACATGTAGTTGAAACATGTTATGTATGATGGTTGCAAGTGGTTGCAAGTGATTGCTAGTGGTTGCTCGTGGTCGCATATACACACACAATCTAGGTTTTAGATCAGCTCAGTCACTTCATATTGCATATGCATATATGTTTGTATTCGTATGTGGTTGAACTTTAATGTGTTGACATGTGGATGCTGCATTTGTATTGAATGATTGTGCACTCATGTAGAATCAAGAATAGGAAAATTTGCATACATAATGGATTCATGGCACTTACATAATTCGCATTAAGGAGGTCAACTGAATCAGTAGACCGCCTGATTTTGCATTAGGTAAGTTCATGTACACACACACTTCGCATATGATCATGAAGCATTAGAAGTCTTTTAAGGACAGTGGATGCTCGTGTTTGATGGATGAGTAGATGGATGATTGGATGTTAGGATATACATTCCTCCTAACTTGAAGATTTCGGGGACGAAATCCTTTTAAGTGGGGGAGAATGTAACACCCCGCAAATTCTATAACTGTGAAATTAACAAATTAAAGTATAATTAATCTGAAATCAAAGAACTAAGGGAAACGGGATACGCCATTGCGTTCGTCTCGGAAAAATACGCGAAATAGAGTCCGAGTTTTCGAAAAACGGAGTCCGTATGATGAAGATATGGCCTTCGGAAGTTTTGAATTAAATTTAAAATTCAAACAGAATAAAATAAGCTCAGAAAATCAAATTTGAATTCGATAATGGGGCCCAATGGGCCAGGGTGGATAAACACCCGCCAAGGCCACCCAGGTCGACTGGGCTGTCGACCTGGGCTACCCATGTCGACAGGGCTGTCGACAGCCCTGTCGACAGGGGTGTCGACCTGGTCGAGCCCAGTCAACCTGGCTGGCTAGGTCTGTGTTTGGCCGATTCTCTGTGGTCTGCTCTGTCATTAGGGCTAGGTGGCGGGTTCTAATTGGTCTCTCTATCTAATGAATGGCTATGATCAATCCAAGCAACATCAAGGGTCCTAATCAGTTCCTAACCTCTATATAAACAACCCTAGACTAAACCCTAATCTATTCATTCAAAATTAAGAACATAACCGCCATGTTGCTGAGGAACGACTAAGAGTAGCCGCCAACTAGAGAGAGAGGATTAGGGAGAAAGTTCTAAAGCCTAATGCAATTCAAGCAACCTAAGCAAATCAATTCAACAAAGGAATTTGCGTCTTCAATCCCTAAATTAGAGAATTCATCGCACCATTGTAAGTAGAGTATTACTTTGGTATGAATAAACAACTGTATTGATTTGTATGCTTGAATTGGGATAATAAAGTAGTTCATATTTGTGCAAAATTATGTTATTCATTATAAAGAACTACATGCGGTAGTTCTATGCAAGTATACGTTTGGAATATTGCGCAAATCATGTAATCTATGTTGAAGCTACATGTATGTAGTTGGTTGAAATTCATGCAAGTTTGGGGCTTTGTTATTATGTCATCACGATGTATATTATTGTGCATAAATCATTTTGCAAGTAATTGAAACAAGTTTGGTTGTTATAGTTCATAAGAAACTATGTTGGAATTTTGACACCATAATCCATGTATTAAGTCATGCTTTTGCAAACTTATGAGTATGGCTAGGCTATGAATGATATTTGGCATAATTGAAATCCATGATTAAGTCTATCTTGTTTACAAGAATTATATGATGACATATGTGAGACATGGCTAGGTTAGACTCAAAAATCCCTTTTTGCAAGTTTAAAGCAAACACCATGTTTAGGAATATTTATGCATAAGTATATTTATACCATCGTTATGTGATTAGACTTAAACCATGATTAAGTTGAACTATGCTTTTGTGTTAGTAACAAAGTATCCCCTTTGTAAACATGTAGAAACCTTATGAACATGACTTGTTTATGTTTATGCCTAAATGAGAACATAGGTCTATGTTGTAGTTAAGACTATGTGACACCTAATTTAGATTCTTATCTTAAGATTACATGGTTTGGTTCATGTCACCTATGCTTTATGACCAAAGTATATATATGCAAGTACACCAGTTTCTATTATGTATTTCCAACGTCATATGCAAGTTCATGCGCTCACCTTCCCCTCTTTGTGTATAAAATCACGCTTTAAGCCTCCCCTTTTCGCATGGCTAATTTGGGCTTTAAAAGGCTAAGCCCAAAATATATAAACGGACGTGTTAAACGGGGGAAAATAACGTTGGGTTAAAATTACTAATGAATGAAAATATAAAATAGAAGGGCCCAAATTCAAGTATGGGTTGGGCCCATGATTGGTGTAACCTTTACACCATTAACTTAATAATGGGCCGCAAATATTTACATATAAGAAATAAACAAGGATGACAAGATATGTAAATGTAGAAAATACGATGTGTTTAACCCGAGGTTGGATTGAGTTGTGATGTAAACCTGCCCGGAACCGCCCGGCTGTCCAGTAGTCACAACAATACCTATCCAATGTGGGAGGTTAAACATGGAGCCCAGCAAGGACCCGAGGTTAGACTGAGTTGTGGCGTAAGACTGCCCGGAACCAACCGGCAACAGGCAGCCACAACAATACCTGTCTAATGTGAGAGGTCAGGGCCTTAAGAAGACAATTAAGGCTGAGTCAGGATTGTTAGGATTAAGTGAACTAAAGACTTAATCAAAATGGAACATGCTAAACTAAACGGACTGGTGGGGGTTAGGTTAGAAAACACTTAACCAACTTAGCATGTTGGCTAGAGATAGAAAACCTAGTAACGGGGGACCCTTTCCAGCAGTAACCCTAAAAGGTGTATCAGGATACCCTGAAACTAGGCAGGGTGGGGCACGATTACTGGGCTGATTGTAAGAGGTCAAAGCGACGACGGTGGTGTAGCAGTGTAGGTTCTAACGGAGTGCGGGCGTGCACACACTCCGGTGCAGAAAAATAAGGCACTGGACACCAGTAGCATACCTGTGCATTCTAAGGTTGTGTCGGGCCGCCACTATGGGACTTGATACACCCCATGGTGGGACCAGCATAGGTAACTACAACATCGGGGGCCGTAAGACACATGTAACTATGCGAGTAGGAGCCGATCATCATTGAATGGATCACATCACCCTGATTTTGGGGTGCCAGTTGAAAAACTAGTTCATATGGGTTCAGAGATTAACATGGGGTACGATAGTATATTCGACCCTAGACAACTTAACTAAGTTTATAGTGCTTGCCCACTTCTTGTTTATACTTATCATACCCAGTTCTTTATTCATAGACAAAATAGTACTAGACTTACTCAGGCTTTATGTCTGACTCTACTTTTCTTTCGTCTTCTTTCTTCCGTTTCCCCCCCCCCCCAGGTCCTCAGGGAGGGAACACAGCAGCTTGACCAACCTCAACATCCAGCTTGAAGAAGAGGAATGTATTGCTTGGACTTTCCTGTTTTGAACTATGGCTTTGGACAATCCACTATGGGGCTTTTGCAGTTTATCTATGTTTTATTTATGCTTCTTTAAATAATGTACTCAAGACAGATTATGAAAGTGTTATGATATGTTTTTTGGAAAGGATGTTGTTGTAACACGTATTTGACTTTATGAAATAAAAGTTTGTTGTTCTTCCGCTGTTTACAAATATGTGTTCTTATATCTGTCTTGTATATCTGTGACTTGTACTTATAAACCTCCACCAAAATTAGGGCATTCCCTTTGAGAGTGACCCTAACGGAGGTGGGGTGTTTCATTCTCTCTATCTGCTTTATAGCCTCAAAACTTTTCCTGTCTTTCCTAGGCACTAATCCTTACCTGCTCCATACTTTAAAACATGGTTTGGTCTTTTTATTTAAACTTTCTTCCGAGAATTTAAAAATGTCAAAACCTTATTTTTTTCATGAAAACTTTCTTTTGTCAAACCATAAAAATATGTCATCTTAAAAAAATGTAAATCATCATTTTTTCCAAATCATGAAAATGGAGTAGATATGGACAAATACTTTCTCAATCGGGTTTATGACTTGTTCTTACCAATAAGGTCGGTTTAGTCTCTTACTACAAGGTGCCAACATCCACTCTATTCTTATTTTCTACAACTAGTTTTGTCAGATGTAACAACCCGAATTCCGATATACGATTTTTTTTCAAAATTCCAATCTACTGAAACTCGGATTGGTTTGCTCTGGTATCCTGCAGAAAAGACAGAGACATAAAACATGTCAGAGCTCAGAAATTATCTCATAGCGAAATGGATAAAATATAATATAATCAAAATATAGCCTTACCGTATTAATAATACTGCCTAACTAGTATCTAAGGCTATCATGTCTCTGCCACAAATCTAACCCGCGAGTATGTTATGAGGAGGGGGTCAGAACACAAGTTCTGGTGACTGGATTTAAATTATACACTTTGGATAATCCTGCATATACCATTTAATCATATTTTCTTATTTATTAGGTTACTTGGGTTATCAGCACTCAAGGCTTACACACACGTCGCACCCATTTTCTTCCCAGTTTATTAACCTAATACAATATATATGGAGCTGCCCCTATATTAAGGTACACCCCATGGTACCCCGCTCGCACAGTCTCCACTATAACAACATCGAAATATACTCTCATCCTAAGTCGTAGTGACGTACGGATCTCTATATAACAATGTTACATTCCGCATATATCTATTAGTACTATGTTACGTAAGCGTGTGGACTGCCACCTTCGATCGAATCAGATTCCATACTGGAGTAATGCCCTCAAGTCTACAATACACCACCCAGAGCCGACATGCATGTATCTAGACTGTCCCACATATGTATCTTCAATTGTAGTTCGATGCCATAACCACACGTCCTTTAATGTGCATCGAGTCCTGTGACACCAGAAACACGGAATTTGGTCGGGAGCTTTTCCGTACCTGTACAGGGTCGTCTTTAAAAGCCTTTATATACAGGTATACCTAGGGTCTGTTTTCACGGTGGCTATGGCCTCACCTCGGCCCCTCGCTCAACTAGTAAAGACTACAAGACCTAAACGACTGCCCCTAAAGAATGCAATCTACATATACATTTGGCGTCTTCCCTCAACCACCGTACCCTGATAGTGAAAGGTGAATGGTCTATTGGTTTTAGCTCTAGTCTTTTCGCATCCGATTGGCTGTCGATGACTGGTATCCGACGATCTATTATCCTTATTGGTCATGACCCTTCGCCTCCCCATTGAGGCAACCACCGAATCACCCTGGTGTCACCGCATCACAGCATTTTGACTGAATAGCTACTTCTTCAGTCAAGGCCCGCCCACCTATTAGTTACGCACAGACCCAACCTATGTGAGCACAACCTAAAACATCTACCACCGCACATAGGACTACTTAGAGTACCTTACATATATCAGGAAGCCGCATGCTTCCCCTTCCAGTTCTTCGGAGCCAAAAAAATAATCACATGAATGAGCGCTCCCCTCCTGCCTTATAACACCATGATGATCTACCCCGATGGGTTATTCACCCTCGAACAAGCGTACTGGTTCAAGCACCTTACTTTAATATGTTGTTAGACCCTATGTCTGAACATTCTTTTACGTGCTTGCCTTACCTCATTAGGTTTCCATTTAACTTGGTTATTCTCATTCATATTGAATTCTTAATCAAGTTACCAAGTTCCTCTAGCTTATTAATTTCAGTTATATAACTTAACCCATTTAAGTTTATTAATGAGCCCACAACATGTTATTCTCTAGATTGTGGTCCAGGGTCTGTAATCCACAATCCTTTCTTTATTTTGGTTTGATTTCATCATTACAATAACATGTTCTAATTAATATGTAATTAAGTATATCTCAATTCACATGTTTTCTGTTAACATGTCAGTCATTATTTATGATTTAACTTATTTCATAAGTTTTCCTCATTCTTTCTCATTTAATCATAATTTCATTTTACGCCATTACTACAACTTATCATTGTTTACTTATTAACTTGGTTCTCTTAACTAAGGCCTATTAATAAGTTTCTCTACCCATTTATTATAACCTATGTTATACTTTCTTCTTGTCCCTAGAACCAGTCTAAACATGTTATTCGTATCAACGAGTTTCAGACTTCCAAGTTTACAGTTTACTTAATTTATAATTAAGTACAACTTCTTATATTTCGTATGTTTTCCCCATTTCTCAATTGGTTTCTCGCTTTCCCCATTTATTGATTACTTAATCTACAATTAAGTGTCCCTTATCTCATCTTACCAGTTATCCATTTCCTTACTAATTTATTATAACCTAAGTTATAATCTTCACTTGTCCCTAGGACAAGTCTACCTATTATATAACATTCTCACTAATGTTAATTATTTATAATAGGTGATTATCATTCCCCATTTAAGCCATTTTCTTTAACTGTTGTATTCCAATACTCTTCATTCACGGTAATATATGTTTTAATTAAGGAAAACACTTCATGCACCTTATCAATTTGATGTATAGAAGGAACCAATGATTTATTTTCATAACCTGTTCCCATTTAAATCCGTGGTGGCAAGTAATTTCTTTCCTTTTTCTTACTTTATTGATTGTGGCTTACTTGCAACCCGTTCCTAGAAATATGTCATTTAGGTAAATACATCACTTTTCCTTCGCATTGCACTAACTCGGTCCATTACATCCCTTCCTTTCTTATTTTCTAAGTTAGACATTTAATTACCATAATTTCCGTTTATTCATATCTTGTTATATATATATATATATATATATATATATATATATATATATACTCGATCTCTCACATTAAGCCTACACTTGTGGACGTTGGATTTGTCGGGCGGGTCCGGGCAGACTTCTACCACAAGTTGACTTAACCCCGTATCTTAGCACCATTACATGTTTTAATTTTGCACTTAGACCCCTTACATTAGATTTACCACTTGTGAACGCTGGATGTGCCAGGTGGTTCGGGGCAGACTTCTATCACAAGTACAATCTAACCTCGTGTCTAAGAGCTTTACAGTGTCAAATTACTGTGAATCTAGGCATGTTCGTTTTTTGACAATCGTTCCTATTTCATTATAGGTTTTTATACCCCTTTCCCGAGTCATATTTATCATGTTCTATATGCCCAAATTAAAGTCTTTAACCATAGTTTGATTTATGCCCCCAAACCTTATTCATGTACCCAATTCTAACATAAAACCATTTAATCATATAACTATGCCAATTCAAACAAGTAAGGGTTCGTGTATATTAATGTGACAAATTTACATGTAGTACGAACAATAGTAGTTGCTAACCAATTCTAACTAGTTGTTTTTCAACATGTAATCGTTCCAATACTTTAACTGATTCAACATATGAATTATTCATATTAACATCTCAAATTGTTATGATAATAAACTAATCTGGCAATTTCACAATTAATAAAAAGGGGAATGCTAAATGATAACGTATTATTATCTAAAGGCTATAACTTAAACCAACTCACCTTTTATGTTTTCTCCAATTGTGGATCTGATCAAGTTTTAGCATCCATGGTTTTTCCCTTTAATTTGATTTAAAACCTAATAATCGTGGTTTGATTATTTTCATTAAAAGAGAAAGGAAAAAGTAAGAATTTGAATGGATTGGATCTAGAATTTTACCTTGCTTTTCATGATTTTGAATAATCTTTTATTAACGTCAATCTCTTTCTTCCAGATCTGGATCCATAATTTTTCCTAAGCTAATATTTTAATTTTCGGAATAGATTTGAGGAGAGAGTGTGTAATGGCAGAGCTCCAGCGTAGCCTCCGAATTACGAGGGTTAGGTGTGGGTCTAAGGTCTTACTTATAGGTGTATTGGAGAAATCATGACCCTCGGATTTGACCAAAAACCATCGGAAACGTCAAAAACTCAAAAAATCCTAATTTGCCAAAATCTGTCGTAGGGTGGTCGACCCCCCCTGAAGGGGTCGACCTCCCTTCATGTGGGTCGACCCAACTTCATGTGGGTCGACCCCCCTTGAAGGGGTCGACCCTCGTGGGTCTGGAGGCCGAAAATTGATCTGGGCTGTTCTTGTTTTCTTTGACAAAATTCTGCAACCCATAACTTCTTCATACGATGTCCGTTTTATGCAAACTCGGACTCTATCTGAACCAGAATTCCTAGACGAATGCAATGGTCCAGTCCGTTTTACTTAATCCTAAATATTTAATCAAGTTATTCTTATTTTATTATCTTAAGTTAAAAATGTGGGGTGTTACAATACGTCTTATCACCGCCTTGATGAATAGACATCTTAGAACGATGAGCTTCCTCGAGGACTATCTGTCTTTAACAAACTACCAGTTTGAGGAACATAAAGCCTCCCATCTCGTCGCAACCACCCTTTATCGTTTATGGATATCTACTGAGGTGACTAGAAGTATCCCGTTTACTGAGCTTATTCAAGATGTCTAAAATTTGTGGGTCCTTTCGCTGCGAAGCTCCTATCTGATCCATAAGAGTAGGTCGCACTTCCAATGATGCAAATAAGCCAGACAACAACTCGATGGACGGTCTAAAATCAAAAGTCAATATAAACTCTAAGCTTTTCCTTTCCACAAACAGAGGACTTAAGGCCATCCTCTACCTAGTTAGTGCGTCTTCCACTACATTACCCTTGCCAGGGATATAAGCAACCTCGAAGTCATAAGATGCTAGTAACTCCATCCACCTTTATTGCCTTAAATTAAGATCCTTCTACGAAATAAGTACTTGAGAGATTTGTAATCGGTGTACAACTCGAACTTCTCTCCATGAAAATAATGATGCCATGTCTTAAGTGCGAAAACTATGGTAGCTAGCTCTAAATCATGGGTAGAGTAGTTCTTCTTATGAAACCTTAGCTGTCTACCCCCATAACATAGTACCTTTCCCTTTTGCATCAGAACCGCTCCAAGACCTATACCACATGCATCAGTGTACACTGTAAACACCTTGCTTCCGTCGGGTAAGGTCAAGGCTGGGGCTGTTATCAGAGCCCTCTTTAATCGTTGGAAAACAATATCATAATCCATATCACATGAAAACGTTAAATTATTCTTCGTCAGCCTAGTGAGTGGAGTTGGTATCTTTGCGAAGTCCTTAATGAACTTCCTAT
Source organism: Allium sativum (assembly GCA_030737875.1). NCBI lineage: Eukaryota > Viridiplantae > Streptophyta > Magnoliopsida > Asparagales > Amaryllidaceae > Allium > Allium sativum. Next base: position 116,252,261 of record CM060909.1, read on the forward strand.
AATAGCCTGCCAATCCAAGAAAGCTTCTCACTTCCATTGCATTCTTAGGAATTTTCCAATCATGAACAGCAACTACCTTTGCGGGATCTACTGCTATCCTTTCTTTAGAAACCACATGCCCTAGAAATCTCACCTCTTTTCTCCAAAAATGGCATTTAGAGAATTTCGCCTTAAGCTGATGTGCACGCAGAGTTTTCAAAACTTCTTTCAAATGTTGAGCATGCTCTTCCTCGCCCTTTGAGAAGATCAAGATATCATCAACAAAGACCACGACAAACTTATTTAGAAACCCCCGAAACACTCTTCTCATCAAATCAACAAAATAAGCGGGTGCATTCGTCAACCCAAAAGGCATAACGAGCAATTCAAAGAAACCATATGGTGTCCTAAAAGCAGTTTTGTCTATACTGTCCTCGGCCAGCCTCAACTGATGAAACCCCGTAGCCAAGTCTAATTGAGAGAATACTGATGCACCAACAAGCTAGTCAAACAAATCATCTATCCTCGGAAGTGAGTGTCTGTTCTTCTTTGTGAGTTTATTCAACTCTCTTTAGTCTACATATAAGCGAAGCGAACCATCCGCCTTAGTTGCGAATACCACTGGAGCACCCCATTCAGATATGCTTCGCCTAATAAATCCTTTCTCAAGTAACTCCCCTACTTGCTTACTAACCTAACTCCTTTCCTTGGAGCCATAAGGTGCATGGGTAATGCAACTGGCTTTGTATTGTCTACCAAGTATATACGAAAATCGATCTCGCGCCTCGGAGGTAAGCTACGAACCTCCTCAAAAACATTAGAATATTCATGTACTACTAGCATAGATTGCAGATCATCAATAGATGTGTCAACAGACTCTAGGAAACTAAGCATGACAGACCCCTTAGGGTCACAAGAAATCTCGAGGGTCCTCCCAAGGAAAGTCAAAAGTCTAACGACCCTCCTCTCACAATCCAGAATGGCACCATACATGGCTAGCTAATCCATCCCTAGAATCAAACCATAGCCCATAAAACTGAGCACCTATACATCACACTCAAACTCGACGCCTAACACAGGTATTCTCAAACCCCAACAAATCATGAACAAATGAGCCGAATCACTAATGGGGTTTGAGACAACAACGGGATCCACTACCATACTAGTACTAAGGTGTAGAGCCTCAACTACAGAATTAGATATAAATGAATGTGGAGCACCGGAATCAAAAAGATTTCTAATAGGTTGATTGGAAAGAGAAATCAAACCGTCCATAGAAATTTTCCTACCTCGATCTGGAGCACTGACAGTGAGAGCATGCACTTGCCCTCCAAAAGCTCCTGCCCTTTGACCTTCTCCTTGCTTCTTCGGGCACTCCTTAGAAAAGTGTCCAACCTCTCTATAGCTGAAGCAAGCATTCTTCCTCCTTTTGGAGTCCTTGATAAAATGAACCTCATGTCCACAATTATGTCACTTCCTCTTAACCTTAGCCTTGTCATTCTTTCTGCCTATCTTTTGTTGTGGTTGTTGTCCTTTCTTAGGCCATACTTTCTTATTTTGTGTTTCCTCCACTTTAACTTCTTTCTTTTCACCTTTGTCTTCCTTATGCATCAAGGCCACATCAACGAGCCTTTAAAAAGTTGCCCCCATCGGAATGTGAGACATAGCTAAACCATGGAGGGGTTCATTCAGTCCTTTAGCCAATCGCAAAGCCTTCTTATGCCGAGTATCTACTAGCTCCAACCCAAACCTTGCTAATTGGTTGAATTCGTTAACATATTCTTTGAAAGTCATGCCTCCTTGCTTGAGTGCCAGAAACCTCTCCATTTGCATGCTTTCCTGGGCTTGAGATAGAAACTTCATTTCAATTTGCCGAAAATATCCCAGGTCTCCAATGGATGCCCTGCTTGCGTCGCTTCCCACCAGAATTAAGCTTCATCTTTCAGTAGCCAGGCGGCTAACTGAACCTTCCTACGATCATCAACTTTGAAAATTCCAAACAAATCCTCTGTTTCTTTGAGCTAATTTCTTGCCTCTACGAACGTCTCAGTTCCACTAAATGGCTTTACGCCCATAGCACGGAAGTCTTTGCAGATCTTAGAGAAATTATCTGCTTACGAAGGAGGAGGAACGACTAGTGCAGCTAGTGGAGGAGTGTTTCCTTGGCGTTAGGCAGGCGCTGTAGTCTCAAGATACCTACAAAACCAGCCTGGTATCTTAATGTCCTCAGGAATATTAGGTTCCCCATACATGCTGAAAAGAAAAGGAAAGAGACTCAGACAGAGGATCGGAAGATATAACATATGGCTTTAGGGAATATGTTTTTCAAAACAGACTCTTCTTTTGAAAATACTTTCTTTTAAAACCTTTTTGAAAATAATTTTCAAAACTTTTATCTAATCTGGTAACCTTCAACGCTTATACCAAGTGTGACACCCCACGTCCGTTAATGTCACTCATTAAGTTAATGCATTAAGTTTCATGAAGAGTTAGAGGTAAATAGAAACATTACAAGACAGATAATTAATTGATCTTTTTCTTTTTTATATAATAAAATAGAAGTGGAACCTAAAACAAACTTTATTAATCATAAAGCAAAACATCATGGTTCAAAAACGTCATAGATCTGAAAATACATAACCCAGTATACGTACATCATTAAAATTTATGTCTTGTACTTTAAAACATCAGAGTACAATTATAAAGAAGCATAATTCCCCAAATAAAACATAGCCGTAGTAGAAAAGGTAAGAGCTCGAGCAATAAAACTAAGCAGCTCCAAGCAAAGCTAAGCAGAATCTTGATCAACCTTGAGTATTCCCACCCTGAGAACCTAGGGGGAACAGAAGGAAAAGAAGAGGAAAAAAATAGGTTAGACATAAGTCTGGTGAGTCCAGTTACTTTTAGCAAATAAATAAGTAAAAGTATCATGATAGGCATATAAAGTGGATAGGAGAGATAACATCATAATAGACAGGGTATGACAAGGTAAACAGGATAATATGATAGAATATACTATGCTTCTCTAATGATTGCTCTGCACCAATACTAGTGTCTTATTAACAAGATGATCCCCAACAAGTATAGATGGTAAACTTAGGTGTACTTCCGATGAGAGGTTTTCACCCCATAAAATCTACAGACAGCCCAACATACCAGAGTCTAGATGTACCCTAACTACTACCTTAATTGATCGGCTCCCTATTCCGTAGATACCCTGTGCTGGCCCCACAGTACGGTGTATCACTCCCCAAGGTGGAAACTCTTCGTTTTCGGATGTGCATAACCATATCTACTGGTGTCACGATGTATTAACTTCCACTGCCAGACCCACGCGTGCATATGACTCCGTAGGTACACGCCACCTACACCGTCCCCCACGTTTGGATCTCTTACAATCATCTCAGTAAGTGTGCCCCGACCCTGACCTAGCTCGGAGTACTTATTATATGGGTTACTGACTGAAATGGGTCCTACACAGAAGATGATACAAGCTTCCCCCTTACGCTTGCATCCCCACTATGTTTTCCATAGGTTATGCCATACTAGAGTAAGAGATTGCATAACCCCACAGGTTAAGTTTATGGGCCTATATATATATATATATATAAATATTACCCACCCACCCAAGATTTAATTAACCCACTCACTGTTTCAAACAAGTTTACTTAATCCTAATTAAAGTTATATGTTCATACAATCCCTATGGATTCCAGGTTAATATTCCAATTCATTACCATATTCATTTATGGTTATAATGTGCAAGGCCTCCCACAATAAGCCTACCATTTGTGGATGCTGGATATGATGGTCGGTTCCGGGCAGACTTATTCCACAAGTCGGACATAACCTCATGTCTTAGCACGTCTCGTGTTTATGCACTTAGACCCCTCATATTAGATTCACCACTTGTGGTTGATGGATACGTCGGTCGGTTCTGGGCAGACTTCCACCACAAGTGCAATCTAACCTTGTATCTAAGCACGATTACTATTTCTAATTACTTTAATTCTAGGCATTTCAATTTAACCAATTATTCTTATGTCGTTATAGGTTTTCATGCCCCTTTTCCCAAATTATGTTCATAATGAACCATATGCCCAAATTAAGGTTTTTAACCACAAGTTGAATTATGTCCCTAAATTCATGTTCATGTATTGCATTCAAATTATGCCAAAATTCCAATTACAAGTTATGCCCAAATTATTGTTTTTCCACTTGTGCCCAATTTAACACATTCGCATATTTCAGCGGTATGCCTAGGCTCGAAGGTAGCCTGGCTATAAAAATAGAAAAGCAAAAAATAGAGGGAAGGGGACAGAAATAATCATACTAAGAAGATCGATGGCATAAACATACAGTGACATAATGACAAGATAAGAATAATGGAATAGATCTAATGAACATGTGACAACAGAACTGATTCTAACATAATAGAGACCTCATAAACATGCATAAGGTAACCTAAACAGTGAATTAGATCAACTAACAATGGAAGATCTGACACGATAAATAGGTATAGGTTCAGATCTAGTACAATAGTTATGTCAAAATAACATAGATAAACAAGTCACAGCAGATCTGATATGATTCGAATAGTCACAGGCATAGATCCAAGTTATAGTCATGTCACAGTTTACTTTTTAATTATTTAGATCTAAAAATTAACATGGAATCGCAGTGTTTGGATCTAGGAAATTGAAGAAAGCTTGTAGGCGTTGAATCACAAATATCTAATTTGATTAACTCTAATTGATTGCTGAAGAAGAAAAGGTTTGATTCAATCTGGCAAGAGAAAACATCTGGTCCTCCACTATTTGTGGTGTGCAGAAACAAGAAAAAATGAGGCCATATATATAGATGCCCTGAAACCCTAATCTGCCCAATCTGCCACAGGGGGTCGACCCCCCTTGTGTGGTCGACCCCGGGGTTGACACCCCTTTGATGGGGTCGACTCCCCAGGGTGGGATTTTTCCTGCTCACCCGATTTTCTGAATTTCGAATTATTTTGAACTGATATTGAATTCTGGGTTCATTATATTCATATATATTCTTCTTGTGCGTGTGCAAAACCTTCATAACTTCTTCATACGGTGTCCGTTTTATGCAAACCAGTTGTCTATTTTGGCTAGAATTCCGAGACGAATGCAATGGCGTAGTCTGTTTCACTTAATTCTGAACATTAAATTAATTATTTTTTAATTTATTGTCTTTATTGTTGTTAAAATTATGGGGGGTTACAATAGGTGTTGGTTGCACAATGTCTACCATGTTTTTTGAATGCTTCCAACACTTTGTTAGTGGGCGGTGGCCTTGCCGGAGTTCACTGACAAAGTGCATTGAGGGGTGGCTTTTGCAGGAACTCATTGGGAAGCATTCACATTGGAGACTCTTGGTTGTAAGAAATATTGTATCAAGGTGGAGATTATTGGAATTTGATGATACAATATTTCCATAATTAATTAGATTTTGGAGATATTCATGGTAATTTGGTTACCCGTTTTGTGCAAGAAAGAAATGGAAAGAAATGGAAGGAATATGGGATATTGTAGATATTCGCCATTTAATTTGTTTTCGTATTTCATGGAAGAAGAAACGGAAAGAAATTAAATTGGAAAAAGGATTGATTAATAGAGAAAAAAACAGAAAGTTATCAATCAATCACATGACAATAAAATTAATGGGAATATTTGTCTTCCACAAATTGATTTATTTACATAAATCCATTGTCTCATCCCCAAGTAATTTTTTCCTCTATACAAAGTGAGGCATAGAGGATGTTAATATAGGAGATCATCTATATTGCCTCATTTCATTTCTCTACTTTATTAACTCTGTATTCTCTTGAATATTAATAAAATCTCTTCCCCATTGAAGTGGACGTACACTATCTAGCGATAGTGGAACCACAATAAATTTGTGAGTTCTCTATTGCCTTTATTTTTTTGTGATCTATGATTGATAATCATTCTAATTTGTTTGTTCTATCACATCATTGCAAGATCCTATTGAGGTTTTTCCGTAGAATGGGATTAATCACCCCTTACAATTTTAACAATCCTAGTTGCAAGTGTAAATATAGCATTCATCTTGTCCATCATCACTCTATTCATGATTTCCATACGTTGGTTCATATTTTTTACTACCTTCTCTAGCTTTCATCCGGTGATGGCTTCAGCTTGAGGGAAAGTTCCATTCTGATCGCTAGTTTCCCTTTTTGCAAGAATGGCATTGGTATTTCTATCATTGTCTCTTCAAGCACCACCAGGTTTGCTATTCTTTTTCTTTAACATTTTCTCTTTTACTGAAGTAAAGGGGTTTTCACAACTTTAATAACAGATCTTCCTTATAAACCTTAAGGATCTATAATAGACAGCTCAGATCTTCTTCTAAGTTCAACTATCAATGAAAGCACCAATTGTTAACACCTAAAAAGGCATTAACACAAGAATAAAATAATAACACCCTTTCGTTTTAGGGAAACAAATACAAATTAAAATAGACAATGCAAATAAATGAAAAATGTATGAAATAAAAAAGTAGAAATAGAAGAAAACACAAGATTTTATAGTGGCTTAATTATTAATAAATCCTACATGCACTGTTAATAGTTTCATTATAATCTCCATGCCTATTACAATGATTTTAAGAATTTTTTTTTGAGTAATTCTCTAAAGAAAGAGGACATCAGAGCACAAGTACAAAGGACTATCGGAGTATATCACAATAGATCTATTTGGTGAAGGATCCATATTGTCTCCGAAGACAATTAGAGTTGAGGGAATGATTTTGCAGGTGCAAGCAGAGCGAAATCGAATCCTTTGAACATAAGAGGTAAGGTATTTATAGTTGTTTAGAGATGTGTTGGGCCAAGATGTTGCAAGTACAGGTCCATCTGTAAGTCAAGATGTCTCGCCCAAAATTCATTTTGTTTGAACAACCCTGATGCATTGGTGCCGATCCATTACTTATGGATCAACGCTTATATGTTGCTTATGGATCAGTGCCTTTCCATATATTTAGATTATTTCCAGATCACATCTTCTATTTTGGTCTTTTTAATGTCCTTATGATGATACATGCCAAGTTTCGTCGGATTAGAACTTCGTTTGTATATACTTGCGAATAAACCTATCTTAATTGCCTTTCAAATGTACAGTTTATTGAGAATTTTGCACTCAAAACATAGGATTGCTACCAAACTTGGAGTATAGGTAGGAGGATTTGGATTATCATGGTATGATCCTTGATGGGTTACCAGTCATATATATAGATCAGTATCGATCCATAGTCTATGGATTTGTATCGATCCATATGCTTTGGACTTTATGACTTCAAATTTCGTATACTTCATTCTTATCATTTCTTGACCCTATTTATTGGATTTGAAGTAGATTATTTCGTCTCGACATCCAATTTCAATAGATCATCTTTTTCGTCAAAAACAGTATTAAAAGAAGGTGTGGTGAAGGAACCGACCGATGGCTATGTATCTTAAAAATTAGTGCATCCAAAAGGAAGAATCAAATAGCTATGGACATTTCTTAGTCCATGTTGTTTGAGAATGAGATGCCTAAAGAATTTTACCTTGAATCCTTAAATATAGCAACGTACCTACTAAATAGATGCCCAATAAGAGTTATGTGGAACATGACATCATTTAAAGCATGCATTGGAAGGAAAGCATTCAGTAAACTACCATAAAAGTTTTGGGAATATTCGATATGCTCAAGTTTCTAAAGAAAAAAGGAGAAAGTTTCATGAAGGAAGTGAAATATGCATTTTGACTGGTTACGGTTCTTTGCCTAAAAAATACATATGTTAGGTAAACAACAAGAAAGTCATCATTAGTCGAGATAGTATATTTAATGAAGAAGATTCTTGCAAGATAAAAGGGTTAACTGGAAAACAGCTCTAGTAGTAATTTTAGATGCGTTTTATGCAAACGATAATAGGGTATTTGAACAAGACATTTGAACAGGGTATTTGAGAGTGATACGTTGGTGAATAGAAAAAGCATTTTTTGTTGCAAACAGGGTACTTGAGCGTGGTATTTGAACAAAGTATTCATATATAATGCGATTTTTAACTTATTTGGTTAAGAGTTAATTTAATGTGATCTAAAGTTTATGGTATTTTAAATTTCATTTAGTGGATTAATATGTCAATTACACTTTGTGCTTAATTCAATTCAATCAACGTTTGACATGCTTAAGCAGCTCAATAACTTCTATTTTCATTTTTCATTATGATTAAACAACACTAATTTTTCATTATGATTGAACAACACTAACGTACTAAATTACAATATGTATACCTATATAAAAGAAGGCTAACTTACTAACTTTTACATTCCAGCATAGGTACATCTATTCAGCTAGAAAAGAAGGCTAACTTACAAATTTTTATATATGTAAGGCTAATTTTGGCATTCCAACACCAATGGGTACAAGCTAAAAAGGAAAGCCAACTTACAAAATTTTTACAAGTTTCAGCTGGCAACAGGTCTATCACTAACGCTTTATTTTTCTACGGTCAATTTGACTGTTGTTAGCGTGGTTTACCACGTCCACACGTCCCGATGCAAACACAAGTGTAACGCGACAAATATTGACTAGGAAAATTCTATTTAGACCTCTAAAATTGCTGAGTTGCAACCCCTTTTTTATTTTTCATAGGTCAAAAACACCCCTCCTCTTTCATTCATTTTCTTTCTTATTCCTCACTCCTCTCAAAATCCTAGCTACCTCTCAAACCCTAGTTTTTGCAATCTTCAACCAAAGATAGTTGAAATTTCTAATATATGGAAATGGATTCTATTGAGCATATAACACTTCTATAGGATAGAGAAGAGGTAAAGTTCATTTTTACTCATCAAATTTCATCCAAAATTAATCTGCAGTTCGCGGAGAAAAAATTGTGGGGTTCGATCAGAAACCACGTATAAGATAAACGTGGTAGGGTAACCGCCTACGTAAAGAGACTAAGTGATTTCTGAAATGTTCGCATATAAATCCTTCGTGGTAAAGGTTATTACGATGGGTTTTAGATACATGGTTTCTGTGTTAACCACACCATTTTTTCTGTTAGTTACTGTAATGTTTGTTTTTCACCTTTGACTTGAAGTATATTGTTGCTTTCAGGATGTTGATTACTCGTCCGATGTAGACATGAACAATGAAATGTTGATGGATTATAGCAATGAATTTACAATGTTTGATGTAAGATTATTTTTTGCTTTCTATAATCGTTTTGGTATAATATGCTTTCATTTTTATATGCTCTTTTTTTTAGATTTATCCATCTCGGCAACTGCTAGTTGATTGAGTTCGTAACACTGGTAAACGTCTTGGTTTCGTCATTATAATTGTTAAATCGGACACTGGTGCAACTATTAAGAAACCAAAAGTAGTGTTTGGTTGTGAATGTAGTGGTGTGTATACTAGAAAAAGGTTAAAGACCCTGACGACTATAGATTGACGGATACCAAAAAATGCAACTGTCCATTTAAGCTTAAAGGACTGAAACTTCCATCAGTGGACCATTGGCATTTGGTAGTTGTTAATGGAGTGCATAACCATTTGAAACTAAAACATAGTGAAGGTCATTCATATGCGGGATGATTAAGTGCGGCGGAGATTAAATTAGTTATGGATATGCGTAGGAATATGGTTAAAGCTAAGGAAATTCTACACATGTTGAAAAGAAACATCCATCGAACAGTACCACTATCATAACCGTATACAATGTTATTCATGCACAAAACCTTATAGAATGAGGTGGACTATCTCAAGTTCAATATTTGATTTCTAAACTAAAGGAGTGTGGATATTTTTATTGACATAGACGAATTTTAGATGGCACCGGTATTATAAAAGATATATTTTGGGCACATACCGTTAGTTTGGATTTTTTACGCACATTTCCCCGAGTTATAGTACTTTATTGTACTTATGAAACTAATCGGTACAACATGCCGCTACTTGAAATCATTGGTGTCACATCTATGGATCATACATTTTGTACTGCTATAGCGTATTTAGTTGCCGAAGGTGAAGAGAATTATATTTGGGCTTTAGAACGTTTGGAGTCTATTATGATTGATTATGATGTGGAAATGCCTAATGTATTCATAAGTGATAGAGAATTGGCATTGATGAATGCTATTGAAATTGTTTTTCCTAAATCCGCTCATATGTTATGTAAGTGGCATATTAAGAACAACATACTTACGTATATGGGAAAGAAGAAGAATGTCAAAGAAATGGATGCAATGGAAAGAAAATTTCCCTTGGGGGACTGGAATGAACATGTGTGTTTGAAAAATAGTATGACATACAATGAAAATTTACAGTTGCTACATGAAAAATACAGTAGTCATGAATCTTTGTTGAAGTATGTGCATGATAGTTGGTTGGATCAGTAAAGATCGTATTATACAAATGTGGACTGATGAATATATGCATTTCGAAAACTATACATCGAATAGATAATTTTCTTTATATTATTTCCTATATGAAAGTAAACCGATAAGTTCTAATTTTTACACTATGTTTAATAAATGCAAGGACGAGCAGCACACTCAAAGTTGAAGAAACACTTAGCTACTTGCCTATGTAATTTCGAGCAAGCTTGGGTAAAAATGCATTCCTTACTAAAGTTATCTTCTGTCAAGCTAAAAGCTTCATTCAAGCAAAGTTTAGGTAGAGTCAAACTTGTTTTTCATGTTAGAGAGCTCAAGTTTCTACATGGTGTTATTTCTAATGTGGCTCTTGATTTACTTCATTCAGAACTAGTACGGATGGAATCAGTTGGAGATGATGAATTTCTTTGTGGTTGTGTCATTTGAAAAACACATGGACTTCCATGTGCCCATGAATTGGCTCGTCCTGGTCCTTCTACCCCAATACCGCTTGATTTAATTGATGTACATTGGACACGACTACATTTAATTCCACGGGGTAAGAGTAATGATGTTGGTGTTTAGCGGCTCCAAAAGAGATACGTGCACATGTGTCTTTCTTTTGTCAGAAAATATTGTGCTGCCAAGCACAAACAAGAGATAAGAACGAGTAGCATGCCTAACTGCACGATCACTCCTCTCATCACTCACATCCTCAAATATACCGAACAACTTTGACAGGCTTAACTTATAACCAACCCTCTCATTCATTTCCATTCTAGCTTCCGCTGCACTAAGACCAAGAAACTTCGTAACAAAAGCAACCACTTTTTCTGTATCATACGCCATGCTCTATATAGGTTTTCCTTCGACAGGTATGTGCAACAATGAAGCTACACCATCAAGAGTAATGGTCATCTCACCAAATGATAAATGAAAAGTATTAGTCACTGGATACCATTGTTCTACAAAAGCTGATATCAAAATTTTGTTCACACACTTGTAACACATGCTAACAATAGGAACCAAACCAGATATGTCGATAAGGGCTTTGAATCTAGTTGCATTATCTGGAATCCTCCATTCTGATACCTTCTGCGTGTGGTTAACACAAGTGAGCAGTGCTCGATCCTGCACAAATAAAATTAACAATCAGTACATGAATAAATAATTGACATTTAGTACATAAATAAATAATTTACATTCACTACATAAATAAATAACAGACACATACCTGACCAATCCATATCATAGAAGTAACATGGGAATCGAACTCTCTAATCACATCATTGCTTTTTGGTCCAGCTTTGTCCTGCAATTCTTCTTCGACTTCAACTTCCTCCTGCGAATGATCTTCTGGCTTATCATCATCACCTGTCTCATAATCCTCCCCTATGTCATCTCCTTCTTCCATTGAAGAATCTGAAACTGTCTTTATCTCCTTCTTCCCTAGAAGAATCTAAACCATCTTTATCTCCTTCTTCCTCAGAAGAATCTGAACCGTTTCCATCTTCATTATACCCTGAAGAATCTGAACCATCTCCGTTACCATCACTACCCCGTGGCTGTAACTCAAACTGTGAAGGATCCACATCCTCCTTCTGTTGTTCGGCGTTCACGCCCTCACTTGTTTTGGTCGCTTTCTTTCTGATGTTGTCATAGGCTTACAGACCATCTGTTTAGAAAGAAAGTAAAATCAAGTAAACGGATTTTTTTTAAAATATGCTAAATGCAAAAAAAAAAAGTTTAAATAAAGAAAAACAAAAATTCATTGTCATTTCTAATGAGGCCCTAATGTATATTGTTTGTAGGTGACTAAACACTGATTTTTTTTATATAGTTATCATGAATGGAGGCCATGGGGTAAGAAAGAAAACCATAGAGTAAGTTTACGTGGAAAGAATACTTCCCACATAGACCTACTTCGTGGTCAACGGTTCTACCATGTATGCTTTATACGTTGTTTTCTTTTCTACCCGATTTATTCACTCCGTGGCACATTGAATTGAAGAAAAAAAAATGTTAAGCAACTATCGTTTCCCAATTCGACACCCATGATTTCAACCACAATTACCAATCCAATTTTACCACCACAAACATTACAACACCTAAACCCTAATTTGCGTCCAGGAATTTTATTCGATGCAAACTCATATTGAATAGTACGGTTAGCTGAACATTACCTTGGCGACGAAGAGAACGGAGTGAAGAGCTCGACAAATGAAGAGAACGGCGGTGAAGAGCACAGCGATGGAGATCAGGGCAATGAAGGATGCGGCGGTGAGCAGAGAGTTGAGACGCGATATGTTTTGGGTTAGGGTTTTTCTGTTTTGAACAGGAAGGGCAATTATGGAATATGGGGGGCTACTAAGTTAAAAAGGGGGGATATAATTTTTTTTAGAAACCGGGGGGAGGGGGGTAACTCAGCAATTACGGAGGTTTAAATAGAATTTTCCTATTGACTAAGAACATTACCTTAGAGAAAAGTCCAACTTCATCTACAAGTAACTGCATGTTCTATTTGCATCAATCCTCCATCAAGCACTGCATCTTCACCAAACTCTTATTAATCCTCTCCAAGCTTAATCCAATGAATAATGATAAGTTATATGAAGTGCAACTTTTGTGTAATGGAATCAGGAAATTTCAAGGAAACAACAAAGGAAGATACTTGAAGGAAGGCAATGAAAAACAAATGGATGCACTTGAAAAGAACAAAACATGGTTACTAGTTGATAAGCCAAATGACATACAAACAATCAAAGTAAAGTGGGTCTATAAGGTGAAGTAACAAATTGTCGCTCAATGAACAGATTTCAATCGATCGAGCAACAATAGTACGACTTGAATCAATATTTGATGACTACGGTGAGAAATAAGATATCATGTCTATCCATTATGATAATAAGTCATCCATTGTTATGAGCAAGAATCTAGTCCATCATAGAAGAACAAAGCATATAGCTATTGAATATTACTTCATTCGAGAAACAATTGATGATAAAAAGGTGCATCTGAAATTTTGCAAAACAAATAATTAACTTGCTAATATTTTCACTAAAAGTTTACATAAAGAAAAATTCCAGAACCGTGGAGAAGCAATTGAAGTTCATGAACAACACGCTAAGGGAAGAATGTTAATAATGTATAATAAATGGCAGTGCCGGAATCGTGATTATCAGACTGTCGTGCGTATTGAAGAAAAAAAATTGTGTCTGATCAGTAGTTTTCACCAGTTCGCTCAGAAGAGGAAGCGCTACACATCTCTTACATCTTTATCAGTATCTTTGTTGATTGTAGCACCTCCCTTCCTAGGATGAACGAGAATTAATTATAAGATAACTGTCTCTTTTAACAGTGGCATCCATTAGTATATTTAATGGTTCAATACTCGTATTGGAATCTTCATGGTCTACTTTACACCCTTGAATTAGTAAGTTCAAGAGAATCCAATTAATCACTATGTTGGGGGAAGATCCTTCAGCATGATTTTTCTTTTAGTCATTGAAACTTGTTAAGAGTGAAAATGGGATGCAAACTGTAAATGTATTGAAGAGAATGAGAGAAAATGAAATATTAATTGCAAGCATCCTTTTAGAACAAAGATAAGTGTAAACGTGAAATAGTTATTACAGAATTGTATGATGCTATTTATATAATGCAATTATATGATTTAGTCAACATGTACAACTGTGAAGAATTGACGAATCTTTGCTTGCTTTATTACTAATCATAAAACCATATATTTACAGCACAAGCACACCAAATTTTCTATCCTATCCAAATCTAGAAAACAAGAAACAAATAATATAGAAAATAGAAAATAGAAAACAAATATCCTATCTCTGAAATCACGTCCAAATCTAAACAAATAGATAAATATGGATATTTTGTAACAATTATTTTCCAAAAAATATCTCTTTCTAAATATATCTCAGTGCCCCCATTAAGTTGGAGCATGGGATTCAGAAATGCCCAACTCTAAAAGAAAAAAAAAATCAAATGAGTCTTTCCTAAAGCTTTTGTGAAAATATCCACCAGTTGAAACATGTGGAGACATAAGATGGTGAAATTAAACCCTCATTTATTGCATCCCAAACAAAATTACAACCAACTTTAATATGTTTAGTTCATTCATGAAAAATTGGCTTTTTTGCAATATGCAAAGCAGACTCAATATCACAATATAATTTAATTGCCTCAAGATGATGAACACCCAAAATCAGCAATAAACTTTTTAGCCACTTTAATTCCCAAGTAACCGTGGCCATGGGCCTATATTCAGCTTCAAGAGAGGACTAGGAAACCGTGATTTGTTTCTTCATCATCCAAAAAATTGGAGATTGACCTAAAAACACTGGCTATCCTGTCAGAGAACGACGGGTAAAGGGACAGGCTGCACAGTCCGAATCATGCCAACCTTCCGGTGTCAACTTACTATTTGCACGCAACAAAACACTTTGACCGGGTGTCCCTTTCAAATAATGAACGAATCGAAGGGACGCTTCCTAGTGCTCCATACGAGGTTTTTTCATAAATTGAGACAGAATATGAATCAAATAAGCCAAGTATAATCGGGTGATGGAAAGATAAATCGGACGACCAAGAGGTCGTCAATATGATTCGTAATCCTGCAAAAATTCACCAGTAGCAAGAGTTATGATTCTTCTCAATTGGAAAGGCACTTGGCTTTGCTCCCAACAAACCTGTTTCAGAAATAGTGTCCAAAGTGTATTTTCGTTGACACAAAAATAATCATAATGTGTTACGGGCCACTTCAATGTCTAAAAAATATTTGAGACCTCCTAAGTCTTTCATTTTGAAACAATCACTAAGATAATCTTTGAAAACGGTAAGTGCAGCGGTATCATTCCAAGAGATAAGAATGAGAGAAACCATAGCCTTTCAAAGTTGACACCAATTTTGCAAACCAACAACTAGGAGCTTGTTTCAAGCCATACAATGATTCGTGCAACCGACACACCAAAATCGTTCTGAACTATCAAATCCGGGAGGTAATTTCATGTACACCTCTTTATCTAGAACACCATGCAAGAAGGCATTATGGACATACATCTGGTTTAGTTCCAAATTTTTTGAAGTTGCTACTGCTAGGAAGACATGAACTCTTGTCATCTTGGATACTAGAGCAATTGTTTCATTGTAGTCAATACCCTCCTGTTGGTGATTGCCCAACACTATCAATCTTAATTTAAGGCGCTCAACATCCCCATTTGCTAAATACTTGATCTTGTACACCCATCGACTAACAAGAGCACGTTTTGCTGGTGGTAGATATTCCAAAGACCATGTTCCAGCCTAGATTTACTCGTTCATTGATTGTCTCCACCCATCGTACTTCGTAGCCTCTTTAAAAGATTTAGGATCATTACCCTTGACAATAGCCGCAAGAAATCTTCGACAATTTATAGAAAAAATGTCACAATATAAATAAAGTGCTAAAGGATAAGGAGTGCCTGAGAAGAATCGAAAGAGGAAGAAGATGATAATGTACTATTACCAAAAACTGTATGTGTTACCAAGTCCTGATACAAGACGTTCGGAATTTTTCTCGAAACCCACGGCCTATTTCCTATTCATGGATTACTGGAGTTGCTGCTGTAGATGAAGATGTAGCGGCCTGATTAGTCGCTGGTTAGATCTCGGGAGATTCTAGATCTAATGGTTGGGCTTGTTGTTCACCCAAAATTCGTTAACCTAAGTTTCATTATCCAAAATTAATTCAGCAAAATCCTCATGAATTTCTTGATCAATATTTTCATTATTCGCGGTGTTTACATCCTCCGGACACCCAAATGGGAACACATCCTCAAGGAATTTTACATCTCATGAAACAAAAAATTCTTTTGTATCTAAATCAAACAATCTCCACCCTATTTTACCAAACGGATACCCAACAAAAACACATTTTCTACTTCTAGTAGCAAATTTATCTCCTTTAGTTTTTTTATTATGAGCAAAACACAAGCACTCAAAGCTTTGAATATCACCAACCAAGGAGATTTATTAAAAAGTATTTCTAAAGGTGTTCTTTTCAGCAAAAGAGGAGTTGGTACGATTGATTAAGTGAACAGCAGCAAGAACACATTCCACCCAAAAATGAACAGGTAATTTGGTTTGAAAACGTAACGCCCGACTAACATTCAAGATAAGTTTATGCTTCCTCTCAACTCTCCCATGTTGTTGCGGAGTACCCACACAAAAAGTTTGAAACTAAATTCTGGTTGCATTGAAATATTCAAGAAAACAATTAAACTCGGTCTCATTGTCACTTTGAACTACTTTAATTGTTTGAGGGAATTGTCTATCAGCCATAGTAACAAAAGCCACAAACATTTGAAATACTTCCAATTTATCAATTAACAAATAAATCCAAACTGCTCTTGAAAAATCATCAACTATTGTCAAAAAATAACGAGCTCCACACAACGAAACATGTTTATATGAACCCCATAAATCACAATGTATTTTGTCAAGAATCTGAGAAGCTTTATTAGTACTCAAATGAAATTTGTCTCTAGGATGTTTATCATGTATACACACTTCACATCCCTTATCTAAATGATCTTCGTTACTATTAACATAAGAAATTAACTTAACTACTTTTTCCGAAGGATGCCGCAGCTGACAATGCCACACCTTCAAATTTGATGTAGCTTCAGTAGTAGGCACAAATTTCAGTTTACTAAAATAGTACAATCCGTCTCTCCTAATCCCGTTCCAATCAGCTTCTTCATTCGGTCATGTATACCACAAATATGAGAATCAAATTGGACAACAGTTTGTAAATCATCATTAAGTTGAGAGACAGAAAGTAAGTTGCAACTCAAATTTGGAACATAAAGATCTCCGGTAAGAGTAATCCTATCCGATAAATGAACGAACCCCACTAAAGTGGGAACTACTTTTTCACCATTCGGCAAACCAACCGGGCATTCAAAATTTTATGTGTCAAACAGCCAAGAGATTTTTCCTATAACATGGTGAGTTGCTCCGATATCAATAATCCAAGACGAGGCATCAAACTTGCCATTCAATCTATTGTCTGGAATTTTAGCATTACTAAGAAGACCTAGTATAGCCATCTCAGATTATCCAAAACAAAGTTCTCTATCAATCTGATACCATAAAGAATTGATGATTATGAAGAATTGTCGAATCTTTGCTTGCTTTATTATCAATCATGAAATCATATATTTATAGTACAAGCACACCAAATTTCCTATTCTGTCTAGATTTAGAAAACAGGAAACAAATAATCTAGAAAACAGGGAATAAATATCCTATCCCTGAAATCATGTCCAAATCTAGAAAACAGGAAACAAACAGATAAATATGTAAAAGGATATTTCCTAACAATTGTTTTCCTAAAATGTCCTTTCCCAAAAATATCTCTAAATATATCTCAATAAACTGTAATTACAAATCGCATTAAAATCCTTTTAGTACAAAATTTGTTATTTGGCATCATATGCTTTGTTTTCATTTAATCCTTTGCTTTAATTCTTTCCTTTGAATGAAACCAGGTTTTCCAGTTTTGCCTTGAAAAATGTTGTCTTGAGATCCAAACTTCAAATCTTCGATTGATATGATGATATCCTTCACCAAATGAGTGTCGAAAAGTACGAATGCAGATGTCTTCAAAGAGTTGCATCAATGGATGATCGGGGTTATAATTACTTTTGACTTTGTCTATTGAGCTTCCAAGCTTCAAATCTTTATCTTAAGCTATTGAAATTCTTTGTTGAGGTAGTTTTCTAAGTATACCTGCTCTTTCTTAAGGAGTTGTAATTTGATTTATTATTATTTTTCCTTAATTGACTAGTTTTCTTATAACGATACACCAAGTTCCATATGTTTGGTTCTCGAACGTAGGTTAGGATTAGCTGATAATGATACAATGCTTAAGTTGTCAAACAATATTGTAGATCTAGAACTGATCCTACAAAAGAAATCTGAATTCCATTGAAACGACCCAAACTCTCCCTTACGGGAAAGCCCAGATTGAGTTGAGAACACGACAAATCAGAACACAAACAGAAGAACATTTCATTGTTATTACAACAATTTACATCAGAGTACAAGAACATAACAGAATATAAATAAATAATATAAATCAGAAAAATATTAGTGATTTAAATTACATCAGCAACGAAAAAATAATACATAACGCAACTGAAAGAGATACATGTATACAAAGCATTCGGAGTATAGCTCCAGTTGTAGATCCAAGATACTGGGAAAATAATATCTGCAAAACCAAAACTACTAGCTGCCTGTGTGGAAAATAGGGGTATCCAGAGTTTAGGTTAAAACAATAAACTCCAGGTCAGGGGACTGGTGTGAGAACTAAAACAGTTATTTTAAATTTTACTTTAAAATTTGGTAAATCAAGGGACCACGTCATATAAGACGGAAGGGGTTTTCTCCCAAGAATACCAATGCATAAAACAAACAGCGCAATGCTAATTAAAGAAAATGAAACTATTATAAGACTCAAGTCCCATCACACAGTGCAACGCAAGCCGGAGGATAGAGTTTTACCTTATAATAGCCAAATAATGCTTGGTACATGAAATTTCATCTTTTATTATTGCTATAAGTGAAGAAATCACTTCAAATTTAAATGTATCAATCATAGACGGCATAGTATCCCATGCTACTATGTCGCCATACTAGTTTTACACTAAAACCGAAATGTCATATTGGAAATTGGATTCCATCATGAAGCAAGGCAAGGGATCGTCCTTTCGATTCGATACTGTCTATCCTGAGTCTTAGGATACAGCCGCAACTGCACCTAGGAACACCAGGGCTAGTCCTCTCTTACGTTTGAGGATTAATAACTCCTGAACAATACATTTCCCCGCCCTATGGGGCGTAAATCTGGTTAGTATGTCGACCATATCAAGAGAAACTAGGGACTCAAATCCGAGGTACCTCGCTTTCCATCATCCACATAAATTAAAATGTCTAGGCTCCATATCATGATACCACTCCTAGTTAGAAGGAAACATATTCCTCCCTGGGGTCCTCTCCGGTTTCTGGTTCATACCGAGGTGTGAGGCTCGCGAATTAATGATATACACAAAGTTATGCTATTTAAAGTCGTGCTTTGATCATCAACCACAAGACTCTGCTTTTCAACAAAAGCCTTGATCACATGCCACTCAGCATGCCACACTATCACTCCATACCGTACCACTGATTTCTGCCAATGTATAACCTCGAAGCTCATACGTCTTAGAGAAGGGTATTAAGAAAGAGAATAAATTCTCCGCCACCAAACAGATATATATTTAGCAGAGATCAACGAGTATAGTATAAAGGAATACAATGTCAGTCAAATTATCCATTTACAAGTCCATTCTGGGTTTGAACGAAATGGAAGGCACCTTATTCCTTGTCCCATATGTCCAATATGGGAGAGAGATCCTCGCATATCCGGTCGATCTCTAAGTACGTCTGGACGATCACCACTTATTACCTCGTCTTGGATGTACAGCCCAATCAAGACATCAGTAACCATCCAAACGATGAGAAGATCTCTGATCTTCAACCATCGTCTTTATCGTCGACTTTTAGTCGTTGTATTAATTATTCAAAATGGGGTTCGGCCACGTCTTTCCGTATAACTCGGATATTTTATAATCAATGATCAAGTGCTATAAAAACACTTCATACGCCTCATTCCAATCCAAAATATTCTTTTATTCAAACATTTACATCTTTAGGGAAAGGTTCTCATTAATTTTATCAAAGATAAATTCTTTTAAATTTATTCTTTAATCTTCCTTTTTGATATCAATTCAAAAGATTTGATTTTATCCTTTCACAATTCTAAACCAAATAAAGGTTTATCAACTAGCCGGGATTAGTGAACTTTACCGATGTAATCATTTATTTATTAATCCCAATCCCAACCTATTCATTCCATGGAGAAAATTGGTAATACTCCATATCTAACACCCATGGTGTTATCGGTAAAATTAATTACCATTTCACGTTCAAATCTAATTAAATATTTAACCATCGCCTAGAGTAAAACTGGTGGACTTCATTCTCGATCATTTCCAAAACTTGATAATTTAAATTATCACATTCACATTACAATCTAATTAAAGATTCATTAAAACTCCACTTAGTTTTAATCTCCAAAAATCATTATTTAATGGTTATTCAAATTTAGGAAATAATCCTATGTTTACTGGGTTAAAGAACCAATGTCATTTAAAATATCGTTAACGATAAACCCAAAATCATCTTCCATCAAAATGGAGTCTACACGGAAATCATAACCGTATATAATCGATATAAATTCTTGTATCAGACTAATAATATAAATGGAATAACGACGAAGCTTTATAAATTCCATATATAGTAACAACCTTCCTTCACAAAAGCTCATTTCGATTATTACCAATCGAATTCCATTCAATTCCAATTTAATATATTAAATTGGAAATCTTTACTTTGGAAAATTTCCATTAAATCTTAAAATACAGATTTATAAATTCCAAATCATATTATTCACTGTTAATTGGGTTAAAGAACTGGTGTTATTTAAAACACCGTTCACAAACCCAAAAATCCAATTCTTTATTTCAATTCCAATTAAATATTAATTAATTGGTAAACTTCTCTAAATCTTAATTTAAATATTTATTCTTTTCTCAACTGGATTTAAGAGAAGTGATATTTAAGACACCATTGCACGACAAACCCAAAATCCAATTTGATATTAAATACAAGGCTCTGAATAGAAATTATATCATCTTATATTCCATATCAAATTCTGGAACCAATAAATATTGTATTGGGAAAAACGATATATATATATATATCTTCCAAATTCCTCAGCAATATCCGGATATCACTGAATCCAATATCGAAATATTCTGAAGATTATTTCCATTCTAGTTTATTCGTTGGAAAATTATGGTTATTTTAAAACCCATTTACAAAACCAATTTATTTATTTAAAAATCATTTGGATTATTATTCTAGTTAATAACTAGTCCATTTAGATAAAAATATCTTTTATCTTTCCAAACTTGGAATTTTTCACCCAACTCTTTCCAAATCATTTATTATGATTTTACACAATTTTTTCCCTATTTTTAATAATTTTATTAAGGCCCGTACAGTCGATTTCCAATAACGGCCACCGAACTGCATCCATAACGGCCTTTTCCGAAATCGATTCGGACATATTTTAAAATCCGACCATTAGATTTCAAATCTCTTATATTCATTGGAAAGCTCTTTTTGATACGAACCCAACTGTTCTTGTTTTAGAAGAATCCGATGGTCCCGTTACGTCCATTTGAAGTTAATGGTCGAAATTCATGAACAGACGCTGTGCGGCGCATTCTAGTCAGGCCATTAAATATAAATATATATATATATAATATTGTCAATTTCAGTTTAAATCGTATTATATGAATTTGTTTATAAATTTGCTTTAAAAATGATTTCCTTTTCGAATTTTAATCAAAACTGAACATTCCTTAATAAATTCGTTTTAAATTAATTTTAAAACGATTTCAATTTCATTTCAATTTTCAAATCAACATTGAATATTCCGTAATATATTCATTTTAAATCCATTTTAAAACGATTTCAATTTCATTTAAATTTTCAAACCAACATTGAATATTCCTTAATATATTCGTTTTAAATTCATTTTAAAACGATTCATATTCATTTCAATTTTCAAATCAAAATTGAATATTCCAAATCATTATAATAATAAAATGATAATATTTTCAAAATATCAGATTTTAAATTCGTTTTTTATATTCATCATAAAATGAATAAAATCGACAGACAATCTCGTTCATGTTAAAATGGCATTTAACTACTTAACACGGCTTCACATTTCACTATTTTTGTGTCCATCTAATATCGGACATCAAAATCATATCTTGATTCTTCACTGAATGTTATTTTAAAACTGTACCGAATATTAATTTAAATCTATATTGAATAATATTAGAAAACTATACTATATATTATTTTAAAACTATTGGTTATTTCTAAACTGGAATCAGGCTCAATAAATTAACATATATATAATATATATTTATATGGATTTCCATGCATCGCAAGTACTCACAATAATGATAAATAATCATTACACATTCAAACATCATCCAGAGTGCATTTTACCACTGTATAAGCGTAAAAATAAATAAATAACGCTCATCACAGTTTGTTAACCCATCGATTGACATATAATTAAATTCAGGGGAGATGTGAATAAATTACCATCCCCAGACCTGTGTGGGGTTTTCAAACAACAATAGTCTATTCAAAATCATCACTAGTTAATTAATTTAACCAGTTCTAATTCGATTTGAATTATTTTTCTGATTTACCAATTTTCACCATTTAAATTATAAATAAATATTTATAATTTATTTTCAACTACAAAATTAATGTTAACATTATTTTTAATATGTTAATTATCACAACATCACAATCAAAACACAATACAGTCAATTAAATCGTCCATGGTCTGTGGACGAGGGAGGTAGGCTAACAGGCACCGTATACAATTTACAATGATTTAAAACTGATAAAATCTACATTGGCATTCTATATATTTTTATATATGAGTACAATAACATGATAAAATATGATTTAGTGAGAAGGAGTTCTCACTTTGGGTTCCACTCTGTCAGTGTTTATTTCTGAATTTTTAGTACGGTTCAGGTTTGAATTTGCCTGAAATTCTAATGTGCTCCATTTTTGTCCTGGTCAGTTGTGCAATGTAGTGCTCGACGATACGAGTGAAATGCAACTCGTATCACTGAATTTTGATTTAATATGAACAAGATATTAAATTTTATAGGTTGCGTACACTTATAAATTAAATTAAGTATAATTAATTAACCTTAATCATTGTCGTTAGGGTTTTAACCCTTCGTCATCTTATTCGTACCGCTGAACCCATCGTCGAAGGGGAAACCCCACCCACTGTACTACTTGTGAGCTACTGGAGCCAAATCCGACCATGCCTCGCCAACAGCTGCCTCAAGCCACACCTCAGCCCTCACCTGCGCCACGTCTATTGGCCCCACCTGATCGGAAATTCGATATGAGCGATGCCACATCGACCTAGGAATTCGATCTCGACACTATACGAGAAACGATAACCTTGGTACGGATTGAAAGATCTCGAATTGGTCTTCTAATTTTGTTTTGGTTTTATGAATTAGTACGAAGCAGATTGAAAATGGTTTGGGAATTAAAATCAAACGAAATCGTCCGTGTTTACACCAAAAATGGCCTAAACACCTAAGGTACTAAACTGTACTTCACCAATTTGGTAAGAAATAAATGGAACCGTGTTTAATCAATAATTGAAAGCAAAAAATGCGAGAAAATGTAAAGTAGACACGAGATTTGTAGTGGTTTAGCCGTTATTTAGGCTTACGTCTACTGTGAAGGTGAGTTTCAATCTTATAACGAGGTTTACAAAATACATCAATTCTCTCTTTCCATACATCTCTATATTCACTCAATATATCCTCATTTATATATATGGCAGTGTTTGAAGAGAATAAGGCTGGCTGAATGGTTGAGAAGAAGAATGACTTCGTCTTCTATGATCACAAGATTATTCTTGACGCCATGGCTGGACCAGTGGCTAAGGATAAAATTTGGCAGTACTTCCTTGTTTTTTTCCCTCCAATCTCCTTTTTGTTGATAGCCATGGTGTATTTATAGGTCAGCTCTCCTTGGGAAATGACCTGAAGTCTCTTTATGCCAGCTACGGATCGCACATTTTATTAATTACAACCATGCCATTGGCTAGCTGTACCCAGCTATCCGTGGCTGCATTCAGTTACTATATGCGAGCGACTCAATGGAGCGAGCATTTTGTGTAGTTGTGCGAGCCCATAGGAGCGCGCGTCCATGTGAGCATGACTTCTTTGAGAAATTTTATAAGAATAGAATGTGAGACTGAAATCAATTCTCCTTTGTTCCTTGTGCGACCGACCTTCTTGGTTCCAGGGCGCTCGTCCTTTTGCCGCCTTTATATGGCGCTGTTTGTCCCTACAGCTGCGGCACAAGGTCGGTCCCGCCCATGTTGAATGGGCGATTTGTTTTGCTTCTGTGTTTGAGTGGCTTTTCCCTAATGTGAACGATCGACCTTGGCTCCCGCACCTGAGTCACGATCCGTGTCCAACTTTGATTGGATATATGGTCACATGAGATGTTGCGAGTGCTTGTTTTGCAGTTCCTTCCCAGGCTTGGTCTTTCGACGGGTTAACATTTGCCCCTTGAAATTCGTAGTTTTTAAAACATTAAGAACTACGAGTTTTGAAGTATTGAGATGAAATATCATTGGATGGAACTGCAAAATAGGCGCCCCTCACAGATAGCTCAAAATTTGGATATTCTGACAATTGCATGTCTTTGGACATTTGGCGGGATATTTCCCAGGTATGTTAAACCGGATCACTAGATCTTAATTGAGCTGTTATATCATAAAAAGGGGTTTCTAATCCTTTTATACATTGTCTTTTCATTTTCCTGCTTTTATATTTCTTCAATAAACTTATTTCAATGGCGTCTTCATCGTCGAAGACCTTGCTGTTTCTACTTAGAGCTTCGATTTTCTTTAATTGATTGATCGTCTTGCCTGACCCTACTTCGTTTGATGGTTTTCCTCATCTTTGTTTCCAGCTACAATGCTTCTTCCTTCAAATTGAATTTTGCTTATAAGTGAATTCCCTTTCCTTTACCTCTGATTCTGGGTTAACTCTCTTGGTTTTGTAAAAGACGTTCTCAATTGGCAACATCGAGTCGCTGCAACACATGGTTGTGCTATTTGAGAAGTGTTGATTTGACTTGGTATGTACTTGAACTTTACGCGGAATTCTCTAGCGGTTCTGACTTATGTGATAACTTTTACCTTTTTACGCTGGAAAATTATTCACTGAAATGCCTATGAAATGACATTCCCTAATACAACATGCCTTTATCGTATGTTTTGTGGAATATTTATATCATAGCAGAACTTCCGCTCTTCCCTTCTCATTATTCTTTTAGAAGGTGCGATTAACAGACGTGACCGACCAAATCAGAACCCGTGTTTCTCATACTTTTGAATTTATAATCCTTCCTTTACGTGATAGTAAATCTTTTTATCAGATAGGACTGATAATCTGGTTTGTAGGATGTATTTATCTTGAGTTGCTTTCTTTAACTTCTAACAACTCAATTCGTAATTACTTATCTATGATGACATGTAGCTAACTGCTAATTCATCTTAATTCCAGTTAACTCATCATGTCTGGGGAACGAGAGGGTCTGGGGCACTTGAGGTTGCCCCGGCTACTGGTTCTGCCTTGATTGTTAGTCAGATTCATTCTCAACCTCGCTTTTTTGATAGGGTGGCGACCAGTTGTCGTAAATCGACGCTGTCCGTTGATTAGTATATACGAATGTACGATCGCTTTGGGTTTTCAAAAGGCGAAACCAGATTTCCCAGACAGGGAGAATTAGCCGATCGTCCGCCCTCTGGGTATGTAGCGGTCAGTTATCACATGCTGTCTAGCGGTGTGATTCCCCCCTTTAAGCCTTACCTAGAGTCCATTGTGCGGCAACTGGCCATTGCCCCATATCAGGTGCATCCTAGTGGATATCAAATTCTGCTTGGGTTATACATACTTTTCATGAAAGTCCGGTAGCAGGAACCCACGTTTGCAGATATTTGTTCTTTATATACTTTTAAGAGAATGGAGGTAGACGATCCTTCTTTCTTTTTTATGGAAAGTATGCATGATAGAATCACAACTGGTTTGACGGATGGTGCTAAGCGGTTCTCGGATCAATATTTCTTTGTCCGGTGTCCTCGTAAATTCTATGGACAATGATAGAAGGAGGTAATTACGCCTTTGCTTTTAGGGTTCTTACTCTTTTTATCTTTCTCATCTGGCTTTCTCTCTGATTCTTGTAGTGATTCCTTCCATTGTGGGTCTTACTTTAGATCAAGCCCTCCTTAATTATTTAACTTTTATTGACAAAAAGGAAAGGAGCAGAGAGGTGTTGCTTTTAGAGGAAAACCTCCGCAAGTACCAGCTAATTCACTCTACACGATCTCCTGGAAAGACTTTAGTTCACTCTCCATGTTCTGCTCGTAAGCCTTTTAAAAAGAAACGTTTAATCCCCGATGTAAGTGGTCAACCTTCGTCATCGATTATCGAAGGGAGTGACAGAAGAGTCGATGAGGATGTGGATGGTTCGATGGTCGATGTAATTTATGGAATGATCATCGAAAGTTCTGCTCGCCATGTTACTCAGGAGGATGGTTCCTCAGGGACTTTTGGAGACCTGGGGGATTTGGACTCTGCCAAATACTTGAGCCAGGGTGATGTTGTGATATCCGACCCCGCTGTATCTGATATTGGAAAAATCCGAGGGCCTGCTCAACATCCTGGAAAAGCTTCGGCTTTCATAACTCCCCCTGGGACCAGTTTTGATATCATCTTACTTGTGGCATAATTTCCCATAAACCCAATAATCTCTGGACGCTTGCTGAACTCATGCATATTTATTTTTCAGGTGTCAATGCGAACTACTCATTATCAGATAGTTTTTCTCAACAAGCAGATCTTACTAATCCACGAAGCCTCTTACAGTCTCATCTTTCCTGTTATTTGAAGCATCCCCAATTTTCTTCAAGTTCCCAGGTCCAACATGCCCCTGTACTTCCAATGGTTTAATCTTTAAGGCGTGAGGGACTTGATCAGGCTAAGGTGCTTGCATCGACGTAACCTTCTGCAAGATCAATTGTCTCGACCCCTGCTCAAGTCTAAATAATATGCGATCGTCCACCTTATAGGGTTCCTCCTGGAAACTTAACACTTAAGGATCGCTTTAGCGGTTGGGACTTAAGGGGAATGCATTTTGACCTGGATTTACATCCCAATGATGGACGAGATGCTGTGAAAAGTTTGGATACCATAAGAAGTAGCATGACCCATCAGCTTGATATTTTTAAGAATGAATTTGAGGCTCAATTGAATCTGGTCATGAAGGATGCTAATAGGCGACTAGAACATTGAGCCAAATTTGGTTATGAATTTCAGAAATTGAACGCTCAACACCTTGACCATATTGAAACCTTAGAAAACGACAAAGATAGCCTGATCCATTTGATTAGATCCCAAGAATCTGAGATTACTTCTTTAAAGAACGGAAGAATTAAAGTGAATAGCTTAGAGGCCAGCAATGTCGAGCTCAGGAGGGAGCTGAAGTGTGTGCGAGCGCGGCTTTTAGAAGTTCAATCTGCTCAAGAGCTTGATAAGCACCATTTGGCTTTAGAAAAGCAAGCTTTAATTTCTTTAAAACAGGAAAACATGACTCTCGAAGGCCAAATTGCTTCTCAGGATAAAACCCTTAGGGCCTTTGAAGAGGATAATATCAGATTGCAAAAAGATCTTGATGAAGCCAAGATCGGGACCGACAATACTCTGTTTTAGTTCTATGTTTGCAGCGTCATGAGTCGCGGAAGCTTGAGTTATTTGAACAAGGATTTTCCATGAACTCTGGCTCTTGTTTGGGCGCAAATACCTTTGTATTCCAATGACTTTGATGATGAGTTCCTTCATGAATGGCTTTTAGAAGAAAAAGACCGCAAGGCTCTGGACGAAGGTAGGAGGATATTAGCGAGCGAGCAAGCTTAATCGTTTAGGAGGGGACGTTCACATGCTACCATTCCTTGTGCCCCACCTGACTCCGTCGAAATTGATATTTCGAGCTCCTTTGTTTGCCCTGTAGATCGCCCTGCCCTAGAGGTCGCTAGAGTTCGACCCATTACTGAGTGACCAGATCAGGAAAATGTTGTTACATAGTGCACGAGTTATGGTAATACTTCTTCAAATGCGAACGTGTGTGGGGCTGACTTTGTATACCCAGCAACTTCAGGTAAAATTGATATCTATCAATCTACCCCGGATTTGGATTTTATTATTTCTTCACCTGAGATTGTTGAGTTTAGCGCTTGTTACCCATTTGCATTAGGCGTGCTTTCGCCATCTCCCTTATCTGCTTGCGGCGCCACTGCTCAGCCTGCCACCGTCGATTCTATTTTAATATCTACCAGCGCTAATCCTCTCATCACGCCTTCGCCAGATGACCCATCTTTACCAGATGTGCCCGATCCAGATGATGAAGATGAGATTTGGAATACCAAGGCTGTGTCCACCTTGAAATGCAAAAGAAAGCTAGCTGGTTAATAGTTTAGGATCATAAGTTTTTCTTTTGATGGCCCTTCTGTATGGACAGACTAGCAAATGCCAGAACAGTCGGTTCATCTTCCTCTGCATAAGAAATAGCAGTTGTGACATTTATGGTCTGATTCTAGCCTATTTTCTTTTACCTGTTATGTACTCAGACCGGTTGTTTGTGCGAGTGTCGGCCCTCGCTTAATATTTTTTGTTTGCACACTTACGATTGTATCATTTAGGTGTTATCATAGTTTTATTATTTTCATTATTATGAGTGGTCGCACTTTTAGTTTGTTGTTCGCTTGAATCTTATCATTAGTATAGTTATCGCAATGAAGTTGTAACTAGCTTGTGGTATGTTTTGAGTGGGCATCGGTGATTTTTTTACACAACGGTGATGTCCCCATACCAAAGCTCTTTTTAATTTCATAGATTCTGTTTATTTGAATCATAATTTCATTCGATCAACTTATGATTTTTTAAAACAACGCGTGGTTATTATGTGTTTTTTTTTGGGTGCCCCCATGAGAGGTCTTGGGTTTCAATTTCGACCCAAATTCGGCCTTATTAGTCCTAATTTTTCTAGGACTGAAATGCCTCGTTGGATACCCCCATACGACTAGGAATTCTGATTACCCCCTTTCGGCTAGGATTTCTGATTTGCCTTGGTCCTTCCGCATGTTTTGTCGGTCCTTCCGACACTAGGACTGATGTTTCCAGCCTAGGTATTTATCTGTGGGACATTTTTATCATTTCCCTTTACCTTTTTTTGAAGCTTGATGTCAGCTTTTCCAGCAAGTGCTTGCTTAGGGAAGCTCCACCTTTTAGCTTATTATTTTTCTTAGGACAACATGTCTTGCTGAGGTAATACGTTTATACATCCAACTTGGTTTGCATGCTTTTGTGATGCTTTCAAGCTGTTCTACTCAAGACGTGCTTTGAGAACCTTCCCTTTGCAATTAGGATGGGTGTGATTAATTGCTTCTATCATGCCAACATTTGAAAAATCAGCTTTTAGCGTGAAGCGATGAGTACGGTACCCAGATAGGCACACGACAATTTCCTTTGTACACGGAACTTGTAAGTAATTCGTTGTTAAACATGAATGTAGCAAGTGGTAGAACAAAGTAAAACGACTACTATTTCTTAAGTAAACAGAATAAAAATGGAGTCACGGGAACTCTAGTTCAAAATTCCATGATCAGGACACCAGTTGCTGATCCTTAGCCAAGCATTAGTTTCGGGCTAGTTTAGGCCTTTTCCTTAGAGAGTTTGCTGCCCCTTGTTCGCAAAGAAGTGGGACAATGGCCTTGTACATATTGTTGCAATTGATTCTCCCTGACCAGCCTCTTGATTAACAATCTCATGTGTCTACACTCGTTAGTATTATGTCCTAGTTGGTCATAGAATTGACAGAAACTTCCTGATTTCATGGTAGCATCTCTGTCTTGCATCCGTTCTGGAATTGGATATTTCACAGTGTTCTTAGTTGCCCTGAAGATGTTCTCTATGGTGTCGTTGAGGGAGGTAAATTCCGAATTCTTGAAAAAGCGCGCTTTCCTTCTATGCTGTTTGGCTCTACCTCTTGCACCTACGATATACCTTCGCTTTTCATTCCAATCCGTGGAATGAGCGCTTTTCTCCTTGCCGAGCCTTTGCCAGGGCCCATAATCATGACATACGGTTTCAGAGTGGAACTTTCTTGTTCAACAGAAAACTCTATTTTGCTTGCTCGACTTGCTCGAGCGAACGGAGAGTCAGCAACACCTGGTGTAGTTCTTGTGACTGAGGCTTGGTCAATGAGCATTGACTCGATTTTCTTTATCAATGAGTTGTTTACGGTAGTTATTTTGCTCATTATCCCTATCATTGCCTCTTCCAACTCCCCCTTGTTTAGAACCGCCTCAACTCTTAATGGTTCCTTTTCTCCAGGATGGATGGTAGGCGAAGTGGCAGCGCCGAAGGCGCCGTCGACTTTGTCAGTGATTTCCTTTAGCGTGCTTATGATTTCAAGCACAGTGCCTCTCAGAAAATCTTATCGGATCTGAAATGGGGAAAGAAGCAAACACGGCCCCACGGTGGATGCCAAAATGTTTACACCAAAAATGGTTTAAACACTTAAGGTACTAAACTGTACTTCACCAATTTGGTAAGAAATAAATGGAACCGTGTTTAATCAATAATTGAAAGCGAAAAATGTGTGAAAAGGTAAAGTAGACACGAGATTTATAGTGGTTCAACCGTTATTTAGGCCTACGTCCACTGTGATGGTGAGTTTCAATCTTATAACGAAGATTACAAATTACATCAATTCTCTCTTTCCATATATCTCTATATTCGCTCAATATATCCTCATTTATATATCTCAATCTTGAAATTATACAAGAAAATGGTAGTGTTTGAGGAGAAGAAGGTTGGATGAATGGTTGAAAAGGAGGATGACTCTGTCTTCTATGATCACAAGATTATTCTTGACGCCATGGCTGGACCAGTGGCTGAGGATAAAATTTAGCACTACTTCCTTGTTTTTTCCCCTCCGATCTCCTTTTTGTTGACAACCATGGTGTATTTATAGGTCAGCTCTCCTTGGGAAATGACTTGACGTCTCTTTATGCCAGCTACGGGTCGCTCATTTTATTAATTACAACCATGCCATCGGCTAGCTGTAGCCAGCTGTCCGTGGTTGTATTCAGTTACCATGTGCGAGAGACTCAATAGAGCGAGTGTCTTGAGTAGTTTGTGCGAGCCCGTAGGAGCGGGCTTCCGTGTGAGCATTACTGCTTTGAGAGATTTTATAAGAGCAGAACGTGGGACTGGAATCAATTCTCCTTTGTTCCTTGTGCGACTGACCTTCTTGGTTCCAGGGTGCTCATCCTTTTGCCGCCTTTGTATGGCGCTGTTTGTCCCTACAGCTGCGCCACAAGGTCGCTCCTGCCCACATTGAATGGGCGATTTGTTTTGCTTCTATGTTTGAGCGGCTTTGCCCTAATATGAATGGTGGGCCTTGGCTCCCGCACCTGAGTCACGATCCGTGTCTAACTTTGATTAGAGATACAGTCGCATGAGATGTTGCAAGTGCTTTTTTGGCAGTTCCTTCCCAGGCTTGGTCTTTTGACAGGTTAATAGTCCATTCATGGTGAAAAAGGGCGGCGGCTTCAGAATGAAATTAGGGTTTCATTTCTATAGGGGTATTTATATTAAAATTTATTAATATTTAATTCTCTTTTAAAACTCAAAATCATTACGAACACAAATCAAACCCAACAGCTGTCGTCCCTAGCAAATTACCCCATTCCGAACACAATGGGATATGTTTCGTAAGCCAATTCGTCTGTTTCAATCAGTATTTATCAAAATTAAAATATAAATCAATATATATTGAATTTGAAGTACATTTTAATTCACTGGGGCCACATACTGGCTCCAAAAATTCCAGAAAAATAAATCTAGCTATGTTTGATGATACAGTCCTAAAAAAACTAATTTCATCGAATTTGGCGACCGTTTGAAAAATGGTCAGTTTCCAGTCGATTAAATTCAAATTGAAAGTGCCAAACACGTTTAAATTCACCACGCTCACATATCAATTCCAAAAATTATGAAAATTGGAATCCAGCAATAAGTTGACATTCCGGATCCAACAAAAGTGGTTTAGTCGAAAACGGAGGTCGTTTGCAAAATGACTATTTTTAAGGGCTATATATTATATAAAATATATGTAAATTCCATAGTGACTATTTTGAATTTTAAACTGGACATAATTTTCAATTTATATTATGAAATCTCAATTTCTTACATTCGTTAGAAAGATATAATTAAACAGATTCCAATATTTCTTGTTTTACTGAAATGTAATCTATTTTTAATCATGTACGTTCATTTGAAATTTGAAACCGAATTTTCAAACTACAATGACATTTCAGGCTTGTTTTATAATTAAAATAAATTTATACGTTCTGACTTCGATTTAAATAAATTTTTAGTTATTATTATTTAAAATAAACCATTTTAAATATTCAAAATCCATTAAAATTGCTAAAATAAAAATTTTAAATCGGTTCTGAAATCCCGGGTTGTTACATCCATTCGCCAATTTGGCGTAAGTACTGTGTAGGGAATTAAATTACCCTATGCCGAAAAAGAAGTTGAAAAATAACATGTCTCAAAATTTTTCTACGGTCCCTACGTCAATGTGTCTACGAGTTACCTACGCCAAGTTCCATACACCTTCCCAACGCCTGCATTCCAATGCGTTCCCTATGCCAAGTTCATTGCGCCTTCCCTACGCCTGCATTCCTATGCCTTCCCTACGCCATATTCCTTATGCCAAATTCCATACGCATTTCCTACGTCTTCTTCCATACGCATTTCCTAGCCTAGCCTTCTCTTGTTTAAAGTGAAAAAATTGGATTTTCCTTACCCATTCCATACGCAATCCCTACGCCACTGTACACCAAAATTCAGTATGGTTATTTTATGTTTATCTTCATCTACCACACATATCATAATAAATTTAATGAAACTGAGCACATGCAAAATCGTAACAATGTATATTGGTAAAAACATATTTGTAGAATGAATATCATGTTCAAATTACCATAAACTTGCTACAAATCATGTCCAACAAAAAATGAAATAAAGTCGCTACATAACTCAAACATGGTCGTTTCATCTAATTCAAACATCATATAATGTACCTTATATAAATAGATCATCAAACAAACCACCAAAATAAGAATAACTCATAAAGTACGCCATATCTACGATTCTTGCTCCCACCTCATCCCTTGTACAAACTCTTGCACAGATTTCTTATCCTCTTGCATGGAACCTAAATTCCCTTGTAGTTTGTTAATCGTGACATTCATTTCTTGATTTTTACTCCTTAGCTCTTCTACTTCCTCCACAAGTTTCTCTCTGTCATCTAAAATTCCATACCTAGCAGTGTATGTATTATCTCTATAAATCTACACGTAAAGTTTTTAATCTAATTAATACAACAAATAAACAAGCACTAAATAGTGGCTCAGTAAAACGTGAAATGATAAAAGTGTGAAATAATGACTCAGTAAAATGCGAAATGATACAAAATATGAAATAATGGCTCAGTAACAGGCTCAATCAAAATGAGCCTTTTGGCTGAGCAAAACTGTGCTAATAGGCTCAGCAAAACGAGCCTTTCGGCTCAATTCAACCGAGCCTATAGGCTATGTAAAACTGAGCTGAAACAACTCAATTAAACTGGGTCGAAACGGCTTAGTAAAATTTTCTTAACTAAGTCAGTAAAAATGCAAATTCAGGCCTGTCTACTTTAAATGGCCAACCTAGACAACTAGTACAGTAGAGCGGAAACTAAAGAAAATGGTCTCTTTCATCAAAGAAGCAAGGTGGAAACTAAAGAAAATGATCATTTTTGTCAAAGAAGCAAGACACAAACATGTTCAAATGTGAAATAAAGATTGAGTTGGTAAAAATGTTATTCAACATCATTCTTCCCAACCACTATAATGAAATCATAATGATAAAATACAACTGACATAATTAAGTTGAATTTCTAGGTATCAAGTATCAGACATTCCTATCATTTCAAGCATCCCAATTTTCTTAGTAGAAACTAAACCATAACTAGGAGATAGGACACAACAAAGACATCCAAAAAAATTCTTGAGTTTTGTTTTAATCTCCATTAAGAACATTAATCATCTATGTTTGATCAACGTAAAAATAAGTGACATGCAGTGTGAATTAATTAAAATAGCTTTATCATCAATTCAGAATTAGCTCCAAATTTTTTACTCCTTTAAACCATCAAAACAAGTTAACGTGTTTATCAGTTGCGTCTTTTGAGCTTTGCAAATCATTTATCAAGTAATTATAGATGAAGATGCATCTAGACATATTCAGAAAGAAACATGAAGAAAACGAGAGTGAAGAATAAATTTGTAAATGGCATACTTAAAGAACAAAGAAATTGATGTAAAATAATTACGTCTAACTTATGGTTTACATTCTATTTAGCCATTAAAATCTGGAGTAGAAAAAAATTTCCATAATAAACACCAGCTTAACCATTACATTTGACATAGATGTGTAATTATAGGTAAACCTATAAACAAATGGCATTTTAAATGTCCATGAACAAGGAGTAAATATAAAGAGCAAATCAACAATCAGGAAACTGCACTAAATCTTCAGCGAGGTGTATAAGAAGAAAAAGTAGAGACTATTAAGAAAATGACATAACATCTCAAAATTTTCAAAAAATAAGTAAGATATAAATGATGAATATGCAAATATTAAACTAGCTAGTTAAAACATTCAATTTTAGACATATAAGTTCAAACATCAAATAGATTTCAAAATGCGTGTAAGCTTTGAATTAGCAGTCTTTGAACCTACAATATAAAATTTAAATCTCATTTCAATTTCAAGTTTGTTATAAATAATGTTTAAGTAATTAGTTAAAAATTCCAAAACCACAGGAATATTGCACTCTAACTGAAAAATATGTATATTAAGTTATCAGTCAGTACCCTAGGAATATTTTTGGTACCAGGCCTTCGTGTGCGTCTTGAAAAAGAGGATGTTTCACCTTCTCCAATAAGTTGCATGTGAAAGAGGTTTAGTTCGTCATTAGAGATCTCCCATCCCGACTCTCTGTCATTTGAGCAACTCGCTCATTGTATTTGGCCTGTAATTTACACAAAAGGTTAGGTAATGTATTGTTTAACATAATTAGAAATTTGTAAATTATAATTCAAAACTTTTGTTGAAAACATATAACAAACTATTCCGAGTACTTATCAATCTATCCCCATCAGTAGAACCATCTAGTTTCTCAATATAATGTGTTCGAATGAAAACCTCCATGTGTATATTGTTATTCGACCTTGTTCTTTCTCCTAAATAATAAAAATAATTTATCATGCATTTATTTGGATCCTATACTATTATTAATTAATAATTTAAACAATTACCATATCTTTCATCCATTATGCCATTGATTTAGAACCACATCTATGTGGCCTTGGATTTTTATTGCAAGCGATTGATTTCTATTGAGAAAGCTCCTTCACATCCTCCCTTTCTTGATAGGCTAAAAATTGTTGTAATACCTCATCTGTAAACAAGCATTCTTCTTTTTATACCTTTTCATGTCTCCAATAATCCACCTATACTTCAATGAACAATTTTGATCCCATAAGTGTTTGACATTATCGTAAGAAGTGTGGGATCCCAAGAGTACAATGCCTACCCAGGAATTTGGGATCAAATAAATAAACTGAAAACCTTAATCATGAATGGATTAAATATTGCAACATCTTGAATTTCAAAATTATTTTGCCTTAAACTCTTCAAACAAGTGATCCATAATATTAGCAGGCATCGCACTGAAACAAGGCCAAAATGATGTTAAACGGGCCTTAAGCATAGAAGATATAGTATGAGACATCAAGTCACTATTCGCGAATTCCGAGCTGTTAATGCACAAATTATAGTAAATTATGTAATGCATCATTAAAATATAAAATAATTCAAAATTTTAAAATATTACTTACTTGCCACTCTGCCTACAATAGATATACATGGTGCCGACCGGAGAAGTCGAGCCAGTTTGTGACATTTGTCCAGATAACCTAGGGGTGCTTTGATCAAGATCACATCCATCTGAAGGGGTAGGCTGCTTATCAATAGAGGGTGGTGTTGGTTCGATCAAACCCAAACCACGTCCACCACCGCTGCTATGACACTACTACCACGACAAACACTACTACGACCCCCACAACCATAAGAACTTATATCTATAATATGAATAGAACATTTGCAACTATATACATAAGATAAGATAACATTTCAAAATGAAATTATTGAAATTGATTTAAGACAAGGTTTGAAAATATACATCAAATAACATAGAAATTAAATCAATAATTGAAAATTTTATTCTAACTAAATATAAACAACTTCATAAACATAAAAGCAACCGAGCAACTAAAAATGCATGCAAACAATCATAATTAGATATACATGCTACCAATCGTCATTATCATCATCACTCTCAATATTAACATTCTCATCTTCAAGCTCACACTCATCTTATTCTACTTCAATTTGCTCATCGTCATCTTCATCTACTTCGACCCCATCATTGACGTCATTAATAAAAGATCCTATGTCTTCTATTTATCGTACAATCTCCAGTAGTTCATTAGGTTCTTAATCATTTTGATATGCCATATTGTCGGTTATGATCATGTTTGAGTGAAATGACCATATCAGTTTTGTTTTATTTACGACCCACCAATCTGAACGACTGTTGTCGATAACAGGATACAGTGTGAAATAAACTTGTGTAGCTTGTGCTGCCAACACAAATGAATCATACCCTAAATATTTTGTTGTTGTTTACTTCAATAAGAGGGTAGTCCATATATATGAGTTTTACTCCAATATTTGGCCTACTATTAAATCATCGACATTTGAATAGAAATGTTTTTAACTCCGGCACTACCGAGTAAGTTAACTCGATTATTTCCTCCAATACGCCACAATAATCTTTTATGTCATCATCATTGTTCCCACCTTTGATACGAACTCCACTAGTAATAGTTGTCTTTTTCTTTCCATATTCTTCTTTATGGAACTTGAATCCATTTATAAACATTATTGGACATATTCTGTAACTATTACGCCGACCAAAAGCAAGTTTCTTATAGCAAATATTGATGATGTTGTTTGTATCAGCCTATCAATTTGAATCAAGTACACAAGTTAATTTATAATGAATAACGTGCAAGGTTAAAATGCATGACTTTTCATATTTACGTATAGTTTAAACCATCCCTTGAATTCTTTACAGAGTTCACAATTGGGATATTCACTTTCGAAATTGCTGTTTAAACCAAATACGTATGTTAGTATCTAAGGAGTACCGTGTGTAGCTTTAAAAAATTGTCATTAATTTAGATAATGAATAATGACTGCATTATTATAGTACCTTATAAGATCAGATAATTTTTTGCAATTAAGAAGCATAGTTGCCTTGGCTAGATTGTAATCCTTTGATGTAGCGAAGCCTTTAACATTCTTCCATTTACCAGATGGACTTCCTTGTTTTTCTGGTGCTGAGAGAACGTTCTCGATTAAATCATCTACAATATCATTTTCATTTCAATGACCACGATCAAAATTTAAATTCACATGATCATCGAAATAATGACCAACAAATATGGATGCTTCTTCAATAATGTATGCTTGACAAATATAATCTTCAACGCGTGCTTTTTGTTTCACCTTTTTCTTTAAGTGACCCTAATACCTTAATATGAAAATGAGTGAAATTAATCATAATATGTTCTATATTTAAACATTGTATAAATAAATATAATGATTACATACCTTTCAAAAGGATATATCAATCCATATTGTGCTGGTCCGCGTAGTAATACTTCAGTTGGTAAATGTACTGGTAAATATTTTTCTCTAATTTACATATTAATTTTGGGTATATCTCTTTCAAGCTTCTACAAGTGGCTTTTAGATAGAGTTGTGGAACATATCTCTCTAAAGAATAAACAGAGCTCTGTTATATGCATCAAAACCTTTTGTGGTAAAAGCTCTTTAAATACTATCGGATATAGAGTCTCTAAAAGTACATGGCATTTGTGACTCATCATACCTCACAGTATAAAATCCCTCATATCAATGCATCGTTTCATATTAGAAGCAATTCCATTAGGAAACCTCAAAGAATCGATCCACTCTAGTAATTATATATAATGAGTCCTATCTAGCTCATAACATGCTAGAACTTCGAAGTTTGGACGAATAAGATAAATATTAAGCTTTGGACGATTACAATAGTATTCGATATCTTTTCTTGATCTCCAATCATCTTTGGTTTTTCCTTTCGCATTCATAATTGTATGAAAGAAATTCTCAGATACATTTTTTCAATATGCATCACATCTAAATTGTGTTGAATATTTAGATCATTCCAATATGGCAATTCACAAAATATACTCTGTTTGCGTCAATTGTGATAATCCCTTCGCCAGGCATTTGGGCTCTTTGTTTTCTGTCTCGTGTAATTTTGCATAATCTTTTACAATATCAAATACCTCTTCTCTATTCAAAAATGTTGGTGGTTGCAAATTTACAATTTTATTTCTTTCAAAGTTTTTCTTATCATGTCTAAATGTGTCATTTGTATGTAATAAACGATGGTGGCAATCCACCAACACTGCTTACCGCCGTGCTTCAACGTAAATGCTTTTGTTGAATCCATGCACACAGGGCAAGATAATTTACCTCCCGTACTCCAGCCTGAAAGCATCCCGTACGCGGAAAAATCGCTTATCGTCCATAATAAACAAGCAAATAGTTTAAAAATTTTCCTCTTTGACACATCGTACGTATCAATACCCTCTACCATATTTTCTTCAGGTCCTCGATTAAAGGTTGCAAATAAAGGGGATTTTATTCAGAAGGACAAACGGTATTAAAATTTTATTCGTTAGGACACGCGCTTAAAATTTTACTCAAAAGGACAAGCGGTATTAATTTTCTCAGTCGTTCTTCATCTCGTTGCTAATTATCTCGCTCATCACCTCGTCGTTCATCATCTCGAACGATTTTTTTACCCCGAAATCATTTTTAATATCAATCAAATCAAAATCCGCAACATCTCGTACAATCGATCCTCAAACATAAATCGACCAGCAAAATCTAGGGTACGAAATCGATCTCGCGCGTATTCGATTGGTGAAATCATTCACGAAATTAGGGTAAATTCGATTGCTATGATTCGTTTGGTAGTAAATATGATTTCGTGATTTTTTTGATTTCGTGAATTCAGAGTAGAAATCGAACGAGAGAGATAAACGAGAAAAAAATCACTGGAAAAAGTTTTTTTTTAACTGTGACGTTAGCAGCAGCTCGTAGGTATCATTTTTCTATTTTTTCAGGTATCATTTTTCGTGTTTTAACAGTGTTATGCTTTTGTGATTATAATTTTGGTGCTATATCAGTTTTCTGCATGTACTGTTGCATTAGCTTTGCAACTCAATCGAAATTATGTCATTTTAATCAATCAAAGTGGGATGTAAATATTCTTTGAACTAGTTTTCCTTCAAAATATCAAAGCAGTTTCTAGTTATCATTTTTATACTTTTTTAGGTATCATTTTTATATTTTCAACATGAATTTGCATCATAGCAGTTTTTAGGTATCATTTTTATATATTTTTTAGGTGTTACTTTTATAATTTCTAGTTGAATTAACGTCACAACAGTTTTTAGGTATCATTTATATTATTTTTTAGGTATCACTTTTTTATTTTCTAGATGAATTTACAGTATTATGTTGGTATAAATTTTGATTGTATATGGAATTCTTCCAGATACTGCATGTTGCTGGAGATTACTTGAATTCAAGACCGAAGTGCATACAAGTAAAAGTAAATGCATGAATGCATGCTTGGAATGGGGAGCAGTAGTGTTCTATGTACTTAGATTGTGTAGGAAAAAATGTATCGTATTAAATCAGTTATGTATCATTGTAGGTATCATATGATATGATACAAGTGGGTATTATTGTGTATTACAGAGAATAATCTCATTTTTGTGAAAATTGAATTGAATTGATTGGTATTATTTTTTTAATCAGTAGGTATTATTGAGAATAAATATTATTTTTGTGAGATTTGAATTGAGTAGGTGGGTGTTATTTTTTTTATCAGTGGTTATCAGTTAAAATTAATGTTGTGTATCAAAAAAAGTCAATTGCAAAAGCAAATAACACAAATCTACCTACTTGCCACAGTTCTCATACACAAAGCCATAAAAATGATACCTAAAAGAAACATAAAAATGATACCTAAAAACTGCTTTAATATTTTAACGACAAAAGTAATACAGAAAATGTTTGAATCATAGTTTGATTAATTAAAATGAAATAAATTCAATTGAATTACAAAGTTAGTGCAATAGTACAACAACAAAATTAATACAGCAACAAAAAGGAACTAAAAAAAACATAGCACAGTGAATACAGTAAAAATGATACCCAAAAAAATATAAAAATGATAACTAGAAACTGCTATGATGTAAATTCAACTAGAAAATACAAAAATGGTACCTAAAAAAAAAATAAAAATGATACCTAAAAACTGCTTTGATAATTTAAAGGAAAACTAATACAAAAAAAGTTTACATCCCACTTTGATTGATTAAAATGACATAATTTCGATTAAGTTGCAAAAGCTAATGCAACAGTACATGTAGAAAACTGATATAACACCAAAATTATAAACAAAACAGCATAACACTGTGAAAACACAAAAAATGATACCTAAAAAAAATAGAAAAATGATACCTAAAAACTGCTGATAACTTCACCGTAAAAAAAAAAAGTATACAGCGACGAATTTTTTCTCCTTCATCTCTCTCGTTCGATTTTCTACGCCGAATTTGCAAAATTAAAAATAACGAAATCATCTTTACTGCCTATCAAATCAAAATCCGAGGCACCTTAAATAATCGACGAAGTTTTTCAGACAAAATTAGGGCAAATTGACAAAATTAGGGCAAATCTCTTGAACGAATTCCCAAATCAGTACGCGCATGATCGATTTTGGTATGGATTTGATTTCATGCGATTTTCAGTTGAGATGATTTTGTTATTTTTGATT
The DNA here is from genome assembly GCA_030737875.1 of Allium sativum. Taxonomy (NCBI): domain Eukaryota; kingdom Viridiplantae; phylum Streptophyta; class Magnoliopsida; order Asparagales; family Amaryllidaceae; genus Allium; species Allium sativum. Next base: position 116,293,599 of record CM060909.1, read on the forward strand.
TGCTGATTTCGTGGAAGAAGAAACCGGAGAAGAAAGAAAGGAGCGGAAGAAGAAATCAGAGAAGAGAGAAAGGGGCGACGGAAAATTGTCCTTCTGAGTAAAATTTTAAGCGCGTGTTCTTATAGATAAAATATCAAGGTCAATTGTCCTTGTAAGTAGTTTCCTGGCAAGATAAACATCTATTCCATTTTTTTAGATTTTTGGGTCCAAGGACAATTAGAGTTAAGAACATGTATGGATTTTGCAAACACATCCAAGGAGGTAAATTGTAAGGTGTCAAAATAACTGGCTAAGTGGAGTATTTTTTTTTCCATACTGGCTAAAAGGTTGGAAACCATCGGTGCATAAACCGAGCCTAATATTACATGACTCCTTAGCAAAATCAAGATATTTGTCATCAAACTATTTCCATGCTTCTCCATCTGTAGGATAACATAAAACCCCTTCCTCTCAAACCTGTTCACTGTGCCATCTCACGTGCTCCAAAGTGGCATAAGACAAATACAATCTTTGCAATTTAGGAATAAACAGAAGAAAATGTAAAGGAATAAAAGGCACACCTTTACCATTACTTTTTATGTTTTCATATCTTCCTAAGCCACAAAATTTACATTGTGAATGGTCTCTATCTTCTTTTCAATATAGCATATACCCACTTCGACATGTATCTGTCTTTTCGTACGGTAATCCGAATGCGGATAATTGTTTTTTGATTGATACCAATTTTCAGCCAATCTAGTTTGCAAATCGGATGGGACCGCATCTCGAATTAAACTAAGAACGTCATTCATTAATTTTTGGGTATTGTTGTTTATGGATTTTATAGCAACTAACGTAGCATACGCTAACAACCCTATCATAGGACCTCCATCAAAAAACGGTCTTTTTGATGCTGTTAAAAAGTTAATTTTTTTTTTTTTTTAGCTTTTTGATTTGGCTCTTCCTTTACATTAGGAAACATGCTCGGACTAGCAACATCAATAACCATTTCAGTCATTTCATTTTATGTAGCAGTAGATTCATCAAAATCTACGTCAATATTCATGTTATCATCCTCAACAGCTTAAGAACATTCATCGCATGCTCACCATGATTTATCCACACATAGTAAGCATCCATAAAATTGTTTTTAGTCAAATGTCTTTTAACAGTTTCATGAGGATGATGTTTTGTGGATTTGCATTTCTTACAAGGACAACTTATTTTCGTTATGTTTGTCACATTGGAAGATGCCACTTGCATAAACTCATTTAAACCTCTTAAAAATTGAAATGGAATTGTTCCTCTCTGCCCAACATCTTTGTCCATCCAAGCCGACGAACTTTCAAATGTTCCATCTTCTATTACACAATTAATATATGTTATATTATAAGACGAGTACTTATACTGTTATTATATAGAACTATAGGTATTTCAATATATTAATTATTGTCACATTATTATACTATTTTATTTAGATGGATAAAATTTTAAATTTGTATACATAAAAATACAATGTTAGATGTATGGTATTTTAACTTAAAAAAAATTTATTCGTCTTAAATGTTTAGATTCTTACACTTATGCAAATTGTATATGTCTAATCGTAAACCTAATAGAAATTTGTTTATCGCTTATTTAATCAAACATTCCGTTAGAACTATTTATTTATGGGCTTGGTCAACCTACTTCCCATTACAAACAAAACATTACATTTTACATTTCATAAATCATTTCACCTCAAGTGGTACAACAAAATTTCGGCGGCACTTCCCCTTATTCTCCGTATCATACGCCTATAGGCATACACAGGGAACAAAGAAGAAGCACTCCCAAAATTTTATCACCACTGGAATTGAAATGATTTATGTAATGTAAAAAAATAGTTTTGTTTGCAACTTGTCCATTACAAGGACAAATTTTATGAATACTGTATTAGATGAATATTGATGTCCATTTCACAACAAAAAGAATGTCTATATAATGATCATATACGATACATGTCAAATGGGGCCAAACATTAATCTATAGAAAACAATTTTTTAACTAACTTCTAGTTATCATAGTATTAATAATTGACATGAATACACTCATGAAACATGATTTTTTTATAATAATCTAATCTTTGTAATAGCCCAATGAGTTTGATTGTGCATTTATTCCAAATTATTCCATTAAAGCGTTATGTTTCAACATTAAAGTTAAAAACTATTTAATGCTTACGATCTTAATATGAACCTTAATTATAGAATTAATTTTAGAGTTAAGAACAACTATCATAAACCTATTGATAACGGCTAGAGTAGTTGATTAGCATTACATCTTTGTGATTATTACATTGTTCAGTTAACGTCCTACGTTCATTTCCTATAGTATCGAAGGTGCTCGGTGTTTCTGGTATGACAGTACAGTTTCAGGTGTTTATCTCAGCTCATATTCTTTCAAATATAAAAGAATTAATTACATAAAATTTAACGTGTTCTAATAAAAATAAACAAAATAGGATATAAAAAGAGCCCAATAACCATTTTTTAAGGAAGACCACTTCTAACTTACTCTATAACACAACATAACTGATCACCAATCACCGGATTATATGCAAACTTGGTTTTCGTTGTAAAAGGATAGCATCTGCAAAAAAGCAAATATAAACTATATTCTCAACAATAGGACTTCACTAATTAATTAGTTTGAAATTATTTTTCAAACCAAAAATGTGCCAAAAGAAAGAACTCTGGCCGCTACTTCTATAGATTCAATTCATCAGTGAAGTAGATTAATATACCAACAGTTACAACATTGTTCCTATATGCACAAAATAGGCATCCTTGTGCTAGTTGATTTAGACAAATGTACCTCGATCTTCCAAATGCCTAAATGTACCTTCATCTAATTTGTAGTAATCTAGGTGGGATACTTTGTTTTAACATTCTTACTGCTCGTACATACTTAACAATCAATTCAACAAATGTAATTACATTTAAGATCTCGATAATTTCAAAATTATCTGATAATATAATATATTCTTATCCACAACTACAATCGAATATCAAATTTGGGATTGCCATTTTTTATACTAAAATCTCCTTTTGATGTTCAATTTAAAAACAACTCTTCAAAATAGGAGAGCAAAATATATTTTCTAAAATATCAAAAACAATAAAAATAAAATATTGAAAATGAGCTTTAAGAAATAAAAATTAAAAGCTAAAAATGAAAACAAATAGGGCCTAATATTCTAGACTATGTTTTTATTCTCATTTGTTTGGCACTGGAATTATATAGGGGAATTTAATAAATGTGAATTAGGATTTGCTACCCGGACGGAATCAACTCCTTCTAGGTGATCTTTGCTACTTGGTAAAGTTGTTGTCCCATCCAGTCCCTTCTCCAACTGTTTTTTTTTTTTTTTGAAAAAAATGGTTGTTGCTGATGTTGAAGCAGCCTTGGCTGCTCATCGGATCCTTAATTTAGTTACAAAATTTAAATCCCAGTGTTACCTAAATCCAACATAGTAAATGCCTACTCCAATCCAAATATAAAGCTTTAAAGAAAATCCTAATTTATTCAGTAGAAACCTTAGTTGAATAACATTAAAATCTTCGTACAATGGCATATTTAAAAACTCAATTGCATGTAGAAATGGGCTTAAAATAGATTATACTTGATAATAGACATAAACAATAAAACCCATATAACAGTATTCATATATTTAATCTTTTCTGAATGTTTATGCCAAAGCGGGCATCTGCGTTGAATGCACAATCAAATAAAATGTTTATTCAATACCACATATATATACTTGGTATTATTCAATCACTTGTTAGAAGTTCATTTATTTGCCTAAACTTCTCATTTACTATTTCATATGGAAATATTCTTTGGTTACACTAAACCATTTCAAATTAATCAAATTTGAATTTCATACAAATCAAACAAACAAATAAACCAAGATTTAAATAATTTGATAAAATTATTTCTTTTCTATACAAAGATATAATATGGGTAAAATTATTCTATTTACCCTCTTTTCAAAACAATATTGTATCATTACCAGTCCAATGCTTCTCAACACTTGAACCGATTAACACAATACAAAGCATTTGTATATAAAATTTACAAATACGCTCTCTCATATATACACTCAACTCAATCTAGGGTACTACTAACCCCATCTCTATCGAGTTATACCACAGAGCCAAGATTATTACTAAACCGATAGATTTGATACCACTGTAACATACTGACTTTCCCGTACCTTTTGAGCTAACAATCATAACTCACGTCCAACCCAAATTGCACATAAAAGCAGATAGTTATTAGAAATAAATTAGAGGGTGAGATAAAGCAAGAAAGAATTATTAGAATAGAAGAAGATGAGGAACTAACACAACACGGATTTTCACATCAAAGCGGAACAAAATATAATATAGAAATAAATATTTATTGAGAGCTTGAAATAAAACTTACAATCATCAGAGTACATCACACATCTGGATAGTTATAATAATCTGTCATCATATACAATCACACAGCGGAATATATAATGGCATACGTCTGAACTCATCCATATCGTCTCTTCATAAAAAAACGATAACTTGAACCTGTACATCTCGGTCTAACCCGAGCATTGCAAACACCGGGTCACTCTGGTGAACCAGAGTGAGAAAAACACACTAAGTTTAAAGGCATCACACAACTTGATTTTAACGTCAAAATTTTTTCAAAAGAAAAGGATAATCGTAAGACCAAATCCACACATAAATACAAATGGTTTTTACCTTACGATAACCCAAAACACTTTTGAAAACAATATTATTCTGATATTATGATAGTGTCTAAATAAAAATAAATGGAATCTAGCAGAACGCATGCATCTCACGCTCCACATATATAGTATACAATCAAAACCGTAGCCGCTTATTGGAGAACGGATTTTTTAGCGAGGTTTGGGACAACCTTCCCGATAATGTACCTCTAGAGATGAATACATTGGGGGTTCAACAAGGTCATCTTGCAACCCAGGCAAAACATTACCGGCCTCTCACTTTCTCTTGAGAGTACCGAATATATCATTACAACTATTGGGGGCCAGCCAACCGAACCGATAGTATACATACATAAATAAAAAGGGACAACCAAAGGCATTTGATTTCCCTAGATCAGGTAATGATATACCCTTTTGATGGGTACGACCCACATAGCCATGTGACCTACCCGACTTATGCCATTCCCAGTTGATGAGGCTAGAGGTCATAATCTTTTTAGAACATCTGGTCACCATTCACTTTGAATGCCACATTGTCATATCCTCTAGATAATCACTAATTGACATCCACAAAAATACCCTAGTTGGGAGCTAGCCAATTATAGTACGTTTGAAGAAATCAATGTACATGACCCTGTTGGAAATACTCTATCAGACATTTGTCATCTAGGAACAGGATGAACTGAAGGCACTCTCCTACTGAATCCAATATAGGAATCACCCCATGGATCAGTAGCGAGAAGTCTTTGCAATCCGTAGATTCCAATCACAACAGAATCACTGCTAAATATATATCTCTAGGGATCAGCCAGAGAAATTCAACAGTAGTTCCTCCGCTCATGAAGATTTACGGTCTTCAATTGCTTCATCTCGATTAGCACCTTCCACATGTTTGTATTTATTGGTCGAAATGGTTTTCGAATATAAATTCGATCCCGATCTTTCCGTGCCAACACACGTTGGGTCTGATTTTGATAGTCAGTTATTTAACTATCAAAATAAATAATTAAAAATAAAACCAAATAGATCCATTGGTTTAGTACACAGCGTCACTTGGCCTTTAAAGATAATATTGGTTGCAATACCAAAAATAATACATTAGTTTTAATATATTAATATTCTCAAATCCTTTATTTTAATACTTCAGAAAATATTTTAAAATAATATTCAATTTTACTTCAACTATCGTTTCAAAATATTGCTAAAAACATTATTAATTATTTAACATTTGGAAATCGATCCAAATTATCGTTCTTTAAACAACCGTTATGAAATCTCCTTTCCGTTCCATTATTTGAGCACCATAATCGTCACTTATCCTTTTAGAATAACCCATTCTAAACCTCATCTCTTTGTTTTGAAAATATCGTTATATTTTTCACGAAATCTCCATTATTATTTCTTTACTATAGAAATATCAATTCATATTCTCAAGCCCGTATTAAATTCCTTTACTTTGGAATTCTAATATATGTATATTTCCAACTTCTTCAAATAACGTTACATTATTATTTCACAAAATAATTCACTTCTAATATTTTCGTCATTACAACTAATACATCCTCTGATAATTTTGAAGTCATTCAAGTTGGGGTATTTTAATTACCTCTCAGACCTTGATCAACAACGTTCTTATCTTAACATAAATACAAGTTGTAATTCAAAAACCCATATTCATTCTAATACCGACTAATACCAATTCACTATTTTATTAAAAATATGGTTTTATACAACCTTCTTACATTTGAAATCTCCCTTTTAAATATACTATAATTAACTTAATTCATTGATTTATTAAATGATAAATAAAACATCAACCTTTAAAGTTCAACTTCTTTAAACTATTTATTTTTATTATCTAGGTTCTTATTACAAATTGCATTTCCAAAACATTTACCAAGTTCAATTGCAAGAATAACTTTACCTAAACCTTTTAATTATTTCCTTTATAAAAAAAATCTTGTTTCAAATTCCATCCATTTCACTCAACACCATCATTTCACTACAACAAAACGACCATATTACAAAGGTGGAACACCATTCTAATAGACATTTTACAACGGTGGGCTAACCGCCGTGTATTAAGAAGTTGTAATAGACTGAAATCTATTACAACTAACACCGTTGTAATATGTATATTTTACAACATTTTCCCACCATTGTAATAAAATTTATTACAACATTTATGCACCGTTGTTGTTGTAATTTTTACAACTATTTATAACCGTTGTGATATATTTCATTACAACTTTTATTTTACAGTTGTAATATATCCACAAATTATATACATAAGATTCTATATATGATTTATATGTGCAACAATAAATAGATAAATAACATAAGAAATAGATGTATGTTTAAAAGCATCATAATCCATTCACTGATAAAAATCCCAACTTTATATCTAGAGTACAAACTATAAATCATATACCACACAAAAATATATAAAATTACAACTATCTTCCTCATTTTCCTCTGAAAATATTTAACCCAATTACAAAGCTCATTTGCCTTTGAAATGTATTTGGCCTCCACCTGATGCTACCGTCATATCTTCTATTCACATCAAAATTTGCCTCTAAAATCTACAAAGCTCATTTGCCTCTAAAACCTATGAAACCTACAAAGATGAAGTATACATACAAATAAATATCTTCGTATTTTTATTCAACAATAATCAAAGACAAAAAAAGGGAAAACTATAGGAGAATCAACAAAAGTTCTTAACAATGGAAACATATTGGAAAATGGCAGCAGTAAGAAGATAAGAGAATGTTCCACCCTTGCCAAAATATATATAAAAATATGCATCAAAATTTGATGAAAGAAATGCTAAAATATACCATGCTTACTCAGATCTAAGACACAATGCATCAAACATTAACATCATCAAAGTCTGCATGATACTTGCAGCTTCCTTTAAAATTTATATCAAAGCTTCAGTGTATGTGTAATACCTTGTATTTTAATAACATATTAAAATCATAAATCAAGGCAGAATTAAATTTTAAAATAAGAATAAGGGAAAACGGGTTGTGCCATTGTGTTCGTCTCGGAATTCTACATGAAATTGTGTCCGAGTTTTCGAAAGTCGGAGTCCGTATGACCAAGTTATGACCCTTCGAAGTTTCAGAAAATTATAGAACTAAAAACAACTCGAAATTCGAATTCAAATTTGAATTCAAGCCCCACAGCAGACAGGGCGGGAAAATTCCCGCCCAAGGCCAGGTCGACTTGGGGGTCGACTATGGTCTCGACCTTCCAGGGCCAGGTCAACCATAGTGTCGACCTGCCTCCCGAAATCAGGTTTTTGAACCTGATGCATTCTGATGTATCTAGACTCGTTTCATGACCAGATTCTTGACTCTAAACCTATAAAAACACCCTCCTAGCCCCATTCTCTCTCCACCAATTCTCTCTAGCCTTAGCTGCTCAAATTCTAGTCAAAGGACTACTTCTTCTCCATCAAGACTACGCATAGAGATTTGCAAATTAGGGATTTTCATTTAGAACACGATTAATCAAATAGAGATTCAACATCAACTTCTGCTTTCTAATTCTCGATCTGTGCACTGTAAGTTCAAGTTGCTTTTAGATAAAAACTATAAACTTAATATGGGCATGTTATAAATTGGAATTGGACCTATGTATGATAATTGATTCATATCTATTCTTGTTCATCTTGGATCTTGACTTTTGGGAATATTGCTATGAAATTAATTTGGGCCTATTTATGTTGTAAATCAAATCCATTCATGTCCATAATATTATCATGCCTGTGATGTTGAATCAGTTATTATTCACAAGTTTGGATTATCACCTTAATCATGACTATCACCTTATTATGCTAGATCTGAAATCCTGATGTTTTTGGACTATTATTCTATATGCCAGTGATGTTATAACCAAATATCTCAAGCTATATCATGCTAGATTTATCACCTTGTGCTCGTTCTTTTGCCTATCATAGTTTTGATGTCATTCCCTTTCATTTTGGATTTACTTGTAATCTAGATCGATTCACGTTTACGTGCGATGGGAATACGATTTGGGTAGATTAGGCAAAACATGAATTGGTTATGAACATGAAACATGAACATTGTTATAACTTGTATCTGGATATGGACATGAAACTTGCCTTGAAACTTGACACGAACTTGACATAAAACTTGAACATGGACATGACACTAGAATGAACTCGAAAATGGCCAACTCGGGGTTGGGTTGAGTTTGCAGTGTAATTATGCACGGAACCGCCCGGCAAATCTAGTGACTACAAACAATAGGATCCAATGTGGGTAGTTAGTCATATCGCTCTTAAAACCCGAGGTCAGACTGAGTTGTGGTGTAAATCTGCCCGGAACTGCCCGGCATATCCAGTGACCACAACAACAGGTCTGATGTGAGAGGTTGGGGTGCATTAATGAATTAATGCCACATGATAAGGTTAAGTCATGAACATGAAAGACAACACTTATTCAACTTGACACATGATTAGTGGGGTTAAGTCACGAGCCGCTTGAATATACTTAACCAATTTGACACGATGATTTGGTAGTTTTAAGTCATGAACCGCTTGAGTATACTCAACCAACTTGACACATGATTTGTAGGGCTAAGTCATGAACTTGAACGACAACACTTAGCCAATTTGACATGACATGTAGGCGGGTTAAGTCATGAACTTGAATGACAACACTTAACCAACTTAACATGCTAGACTGATAAGGGTTAAGTCACGAATTTAAATGACAACACTTAAACTGTTGGACGGAAACCCTAGTTACGCGGTCCATTTCAGCAGTAACCCACTAGATGTATCACAGTACCTTGGAACTAGGCAGGGTGGGGCACGATTACTGGGCTGATTGTAAGCGACCAGAAGGACGGCTGAGTTGGTGCGCCAGTGTAGGTTTAGGCGGACTATGGTCGTGCATGTAGTCCGGAGTTGAAAAAGCAGGCATTGGGCATTAGTAGGTTTACACTGTGCATGCTTGATTCGTGTCGGTGGTTGGCACACTAGGGCTTGATACACCCTATGGTGGACCTAGCACAGGTAATTACATTCGTAATAGGGTCGTATGACACAGACATATGAACGAGCTAGGACTTGTGGGGAGCCGATCGATTAATAGATCGTTTCATGGGACCAAGTAATGGGTCATTTCATGACATTGGACAAGGGATCATTTTATAGTCAACACATGACATGGGTTGGGATACTAGTATGGGTGGTGCAAAGCAAATAGATATCATAGAAATATTTTAATGGTGAAGAAGAGAAATCTTGCGATGCTTGATAGAAATATTGCGAAAGTATTCTTAGTTTATCTTGAATGGGAACCTTGCGATGTTATACTTGACAAAAATCATATGATGTTATTCTTAGTTATCGTGCCTGTAGTTTATCTTGTCATCATGCTTATGTTTACTTTTTGTTTATTCATGCCATGTTATCTTTACCTGTTTTTATGCTGAAAGTCACTAGGACTTACTCAGTCTTTATGATTGACCCGTTTTGTTTCGCCTCTTTTTCTTCCGTCCCCCCTCCCTCCTCCCCCCCCCCCCCCAGGTTCGTAGGGTGGGAATACAACTTAGTTCGGATGTTACCAAGCTCTCAGGATCTTTCATGTACGGCTTGGATCTCTCTTGGCTATGGCATGCTTTGCTTTATTGGGGAATACTACAATTCATTTTATGCTTCTTTGTTTTTGAGAAAGACAGATATTTTAGCTATGTAATCAGGTATTGGAAGTTGATGGGCTTTTATTGTAAATAATTATATCTAATAAATGATTTGAAGTACTTCTACTTTACCTTCTGCTGTTTTATATATGTCTGTCTTGTAATATTTATGTTCCAGTACCCATAATGCTCCATTGAAGTTAAGGCATTCCCTTTGTGAGTGACCCTAGCGGAGGTGGGGTGTTATATTTGGTATCGGAGCAGAAGGTTACTAGACTGGGCAAAAGCTTTTAAAAACCTACTAAAATTATTTTCAAAACGTTTACAAGGAAGCATTTTTCTAAGAAAAGTTTTGTTTTACGAAAGGCATATTCCCCAAAGCCATATGCACTATCTTTTAATTCTCTCTTTGAATCTCTTCTTTCTCTCTTTTCACCATAGTTTTGTAGGCGTACAACACATGTCGGAGGGCAAAGGAGTGCCCAACCTCCATCTGTAGCCGCGGTAGTTCCATCTGCGACTAATCTTATTTCAAGCTTTGTAGGGTTATAGTGTGATGAAGGTAGCTTTCGATAAACCGGCTAACAAACTATACAAGGATGGTAAGAACGAGGATAAAGAACACAAGCCTAAGGACAAGAAACTTGTTGATATGGCTTAATCCACGAAAGAGGGAAAAGGTGAAAGGGAAGAGGCCAAAGTGAAAGAATAATAAAACCCATGACAAGAGAGAGTATTGTTAGTATGGTAAAAGGGGACATGTAGTTAAGTGTTATAGCACAAGGGCAAGGGAAAATGACAAGATCGTCAAGAGGGAAATTGTATGCTCTCACTACTAGCATACCTAAGGGAGGTGGTAACGGTTCTGTTAAAAGTATAGCTTTTCTTTTATATCATAATGTGGGAACTTTGTTTTTGTACATCGTATCCTTTTAATTCTGCTTCGATAGTTGAGTCTCTGCACCTTAGTACTAATGTAGTAGAGGATCCCATTTTTGTCTCAAATCTTATTGGGAAATCGGCTCATTTATTCATGACTTGTTTGGATTTGAGAATGTCTGTGCTAAGTGTTGAGTTTAGAAGTAATGCTTATGTTTTTGGGCTATGGGTTAATTCTAGGGATGGAGTGGTTATCCAGAAATGATACCATTATCGAGTATGAAAAGAGGGTAGTTAGACTCTTGACTTGCCTCGGTAATGCCCTCGAAGTCTAGTGTAATCCTTAGGGTTCTGCCATGCTTAGTTACCTAGAATCTCTTGATACATTTATTGACCCTCTCGAGTAGTGTTCGCCACTAAGGCGGATGGTTCATTTTGCTTATGCATGAGTTATAGAAAATCACCTTAGTAAGTACATTTGGCAACATGGTTGACATCTGTTTATTTTCAAGAGATAGTTCTTCTGCGTGGAATACATTATAGTGAATAAACGAGATCCAGGATTCACTAGTGAATTTTGGAGAGCTTGCATGAAACCATGAGTACGCAGTTATGTTTGAGCCGACTATACTAGAAGGAGAATAAGTGAAAGTGGAACGAGAGGCAACATGAAATGAGTTCCAACTCATATTTTGGAAACAAGAATTAAGAAGCTACGAAATTGTGAAGTGAAAGACGGTCAAAGCACAATGGAGTCAAGCTCAAGGAAATGCCACTTAGAAGATTGAAGACTAGATACGCGCATCATATCTCTTTTTAAGGGTATATCCTTGATCCCTCTTTTCCTGTAGAGCTTACTTGCATGTTATCTTTTAAGTATATCCTCTCGATCCTATTCTCAATCCTTTTTCTGTTGCAAACCCCATAGGGAGTTTGACTCATCTGTTAGTAATACATGTGGGGCTTGAAGGTGTTCGTTGGGTTGACTAAACTTTTTGGGTTTTATAGAATATGGGTTAGTTTTAGGGAGGGATACCTTGTGACCTAAAAGGAGTCCATCATGCTTAGTCTCCTAGAAACATATATATTAGTTGGGTTGAGAAATTCTTTGGGTACCAGTCTGATGTCGATTTCGGTCTTCGGGGCTGGAGCTTAGGGAATTCTTCTCCTAATCAGTATATATGTGACGTAGATTTCCAGTTTTGACATTGCCTAATAGGCACAAACTTTAGGTTGGAACAATTGGGTGTAAACATGTGTTTGAGACATGTTATGATTGATGGTTGCAAGTGGTTGCTCGTGGATGCATATACACGCATATTAGACACTAGATCGGCTCAGTCACCTTTCATATTGCATATGGATGAGTGTTTATACTTGTTTATAGATGAAATTGAATGTGTTATCATGTGGATGTTGCATATGGGTGGATATTTGTGCACACATATAGTGTTTTTGTGACTAGGACTATTTGCATACATGTTGGACTCATGGCACTAAACATATTTTGCATTAGGAAGATCAATCAGGCGTGATCATTTACATTAGATAAGGAACATATACACACACTTTCTGCATATGTTCATACAGCATTAGAAATCTTTTAAGGACAGTGATTGCTTGTGGATGATGTTTTGAGTAGATGGAAGATGGATGGTAGGACACATTCTTCTTAACCTGGAGATTTCGGGGACGAAATCCTTTAAGGAGGGGAGAATGTAATACCCTATATTTTAATAACATGTTAAAATCATAAATCAAGGAAGAATTAAATTTTAAAATAAGATTCAGGGAAAACGGGTTGTGCCATTGTGTTCATCTCATAATTCTACATGAAATCGAGTCCGAGTTTTCGAAAATCGGAGTCCGTATGACCAAGTTATGACCCTTCGAAGTTTCAGAAAATTCTAGAACTATAAACAGCTCGAAATTCAAATTCAAACCCCACAGCAGGCAGGGCGGGAAAATTCCCGCCTATGGCCAGGTCGACCTGGGTGTCGACTATGGTGTCGACCTCCCAGGGCCAGGTCTACCATAGTGTCAACCTGGGGGTCGACCTGCCTCCCGAAATCATGTTTTTGAACCTGATGCATTCTGATGTACCTAGACTCTTTTCGTGACCAGATTCTTGACTTTAAACCTATATAAACACCCTTTTAGCCCCATTCTCTCTACACCAATTCTCTCTAGCCTTATGCTGCTCAAATTCTAGTTAAAGGACTACTTCTTCTCCATCATGACTACGCATAGAGATTTGCAAATTGGGGATTTTCATTTAGAACACGATTAATCAAATAGAGATTCAACATCAACTTCTGCTTTCTAATTCTTGATCCACGCACTGTAAGTTCAAGTTTCTATCAGATTAAAACTATAAACTTAATATGGGCATGTTATAAATTGGAATTGGACCTATGTATGATTGATTCATATCTATTCTTGTTCATCTTGGATCTTGACTTTTGGGGATATTGCTATGAAATTAATTTGGGCCTATTCATGTTGTAAATCAAATCCTTTCATGTCCATAATATTATCATGCCTGTGAGGTTGAATCAGTTATTATTCACAAGTTTGGATTATCACCTTAATCATGACTATCACCTTATTATGCTAGATCTGTAATCCTGATGTTTTGGGACTATTATTCTATATGCCAGTGATGTTATAACCAATTATGTCAAGCTATATCATGCTAGATTTATCACCTGTGCTCATTCTTTTGCCTATCATAGTGTTGATGTCATTCCCTTTCATTTTGGATTTGGATTTACTTGTAATCTAGATCGATTCACGTTTACGTGCGATGGGAATATGATTTGGGTAGATTATGCAAAACATGAATTGGTTATGAACATGAAACATGAACATTGTTATAACTTGAATCTGGATATGGACATGAAACTTGCCTTGAAACTTGACACGAACTTGACATGAAACTTGAACATGGACATGACACTAGAATGAACTCGAAAATGGACAACTCGAGGTTGGGTTGAGTTTGCAGTGTAATTCTGCCCGAAACCACCCGGCAAATCCGGTGACTGCAAACAATAGGATCCAATGTGGGTAGTTGGTCATATCGCGCTTGAAACCCAAGGTCAGACTAAGTTGTGGTGTAAATCTACCCGGAACCGACCGGCATATCCAGTGACCACAACAACAGGTATGATGTGAGAGGTTGGGGCGCATAAATGAATTAATGCCACATGATAGGGTTAAGTCATGAACATGAAAGACAACACTTAACCAACTTGACACATGATTAGTGGGGTTAAGTCACGAGCCGCTTGAATATACTTAACCAATTTGACACGATGATTTGGTAGTTTTAAGTCATGAACCGCTTGAGTATACTCAACCAACTTGACACATGATTTGTAGGGCTAAGTCATGAACTTGAACGACAACACTTAGCCAATTTGACATGACATGTAGGCGGGTTAAGTCATGAACTTGAATGACAACACTTAACCAACTTAACATGCTAGACTGATAAGGGTTAAGTCACGAATTTAAATGACAACACTTAAACTGTTGGACGGAAACCCTAGTTACGCGGTCCATTTCAGCAGTAACCCACTAGATGTATCACAGTACCTTGGAACTAGGCAGGGTGGGGCACGATTACTGGGCTGATTGTAAGCGACCAGAAGGACGGCTGAGTTGGTGCGCCAGTGTAGGTTCAGGCGGACTATGGTCGTGCACGTAGTCCGAAGTTGAAAAAGCAGGCATTGGGCATCAGTAGATTTACACTGTGCATGCTTGATTCGTGTCGGTGGTTGGCACCCTAGGGCTTGATACACCCTATGGTGGACCTAGCACAGGTAACTACATTCGTGATAGGGCCGTATGACACAGACACATGAACGAGCTAGGACTTGTGGGGAGCCGATCGATTAATAGATCGTTTCGTGGGACCAAGTAATGGGTCATTTCATGACATTGGGCAAGGGATCATTTTATAGTCAACACATAACACGGGTTGGGATACTAGTACGGGTGGTGCAGAGCAAATAGATATCATAGAAATATTTTAATGGTGAAGCAGAGAAATCTTGCGACGCTTGATAGAAATCTTGCAAAATTATACTTAGTTTATCTTGAATGGGAACCTTGTGATGTTATACTTGACAAAAATCATATGATGTTATTCTTAGTTATTGTGCCTGTAGCTTATCTTGTCATCATGCTTATGTTTACTTTCAGTTTATTCATGCCATGTTATCTTTACCTGTTTTTATGCTGAAAGTCACTAGGACTTACTCAGTCTTTATGACTGACCCGTTTTGTTTCGCCTCTTTTTCTTCCGTTCCCCCCCCCCCCTTAGGTTCGCAGGGTGGGAATACAACTTAGTTCGGATGTTACCAAGCTCCCATGCTCTTTCATGTACGGCTTGGATCCCTCTTGGTTATGGCTTGCTTTGCTTTATTGGGGAATACTACAATTCATTTTTATGCTTCTTTGTTTTTGAGCAAGACAGATATTTTAGCTATGTAATCGGGTATTGGAAGTTGATGGGCTTTTATTGTAAACAATTATATTTAATAAATGGTTTGAAGTACTTCTACTTTACCTTACACTGTTTTATATATGTCTGTCTTATAATATTTCTGTTCCAGTACCCATAATGCTCCATTGAAGTTAAGGCATTCCCTTTGTGAGTGTCCCTAGCGGAGGTGGGGTGTTACAGTATGTAGTTAACTCATTGTTGTACAGTCATAGTATCACCAATTAATTGCTTAGCATGTTTTTGGTTATATAGTTCAAATACCCCGTTCAACTTAACCAATATATCACCTGACATGTTCAACAAAAATCAAGATATCACTGGTAAAATTGATGCCATTTGGTCTACTTATGATGTTTTTTCTAGCATTTTTTTTTATCTTTTTTCCTCTACATGATTTTGTTCTTATTTGTGTCCAGAGCATGATTGTTGGAACATACTTCACCTTATGTCCCCTTTATCTTGATTTTTCCTCTTTTCTTCTCCTCTTATTTCTCCTCACTTTTGTAATGTTTAGTGGTCGTGTGCTAAATTATAAAATGATATAATAAATATATGAAACTTCTCAAAAGTTGCACTCTGCAATTTCAAAAGCACGTACAAATCATGAAAAGTAAACATTATACGAAGTTTGCAAAGCTAAATACAAAATCAATACAAAACTAACTAATATTTACCATATATAGGGAGACGATTGATTTGATGTAACACATCCAACGTATAGCTGCCCTTGTAGCATGGTTTAGATCTCGGTTTCTCTTAAATCGGTGTGAGGTGCATTGAGCCCATATGGTGCGTAGTCTATTCGCACTAAAGAGATGCCTAACTTGTTCAGTCCTGGAATTTGCACCACGTTTACTGGTGTCACAACAGAACCTAACTTGGTTCGCGGTGTTCTCTGGCTTGTCCAGTCTGGAGAAGAAGAAATCTTCTGCATTTGCTTACATTGGATCCTTGCACAACAATCCATTTACGAATACTGCATTTTAAACCCATCATTTATGTATAAGAAAGAGTGAATTAACATAACATACTTTGCAAACAAATCAAGATCATGTGTAGCATACATAAACACTCATAAACCCATCATTTAAATTGAAAAAGCCCTTCTTAAACTCAAAATACCAAAGCTAAGCAATAGAAAGAGCAACATAAACATATTTATCCAAACCAGACGTTTTCATGAACTCTCATAAAGGATTCACATCATCAAACTACACTAAATCAAAGCCAAACCCAATTAGACAAAACTTGATAGCAAAATACCCGAAACCCAAAACTTACACAGCTCGTCGTCGACTTTGACCTCGGTGGAACCATTCGTGCTGCCTTTGATCTACAAATACGGTGTGTTCATTGATTTATTCGCTTCCAGTCTAGGTAAAATAGGTGAAGCGATTTCGGTTTGAAAAGGAGAAGTGAATTTAGTGATTTCGGTTTGTAAAATAGGATAAGCGATTTCGGTGCAGGTACCGACTCTTTGATCAAATCGCGATAATTAGGATGAGGAGGAGCGAATTTTTTGTAGCCAATACGGATTTGAGATTAGGGTTAGAAAGAGGATATTTTAATAGCCTGGAGAGGATGAGATGGGAATTATCTTTGAAATCTCTTCGTGGAGCTAATGATTAAAGTATTGGGTTGTGCAAAACTTTCGCTACTTAGCGCCCAATATTTCATTTTGGAGCCAAATATTTCTCTCTAGAGCCAAAACTTAGCTAGGAGCCAAAACAATTTTTGTATACGTCAAAGAAAAGTAAAACAAATGAGAGTATATAGATGCGTATCAAGATACTAAATATTATACATGTTCCATCGGATGCCGGTTCCAGTGCATGCTGCAGTGTAGTTACTAAATTATATTTCTAAAATTTGATTCCTTTTATGAATTTTCAAAAATATTAAATATTTTATCAAAAAATTAATTTTATTTAATTCTATTGAAAATATAAAATTTCATTTCTAAATTTTATGATTATTTTCAAATTAATTTTATGAAGTTCCAAAATTTTACATTTTTAAATATTAAACTCCGAATATAATTATTAAATATATTAATTAATAAATATTGTTTACTATTAGTTTAGAATATTAATTAAAATTTCTAGTATTACGTGAAATATTGAATATTTTACAAAATTCTAATTTTATATAAAAAGTTATTGCAACTGATAAGATATAAAAACTGTTAAATATTATCATCTATTACAACTGTTAGAAAAGAAATGTTGTAAAAGGCATCTACTAGGATTATTTTCAAAGGCATGACCTATTCACAAACTGATAACTTATTATTAATTATTTAACTACACTGATAACTTATTATTTAATATACTAGTTATTAATATTAATTATTAAAATTTATTTAATAGAAATTATTAATATTATTAATAAATTATTATTATTATTCTAATTACTAATTATAAAATGTTAATTGTTAAAACTGTCACTTATTACAACAGTAAGAGTGAAAAGTTGTAATATGCATTTATTACAATAGTCACAATAAAAAAGTTGTTAGAAATATGTTTATTACAACTTTAGTGAACTGACTGTTGTAAAAAACAATTATTACAACTATGCATTTTCCACCGTTGTAAAATTAAAGTTGCAAAATGGTATTTTTGTTGTAGTGTTTGGTAATGTTAATTTAAAATTAACACTTTGATTTCACATCTCTCTTTATTAACTCGTTTATACAACTCTGGTTTAATATACAACCCTTTTTCATCTCAATTCCCTTTACTTAATCCAACTATTAAGTAATATTTAATTTAAGCTTATCTGACTCGCTTAAAATCCTTTTATAACTTAATTTATCAAACATGGTTTAAATGTAAATTTGTTCATAAACTCACTTAAAAATTCAGTTATATTTCATTATTACTTTGGTTACTTACCTGAACTTTATTTAAATAAATAGTTCCTTAAATAATTATAATATAAAATTATAACACTACAACAAAAACACCATATTACAACTTTAATTTTACAACGGTGCATAAAGCACCGTTGTAATAGATCCTTTTTTACAACGGTGCAAAACGCACTGTTGTAATAAATGTTTTTTACAACGGTAAAATAATCACTGTTGTAAAGAACATATATTTTACCATATCACAACTTTAATTTTACAACGGTGCATTAAGCACCGTTGTAATAGATTCTTTTTTACAACGGTGCAATAATCACTGTTGTAAAGAACATATATATACCATATTACAACTTTAATTTTACAACGGTGCAAAAGCACCGTTGTAATAGATCCTTTTTTACAACCTTGCAGAACGCACTGTTGTAATAAACATATAATATACTACATGAGATGAAAAAAATCACTGTTAATGATTAATATTAATAATTTTTAGTAACTCTTTTTTCTATTTCTTATATTAGAGACCTATTGAATATTTAATAATCTATAAATGACTGTTAATAATTAATATTAATAATTCGTATAATAAATAATAATAATATTATTATTATTTAAAAAATAATTTTTTAACACTTATTAATTAAGAATTAGTCATTAATATTAAAAATTAAGAAGTAATAACTAATATCTAGCAATTAATTTTTGATAATTAATAATTAAATCAAAAAGTTGTTTAAACTTATTTTCAATAGTTCTTTTTCTATTTGTTGTAATAGAGACTTATTAAATTTAATAACAATTAATATTTAATGATTAATAAAATTAACATTTAAGAATAATTGATAATTAATATTCAATAATAACTTTACAAATTAATACTAATTTGAATAGCTAATAATTTTCAATAAATAGCTAATAATTTATAAAATTCACTATTAAATAATCATAATAATTAACAACGGTTATGTATTTAATAAGTAATAGTTAATATTTAATAGTTTTTTTTTGAAACAGTTAATATTTTATAGTTATTAATCATAGAATGATAATTTGCATCGTTAATCATTTATAATTTATTATAACCAATGACTTTTAATAATCATCATTAATTAACAAATAAGAATTATTTATAATTAACAAGTAATAATAATAACTTGTGATAATTTTCTTAGTTGTGTTTTAAGTTTAATTGTAAAGCTTCCCACCACTCCGTCTTCCAAGAAATAACTCACGTACACGCATAATTTTTCATTTCCCGCTTCTACATTTCGTTCCCCGCCTTTTACCGCCTAAGTCCCAATTATCTAAAACCCCTAAATAATCTGGAACCCTCGAATATAGATCTGCCTAATTCAACGAGGCAGTCTCCCTTTCTCCCCAAATAATAAATCCCTAGATCATGTCCATCGAAATCAATTCGCCACCTACCCGTACTGTTCTTCTCCCACATCAGCGTCGCCTCCTTTCCCCCGCGATGCTCTGAGCCACTACCGTATTTTCATCAGACCCGTGATCTCCTCCATATCATGGGTCCGCATTTCTTCCCTGTTCGCTACTCCACTTCGTTTGCCTCCCGACGCTGCACTGACTGCCGCCAGCTGCTCCAGGCACTGCGCCTGACCACCGCATCGGAGTTGTTTCTGTCTACCAGCGGAGAGACGAAGTTCCCTTCGCCAGTCTACCGCAACCAACGAACCACATAAGAACAGCCTCAGTTTTCACCGCCATCGCAAAACCATCTCCTGCGCCTTCTTCCACTGCTAATGGTAAGTTTTCTTACGATTAAACTGGTTGCAAGTTATTTTCTTTGGTTTCACTAATTATAATTATCTTGGGTTGGTTGCTACTACATCTCTGTTTTGGTGTATTGCCTTAGTTATTTTAGTGTCATTTGGTGGTTATTGGTATAATCAGCTACAGTCTACAAGCTGCAAGCAGTACTTTAGAAACTGTCCTTAGGCATTTGGAATCTAGACCTCTCAGGTCCACGACAGTAATGTTCAAACTTAAACTTCCCTGAGTATTTTTTTTTAAAATAAAAAATAAAAAATTGTTTGCACCATTGTTCGGCTGTGGTTTACATATCGAATGCTTTCAATATATATATATATATATATATATATATATATGTATATATATATATATGTATGCAGCATATTTTTCTGAATGTATAGGTCCTTTTGCAGTTTAACACAGTAGTTACCACTTTTAAGTACCCTATAATTTATAAATGAATTGCTTATCCCTACAATTTATAAATGACCATATAGTTGATTCTAGAACTGCTAATATATAAAAATATAGTGGGCTGCAAATAAGTTTCAAAATATAGTGGACTACAAATAAATTTCAAAATATAGTGGACTGCAAACAAGCATTAATGATATTGCACTTGGTAATTGATTTTCCGTATTTTAACTTATCTGTAATTAGCTAATTCCGATAAGATCACTTGCTGATGACCTTGACGTAAAATAAATTGCACTTGTATTCTTTAACTCGGCCTTGATTTACCTGCATGTTCTATGCAAACAAGTGTTGTTTATTTTAACCTTTTATTGATGTACTAAATGGAATGATTTTTATTGTAGTTAGAGTTAGAGATAGGAGAAGAAGGGATGCTGCTTGAAGATTTCCCTTGTGATGATATTCTTTGGGCAAACTGAATATTGTTGGCATATGGAGAAACATGGGAAATCAAGCCAAAGTTAGTCCTCTACTCAACTATAAAGAGCAGACATGTGAACAGAAAAAGAACCCAGGTTGGCAGTTTTCCTCACATAATGTGATGCTGATGACATGTATTTGAAGTTGGCGCAAGGGCAAGTTGTGATTATAAGACATTGAAGAGATATCCTAAAAGCTCTGCTCTTTGGTCTAAGAAGTTTTTGCTGAAGAATTGAGTTGTGAATCAAAATGGTCTGATTCTTTCTTGTGTTTAAATCTGTATTGAACAAGTTGTGATTTTTATCAATGAATGGATCATGATGTCATTAAAATTACATCTATTTCTTATGTTATTTATTTTTTATTGTTGCACATATATAATACATAGATTTATATATATATATATATATATATATATAATTTGTGGATATATTACAATTTTTAAATAATAATTGTAATAAAACATACCACAGCAGTTATAAACAGTCAACAACAACTGTGCATAAAAGTTGTAATAAAAGATATTACAACGGTGGAAAAAAGTTGTAAAATATACATATTACAACCGTGTTGCAACAGTGCAAAAAAGTTGTAAAAGATATTAGTCTATTACAACTTCTTAATACACGACGGTTTGCCCACCGTTGTAAAATGTATATTACAACGGTGTTCCACCGTTGTAATAGGGTCATTTTGTTGTAGTGTAATTTACATCATCACTAACGGGAACTTTGAATTCCCTTTATAATTCTTATTGAACTAAACAACCATTTGTTAAATTATATCACTATTTTAATCGGTCCAAACTAATTTAATTTAACAATCAATCTCCGTTAAAACAGTTGGCTTGGTCAACGGTTAAACATGATTAACTCATTTATCAATTCTAACTTGTCTTTTCATTTAAATTAATTAATAATATAATATAATTAATTTAAATTATCCCATTTACTTCGCTTGTTATTAAATAGATAATAATCGATTAATATTATCCCATTTTAATTATTACTTAAAAACAATTAATCCCAATTATTAATCGTTACATTTATCCTTACTCCCCTGCTTATCCATCTTATTAATATAAGAATTAATTTTATAAATCATTTAACAATTACGATGAGGCACGTGCTTCGCACGGTATATTTTTTGATAAAAAAATGGTGATTGATGGTTTAGACAATCAATATATGCACGTGCTTCGCACAGGGTATAAGTTTCTTTTTATAAACTTCATTTTAAATAATATGTTTAAAATTCTATATTCAGTTATAAAATAAATTTTATAATTTCATGCCTAACGATTCACCTAACGGTAAATCAATCTTTATAAAACAATTATAATTTAGGCCATCTACTGTCAATTTCTCAACCAATATTTCTCATTGGTTAATATCAAGGGTTCAACAGTAATCAGTAATCAATCCACCATCCAATCATGTTATTAAACAGTACATGTGATATACCTTGAAAATAAACAATAAATTTTAGGAATTCGGTTGGAGCCATCCAACCTGCTCTTCCTTGTATCCAATACGACAATTTTATAATAAACATGAATAATTAATTCAACTGGTAACGGTTAACTAACAACCATTCAAGCATCCAATTCAATTTTAAACGTTTATATTATTATAACCGTAACCAACGAGGTAAGTTACCTCTATTGGAATTAATCGGTGGAATAACGATTTAATTTTTATTTAAATTAAACAACCGTTTAATTTAAACAATATAAATAAGTAATCAGCAAATAACCAAACAACCATCAATGAGTCAATAAATAGCAACTATAGCACACAACAATAAAACCTGACTTATAAAAATTATAAATAGGATAACTTAGTGAGTTTAACTCAGCTTGATTCTATTCAGCGCTGAAATAATTCGTTTTAATAACTCGCAGCTGCTCCCAATTTTTGTTCAAACCGACTCCAAGATGCTATTAAAACCTTAAAACAATTATTTACCTTAAAAAATTTCGTACGTTAAGTAAATCTGGTTAGGCGTATACAAAATAAATCACCATGTACTATTTATTTAGTGAACCGTATAATATAACGTAACTTAACATATATATAAAGTCAGATTTAAAGTGGCCGGTTTAGTATCTAATAACGACTCATAGTATATATAAAGTTAATTTAATTAAAACCAAAATAATTGAATATGCTTATTAGGTTATAACGCCTCATAGTATATATATAACGCCTCATAGTATATATAAAGAAAATACGAAGCCACCTGCTTTAATTTTTTTTCCCATAAGCCATGCACATCACTCCACCTTGCATCGATGTTCCACCCACCGGAGCTCCGCTACTCCATCACTGTCACGTACTGTGTCCGCTAATGCTTCCCCGAACTCCAGGTCGACCCACCAGAACAGCTCCGCCAATTCGAGCTCCGCCCACCGAACCACCTGGCTCCAGCGGACATCGCCATGCACACACAGTACCTTTCCCTCACTGCTTCTCGTCATAGAACTCCACCAATGAGATAGTTGTACCACTTCCGGGGTTTCGCACCACCTTCCTCTTTCGTCTGAACCCATACACCACCTGGTAATTAATCCCCCACCGTACCTACTGAGCTGCGCCTGAGCGCCACTAGTACCACCCCATTTCATTTTGCTTATCACGCCATTAGAGGAGGGTTTAAATTTTGTATTGTAAAAGGAGTGTTTGGATTTATTATTATTGAAAAACTTGTGGTTTTATTGTTATTTGCAGAGGGAGTTTTTATTTTGTGAAGAAGGAGTTCACCATGCTGAAACGAAAATATGGCGAGAGGCCACTTGTATTTATAACAAGAGTTTTCGTGGTGGTCAAGTTGTGTATAAGTATTATATAATTACGAGTATACTAGATCTGCTTATTAGGTTGGTATGTGTTTAAACTTTAAAGAGTTAGGCTGCTCCTTTGGTACTTGGTAAGATTTCCTTCCTTTAGCGTTAAGTACGTAGGTAAATTAATATTTTAGAGTAGGCTGTACACATAGATTGATTTGTGCGTGAAAGGATAGGCTAAAAAGAAGACTTAACGTCAAATTGTAGAATAGGTACAATTTTCAATGTGCATTAATGTTTAGGCTGTGTTATTTGCACGTGCTCCATCTAGGATGCGTTCCCAGCCTTATTTTGCACGTTGGGAATTTTTGTGGGGTCCAATGCGTCGGACACAAGTACCAATTACCACAGTCAAATGGAACGTCCGCTGGAGGTTGGAAATCAAGCCATTGGCGTCGGGTGCGTCCGACGCGTCAGACATCAACGGCTTGATTTCCAACTTCTCTTCCTCCCTATAAATCACACACTCTATCTTGAACACTTTTCACAATACTACTTCAACAAATTCTTCAACTCTTTCTACTTATTCAATTAATGTCTAACTCCGATTCATCCTCCGATTACGACGATTTGATTGAACTCTACGGGGTTTGTTTGGTTAAGAATGAACGGAGAAATCATATGACATGGATTAATACTTCGGAGTTCACTGGCTTATCTTGAATCAACGAAATTTTGAATGGTCATCAAAACCATTGTCAAAATAATTTCCGCATTTCCGTGGTACCATGAATCAACCAAAGTCGGCCAATGAAGTGTTTACTTACTACCATTCGAGTTTACGGATGGCCGTCGAAATAACATTTGGCATTTGAAATTTTTTTTTTACCATTCTCAACAAGATGCCTACATTTCGGTTCAACACTCAAGTTAAAGTTGTCGTATCTACAATGGACTTACACAATTTCATACGCAAATATAATAGCGGTGACCTTGATTTTATGGCTTTTGATGATGATCCTGAACTAATCCCCGATCAGTACTTGGCGGAATATTACAGTATGAGAAATATGACGAATAGAGGCACTGAACGTGTATACCCAAATGGATACCGAGAAATGACATTAGTTCGAGAAAACATTAGGGACGGGTTGGTTGTTGCTAGTCTGCGCTAATTTATGTTTGTATCTGTAACTGTTCCTGTACTTGTATTTGTATTAGAAACTGTATCTGCATTTGTATTCGTATTTGTCAAATCAAATCTATTTATATCTTATTTAAAAATACCACGCTCAAATACCACGCTCAAATATCACGCTCAAATACCTCGTTCGCAGCTAAAAACACGTTCCCTGTTCGCTACAGTACTATGCTCAAATACCCTGCTCAAATGCCACGCTCAAATACCCCGCTCGCGTTGGTTAAGAACGTAGCCTTATTTTGATTAAACATAGAAACTGAGTCTGGTCATTTTCATGTACTGATGGCATGTATAGTAACAAAGCTAGGATAGTCAAGCAGGGTTTTAAAATTGTTTAAACTAAAGCTATCGTTTGCTTCACTATGTCTGCCTACCTCTTTTATTAGGATAGATACGAATTGGTCTGCACTGTGGTACCGCAAGAAGAAAAATGGACGGAGATGTTTTGTTTCAGTTTGTAGGGTAGATCAACAGAAGCCAGAATATGCTTTATTTTTATTATTACGTAGGGTTTAAGAAATTTGTTTCTTAGCTTGGAAGGAGGTAAGTTTTATTTTATAAATTTTTATTTTATTTGGTATGTTGAGGTTTGCATGGTTATTTAATTTCATCGTTATTTAACGTTAAATGTTAAATATATGCATTGTCACCCAAAATCTCCAATTACAATAATATATAACTTCAAATTTAATCAATATGGAATTATAACACAACATCGATATTTCCGAGTTAAACGATATCAACATATATGGAAATTCCTTTTAAATAAATTAAATAAACGCGATAATTTATAAACGGTTTCCTTAGCGAGTATTTTAAAATTTGATTTGGCCATAACTAACAATTTATAGCACGAAATCTGGATTTTTCTCTTCTATATGAAAATTGTAATCAATAAGATTCCAATGTTTCTTGTTTCAATAAATTACGGCTTAAAACAGATCACGTATATTCAATTGAAGTTCAAAACTCAATATTTCGAACTACCATGCCATTTCGAGCTCGATTTATATTATATATAAATTTAACGTTCAAATTTCGTTTTAAATAAACAAATAAAATATTAAAATCCATTTAAAATACAAATTAAATATTTAAAACAATATAGCGAATTAAATATTTGACTACAAAAAATATAGGATATTCCAAATTCCAACCTGATTTAAACATGTAGGAAATGCATAGGGAATTTCCTACACAATACCTATGCCACGTCTATGCAGCAAAGGGATGGCATAGGGAATTCTAGGTTCGAAAATTTCCCCTTTTTTGTAGTGTGATACTGGTTTTATGCTTGTTTTATAGTGATTCTAGCCACACTATCTCTATTGTAGCACTAACTATTTTTATTCAAAATTAGTGCTAGACAAAATATTATTGGTTGTTTCCTTGTATCACATGACACAGGGTTTTCACTGGAATATATGCGATATCTAGTTGTTGACTCTTGGTCATTTGGATCTAGTGTCCGATCTACAGTGGTAAACTGAGCTAACGATAGATTTCTGGTAGTTTTTATTTGCTTGGCTCGATCTCGGTCTTTGGTCGTTAATGTTTAGGCTGTGTTATTTGCAGGTACTCCATCTTGGATGCGTTCACAGCCTTATTTTTCCATGTTGGGAATTTTTGCAGCGTCCAACGCGTCGGACACAAGCACCACTTACCACTGCCAAATGGAACATCCGCTGGAAGTTGGAAATCAAGCCATTGGCGTCGGATGCGTCCGACGCCAACGGCTTGATTTCCAACTTCTCTTCCTCCCTATGAATCACTCACTCTATCCTTAACACTTTTCACAATACTACTTCAACAACTTCTTCAACTCTTTCTACTTATTCGATTAATGTCTAACTCCGATTCATCCCCCGATTACGACAATTTGATTGAGCTCTACGGCGTTTATCTGGTTAAGAATGAAAGGAGAAATCATATGACACGGATTAATACTTCGGAGTTCACTGGCTTATCTTGGATCAACGAAATTTTGAATAGTCATCAAAACCGTTGTCAAAATAATTTCCGCATTTCCGTGATACCATGAATCAACCAAAGTCGGCCAATGAAGTGTTTAATTACTACCATTCGAGTTTACGGATGACCATCGAAAGAACATTTGGCATTTGGAATTTTTTTTTTTACCATTTTCAACAAGATGCCTACATTTCGGTTCAACACTCAAGTTAAAGTTGTCGTTTCTACAATGGCCTTACACAATTTCATACGCAAATATAATAGCGGTGACCCTGATTTTATGGCTTTTGATGATGATCCTGAACTAATCCCCGATCAGTACTTGGCGGAATATTACAGTATGAGAAATACGACGAATAGAGGCACTGAACGTGTACACCCAGATGGATACCGAGAAATGACATTAGTTCGAGATAACATTAGAGATGGGTTGGTTGTTGTTCGTCTGCGCTAATTTGTCTTTGTATCTGTAAATGTACCTGTACTTGTATTTGTATTAGAAACTGTATCTGTATTTGTATTCGTATTTGTCAAATCAAATCTATTTATATCTTATTTTAAAAATACCACGCTCAAATACCCCGCTTAGATACCGCGCTCAAATACCCAGTTCGCAGCTAAAAACAATTTTCCCGTTCACTATGTAGGATAGATCAACAGAAGCCAGAATATGCTTTATTTTTATTATTACGTAGGATTTAAGAAATTTATTTCTTAGCTTGGAAGGAGGTAAGTTTTATTTTATAAATTTTTATTTTATTTGGTATGTTGAGGTTTGTATGGTTATTTAATTTCATCCTTATTTAACGTTAAACGTTAAATATATGCATTGTCACCCAAAATCTCCAATTATAATAATATATAACTTCAAATTTAATCAATATAGAATTATAACACAACATCAATATTTTTGAGTTAAACGATATCAACATATATGGAAATTTCTTTTAAATAAATTAAATAAACATGATAATTTATAAACGGTTTCCATAGCAAGTATTTTAAATTTTGATTTGGCCATAACTAACAATTTATAGCACGAAATCTGGATTTTTCTCTTCTACATGAAAATTGTAATCAATAAGATTCCAACGTTTCTTGTTTCATAGAATTGCGGCTTAAAACGGATCATGTATATTCAATTGAAGTTCAAAATTCAATATTTCGAACTACCGCGTCATTTCGAGCTAAATTTATATTATATATAAATTTAACGTTCAAAGTTCGTTTTAAATAAACGAATAAAATATTAAAATTCAAGTTAAATATTTAAAACAATATAACAAATTAAATATTTGACTATCAAAAATATGAGACACTACAAATTCCAACCTGGTTTAAACATGTAGGAAATGCATAGGGAATTTCCTACACAATACCTATACCTTCCACGCATTTTTATGTTTTCCCTATGCCATGCCTATGCGGGAAAGGGATGGCGTAGGGAAATCTAGGTTGGAAAATTCCCCTTTTTTGTAGTGTGATACCGGTTTTAAGCTTGTTTTATAGTGATTCTAGCCACACATATCTATTGTAGTACTAACTATTTTTATTCAAATTTAGTGCTAGATCAAATATTATTGGTTGTTTCCTTGTATCACATGACACGAGGTTTTCACTAGAATATATGCGATATCTAGTTGTTGACTCTTGATCATTTGGATCTAGTGTCCGATCTGCAGTGGTAAACTGAGCTAACGATAGATTTTTGGTAGTTTTTATTTCCTTGGCTCGATCTCGGTCTTTGGTCGTTATTATGAGGGTTCCTTTCCGGAGAAACTAGGTTTGGCTATGGATTTGGGATGTTTGTTAGGATTGATGAGATGGATCCATTTTGTAGGGTGTTTTGTTAGTCAGTGTTTTATTTGTTTTTGTTTTGTTTATGGCTCAGTTTTGTCTTGTAGGCCCAGGTTATGAGGGTTTGTTTTTTGTGAGCATCGAAGAAAGGTTATTTTTGTCCTTATTTTGGTATATTTGTCTGCTTAAAAATAATAATGGTTGATGCATAAATTGAGGTACTTTATTAACATCATATTCTATATTTGACTTGGGAATGGTTGCATAGTGTAATTCTCTAACAGTAATTCTATATTCTTTGTCATTTGTAATTGGTTAACCTCTATGCTTGGATTGATGATGTTGCTAATCATTAGTGTTAGCAAGGACTTAGTTTGATGCAATTTCATTTTAATTAGTAGATCTTTAGCATACCTTTTCAGATATAAGAGCCCATTTGAATTAGTTACTCTACTGACTTCAATGCTGAGGAGTATTTCAGATTTCATAGATCTTTAATTAAAAATCTACATATAAAGATATTAAAACACATATTTGATTTTTCTCTTCACTATTACCTATGATAATAAAATCATCAAGTAGTACTAAAATGTACACAATGGTTTTATTGATGAATTTAATAAAAAGAGAATTAAAAAATTGGTTAATATTTACATCAATGTGAACTATTTTAACTTATTTAACCACACTGTAGGTTCTTTCTTTAATACCTAGATTGCCTTATGTAGTTTGCATACAAAGTCCTTGCTTCCATGAATCTTAGAGTTTGATCCACGTATACTTCTTTTGCAAGTTCACTATTTAAGAATTCATTATTCACATCTAATTATTTAATATTCCAATTACTGTGCAACTCCATATTTTAAGGTAAATCCAGCAGTAGTTGATTAAAAAAACTGGAGAGAATGTTTCTTTGAAATCAAATTTTTATTGTTTAGTTTAGCCTTTAGAAACTAGTCTTGATCTATATTTTGCTATGATGCCTTCAGGACTTTCCTTTATTTCGTGTACCTATTCACAACCGATTGTTTTTTTGTGTTTGGGTTGTCGAACCACAATCCATGTATTGTTTCTATCGATGCATTATACTCTCCATTTATTGTTTTAATCCAATCATCATTACATGCTACTGGCATATATGAGTCTGTGTAATGACCTGAAATTTTGAAACCAAATTAACATTTATTTTTAATTAATTTTACGAGGATTTATGGTCGATTTTAAAAATTCGATAATTTAATATCATTTCGATAACTTAAAGAGGAATAATTTTTACAACGATCTCAAAATTCGACGAAATTAATATTATAGAATCCAAAACGTCGACAAAATTGTAAGGTTCCAAGTTTCATAATCTTTAGAGTTAGTATGTGTGCGTGCGAAAAATGAACGCATACCAAGTCAACTAGTCAAAATTAAGTGAAAATGCAATTAAAAATAAAAAAGAAGGCCAAACGAACTCCACATTCGACAAGACATGTTCCGTTGGATCAGGAATTACAATATATGTTAGGATTCAAAATTTCGTGTTAAATGGATTCATTGTTTGATCACACAAGTAAAAGAAGCGGGGTTGAACTAAAATACAGTGAACAATTTATAAAAGCCTTTAAGGCCATTAACACCAAACGAGGTGTCATCCAACCAATGCTCTCAAGTGTTTTTCTTCCTACTCCATCTCCCTCAACACCTCGTCAATCCGTGTGAATGCCCTTTTTATAAAAGCTCCTCCTTTTCTTTCATTCTTCTCTTTCTTTTTCTTTTTCTTCTTAAGTCTCCTTCCTCCTCCAAGCTTCCTTTTCATGGCCACACCCCTTCCCCTTTCATAGGAGTTGCACAGCCCCTCACCCACCTTCCTCCCCACCCGCGCCGCCTATTACCACCTCCCTCCTTCTTAAACTTCCCAAAAAAAAACCTCTTTTAGCCATAAATTTCAATTAACCCGTTAATAAAACCTAAATCTACCCTCAACCTACCCTTTAAACCCCACGCAAGGGACCCATAGCCTGCGCCTCCTCCTGCCCAGCCTCCATCGTGGACCTTCACCCCTTGACCAACATCCCCAAAACCCATACCCCTCCCGTTTTCTTTATAACCTAGATTTGTGATCGTTTGTACATCTGACGAGTTTAGAAACCACATAGCCTAAAAAATTGGGTCCCGTTAGATTCTGGGAATTTTCTATACACCGAGTGTTGGAGTGGTACGTGAGAATTTGCATTCCATTCGAGTGAAAGATTGACGGAGTGAACCCACGGTGGGGAACCGAAACTCAAAAAGGGATAGTTAGAATTAACTACTTGTTAGTTAATGAATTTTAATCATGTGATAGTTATGGGATGATGAAAAATGTTTATTATGATGCTTATTGTTGATTAATATGATAAAAAAAATATCATTTTTAATTGATAAACATATGATTTCTTGGGTATATGTCACTTAAACACGAACAATGTTGATTTGAAAATAGTTTGAACCTTAAATAGTCTTGAGGAAGTAACCTCCCAATTACTGGGTAATTAATGTTGATGTGAAACCTCGCTTAGTTATTGGAATGTCAATTGATTGATATGTATTCATTGATTGAGTTTGCGGTTTATCTGTTGATTGACAAACCCGTATAAGCGGTATTGATTTAAGGCTTATACGGTGAAATCCAATGTGTATGTGGATTGGATGTTGTTTGATGGTTGGCATAGTGTTATATCATACACTGATTGAATATGACCAATAAATTTGATTATTGATCCATTGGTTAAGTCTTCATCAATTAAAAATGGATTTTAATGAATATTTTATTAATATAATAATAGGCTAACATTAGAAGTTTGAATTTGATAACTGATTTTGGATAGACACAAATTTTATAAAATTTCGATGATATTCGTAACTGGAACAAACCGATTTAAAGTTATTTTCATAAGTTATGACATTTTCAAGTTTTATTTTTAAATTGAAGAGTAACCTGAAAAGTGAAGTCCGGTTAGGGTATCTATAAAGAGTTTTAAAACGACTTCCTTTACAAAACTTTCTTATTCATTGTTATAATGAGTGTCAGGAAAATTTGGATTAAAAATAATGAACTTGGAAAATAATATTATTTTAATTATTTAAATATTACTATAATCCTTAAATATTGAAATAATTGATTTTGAAGTTGAAAAATTAAAATATGGGCTTTGAAAATTATTATACATATTTTACATAGAAAATAAAATATTTTTGAAGATATTCAACATAATTTATTATATACGTCGAGTTATGGTCTAAATAGAATTCGTCGTGCAACGGTAGTTCACGAATTTTGACCTCTCACTTTATACGGACGTACCGAGAGATCCGACCATCGGATTTTCCTGAAATTGAAACGTTGGGTTCCTAATGAAAAGATGTTTCGAATGATGATAAGAGTTTTGAAATCTAATGGTTAGATTTTGAGAAATGTTCAAATCAAATTTGAATAAAAAGAGCGCTAGGACTCGTAATGACCTATAATTGAAAATTATGAATAAGGACTATTATTATATAAATAAAAATAGGGAAAATCATTATTAATTATTATAAATAATTTGAAAAAGGTTTAAACAATTTATAAATGGTTTTTAATGGTAAAACCGGCTAAGAAAAATTTGGTTGATTTCTGTAAAATCTTTTATAACAAGTTTCGAGAAATGTTTTGAAATAAGAATTTTAATTCGTAAATCGAATCAAATTCTTAAGTAAACCTTTTTATAAGGTAAAAAGATGATTTCTAGAAGCCAAATAACCTAACCAAGTCTGAGAATAAAATTTTAAATATTATGAAAGAATACCAATTAAAGGAGACTTAATTGGTGGATTAATAATTCAATAAGGATTTCTGTTTTAACGCTATTTATCCAAAAAACCGCGTTTGACCCATTTCAAATAATTATACGATGATTAAAAATTAAAGACATTGAAGACGGCAGAAGACCTGAAATCTTGACATCGAATGGACTGCTTGCTGATGCCTTGGATAAGGGTAGCTTCCTTGAAAGGGTTATAGTGGTAGTGGTCCGGACGTACTTGTTGATTGTCCGAATATGCAAGGACCTCTCTCCTTAATTTGACGAGGAAAAAGGTGCATTCGAGTTTTTTAAGACCCAGAACGAACTTGTAAATGGATTGTATCTTTGATGTTGTATTTCATAACATAACTAATTAGTTGCTCTTAATGATATATCTATGGTCGAGGAGAATTCATTCTCTTAGCTTAACACCTTTCTTTGAGACATATGAGCTAAAGGTTATATTATTAATAAAAACCAAACATTTGTGTGAATTGACAATATGGCATGCAAAGTAGTGCTAGAAGATAGATCAAAACTTTTGTTGAAAAGCAAAGCTTTGTGGTATGTTGACTCACGGGACCACACTCCGAAATAAACTAAAAACAGGATTAAATACAGTAGAGTAAGGGCATACGTTTCCTTTTAGCTAAAAGTCATGCCATGGTATGGATCCCGGACAATTTACTTATTTGGATGTTGGAATTGAGGCACCTCGGATGATGGTCAAATATGACCATGACTTGGTTAAATATGGCCAGGGAATGTTATGTTCAGGTAATTGGCTAACTTATAGGGAATTGGTGGGCTATCTCTGCCGATCAAAGGACACATGCTGTGATCCCTGGAACATTTTACTAGAGTTGTTCCGAAGTCAGATAAGGAAAATCATTTGCCTTGGTTCATGATGGAATCAAATTTTCAATACGAGACTTTACAGTTTTAGTTGTAAACCCATATGGAGACATAATAGGATGGGTTATTATACCATCTAAGATTAACACATTTATTTTTGAAATTGTTTTCAACACTTAGACACTAACAATAATATCAAATGATTTTCTCGTACCAAGCATGTTTGGCCTTTATAAGTTAAAACTATATCCTCTGTCTTGGGCTTGCATTGTGTGATGGGACTTGAGTCTTATAATGGCTTCATTTTTCAAAAGTATTGTGTGCTTTTATGCACTGGCATTCATATGGAATAAACCCATTCCTTTATGCGGCGTGGTCTCATGATATGTATTACTTTAAAATAAGTTAAATATAGCTGTAAGGTTTCCCGTACTAGTCCCATGGCTGACTTGTAGTTTGTTTTTCCCTGGCAAACTCGGGTGCCCATATTTTCACATAGGTAGCCTAGTATATAGGTTGTTATCTTAGTTTCTTTTGGATGTGTATCGAAGATATGGTAGCTGGTTTTGGATGTAGAGTTAGAGCAGGATTTAGATATTTCTTTTGGAGACTCCGAGGCTCCATTATGTTGATTGTCTTTTATTCCTCTATGTGCTTATTCGCTATATGAAACACGGTTATGTATAATTATGATCCTGTGATGTTGTAAACTCTGATATTATCCTTTGATGTGAATTTATGTATATTATTATCTGATGTAATGCAGTGT
Organism: Allium sativum; assembly: GCA_030737875.1. Taxonomy (NCBI): domain Eukaryota; kingdom Viridiplantae; phylum Streptophyta; class Magnoliopsida; order Asparagales; family Amaryllidaceae; genus Allium; species Allium sativum. Next base: position 116,328,149 of record CM060909.1, read on the forward strand.
TCTATGTTCTGCTGTTATGATTAATGGGTTATATTTCAATAACTATCTGTTCTTCTGGGGATCGGGTGAATGGGTCATCACATTTGGTATAAAATCTGAGGGTTAACTATAGTTTTGGAGTATAACATACTAAACGAACCAATGGTATCCTTGGATGAGTGACTCATTAGAGATAATATTAGTAATATCCTAGGATGAGTACAATAAAATAACATACCCCAAGTAGACGCATTTCTATTCATATAAATGTATTTATGTTCTTACAATTTCCTTAAGATATCTTTTCTTTCTATTTGCAGATATAGTAGAAAATGAGTGGCAGAGGAAGAAGAGGTAGAGAAAGGGGTAACATACAGGTCAAAGTTCAGCAACCCAACACTATAGAGCTGTAAATGAGCCAATTGTACCTCCACAGCCAGAACCATATTTGGAAGTTCTAGCTAAGAAGTACAAGAATGGGGAAGGACACCATTCTTGGGTAAAAAGTCTGTTGTTTAAGTACAAGCATGGATGCATTCTTGTGAAATAATTTTTGAAGGTTTGAGATTGAATAGAGATCATAAAAGATTCTTAGCATCCTGGTTACGCAAGGATGAAGCCCTGATCTGGTGGGAAACAATTACCATGGGTAATCTAGGAGGAAATATCACTTGGGATCGATTTAAAGAAATTTTCAAAGAAATATTTGTCCCCTCAAAAGTAATCGAGCATCTTTCTCATGAGTTCTCTAGTCTGAAATAAGGAGATATGACCATTAAGAAGTATCTGAACAATTTCAATGAACTTTCCCGCTTTGGTCCAAAGTTAATTTAAGCTCCGATTAAGAAGAATCAAAGATTCATTGAGGGTCATCAAAGAAGGTATAGAAGCAGAGTAACTACTCATGTAAGGCTTCCATTTTCTGAGATGGTGGAAATGGCATCTCGTTATGAATCTGTGGATAAACGGAATGATTTAGAAGATAAAGAGAGAGGAAATTGTGGCAAGACGAAAAAGTTTAGAGGTAAGAAGCCTGAGGAAAGTAACGAAGAGGATAAATCTAAAAAGAAAGGGAAAGGATCTGAGGAAGAACGGTTATAGACTGCCATGTGTTTCAATTGCAATAATCAAGGACATCTATCAAAGAATTGTAAATCACCAAAAAAGCCGAAGATGTCTCATGTAAACATGGAATGCTACAATTGCCACAAAAAGGGCCACACAAAACCAAATTTCCCACTATTAAAGAAGACTGAGGTAGCTCACGGTTACAACGTAGCAGATGATCCAACAACTTCTGCTGGTAAGGGAAGGGCAGATGTTTTACAAGGTATGCTTACCATTAAAGACATTCTAGTTAAAGTATTATTTGATACTTCTGCATCACGTATTTTCATTTCAAGTAAGTTGGTTAAGAAACTGAATCTAGAATCCAAATAACTTGAAAAACCCATTTGCATTGGAAATCCAATATGAGGCTCCATCGACCTTTACCATCTTTGTAGAGTGCTTATCTTGTATTCCTATTATCAGTTTCCTTTCAGTTTGATCTTCATGGATTTCACTGAGTTTGATAGTATACTTTGGATGGATTGGTTAACCAAGTACAAAGCTGATGTTAGGTGTGCAGAAAGAATCATCATTGTGAAAACCCAAATTGGGAATTTTATGGAAATATACCATGCGAAGGCCGAAATTTAGATAGGAATGAATTTTGGTCAGCTCTCGATGAGTTCCCCACTCTCCTAGAATCTATCCCAGTTGTTAAAGAATATAAGGATGTGTTAGAAGAAGTAAAGAGTCTTCTTCCACGAAGGGAGATTGACTTCAGGATTGATTTGGTTTTGAATGCGAGGCTAGTTGTGCATCCAAATCAGAGAATGTCGATATAGGAGAAAGAAGAGCTAATAAATCAAACTAAGCTACTTTTGTGGAAGGGCTGATTCGGCCTTGCTTCTAGAGATGGGGAGCAGCAGTAGTCTTTGTTTTTAAGTCTGACGGTAACCTCAGATTATGTGTGAACTATCGAGATCTCAATAATCAAAATCTTAAGAATAAATACCCACTTCTCGGCATTGATGATTTATTGGATCGGTTGAATGGAGCTTGGGTATTCTCCAAGATAGACCTAGCTACAAGTTTTCATCAGCTAAGAATTGCAGAAGAATGCGTTCCTTTAACTACTTTCACAGAGTCGTACTTACTTTACGAATGGTCAGTAATGCCCTTTGGGTTGTGTGACTCCCCTACTTATTTCATAGACTTGATGAATCAGGTGTTCTGGGAGTTGTTAAACAAGTTCGTGCTAGTCGTTGTTAATGATATCTTTTCTTCTCTAAAACAAAGGATGAGCACGCAAAGCATTTGGAACAAGTATTGGAGATTCAAAGAAGAAATATATTGAAGACCAAGTTTTTCAAATGCGAATTATGGAAAGAAGAGGCAAAGTTTCTTGGACATGTAGTATCAAAGGAAGGAATTTCGGTGGATCCAAGTAAGATTGTTGCCATCCAAGATTGGAAGCAACCAAAGACCCCCACTGAAGTTAGAAGTTTTCTTGGGTTGGCAAGTTACTATAGAAAGTTCATGAAGGATTTTTTGAAGTTATCTTGTCCTTTGACGAAGTTGACTAAGAAGAATACTAATTTTATATGGACTTAGGACTGCGAAGTAGCTTTCCAAGAATTGAAGGAAAGACTAACCACTGCCCCAGTATTGACTATTATAGACGATAATCAAGATTTGACCATCTATGCTGATGCTTTTGGAAAAGTTGATGCCGTGTTTCAATGAGGCAATGTGATTGCTTATGCAAGTCAGCAATTGAAACCGCATGAGAAGTGGTATGCCACTCATGACTTGGAGCTGTTAGTTGTGGTATTTGCCTTAAAGATTTGGAGAAACTACTTGCTAAGTAAGAAGTTTGAACTCTATACAGATCATAAATCTTTGAAGTATATGTTCACCCAAAAGAATTTGAACATGAGGGAACAAAGTTGGTTGGAGTTTCTAGTGGCACACGATTTGGATATTCTTTACACTTTAGGAAAATCTAATCTTGAAGCGAATGTGCTCAGTAGAAATAACTCTATTGTTGCTAATTTGATTTTCACACACTCATTGATTGAGAAGATTGCTACTCAACAGAAAGATGATTAATTTATTCAGAAGATTTGCAAGAGGATTAAAGAGGGTGATGTCTCGAACTTCCAGATTGATAGTAAAATAGTTCTGAGATTGAAAGGATGGATTTGTGTTCCAGATATTCTGAAGCTCAAGAGAGAAGTACTGGATGAGTGTCATAAATCTAAACTCAGTAGCCATCCAGGAGTATATAAGAGGTATCAAGGTTTGAAGCACACATTCTGGTGGAAGTCAATAAAGAGAGATATCTCGATATTTGCTAGCAGGTATCCAATTTGCCAGCAAGTCAAAAGTGATCAATAGAAGGTGCTTTCACCAAAAATGGTTCAAACACCAAGGGTACAAGGATTGTGCTTCACCAATATGTTTAGAAAATAAATGGAGCCGCACTCAACAACAATTGAAAGTAAAAAATGCGAAGGAAACAAAATGGAGACGAGGTTTTAGAGTGGTTCAGCCTTGTGTTTGGCCTGCATCCACTGTGAATGGAGTTTAGCATTATCATAATGATGATTACAAGACATATCAACTCTCGTTTTTTTATACATATATCTATTCTCTCAATATATCCTCACTTTTACATACAAATCTTGCTGAGATTCACATGATTCAGTGGAGGAATGATAGAATCTATGATGAAGGAGGACGGACAGGTGACAGAGGAGGAGGACGTCTTTGAACTTTTTGCACTCATAGGATTTCAACGGATGTCATCGTCGAATGGATGAAAGTTCTTCAGGTGACAATGATGAGCATGGCTAAATTGTTTAAGGAATGGCTAACGATGGAATTTAGCAGCACTTCGTGGTGGCCGTAGGTCCCTCCTCTGCAGTGGCAGCCATGGCTTATATATAGGTGAGCCTCCCTCGAAGAAATGAATTGGAGTCCCCTCTTGTAGGTTATAGATCGCCTGCCTTATTAATCACGAACATGCCCCCGCTTAGCTATAGCCAACTGGTGACAGTTGTTTCCAGCTTTCCTGTGTAAGTGACTTTACAAGAGTGAGCGACCGCATAGGTCTGGGTATATTGAATGTGCAACCTCTGATTTTCTTTGCATTTCCTACTATGCACGATCTATCAGTTTATTATGAACGAACGAATGCAGAACAGATTATATGACCGATCCTGACTATGCTGAGCGGACGACTCAACTCACTTTTTCCTTGCCATGTTTAACTTTGGAGTTGGCGCTTGAACCTTATTCTGTATGATCGCCCCTTACCTTTTGTAACTGTCCAAGTGTACTAGGTAGAACTAGATACGACCGACCTTAACGATGTTTATCCCACGATTTTCATATAGACTTAATATACCAATATGTGTGCAATTTTTAAGGGATTAACAATCCATATTGTACGGATTAACAGAAGGTTGCTGGGTTACTGCAACCGCTAGAGATTTCAAAATGGAAGTGGGACCAGCTATCAATGGATTTCATTGACAATTTTCCTAGAACCAAGAAAGGTAATGAAAGTATCTGGGCTATTGTTGATTGTCTGATGAAGAGTGCTCATTTTCTTCCAGTAAAGTAAGTAGAACAGGTCAGAGTCTTGCTCAGTTCTATGTGAAGGAAGTGGTTCGATTGCATGGAATACATAGCAACATTGTTGGTGATCGAGATCCGATCTTCACTAGTAAGTTCCGGGAGCCATTTCAGTTCGAGTTAGGGACGAAGTTGAATATAAGCATGACTTACCACACCTAAATAGATGGACAGACCGAAAGAGTGAATAGAGTGTTGGAACATTTGTTACGAGCTTGTATCCTTGAATTTGGAGGATCGTGGGAAGATCACTTAAATCTTGTGGAGTTCTCGTATAACAACAGCTTCAAAGCAAGTCTAAAGATTTCACCATTTAAAGCATTATATGGTCGACCTTGCAGATCTCCTTCATGTTGGATAGAACCAGTAAATCGAATTGTCTTAGGTCCAGATATGATCCGTGAAGCAGTGGATAAAGCGTACTTCATTAAAAAGAGATTAAAGGCAGCTCAAAGCCTATAGAAAAGTTATGCAAATTCTAGAATAAGAGATTTGGAATTGCAGTTGGCGATCAGGTATTCTTGAAAGTTTATCCGCTGAGAGGGGTTCTCCAATTTGGGAAATCGGGAAAGTTATCACCTAATTATATTGGTCCATTCCCGGTATTGGAAAAAGTCAGAACCGTAGCTTATATGATTCAGTTACCATATTTGTTACCTAAGATGCATAACTTTTTCCATGTTTCTCATCTTCGGAAATATGTACATGATCCTGATTTAATTGTTGAGGAAGCGACATAAGAAGACTCGGAAATCACACCAAGTTTAGCAGTTCATAGAGAGCCTTCAAAGATAATTGGCAGAGAAATAAGGGAACTACGAAATAAGAAGATAATCTAGTCAAAGTGTAGTGAAGCGGAGATCCAAAGGACTGTATATGGGAAACGGAAGTCAGCGTTAAAAAGTCTTAACTTAGGTGCAGAGTGAATATCTATGAATAGCTCTGTTGAGCGGTAAAATTATTCCTATTACATCAATTCTATTTTCAGTTTTACGTTCACCCAATTTCTGGGACAAAATTCTTTTAAGTGGGGGTGCTTTTAATGACATGAAATTTTGAAACCAATTCAAGATTTATTTTTAATTAATTTTACGAAGATTTTTGGTCGATTTTAAAATTTTGATAAATTAATATTATTTTGATAGATTAAAAAGGAACACTTTTCAAATGATCTCGGAATTCGACGAAATCAATTTTATCGAATCTGAAATGTCGAAAAATGGTAAGATTCCAAGTTTCATAACTTCTGGAGTTAGTATGCGTGCATGCGAAAAATGAACGTGTATTGGGTCGACTAGTTGAAATTAAGCGAAAATGCAATTAAAAAATAAAAGAGATGGTCAAATGAACTCCAACTTCGACAATACCTATTTCGGCGGACCTGGAATTACAATTTATGTTAGGATTCAAAATTTCATGTTAAATGGATTCCTCATTTGATCACATGAGTAAAAGAAGTAAGGTTGAATGAAAACACATTCAACACTTTATAAAAGCCTTTAAGCCATTAACACCAAACAAGGTGTCTTCCAACCGAGGCTCTCAAGTTTTTCTACTTCCTACTCCATCTCCCCTCGACACCTCATTAATCCATGTGAAATGCCCATTTTATAAAAATATCCTTCTTTTCTTTCTTCTTCTTCGTCCTCCAAGCAACCTTGCCGTGGATTGACCCATTTCTACCCTCAATTGACCTATACCGCCCCTCACCTACCTCCCTCCTTACCTGCGCCATCTCTCACCACCTCCCTCCCCCTTCCCGTGACGTCCCCTCCTCCTTAAACTAAAAAAACCTCTTTAAATTGAAATTAACCTCTTAATAAAACCTAGACCTACCCTCCCTCTATCCTATAAGCCCCAGGCAAGTGCCCCACAACCTATGCCTCCCACATCCACCCCCACCGTGGACACCACCCCTTGGATGAACACCCACAACCCTATACCCCCTCCTGTTTGCTCCGTATACCAATATCCGCGATTGTTTGTACATCTGACGAGTTTAGATACCCCATAGCCGCAAAAAATCAGTCCCATTAGCTTCTGTAAATTTTTAGACACTGAAAGAGAGCCGAAGTGGTATATGAGTGTTTGTATTCCATTCGGGTGAAAGATTGACAGAGTGGAACCCACGGTGAAAAATCCAAACTAACAATGGGATAGTTAGAATTAAATGTTAGTTAGTTAATTAATTAGAATTATATGATAGTTATTGGATGATGATACATGTTTATTATGATGTTTATTGTTGATTAATATGATTAAAAATATCATTTTTAATTGATATGATTGTTTGGGTATATTTCACTTAAACACAAACAATGTTGATTTGAAAATAGTTTGAACCTTAAATGGTCTTGAGGAAGTAACCCACCGATTACTGGTTAATGGATATTGAGGTGAAACCTCACTTTTGTATTGGAATGTTAATTGATTGATATATATATCTGTTGATTGAGTTTGCGATTAATCTCTTGATTGACAAACCCATATAAGCTTTGTTGATTTAAGGCCTATAAAGTGAATTCTACTATATTTGTGGATTGGATGTTGTTTGATGGTTAATGTAGTTTTATATGATACACTGATCTAATAAGACCAATAAATGTGATTACCGATCCATTGGTTAAGTCTTCATCAATTAAAAATGGATTTTAATGAATGTTTTATTAATATAATAAAAGGCTAAAAATAAACTTTGAATTTGATGTCCAATTTTGGATGGACAAAAACTTTATAAAATTACGATAAATATTCGTAATTGGAACAAACTAATTTGAAGTTATTTTCATACAGTTATGACATATTCAAGTTTTATTTTTAAAATGAATAGTAACCTGAAAAGTGAAGCCCGGTTAGGGTATCTAGGATGAGTTTTAAAATGACTTCCTTTACAAAACTTTCTTATTTATTTTTATAATGAGTGTCGGAAAAATTTGGATAAAAAATAACAAAGTTGGAAAATAATATTATTTTAATCAAAATATATTATAATAATTAAATATTGAAATAATTGATTTTGAAGTTGGAAAATTAAAATATGGCCTTTGAAAATTATTATATATTTTATGTAGTAAATAAAATATTTTTTGTAGCTATTCAAGTAATTTGATATGTACGTCGAGTTATGGTCAGAATAGAACTCATCATGTAATGGTAGTTCGCGAATTTCAACCTATAACTTAAATGGACGTACCGGGAGATTAGACCATCGGAATTTCCCGAAATTGGAATGTTGGGTTAGTAATGAAAAGATATTTCAAATGATGTCAGAGTTTTGAATTCTAACGGTTAATTTGAGAAATGTTCAAACTAAATTTGAATAATAACAGCGTTGGGACCCGTAATGACCTATAATTGAAAATTATGAATAATGACTATATTTATATAATTAAAAATAAGGAAAATCATTATAAATTATTATTATAAATGGTTTGAAAAAGGTTCAAACCAATTAAAAATGGTTTTGAATGGTGAAACTGATGAAGTGAAATTTGGTTGTTTTCTGTAAAAGCTTTTATAATAAGTTTCGAGAAATTTTTTGAAATAAGAATTTTAATTCGTAAATCGAATAGAATTCCTAAGTAAGCATTTTTATAAGATAAAGTGATGATTTTTGAAGGCCAAATAACTTTGACAAGTTTGAGAATAAGATTTTAAATCCTATGAAAGGAAACTTAATTGGTGGATTAATAATCCGATAAGGATTTCTGTTTTGATGTTAATTATTCGAAAAGACCGGGTTTAACTCATTTTGAATAATTATCCAACGATTAAAAATTGGAGACATTAAAGATGACGGAAGACCGTGAATATTCACATTGAATGGACTGCTTGCTAATGCTCTAGATAAGGGTTGCTTCCTTGAAGGGATTATAGTGGCAGTGGTCCGGACGTACTTGTTGATTGTCTGGATATGCAAGGACCTCTCTCCTTAATTAGATGAGGAATAGTGTGCCTTCGATTTCGACAAGATCTAGAACGAACTTGTAAATGTATTATATGTTTGACTGTGTATTTCATAACATAACCGATTAGTTGCAATTGGTGATATATCTGTGGTGGTGGAGAATTCATTCTCTTATCTTAACATCCTTCTTTGAGACTTATTGTAACGACACGGATTTCGCTCGGACCTAATCGATCGCTAAATCGACCAAGACCGTTCGAATCCCACATACGCTAACTCTGGGTATACAACACATCAGAACAAATAACAGAAGACTTCTATAAGCAACATAATAATGCTACATCAGAGTACAGAATATCAGAGTATATCGAAATATAATCAATACAGTGGAAGTTGATTTTACAGTAAATGTAATACAATGCACATCGGAAATAGAAACTACATAGCGAAAGACTGAAAATGCCTGGACACAGCTTAAAGCTTCAATCCAGAATCCTGCTCAATATATCTGCAAAATAAAACTACTTGACTGCCCGTGTGGAAAATAGGGGCACCCGAGTTTGCAAGGGAAAAGCAAACTATAGGTCAGTCATGGGACTGGTGTGAGAAACTCTAAACAGTTACAACCTTATATAAATCATATGGCATATCACGGACCATGCCGCCAATGCGGAACGGGTTTACCCCCATGAATGCCAGTGTATAAACAACAATCAATATAGATATATGGATCTACTATGCATCAATCAACATACGATATCCCAATCTACCCCACTTAGATTAATCACTACACTTAGATTTTCCAAATCCAATTCAATTTACAGAAATTATTCCTTTGGAATTTATTCCCGATTTCTTATTTCAAATCATTTGAAATACATATCTAACTTTCAATATCAAAGTAGATTTCACTTCGGGATCTCAAATCAAATCGTCTGGAAATATGAATTCCAAAACATAACAATGCATACAAACAAGTATGCAACCAAATATCGTGCTCCCCATCGACAAGGAAAAGGGTACGCACCTCGCAACTCGATATATAAATGTGCACCTACCCCCACATAGGAGTAGGCTACACCGACGATGCACCTACCCCACATAGGAGCAGGCTACACCGCCCTCTCACCCATACTTTTAGTCTCAGTGTTACCCGACTCTTTAGCCACATACTAAATCATTTCATATCCTGAAGTAGGGAAAATCATTTCACAACGTAATAATCACAAGTACTTTCAAAATATAGTACTTCACATCAGTAATTCACGCATATGATCAGTCACTATTAATCACATAACCTTTGAGCTCGTACATCTCAAAGAAGGGTGTTAAGAAAGAGAATAAATTCTCCGCCACCAATTAGACACATCATTAATAGCAACTAATCAGTACGCGATGAAATACAATGTAAAACCATAATACATTTCTAATCATTTTAGAAATCATCGGGTTTTGGGCCTCGAAATCCTTTCTGTTTTATAAAACATTTTTATAAAACATTCCCTGTCCAAAATCGGGAATACATTTCTTTTCACTTAAGAAAAATATCTTTTCACAATCATTCATTAAATTTGAAATGAACACAACATCGCTAAACACCTTATCGTCAAATCATGAAGTGTTTCACAAGCCGTTAGCACATAGATATTTTCAACCCAACCTAATGCTAAATGTAAAAGCATAATCTGCTCATAAACTGGTCGAGCACAATCCAAACAATCAATCAATAAAATTTGACATTAAATATAAGGTTTTGAATAGAGATAGTACCGACTTATATTCAACATCAAATCCTGAAACCAACAGACATCATATCGACAATAACGATATCGATATCTTCCAAATTCCCATCACGATATATGTATAATCACGGAATCCAATATCGAAAATATCCAAAGATAAATTCAAATCCAATCCAATTTATTTATTTATAACCATTGGATTATTTTTTTAGTTAATGATTAGTTCGTTTCGATAAAAATATATTTTTATCTTTTCAAATGTGGAATTTTTCATCCCAATTCTTCACAAATCATTTCTTATGATTTTACACAAATTATCGATATTTTTAATAATTTTATCAAGGCCCGTACAGTCAATTTCCATCAACGGTCATCGAACTGCACTTACAACGACCTTTTTCAAATTTGATTTGGACATGATTCCAAATCCAACAGTTAGATTTCTAATTTCTAATATTCGTTAGAAAGCTCTTTTCGATACAAACCCAACGGTTCCGGTTTTTGGAGAATATGACGGTCAGATCTCCCGCAATATCCATTCGAAGTCAATGGTCGAAATTCACGAACTGTCGCAACGTGGCGCGTTCTATTCAGGCCATTATATATATATATATATAATATTATATATATTTCGTCGATTTCCTTTTAAAACGAATTTTATAAATCGTTTAAAATTCGTTTCAAAAACAATTTCAACTTCCATTTCAATTTCAAATCAATTTCAATTCGATTTAAATTTATATTCTATTCAATTCGAATTCATTTTCTATTCTATTCAATTCGAATTCATTTTCTATTCTATTCAATTCGAATTCATTTTATATTCTATTCAATTCGAATTCATTTTTTATTCTATTCAATTCGAATTCATTTTCTATTCTATTCAATTCGAATTCATTTTCTATTCTATTCTATTCGAATTCATTTCAATTCGATTTCAATTCAATTTCAATTCATTTCGATTCAATTCCAATTCGATTCGAATTCATATCGTATATATATATATTTTAATTTCAATATATATATTATTCTTGTCTCATATATATTTTTATCTCATATATATGTTATTTTCACTTTTCATATATATATATATATATATCTCACTTTCCATAAATATAATATTTTCACTGATCATTTCATATATATATTTTTCACTTTTCACATTTATATTTTTCACTGATCATTTCGTATATATATTTTTCACTTTTCACATTTATTTTTCACTGATCATTTCATATATATATATTTTTCACTTTTCACATTTATATTTTTCACACAGAAAACAATCAAACAAGTCGTCCATGGTCTGTGGACGACAGGGAACAGTTCATGAATGCAGTTACAAATTAAATAACTATACAGAAAATTATAGTGAGAGAATTTCTCACTGTGTTCGGTTTGTGTTCTAAATTCTGTTCGCGTTCACATTTGCTTGAAATTCTAAGTTGCTCCAAATTCCTTTTGATAAGTTCTACAATGTAGTGTTCTCTTCCACGATCCCAACGCAACTGACGGTCCTTCAATCCGATGTCGTATGAAAAATCTACGGCAGTTTAAACAATTAATCACTTAATAATTTTAATTAATAATTTAATTACACTCTAATTACCAATTAAAAACCAATACCCTTTCTTACTCTCTTCGTTGACCACTGGAAAGCACAACTCGCTGAACCCAATTCGAAGACCTAGTGTTCCTAAACGCGCCTCCAACGTCGACCTGGTCCACGATCCATCACCGCCCCAGCGACGCCCCGACCAGCCTCCATCCGTGACCTTGCCAGCTCGAAGCTCGAGCTCCTCTTAGGCCCACAAACCACCGGCGAACGCAGCTGCATTGAGACCCGATTCCGGCCACATCCCAACCCCAGACCAAATCTTGACCGTATGATTATGAAGAGTGTAAATCGATCTAGAATGTTTGCTTAGAAACCAGATGGTAATTCATGAAGAAGAGGGAGAGATTATCGATTCAAAACTGGACGTTTTCATCCCTTAACGCATTGTGGCGGCGGCTGTTTAATCTCAGAAGGGGGGTTAGGGTTGTGAGAAAGAGGGTGGGTATTTATATAAATATTATTTATTATTTTATTCCATTTAATTCTAAAAAGTGTACTTCACATCTGGACTCCAATTCGAACCCAACGACTGTCGCCCCTAGCTAATTACGCCCATTCCGAATACAATGGGATATGTTTCGTAAGCCAGTTCGACTGTTTGAATCAGTTTTTACCAAAATTAAAATATAAATCATTATATATCGAATTCAAACGTACATTTTGATTTACCGGGGCCACATACTAACTCGAAAAATTCCAGAAAAATATTTTCTAGCTTCGTATTGACGATACGGTTCTAACAAAACTAGTTTCATAGAATTCTGAGATCGTCTGAAAAATGGCCATTTTCCAGTCAATTAAAATCAACTAAAACTGGCCAAACGCATTTTCCTTTGCCACGCTCACGTGTTAACTTAAAAAATTACAAAAATTGGAATCTAGCAATAACTTGACATCATGGATCCAACAAAAGTGGTTTCGTCGAAATCCGAGGTCGTTTGCAAAATTTCCATTTTTAAGGGCCAGAATTCCATAGCGACTATTCAGAATTTTCAACTGGGCATAACTTTTGATCCCCGCTATGAAATTTTAATTTCTCGGATTCGTTGGAAAGATATTCACAATTAGATTCTAATATTTTTGGTTTCACTAAAATCTGGTTTATTTTGCACCCGGTATGTTCAATTGAAATTTGAAATGAAAATTTGAAATTGTCGCGCCATTTCAAGCCTTGTTTATAATTCAAAGTAATTATCTTTATTTTCAAACGTCGATTCAAACTTACTTTTCATCGTTATTATTTAAAATATTTATTTTAAATATTTAAAATCCACCAAAATAGCCAATTTAAAAATTTTAAATTGGTTCAGATTTTCCGGGTCGGTACAATCTCCCCCACTTAAAACTTTTCGTCCCCGAAAAGGAACAAAGTCGAAAGTGGTTTGATTAATCAACTCTACGTTCAATCTGGCTTCCATTCTCCAACTTTTCAGTTTTTGAGAATTTTCAAATTCTTCAAAACTTTGGCTAACACCCGGAATTTTCGAAAAATTTCCCCATAACCTTCCCTGCACCGGGAACACCGGGAAAATCCTGAAATTGCCATACAGGCCTTCTGATCTCAAAAAGAAAAAGAAAAAGCCAAGCGGCTAGCCAATCGGCTCATAAAATCATCATCACCCAAACAAAACAGTAAATTACGGTAAACATGTACCTATTTATCGGGCAAACAATTTTATTCTTCTGCTCTAGCCTCCTTGCTATGATCTGTTCAATGTAAGTACATGTATATGCAAGCATTTTCAAACAATTTTCCAATACAATTCACTATTTGATTCAATTGACTAAATGGTTCAATGTTTTAATTAATCAACCAATAATCAAACAACACAACCAGCAATAAATTGGTTAATTAACTTTTCAATCATATAATTTTATATAATCAAAAGTCAAATTTTCTAAGATCGGATTACATATATAATCACAAATACGTTATTTATAAACATATAATACTCAACTCATTCTAGGGCATTTCTATCCCCATCTCTAACGAGTCACTCATTCTAGAATGCTACTAATTCTATCTCTAATTAGGATTCTTCTATAGGATATTACTAATCCTACCTATGATGAGTCTTTTGTTCAGTTCTAACGAGTTGTACCCCAAAGATTTGAGTTTAACCAAAGCTCTGATACCAACTGTGACAACAAGGAATTTCACTCGATCCGAATCAGTCGCTAAACCGATCTAGACCATCGAAACGCCTGATTGTTTTGAGAACACGACAAAATAGAACGCAGACGGAAGGACATTTCATTGTCTATTACAACAATTCCGTCAGAATATAAGAATATACAGAGTATGAATAAATATTACACAGAAATATCAGAGATTTAAATTACATTTAAATACATCGCAACGGAAAATAATACAAAACGCAACTGAAGGGGATATACGGATACAAAGCTTTCTGAATATCGTTCCAGCTGTAAATCAGATCCTATGAATATAAATCTGCAAAACCAAAACTACAAGCTTCCCGTGTCAAAATAAGGGCACCCAGAGTTTAGTTAAAACAATAAACTCCAGGTCAGTCATAGGACTGGTGTGAGAACTAAAGCAGTTATTTATCTTTATTTTAAAGTTCGGTAAATCACGGGTCCACGCCGTATAACACAGAACGGGTTTCCTCCCAAGAATACCAGTGCATAAAACAACAGCGCAATGCAAAATAAAGAACAATGAAGCTATTATAAGACCCAGTTCCCATCACACAATGCAACGCAAGCTGGAGGATAGGGTTTTTACCTTATAATAGCCAAGAATGCTTGATACGTTTAAAACAAATCATTTGATGCTATTATAATTGCATAGTGTATAAAACAACTTCATAAATATCAATCATAGACGGCATGGGTACCATATATCATGTCGCCATACTAGGCTCTACAATCAAAACCGCAAATGTCACGTATTTGGAAGTTGGATTTCCATCTGTGAACCGAGGCAAAAGATAGTCCTCACCGATTCGAGACTCTCTAGCCTGAGCCTCAGGACCCAGACTCAGGTGGGCCCTTGGAGCGACACGGCCGGTCCACCGATGTGGATTAAAATGCCTGAACACTGCGTTTCCCCGCCCTTTGGGGCGTAAATGAGCCAACGAATGGCTCCATCGGACCTGGATCGTCCGATCTAACTGACGCGCCTCTCAACAGCAACAACCACATAAGTCAAACTCGTTAGGGCATGTAAAACCACTGACGCCACTTCTAACTAGAATGAAACGCATGTCCTCCCTGACAAGGGCGGATCCAGGATTTAGAAAAGGGGTGGGCTGATTTTTATATTTTAATTTTAACTTTTTATTTGTAGTGTTTTCAATAATACACATATGAGAAAGAAAAAAGAAAATACTTAATAGCAAGCATCAATAGCACAATTCATGTTTTAGTACAAAACATTTAGCTTAATTTTACTCGACGAGTCTTTACAGAATCAAATTCCTTAACTACAGAATCTAAATCAATATTCCATGTGAGATCACGCTCCAAATAAAGACTCAGGTAATCACCAAGAAATTCATCCCCCATAGTATTACGAATTGCTGTTTTAACATGCTTCATACCCGAAAATGCTCTTTCAGTGGTTGCCGTGGTAACAGGAAGAGTCAACACAAGACGAATCAACCTATCAATTAAGTAATATATCTCAAACTTTCTTATCACAAATAACGTTTGGCATAAGCCACCAAGTGTAGCTATATTCTTAAATCGAGGATCACTAGTGACATCAAGTTGATAATGCATCAACTGACATTGCAAAGCATGAATGTCTTGTCCACTAAAATCCATAGGATAAAAATTTTCAGCAAGCTTACATATATCTTCTGCATTAAAAGACTTAAAAGAATCATCAGGATGTAGTGCTGAACTAAGAGTAAGAAGTTCGATCACACCACCATTGAATTTGTTCTCTAGCTCCATTATTTGAAAATCTATCGTGGAGTTAAAAATATCATAATGATGTTCCATAGTGATATGATCTCGTTGTTGACAACTACGACTTGTATCTTCTTTATAGGAAGAACTCATATTAGGGACAGAAATGTCACGTCGTTCGCAGAATGATAATAAAGTCTGTGAAAATGTATCCCATTGCTCCAACCTTAACTTTTGAAGAAGAATTTTTGTTGTTGAGACTAATTTCATCGCGTTCAAAATGTCTTGAGATTTACGTTGTAGTGCTTGACAAAGTTCATCAGTAATTCCCATGATTCTATCCATCAAATGCAAAATAAATAAAAAATCAAAGCTTTTTAATGTTTTGAATATACCAAAAGCTTGGCCCCGCATAGTTTGATTTCCTGTCTTTTTAACACATTCAACAACCAAGCATGCAGCATCATACATGTTCAATAAATCCCGCACAGAATCATAATGTGAGCTCCAACGAGTATCTCCAGGTCGATGTAAAGTACCAATTTGATTAGCTCTTGTGTTTGTTTGTCGTTCCCCACTAACCAACATTTTTTCAATCTCGGCCTTTTGAGCATTTTTCAATTCACTAAGACGTTTTGGAGATGCAGCAACAAGATTAACAACACATGTTAAATGAGAATAAAACTGCCAAACAATTGGTTCATCTTTAGCCGCCGTAACTAATGCTAGTTGCAACTGATGGGCAAAGCAATGCACATAATAAGTAGATGGGCAATCTTGAAGAAACAATGCTTGTAAGCCTTTCCACTCTCCACGCATATTACTAGCACCGTCATAACCTTGACCTCTTAAGTTTTGAGTTAAAAGATTAAATCTTCCAAGCATATTAGATATCTCAGCCTTAAGGTTTAATGCTGATGTATTCTCAACACTGACAATATCAAAAAACCGTTCTGCTATTAGACCATCATATGTGACATATCTCAACACAAGAGCCATTTGCTCCTTCTTAGCTTCATCTTGAGCTTCATCAACAAGAATACAAAATTTTCTATCTCCAATTTCTTCATGTATCATATTTCTTACCCTGCTTGCTAAAATATGTAAAATCTCCTTTTGAATCATTGGTGAAGTGTATTTGGCATTTTGAGGGGCATTGTCTAGAATATTTTCCGCAAGTTCATCATTTCCTTCGGCTTTAAATTTTAGCAACTCAATAAAATTTCCACGATTTAATGAGTTTGCGCTTTCATTATGTCCTCTAAAACCAATTGCTTGAAGAGCAAGAAAACGAACAGCTTGAATGCTTGCCTTAAGACGCATTTGATTTTTTAAAATCTCTTCTCTAGATTGAGGATTCAATACTCTATTAATGTGTTGAGGAATATTTTTTAAATTTCTTACGCATTCTTCGCATTTGCTATGCAATGAAGTAGTGAGACCAACATGTTGTAAGAAAGCACATTTTGTTCCATCGTTTACTCTCTTCCATGAGTTAAATCCCTCTGAAGCTAATGCAGATTGACCACTTGATGATCTAATTGTCTCCCCAAAAAGATAACAGGGAAAACAATATGCTTTGTCATTGGTAGGAGAATACTCCAACCAAGGAAATTGTTGAAACCATGCAACTTGAAAACGACGATTTTGTTTTCCAAACAGAGTTTTGGGGTACTGAGTCAGTTTAGGCTGATATGGTCCTAAATTAATATACGCTCGTCGAACTTCATCTCTTTTACTAAGAGATTCGATCTCACAAATCGGTGAATGTAACGCAGGATCCCGTTCAACGATTGTAGGATTGAACTGAGGGACATTAACTAAAATAGGAGGAATATGAGAAGGTGAGTTGGATTGAGGTATATCAGCTTCCAATGTTGAGTTATCATTTGATGGTTCCCCCTCGTTGCGTTTCTTGTAAAATGAGAAAAGAGTTTTTGCCTTCTTACTTGACGGCTTATGTGACATTTCCAATTTACCTATTAAAATTATATCAAGTCATTAAAAAATAAACAAATAATTCAATTAATATTTTCATTTTCATGCTTATATCGTAATGCATCTTGTAATTTTGAGAGCAATGCATTGGTGGAGAAGATACATGGCTAAACATGATTATTTGATAGTGATGTATTCTTTAACAATCAATTGCTAGAAAATTATACTAAGCAAAATTTAATTGAATTTAAAAATTCAAAATGACAACAATTTATGGGTTGCCTAATTTATAGTTTGACAGCAATGTGATTGTAATTTGAACATTGAGTAAATAACATTGCGGGATAATGATGCATATTTAAATTCAACCTGGCAACAATTTAATGTTTTCCTAATTTACTCAAAGAAAGTTTGCCTAATTTACTCAAACAATAAATTTTGCAATGAAGCAAAGAGCATGTCTAGTGAAGCAAAGGCAATGTCACCTAACAAAAGTTTGCCTAATTTTTATTTTATTTTATAGCATCCATTCATTCAATGTTAATTACAGGAATTTTGGGAAGCCTGAATAATTCCTATTTCTCGCTAAAATTTAAATGTGCATATGATGGATAGAATCGTGGGAATTACTGAATTGCTAAATTTAACATTGAATTATTGAATTGCCAAAATCATTGAATTGCTATTTGCTTGCTAAAATTCCTATAGCTAAAATTCAAGCTATGCTGAAATTTAAGTTATGCTGAAATTAAACAGTCAATTAATTTATAAAGACATTTTAAACATGTTGGTCTCACTACTGCTAAAATTCAAGCTATGCTAAAATTATTGACTTGCGTTTTCCAAGTCTGAACAAAGCAGAATTGTCAATCCATCGTTTACAAAATAAAGGGGATTAGAATGCACACAATCTTCTAATTTTTCCCTCATTGGCAGTAATGGAACAAAGTAATCTAAACAAATCCTAGCCGACTACTGCTGTCCATTTAATATGTTGGAACAAAGTAATCTATTTTGAACACTAACATTGAATTACTGCTGTCCATTTAATTTACAGCAATCTATTGGAAAAAAACCTGAATTTCTGAGCCTGAGCAAAGTAAAATCTGTCAGTCGTCAGATGCACCCAAAAGCCAAAACTTGAAGAAGGAAGAAGCCAAACTGAACTTCGCCAACACCGCTGGAAGCAACACCGCCACCATGGCCGATCCACCGACAAATCTGAATTTCGGCAGCCAAAATTGGTTGATCGATTTGGATGGGTACGGTTTGAATATATACGAGATCGTGAGTATTTGATTTGAGATTGAAGGGTTTCCATTTAATTTGATCTCTGAATTCGAAGCGGTCTACTGATCGATAAATGGGAAAGCGGTCTACTGATCGATAAAGGGGAGAGGAGGTAATGAATACGTTATTGGAAATTGAAGAACCAGTATTTTTTTTCTGAATTTTTTTTTGACCCTGGGCTGCAGCCCAGGCCAGCCCAGGGCCATATCCGCCATTGCTCCCTGAGGTCCTCTCCCGTTTTTGGTTCACCACCGGGGTGTGAGGCTCGCGAATCAACGTTACACAAAGCTATGCCACACAGGCCGTGCTTTGATCATCAACCACAAGACTTTGCTTTTCAACAGAAGCCTTGATCCATTGCCATTTAGGCATGCCACACAGGCAATCCATTCAATGCGATGGATATCCATCAATATATAACCCCTGAGCTCGTATGTCTCAGAGAAGGGCGTTAAGTAAGAGAATAAATTCTCCGCCGCCAAACAGATATATATTTAATAGAAATCAATCACACAGACTGAAATCCAATGTCAGACACACAGTCCATTTACAAGTTCGTTCTGGGTCTGAACGAAACGGGAGGCACCTAGTACCCCGCATATCCATCGATCTCCAAGTACGTCTGGACGATCACCAACTATTTCCATCTTCTTAGGTGTACAGCCCAATCAAGATCATCAGTAATCACCCAAACGACGTGAAGACCTCCGGTCTTCAACCACCGTCTTCATCTTCGACTTATCGTCGTATCAGTTATTTAGAATGGGATAAACCCGGTCTTTCCAAATAACTCGCGTATATAATAAACAAGTGTTACACAAACACAACATAAGCCTCATTCCAATTCATCAGTCACTAACCGTAAGTTTTCCAGAGAATAATTCCATAAATATTAACCCCGAAGACCGAAACCAACATCAGATCAATACCCAGTAAACCATTCATCTTAGCCAACCTACAATTAGTTTCTAAACTTCACATTCATAGGGAAAGGTTCCCATTAATTTTATCAAAGATAAATCCTTTAAATTTATTCTTTAATCTTTCTTTTGAATATCAATTCAAACCAAATTTTGGTTTATCCAAACTAGTCGGGATTAACGAACCTTACCGAAGTAATCAATTGTTAAATTTCCCAACCCCAACCTATTCATCCTATGAAGTAAAACTGGTAATACTTCATATCTAACACCACGGTGTTATCGGTAAATTCAATTACCATTTCACGTTCAAATCTAATTGAAGATTTAACTATCGCCTGGAGCAAAACTGGTGATACTCCATTCTCGATCTTTTCAATCTAATTAAAGATTCATTAAAACTCCACTTAGTTTTAATCTTTAACTGGGTTAAAGAATCAGTGTCATTTAAAACACGGTTCACGATAAACCCCAAAATCACATCTCATTTCAATCAGTCCCTAACCGTAAAATAGCAAGTGAGCAATTCCCTAAGTATTAACCCCGAAGGCCGAAACCAACATCAGATCAATACCTCAAAAACCATTCAACTTAACTAATCTCCAGTTAGTTTCTGATTTTCTTAACTCCTTTGGGTCTAAGAACAGTATTATTGAAGATACCGTTCACGACAACCCAAAATCATGTTCCATTAATTATTGGGTTAAAGAACGAGTGTTATTTAAAACACCATTCACGATAAACCCAAGTATCAATTCGAATTCAATTCCAATTAAATATTATTTAATTGGTACACTTCATTAAATCTAAATAAAAATATTTAATCTTTTTCTCAACTGGGTTTAAGGACAGTGTTAATGAAGACACCATTCACGACAAACCCAAATCACATTTGATATTAAATACTAGGCTCTGAATAGAAAATATATCGGCTTATATTCAATATCAAATTCTACGACCAACAAATATCGTATTGGAAATAACGATATAAATATATCTTTCAAATTTCCATAATAATATCTGTGTAATCACGAAATCCAACATCGAAATAATCCAAAGACAATTTCGATTCAAATCCATTCCAATTCAATTATTGGAAATTCTGGTTACTTTTAAAACCCTTTTCAAATTCAATTTATTTATTTAAAAATAAATAGAATTTTAATCCTAGTTCTCCCCCACTTAAAACTTTTCGTCCCGAAAAGGAACAAAGTCGAAAGTGGTTTGATTAATCAACTCTACGTTCAATCAGACTTCCATTCTCCAACTTTTCAGTTTCTGAGAATTTTCAAATTCTTCAAAACTTTGGCTAACACCCGGAATTTTCGAAAAAATTCGCCATAACCTCCCCTGCACCGGGAGCACCAGGAAAATCCCGAAATTGCCATACAGGCCTTCTGATCTCAAAAAGAAAAAGAAAAAGCCAAGCGGCTAGCCAATCGGCTCATAAAATCATCATCACCCAAACAAAACAGTAAATTATGGTAAACATGTACCTATTTGTCGGGCAAACAATTTTATTCTTCTGCTCTAGCCTCCTTGCTATGATCTGTTCAATGTAAGTACATGTATATGAAAGCATTTTCAAACAATTTTACAATACAATTCACTATTTGATTCAATTTGCTAAATGGTTCAACGTTTTAATTAATCAACCAATAATCAAACAATACAACCAGCAATAAATTGGTTAATTAACTTTTCAATCATATAATTTTATATAATCAAAAGTCAAATTTTCTATGACCGGATTACATATATAATCACAAATACGTTATTTATAAACATATAACACTCAACTCATTCTAGGGCATTTCTATCCCCATCTCTAACGAGTCACTCATTCTAGAATGCTATTGATTCTATCTTTAATGAGGATTCTTCTATAGGATATTACTAATCCTACCTCTGATGAGTCATTTGTTCAGTTCTAACGAGTTGTACCCCAAAGATTTGAGTTTAACCAAAGCTCTGATACCAACTGTAACGACACGGATTTCGCTCGGACCTAATCGATCGCTAAATCGACCAAGACCATTCGAATCCCGCATACGCTAACTCTGGGTATACAACACATCAGAACAAATAACAGAAGACTTCTATAAACAACATAATAATGCTACATCAGAGTACAGAATATCAGAGTATATCGAAATATAATCAATACAGCGGAAGATGATTTTACAATAAATGTAATACAATGCACAGCGGAAATAGAAACTACATAGCGAAAGGCTGAAAATGCCAGGACACAGCTTAAAGTTTCAATCCAGAATCCTGCTCAATATATCTGCAAAATAAAACTACTCGACTGCCCGTGTGGAAAATAGGGGCACCCGAGTTTGCAAGGGAAAAGCAAACTACTGGTCAGTCATGGAACTGGTGTGAGAAACTCTAAACAGTTATAACCTTATATAAATCATATGGCATATCACAGACCATGCCGCCAACGTCGAACGGGTTTACCCCCATGAATGCCAGTGTATAAACAACAATCAATATAGATATATGGATCTACTATGCATCAATCAACATACAATATCCCAATCTACCCACTTAGATTTTCCAAATCCAATTCAATTTACAGAAATTTTTCCTTTGGATTTTATTCCCGATTTCTTATTTCAAATCATTTGAAATACATATCTAACTTTCAATATCAATGTAGATTTCACTTCGGGATCTCAAATCAAATCGTCTGGAAATATGAATTCCAAAACATAACAATGCATACAAACAAGTATGCAACCAAATATCGTGCTCCCCATCGACAAGGCAAAGCGTACGCACCTCGCAAATTGATATACAAATGTGCACCTACCCCACATAGGAGTAGGCTACACCGACGATGCACCTACCCCACATAGGAGCAGGCTACACCGCCCTCTCACCCATACTTTTAGTCTCATGGTTACCCGACTCTTTAGCCACATACTAAATCATTTCATATCCCGAAGTAGGGAAAATCATTTCACAACGTAATAATCACAAGTACTTTCAAAATATAGTACTTCACATCAGTAATTCACGCATATGATCAGTCACTATTAATCACATAACCTTTGAGCTTGTACGTATCAAAGAAGGGTGTTAAGCAAGAGAATAAATTCTCTGCCACCAAACAGATACATCATTAATAGCAACTAATTAGTACGCGATGAAATACAATGTAAAACCATAATACATTTCTAATCATTTTAGAAATCATTGGGTTTTGGGCCTCAAAATCCTTTCTGTTTTATAAAACATTTTTATAAAACATTCCCTGTCCAAAACCGGGAATACATTTCTTTTCACTTAAGAAAAATATCATTTCACAATCATTCATTAAATTTGATATGAACACAACATCGCTAAACAACTTATCGTTAAATCGTGAAGTGTTTCACAAGGTGTTAGCACACAGATATTTTCAACCCAACCCAATGCTAAATGTAAAAGCATAATCTACTCATAAACTGGTCGAGCACAATCCAAACAATCAATCAATCAAATTTGACATTAAATATAAGGTTTTGAATAGAGATAGTACCGACTTATATTCAACATCAAATCCTGAAACCAACAGATATCATAACGGGAATAACGATATCGATATCTTCCAAATTCCCATCACGATATCTGTATAATCACGGAATCCAATATCGAAAATATCCAATGATAATTTCATTTCAAATCCAATCCAATTTATTTATTTATAACCATTGGATTATTTTTCTAGTTAATGATTAGTTCGTTTCGATAAAAATATATTTTTATCTTTTCAAATGTAGAATTTTTCATCCCAATTCTTCACAAATCATTTCATATGATTTTACACAAATTATCGATATTTTTAATAATTTTATCAAGGCCCGTACAGTCGATTTCCATCAACGGTCATCGAACTGCACTTACAACGACCTTTTCCAAATTTGATTTGGACATGATTCCAAATCCAACAGTTAGATTTATAATTTATAATATTCGTTAGAAAGCTCTTTTCGATACGAACCCAACGGTTCCGGTTTTAGGAGAATCTGACGGTCGGATCTCCCGCAATATCCATTCGAAGTCAATGGTCGAAATTCACGAATTGCCGCAACGCGGCGCGTTCTATTCAGGCCATTATATATATAATATATATATTTCGTCGATTTCCTTTTAAAACGAATTTTATAAATCGTTTTAAATTCGTTTCAAAAACAATTTCAACTTCCATTTCAATTTCAAATCGATTTCAATTCGATTTCAATTTCTATTCTATTCAATTCGAATTCATTTTCTATTATATTCAATTCGAATTCATTTTCTATTCTATTCAATTCGAATTCATTTTCTATTCTATTCAATTCGAATTCATTTTCTATTCTATTCAATTCGAATTCATTTTCTATTCTATTCAATTCGAATTCATTTCAACTCGATTTAAATTCGATTTCAATTCAATTTCAATTCGTTTCGATTCAATTCCAATTCGATTTGAATTCATATCGTATATATATTTTAATTTCAATATATATATATTATTCTCGTCTCATATATATTTTTATCTCATATATATGTTATTTTCACTTTTCATATATATATATATATATATATATATATATATATATTTCACTTTCCATAAATATAATATTTTCACTGATCATTTCATATATATATTTTTCACTTTTCACATTTATATTTTTCACTGATCATTTCATATATATATATATTTCATTTTTTACATTTATTTTTCACTGATCATTTCATATATATATTTTTCACTTTTCACATTTATATTTTTCACACAGAAAACAATCAAACAAGTCGTCCATGGTCTGTGGACGACGGGGAACAGTTCATGAATGCAGTTACAAATTAAATAACTATACAGAAAATTATAGTGAGAGAATTTCTCACCGTGGTCGGTTTCTGTTCTAAATTCTATTCGCGTTCACATTTGCTTGAAATTCTAAGTTGCTCCAAATTCCTACTGGTAAGTTCTACAATGTAGTGTTCTCTTCCACGATCCCAACGCAACTGACGGTTCTTCAATCCGATGTCATATGAAAAATCTACGGCAGTTTAAACAATTAATCACTTAATAATTTTAATTAATAATTTAATTACACTCTAATTACATATTAAAAACCAATACCCTTTCTTCCTCTCTTTGTTGACCACCGGAAAGCATAACTCGCTGAACCCAGTTCGAAGACCTAGGGTTCATAAACGCGCCTCCAACGTCGACCTGGTCCACGATCCATCACCGCCCCGGCGACGCCCCGACCAGCCTCCATCCGTGACCTTGCCAGCTCGAAGCTCGAGCTCCTCTTAGGCCCACAAACCACCGGCGAACGCAGCTGCATTGAGACCCGATTCCGGCCACATCCCAACCCCAGACCAAATCTTGACCGTATGATTATGAAGAGTGTAAATCGATCTAGAATGTTTGCTTAGAAACCAGATGGTAATTCATGAAGAAGAGGGAGAGATTATCGATTCAAAACTGGACGTTTTCATCCCTTAACGCATTGTGGCGGCGGCTGTTTAATCTCAGAAGGGGGGTTAGGGTTGTGAGAAAGAGGGTGGGTATTTATATAAATATTATTTATTATTTTATTCCATTTAATTCTAAAAAGTGTACTTCACATCTGGACTCCAATTCGAACCCAACGACTGTCGCCCCTAGCTAATTACGCCCATTCCGAATACAATGGGATATGTTTCATAAGCCAATTCGACTGTTTGAATCAGTTTCTACCAAAATTAAAATATAAATCATTATATATCGAATTCAAACGTACATTTTAATTTACCGGGGCCACATACTAACTCGAAAAATTCCAGAAAAATATTTTCTAACTTCGTATTGACGATACGGTCCTAACAAAATTAGTTTCGTCGAATTCTGAGACCGTCTGAAAATGGCCATTTTCCAGTCGATTAAAATCAACTAAAATTGGCCAAACGCGTTTTCCTTTGCCACGCTCACGTATTAACTTCAAAAATTACGAAAATTGGAATCTAGCAATAACTTGACATCACGGATCCAACATAAGTGGTTTCGTCGAAATTCGAGGTCATTTGCAAAATTTCCATTTTTAAGGGCCATAATTCCATAGCGTCTATTCAGAATTTTCAACTGGGCATAACTTTTGATCCCCGCTATGAAATTTTAATTTCTAGGATTCTTTGGAAAGATATTCACAATTAGATTCTAATATTTTTGGTTTCACTAAAATCCGGTTTATTTTGCACCCGGTATGTTCAATTGAAATTTGAAATGAAAATTTTAAACTGCCGCGCCATTTCAGGCTTTGTTTATAATTCAAAGTAATTATATTTATTTTTAAACGTCGATTCAAACTTACTTTTCATCGTTATTATTTAAAATATTTATTTTAAATATTTAAAATCCACCAAAATAGCCAATTTAAAAATTTTAAATTGGTTCAGATTTTCCGGGTCGGTACACTTATGAGGTCAAAAGTTATATTATTAATAAAAACTAATCATATATGTGAATTGACAATGTGGCATGCCGAGTGCTGCTGAAAGATAGATCAAAGCTTTTGTTGAAAAGCATAGCTTTGTGGTACGTTCATTCGTAGGCCTTACACCTTGGAATGAGCCAAAAACGGGATAAAAGACAGCAGAGTAAGGACATGTTTCCTTCTAGCTAAAAGTGATGCCATGGTATGGAGCCCAGGAAATTTACTTATGTGAATGTTGGAATTGAGGCACCTCAGATGATGGTCAAATACGACAAGGACGACAATCAAATACGATTGGGGAACGTTAAGTTTAGGTAATTTTCTAACACACTGGGAATGGGTGGGTCGGCTCTATCGATTAATGGGCACAAGTTTTAATCCTTGGAACATTTTGCTAGAGATGTTCCAGAGTCGTGTTGATTATAACAGTACAATTTTGTTTGATGATAAGAAATATATATTATTATAAATGTGTTTGTAAATAGTACTATTCTATAGTTCACATCACATATAGAAATAAATATTTATAGAATAGAATACTATTACATAGAATTAAATATTCAAACAATATTTTTATTCAAATAAATAATTTATTTCTACAGTTGAAATAGTACATATTCATGACTCCACTATTTATAATTCACTTAAATATGTTTGGATATTTCCATTAGACATGACACGCTTGAATATATATATAGCACATGAAATTGTACTATTAAAAGAATTCAGACGAAATAGACAGATTAAGTTAAACAATAAAAGTATGTTCATGTCTACAATCAATTTCGTATACATAAGATCATCACTACAGATCACTCAGTTTATATACATACGCAGTTATATATTCACTGACACTAACACACTGATTCTTCTTGTGTTCCAATCCAGTCCAGCCATCTCTATAATTGACACAGAAATACACATAAATTAAACTGGAACAATAATAGGTTTAAATACAAGCAAATATAAATTTATTTTATATTTTATTTGTCTTAAATTTTGGTGTGTTACTCATTATTTTTTTAGACTTGGTCTGATATATATATACACACACACACATACTCTAGTGCTCACAGATCAGCCGCGACACAGCTATACAGGTTTATTGATTAGAACCAGCATTTAAAATTAGCTGATCTGGATAGCCACAACTAAGATATAGTGGTATGCTGATAGAAAATTCACATCTGCCATTAAAATAACTAACATATATAAATTACACATACACGATACATGTATACACATACTTGTGTATGTATACACACACACGCATATATATATATATATATATATATATATATATATATATATATATATATCTGTGTGTGTGTGCATGCGCAATGAATAGGTTCAACATGCTAAGAAAAATAAAGTGTCAAGGAAAAATATACATGCAACATGATGGCACACATCAATGGATAGATCAACATGAACCATAACAACATGCCACAGCCTCAACATGATCAAAGATAGTGACATGATGTGTGTATGGACAACATGGAGAAGTCAATAACATGGCAAAGGAGCATATACATATGTACATGACAATACATGCATACAAGCTAAAGTAATACAAATGACCAAAACGACAACATGGAGCTTAACAGAGAAAACAAGGGAGTAAAATTAGGCTAAGTGGATGCACAAGTTTTTTACAAGGCTGCAAGAATGCAACATGTTTAAGTGCACAAGCATAGGCACAAAACCATGGCCGGAAATGACAAAATAACAAGATATACTAGTGCAACTAAAAGTTGGACTATATGGTCAAATAAGGAATGCATAAAAATGCACATGAACAAGGACAAGGAAAATATTCAGGTGCAAACAGTAAAAGCAAACATGGGTGGAGATGCAAATCAAATTGTTGCTTGAATGATCATATACATGCATTTGAACCAGACACGAAGGATTTCGACAAGTAAGTGACAGTTTATACATATATACATGGATACACTAGCAATACAACATGTCAAGGTCGATATATATATATATATATGTATGTATGTATGTATGTATGTATGTATGTATGTATGTATGTATGTATGTATGGAACCAAGTCAAGGCAATAAATAATGTCAAAACACAATGGCGCATGCATGTGTACCCTAGTTCAGACATATGTACACGTTCAGTCATAATGCATGACAAGGAAGAGAAATGATTCAAAAATGTGAATCATGGCAAACTAAAAATGCCAGGTCTGCACTCAGTAAGCATGGATTGCACAAAGTATCAACAAATACAAGTGCACAAGGTGTAGCAAAGTCAAAGCCATGGTAAATGGAAATGCACAGAGGCATTTTGGTGTGGTGCAACCATTAAACAACTAAGCAGCTCAAATATTACCATGGAGGACTACAAACAAATAATATGGTGGAGGAGCATCAAATAAGAAGATCGGGTATGAGTAAGAACATATACTAAACTGGATAGCAGCATACAAATGTGAACAAGAGCCACAAAGATATTTGGAAACAATCAGAAGAAATATACCAAATATAGCATGACATGTTTGGTAAAGAAATTACGATGAATTCAACAATCATGTACCACGCCAGAATACATTAGAGGTCTAAGGATGTAACTTTTTGCAAGAATAGATTTCTAGTTTCAAATATTTCCAGAAATATCAAGGACAATTTTTTAGGAAAGAAAATATCAATATAGGATTCACGGTAAGGAAAAAATCACGCAACAACCAAACCTAGTCAATTGTGAGAAATCAAATAAATTCCAAAAATCACCAAGGGTTTATTTCCAGAAATATATATATACGAGATTTCTCCAGCATGGAGGACTCAATCAAAATCCCAGAAATCAACACAATATACACTCGAGTTCTAATTGAAGAAACCACTAGTATATACGAAAATTTCAAAACAGAAATATCGCAACTATCATTGACCAAATCTATATAGAAATCAGAGATTATTTTGGGGTTTAATCCTATTTACACACCAATATCATCATCTTCTTAATCATCGAGAATTCAAGCAGAAAAAATGAAGAAATAAATTTAGAAGAACTCACAAAGAGTTAGAGAATTTCAATCGGTTGAAAGGTCAAATCGTTCGACCAAAAGCCTCAACTAATCAAAGCAACAGAGAGCAATTTCCATAGCTATTGAAACCGCGATTTGGACAAAGAATATTAAACCTTAGGTGTTCGTTCGAGGATAAGGAGGAAGCCCTAATTTTTAAGAGTTCGATCGCGATTGAAAACCAAGGGAAGTCTATCTTAATTTGACGTAGTGGACCAACCAATTTGTTTTAAGTGGCTTAAGGGGCTTTTATTAAAAACTAGGGTTTTGTTTCTTAAAGTTTTTTATTGTGTTGTATTTTTATTTTTAACTCTAGTTTTTTGCTACGTTACAAACTACAGGGATTATAGTTTGGGTTTACGAGTTACGAGTTTGTTATTCGGGGAAATCTGATCTTAGGAATAAAGATCAGTGCAAGATTTTGAGCGTAGGACTAGAACAGTTGGGAGCGAGGGTTGCGAGCTTACATTGGATTGTAAGTGTAGAGATTGTTTTAATTCGTAGTAGAAACCTTAGGGAATGCAGAAGTATGCAGGGTTTTGCTGAAGCTAGGTATATCTGTGTGTTATTTACTTTTGTGCATTTACTCTGATTATTATATGTGTTGCTATTTTTTATTGTTCAGTGAAAAACTATAATAAATCCTATTCACCCCCCTCTAGGGTTAATTTAGATCCTACAAGTGGTACTAAAGCGGGTATTTTCTAATCCAGAGTCATGAACTTGTCTAACAATGCTTTTTTGAGGGACAACCCATAACTAGGCCACCTACGTTTAATGGAAGTGATTTTGCGTATTGGAAAGCTAGGTTGAAAATTTATTTAAGTTCGGTTGATTATGATGTGTGGCATATTATCGAAACAGGTTATGTGTCTCCCACTGTGATTATTAATGGTGCCAAAATTCTTATATCAAAAGACAAGTGGGATGCTAATGATAAAAAATTATTTTCAACTAATGCTAAAGCAATAAATGCTTTAATCTGTGCTCTCGATAAAATTGAGTTTAATCAAATATCTCATTGTTTAACTACGCAGGAAATATGGCATATGTTGGAGGTCACATGAAGGAACATATATAGTTATGGAATCTCGTCTTGCTCTACTCAGCAATGAATATGAAAAAATTTCTATGTAAAATGACGAAGATATAAAAGAGATATTTGGTCCCTGCTCATCACTGGTCTATAATACAAAAGCTCTTGGCAAAATTTACAATAAAGTGTAATTAATCAAAAAAATACCAAGAGTGCTACCGATGAATTTTGAAGCTATAGTGACGGCTATTCAAGAATCAAAAGATCTAAATAAATTAAGCATGGAAGAGTTGGTTGGAAATCTGATAACTTATGAGATGGAGCTAACAGCAAGAGAAGAACGAAAGAATTTTGAATCAAAGAAAACGACGATTGCTCTAAATAATACTGTTGAAAGTGATGATGAAGATCCTATTGAAGTGCTAGCCCTGGTTTTTAAAAATTGTGCTAACAGAAAATACAAGCCGCAAAAGAAGAATTCAAAATCTAACAAGTCCAAAAATTTTGATAACTCTAACGATGAATTTTTAGCTATAATAGCAAGAAACTCGGACATATCAAACTTGATTGGCCATGGTTTGAGAATGAAAAAGGAAAAAAGAGAAAGAAGAAGAAGGATTTTGCTGGTAATGGGATGATAAGGAAGGAGGAGAATTTTCTAACAGTGATGAAGAGGAACCTAATTTGTGTCTTATGGCACAATCTGATTCGAAAAATAGTGAAAAAGACTCAAGAGCGGTATCGTGTTTCACTTATAAAAATTTGGTTTTATTGTGCCATGATCTCACAAAAACTGTCGATTCTCTTGAGCAAGAAGAAGTTAAGAAAATTAAATTTGATATATCAAAATTAGTTAAAGAAAATTATAGGTTAGAAAATAAACTTGAAAAAGTTAGGAATTCACATATTTCTGAATGAAAAAATGTCAGATTATGAGTTTCAGAACTCATTTTGAGTTGCTTGAAAGTGAGCACGTGAATTTGAAGAACGATACTTCAGAAATTATTCAATTAAATCATGATTTTGAAAAGGATATTGAAAAGCTTGGAGAATTTGAAAAACTTGATTTTCAAAAGGGAAAACAGTTTGAAATTGAGATTTATAATTCCAATGCTAAAATTAAAATTCTTGAAAACAAAATATGGTTTCGAAAAAGAATGATGCTGGAAAGAGAAAGATCGCTATAAATGGTTTTCCGAATTTAATGAAAGAAAATAGTGGTCTTAAATCTAAAATTCAACGACTTGAATCAATAGTGGCTAAATTTTCCGAAGGATGAAAATCATTGAATATATTATTGAAAAACAGATTTTTTTTGTTGAGAATAAGAAAGGACTCGGTTACGGTAAATTTGATTAAACTGAAAAGGGAAATTTTAATGATTTTAAAATCCTTCAAATAGCTTTAAAAAAGATCAAATTGGAATTTTTAACTTTAATAATTTCAAAGGGTTTTTAAATTATAAACGAAATGAGAACTTGTTTAGAAACATGCCAATTAATCAAATTTGGATCCCAAAAGATAACAAGATGAATTCGAATAAGATTAAACGAATTCGGGTTCCTTAGGTTACTCTAGAAGATGCTAACGGATTGTTATATAAATGAGTTTGGTTACCAAAACGTGTAAACAAAGCTAAGAGTGGTAAAATAACCTTTGTTAGACCACTCGATCCTATAAACATTTAGGTACTATGAGTTGATGAGGAACAATGTGCGAAACAAACACATCGACATGGTAAGTCTGGTATGATCAATAAACAGGTATTTTTTATCTTCTTTTTGATGTTGATTTGTATTGACACTGCCATAGTGATTTTGACATATCTTGAGCTTGTTAACTTCAAATTGCAAAATTCTTGATTTTATGGAAATTAGATTCAATTGTCTACAACTTTTATCTTTTGAGTATTTCTTAATTCTGAATTTAAATTGATGAAAAATTGCAATTCATTTAAAATTTAGTTTTTAGACTGGTTGCTGAATTTCTCACAGTGCTGTAGTATTTTTAGCATATCTTGAATATTATTATTCGGATTTTTAAAATTATTAAGGTTTTGGAAGGCTAATGAAATTTCACACGTCTTTGTTGTTTTGAGTTTCTTATAATTCACCTGGGAAAATATTGAAAAACTACATTTAATACAACATACTACTTTAAAGCTATGATTGATAAGTTGTGAAAATTTCATAGTTTTTGACTTGGCTTGACTATTTTGATTTTGAAATCATTTGTGATTGATTGTTGAATTTCATGGATAATAATATTCGGATTTGAATTCTGAAAATAATTTTTTAACAAGTGATTTCAAATAATTTTTCTTTTTTGATTTGAATCATTGATTGTTCCTTGTGTTTGTTAAAGGTGCAATAAAAAATTCTCTTGCGATTCTTACTTTGAAACTGATTTTGTGCTGCTCTGAAAAATAAAATTGATTTTTTAAGATTTGTTTGAGTGTCTGGAGAAATGGAAGATGGGTTGAAAAATCAGCGAATATATTTCATTGAATTCCATAGGTAGTTGGAATTACAAGTGTTTTAAAAAAAATTGCCTAGGAACAATTAGTCTTAGAAGTAGTAAAAAATTTCGCTGATTGATTTTTGAAACTGATTTTTAACTTGCATTGATATTTCAAAAAAAACCTCTTCAAATTAATATTTTTAATTTTAAAATCATTTTTGATTATTTATTCAAAAATTGACATTATTGATCAAATTGATCCATTTTGGAACTCATCAAAATTATTAACAGATTTATGAAATTGTGCTGAGTATGACTATAATATATTTCATAACAAGAGAAAACATTATTTAAATTCTCATGATGATTAGACATATTTTATAATATTTTTGAATTAGTGTTTATTTCATGATCACCTTCTATTTCTACCATAGTTCTATCACTCATCACGGTTTCATATAATGTAGGGAGTTTTAATTGTTTTTGGAAAAAAGATAACATTTTGAAATATATTTTTTATCCTTCTTATTCACTCTCATTCAAAAGTCCTTTCGGTTACGCATGGGTGAATCACCCTAGTTTCTATATATGCTTCCATTCTCATTTAAAAGTCCTCGCGATTATGCATGGATAGAACTCATAAGAGAGAATAAAGTTAAGTATTCTTCTAATCTCATTTAAAAGTCCCGGTAGTTATGCATGGTTAGAACATACATAATAAATTTAGTTTACTACTAACCTGTAACGACCCAGAAATTTTCGGCCCCGGAAATCGACATAAATACCTTTACCATAACTCATGCCGACCGTCCAAACACCGAAAACACTGGATAGTATTTGAAAGAATTTAGAGGGTGAGAAAAGAAAGAAATATAAGAATAGAAGAAGAAGAATCAACACAAAATAATCAGAGTCTCACATCGCAGTGGAACAAAATATAATATAGAAATAAATCTTTACTGAGAACTTTAAATAAAGCTTACAATATCAGAGTACAACACACATCTGGACAGTTATAATAACTTGTCCTCATATACAACACACAGCGAAATAGTATCTATATAATATCATACGTCTGAACTCTTCCAGCCCGTCTCTTCACAGCATTCGATAACCTGAACCTGTACACCCCGTGCTAACCCGAGCATTTACAAAACATCGGGTCAGTCTGGTGAACCAGAGTGAGATAAACTCGCACAGTACTAAGGGTAAATTATCCAATCATGATTTTAAAGTTCAAAATCTTTTCAAAAGAAAAGGATAATCTTAAGACCAAATCTACACATAAACACGGACGGTTTTTACCTTACGATAACCCAAAACAGTTTTGAAAGTGTAACGACCCGGATTTTCGGCGACTTTGGTTATCGACATAAGCTCGATGTCGATAACCAAAACATCGAAAAATCCTAGTAATTAATGAAAGAAATTAGAGGGTGAGGATAGATAAGATAGAAACTTAGAATAGAAGAAGAAGAAGAACACAACATCAGAGTAACACGAACCTCACAGCAGAACGAATAACATATAATATATAACATAACTTTGAAATATAACAGTTATGTATACAATAGCACTTATCAGAGAGCAGCACTTACAACACAGTGGAAATAAACTATAGCTATATGATCCAGAAGCCTCCTGCTCCAGCTCTTCAAGTATATCTGTAAATCCCGACTACTTGACTGCCCGTACAAATTTAGGCACCCAAGAGTTTAGGGAAAACAACAAAGTAAACTCCTGGTCAGTCATGGGACTAGTGTGAGTAAAACAGTTTAACATATATATGATATCTCATAAGACCACGCCGTGAATACGGAACGGGTTTTTCCCTTATGAGAATCCAACATCTTTGACAAGCAATATCATTCTGATATTATAATAATGTCTAAGTACAAATATATATCAATCTAGCAGAAATGCTTTCATCTCACGTTCTACATATATAGTATGCAATCAAAATCACAAGCACGTATTGGATAATGGGTTTCCAACTATGACAAGGTATGGAGCCACCTTCTGCTAGTGTACCTCTAGAGAGGAATACACTGGGTTCAACAAGAACATCTTGCAACCCGGCCACACATGACCGACCACTCATTTCACTTGAGTGTATCGAATGTATATCACCAACGGTTGGGATCATTAACCGTTTCCCGAATGGGACAGCATCAACAATAGATTTTTAGAAATAAATGAAACTCTAGATCAGGTGATCATACACCCTAATAGGTGCGACCTACATAGCCATGCTACCTGCCTGATTTCTGTCATTTACCGGATATGAGGCTAGAAGCTACGCTTATCTTCACATCAGATTTACTTTAAATGCCACATCATCAAATCCATCCAATCACCGATTAACATCCTCAACAATACATTATGTGTTAGCTAAAAGAAGTTTCCTTCTCCGCTTCCACTCTTGGAGAAATCAATGTACGTGATCGTCTGGAAATACTCTGTCAGCCTTCCATCTTC
The DNA here is from genome assembly GCA_030737875.1 of Allium sativum. Lineage (NCBI taxonomy): Eukaryota > Viridiplantae > Streptophyta > Magnoliopsida > Asparagales > Amaryllidaceae > Allium > Allium sativum. The sequence continues at coordinate 116,363,589 of CM060909.1, forward strand.
ATTCACTTAGAAATGTCACATCGTCATACCCGCAAAATCACAAATTGATTTCCTCAAAGATACAACAGGTATACAGCTAAGAGAAACGAATTCCTCCGCCACCAACATATATACGTTTGAACAGATCAACTTACGCGATCCATTGGATATACTCTGTCAGACCTTCGTCCATACAAGTTTTCCTGGGACTGGACAAACCGAAGGCACTATTCCGTATATCCATCTTAGTCACTATTATCTAAGACTTATACAACAGCCCATGCATTTTACTCCGTCTTCAATTAACTTTGGCATATATGATTCGCAACGCTTATGCCAATACAGAGTGGTTCTTTGGATAATAATCCAACCGGTCTCTCCATATTAACAACGTTAAAATGGTCAAAACTTCGATAGACTGTGAGTTAACTATCAAAGAAAAACAAGTGTGCAAACAACGATATTATTTCCAGATGGAAATTATATCGAATGAACATCATTTAACATTAATCTCTTTAGTTCATTTATTTACTTATCTCCTGTTTCCCTATATTCTAAATTCTTATTTTCTTTTATCAGAAAACATTTCTGATTCTCGTTTGGAAAACATTTCTAAAACTCCTTTACGATCAAACCTTACCATTTCTTAGTCAAGAAGGAAGTCACTCAAGTTGGGGTATAATTACCTCTCAGACCTTAACTGAACAACGTTATAACTTCAAAACGGTCAAAGCTTATCTTTTAATCTTTAACAACTTCTTACGCCTTTAACGGATTCAATTTTACTAATCCACTTTTATATTTAAAATATTGGTTATAACGATAACGTTATAATCCCTACTTTCGAATTATCTAACTTTAATTATAACTTCTATTCTTATTAGTGAATAATTAACCTAAAACTTATTTATTTATAAATAAATAAATCTATTTAAACACTGGAAAGTATAAGTACTTTCCCGAATTCGATATGACCACATTCGCCGATTTACTCTCTTCGAGAAGTCTCTATTTGATTAACTCTTCTTCGAATAACCCATATTCGATTAACCCCTTCCTTTCGAATATACTATATTTGATTAATCCTTTTCGAATAAACGATATTCGATAATCTCTCCTCGAATAACTAATATTCGATAACTCTTTCCTTTCAAATATCTCATATTTGAAAATCTCACTTTCGAATGACTCTTATTCGATAAATCTCACTTCGATCAAACTATAATCGATAACTCCTTTCGATGAAACTAACATCGATAACTCCTTTCGATGAAACTAACATCGATTAATTTAACTCAACGAACTTAACTCGACTAACTTAACTTGACTCGACTAACTCGACTTACTTGGTTCGACCAATTCGATTCGATTAACCTAGGCTCGACTAACTTGGTTTTATTTAATTCAACTTGATTAACTCCTATTGAATAAATAATATTCGATTTAACTCCATTCGTTTGACTCTAGATCGCAGCGATCACAAATGGTTACACCTGATTCCCTCAGGAAACATCCGACCGCCTTAGGCTATCTGTAGCCCTGTGAATTTCGCTAGCAGTCGTACGAGATGACAACTTACCCTGAATACTATGTTTGACTAACTCTGTCTTAAATAACTATATTTGATTAACTCTAGTTCGTTTTAACTCTAATCGATTTACTCTAACTGATTTACCTACCCGATTAACTCTAACTGATTAACTCTAACTGATTAACTCTAACTGGTTAGCTCTAACTGGTTAACTCTTACTGATTTACTTGACTGACTTAACCCAACTGGTTAACTCGACTTACTTAACCCAACTGGTTGACTGGAATTACTTAACCCAACTGGTTAACTCTATTGAACTGGTTAACTCCACTGAACTGGTTAACTCTACTGAACTGGTTAACTCTACTGAACTGGTTAACTCTACTGAACTAGTTAACTCTATTCAACTAACTCGACTCGACTAACCCTTTTCGAATAGCATATTCGTTTTACTAACTTTCGAATACCATATTTGATTTACTCCCTTCGAATACCATATTCGATTTAACTCCTTTCGAATACCATATTCGATTTACTTTATTCACTTTATAAAGATTTCCTTTTTAACAACGTTTTATTCATTTGAAAAGATTTACTTTTAAATAACGGTTCTACACTTTAAAAATGATTTCCTTTTTATAACGTTTCCTTTTCAATTCTATTTGTAAATGGTTTACAAATATTTCCTTTTCAAATTTATTCTTGAAATATTTTAACTCCTTAAATTCTCTGAAAAATTCGGCATAACCTCCTTTGTAACGGGAGCATCGGGAAAATCCCCAAACCCACCACACAGGCCTTTCCATTCAAAAAAAAAATGGTTTGTAATTATTTCCTTTTTGAATATCTCCTATTTATAAATATTCCAATTTATAAACATTTCTTATTTATAAATATTCCACTTTATAAATATCTCTTATTTATAAATATCCCATTTTATAAATATTCTATTTTCAATATCACTTTGAAAACCCCCTTATCAACATTTCGATATGTTATGGTATTCAATCATATCAAATCACGATGTTCAATATCGTCCAAGCACATATAATTGCCCACAGATTTTATAACACATCATATAACAATATATGAAAAACAATAAAATAACTGTTGAGGAATCCAGTCGGATTCCTCCAACCAGTCTCCCTGCTTCCACAGATGTTACACAATATGATTATCATCACTTTCAGTTCAATATAAATTATTCTGATAGCAGAATCAATATATAAATATTTAACGATTTTTATACATACATACATACATATATATATATATATATATATATATAATTTTCACTAACTGACTAGCAGTTCAATCAAACAATCAACACACAGTCAAACAAACAATATTTAACAGTTCTGAGAATACGTTGTAAAAATAGAACTGTTCAGAGTTGGTGAGTTTTACTCACATTTTCAGTTCATCGCTAAAGAACGATAAACTGTTATTTGATTTGAATCAAACAATTTATTTCGCCGTAAATCCAAATGAGCTTTGATTCACTTTCCGTCGGTTCCATGTTGTAGTCGTCGTCCATACAATCCCAACGCAACTTACGGTTTGTAAAACTGATGATGTATGAAAGAGATATCGTGTTAACAAGTTAAATATATCTTATAACTTAAATAAAACTTGAATTTCATTTGTTTGGGCCTCACCCCATTTCTCTCTCTTGGCCCGTTTCCATTTTACACCACTGGGCTTCACCATTTAAAGAGTATCGGCCCACACGGTCACTCAACCCAAAATAAAAGGGTTAGCAGACCCATTGTTTGCTACAGTGTCTTCCTTTACAAGGCATAAGTCCAGCTCTAGTACAATTCCTCCTATCTCAAGAACCAACACGAGCTCCATGTTGAATCCCCGGTGAACAGTAGCTCCTCTCTCCATTTCTTGCGTTGCCTTCCCATTCGTTTTTCACTACAACGTCAACAACTCTTCACCATATCCTCCACCATCGTTCACTCTCGAATCTGACTTCACGCTCAGCTCAACCAAGACCCGCTCTTCACTGTACAAGTTTCTTCCCTCACTAAATAGGCCCTAACTTCCTGTAACCGAACATGCCCCTTTTACGCCCAAACTTCCATGTTTCACATCACCTCGTTCACACTTAATCCTCCACCAAATCAATCTCAGCGTTTTCACGTCATCCTCCCCATCCACAATGAACTCAGCTCGCACCAACCCCCTTTCCGGGTTCCTCAGCCCTCATGCCAACTCAGTCCAACATCTTCCTCCGTACGTCACCACTTCTAAACTCGCATACATCCTCCCCATCGGGTTTTCAAACACCGTCGCACTGCTGTGCTTCAACCCGCAAACGGATGCCTTGAATCCAGGAAAACCCATGCCCTAGGTGTTCGGCTCTTGCGAGGCAGCGAACAGAAATGCTCCTGAACCCATGAATATTCATACGGGCTTGAGGAGAATGAGCCCAAAAACTCGGATATACTTCTCACTTGATTTTAGGAATTTACTTTCATTTGTTTGAGGATTTTTGAAGTATGAAGCTCGCGTTTGATTCTTTTCAGAAGTGGCGGCCGGTTTGATTTTGATGTTTGCAGAAGAAATGTAATTAGGTCTTAAAGATGAGGGGTTAACGTGTATATTTATAGGGCAGGATTTTTAGATATTTTAGTAAAGGAATATTCCCGGTATATTCTCCATCGTTAATTTGTTTACCGCTTAAAACTAACACAACTAATCTCCAAATTGAGATCTAATACCTATTCCTAGCATAAAAAGATATTCCAGATCCAATAGGACAGGTTTCGTCGAATTCCGACACCGTTTGCGAAAATCCCTTAGAAAATATTGACGAAAAACACCGAGCATTAATTCCTTAAAATTACAGAAAAAATCCTAAAAATATGGGGCCTTGACGTTTCACTAGACCTCTTCCTAAGGTTTCGTATGAAACTTGTTTCGTTGAATTCTGAGTTTGTTTGACCAGTTAACCATTTAAATAAAGTTACCTCTGTTTAAAACGTATAAATGGTTAACTCAAAATAAGGCATTTTTGGCCACCAAGGTCACATACGTCATTGGTTTGCCGTGAAACTTGACTTTCTTATAATGATAAATTAATAAGAGCCCAATGGCACACACTTTGTCGCATTCCGAGACTGTTTCCCGGTACGCTATTTTCTAAGCACCCTAAGTGCTCCTTTAGACACCAAATTTTCCAATGTTCAAAAATAACAAACTATATATGTTTTCTGACTCTTAACAACAATACGAACTCAACAGAACTGGTTTCGTGGCTTAATTCGATCGTCTGCTCCAGTTACACTCAAAAATCTCTCTATTCAATTGAATCAATTAAATTAAAATGAACGGGTGTTTATAGTTACCGTGGTTACATACGAGGTCGGTTTGCCACACAATTCAACACCATACAATAATTTAACGTTACGGTCCCAATGAAACTGGTTTCATCGAAAACAGAGTCCGTTTGAAAAATGGCTATTTTAAAGGCCTATAATTAAATAACGATTTTCCATAGCGACTATTTCAAAATTTGATTTGGACGTAAATTAAAATCTACATGACAAAATCCAGATTTTTCTCTTCCACTAGAAAAATATACTACACCAGCTCCACACGTTTCTTGTTTCACAGAAATCCGATTTAAAACGGCTTCTGTATATTCAGTTGAAGTTCGAATCGCCAAATAGTGAACTGCCGCGCCATTTCGAGCTCGGTTTTAATTATAATATAATTATACGTCCTAACGTCATCGATTAAATAATATATTCGTTATTTAAATAATTAAATAAATTAATTATTACACCGTCAAAAATTCGGGTCATTACAGAAACCAATATCTTTTATGATATTATAATAATGTCTAAATACAAGTAAATAACAATCTAGTGGAACGCTTGCATCTCACGCTCCACATATATAGTATACAATCAAAACCGCGGGCGCTTTTTGGAGATTGGATTCCAACTATGACAAAGTATGAGGCCACCTGCCGATAGTGTATCTCTAGAGGCGAATACACTGGGTTCAACAAGAACGTCTTGCAACCTGGCCCTCACATGACCGACCACTCATTTTGCTTGAGTGTATCGAATGTATATCACCAACGGTTGGGATCAGCAACAGTTTTCCGGAAAGGGACAGCATCGAAACTTGATTAAATAAGAAAATTGGAATTTCTATAGATAGGTGATTATACACCCTAATGGGAGCGACCCACATAGCCATGCTGCCTGCCCAATTTTTGTCATTTCCCAGTTGTGAGGCTTGTGGTTTGAGGTTTGAATTTCCTTTACAACACTTGGCCAACATTCACTTTGAATGCCACATCGTCAGATCCGCCAAATATCACTAATTGACGTCCCCAAAAATATTCTAGTGGTTAAGCCAAGAGAACCGTCGTTCTCCCCCACCAACTATGGAATGTTTGAAGAAATAAACGTACGTAATTCCATTGGAAATACTCCGTCAAACATCCGTCCATTCAAGTCATCTAGGAACAGGATGAACCGAAGGCACTCTGCTACAGCATCTCATATAGGAATCACCCCATGGATCAGTAGCGAATAGTCCTTGCAATCCATAGATTCCAACCACGACAGAATCATAGCTTATCTCTGCTTGCAAGGAAGAGAATATTAGTGGTCCTTCTGTTTATGAAAATCCACGGTCTTCAATGCTCCATCTCGATCATCTCCTGATCTCTTCACGTATTTGTTGGTCGGAATGGTTTTCGAATATAAATTCGATCCCGGTCTTTCCGCATCAACAATCGTATTGGACAGATTTGATAGTCGGCGATTTAACTATCAAAATAAACAGTGATTCTATCATAATAATCTTGTGAGTTCACTGATTTGGTATTCAGCAACACTTGGCATTTTAAATAAACAAATGAAAGTTTAAAACTCTTAAATATCTCGATATTATGCATATAGTTTTCGCGCTTCTTATTTAAAATAAGTTTTTTTTCTTTAAACAAATTCATTTTTATACTTAGGAAATCCTATACCATATTCAGTCTTCTATTTCACTTTCAAACCATTAGCCACATTATTATAATATTGGGAAATCATTTTTACTTATTACTCGTAAAATAACGTTACAAAATATCTTCAATTTCATTTCTTGAAACAATACTCCCCGCTTATTCTTATAGAATAAAGCTTATCTTTTACATTTCCTCCTAACTCGAAAATGTCTTTATAACTTCCCATAATTCCTTTTTATTTCTCTTTTACTTTGGAATCCTTTATATATGTACATATACCAAATTTTCACCAAAAATGTTGTGTTATTATTTCTCTAATGAAATAATAATTTTCACTAACCTCCTTTACCATTACAACTAATATCATCTTCAGATAATCCTGGAGTCGTTCAAGTTGGGGTATTTTAATTACCTCTCAGACCTTGATCAACAACTTTCGTATCTAAAGAAAAATATGATTTGTAATTCCAAACCAATATTTCATTTTAATATCAATATAAATTCCATTTAACTATTTTATTCAAAATACGATTTCGGAAAACCTTTTCACTTTTTGGTAATCCCTTTCTTGGACATCACCATTTAACTTAATTCCAAAATTAAGTAATTCTTTATATAACCATCACTTTTTATTTGCCTCTACTTCTTTGAACCAATTCATTTTATGATTCGGGTTTGGTTACCCAATCCTACGACCCACTTCTTTTACCAACCTTACTTTCACTAATTCTTTTACAAATCCAATTCATCATTTCCTACTTGGAATTATTATTTCAATCCCCAATTGTACTTAATCCCATTTCTAAGTAACGTTAATTTAGAATTAATGATATAACACCTCAAACCCCTTTTTATATAACTCTGGTTTATAATAAAACCTTTTTACCTTAATTTCCTTTCACTAAATCCAAATAATTAAGTAACATTTATTTAAGCTATATTATTCGCTTAAAAATTCCTTTTATAACTTTATTATAAAACTCATGTTTAAAATAAAACATGCTCATAAACTCCCTTCACCATTCAATTAGATTCCGTCTCAACTTTGATTACTTTTAAATTGAATTACCATTTCAATGTTACTTTCCTCAATTATTATTATTTAAAATAATAATTTACTTTAGTTATTAACTACTTTGGTAGTTAATTTCTTTATTACAAAAATAAATAGTAAACCCCTTTTTAAAACTTATTAACATTAAAACAATATTCATTAAACTATTTTATTCAAAACACAATAATTTAATAATCATTCCCAATTAAACGGTCGATTTAACTAACTTAAACGCGGTTATTCCCATTAACCGATTCCAATTAATTCTCACTTTAAATTTGATTAATAATATAATTAATTAAAATAAATCTATTTAATTGTTTCTTAAGAAAACAATTATTCACATTTAACCATTTGATTTATTCTCGTACTTATAAATCTGATTAACATCAGAATTTACTTTATAAAATTAATTAAAAATAGATCAAAGTCTTAAATAAATAAAATATTTATTTATTTCTCTTTAATAACTTTTATTCAAAATAATACACTTCAAAATCTCTCCAGTTATAAAATAAAGTTTATAACTTCAGTTCTATCGATTCACCTGACGGTGAACCAATATTTATAAAATGATTAATTTTATAGGCCATACGCTAACAAATACTCAACCAATACCACCCATTGATTAAAACGCAACACAGATTGACTTTTCAGTCAAAAATCAAAAATCCACTCAATCACTCAGACATGACAGTTCATATATGATAATATGAAATAAATAATATATTTGAGGAATCTGGTTGGATCCCTCCAACCCATTCTTCCCTATATTCAAATGGTTATCTCCAAATAGATCATTCAATTCCACTCAACTGATGATTTTTATAACCATAAATAACGACTATTTAACATTAACCAATTCAAACAATTTAACACGTTTATTTTATAAACGTGACCAATAAAGTAAGTTACCTTTATTGGATCCAATTCATTAAATAACGATTTGGTATTTCACTGAAATTAATCGACGGTTTAATTTCATCATTTAAATCAAAAAATAATAATAATACTAGCAAAACAGTCAATCATAGCAAATAGAGAACACAAAATAAAAACCCAATTTATATAAAATATAAATGGAGAAAAACTGAGTGAGTTTAACTTACCCTGAGGTGATTCTATTGTCAACAACTTGGTTTAACTAAATTAAATAGTCATTTAATTTAATTAAAAATTCCAGTTGATTCTAGTGTTGTCCATTTCTGTTCCACGATGTTCTGTTCGCCATGGCGACTCCAACCCCAATTGGTTTGTCGAGTTCTAATAACACGTAAATATGTTATTAACATTTTAATATATACTATTTTAAATTAACACTTAATTCCTTAATTTTATTTCTTAATTACTTATGCAAAAGCTAATTACTTTTGTTTTTATTCCAGTTCGCAACAGTTTTTCCTTTAAACTTCATTCCCTGTCCTGTTTTCTCGTACTGAAATCCTGACATGAGTAAAAAAATAATTAAATACTCATTATACGTTAGTTGAAATTTAATTATTTAATTGAACACTAGTTAACTAATTACCACGTTAGACGACTTTAGGCCGATCACTTCTACTCATTGAAAACTACTCGACCAACACTTTGTACTGCTACTCTTTGTCAGTCCATAAGTGATAGATAATTTCAATAAGTCATATGTGTTTAAAAATAATAATATAATCAACCAAATGTAATTGATTAAATTTACTTTTGTTCTTATATGCAGACTGATCCTCTTTGAAAGAAAAACACGGTTATGGTTTTCTTCTCCACCCCTGTTGTATACTTCGTTCCAGTTAATATTGCTGTTCGAAAATCTTTGGTCCATTTTCTACACAGTTCATTCCGTTCCTCCTGTCCAAATTTGGTCTGATCGAGATTCTCAAATTCATGCTTTCCTTCTTCAAATTTGAACAGCTCCATTTCGTCCCATATTTTCCCCAGTACCAAACAAACTGGCACTGTCAGCAAAACACGTTTAACACAATGAAGGGATCCACTTTAAAATTGTGTTCTTCGTATTCCTTTGTAATGAATCAACCGTATCTTGTATAACATCAGGCCATTTTCTTCAGTCTCCTTTTTTAGTTATTAAATTTAAATACTTAGGATTTATTTTACCAATTTTTTTTGTGCCAACCGATCATCAGACCTGGTCTTCACGGGATTAACTCAGCCCCCAAAACCAAAGCACTTCTCGCCATCCTTTATCACGCAAGAACAACCATCCGTCACCCTTAGTTCCTTGTTTTCACAAGGAGAACTCCATGCCACCGCAAATTTCGAGCCACCACATGACTATCCAATTGTTCCGGGGTGAGCGCCAGAGTCCACTCGAGGTACTCCCTGAATCCCGTCGTATCCAGCGTTGTCAAGATAGCCCAAACCCATAAGCGCTGCGGCATACTTCAGCTCAGAATCTGGTCGACTCAAAGCCTAGAAATTCATCACAACCGCTCAGATTTTAGCTCTTGTTGAGCTCCTCGTGATTGCTTTTGAGATACTTCCCATTTGATTATCATATTTAGCGAGAATCGAAGGGGTTTGGTGGAGTTTTATGACCGTGATTATTAGAGGAGGTGGCTCGATTACACGGTTGACCAAAGGAAATTTCTTTGATGCGAAATAGGGTTGGCAGATGGATTTATATATAGGTGTAAAAATATATTATTTTAAACTTCGTCCTAAAGTAATTGATTAAAACCCCTATATATGATTTCTGTTTACTGATAAAAAACTAATCTTGGTATAAAAAAATATTCCGGACCTAATGGGACAAGTTTCGTCGAATTCCGATATCATTTGGAAAATTTTCCTTTATGAAACCAGGAATAAACACGCGTTTAATTTTTCCACGATCACTAGATAAATCAAATCAACTTGAAACTTTGAAATCCTATAATAATTCTTCAATACGAACCCAACGATACTAGTTTCGTCGCATTCTGAGACTATTTTCCCGGTAGGCTATTTTTACGTGCACCGCAATACCATTTTGGACACCAAATTACCCGATCTCCAAAAATAACAAACTATATACCTATCCTGATTCTAATTAACTATACGAACTCAACGGAATTGGTTTCGTGGCCTAATCCGATCGTCTGTTCAAATTACACTCAAATATCTCTTTATTAATTAATTACGCGTTATAGAAATTGAACGGGCATTTGTGGCTGCCGTGGTCCTATACGACATCGATTTTCAATGCAATTTACCATCATACAATAATTTAACGTTACGTTCCTAATGAAACTGATTTCATCGAAAACGAAATCCGTTTGCAAATTGGCTATTTTAACGCGTATATTTTAATAACGATTTCCATAGCGACTATTTCAAAATTTGATTTGGCCATAACTAACAAATTAAAACACGAAATATGAATTCTTTTCTTCCATATGAAAATTATTATCAACGAGATTCAAACGTTTCTCGTTTCACATAAATCCGACTTATATCGGATCCTATATTCTCAGTTGAAGTTCAAAACCAAATATTACGAACTACCGCGCGATTTCGAGTTCATTTTATAATTACATAAATTATACGACGTTCAAACTTCATTTCAAATAGCGAATAAAACATTAAAATCCATTAATATCCCAAATATAATATTTAAAATAAATAAATTAAATTAAATATTTGACTGCCATAAATACGGGATGTTACATTCTTACCCCCTTAGAATAATTTCGTCCTCGAAATTGCTAAGGTAAGAAAGGACGTTACAACCCCCTTTTTTTATAATAATATTTAATCAAACTCCCTTTTATTTCCAAAAACAATCAAATTGGTTTTAAAACCAATTTAATTCAAATAACAGAATTTTCCAAAAATCTTCAAAAATTTCTAACACCCTAAATTTTTGAGAAATTTTGGCAGAGTCTACCTTGTATGGAGGACATCTGCAATATCGCAGGTACAAGAAATATATCTATGTTGACCAATACGGTCGGGAAACAGAAATCAAAATCCAATCCCAAATCCCAAATAAAAACCAAAATTTCATATTTGCGTAGGCGTACCTTTTTGCGAGCGCTATTGTGCGATAAGCAATATTTTATATTCTAGCTTGCTTAGTTATTATGCAGCTCTATTCAAACTGAATTCAATCAACTCCACAATTTCTCTTGGATGGATTTTAAAGCTGAATTTGCTCATCTTCACCTGTTCTCAACTTCACTGAACTCATTAGTCATCAAAACAATGTCAGTTAAATTCAAAACGTCCACATCATCCATTTATTTCTTTAATTATCCTTTCAGGTTTATTAAATTTGGATTGATTATTCAACTTATTTAATTCATATTGGTTTTTAACCAAGTCTATCCATTTCAGATTTATATTCAAGCAACCAACAGCACAATCCAAACATATCAGCCCAACCAACATTAGCAAATCCAATTAATTGTCCATATTATAATAATTTGTGAAAATCTTTACTTTTATTATTTATAAAATAAATTGGGCAAAAATAATTTCAAAAATAATTTTAATATCAAATTACAAATACGCGCTCTCATATATATAATCAAACTCAATCTAGGGTATTACTTACCCCATCTCTACCGAGTTACGCCACAGAGCCAAGGTTATTACTAAACCAATAGCTCTGATACCATTGTAACGACCCAGGTATTTTCGGCCTCGGAAATCGACATAAATACCTTCACTATAACTCATGCCGACCGTCCAAACACCGAAAACACTGGATAGTTTTGAAAGAATTTAGAAGGTGAGATAAGAAAGAAATATAAGAATAGAAGAAGAAGAAGAATCAACACAAAATAATCAGAATCTCACATCGCAGCGGAAGAAAATTTAATACAGAAATAAATCTTTACTGAGAACTTTAAATAAAACTTACAATATTATAGTACAACACACATCTGGACAGTTATAATAACTTGTCCTCATATAAAACACACAGCGGAATAGTATCTATATAATATCATACGTCTGAATTCTTCCAGCCTGTCTCTTCACAGCATTCGATAACCTGAACCTGTACACCCCGGGCTAACCCGAGCATTTACAAAACACCGGGTCAGTCTGGTGAACCAGAGTGAGATAAACTCGCATAGTATTAAGGGTAAATCATCCAATCATGATTTTAAAGTTCAAAATCTTTTCAAAAGAAAAGGATAATCGTAAGACCAAATCCACACATAAACACGGACGGTTTTTACCTTACGATAACTGAAAACAGTTTTGGAACCTATATATTTTCTGATATTATAATAATGTCTAAAAACAAGTAAATAACAATCTAGTGGAACGCTTGCTTCTCACACTCCACATATATAGTATACAATCAAAACCGCGGGCACTTTTTGGAGATTGGATTCCAACTATGACAAGGTATGGGGCCACCTGCCGATATTGTATATCTAGAGGCGAATACACTGGGTTCAATAAGAACGTCTTGCAACCCGGTCCTCACATGACCGACCACTCATTTCGCTTGAGTGTATCGAATGTATATCACCAACGGTTGGGATCAGCAACCGTTTCCCGGAAAGGGACAACATCGAAAATAGATTAAAGAAGCAAATTGGAATTTCTCCAGATAGGTGATTATACACCCTAATGGGAGCGACCCACATAGCCATGCTGCCTGTTCGATTTTTTTCATTTCCCCGTTGTGAGGTTTGAATTTCCTTTACAACACTTGGCCACCATTCACATTGAATGCCACATTGTCAGATCCACCAGATATCACTAATTGACGTCCCCAAAAATACTCTAGTAGTCAAGCCAAGAGAACCGTTGTCCTCCGCCACCAACTATGGTACGTTTGAAGAAATCAACGTATGTAATTCCTTTGGAAATACTCCATCAGACATCCGTCCATTCAAGTCATCCAGGAATAAGATGAACCGAAGGCACTCTCCTACTGCATCTCATATAGGAATCACCCCATGGATCAGTAGCGAGTAGTCCTTGCAATCCGTAGATTCAAACCATGACTGAATTACAACTTATCTCTGCTTGTAAGGCAGATAATATTAGTGGTCCTTTCGTTTATTAAAATCCACGGTCTTCAATGCTCCATCTTGATCATCTCCAGATCTCTTCACGTATTTGTTGGTCGAATGATTTTCGAATATAAATTCGATCTCGGTCTTTCCGTATCAACAATCGTATTGGACATATTTGATAGTCAGTGATTTAACTACAAAATAAACAATGATTCTATTATGATAATCTTGTGAGTTCACTGGTTCATTATTCAGCAACACTTGGCCTTTTAAATAAACAAAAGAAAGTTTAAAACTCTTAAATATCTCGATATTATACATATAGTTTTCACGATTCTTATTTAAAATAAGATTTTTTTTCTTTAAACAAATTCATTTTTATACTTAGGAAATCCTGTACCATATTCAGTCTTCTATTTCACTTTCAAAACATTAGCCACATTATTATAATATTGGGAAATCATTTTTACTTATTACTCATAAAATAACGTTACAAAATATCTTCTATTTCATTTCTTGAAACAATACTCCCCGCTTATTCTTATAGAATAAAGCTTATCTTTTACATTTCCTCCTAACTCGAAAATGTCGTTATAACTTCCCGCAGTTCCTTTTTATTTCCCTTTTACTTTGGAATCCTTTATATATGTACAAATACCAAATTTTCACCAAAAATGTTGCGTTATTATTTCTCTAATGAAATAATATTTTTCACCAACCTCCTTTACCATTACAACTAATATCATCTTCAGATAATCCTAGAGTCGTTCAAGTTGTGGTATTTTAATTACCTCTCAGACCTTGATCAACAACGTTCATATCTAAAGACAAATAAGAGTTGTAATTCAAAACCAATATTTCATTTTAATATCAGTACAAATTCCATTTAACTATTTTAATCAAAATACGGTTTCAGAAAACCCTCTCACTTTTTGGTAATCCCTTTCTTGGATATCACCATTTAACTTAGTTCCATAATCAAGTAATTCTTTATATAACCATCACTTTTATTTACCTCTACTTCATTGAACCAATTCATTTTATGATTCGGGCTTGGTTACCCAATCCTACGACCCACTTCTTTTACCAACCTTACTTTCACTAATTCTTTTACAAATCCAATTCATCATTTCCTTCTTGGGATTCTTATTTCAATCCCCAATTGTACTTAATCCCATTTCTAAGTAACGTTAATTTAGAATTAACGATATAATGCCTCAAACCCCTTTTTATATAACTATGGTTTATAATAAAACCTTTTTACCTTAATTTCCTTTCACTAAATCCAAATAATTAAGTAACATTTATTTAAGCTATATTTATTAGCTTAAAAATTCCTTTTATAACTTTGTTATAAAACTCATATTTAAAATAAAACATGCTCATAAACTCCCTTCACCATTCAATTAGATTCCGTCTCAACTCTGATTACTTTTTAATTGAATTTCCATTTCAAAGTTACTTTCCTCAATTATTATTATTTAAAATAATAATTTACTTTAATTACTAACTACTTCGGTATTTAATTTCTTTATTACAAAAATAAATAGTAAATCCCTTTTTAAAACTTATTAACATTAAAACAATATTCGTTAAACTATTTTATTCAAAACACAATAATTTAATAATCATTCCCAATTAAACGGCCGAATTAACTAACTTAAACGCGGTTATTCCCATTAACCGATTCCAATTAATTCTCACTTTAATTTTAATAAATAATATAATTAATTAAAATAAATCTATTTAATTGTTTCTTAACAAAACAATTATTTACATTTAACCGTTCGATTTATTCTCGTACTTATAAATCTGATTAACATTAGAATTTACTTTATAAAATTAATTAAAAATAGATCAAAGTCTTAGATAAATAAAATATTTATTTATTTCTCTTTAATAACTTTTATTCAAAATAATACACTTCAAAATATCTCCAGTTATAGAATAAATTTTATAACTTCAGTTCTATCGATTCACCTGAACGGTGAACCAATATTTATAAAACGATTGATTTTATAGGCCATACGCTGCCAAATACTCAACTAATACCGCCCATTGATTAAAACGCAACACAAGTTGACTTTTCAGTCAAAAATCAAAAATCCACTCAATCACCCAGACAGGACAGTTCGTATATGATAATATGAAATAAATAATTTATTTGAGGAATCCGGTTGGATCCCTCCAACCTGTTCTTCCCTGTATTCAAATGGTTATCTCCAAACAGATCATTCAATTCCACTTAGTTGATGATTTTTATAACAGTAAATAACGACTATTTAACATCAACCAATTCAAACAATTTAACATGTTTATTTAATAAACATGACCAATAAAGTAAGTTAACTTTATTGGATCCAATCCGTTAGAATAACGATTTGGTATTTCACTGAAATTAAATGACGGTTTGATTTCATCATTTAAATCAACAAATAATAATAATACTAGCAAAACAGTCAATCATAGCAAACTGAGAACACAAAATAGAAACCCAATTTATATAAAATATAAATAGGGAAAAACTCAGTGAGTTTAACTCACCTTGAGTTGATTTTGTGGTCAATAGCTTGGTTTAACTAAATTAAACAGTCGTTTAATTTAATTAAAAATTCCAGTTGATTCCAATGCCGTCCATTTCTGTTCCACGATGTTCTGTTCGCCATGGCAACTCCAACCCTATTTGGTTTGTCGAGTTCTGATAACACGCAAATATGTTATTAACATTTTAATATATACTATTTTAAATTAGCACTTAATTCCTTAATTTTATTTCATAATTACTTAAGCAAAAGCTAATTACTTTTGTTTTTATTCCAGTTCGCAACAGTTTTTCCTTTAAACTTCGTTCCCGCTCCTGTTTTCTCGTACTGAAATCCTGACATGAGTAAACAAATAATTAACTACTCATTATACGTTAGTTGAAATTTAATTATTTAATTAAACACTAGTTAACTAGTTACCGCGTTAGATGACTTTAGGCCGATCACTTCTACTCATTGAAAACTGCTCAGCCAACACTTTGTACTGCTACTCTTTGTCAGTCCCTAAGTGATAGTTAATTTCAATAAGTCATACGTGTTTAAAAATAATAATATAATTAAACAAATGTAATTGATTAAATTTACTTCTGTTCTTATATGCAGACTGATCCTCTTTGAAAGGAAAACACAGTTATGGTTTGCTTCTCCACCCCCGTTGTATACTTCGTTCTAGTTAATATTGCTGTTTGAAAATCTTTGGTCCATTTTCTGCACAGTTCATTCCGGTCCTCCTGTCCAAATTTGGTCTGATCGAGATTCTCAAATTCACGTTTTCCTTCTTTGAATTTGAGCAGCTCCATCTCGTCTCATATTTTCCTCAGTACCAAACAAACTGGCACTGTCAGCAAAACACGTTTAACACAATGAAGGGATCCGCTTCAAAATTATGTTCTTTGTATTCCTTTGTAATGAATCAACTGTATTCTGTATAACATCAGGTCATTTTCTTCAGTCCGCTTTTTTAGTTAATAAATTTAAATACTTAGGATTTATTTAACCAATTTTTTTGTGCCAACCGATTATCAGACCTGGTCTTCACGAGATTAACTCAGCCCCCAAAACCAAAGCACTTCTCTCCATCCTTTGTCACGCAAGAACAACCATCCGCCACCCTCAGTTCCGTGTTTTCATAAGGAGAACCCCACGCCACCACAAATTTCGAGCCACCGCATGACTATCCAACTATGCCGGAGCGAGCGCCAGAGTCCACTCGAGGTACTCCCTGAATCCCGTCGCATCCAGCGTAGTCAAGAAGCCCCAAAACCATATGCACTGTGGCGTACTTCAGCTCAGAATCTGGTCGACTCAGAGCCGAGATATTCATCACAACCGCTCAGATTCTAGCTCTTGTTAAGCTCCTCATGATTGCTTTTGAGAAGCTTCCCATTTGATTATCATACTTAGAGAGAATCGAAGGGGTTTGGTGGAGTTTTATGAATGTGTATTGTTAGTGGAGGCGGCTCGATTACACGGTTGACCAAAGGAAATTTCTTTGTCATGAAATAGGGTTGGCAAATGGATTTATATATAGGTGTAAAAATATATTATTTTAATTTTATGAAACTTCGTCCTAAAGTAATTGATTAAAACCCCTAAAAATTATTTCTCTTTACTGATAAAAAAAATCTAATCTTGGTATAAAAATTTATTCTGGACCCAATGGGACAAGTTTCGTCGAATTTCGATATCGTTTGGAAAAAATTTCTTTATGAAACCAGAAATAAACATGCGTTTAATTTTTCCACGATCACTAGATAAATCAAATCAACTTGAAACTTTGAAATCCTATAATAATTCTTCAATACGAACCCAACGGCACTAGTTTCGTCACATTCTGAGACTGTTTCCCCAGTAGGCTATTTTACGCGCACCACAATGCCATTTTGGACAAAAAATTACCCGGTCTCCAAAAATAACAAACTATATACCTATCCTGACTCTAATCAATGATACGAACTCAACGGAATTGGTTTCGTGGCCTAATTCGATCGTTCGTTCAAATTATACTCAAATATCTCTCTATTAATTAATTACGCGTTATAAAAATTGAACAGGCGTTTGTGGCTGCCATGGTCCCATACGACATCGGTTTTCCATGCAATTTACCATCGTACAATAATTTAACGTTACGGTCCTAATGAAACTGATTTCGTCGAAAATGAAGTCCGTTTGCAAAATGGCTATTTTAATGCGTATATTTTAATAACGATTTCAATAGCAACTATTTCAAAATTTGATTTGGCCATGACTAACAAATTATAACATGAAATATGAATTCTTCTTTCCATATGAAAATTATTATCGACGAGATCCAAACATTTCTCGTTTCACAGAAATCGGACTTATATCGGATCCTGTATTCTCAGTTGAAGTTCAAAACTAAATATTACGAACTACCACGCGGTTTGCAGTTCATTTTATAATTACATAAATTACATGACGTTCAAACTTCGTTTTAAATAATGAATCAAATTTTAAAATCCACTAACATCCCAAATATAATATTTAAAATAAATAATTTAAATTAAATATTTGACTGCCAAAAATACGGGATGTTACATAACCCATTTAAAAGACCTAGTGGCTATGTGTGGTTAGAAAGTTCTTAAATTATTTTAGTGCTTAAATTTTAAATTTATTCGGAAATTATGGAATTCATAAATCCTATATTTTAATTTTGAAAACTCTCCTCATTTATAAAATCAATCGTAAATCCACATTCTGAAAAGTGAATTTTGCTTCTGATTTGAAGAATATTATGATTTTTGTTTGATCAAATGAGATTTACGATATATATTTTCCCTCTTGATTTGAATTTATATCTCTAGTCTATGTGCATTGCTATTTCAATTTCTATTATCCTTTTGATTATAACAAAAGGGGGAGAATGGTTAATATTTTGATTGATGAGTGAATAATTCAAGAATATTTTAATATTGGATGTTCAATTGAATTTTCAAATCACTCATATGCATATGGATAAGGGGAGTTCAGTTTTAAGGGGAGCATAAGAATAAGGGGAGTACTATATTTCACATTCGAACACATTTATCATATTTAAAATCTTAGTGCATGGTTGTCATCATCAAAAGGGACGGTTGTTGAGTATAACAGTACAGTTTTTGTTTGATGATAACAATATATATCATTATAAATGTGTTTATAAATAGTACTATTCTATAGTTCACATCACATACAGAAATAAATATTTATTGAATAGGATATTATTACACAGAATTGAATATTCAAACAGTATTTTTATTCGAATAAATATTTCATTTCTACAGTTGAAATAGTACATATTCTTGACTCCGCTATTTATAATTCACTTAAATATGTTTGGATATTTCTGTTAGACTTGACACACTTGAATATATATATCACATGAAATTGTACTCTTAAAAGAATTCAAACGAAACAGACAGATTGAATTACACAACAAAAATATGTTCATATCTACAATCAATTTCATAAACAGAAGATCCTCACTACATATCACTCAGTTAATATACAGACTCAGTTATACATTCACTGACACTGACACACTGATTCTTCTTGTGTTGCAATCCAGTCTAGTCTCCTCTATACCTGTCATAGAAACACAAACAGTAATCTGGAACAAAAATAGATTTAAATACAAGCAAACATAAATTTATTTTATATTTTATTTGCCTCAGAATTTTGGTGTTTTCTGATCATATTTCTAGACTTGGTCTTATATATATACTCTAGTTCTCATAGATCTGCCCCGACATAGTTATACCAGTTTGCTAATCAGAACCAGCATTTAAAATTAGTTGATTCTGAACAGTCACAACTCAGATATAGTGGTCTGCTGATAGAAAATTCACATTTGCCATTCAAATAGCTCACATGTATAATTTACGTATGCACGTTACATGTATACAAATACATGTATGTACACACACACACACACACACATATATATATATATATATATATATATATATAGTGAATAGGTTCAACATGCCCAGAAAAATAAAGGGTCAAGGAAAAAATATATGTGGTAGCACAATGGCACACATGAATGGACATAGCAGTATGAACCAGAACGACATGCAATATCCTCAACATGATCAAATATAATGGAATAATGTGTGTATGGACAGCATGAAGGAGTCAATAACATGGCATAGGTGCATGTACATGACAATACATGCATACAAGATCAAGTAATACAAATGACCATAATGACAACATGGAGCCAAACAGATAAAACAGGGGAGTAAAGCAAGGGTCAGAGGAATGCATAAGTTTTCTTACAAGGCTGCAAGAATGCTACATGTTCAAGTGCACAAGCACATGCACAGAACCATGGTCTGAAATGACAAGATAACAAGATGTACCAATACAACTCAATGCTGGGCTATATGGTCAAATAAGAAATGCATAAAAATGCACATGAACAAGGATATGGCAAATACTCAAGTGCAAATAGTAAAAGTAAACATGGGTGGAGATGCAAATCAAGTTGTTGCATGTATGATCATATACATGCATTTGAGCCAGGCATGAAGGATTTCAACAAGTAAGCGGCAGTTTATACATATATACATTGATACACTAGCAATACAACATGTCAAGGCCGATACATACAGATATATATAAGTATGTTGTATGTATGTATGTATGTATGTATGTATGTGTGTGTGTGTATATATATGGAACCAAGTCAAGGCAATAAACAATGTCCAAACGCAATGGCACAAGCATGTGTACACTAGTTTAGGCATGTGTACAACAAATAAAAAACTATGTACATGTTCAGTCATAATGCATGACAAGGTAGAGAAATGATTCAGAAAATATGAAGCATGGCAAATTAAAAGGTCAAGTCTGCACTCATTAAGCATGGATTGCACAAAGTATCAACCACTACAAGTGCACAGGGTGTAACAAAGTGTAACAGAGTCAAAGCTCCGGAAATGGAAATGCACAGAGGCATTTATGTGCATACACATGGTGGTGCAACCATTAAACAAATATAAGCATGGAGGGCTAGCAACAAACAACATGGTGGAAGAGCAGCAAATAAGGAGAACGAGTATGATCAAGCACATATACTAAACTGGATAGCAACATACAAATGTGAACAGAGCCACAAAGATATTTGGAAACAATCAGAGGAAAATAAACGACACGTTTTGCAAGCAAATTATGAAGAACTCAACAATCATGTACCATGTCAAAATCCATCAGGGGATCTAAGGACGTAATTTTTAGCAAGAATAGATTTTTGGTTTCAAATCTTTCTAGAAAATATCAAAGATAATTTTTTAGGTAAGAAAATATCAATAGTGGATTCACGGTAAGGCAAAAATCACACAACAATCAGATCAAGTCAATTGCATGAAATCAGAGAAGTTCCAGAAATCACCAAGGGTTTATTTCAGAAATATATATATATATATATATATATATGAGACTTTTTCAGCAAGGAAGACCCAATCAAAGTCCCAAAAATCAGCGTAATATACACTCAAGTTCAAATCGCAGAAACCTTCAGTATATACGAAAATTCAGAACTAAAATATCGCAAATATACATGACCAAATCTATATACAAAGTGAGAGATTATTTCATGGTTTAATCCTATTTATACACCAATATCATTATTGGCTTAATCATTGAAAATTCAAGTAGAAAAACAAAGAAATAAATTTAGCAGAACTCACAAAAATTCAGAGAATTTTGATCGGTTTAAAAGTTCAAAAAGTTCTACCAAAAGTTTCAACTAATCAAAGCGACAGAGAGCAATTTCCATAGCTATTGAAGTCACAATTTGGACAAAGAGTACAAAACTCTAGGTGTTCGTCTAGGAAAAGGAGGAAGCCCTAATTTTTAAGAGTTCGGTCGCCATTGAAAAACAAGGGGAAGCCGATCTTTTTTTGACATAGAGGACCGACCAATTTGTTTTTAAGTGGCTTAAGGGAATTGTTTAAAAACTAGGGTTTTGCTTTTTAAAGTGTTTTTTATTGTGTTGTATTTTTATTTTAAACTCTAGTTTTTTGCTAGGTTATAAACTACAGGGATTGTAGTTTGGGTTTACAAGTTACGGGTTTGTAATTCGAGGAAATCCGATCTTGGAGATTAAGTGCAGTGCAGGATTTTGAACATAGGATTGGAGCAGTTGGGAGAAGGAGTCACGAGTTTACATGGGATCGTAGGCCTAAATATTGTTTTAATTCCTAGTAGAAACCTTGGTGAATGCAGCAGAATGCCGAAGCTGGGCATATCTGCGTGTTATTTACTTTTCTACATTTACTTTGATTGTTATCTATGTTTCTGTTACTTAATACTCAGTGAAAAACTGCAATAAACCCTATCTACCCCCCTTTATGGTTAATTTAGATCAGACAAGTCAGATAAGGAAGATCCTTTACCTTAGTTCATGATGGAACCCAAATTTCAATACGAGACTTTACGGTTTTAGTTGTAAACCTACATGGCGACATAATCGGATGGGGTATTATGCTGTCTAAAATTAATACATTTATTTTCGAAATTGTTTTCAACACTTAGAGACTAATAATAATATCAAATGATTTTCTCGTATCAAGCATGTTTGGCCATTATAAGGTAAAACTCTATCCTCTGGTTTGTGCTTGCATTGTGTGATGGGACTTGAGTATTACAATGGCTTTATTTTACAGAAAGCATTGCGTGGTTTTATGCACTGACATTCGTGTAGAGTAAACTAGTTGCGTGTTATATGACGTGGTCACGTGATATGCCTTACTTTAAAATAAGTTAAATACAGTTGTAAGGTTTCTCATACCGGTCCCATGACTAGCTCGTAGTTTGTTTTTCACTTACAAACTCGGGTGCCCATAATTTCACACGGGCATCCTAGTATCCAATTTGTTAGCTTAGTTTCTTTTAGATGTGTATGGAATATATGTAAGATGGTTTTGGATTTAGAGCTGGAGCAATATTTGGATATTTCTTTTGGGCTCCCTGAGGCTCCATTGATTATCTTTTATTCCGCTGTGTAATTGTAGGCTATCTGAAACATGGTTATTTGTAATTATGATCCTATGATGTTGTAAACTCTGATATTATCGTATGATGTAAATTTATGTATATTATTATCTGATGTAATGCAGTGTTCTATGTTCTGCTTTTGTGATTAATGTGTTATATTCCAATGATTATTTGTTCGTCTGGGGATCGGGAGAATGAGTTGTCACAGTCTGCTTCATCACTGACTATCCAACCTAAATATAATTTTGGCATGAAAGTTCAACTTTTAGATTTTATTATCATAGGATAGTGATTTCTTATATTGCACATGCATAGTTGGTTCTTGATGTTGTACCACTTCTAATTCATGTATATCTAACCCAGAGTTATTGTTTCCACAATTAGATTGTTAAACGTTTTTATTTTGAAATTTGTTAGTAGAATGTTGCGGTTATTCAGTCTATCTTGACCTAGAAAATTATTGTGTGTTATATGCACTGTTTCAGATTTCGAAAATATCACCCGAGATCTCCTCCGATATATCGTTTTGGGTTCCTCCTGAAACGAAATAGCTAATCTCACTGTAAATCTCCTTTCGAATATATCGCCTGAGATATTGCGATATCGAACGATATGTCAACCGAGACGAGATACAGGTATATCATCTGAAATCTCGGTTTTTGAGTTAAAATTTAAATCCGTGCCTAAACCAAAACAATAATTATAAAACACATATCTGACCATGATAATCTTCTGCTATTTAACATTTTGCATGTTAAATGACCATATCGCATGTTCATTTATGCTCTACAATGCTTATGATTTTCATATTTGTCTTTTTTCACATAACTATTATATATGGAAAATATGTATTTTATGATCTACTGACGCTGATCTTTTTAATTTTGTGGGCCTCTTTTATGTTTAGTGTCTAACAATAATTCATGTTCATGGATCACATGTTGTAAGCAACTAATATATTTTCATTGTGTTATATTTGTATTTTAAGCATATTACGATTTAGAATATGGTCGATCTTTAGTAAATTAAGAATAATCAAATGATTTTGTAATTCAAGTTTAAATGGCTATGTTTATGACATCATTCATAAAAATCAATGTGTAAGAATATTATTTTTTAACATATCATGTACTCTGAGATTGTTCCGATATGAACTTTGAGACGTGAGATGGAAATCTGATACGAACACCCGAGTTAGACTCTTCTCATCTGAGATCTTCCCCGATACAATATCAAGTCTCCAAAATCCCTAAAACGAAACATGACCGATCCACAAGATTTAAAACCTTGGTTATATGTCGAATGCATGAATCGTTGAGTTCTCTTTGGTGATTTGTTATATATTTGTATAGGTGGAACTAATAATATTGGGTTATATATTTTCTGAGTTGTCTTTGCATTGTAACTTGCAAAAGGAAAAAAACTTGCTTATAGAACAATACATGTTTTGAAATAAAAATTCATACATTGTTGTCTAAGAACTTATATCCTTTCTAGTCTATACCATATTCTAGAAAGGTACATAGTGAAGATTCGAAATTTATTTGCGTGAATTGTGCGATCTTATTTAGAAAAATATAGACTATGAGAACCCGCATTCTATGCATCGGAGGATCGTAGAATATTTATTTCTTTCCCATATGAAGTCGTATGGTCATGTAACTTTGGGAAACAACCGTTAGAGTCATTTCCCATGTTCATGATTTTTGTCGATTTTTTAATGACCGTTTTGCCCCTACCTGATTTTGTTTCGGCCATAACTTTTGATAGGAAAGGAATTTTGACTGAAACCACTTCCATTAGATTCGTTTGATGGTTTACCTTTCCGTAGAATGGTCACATGTAAAAAACGGACTTAACGTTTGGGAGATATGGCTGAAATAAGGCTTGGAAGGTGAAAACTGCTTAACCGGGCCAAATAGGGTGATTAGTGAGTGGGCCCATAACCCATTTCGAGATTAGGGTTATGGGGAGGCTGAAAAGGGTTAGAGATTCATTCCATTTCAGTTTTCTAGGCTCCACTTACCTCTTAGAAACCCTAAAAAATGGCCTCCAACCTCTAAATCACCTCCAAATCATCTTCTACTCAAGGATTAAGCTTAGTAACATCAAATCAAGGGAGAACTTCACCAAATCAACATTAGAGCTGTTGTTTAGCATTGGGATTCGCACCAAATCAGAGATTTATTTCAGATCTAAAGTTTATTTGTGGCTAAGGTGAGTGATTTGCATAGTTCCTCACTAATCATGGCTAATTAAGGGTAATTAGTGTTAATTAGCGAATTTAAACATGATAAAATTCTGGAAAAATATTTATAAATTCTTAAATGATATTTTAGACCTCTGATATGAATATGGATTAATTTGGTTAAGTTTTGCTAATCACGTCATTAGTTTCACCTAAACATGCTTAAGGGAAAATAAGGGCTTTTGTCTATGTTTGATGCATTTTAACCTATCATATAGTTGTTTTGGTGTTTGTGGTTGATTATGCGTGTTGCTATGACTGTATGGTATGCTTTGTGATTGATTAGAATAGTTGAAATGGTCGAAAACGCCGTCGAGTGGCGTAAACTGCTTGCTGGAAGAAGTGCGGGAAGACATCCGAACCGGATCGGATCGGTTTGGAGGATCCGACCCGAACCGCTCGTGGGTACTTGCCACGATCCGAACTAAATACCCCGATCCGATGGGGAAAGGGGATCGAACCCGAACTGTAACACCCCACGTCCGCTAGAGTCACTCACAAAGGGAATGCCATAGCATCGGTGGAGCATTTTAGTGAATATAGAACAGAAAAATTACAACAAGACAGATATAAATAGTACTTGAAATTTTAAAACATCATCTCATAACAGCGGAAATAAACATGTCTGGTTACATCATAAAACCACGGTAAAAGTCAAGTACAATATCCATCAAAATAAAGAAGTACATAATCCCACTCTCTCATACAATAGCCAGAACAAAAGAAAAGATAACTGGATAACTGGAGCTTTACATCTACCCAAGCTCCTAAAGACTGGAACAGCAATCCGATCAAGCTCTACTACCGCTAGGATCCACCGTAGGACCTGAGGGTTGGGAAAAAAAGATGAAAACAACGGGGTCAGACATAAGTCTGAGTGAGTCCTATAACTTTAACAATACAATCATTAAAGTAACCAGAGAAGACATAAACTTGACCTACGGTAATATCTGGGGATGAATGGCTACACTAAGCAGCTTGGTAGACTTAGGATAAACTAAGCTAACCGTCAGGACGCATCTACCCACCCAAGGATAATTACTAACTGCACCACACCAGTCACTCCTACTTAAAGGTTGATCCCTTCCAAGGACTTAGAAAATTTTCCCCAGTAGTTTCATGTACCCCTAGCCCACTACATAGGTGCCGTCTGCCCCTATCTCCACTAGGTGTACCCAGTAATTCTTACCCAGTAGTTTCGTGTACCCCTACATAGGTGCCGTCTGCCCCTATCTTCATTAGGTGTACCCACTACTCCCCAAGCGATCGACTCCCTACCGTAGATACCCGTGCTGGTCCCACAGTGGGGTGTATCACTCCCCTAAAGTGGCTACCCAATACTAACGGTGCACGACTTTATATCTACACGATGCAACAACGGCTTATCTACCAGCCCGGGCCCACACACGCATATGAAACCCGTTGGACTTGCGTTGCCACCGCTAACCCGTTTTGGCCTCTTATAATCAAGCCCAATATGCGTGTCCCATCACTCGACATGGGTCGAGCCCACAAAGATACGTTTGGGATATTGGTTGAAATGGGCCCCCACAAGCTACCCACTTAAGCTTGTCAAATATCTAGTGTATCCCACTTAACCCTTTAATCATGTTTAATTACATGTGTCCACTTGGTTAAGTATTCTAATCGTATTTTCTATTGCCACCCAAGGCAACCCACTAGATTCCACATGCCACCCAAGGCACCCATAAAATTTCCTCATGCCACCCAAGGCACCCACTTAACCCCTCATGTCCCACTACATGCTACTATGGTTAAGTGTTTCTTAATTAATTAAGACCGTGATCTCCCATAAAGACCTCCCACATTAGACTGGCTGTTATGACCGCCTGGTTAAGCCGGTAGAATCCGGGCAGTCTTACGTCATAACAGAGTCTAACCTCGTGTCTTTACCTTAATCACGTATTTAATTTATGGCTAAGACCTCTCACATTGGGCTGACACTTGTAGCAACTGGTTAAGCCGGTCGGGTCCGGGCAGTTTTACACTACAAATGAGTCCAACCTCGTGTCTTAGTCGATTAATTACACCTAATTAATCACCCCCATATTAATTATCCCTAATTAATATCAAGTTTTCCATAACATGGGTAGACCTAACTCAATAGGTAAATTCCCATGGGGTAGACCTAACTCAATAGGTAAATTCCCACTTATGGTAATTTATTTTTATGGTATGCTTAATCATACCCAATCATTCATTTATTAACATATTTACCAACCCCATCGTTCCCCACGTAAATCGTTCTCATTTCATGACATAAATAAGGGGAAGATCATCACAAATATCATGGGTTTAACATATAACTTTGTCATGGGTTAAGAGGATGTCAACTTGCATATATGAGCATATATTAACCCAACTACATATAACCCAAACTTGCATATTATCTTACACATGATTTGCATAACATGTTGCATATGAGCTTGCATATTATCATACACATATCTTGCATAACATGTTGAACTTGCATATAGGCATTCTCATAACTTGCATAACATGTTAAACATGCATTTAAGCATACACATAACTTGCATAAGCATTCACATACTTGCATAAGCATCCACATACTTGCATAAGCATTCACATACTTGCATAACTTGCATATCATGTCATTTAAGCATATACATATCTTGCATAAGCATTCATATACTCGCATAAGCATGCATAACTTGCATATCACATAAATCTTGCATTTAAACATATACATGACTTGCATAAGCATCCATACACTTGCATAAGCATGCATAACTTGCATATCACTTTCAACTTGCATTTAAACATACACTTAACTTGCATAACTCACTTTGCTAAACATGCATAATTCCACTTATTAAATATGCATAAATCCACTTGTTAAACATGCATATATCAACTTGTTAAACATGCATAAATCAACTTATTAAGCATGCATAAACCAACTTATCAAATATGCATAAACATAGAACAACATAGAGTAACATATCATTATACATGATTCAAACTCACTAATCCGCATTTAAGACCATAAGTCTCATTACACCCAATCTACTTACTTTAACAATTGATGTTAAAGTGATAGAAACTCACCAAACCCAAAATTAACCAACTTATGAAGAGGAATTAGTTGCTAATTATGAAGATAGTGATGATTAGAGAATGATTTGAGAGGGATTAGCTTGACACTTCTTTCTTAGATTTATGGAGACTCCTTCTAGGATTTAATTTGGCGCCATGAGGCCTTCATTTCTATTTTTAGTATGGATTAAGGTAGGTTTAGGGTGTATTTATAGATTAAGAGAGTGTTTTAGGCCCTTAGATTAACCCTAGATTAATTTAGGTCCATTAGATTTAGGAAATCTCTAGAACCAAGCCCAGCCCTAGCCAAAAAACCAGATATGGTGCACCCAAGCACCCTGGTTCGACACGCCATGTCGACAGGCAAGTCGACAGGCAAGTCGACACCCCTGTCGACAGGCCTGTCGACAGCCCTGTCGACATGCTTAGGCGGGAATCTTCCCGCCTGGCCCCGCTGGTTCTAAATTTAAATTTAAATTTAAATTTAAATTCCTAAATCTGTTTTTAGCTCTAATTTTTCTGCAAACTTCTTTGGGCCATAACCGGGCCATACGGACTCCGATTTTCGAAAACTCGGACTCTATTTCGCGTATTTTTCCGAGACGAACGCAATAACGCAGCCCGTTACCCCCAATTCCCACGTCTGAGATTATTTATCCTGAAATTAGTGAATTTTAGTATTAACTAAAATTCGGGGTGTTACACGAACCGCGTCATATACTGGAGCGCCCGATCCATCCTTGAATGGTGAGCACGATCCGTTGTACTCGACCTGGAGAAGTGCTTTCCGATCCGAGCCGCTCGGAGGACCCCGACCTGAACCGGTGATGGCGACTGGACGTGGAGACCCGACCGGATCCGCTGAGGTGATGATGACCCGATCCGATCCAGTGAAGAAGGAGCACTACGATCTGAACCGAACTGATGATTATGGGAGATCCGAACCGATCCGATGATGACCAATAACCCGAGATGCAAAGGCAGTCCAAATGGGAAGTTAGAGCTCAGGATCCAGTTGGGAACCAATAAGTTCACTTCGTGGTTGGACTTTGCTGCGGGACGTGTGCTAAGGAGTTTTCGACGTTCATAACTTCGATTCACCACTAAAAATGGATGATGGGCTACTTATCAGTGCAGTAGATTCACTATGACTCGAGGGGCAAGGTGATGGTAGCAAGGCTACGTTATCAGTGCAGTAGAGTCACTATGACTCGAGGGGCAAAGTGATGCGTAGTAAGACTATGAGCCAGTGCAGTGGGGTCATTGTGACTCTATGGGGCAGAGTGGACATAGTAAAGGATTAGTGAGGATATGAGCCAGTGCAGTGGGGTCATTGCGACTCCATGGGGCAAAGTGGACATAGCGAAGGATTAGTGGCTATGTATCAGTGCAGAGAAGCCATTTATGACTTCATGGGGGCAAAGTGATCATAGCAAGGTATGTTGGGTGATCGAAGTGGTGAATATCGTATGCTTTACGCACTGAGTGAGAGATGTGAGGATGGATGCCATGTTTGATTGTTTGCCATCACTATGACATGCACACCCCTACCCCCGTTATCTTTACACCATTTGAAATGGCACCTTAGAGTGTTGTACAATATGTAGTGCTAACTCTTTGGTTGCAGGTCCAGGTATGGTTTAGTCAACCTGTTATTGTTCTATTTAGATGCTTATCGCTCATACCAGGCTTTATGTCTGACCCAGAGTTTTATGTCTCTTCTTATTACTCTGGGTGCTCACACGAGCAGACTAGAGACAGGTTAGCTGGTGATGCGCGAGTAGCTGATTCGGAGGCAAGAAGGAGGCTTCCACATATGATATATAGATACTCTCCCTGTGTCGTTGGTGGTCGCTACTTGGGTATTAGTAGCGTACCTCCCTATCTTACTTTTGCTTTTTGAAACAGTTTGAAAAGTTGTAATAATGTTAACCTTGGATCATAAGCTGTACTTGGATTTTCTGCTGCTATGTTAGTTGTTTTTAGCTTATGCACTGTCTCACCTGTTTTATGTCAAGTATGTTGTTATTATATTTTGTTCCATGCACTGTGATACATTTTACAGGTTCCTTGTTAGTTCATTTCTTTCTTTCCTTTCCTTCTGGCGACCATCCCGTGCTAACTGGACATATGTACAGCGCATTTTGGAGTAAATGTCGTTAGTGCGGGGCAGGCAGTCACATTTGGTATCAGAGCTCTAGGTTGCGTAGTTAACCTAGGGAAAGGCACTAGGGAGAGATAGTACGTATATAAGAGCGCGTATTTTTGATTACTTTGGTTTTCAAAAGCTATATATATATATATATATATACTATTAGTAGTATAAGAATGAAGTCGTACTGCACTAGCACTAGCACCACTATGGGGTCATTAATCGTTTCCTCTTTACAGATTGAACGATGAGCCGATATGCTAGAGGTGCTGGTAGGAGGACCAATAATGGGAATGCTCCTGACATGAGGACGATGTTCACTAACTTCATGAGGGAGATGCTTAGGGATGTTCAAGGGGCAGTTCCCAATCCCGGAAATGGTGGTGGTCCAGTAGTGCAGGCGCCTAGGGTCGATTTCGCCATTTTGTGCAAGGATTACACTAACCTTGGTGGGAAGCCGTTCCATGGAACGGAGTCGGCCACAGATGTTCAGGATTGGTTGGATAGCTGTGATTGTATCTTCGACGACCTGGGTATCGAGGATGCGACGAAGAGAAGGCTAGCGTCTCATCAGCTGCAAGGGCGAGCGATGAATTGGTGGAATGCCATTAGAACAGCTACTCCAGAAGATCAGGTTACTTGGGATCAGTTCAAGGCTCGCTTTAGCGAGAAGTTCATTCCAGCTTCCCAGAAGTCAGTGTTGTTTAAGTGGTTCTTGGAACTCAAGCAGAATGGTAGGGCGGTCTCGGACTATATTGCTGAGTTTGACACTTTGTCGAAGTATGGACTATCTCTTATCGATACTCCTGAGAAGAAGAATGAGAAGTTCATTACTGGGTTGGATGGATACTTGGGGGAAAGGCTTATCAACCACATCGATGAGACTTTTGAATCGATTGTGGGGAAATGTTTGAGATCAGAGAGTCTTTAACCTAAGTCATAGACTGAGGCTGCATCTGCAGAAGGGCTGAAACCGCAAGCGGGCGGTGGAGGCAATAATAAATCTCAGAATAAGAGAAAACAGAACCAATCTAAGGATGGCCAGATAAAGAACAAGAAATATATTGAGTGCTTCAGCTGTGGTAAGAAGGGCCATTATGCTAAATAATGTCGGGCCAAGCCAGCGGGTAGGAAGTGCTACAACTGTGGCCAAGTGGGACATCATAAGGATAAGTGTCCACAACCTCAGAAGCAGATTGTGAAAGCATATGCTATTGATGTTGTTCCTTCTTCATCGAATGCCCCAACTGCGGCGGAGAAAGGTAAGAATGTTGTTATTCAAGGTATGCTTTCTATTCATGATGTACCAGTTCGAGTTTTGTTTGATACTGGGGCTTCCCGTTCCTTCATATCTAGTGACCTGGTAGATAGGTTGGGACTGGAACCCGAGATAGTCGATAGACCATTGGTTGTGACGAACTCGATTGGTGGTTCGACTAGCCTTAGTATGATTTGCTGAAATTTGGTCTTATCGAGTCATGGATGTATGTTTGTTTGTGATTGCTTTGTTTTGGGCTTTACTGGGTATGGCATTATATTGGGGGTCGATTGGCTCCAAAGATACGGGGTGGTGGTAGACTGTGAGGGATTTTTGGTGACAGTTAGGGCAGATGATGGGCGGAGGGTAGTGTTTGGTAGTCTACATAGTGATGGGGTAATGGCTAGTTTTATAAATTCCCTCGACATCCCGCATGATGAATTGTCAGATGTGCCCGTGGTTGGCCAGTATCCGGACGTTTTTGAGGAGGTGACCGGGCTTCCACCATACCGAGAGATTGAGTTCCGTATTGATTTAGTGAAAGATTCCAGAACTATAGTGATGCCACTTCGTCGTATGGCACCAAGGGAGCAGCGAGAGCTCGGGGTGCAAGTCAGCAATCTTTTGAAGAAGGGATTTATTAGAAGAAATGTCTCCGAGTGGGGAGCACCAGTTGTGTTTGCCACTAAGGCAGATGGTTCCCTTCGTTTGTGTGTGGACTATCGCGAATTGAATAAGGTGACGAGGAAGAATAAGTATCCTCTACCGCGGATAGATGATTTGTTTGATCAGTTGGAAGGAGAAAGAGTGTTCTCCCAGTTGGACCTCGCGACAGGATTTCATCAGCTCCGAGTAGCGGATGAGAGTGTTTTGAAAACGACATTTAGGATGTCGTCTGGATTCTATGAGTGGTTGGTCATGCCATTTGGGTTGTCCAATGCACCAGCATACTTCGTGGATCTTATGAATCGAGTATTCAGAGATCAGTTGAATAAGTTTATTCTTGTGTTCGTAGATGATATCCTTGTTTACTCGAGGACGGAGGAGGAACACAAGGGACACTTGAGGATAGTGATGGAGGTGTTGAGGAAACACCAATTGAAAGCGAAATTCTCTAAGTATCACTTTTGGAGAAGGGAAGTGAGATTCTTGGGCCATGTTGTTTCAGAGAATGGTATTGCCGTGGACCCTGTGAAGGTGGCTACGGTACAGGATTGGCCTACGCCTAAGAATGCAACAGATGTAAGAAGTTTCTTGGGGTTAGCTGGATATTATCGTAAGTTTATCCAGGACTTCTCCAAGATAGCAGCACCGTTGACTCAGTTGACTAAGAAGAATCAGGCCTTCGTCTGGGACAGAGTGTGTGAGAATGCATTCAAGAGTCTAAAAGAGAGGTTGACGCGTGCGCCAGTGTTAGTCATTCCTAAAGGGAATGAAGAGATGATGGTATACACGGATGCTTGTGGTACCGGACTAGGTGCTGTATTGATGCAAGGAGGTAGGGTTGTAGCTTATTCTAGTCGGCAACTAATGCCACATGAGAAAAGGTACCCTACCCATGATTTGGAATTGGCAGTGATCGTGTTTGCGCTGAAAATGTGGAGACATTATCTCTTGGGAGAAAGATTCGAATTGTTTACTGATCATAAATCATTAAAGTATCTCTTCTCCCAGAAGGATCT
Organism: Allium sativum; assembly: GCA_030737875.1. NCBI lineage: Eukaryota > Viridiplantae > Streptophyta > Magnoliopsida > Asparagales > Amaryllidaceae > Allium > Allium sativum. Next base: position 116,397,069 of record CM060909.1, read on the forward strand.
AAATCTCCGCCAACAGAGATGGTTAGAGTTCTTGGCTTCGTATGATTTTGATATCGCATACACACCTGGGAAGGGTAATGCGGTAGCCGATGCCTTGAGTAGGAGACATGCCAGTTTAGGGGCTATGTTTCTTGAATGGAAGCAACTGGAGTATATCACAGGGTTTGATTTCAGACCAAAGTGCAAATTGGATCCAGAAATGCAAGCTAATTTGGCGATCAGACGCACTTTGATAGAGCGGATTGGTTCCAGCCAGAGGGACGATCCTAATCTATTGGAAATCATCTCCAAGTTAGAGATGAATATCGACAGCGAGGAGATGAATTTGTATGGGCTTGATCGAGATGGATGGCTTAGAAAGAATGGAAGACAAGTTGTGCCCAACGTGAATGGTTTGAGAGATGAAGTGCTTAGAGAATGTCAACACTCAAAACTGACTATACATCCCGGTGGTAATAAGATGTATCGGGACATGAAGCAGACTTACTACTGGGAAGGGATGAAAAGATACATTGGGAAGTTTATATCCAAATGCATGAATTGCCAGCTAGTTAAAGCCGAGCAAAAGAAGCCTAGTGGGTTGTTGCAACCATTAGGAATTCCCGAATGGAAATGGGAGCAAGTATCGATGGATTTCATCGATGGTTTACCAAGGACTATAGCGGGACATGATAGGATTTGGGTAATTGTGGATCGATTGACTAAGAGTGCAAGATTTATACCAGTCAAATCGACCAGAACGGTAGCTAAGTTAGCAGAATTGTATATGAAGTGGGTAGTGAGATTTCATGGAGTACCCAAAAGCATTGTGAGTGACCGAGACCCGTTGTTTACTAGTGGGTTTTGGAAGAGCTTACAAGAAGCTCTAGGGTCAGAATTACATCTCAGTTCCGCATATCATCCTCAGACCGACGACCAGACGAAGAGGGTGAATCGTATATTGGAATATCTCTTGAGAGCTTGTATATTGGATTTTGGTGGATCATGGGATGACCATTTGCATCTAGTAGAGTTTGCATATAATAATAGCTACCAATCCAGTATCGGTATGGCTCCATATGAAGCTTTGTACGGAAGACCGTGCAACTCACCATCATGTTGGATAGAGACTGGCGAGAAGTTTATGCTTGGACCAGATGTGGTGAGGGAAACTTCGGATAAGATTAAGATCATTCAACAACGAATGAAGGCTGCCCAGGATAGACAGAAGAGTTATGTTGATAAAAGAAGAAGAGACTTAAAATTCTCCGTTGGTGTCTTCGTGTTTGTCAAAATTTCTCCGTTGAAGAGCGTGATACGATTCGGCAGGAGAGGCAAGTTGGCACCAAGATTTGTTGGACCATTCCCAGTTCTCGAACAAGTTGGGAATTTGGCATACAGAGTTGACTTACCAGAGAAGATGGCGGGAGTTCACAACGTATTTCATGTTTCCCAGTTAAGGAAGTTCGTGCATGACCCAGATATGACTATTTCACCTGATCAGTTAGAGGACTTCTGAGTAGAACCCGAGGCGGTTGGGAACCGCAAGCCGATTCGTATTGTCGAGCACGATACGAAGCAACTTCGAAGGAAGGCGGTGAAGCTAGTCCAGGTTCAGTGGGGCGAGAACGAGAATGACTGTACTTGGGAGACAGAGGAGAACATTAAGAAGACGTATCCAGAACTCTTTGCCTGGTAAGATTTACTTTGCAATTTAGTTATTCCACATGCTAGGATAGACTTGTTTTACTTGTTTTGCATGTTTGATGGTTATTTTATGGTTGATAGGCATGCGGGACCCTTTGTGTGTTTTGGTTAGGAAATTTCGGGGACGAAATTTCTTAAGGGGGAAGAATGTAACAACCCGCATTCTATGCATCGGAGGATCGTAGAATATTTATTTCTTTCCCATATGAAGTCGTATGGTCATGTAACTTTGGGAAACAACCATTAGAGTCATTTCCCATGTTCATGATTTTTGTCGATTTTTTAATGACCGTTTTTCCCCTAGCTGATCTTGTTTCGGCCATAACTTTTGATTGAAAAGGAATTTTGACCTGAAACCACTTCCATTAGATTTTTTTGATGGTTTATCTTTCCGTAGAGTGGTCACATGTGAAAAACGGACTTACCGTTTGGGAGATATAGCTGAAATAAGGATTGGAAGGTGAAAACTGCTTAACCGGGCCAAATATGGTGATTAGTGAATGGGCCCATAACCCATTTCGGGATTAGGGTTATGGGGAGGCTGAAAAGGGTTAGAGATTCATTCCATTTCAGTTTCCTATCCTCCACTTATCTCTTAGAAACCCTTAAAAATGGCCTCCAACCTCTAAATCACCTCCAAATCATCTTCTAATCAAGGATTAAGCTTAGTAACATCAAATCAAGGGAGAACTTCACTAAATCAACATTAGAGCTGCTGTTTAGCATTGGGATTCGCACCAAATCAAAGATTTATTTCAGATCTAAAGTTTATTTATGGCTAAGGTGAGTGATTTGCATAGTTTCTCACTAATCATGGCGATTTAAGGGTAATTAGTGTTAATTAGCGAATTTAAACATGATAAAATTCTAGAAAAATATTTATAAATCCTTAAATGATGTTTTAGACCTCTGATATGAATTTGAAGTAATTTAGTTAAGTTTTGCTAATCACGTCATTAGTTTCACCTAAACATGCTTAAGGGAAAATATGGGGTTTTGGCTATGTTTGATCCATTTTAACCTATCATATAGTTGTTTTGGTGTTTGTGGTTGATTATACATGTTGCTGTGACTGTATGGTATGCTTTGTGATTGATTAGAATAGTTGGAATGGTCGAAAATGCCGTCGAGTGGCGTAAACTGCTTGCTGGAAGAAGTGCAGGAAGACATCCGAACCGGATCGGATCGGTTAAGAGGATCCGACCCGAACCGCTCGTGGGTACTTGCCACGATCCGAACTAAAAACCCCGATCCGATGGGGAAAGGGGCTCGAACCTGAACCACGTCACATACTGGAGCACCCAATCCGTCCTTGAATGGTGAGCACGATCCGTTGTACTCGACCTGGAGAAGTGCTTTCCGATCCGAGCCCCTCGGAGGACCCCGACCCGAACCGGTGATGGCGACTGGACGTGGAGACCCGACCCGATCCGTTGAGGTGATGATGACCAGATCTGATCCAGTGAAGAAGGAGCACTATGATCCGAACCGAACTGATGATTATGGGAGATCCGAACCGATCCGGTGATGACCAATAACCCGAGATGCAAAGGCAGTCCAAATGGTAAGTTAGAGCTCAGGATCCAGTTGGGAACCAATGAGTTCACTTCGTGGTTGGACTTTGCTGCGGGAGGTGTGCTAAGGAGTTTTCGACGTTCATAACTTTGATTCACTACTGAAAATGGATGATGGGCTACTTATCAGTGTAGTAGAGTCACTATGACTCGAGGGGCAAGGTGATGGTAGCAAGACTACGTTATCGGTGCAGTAGAGTCATTATGACTCGAGGGGCAAAGTAATGCGTAGTAAGACTATGAGCCAGTGCAGTGGGGTCATTGTGACTTCTTGGGGCAGAGTGGACATAGTAAAGGATTAGTGAGGCTATGAGCCAGTGCAATGGGGTCATTGCGACTCCATGTGGCAAAGTGGACATAGCGAAGGATTAGTGGCTATGTATCAGTGCAGAGAAGCCATTTATGACTTCATGGGGCAAAGTGATCATAGCAAGGTATGTTGGGTGATCGAAGTGGTGAATATCGTATGCTTTATGCACTGAGTGAGAGATGTGAGGATGGATGCTATGTTTGATTGTTTTCCATCACTATGACATGCACAGCCCCACCCCCGTTATCTTTACACCATTTGAAATGGCACCTTAGAGTGTTGTACAGTATGTAGTGCTAACTCTTTGGTTACAGGTCCAGGTTCAGGTATGGTTTAGTCTACCTGTTATTGTTCTGTTTAGATGCTTATCGCTCATACCAGGCTTTATGTCTGACCCAGAGTTTTATGTCTCCTCTTATTACTCTGGGTGCTCACACGAGCAGACTAGAGACAGGTTAGCTGGTGATGCGCGAGTAGCTGATTCGGAGGCGAGTAGGAGGCTTCCACGTATGATATATAGATATTCTCCCTGTTTCGTTGGTGGTCGCTACTTGGGCATTATTAGCGTACCTCCCCTATCTTACTTTTGCTTTTTGAGACAGTTTGAAAAGTTGTAATAATGTTAACCTTGGAACATAAGCTGTACTTGGATTTTCCGCTGCTATGTTAGTTGTTTTCAGCTTATGCACTGTCTCACCTGTTTTATGTCAAGTACGTTGTTATTATATTTTGTTCCATGCACTGTGAGACATTTTACAGGTTCCTTGTTAGTTCATTTCTTTCCTTTCCTTCTGACGACCGTCCCGTGCTAACTGGACATGTGTACAACGCACTTTTGGAGTAAATGTCGGTTAGTGCGGGGCGGGCCGTCACATAGACTTTCAAATGTTTTCAAGCGTTGATAACTTGATATTTTATTGGACATCACTTCCATTGGATTTTTCCCCTTTTAGTAGGCAGTCTATTGATATCAATGGAAGTGATGCTTACGTAACGAGAGCAAGACTAGTTTTTACAATATGGCTATATTTCCTCTCAAACAATCAATACTTTGAAGTGTAAAGGCAAGTTATTCTAAGTATTATATGTTTCTCTTGAAATTTTTTATGGGTTTAAATTCAAACCTCTGTCTGTTTCTATAACTTTCACCTGTTAACTTATACATTTTTGTACTTGCTTATTGAAATGAACAAGAGTTTTATCAGCTTCTGGTTTTGATTTCAAAAAATAAATCAAAATGTCTAGAGAAAGCATTAGATGATATATAATATGTGGACTCGTAGTCTTAATTAATGGGCGAAGTTCCCCAAGGATTTATTGCAATTAATTGCAGGATTTATCACATGAGAAGTGTTATGCATAGTCGCTTTATGCGACTGTGCATGAACACCCGTGGCCCTCCGGAGAGAAATTCGTGAAGCTCGCTGTATTTTTTTTAATAATTAGGCAAGCCCACTACTTTTTTGGGCCTACGATTGATGCACAAATCACATTCCAAATGTGAATCAGAGATTGTCATCTTCGGTTTATGTTCCAAATAAATTTGCCCAATTCATTCCTTGAAGGATTTCGATTTCCAGTAACATCTTTACTGTTTTCTTGATTTTTGTTTCTTGACCTTGAAGCACAGTAAACTGAATAATGTTAATCAAATGATTTTTCTACTCTATTGTATGTGCAAATAAGATTGAATAGACAGAGGGTATAATTTGCATAGGATATATATAGTCAAGACTTGTTACGTATCTAATATCTTGTATCCAAAAGCTTTCAAAAGATCATAATATATCTTGATCTTTGTTAGGTTTTCTCTTGCTATTAAACTGTCTTTCTGCAATTGTCTTTTGTAATGCATTATCTTTGCAGAAGAGTCTGAGATAAAAATTTGTTCAACGGTAGTAGCTAGATTGGGACTTACTGAAGGTAGAAGTCATGAACTCAGCAGTTTATCATGTATCTAATGTGAAATATAATATTTATTGTTCGTAACTCTGTGATAATTGTTAATAATGGTTTCAACTGGTATGATTTTCTCTCTCCTTCAATGTGTTATTTTAGTCCATAACCATTTATGACTATTTCTACTTGGCATCCCCATAGTAGACAGTTGCTTCATTGAGTTTTTCAGTGAGTAACTGATTTTGAGTATTCAGATGGCTTTAACTGACTCATTTTCAGTAATTAAATGATATCCCCATCTGCAGATACAGATGGATATCAGATAAGTATCCGCTTTGCTAACGGTCGATAAATCAACGAACATTAATGAATCTTTTAGCTTAGTATTGACTAATGAGCCTTTTCAGCCTAGTTAATTATTAAAGTGCTAAAATTTAATAAAAATGATGGTAACATAAATATAATTTAGTAGGCTTTAAACTTTATAGATTAATAAACTAGTATATTTAATTATGTTAAAATGCACATAATTTAAGCTATAATCATGGAAAAACAAAAATGGATTATTTTCGAAGCGAATGTGCCTATATCCGCATCTATTTTTCCGAATATCCAATATTTATCCCTTTTTTGGATGCAGATGCGGAAGAAATTGGATTTTTCTGGATATCAGATATATTGAAAGGTAAATGAATAATTGCAACAATGTCTATTATTAATTATATATAATTGCTGATATCAGCAAATATTCTATAGTTGATGTAATTAAATGAAAAAGTTGCAGGAATGTCAGCAGAAATTACAAATAGTTGCGTCATTTATAACAATTTACTAGAGTTGAAATACTTTTAATACACATGCAATTTTATTATATGTTTTTCCCAAAATTGGGCTAAACACCAAGAATGCGAGGAAAAAAGTCTCACAAAAAATGAAAAGTGGAGCCACACAATTATTAGAATTCATGTAGAAGACACAAGCCTTTATAGTGGTTCAATCCAATAAGGATCTACATCCACTTTCATAAGAAATTCCATTATCAATTTGAGGATTACAAGATTAACTTCTCTCTTACAATACTTTTTTCACTCTTTTACTCACAAATCACACCCAAATTTATTAGAGATGATGAAGAAGCGTGTGGATCCGCGGAGATTTGATGAAGATGGTGTAGGATTGGTAGACTTCCTCTTTGAACATAAGCTCATCATATCAATCCTCAATTCGCAAGTCACTTGGATGCATTTGATAGAGATCATGATCCATGGATTAATCTTCAACCTGTGATGTTTGATAGATGTTGGAATTGTTGTGGAATATTTTTGACAGTACTTCGTGGCCTCAAGATTCGATCCCCCCAAATGAAGAAGTGGGGGGGGGGGTATTTATAGGAAATTTCAAGACCAGATGGCAATTCTGTAATTATGCAGAAAAACACCATGACTCATGTCGCCGTCGACATGACTTGGATCTTTGCTATAACTCATGTCGCCAACGACATGACTCATGTCGCATGGTGGGTTAACTATCGGCGCCTTGAGCTTGCGACACGAAATGGCTCTTCTTGGCATGATTCATATCGTTCTGACGATGGCTGTTGACAACCTAGTACGAGCTGGATGCGACATGAGTAGGTCACGACATGGTTCGCTATGATATGAATCGTCTCGCTCGGGTGATTCTATATTTACTGGAAGCAACATGAGTGGGGCGCAGCATGGCTTATCTTTAGACTTTAAATAGTGATTGACCCTTTATGTCGTAGAACGACATGGTGACAGGACGGTATGACTCATGTCGTACGTCCCTATGTTTCTTAGCGCCTTGAGCTTATGACGCGGCATGACCCTGATACATGCATCTTGTCGCGCTCGTTATGTCCCGTGAGCTCTAGTACGACATGATGGGGCTCGACTCATCTTGGTTACGATATAATGTTACTCCCATCTCGACATCATATTCTTTCCACGACTTATACACCATGTCGCTGAGCGACATGGATAGCAGTAGTATAATATCATGTCGTTGATCGACATGATTCAAAGGAGTTACGGCTGCGGCATGGTTCATATTGAGATCTTTAAGTGTCAGCTTGCCCCTCATGTCGCTTAACGATATGGGAGGGTGGATAGCATGGCGTGTTTCATGATGCCGACCTGGATTTTCCGACATGACCTTAGACCGAGATGAATGATAGTTGAGACAACTTGCGGCATGACTTCTAGGTCGACCCAGTCTTCACGGAGTGTCATAGTGAGGCACGACATGGCTTAATGTTATTCACTTCCTGACGATATGACCTTGAAGCACCTTGATATCTACGCTATGAATCTAAGTTCAACTTGATTTTCTTTCATATAACTCCAACGACTTGATTTATATCAGCATGATTTTTATATTATCCTTGACTCATATTTTATGGGTTAACATTTTGCCCCTCAAAGTTCGCATTATTAAAAATGATGCGAACTTCGAATTTGTAATTTCCAATGCTATGTTGGACATGTTTGTGACAAGTCATTTGAAGTTTTTGAAAAGTCAATCCATTCCTATTACCATGTCGTAAGTCATACACACAATTTTATCATATTGTGAACCGCTTGAAATATCTGAGTTATCCGTGGGCTTTAAGTCGTGTCGGGCTTTGAACGGTTTTAACTTGGCCCAAAAACCCTTACACCTTTATATTATCCCAACCCTTATATCCATTTACGCTTTATCATTTAACTGAAACCTCTTAACCCGTTAATGGCGGCCGAGTTTTGAAGGAAGGCTTTGTTTCTGCTTCAATCAACTCAACTAAGCATCTCTCTATATCGTCGATCAGATTTCCATTTCAGCTCGATCAAGTCATTACTCGGAGCCACTTCGAACAACCTCGACACCTTCATCATCACAACTGAAGCCCTCCTCCATCCCAGTCATCTAGAGGTTTGTGTAAAGAAATCCTACTTTTTTCTCAGGTTTTTGATCTTGTTTTTGTTCTTCTAAATGCTATAGTTTGTATAAAATCGAGGATTTCTTTTTGCTTTTGACACGGTGATGATTGCACAAATTGATTTTGATTGTTTTGTGTTATTGAAATGTTTGTGAATCAAAAATGAATTGGATTGGGACGGATTAATTATGTATGAAGGCTTTGAAATTCTTCGATTCTCTTTGAACCCTAATTTTTATGAATTGAGCCTTATACCATTCCGACGACATGAGTTTTAGACCGTGCCTAGCTGACTTAAATTCCTTTAACGACTTGGTTTTCTTTTTAATCTCGAGTATCCTCATTGTTGTCACGATTTGTCCATACCACTTATGCGATTTGGATAACCATGCCCAAGCGACATAACTTTAATGCCATAAAATGTCCCGTTCTGGTTTTTGACATGATGATGATCATATGGACTGTCTTTGAATACCATGAACCTTTGTCGCTTTATCATAGCCATTATACACCTATTTTTTTTTTGATCCAAGGTAGGTTATAAGCTTGTATAAGTGACCACTTTGATCCCAAATCACATGGATTGATGAGACTCCCAAGCTGTCAAGGCAGCTCATGTCGGAGACCGACATGAGTCTCTGGCCATAGGTCGACATGAGTCTCAAGTCGTGATAACGACTTGAGCTATAGGTCGCAAGACACAACTGCGGCATAATCCTTAACTTAGGATAACACTCAAACATTCCTTTTTAATGCTAGGACCCTTGTGTCGATATTGAGTTGCTTTCAAAATTCGAAGTTGCAATCTACTATGGAGTCGCGGACCTTCATGGTTCTTAGGTTATGGATCGACATGAGATACAAATCATAGACCAATATGAGGTTCAGGTCGTGGATCGGTATGGGTGCTATGTCGTGAACCGGCATAATCCTCATACTCTGAACCGACATAAGCCTTGTGTTGTGAACCGACAAGAGCCTCATACCACGAACTGACATGAGCCTCATGTCGTGAACCGCCATAGATTCCAAGCCGTGATAGCGACATGAGCAAACCGACATGTTGTTGCTATGGCATGAACAATTATGTCATAACGACTTAATTCTACTGCCAACAAACTCCTTGTCACGATGTTTATCTCCTTCGTTTCAAAGTTTTGATGTGTTTTTCATATTTTTATCCTTCAATTTTTTGCTATAGAAATTGAAATGTACTCAAGTATATCTATATAGAATGAATGCTGAAAAGCGAGATCTTCGTCAAAGTAAAGAGACCTCCTCGGCTCAAGTGGATCCTTCCTTAAACAAGTCTTTCGAGACTGAAACAACCACAATCTCTAGTCAAGTTTCTGCCTCCCTTCCTTTGGATCCCCTCCCGATTAAGGCTAGGGATCAAGAGAGACAGTCTGCCACCATAACTCAGGAGCAATACGAACTGTTGTGTGGTCAATACGGAATTCCTCTTACGGATGCAATATTACCAAAGGACGGCTTTTTTGCTGATGACCCCCCTGTTGGATATGTTGCTTTAAGCAAACAAATGCTAGCAGCTGGTGCTATTCCCCCGTTTAATCCTTTTCTAGGGCGAATCCTAAACCATCTAGGCATCGCTCCTTTCCAACTACATCCTAATGGCTACATGGTTCTACTGGGCCTTTATGTCCTTTTCATGGATACAACAAAGCAAGAGCTTACTTTCCAAGATCTTTGGTACTTGTGTTCTTTCAAGAGTAGCAAGGACACCCCCTCTATTATGCATGTTGAAGGTGCCAGAAATAGGAAGCTGGTTCTCGAATTACCGGACAGTGTTTCAGGGTTTTTAGGCCAATTCTTCTTCGTTAGATGCCCCGAGTCGTTCCGAGGGCAATGGACAGATGGAGGTATACGTATCTTATTCAGAGGTCTTGACTTTACTTCCCTTTGAGTTATACGTTCTTACATCATTTCCTTTTGAAATGTAGTACTCCCTACCCTGATTAAAGACAGCAAACCACCCCCTTCTATTAAAGCCACATACGAAACAATAAAAGCTATTGACGAGGCTCAGAGAAGTAGAAATCTTTTAATTACAGATAGCATTCTTCACCAATACGAACTACTTCATCCCTTAAGGAAGTTTTTATGTAAGGCTGGACCTTCCACTCCTAAACCTAACCTTACAAAATCAGATTTAGTAAGTCCAGACGACAGTAGTGTAACTCAAGCTGATCAAAACCCTTCCGTTGACCCTTCCTTGAAAAGATGTTCAGGGTCTGTTAGTGGAAAAACATCGCCCTCATCGAAGACTTTGGATAAGGATGAAGACTCTAACCGTCATAGAGGCGAAGATCCCACAACGTCGGTTGAGTTGATTGAGAAAGAAAATATTTCCCCGCATCCTGAGCCAGAATTAGATTCCGAACAGGTTAGAAGAGATGATAGGGAAGTGAATCCTTTTAAACTTGAGTACGGGATTGAACATGATGGTGAAGACGTAGTCGTATTAGAAACCGATCCAAATACTACGACTATAACTGGAGATTTTTCTACTGAAAATGTAGCTAAAGAAGATTCTGCAGGTACATTTGACAATTTGAGTGATCTCAACTCTGCTAGATATCTTAGTCAGGATGGTTCGGTTACTTAGCCTCTCGACCCTCAAACCATAGAAACCGGACTAAGGGATGCAACCTTAACTGAGTCAGCGAAGCCTCTTAAATTTTTAGGAATTCCCTTAAACTTAGAGGATATGACTGGTCTGTTAACAATACTATCTTTTAAAGAAATTCATCTTGTGTATTTCAATTTTTTTCCTGTGGTTGTATCTTGCTTTAGCATTCTTAGACACTGTATAGTTTCAAGTATTGAAAACTCATGCATGTCGTATTTCAGGTTTAGACATGTACGGGAAATGCTCATCAGGAATCAGATCGGACTTCAGTAAGAGGAGCAAAGCTATCGATCCGAAGCACTTACTATAATCCAAATCTCGGCAATCATCCCGTCACCATGAGCATCCCCATCCTCCTCCACCTTTGAAGCCCTCTTATCACTTATTCATGTATCAGAATTCGTTCTGACCGAGGAACAAAGAAAGAAGATACGCGAGGAAGAAGAGGCTAGAAGGAGCAGTTGGCTAAGGGAAGACACTCCCGATGAAAGGGAGCGAGGAAGGAAACAAGAAAGGGATGGTTCTTATAAGCATTCCCAAGTAGAGAAGCTGCCTATTAAACCCCGACTTCCTTCATCCTCTGGCCCTCCTGGTCCTTCAGCTGAGATCCATTCGATTATCAATGCCATAATCTTGGCTCGACGAACATCTCCTTTACCGAAAAGCTCCGGGGTTGGAACTTGAAAGGACTTTACTTTGATCGTGGAGTAAGTATAACCGACGCCGATTATTTTCTTAAAGAGGTGGATGCGGTGATAAGTCAAACACACACCTAGCTCAATACTGCTAAGAGTCAACTTGAGACAAAATGAAATATCGTAAGAGATATCTTTTACCAAAAGTTGCGTGGATGGAAGAAAATTGGTGATGACCTCCAAAAGCGCCATGATTCTCATCTTACGAAAATTACCGAGCTGGAGGATGATAAAGTCAAATGGGAGAAGGTTTTGGATGATCGTGACGCTGCTATCGTAGTTCTTAATAAAAGAATCGCAGAGTTGGAGGCATCAGATGATGAGATTAAAAAACCCCGGGAAGAACTCGAGGCTTCCAAACGAAGAGAAAAAGATGCCATAACTGCCAAGCGCGATGTTGATGCTGAATTGGCTGTAGAGAAGGATTTCCCCAAACAATATCGGGAAGATGCCGCTAATCTCCGTAAGGAGGTAAAATCTCTGAAGGCTTCCAACCAGACACTAATGGCCAAGGTCGAATCCCTTGAGAAGGACAAGATAACTGTAGAAGAAACCCACAAACAAGCTATGGACGAAGCTGATGATGACATGTTCCGCTTCTATGTCTATGGCGTCATGAGCTGTGGGAGCTTTCATTACCTAGGGGATAGTTTTGCATGTACTTTGGCGCTTGTTTGGGAGTGAGTTCTTGAGATTAATGGTGATGATTGTAGCGAGAACAAACTCATTGACAAACTTTTAGATGACAGGTCCAAAGAGGCTTTGGCAGAAGGAAAGGCACAACTAATGGACGAGAGGACTGGCACTTTTGGTGAGAAAGTTCACACTCAACCAGATGTCAACCTTCATGTTGATCCCTCAGCCTTTGAAGTTCTAGCTCACAGACATTAGCTAACCCGGATGATGCTCCTAAAGGCAAAAATGTCACCAATGAGGGGGTTATCAACAAAGAGGATATTGCTAATGAGCATGGTGAAAATGATGAGGCTGATGATGGCAATCCCGACCACTGGAGAATCGAGCATAGGGATCCCTCGGAGATTCCTCTAGATACAGGTAAAATTGAAACTAACTTTACCCTGTCGTGCTTAGAGTCCATTTTCGATTCACCTGGGTCCCTTGATTATTATGCTCAATGTTTCCATATTTTGAATTTAATTTCACCCCTGTCTTCTCCTGGGTTAGGCAATGCATTGACAACAAGAGCTATTAAGGCTGACTCACCATTGACAACTTTTCCTCTTACTTCTGTCATTACTCCCCCCTCCTAGTAACACACCCTTGCTTGTTGCAGTTCCTGGGTCACAGGATGCAAAGATCGGTGCCTTCTTAGATTTGGATGTCGTTGACTATAGCCTTAGTGACGATCTTGAAAGTTATTAATGCAGATGAGAGTCCCCGGGTTACTACCAAGGAGAAAGGAATGAAGTCTGCCAAGTCTTCATTCTCTAAGAAGAAGAGGAAGAGGAAGAAGGAGATGGAGGCTACCACCTTTTCTTCCCAAGAGAATCGGAGTAACGTAGAAGAGACCCCTCCACCTTTGGCTAACAAGCCTGCTTTGAGATCAAGTGATAGGAAGAAATGACCGCGCTTAGTAGTAGCTTAATTTTTGTTGTTAACTATTTCCTTTTGCATGTTATACTCAGGCCGGTTGTATATGCGGGCACCGGTCCCCGCTCATTACTTTTGTACTTGTTGTCTTTATGAACTCAGTCATCTGACATTTTTCATTTTAGCTTGTGACTTTATGGTATAATCTCTTTGTTGTAAAGAAATTGTGTCCTGCTTTTCATGCTTTAAATTTCGCTTTCAGTCTTGCTTCTCCTCTATTCTGCATTTCATGCCTGCTTTACATTTGCAATATAGATTCTGCATCACAAATTGTTTGTCATTATAGGCTGAGTTAACCCAACCAACAAGATTAGATTTTCCCGACCTGGACTGAGATGATGTCCAAAATCCTTTCGCATAAATAACCATTTTACTAGGATCTTTGATTTCACCTTTGTTATTTCAGGAAATCTAGTTTTGTTGGTTGGAATGATCCAATACCGAGTTTTCATAGAATTATGACCAGATTGTGGTATGTTTTTAAGAGAGCATTATTAGATTTCATTAATGCGATGGTAATGCCCCCATACCACAACTGGTTTCAATACTTCGGAAATTTAGGCATGGTATTTGCAGTTAGATAAAGGAATCTGTTATTCCTGGTAGCTGAGTGAGTCAGTTACTTGTGGTATTTTATCAGATAACTTTGAGGAAAATTTATGGTTCTGTTACTAAATGAATTTGGAAGATTCGGCTTATAACCGGATGCCCTTGAAAGGACCTTTGATCCGTTGTTCGTTGGATCTGAATAATTCAGACGCTTGTTGAACTTGTCGGATGCCTTTGAAGAGGTCTTTGGGTCCGTCAGAAGCTGGATTTGTCGGACCCAGAATCAATACTGGATTTGGAAGATCCAGCATCTGAGCGGATGCCTCCAAAGAGGTCTTTGAAAACCCTGTATTTATATCGCTATCCAGCCATGTATAAATGACATCGGCGATGAACCGGGTGCCCCTCGGGGAGGTCTTGGGTTCAAAGCCCGGTGTTTGTATCGCTATCTGGCCATGTTTAAATGGCGTCGGCGATGAACCGGGTGCCCCTCGGGGAGGTCTTGGGTTCAAAGCCCGGTGTTTGTATCGCTATCCGGCCATGTTTAAATGGTGTCGGCGATGAACCGGGTGCCCCTCGGGGAGGTCTTGGGTTCAAAGCCCGGTGTTTGTATCGCTATCCGACCATGTTTAAATGGCGTTGGCGATGAACCGGGTGCCCCTGGGGAGGTCTTGGGTTTAAAGCCCGGTGTTTGTATCGCTATCCAACCATATCTTAATGGCGTCGGTGATGAATTGGGTGCCCCTCAAAGAGGTCTTGGGTTTATCATCGTATTGTTTCAAGTGACTGACGCTAGTTTACTTGTCAGATTCTGGTTGTGACTTGTCAAAACTAGGACTTCGAACTCTATTATTAAGACCGTGCCCCTAGGGTGAAATTCAAAATTTGATCCATAGTTCGGGCTTGGAGTTCTTGATGACCCTTATTTATGGTTTTGCACTTCACACCCACTATAGCAAAAATGTATAGATGCTTGAGTATTAAGCAACAGGTGCTTGAATTTCTCCTCGTCGGGGATGTGCTATAGCATTCCGCAAGCTCTATTTGGTTCTCAATGCGTTTTCGTTTGCTTAAAAAGCCTGTAATTAAAATCGATGTTAGTAACTTGAAATACAAAACCTGCAAATGTACGATTTTTTGACAGGTAAAGTAATTTCTTTCACTAATTTGTACAAACTTCGCGATGATAGTCACAATGCATGATTTATTTACAATTCATGATATCTGTATGATGCGAAATATGTGAAACAAACTTCAAACAAAGTAATGGCGAAGATGAATGCTATTCCATGCTCGAGGAAGTGCGATTACGTATGTTGTTTTTAACTCAAAAGTGCCATCTGCAAATTTCTAGCTTATCACATATGGTCCCTCCCAATTGGGTTCGAATACCCCGGTTCCTGTCATAATTCTCTTCAGGACGAGGTCCCTGACTTGAAAAGTCCTTTGTTTGACTTTTGCATTGAAATATCTGGCTACTTTCCGTTGGTGGGCTGCTATCCTAAGCTCTGCTCCTTTTCACTTTTCCTTGAGTAAATCAAGTGCCTCTAATTGCAGTTCTTCATTCTTCTTCTGGTTAATGTAGATTCTGCGATGACTTGGTACTTCCAGTTCCACTGGGATCATAGCTTCTGATCCGAATGCGAGTGAGAATGGGATGTGCCCTGTGGTAGTTTTATGTGTTGTTCGATACGCCTATAATGCAAAAGGTAGTTCATCGACCCAGTTGCCTTTGGCTTTTTCTAGACGCTTCTTGATGGTTGGCTTTAGTACTTTGTTGATGGCTTCCACTTGCCCATTTTCTTGTGGATGAGCCACAGCTGCAATGCTCTTTTTGATCTTATATTTGGTGCAGAAGTCTAGGAATTCATTGCTTTCAAACTGGGTTCCATTATCGGTGATTATTTTCTGTGGCACTCCAAACCTGTAAATGATGTTTTTCAAAAACAAAATTGATCACTTTCTTTGACGTGATAGTGGCCAAAGGTTCTACTTCAGCCCATTTGGTGAAATAGTCGACAGCTACTATAGCGTATCTCATATTTGCTTTTGCGGCGGGTAGTATCCCAATCAAATCTATGCCCCAAACCGTAAATGGTCATGGGCTGACCATTTGAGCTAGTTCTGTAGGAGGTGCTCTTGGAATCTAAGCGAATCTCTGGCATCTATCACACTTCTTCACATAGGTCATGGCATCTAGACTTACATCCGGCTAGAAATAGCCACATCGCAGAACCTTCTTAGCTAACGTTTGACCATCGGTGTGTCCTCCGTATTCACCCTCATGCAATTCTGCCAAAATTGCTTTAGATTCCTTTTTGGTCACATATCGCAGCAATGACATAGAGTATCCTCGCCGGTACAGCCTTCCATCTTGGACGAGGTACAAAGGGGCCTTGCGCAATATCTTCCTTTTGTTTTTCCGCTCTTCAGTAGTGTCCCATTGAGGATATATTCTTTGATTGGAGTCATCCATGATGTAGGTTCTTCAATGGTCTCCATTATCTAGTCAACACTCGCTTCCTCAATGGTTGGTGTAGAAAGGACTTCGATGGGGATTAAACCCAGCAGCTGGGCGTCTGATGAACTAGCATACTTGGCAAGAGAATCCGCTTTCGAGTTTTGTTCTCTTGGGATGTGAGATATAACATAGTAGTCAAGGTCATTTAGAAGTTCAATAGCTTTGATTAGATAAGAAGGGAGGTTTCCTGTTTTGGTTTGGAACTCCTTGCATACCTGACTTACCACCAACTGAGAGTCGCTAAGAATATATAAAGTTTTTAAGTTTAGCTCTTTGGCCAGTTTTAACCCTGTTATTAATGCTTCATACTCGGCCTCATTATTGGTTGATGGAAATTCCAATCTCAAGGCATAGTATAAAGAGTAACCTTATGGGGTTTTTAAGACGATTCCAGCCCCTGAATAGTGGTCGTTTCTGGATGCACCAAGTATAGTTTCCAGGCAATCTCAGTTTCCGCTGGTTCCTTAACTTCTTCTCCCTTGTTTGTAAACTCAGCAATGAAATCCGCTAGGGCATGGCCCTTGATGGCTCTTCGAGGATGGTAAGTGATGTCATATTGACTTAGCTCAATGTTCCATTTCAGTAGCCTTCCTGAAGTTTCTGAGCGAAAGAGGATTTGCCTTAATGGTTGATCGGTGAGGACCTTGATAGGATGAGATTGGAAATATGGTCTCAACTTTTTTGAGGCAACAAGGAGGCAATATGCGAGCTTCTCTAGTTTAGGGTAATTTAGCTCTGCCCCGGCGAGCACATTACTAATGTAATATACCGGCAATTGCACTCCTGCTTCTTCTCGGATTAGTGCTGCACTCAAGGCATGTAATGAACTGCTAGATATAAAAATAGATCCTCCCCACCTTTAGGCTTCAATAACATTGGTGGTGATTCCATATGTCTTATCAATTCCTCGAAGGCCTCCTGGCACTTTGAGGTCCACTGGAAGTCCTTCTTCCCTTTTTTCAAAGCATCGAAAAGCAGAATACATCGATCCATTGTTTTGGAAACGAATCGGTTGAGTGCTGCTACCTTTCCATTTATGCTCTGGAGTTTCTCTTTTGTCCTTGGGGCCTGCATTTCCCTTAAAGCCGCGATTTGAGAAGGATTCGCTTCGATGCCCTTAGCATTGATGATAAACCCGAGAAACTTCCCTGAAGAGACTCCGAATGAACATTTTAATGGGTTTAGTTGCATCCCGTACTTCCTAAGTATGTGAAACATTTCTGCCAGATCCTCCGGATGATCTTTGACCTTCTTCGATTTGACTAACATATCGTCTACATATACTTCCATTGTGTTCCCTATTTGAGATTTAAACATGGAGTTTACAAGACGTTGGTAAGTCGCTCCTGCGTTTTTCAGTCCAAATGGCATGACTTTATAGCAGTATAGTCCTCTATCCGTTATGAAACTCGTGTTCTCTTCGTCTGGCTTGTGCATCATAATTTGATTATATCCGAAATATGCATCCATGAAAGATAATAACCCATGCCCCGTTGTTGCATCTACAAGTTGGTCAATTCGGAGCAAAGGAAAGTTGTCTTTTGGGTATGCTTTATTAAGATCTGAGTAATCTATATACATTTTCCACTTCCCACTGGACTTTTTGACAAGAACTGGGTTGGAAACCCAATCTGGATACGTAGATTCTCATATGAAATTATTTTTAAGTAGCCTATCTACTTCTTCTTTTAGAGCCTCAGATCTTTCAAATCCCTGCATTCGTCTTTTTTGTTTTACAGGAGTTAACTTTTGATTTATATTCAACTTGAGAACAATTACATTCGGTGGGATTCCACACATATCTGAGTGTTCCCAAGAAAACGCATCTAAGTTTGCTTTCAAGAACAAGATTAATTCCCTTTGCAGCTTCATACCTAGCTGAGATCCTATCTTCAAGATCTGGTTAGGGTCCTTGTCGGATACTGGAACGGGGATAGTATCTTCGGTTGGCACTGCTCTATTTTCCCCATACTGTTTTTCCTCGGATCAATTGCTTTTCGGGCGCCACTGTGCTCACCAATATGGGGTTTTTGCTTTAGTTGCTATAAGAAGGGTTTCTAGATGCAGAGCGACGACTCTGCATCCTTCTTCAATTCCTTCTTCCTTGCTTCTGCCAATTCAACCAAATAACACTCTCTTGCTGCTTGTTGATCTCCTATAACTGTGCCAACACCATTCTCCGTTGGAAATTTCATAGTGAGGCGCCACGGAGCCATAGTTATTCTGAATGCTGCGAGATTAGGTCTTCCTGGGAAGGCGTTGAAAGCAAAGGGTTCATCGATTATAACAAAGTCTTGTACCCGTGTGGCTTTCTGCTCTCCTTCCCCAAGCTCCACCAGTAGAATGATGACACCAATTGGTTAAACAGCTTGACCAGTGAATCCATGGACCTTGTTCTAACAGGCTTTTAGATCGCCCATGGAAAGCTTCATCCTATGGAATGCGCTAAAGAAGAGGATATTAACTTTGGCTCTGCTATCGACTAACAACCTTCTTACTATGGCTGGGCCCAGACCAACGATTATCACCATTGGATCCTCTGTAGGTGTTATGATCCCAGTTGGATCTTCATCTTTAAATGTGATGTCGTCTCGCAGGATTCTTGGTACTTTTGCCGATAAAACTTCGTCTATGGTCATGAGTTCACTTTTTTTTTTGACAAGTTCTTCACCTTATGAGCATACTTCACCATATCCCCCCAGCATTTCCCAACCGGGTAGGGGCCTCCTGAAATGGTGTTCATGATCATCCTTGGTATAGCAGCAATCTAAACGTTCTCATTCTGTTTAGGTTGTCCTACAGAGGCTCCTTGGTCTTGAGTTCCCTGAGCATTCTGGGAGTTCTTTGTGTACTGTTGAAGCCTGTTTTTCCTTATCAGTTTCTCAATTAAGCTTTTCAAATGTCTACATTCATTCGTGCTATGCCCCGGTTGGTTGTGAAATCGGCAAAACCTGCCAGCAGAACCTGCCAGACTTTATTGCATTATCAGTGACTCTTAACTTCCCGGGCTCTGGGTACTCTTCAGTGTCTTTGGTCGCCATATAAATGTTATCTATGGTGCTGTTAAGAGGAGTCATTTTGGAATTCTTGAAGAAACGAAGCTTTTTGTTGTTTCGACCATCTTTCTCTTCATTCCCCCTTTTCTGATTTCCTCTGGCATTTTTCTGTCCTCCTTGCACGTTTATGTCTCTCTTTTCTGATGGCTCCTTATTTTCTATAGCTTCCATTGTATAGGCCAGATCCTCATCCACTCCTATATACTCCTCTGCATTGTCAAATAGCTCTTCGAGAGTGGCAGGCTTCTTCTTCTTGATCCACCGCCTGAGTTTGGTCTTTTTACTTATGCCTCCCTTTAGAGCCATCAAAGCCAAACGTGGCTCATAGTTTCCAACTTCAGTCGCAGCTGTGTTAAAACGAGAAAGGAAGGCTTTAGTGGACTCCCCCAGCCCTTGTTCTAGTTCATTCAGTTCCATCACATCATACATCTTGGTTTCTTGAAGCCTGAATTGCTGTCTGAACAGCTTCGCCAAGGCAGCGAAGTCATCCATGGATTTCAGTGGGAGTTTTGTGAACCAGAGTGAATCTACTCCTTCCAAGTAGGTAGGGAAGTATAAACATTTGAGCTCATCAGTAGCACGTGCCCCATCCACGTGCTGATCGTATTTGAATAGGAACACGTTGGGGTTGCCAGTTCCATTATAGGCTTGTACAACTGAGGGTTTGAATTTATTTGAATATGGCGCCATTTTTATTCTTTCTGTAAGTGGGGTTTTGTAGGACCAAATCCCTATTCCTTTTCATTGTCCACCTTTTTCTGGCTCTCATTCATGATCTTCCGTACCATTTCGAATATTCATTCCTCCTCATTGAGTTGGTCCACGGGGCGGACGCCTTCCTCTTTACCGGATGTTTGCCTATGCTAACGATCGCGGTTCAGATTCCGGGGCCCTGGACCTCCTGCATGGGGAAGTGCCCCTTTGGTGGAACCAAACGCTTGTTGAGGAGCTGCTTTTCCGGAGTGGTTTTGAATATGTGGCCTCATTCCTTATGACTAGGATTTGCAACCTCCTGGACATAATTTCCTTTATTTGGATTCGAGGAAGAAGATCCAGTATCTTCCGTTCCAGTGGTTTTAGCAGTTTTGAGATGGCTTGAACTCATGGTGACTTTGGCCATTGCGGCTTGCATGGCAAACATGGTTTCAAGCTTCTTCATCATGGCCTCGTTCGCAACATCAATTCAACTTGTCAGTCTTGCTTCCACTTCCTCCAACTCCCTCCTTGTTACGGCAACTCCGACTTTAGAACATTCACTAACTTCAAACTGAATAGTAGGCGGGGTATCTTTTGTGTTAGTGGCATTATCGACATCTTTGATGCTTTTACTTATAACTTTCTTTGATGGCCTACCTGGCTTACCCATGACTTCAGAGGTAAGTATCTCAATTCGGACAAATTAAGTGATTAATGTGTATTCAGAAATCCAATGCAAGGCTTTCTACCTTGTGAAAGAGCGAGAAATTGATTGGCAATTCGGGCCCCACGGTGGGCGCCAAATGTTTTTCCCAAAATTGGGCTAAACACCAAGAATGCGAGGAAAAAAGTCTCACAAAAAAATGAAAAGTGGAGCCACACAATTATTAGAATGCAAGTAGAAGACACAAGCCTTTATAGTGGTTCAATCCAATAAGTATCTACATCCACTTTCATAAGAAATTCCATTATCAATATGAGGATTACAAGATTAACTTTTCTCTTACAATACTTTTATCACTCTTTTACTCACAAATCACACCCAAATCTATTAGAGATGATGAAGAAGCGTGTAGATCCGGGGAGATTTGATGAAGATGGTGTAGGATTGGAAGACTTCTTCTTTGAACATAAGCTCATCTAATCAATCCTCAATTCGCAAGTCACTTGGAAGCATTTGATAGAGATCATGATCCATGGATTAATCTTAAATCTATGGTGTTTGATAGATGTTGGATTGTTGTGGAATATTTTTGACAGCACTTCGTGGCCTCAAAAATCGATCCCCCCAAATGAAGAAGTGTGGGGGGTATTTATAGGAAATTTCTAGACCAGATGGCAGTTCTGAAATATGCAGAATAACGCTATGACTCATGTCGCCGTCGACATGACTTGGATCTTTGCTATAACTCATGTTGCCAACGACATGATTCATGTCACATGGCGGGTTAACTATTGGCGCCTTGAGCTTGCGACGCGACATGACTCTTCTTGGCATGATTCACATCGTTCTGACGATAGCTGTTGACAACCTGGTACAAGCTGGATGCGACATGAGTAGGTCACGATATGGTTCGCTATGATATGAATCGTCTCGTTCGGGTGATTCTATATTTACTGGAAGCAATGTGAGTGGGGCGCGGCATGGCTTATCTTCAGACTTTAAATAGTGATCGACCCTTTATGTCATAGAATGACATGGTGGCAGGACGGTATGACTCATGTCGTACGTCCCTATGTTTCTTAGCGCCTTGAGCTTATGACGCGGCATGACCCTGCTACATGTGTCTTGTCACGCTCGTTATGTCCCGTGAGCTCCAGTACGACATGATGGGGCTCGACTCATCTTGGTTACGATATAATGTTACTCCCATCTCGACATCATATTCTTTCCACGGCTTATACACCATGTCGCTGAGCGACATGGATAGTAGTAGTATAACATCATGTCGCTGATCGACATGATTCAAAGGAGTTATGGCTGCGGCATGGTTCATATTGAGATCTTTAAGTGTCAGCTTGCCCCTCATGTCGCTTAACGATATGGGGGGGTAGATGGCATGGCGTGTTTCATGAAGCCGACCTGGATTTTCCGACATGACTTTAGACCGACGTGAATGATAGTTGAGACCACAACTTGCGGCATGACTGCTAGGTCGACCCAGTCTTCACGGAGTGTCATAGTGAGGCACGACACGGCTTTCTTGACGATATTACCTTGAAGCGCCTTGATATCTATGCTATGAATCTAAGTTCAACTTGATTTTCTTTCATGTAACTCCAACGACTTGATTTATATCAGCATGATTTTTATATCATCCTTGACTTATATTTTATGTGTTAACATTATATTTCTGCTGATTTTTCTGTAATACTTGAATATCTTAATAAGTATACGCTTTGAGTTTGAATTTCTCATGCAAATCAACAAAAGTTGCATAAAATTCTACAACATTTTTAATATAATTGCTACAATGTCAACAATTATATGGTAAATTGCAGAAAAATTATGGAGCGTGCATACATTTTTTTTAAAAAAAAAAAATCATTTTTTTGTTTTAATGCATGAATATGTTAATGATTATGCGTTGAATTAAATTTCAAATTTTGGTAAAATTTTGCATTGTTTTTTGATGATTTCCTGATGATTTTTGAAAAGCAGTGATCTAATTTATATAGTTTTTAAACAGGATTTTTTTTTTGTATTTTGAAACTTAACAGGGTTCTTAGCAAAATTTTCTCCAATTTTTTTATTCATTTCATACATGCTTCTAGTCAAACCAGCTTCTTTGATATTGGAACATGCACGGCACTCATATGAGCATGCAAAAAAGTTAAATACAATTTGAATGTTATTATCAGCAACAAGTGTCAATGCTTTAGACATTTCCCTTACCTTAAATGCGTGAATTCCCCACTATTACTTTGGTCATAGAAGTCAGAAATAATATGACTTGATAGTATTGATTACTCCAGTTGTTAATAATGGCTTCACCAGCAAAAGAAAATAATAACCAGTCTTCAGAGATGTTCATAACTAATTTTTATATACTAGTTTGCTTCATGTTATCATGGCACATGTAAAGATCAACGAAAAACTGAAGTTTTAAATGCATGAGTGAGTTTTGTTTTGAACCAGGTCAACAAATTCAAAGTAGATTATTGTCCAATTCAGACTCAAACTACACCCTTTATATTATTGTTAATTGGTCTAACCAACATAGGAAAAAAACAGCATATTTTGAATCAGTTTTGTCGATACCAATCTTGTCCAGTAGAAAGCACAAAAAAATCCATACATGCTTAAACATGTTTAACTGGTGGCAAATATTCCATCCATCAACCTTTTTCACACTCAAATGAGTTCTCTAAATAAGCAAGAGTGTGCGTATGCATATATAAATGCATTAAATCTGGTACAAGAAAGGCATCGGTGGTTAGATACGGCACAGGACCGTCAACGGTCATCACCAGCCATGGCAAAAAAACCATCGCCGAATAACCAGATGCTAACAAAATAGCGACATTTCTAACGTTTGCTTCGTAACTATGTTAGTTATGGTTGGCGACGACTATGTGAGACACGTCATAAATTGTGGGCTCTACATTAAAGATTTGGCTCAGCGGTTTGGAGAAATCACTGTTTTAAGGCTTTTCCGTTGGCTGTCCAGGTTTGGTAAGCCAAAATGGGCTGAATTGGGAAGGCCCATTAGGGGTTGGTGGAAACTATAAATAGGGGTAAGGGATATGAGAAAGGGTTTGAATTTTCCATTCTCTCATTGGGAGGTCTTGAGTTCCTTCTTCCTCTAACACCATTCCAACATTAAAAATCATAATCCAAGGAGGGAAATTGAAGATCTACACCATTGGAGGCTAGATCTACGTCAAATGAAGCAAGGATTCATCGGATCAAGGGGTTTGGTGCGAGGTGCTTGCTATCCGGATTCTTATTTCATCAATTTTGACTTGTTTTGGAAATTCGGTGAGGGATTTACATCTCTCACATGGATTCAATGAAGTATATGAATGTTATATAATGTTTTTCATCAAATTCAAGTGCTTAATCATAGATCCATTCCATATTAAGTCCATTTTGACATAAGTCACCCTATGATCTATTTTAGCAAGGTTATGTTAGTGATTTCAATGCTATTTCATACGACTATGTAAGTTAGATCCGCAATTTAGATAATATGTTCATTTATTATGATTTTTGGTGAATTTGCATAATTTGATGATAATCATCATTCTCATGATGTTAGTTGTTTCATAACATGCTTATGATTGGATTGGATGTACTGGATGAGTTGGCTTCTAGTGTCACTAGCCAACGCCGACCGTCACAAGCATGTAAACACGCTCTTTAGTTAGCAGATGCCAACCGTAGCTAGCCTGAAAACATAACCAGTACCCAGTCATCGCTAACCGAAGCTTAATGGCACCAATATGTCGTCACCAGCCGACCCAAACCTGAAAAAGTTTTGCTTCATTTCAGCAACCATTATTTCTTTCAACCACACATACTCGGACAACTCATATTCGTTCATTCCACAACTCATATATCATCAATTCCACAATACATTTTCATATCCAATGACCTAACAGACCGTATATACTCAAATTCATAACATAAACTAACAAGTATAACAAACTAAAATATGTACCACAAATACCAGCATCACACATTCCATAACAAATCAAAATATCCACAGCAACTGGTGTGTATGAAAAAAATATCCACATATCTATATTCCAAGAACATATGATTATATTTACAAAAGACATAATAATTGCATAGGTGTTGTGCTGCTCGCACCTGCATAAGAAGAGTGAGCAGACTTTCGCCTAAGAGACATATCTATCACAAACATATTATTTTGTATAATGATAACACATAAATATTAGTCCAAAAACTAAGAACGTACATTATATAAGTTCACTGCATCAATCCATATATTTAGTACATCATATCACTTTATTATTAGAAAACATATCTGTAAGGACCCACATCTATACCCATGCCACCCACTAGTATTACAGAGTAATATTATTAGATAATACGGAGAATAAGGTTGTAGGGGAACACACATGTAAATTCAATTGGACTAACACTTGTATTAAAATTTCCTAAAATACATTTTTCTCGTAGAGACGTAGTATCAGTACAAAACAATAACACGTGTGCCTCCAGGATAGAACAATACATAATATATAGAAATATAAAGATCACAAACTTAATCGCAACGATAAAATATAATATATATATATATATATATATAATACTTAACATTTTATACACATTCTACTTGTTATACATCAATACATGCATGTCAATCCATTGAAAACACGACAATAAATAATTAACCAATTTACTATACACCTTTAAGCCAAAATACGAGCTGTTCTCAATGTCCCAGACTTGTGATATCTCGGTCTGACCCGGGTATTATATAAATATTAAAAGGGCTAGTTTATGACTAAATTCATTATAATTATTATAAAACATTTAGATTTTCTAAAATTATAATAATAGCACAAAGATATATCATCATGATTCAATACATAATCATCATTTCTAAAATCGATCAAAATAGATTCCATAAAATCAATATAAGAGACTGGTGATATAAATCCAAATCTCAGTCGAATTTAAGAATCATCTCCAAGAAGAATTTCACAATGAATAAAAGGTCAATAAGTAAATAAATCCAAATATCGCCAAATCACTTTAAATATAATATCCTCTACATATATGAAAAAATATCACTAGATAAAATCTATCGGAAAAGGCAAAAGAAGCAATAGGGACTTCAAGTATTTCCAATTATATATATAACAATACTTGGCGATACACCAAACATCATAATGAAACATATAAAATAATAATATGTAGCGATACGCCCAAAGAAGGAAACATGGATGGATCATACTCAAGATCCTTCGTATCGGTTATACACTGAACCAAAACTAGAAAGGGAGACCAACAAATGCATCTTCTCTGGGGGACCCCACATTCATGTCTCCTACAGTCATCGGTTACCACTACCTCACATCCACTAGTATTTTGGCAATAATCCACCTTTTGTACGTCAATACAAAATATCTTCGGTCATGATACCCACATTTTCCTTTATAGTAACTGACAGTTGGCCTATGTGACACCAGGGGAACTACATATACCAATAACGATAATATAATACTAATGTGCCACGAATACGAGGCGTGACCACGCGATCAGGCCGTGGGGGCGGATACTGGTTATTCTAGCTTACTCCTATGACATATAGAAAGGTGGTCAATGATAGCTCGGTACTAATAGCTAAACACACACACATACATATATATATAACATATATATATACACACACA
This sequence comes from Allium sativum, assembly GCA_030737875.1. Taxonomy (NCBI): domain Eukaryota; kingdom Viridiplantae; phylum Streptophyta; class Magnoliopsida; order Asparagales; family Amaryllidaceae; genus Allium; species Allium sativum. Next base: position 116,423,623 of record CM060909.1, read on the forward strand.
CACACATACACATACAAAATAGAATAGCCATTGCACCACAACGCACGAGGCTATGTAAATACCAATCAATTATATAATATTCATACCAGCATACTGTATATATATTACATGTTGCCAATGCACGGCTAAATATTATCATAGATCAGTAAGTGACTACTATATATGTACACACCATAGCGAATGCAACATCACCTTTTATCCCCGAATTGTGTCATTTACTTTCCGCACTTATTTACTCCTCTGCTATCTATGCTGTGATTATTACTCAAATTTGTGATATCTTTTTAATATCTCGAATTAATTCAATAAACCTATTCATCCCCTCAGGGTTAATCTAGATCCAACAAGGTACACCGAAAACAGAATAGGGGGAACAAAAAAAACCTCTGTAGCCCCCAATCAAGGACACGACACAAGACTGAAAATAAAGACCTTACCTAGTGAACTAGATATTCAAGTAAATGGAGTAGGTGGTATATACTTTGGTCGAGAGATTGTTTTGTTGGCGTCCTTCTTTACTCTGCTTCCTTATGCTTATGAGATCGCTAGCAATTTGCCATTGACTTATTCACTAAGCCACCCCATCGTCTCACTGGCCGACCTTGGCCTCCATAATTTTGGGGTTATATCTAATATTCAGAGATTTCCTCGATTTGGTACCACTCTCACGGCCCACACCAAAATAGTGCTTTAGCCCTAGATGTCCAGGTGTCCATTCATTTCTTCTCGACATTTCTTCTTCTATTATTAATACTCACTTCCGATTACCCTATTTGACTTGTTAAGAAATTGGAAGAGAGCTTTGAATTAAAAACAACTACTTTCAACCACTAGCAACAACTCGGTTATCAAGTATTCTAGTAGTCATTCCCTTCCTGAGTTTCTATCAGATAATAGCTTAATCAATTAGGACCTTTTTAGAAGTGTCAGGTAGATCAATGAATCATTTCTTTATTGAGCCAACTCTATCATATAGAAGAAAATAACTAAAGGAGCCTAGAATACCAAGTCAAGTAATTAATTGAATGAGAGATTAGTAAGGAATCAGGATTCTATGCCTTAGAATGCAGACCAAGGAGAACGTTTTCTGGCTAGTCTTTGGAAGGTGCTATTATTCCATATGACTCCCATATAACATTGGATGCAAAGGAGAACCACAAAATTGTAGATTCTTTGGCAGCTATGAGTCTAGCAAGCCAGTAGTGGTCTCAATCGACACTACAAGAAAACACTGTTTTAGCATCATATATTTAGAAGTGGAAATTTCCGTCGCTAATTTGCGACGGATTTCCATGTGATCTGAAAGGAATAGTTTTTTTGTTTTTTTAACTTTTCTTTTCTTTTATTTGTTACCGTCGTCTTCTGTCATCTCTCACTAAGTCGTTGCAAATTGCGTCAAATTACCAACAGAAAATTTCTGCTGCTATTTTCCACTGCAAATCTAAACAGAGTACCGACGAATATTTATCGAAGCTATTTTACAGCAGAATTCCAACAGATTTGCAAGAGATGAAAATATCAGTTTATTACAGTAACTATTTAATAATTAATAATAAAATTTAACACTTGTCAAATGATATATAGTATTCAATAATTAATTTTTAATAATTGTATTTAATAATTATAGTTGATAATTATAGTTGGTACTTATATTTTAAAATTATAGTTGATAATTATATTTTATATTTTGAAAATTTGAAATCATCTTGAATAAATTTGAAATAAATCATCTTGAATAAAATTGTCCAAAAACTAATAAAGATCATATAATAAATAAAATATTATATTTACTAATTGTGGACGAATAATTAAGTTGTAAAACGTATTACAACTCGGTGTATAGATAGTTTCTACAATGCTTGTTTACAGCTTACGCATATCTTCGCTGCAAATTAATTTTCCTCCATCTTCCAATTTTTGGCGCCTCTCCCAAATTTTCATCTTCTTCCCCCATCCACATCCTTTCTCGAAAACCAAATGAATTTGAAAAATAAAATCCTCATTACAAACACCTAATCGCGTCTCCTCCTATGCCTAAATCACTAGTGCAGACCATACGACCGAATCAAACCCTAAATCAATCATGCTTTAACAACCAAAGCTAGAACTACCACGTTTTGAGTTGTGGATCTATGGCTGGGGTAACAACCACGGTAGGCGCGCCTTCATCCGAACTTCTGAAACCGCCATAGCATGCTTCTGGCTTCCATACCCAGAATATCTGCACGAATCGATGGAGCAATGCTCTACGAGGATAAAGCAAGTGCTGTTATGCTTGGCCGCACTCTTCGAGGATGGGGTAGGCACCTAATTTTATATGAATTCACGAAAATGTAATATTAATAGTAGATAAACTGATTATTTCTGTTCATATTTTGATAACGAGAAAAGTGACCTATTATTTTGAACTTTTGCTGTTGGGGTGTTCGCAATATTTATCTCTAATAAAAAGGTGCAAATGACTATTGTTAATACTTAATACTAAACCACTGATGGGAAATCTATTACCGATTAACAGGAATAAACATGAGTAAATGACTATCGTTAATGGTTATTTAGGGTGCGATCTTAACCAATGCGAGCGGGGTATTTGAGCATGACATTTGAGCGTGGTATTGTAGCGAACGGGGTATTCGAGCGTGGTATCTGAGCGGGGTATTTGAGCATGGTATTTTTAAATTAAAATATAAATAGATTTGATTTGACAAATACGAATAAAAATACAGATACAGTTTCTAATACAAATACAAGTACAAGTACAATTACAGATACAAAGAAAAATTAGCGCAGACCAGCAACAACCAATCCATCTCTAATGTTATCTCGAACTAATGCCATTTCTTGGTATTCATCTGGGTGTACACGTTCAGTACCTCTGTTCGTCGTATTTCTCATACTGTAATATTCGGCCAAGTACTGATCGGGGATTAGTTCAGGATCATCATCAAAAGCCATAAAATCAGGGTCACCGCTATTATATTTGCCTATGAAATTGTGTAAAGCCATTGTAGATACGACAACTTTCACTTGAGTGTTGAACCAAAATGTAGGCATCTTGTTGAGAATGGTAATTTTTTTTTCCAAATGCCAAATGTTCTTTCGACGGCCATCCGTAAACTCGAATGGTAGTAATTAAACACTTCATTGGCCGACTTTGTTTAATTCATGGTATCACGGAAATGCAGAATATGGTACCTCATATTTCGATATGGCGGTAAATATCTAGTCTGAAGTTGATAGCCCGAATCAACCAAATAATACTGTCCAGCTGGAGGGTTAGGAAACTTAGAGCTTCTAACGTTTGTAACAGCATTAAAAAATCTACTATCATGTGCAGTCCCTTCCCAACCATCCATAACATACGTAAACTGTAAATCGAAATCACAAACCGCTAATATATTTTGAGTTGCAAAGCCTTTTCGTCCGATATAAGGGATAATTTGATCAGCGGGTAAATGTGCAGATATGTATGTACCATCTATAGCGCCAATGCAGTTTCTGAAATACGGATAATACCAGGTTGAATTTCTGATGTGATGTGGAACAATATTAAATTGTTGTTCTCCTGGATTTATTATATCTGCAACGAGTAATTGAAAAGCGTTTAGGACATCATGAAAACAAACGGAAATTGTGCTACCTGATCATTGAAATCTTTCTTGAAATTGTCTATTTAAAAGCCTGGTAGCCATTGTATAAATGAAAATTCCAACCATTTCGACGACACAGACTTCTGGTCTGTAAGCGAGACCATGATGTTGCAGTTTTTCACATAATGCGTGGAAACAAAGTCTTTTCATCCGAAAATTATTTTGACAACGGTTTTGATGACCATTCAAAATTTCGTTGATCCAAGATAAGACAGTGAACTCCGAAGTATTAATCCGCATCATATGATTTCTCCTTTCATTTTAACCAGATAAACCCCGTAGAGCTCAATCAAATCGTCGTAATCGAAGGATGAATCGGAGTTAGACATTAATCGAATAAGTAGAAAGAGATGAAAAAGTTATTGAAGGAGTATTGTGAAAGGTGTTAAGGATAGAGTGTGTGATTTATAGGGAGGAAGAGAAGTTGGAAATCAAGCCATTGGCGTTCGACACGTCGGACGCGTCCGACACCAACGGCTTGATTTCCAACTTCCAGTGGACGTTCCATTGGCAGTGGTTGGACGCGTCCGATGCCAACGGCTTGATTTCCAACTTCCAGCGGACGTTCCATTGGCAGTGGTAAGTGGTGATTGCGTTGGACGCGTCGAACGCCACAAAAATTCTCAGCGTGGCAAAATATGGCTGCGAACGCACCCTTACTATCGATAATAGTAAATCACTATCGTCAGTTGTTGATCTATTAAAGATATAGTAAATCTATAACGTTATAGTTGATCATTAAATGATCATACAGTTAATCAGTAAACCGATCATAACAAGAATAAACTCTTTGTGTGCCCATTTTGTTTGAAAAAGTAAGAAACATTGCAGTGGTTGTGGTTGAGACCACCTTTGTCGACCAAGATTGAAAGGCAGTGTGGGCCTAAGGAAATTACAAGATCTAATGAAGTCGACAGCCTTAAAACTTACATGGAAATATATACAAGGTGAACGTCTATGGTTATGATGAACAAAAAATAGATACTGTAAATAGAAAAAATTCAAAAAATGAATGTAAACAATAATACATCTTACATATGGAAACTGCTTATCTGCAGTAGTGCAAAAGCAAAGGGAGCAATAGAAGGGAAGGTGGTAAATGTAGGAAATGCTGGTCATTGGTACAACTCGTGTGTTAACGGACAGTCAACACTACATTTGATGAGAAGGGATTATGTCTCAATCGGTAGATGGCACAACAGAAAGGTTTCCTCCCTCATTCCAAACGGATGATATTAATAATATTAATAATTGAGCGAAATACACATCTGAACCCCAGACCCACTCAATGCAGTCTATATACTTGGGATCTGATCGTCGTTATAATGATTATTGGCTACTTATTGGTCCATGAGATATTACTGATCCAGGTTATCGACAAGTTTAATTTGAGTCTTTTGAACATGGCCACTGGGAGATCACTAGTAGTTTACAGGTGAATATAGTTACTGATTTTCAATGTTAAACCCCCACAATATTCATTCCAATAGTATTCTTTTACACTATACAGTTATATTCACAAGATTATCATAACTTTCATGGTTAAATTTATGATGCTTGTGGCAATCATCTTAAAAATGGATAATTCTTGATATTGGGAAAAATACTTAAACGGCGAGATAATTTGCATTAAATTAAAATATATGTATTCCTTATTAATTTGTTATCTTCAACAAATTTAGGATTTGGATGCTCTTCTATCAGCTCTAGACAGCACAGGTTCTCGAGAAGCCCATCTACTTGCATTTTTAGAAAAAAGGCAGCATTTCTTAATTAAGCCAGGATAACTATATGACTACTGAAAATAATAATATTACACCAGACTTAGATAATATTAGCAGGGCTGGATTTCCACCAATTTCCGATGTTGACAATAATCTGGATCCACGAGAACCTTTAGAAAATCAAATAGCTTCATCGAGTTGGGAGAAACAGAAGGAAGACCTGGGATCGCACGCAAGAATTTGATCGATGGGTTTGGGATGCATTTTATTCCAATCTGAGTGCTGTTAAAAGTTACAAAAGCAAAAGGTCCTACATGGAATCATTTGCTCGCTGTAAGAGTTCCGATGACCTGCACTGTAGAGATGAGAGACATTGTAGGATTTGCCATACTACGTTTCAGTTAGACTTTTGTTATTGAGGAAAAATATGTGATCCATGTAGCAACATGCACCGCTTTCGAAAACTGTTTTTGGTGTCCCCAAGCATAACGTTCTATCTTCGCAGCTATAAGCTCTCAAAGTTGTAAGCCATGCAATAGAGGTAAGCCCCTTTTTTTTTTTTTTTTTTTTGGAAGAAAAAGGTTAAAAATAAGAAAGCATATGCCCATATGCTAGTAGTTCATGGAAATGCTGATTGTTATTCTGAATGTATCAGGCAGTTATGCTCGAGACGCCTTTATTTGTTATTTGGAATAAATCAGCTCGTAAGCTTTTGGCCAAGCGGCTTCAGCGCCGTCGTCTTTACATGAATTTCTACAGGTTATATGCAGCCCGAGCTATAAGTTAGTTATTATGATACTTAACAAGTTTTTGTAAACGGTTATTCTCTAATTTTTCTTTTATGGTTTACAACAGATTATTAATGATTTTGTTGGGGCAGTAAACTGTTCATGGTTGTATGAACGTGCTATAGCTTTGATTTTAAAGACTGCTTCAGATGACATTGTTGTTCATTTCCAAACAATACCACAGACTACATCAGCTATTGCACTTTGGATTCTATGATATCTCCTCACTTTGAGAAGGCTCAATCTAGACAAGAGGCTCTAGTTCCTTACGTGGAGAAGACTCAACCTATACAAAATACTTCTCATCCTAAAAGTATGGCCCTTTTCATCCTTTTTTGCATTGGACTTATATTTATATTTTTTGAAGGTAAACATAGCAATAATTATTTTGAAGCACTATATCTATTTATTCATAATCACAAATTTACTTTGTCATTCTTTTTGTCAAACATGTGAAATTAAAAGCAGATTAGGGGTTCGTAAAAACTGATGGGTTTAGACATCATGCATGTATGTTTGGGTATAATTTTAAACAATATATCTGAATGAGTATACACTTGGTTGATGTAATGATTGTAAGGGTGTTTGAAAACTTCACCAGACCAATTGTTTATCTATTGTAAATGGGTTAAGCATTTGATTACAGTTTCAAAATTCTGTTGGAATTTGACTTTTATTATTATTTTAAAGTACATATATCATGTTATGTCAGTAGCACATATGTATAAAAAAGAATGTGGTGAGTTCTCTACATCATCAGCATGTACCCAAAAAAAGCCTGTAACATATCATGCATAAAGTCAGTAAGGGTTTCTCGTTCCCTACATGTATATGCACAAAAATTATATAAATAAATGGTAAAATGTAATAACATGTATGAATAAAAAAGGCATGCTTATATCATGCAACAAAATTAATTTACAAAATTAAATAGAATATTTCAACACTGTTAAGTAGATTTTGTTTTTCCTTCCTAAAAATATTTATTTTTACATGGGTTAATCAAAACTGGGCATACTTTACCACTTTGGAATATGTATTGCTTAAAACCACTCTTTATGGCTATCTTGTTTTGCCTTCTCGCTGTGGCTGACATGGAGTGTAAACTATGGTTCTAGTCGTGGGGACATACTCAAATTGCATGCTTTGACGTATTCCCCTATTTACATAAGCAGGACGTACGCAGAAAATTGATGCAGTGGGGGCGGAAAATCATATTTTGTTTTTTCACACGCACGCACGTGCACATACATATATAAAAAGCATGATAAAATCGCCCTATAACATTTTCTTCAAAATTTCAACGGTCTTTTGGTTAATCTTATCCTTTAAAATGATTATGAATGAAAAAAATGTGTAGAAACCTTATAAGAGGTATTCATCACTTTGCATTCTAGCTAAGCATATAATGAAGTTTGAATGATATTAACCCAAAATATATATGTTAGTTTTTTTTTAGTTTTGTAAAAAAGTCATTGGTTACTAGTCTGTAATAACATAATTTAATTTTCTACAAATAATTAAACTTAAAATGAGTAACTTAAATTTTCAATCAATAGAACTTATATGATTTCATTTCTCAAAACAATGCGATAAAGTTAATCATTACTTTCTATGTTGATTAAAACATAAGAAATATCAGTTAGTAATTTAGTATCAATAACTGTTAACTAAAAAAAACTTAAACTGCTAGGCAAAATAACCAGAAAAAAGTACGACATAGTATATATGGTTGAGTTAGTGTAAACATGGAAATGTAATATATTGTCCAAATAATTGCATCAGACTAAAGTAAACGATAAAAAAGAATTAAGATAGCCACGAATAAGTTTTTTTTTTTTGTGTAAGTTAGTAAAAACCAAGGTTCAAGATTTTGATTTGCGTTTCCGTTCCGATCACTTTTAAATTTTAATTCTTCGATTCCATTTCGGTAATTTCGGCGATTCCGCTTTATTTTCGGTCTGACAATTCCGGATTCTTTTTCAACATACATAGCTAAATATCCTTATAAATGTTGAATACTAGCATAAATTATAGCATATACTTTGAATTATATACAAAACATGTGCTTTAATGAAAAGTATACGAAATTCAGCTATACAAGTATTTTATAGGATTTATTATTTCAACCTGTTCATACAAGTAGTTGTGCAAAATTCCACAGGAGTTTTTAATTCAATGGATCTGGACCCACCTAAAATTTAATAATGAAAAAGGAAAGTTCTTACCAACATGTGCTTTCTACTTAAGTCCTCCTCCTTACCAGATGCTTTCTAATTCGCCTCCTATGCTTCTTCATAAACACAGATTCTTGCCCCCAAATTCAAAACCCTGAATTTTGAACTGACGGCTACAAAATCGAAACTCAGACCAAAACGCTCCGCCTCATCTTCATCCTTTACTCTCGACTTCACTTGCTCAACGATTTTTTTTTTCTTTTGCTACAAACTGGAAACAGATTATTCATCGAATTATGTCTCGGCCACTGCCGGAATCGGTCTGGAATGGCCGAGATTTCAACATGTCGGACGAAATCTGAAACCAAGGTAAAAACTGAGTGGGGGCGGCCGCCCCCACTAGGCCTTAGGTAGGTACGTCCTTGTACATAAGTCACAATATTTTTTTGTATTCACAATAGGGTGGAATTGTTTGGACAATAGGGTGGAATTGTTTGGTCTATTGTATAAAATAGGTAGACCTGCATTACCCATGATATCATATATCATTATTTTAGGGGAAAATGAGACTGGCTGGTCATAAGTGAAGTGTGCATGTTCTCTAATTTATTATGAATATTTCAACATGGTTTATGTTTTTAAATTTGTATATAAAAAAATTTGTTCTACTCACGAGAAATTGATAAGAAACATGATTCAATATTTTTGTTACTTTATATCTTGTACCGGACATGAAATAGGGTGCTTACTTTCTTGCTGATTAAGGACTTTTGTCCATAGTTAGTTGTAACCTATTATGAATCTTAAGTGATCAAGTACTTGCAATACTTCTGTGCTTTTACTAAAAATGCAAATGGCCGTAGAGAAAACAATTCATGGAGCGAAGCACACATAATTATATCTAAGAGAAAATGCACCATGTGGGAAAAGAAGCAATGTTAATGTGTTATGATCATTGGTTCAGATTTTGAGAATCTTATTATGTTCAAGTAATTTTGTAACGAAAATAACAGGTTCATTACTGAATTTGTTTACATTTATATGTCACATTAGCTATTGAAAATAATAATGTAAATAAAACTAATTTCCAATATTCAGTCTTCGAAGTTTTTAAATTTAATGGTGAAATGTTATTGAAGTATCAATCATGGGTTTCTAAAAATAACTTAGTCTGAATAAGTTGTCCAAGTATGTAGTTCTGATTTACCGTGGTGCGAATTATATAGCTATATTAGAGGGTGTTGAGGAAGAGAGATGATATATTTGTATCTTAAATTATTAATATTTTATGAGCTATGCTTTACATGTTAGAAGCTAAATAATTTATATATTTTGTTATCTAAAAATCACAAGCCTGCGAGTTTAAATATATATTGTGTGGAATGGCACTTGGGTGCTATTCTCTTTTATATATGCTTTATTGTTAGACTAGTGTGAACCCGTGCTTCGCATACGGGTTGTTTCTATTTTAGTTTCTTTATTGATAATAAATATTTGTTTGCTTTCTTGTAGAATTATAACTATAGTGGTGAAGAAGCTAAGGTATATGGTTACATTCATTTTAAAAAATTATTTGAATTCCAATTGTCTAAAAATATTCAAATAATAATTTAGTGAACAAAAGGCATCAAAAAGTTGAATTTGATGCTCATTCAAAGATTAATTTTTTAATATTATAATTATCACGGTAAAACTGGGCGAACAAATTGACTTTGTTTTTATTCAAAAGAAAATATTTTGTCATTGTTTTGCAATGCTGCGTTTAGGAAACCAATTTGTAATGCTCAAATGCAAATTATTTTCAGATTCAATTATAGTTCATTTGGAGCGCAATTATGTAAAGATCAAATCATAGAAAACCATCCTTTGTCGAGAGAAAGAAAAAACCTTCTTCTATAGTCAGTCCAAATGATATGAAGAAGCCGGAATCTCTTCAACGTAAAGATTCTGAGACAAACCACCTAGCTTTTACGTCCGATCTCTTTCTTTGCCAAATGCATAAATTAATTAATTTAGTAGCTACAATGCTACAAAGCCTGCTTTGTTTTTTCTTTTCTTTTTTGTTTATTTCTCCGATGCACTTCTGTCCAAGTCTCTGTTCTTTTTTATCATCAACAATATTTGCTTCAACTTGATGATGATTCAGCTTTTTTCTTGCTTCTCGCTGCTGCTGTAGTAAGTTGGATAACTTCTGTGGAAGTGATTTTCTTAAAAGATCCTACACATTGAAGATGATTGCAGTCTATATAATTTCTCACATAAAATTATAAAGAAACACTATAATAGAATTTCGAACTGTATATTACCAATTTACCATAGAAATTTAGTGGAAAATTACTGGAAATGATAATGCTTCAACTAATCCACCAATATGGAAAATAATTTTACTTTTAACGCCATTTCAACATGCATGGAAAATAAAATAATGATAATGCTTTAACAAATCAACCAATACAAAAACCGATTTCACGTTTAACTCCATTTCAACATGCATGGAATTGATGGAAAATGAAATAAGGAAGCACATATCATTGCAATGCATATGTTGCAAAACTGAGAAATTTATGAACGTCTTAAATGAGTTTTATATTCAACATGTTTTTCCATTATAGACAACCATTAAATTTCTTTAGAATACAAACTACTGGTAAAATTATGAAGATATCTCATTTCTTTTTATTATCGGAGCTGAAACGTTTAAGTGTTTATTGCCCTTACAACGTTGTATGGCTTGCTTGACATTCTATCGTTGAAGTTCTAGCATAAAGCCCCTCCAGGCAATGAAATTAGGAAAATGCTAAGGACAGTTAAAATCAAACATAACAGAATATAGACAAAACTCAAATGATCAATAAATCAATTACAACTGCTTTGGTTTATTCTAGGGGATTGTTAATGACACCCCGTTTTTGGTTAAGGGATGTCACGAAAATCACTTTTTAAAATTTTGTTAAGGGGCATACACTACAGGCTAGACACCCCTTAACAATTCGCAATAATAAGACCAAAATACCCTTAATCTGAAAACGGTATACTCTTACCGTTTTCGTTGTTTGTTAAAGTTTCTTATAAAGATAGAAAAAATGGTCTAATGAAACCGCTTTTATTAAATAAAAACGGTATACTCTTACCGTTTTTACAGGGTTATCTTTGTCCTGTAAAAGTTTGCCTGATGTTGCCCCTTAACAAATTTTCCACCGTCGGTTTCCCCTTAACAAAATGACACCCCTTAACCGAATCGGGCGTGTCATTAACAATCCCCTTATTCTATATGGTTGTAATTTTTTAGAGGTATTTTTGTTTTGCTGTGTATTGTGTCATACTTGCTACGCTCTAAAGCATCATTGGTTTAATGCTGGACATGGCAGGCTGAGGCACTCGTGACATTGATTTTACATGACTCCGGCTCCAATGTTATTTTTTCCAACAATCGCACGGTGTAATTTAGCATTGCATTTGTTGTACATAATGTCTTGGTTTGTACAATCTGACTACAACTTTATTTTGAGTCTTCAAAATTTATTTTTTCAAATAAAAAAACCTAAATCGGTTATAATCTAACCTTAGTTGATTTTCAGTCACCATATACCCCAACAATAGGTTATAATCTAACCTTAGCTGATTTTCAATCACCATATACCCCAACAAAGCTCCTGACTCAGAAACTACAAAACACAGAATGGCCATTCCATCCACATCAATACATATTGAACATACGAAGCACACAAATCCAGAATCAGTTCATTTTGACAATATCTCACAATAACATATGAATCTTCCAATCATTAAAAGTTGATAAGTCTACATCCCAGCTTCCAAATATAATTCACCAAACTCAATCACTTTACAACCCTACTAAAGTAAGACAACACATTTATGAGCAATACCAATCTGAAGGAGGATTTTGTTGAAAATGAGTTATTACGCAAGAGGTTGCGGTAACCAAATTGTGATGCTCACTGCAGCTGTAAGCATTGTTCTGGAGCTCTTGACAATTAGGGATTTCAGTCAGAAAACAGAACATTTGATACTTCGATTCTATCAAATTATCTCTACGAATGAAGATCAAAGCCTACAATTTTATGCTTATCACATGGTCTTTTGGTGCAAACACAAAGCTTTCGAACTCCCAACCAAGAGGAATTAATACAAAAATGAGAAAATTCAATAGTTTATGCAAAAAATAATGTTTTATAGTTTTTTTTTTCACAGAGCAGGAATGAAAGGCCATATGAATTTGAAGTCACTTTTTATATTATATAGTACATGATTTCAAAAAATGATGTCAAGAAGTAAATGAAAATGAACATTGTAGCTTGGAAAATCGGCTTGCATGCTCACTTTAAAATGCTATTACTAAACATCAATTGAAATTTACAATTCATATTAATATATTGGCATGATCGAAATATAATAATAATCGTAGTAGAGACAAAGTTCCTGTAATAAATAAAGATTTCTATATATAAAAGATTCAAATAGGCATAGGAAAAAAAATATGAACTAAAATTTACCCATTTCAATGATGAACAATCTCAGTCCCTAGCATTTTTGAAGCTTAAAATTGCAATTCTCAGTGTTCAATCTGCAATGATTATTATCTGAATTTAAACGATATGAAATACATTGACTATAACAACACCATAATTCAATATTTATGTCAGTCTAGTTGAATTTTTTAATCCCTGCAATATTAGATGCATTATTAATTGGCCCATATTTGTTGATGCATCTAAACTTGTTTTTCAACACAAAATGAAATAGAAAATAACTCGATACTACGTATCTACAGAAATTTCCATTAGCCATTTCCCACATTTAAATGAGAACCCTGACATTATAAGAAATCACATATAACGTGTTATAAATCCAGAAAACTCAGATTACTCAATTGTGGTTTTGTTTTAATATATAATTCAGTAAATGTCAGTTTCAACACGGTGGAAATTACACGTACTTGACCCCCTGTAATTTCAGTATTAATAGTGTGAACCCATGTCATGCACACAAAACCTCCATGAAGAATAGCACATAATTGTATTCTTAGAATTAAATTAGAACATCACATACATGGTCAAAGATAACAATTCCTTGTCAATGTGGAACTTCATTTAGTTTCTTATATTGAATAATGATATATGAATGAATTAACATAACACCTCTGTAGCTATAAAAGAGAAGAATAATCAATCTTAAAATGCATTCTTATTGAAGACAATAATCTTAAAAGGGAAATAAGTATGAGTTTATCCTAACTGAGAACCTAATTCTTATGAGCTCAATTCATACAAATATGTTAGCGTGCATCCATGCTTCGTACACGGACGTGAAAAAAAACATAATTTCATTGATATTTACATTTACAATTAAAAGGTAGCGCTGAATCAATATTAACTATCTGAAAGCATAAAGAAGGTTATGTCTTACGTTCTCAGTTCTAGTACATTTGTCACTACTGTGGATTGGAAACCAGTGCTGCACATACGATTCCACAGTTTAATTACGTGTGTTCTTTAAAAGGTATGAATATGTTTAATTATATGCATAGTGGATGATAGTTTCAAAAGTCCGGAACTAAATTTGCAATTAGGATTCAGAAGCTTGTGGTTTAGTTTTATAATCATGGTTGTGGTGTAATAAGGAAGAAGGGTAGTCGACTAATTTATAGTTGAAGCATGCAGCTTATTGATAAGTCATGACTATGGAATAACAAAGAAGAATATATGATCCTTTTAGTTCTAAATATTTCTAAGGTTGGATGCAAACATTGTTAACAGCAGTAACAGATAAAGGTTAAGTGTTAAGTACATAAGAATAAATGGAGACCATTGAAGTATATCTTACTCTCGTGCTTTTAACTCTGTATATTTCGACTAAGAAGATGTATAGATCAACTTTAAATTGCTTCAAAATGTAATGATCCAAGAAGCATTGTATAACTTCAAAACAGTTATTAGTTAACGCAAAATTCATTTAGTAATTAAACATAAGGAAGACTATAATGTTAACGACTATGTTCTGTAGCCCTAAAACAGTAACATTCAAGCATATTTTAATACAGATAATATTAGGGGAAAATAAATGGAATGAAAATCGCAGAAATAAACCCCCAAAAGATTTGGACGTGCCTCCTCTATTTTCTGATAAAAATGAATACAACATTGAGCACTCTTTTTTATATATTCATTAATAATTCCACAGGTTGCTCACATAGTATGAAAACTGATACAGTAACGTGTAGATGTGCCTTTCTCTTTGATGATCGAAGATCTTTTTATAATGCACTTGAAGACGTATTTTTTGCTTGGAGAAATAGTTGTCATATAAACTTAATAAAAGTTAGCATCTAAGACATGTAATACAATACGTGACCTATCCTCGTTATGTATTTCTTTGGAAGAATATCAAAACTCATGAATATATAAATAATTCAAAAAGCAGTTTAATTGGTCACATAAGTGGATTTGCATTCCTGGTGCAGTGATGGCAACGTACTAACTTATATGAGGGTACATTCTCATGTTCTGCACTATTGGTTTTTGGCAGCATACTGACTTATATGAGAGTACATTCTCATGTTCTGTACTATTGGTTTTTGGCAACAGTTCCAACAAAATTGTTCCATCTAAGTGAGAGTAAATAAATTGTAAGCATGGCATGCAAATAGAAAATTTTATGTTTAACATACTCAAACAAAAGGAAACACAGAAATAACTGTAAGCTTACTTTGCAAACTTGTACTCCCAATATTAGTTATCCACAACCATAAATAATGGCTCTTGTATGGTTCCATAATCTGTGCATGTCAATATATAAGCTTTTCAGGATTTTGGTGATGACATTTTGAAAATCTCCCTAATGTGTCTTATAGAAAAGTAAAACATAAATAAACAGGATATTCCTATTAAATAACATACTGACAAATCAATTTCATATAGTTATGCTCTTATAGAAAAATACATCAGTTCTATGGTTCTCATTCCATATTTCTGGTATAAAATCGAAGGTTAAACATATAAGCTTGAGATAATTTCATAAGCTTGGAGGTGATCACATCCCTTTAAATATACAAACAATTTACAGCCAATTCATAAAATATCACATAGTTCAAATGTACGGTTTAAACGTCCATTAGAAGATCGTGTCAAATGCATTTTAACGATAATTACAAACTATTGCAGTTTACAAAAGCATTGATTATTCAGATTGTTATCCTCCGTTTATTTAAATAATCATTTACCATAGGTTAGATTCATGATTGGATCTTTAATTAGAAACCAAAACCTGCAAATTTGGAAAGAAAAAAAACTGAGCATAGCATGAGAATTATAATAATATGGATTTTTGCTTCTAAAACCAAAGTAAGCAGCAGTAGTGAATGGCCTAGAAATGGCGAATATGGCAAAAAAGCTTATGTAAATTCAGCATCGAAGGTATAACAGAAAAAAAAAAAATGATAGGTTTAAGGCACAACTAAACATTGATCTTTAGAGGAAGCAGTTGACGCTAGGTTGCTTCTATGATTTTTTAGTTTTTAATGGAAAGAATCTCGTTTGATTCAAGCCTATCATTGAGAAATTTCTAATGAATCATAATCAGAAACTGCAAAAAACAAGGAAAAGATGACATGGGTAGAATATGGAAAAATATTGATAGAAGAGAACGTGAAACACTGGAAACAGTAGTGAAAGGAAAGAAAACTAATTAAAATATAGATAACATCATGAATTATGATTAACTTTAATAGATTATCACGAAATGCAGATTATGGCCCAATGGGGGTGTGACCTCAACATCAATAGTACATATGTGCAGTGTGCTAAAAACTATAACAAATCATTTAATACATCAATAATCGACTGGGCTATAAAACCATGTATATAAATTAACTATCTTATGTTTTTTTCCATTTGTTCATCACTAAAAGTTATATTGAACTGTATTTATTTGGCACTCTTCTTTTCTTAGAGCACCATCAACTGAAAATGCAGTTATGTATTGTATATTATCTAAAAGTGATTTTTAAGCATCCTAATACCAAACATCATGTTATATTTTCAACTATTAACTGTATTGTGATGATTATTATGTAGACTGAAAATGGATGTGTACGATAAAATTCAGGGTACTTGGTCATAATATAATTATTCATTGTAGGAAAAATATATATAAAGGATGAAATTAAGGGGAAAAACTTAAAGGAAATATACATATTTATTATGGGTTGAAAGTTTAGGGTATGCTTTACATATGCACCAAAAATCCAAATGATTTAGATTACATGTTAAAATGACTACAAATATGCTTTTGAAAACTTATATCCGATTGCAATTCCTTTATTCATAATGTCTACTAAGGTTCAATCATATAGCGAAAAAAGACATAAGAATGTACGTGATACCAAAAAAAAAATTAAAAATAAATAAATTTACGTAATACAAAAAATACACTTGTATAATACCCAAGTCAAAGGCTTATTGTTGGTGGTAACATAAGAGGATTTTTTGGGAAGATAATGGTAAGGAGATGGTATGAAGAGTCATGAGACTTTAGATAATATAAAAACAATTATGCTTATAATTAGTTTTGGGGTATTTCTATGATAATTCTCCGTACCTTTCTACTGCAGGACAACTTATGCTCTCTTTGTTTTTTAACTAATAGCCATAATTGTGGGAAAAAAAAGACAGGCGTGAATCTTATCTTGAATGAAACAATAAATTATAAAAATAATGCAAGCTTCCTAGTGCTCTTTCAGGTTATTGATGTAGTATATTCAATACGATGACTATATAAAAACTATGACAATAAAACACCAGAATGTTGCAAATTTGAAACATATGTGCATGCTAATTTGCATGATATATCTAAAATAAAGAATTATTGATTCTACATAAGTACAAAATTTACTTATAGCTCCGAGTGGCAAGTAAAATTTCACAAATAAAATATAGTAAACTGCAATATGAATTGCATGACAAAATAATTAAAAATAATGCTTTGAAAATGTGTTCTTTTCACCGATATTAAACATGATGATATTGTACATTGAAGTCAGTGCCACTGTACAGTAGGACTATAGGAACAGTGAGAGTAGTAATTTCACTTGCAAAAAGGATAGTATATTCAAAGAATAGGACGTGCAGCACCACCTCAAGGGAGATTTTTTCCCCAAAATGATATACAAAGAAAAGTCCTGAAGCTAACATAATGACATCATTGTTGTTGCAAATTGCAATGGCAGTATCCAGGACTTTAACATCAGTTTTTGTGGGATGAACAATATATTTGAAGTATAATTTTCAATTAGATTAAAAAAGCGCATGCCTTCCAAATATGAATTGATATCATTATGTAGTAGACGAAGCAATCAAACCCATATTACACATGTGAATTTAACATGATTATTCTAAAACAAAGTCGATAATTAAGTATTACATGGAAGGTAGAAAACCTGACCGATAGTTGGTATAAAGTTCAAACTTTTGTCTTTGCTTTTGACATAAAAGAATCCCGAATATGTTTTCCTGCACAATAAAATTACCAAATTAAATTATATTTATTTAAAGTCGAGTTTAAAAGAGTAGTACGAAGCTCACTCAAGTCCTTGTTAGCACTTATTAAACCGATTTCAACTTCCTCGGTTGAATCTCTGACACCATAAAAATTAACACATTTAAATAACCAAGTAGAAAGAACATATTTTGTAACAATAACTCAGAAAAGCAGCTTATGTGAAGGTAGCAAAGAGGAGAGGTCATCCTTTGGCAATTTTGACTTCTACCCTGTATGGATTAAAAGCCACTGATTCAACACGAACATAGGAAAGTGCATCTAAAGGGAAGAGAACAGATTCAAGTAACTGCCACAAGCTAAAAACGAATCTGCATGTTTACAAATCTTTATATTCGAGATGACATTTTGTTCTTTAACCAACTAAAAAAATGAAGTAAACTCAAATCAATAGAAAAAAGGGGCCCAATATATTGGAACCGACCAAAAGTATCAATTGTTTGGTTAACAATTGCAGAATAGTAGGATAAAAGAAATCAAAGATTAAATTTTAACATACCAAATGGAGAAGAGCATTGTCAGATTTGAAGCAACGCTTATAAATATATGTTTTCCGACCAAAGAGGAGGATGTAAGGGTTATGTGACGCAGTCGATGATCAAATCGAGCCGTAAGAGGTATGGAATTGTTGATTATGCAAGTAGTTTAAATGCGTGGATCATTGATTATTTTTTATTAATAGGAGGCTAAAGAGAAAAGTGCTTTGTGAAGAAGAAGCATCAATAAAACTACAGTAGAAAAAAAACATAGAACCATAAACATATTATTATCTTTACCTAAAATGCTAGAAAAGTTAAAAAAATGACATCCAAAATGAGGATAAAACCTTAAGCATATGCATACACGTAAGGTTATACATCTCCCAAGAAAACATCAAATCTAAACTTAGAATAAGTAACTGACCTTTAGGATTTGATTAGAAAATATTTCTTGTAACGGGGAGATGAAATGAATAACCGAATGTTAAATAAACTATTCCAGTTGATCTTATAGAAGATAAAGAAAAAATAATGGAACATAAACTTTTGGGCTAAACATTAAGTTCACTTACTTATGTTGCTTCTGTTAAGAATTATGGTTAAAATTGAAGTTCACTTAGATGCTAACATACTCATTGACAAATTAAGATAAACCATTATGTTAGTTTTAAAAATTCTAGCTACAATGCAAGTAAAATAATAATAACCAATGAAAAATATGGAGAACTTTTGCAAAATTTGGAAGTATAAAATAAGCAGCAAGGAAATATCATTTCCTTATAACTAATTCCAGGAAGCAGCAAATTTTCCATCAAAGGCTTTTGGAATCTCCTATGTAGCATAAATAAAAACAAAAGCTCAACAACTAAAAAACGTGTCATGCATTTTCCTTGTATATCTCCATCAATAACATCATGTGTACAATTTATCTATGAACTGTAAGGTTAGAGGTTGTAGCATAAATTGGTAAAATATAATTAGTCAAGTGATCGATGTACTATCGGTTTAAAATAACATCATATTTTCTTCGGTAATCCTCTCTTTGTTAATGTTGGCATGTCTTAATCTTGTTGTACTCTATGAGGCCATGTAATGCACATTTGTTTTTATTCAAATATTTTATTATACCAACTGAAATGAAGAGAGTTAGAAATTAGATCCTCGCATAAAAATGGTGAATAATTTTTTAATTAATGTTATAAGTCAAACCAAAGATTCAGAAATTCATCGTGGTAGAATAGAATATCCAATGAAATAGTAGATTGAAAATTGACATGGAAACAATTAGTAAATTATACCTTATCTGAAACCAACCACTGCGAAAATAGGAAGAACACAAATCCCACCCAAAAATGAAGTCAGTCGATAAACAAACAGCGGTAAGAACGGAGAGTACCAAAACGTGATCTAGAAGAGAACGTAAAGTGCAGCAACTCATCAACAGTACATAAAAGGACGGTAATCAGATTGCTCTGATTGGAGAATACAAACCAAAAGAAAATTGAAAAACGAATAGATAAATCAGATGGTAAGGCAAACTGTAAAAGCATCAGTAAGAACGAACGTACTGAATTTAGGGTACTTACCTTAAACCAAACGTACACGGTCTAGCAGATGACAAACGCGGATCACATGAGGCCCCTGCAATGAAGGAAAGGCGAACGTAAAATCAAGGGGGAAATGATAGGATATAGCCATGTTTGCAAACCAACTCCTGTAACACAGAATTGAATATCCCCAATTTAATTTAGGGTTTGGGAAGGGCAAAAGCATTGCGGTCAGAGAAAATAAGAGGAGGATGAAGGAAAAATGGAGACGTATTCCATATTGCAATCTGTTTGTAGAGATGAAATCAGGGCAGCAGGAACGAACCATTTGTAGGGCAAAACGAAGGCGAAAGGCGTAGGGGGAGGGAAAAGGTGGATGCCAACGCGTAAGAAAGATCCGGGAAATGGCAGAGACCATTGAGTAAACATTCCAGGTGTCATGCTCATATGCACTCCTTTGAAAAATTTAAGGGGGCTTGTGAACCATCTAAAATCAACTCAGCTTTAATAGTATAGTATAGATATGAAAAGAATCTTCGATACTAATTTTGATTAAGCATTTTTTTTAGGAATGTAATTTTTTTTAATTGATATAATATAGATCACAATTTATATTTTCGTCACATTGCTTATTCTGAATTTCCCTATTTTCGATATCAATATTACTAAGTTTTTGTTTTGCATTTGATATCCCAGATTCCCAATACTGTCAAATTTTTTACAATATTAGATTACTCCAATTTTGACCTTTACTTCAATAATTTGATGGCTGAAGTTGTCCAAAAGGGTTTGTGAAATCTCTTAAACTCGTATCTAGTAAAAAAAAAAAAAAAAAAAAAAGAGAGCCACTTTCTTTTAACAAATTACTAGCGTAGACATGTTTTCTTTATACTGAAACTTGGTAGGTATAATGTTTCCCTTACAAATTTTATGGTACTGTAATTTTATCAATGGAATGCACATTATCAATTATATTTGTAGGAGTCGGTGATATCAACTGCTGCAAACCTTTGCATGAAGAGCTTGCTAGAGTTTGCACGCCTCCGGACATTTAATCGGAGTGGATACCAGCAGATTCTGCTGGACATACAATACCTGAAAAATCCTTTGAAAGAATTTGATGACGACGATGCAGCCATTGGCTTTCTACAAAATGTGGTACATAATGCAGCTCATGGGAGATGGCTTGATCCAATTCCACTTGAGCTTCTGACAGTTGATAAGCTTATAAATGAAAAGCTAGCGAGGAACAGAGAATAGCAGCCAAGTTCTCGTTAACTTTTACATTTTTCCTGTCTTTTCTGGATTAAATGATGCATATCATACGTTGTTTTCTAGGCAGGTTAGTTGTTTTGCTCTTTATGGTGAGAATCAAATGCACCGTCATTATTAGATGTGATAAATATGTCAATGAGTGTATATATATTGCATTGATTTTAAATGACATGTATTATATTGTACTATTTTGTGTTAAATAGTAATAAATTTTTGTATTGTATTTATAACTGCATTCTTTATTTTTTTTGTTGGGTTATGCTATTTATTTTATTATTGATAGTTGAACGATAGTATTTAGTAAAGCTGTAATCAAGAAACATGAAAGAATGTTTATTGGCAAAATAGAAAGGGAATAGTGACGGATTACCTACAGAAAGTTGATTTAAAAAATATTTTGTCGCTAATCCTTTGCTAATTAGCAAGGCTTTGCCGATGTTTTTTATAAATAATAAATTATTATAAATTAATTATCCGTCGGTAAATAGTCGGTATATAAATAAAAATCAAACTAATAAATAAAATTTTATTTTTATTATATAATTAGTAAAATGACGGAAAACGATCGGAACACTCATGCTAAATTCCGTTGCAAAATCTGACATAGATACTGTCATGGTTTTTACCGACCACACCATTATGCAGGAAATCCCTCGCTAAGGCCTGTTTAGTGACGGAATAGAAGCGGATTCTGCCGCTACTATATGCGGTTTTCTTGTAGTGCGAGACCAGGGATTTTGAACTATTATAGAAGCAATCTCATCTTGTCATCCTTTAGGTTGGAAATGGTTACAAATTATTACAATATTATGATATCCACTACTCATTCATTTTTAATTCTAAGCCCTAGGTTTGCAGCAATAACTTGGTACATCCACTATATGACGATTAACTAAAATATTTTTATGGTTAACTAATTGCTTGGGCAATAGTTTATTCGTTTGTTTAGACTATTTCATGAACATTTAGAAAAGCAAGTCACTAGACTATGAACCATAACCATAGACTAATACCCAACACATGACAACCCGCATAATCTACTTGATGTTCTCCTTCCTCTAGCCCCAGAACTCTGTTTATCCCTAGTAGCACTCCCATCTTCTTCTAAGGATGAAGCCTCAATGTCATTCCCTTTTTCTTGGGTAGTAGATTTTGGGTTTTCTATGCTCGCTTCCCTATTCAATGAAATACCAAACTTCCCCTCGAAATATCACATTGTCTTTCACCATCTTCCTCAACCTGATGTGCTCAGGAAACCATACCTACAAAGTTGGATGATCTGGAAATTGTTCGGGATATCCTCTTTTAGCTTATATGCTTATTTTCAACTCCCTGAAGTATTTCAACGCTTGCAACGCCTTTCCTCATCTCTGGTTGCCTTGATATCCATGGTAACCTTTCCTCATTTGAACCTCGCCATTAACGTTAAGTCTATGCCAACCTAAGGTGCTACTAGATGGAAGATTCTTATCAACGTCCATGAATAAAAAATCTCTGGGATGAGGTAAGTTATCAGAGCTTTTTTCATGGATAAGGTTTATGTGTAGCAGTTTGTTTTGAGTCCCTCTTTCCTTCACTCCAGTCCTGGCAACACTCTTCCCCGGTACCATGGGATGGAGAGATACAGTAAAGGGAAGTAGTAGAATTCTTACGACTCTCCCTATGCTCGCCTCCCAATAAGGCAGAGGTGCGTAGACAGGAATTGATTAAGGGAAGCCTCAGAATCTCAAATTTATTATATTGATCAAGAACATACAAAGGAAAATGAGAAAATGAAAGGAGAGAAAAATGAACTAGCATGTGTGGTTTTGGTTGCCTTCGGTATCTAATAACATTGCTTTTTTGGCTCACCGCTGGCGCATCTCTCCTAACTATTGCCCATTTATTTTGCAATTATTTCTGAGGAGGGACAATTTTACATATTTCTGTCAAATCCTTCTTGCTCAACCAGAAAATGGCAATATAGAGAAAATAGAATTTAATGAAAAATACCCTTGTAAAATGATTTACTATTCGATTAGGGTGAAATTTAATTCCAGCAACACTTGTTTTTTTTTTTTTTTTTTTTTTTTTTTTGATGAGGCTCCAATATTAGTAGAGAGTGTGTCAATAAGGTGCTCTGTCTCTTTGACAATCAATCATGATTTTACATATCGGTTAGTTGTTTTACATTTCAAAATGATTCGCATGTGATATCAAAATACAGTATTCGTTTCAAAAATAAAATAAGTTTCGAAATTATCATATTCGTTCCACAAATCATATTTACTTTAAAATGTCCATTCAGTTCAATATATCAATTTCACTACAAAATTTTATCCGAATTACAATTTAGGTATACTTCTTTTTAACCCAATTCTCGTTTTAATTCCAAGATTTAAATATAACATTCCACCTATTTGACTGGTTTGATTTTTTTTTTTTTGAAAATAGTGAAATAGTTTTAAAAATAGTAAATGGTCAACATAGTTAAATATAAAATAGTTTGAGAATTTAAATAGTTTAGAAAAAATAGTTTAAGTATTAAAAATGATTTATATGCTAAATAGTATGAAAAAAAATTAGGTAAAATAAGTTTGAACATAGTTTATCTTAAGAAAATAAAATTAAAAATATCAAATCAAATTCACTCCAAAAAACCTGAACCCATGTCCAAATTTCGAATCAATAAACTTTACTATTTGTTTATTACAATTCCATTTTGACTAAATTGATTTAGTTCTAATCCATGACTTAAATCTCGATTCGAATAAATCTCACCCTTAAAATCAAACATTTAAAAGTTCGATTCGACTCAATAATTTACTTTCATGATTTAAAATTCCTATAACCATTCTTATTCTAATCATTTTGATTTGTATCGAAATTAATTCTAATTTCGAATTTACATTTTGTTAACCCATAAAAATATGGGATTGATGTTTGTATGCATGTCATCCTTCTCCCAAGTCGTTGTAAACAAACCATGCCATTCCAATATCATGACGTAGGAAAAAAGGAGGACCATGTCGTTCCTCTGTCATATCGTCCCTCACCAATTTGTTCCGAGGAAACCAAGACGTCCCCAAACCATGCCGTATACTCCATTCATAACACCAGAACTAAGCTAAGTCACCTGGCCTCCATGTTTTTTTCATACCATGGCGTGAGGAAAGCTCAGCGTTATGGTACAAGCTACCATATCGTCCTCGATTTATATTGTGAAAACCAAGTCGTTTGGAGTCCATATCGTCCGAAGGCCAAAGGCATGGCGCAAAGCCTAAACCATACCGCGTTCATACCAAGGCACTTCCATGCCACCAAGGCCGACCTAGCGTCATTCCGCGATCATCCAAGTCGCAACCGACATACATCTCCGTATCGCTACCAGTCATACCGTAGCCGACATGCACCATGCCGCAACAGTTCGTATTATAACCAATATAAAGTAGCATATACCATGTTGAAGCCGACATAGACCATGCCGTTATTAGCTGGATCCAGGCTGCTGCACGCTGTCCCATGTCAGGCTGTCGCCAGCCAACTCCCAACTGACATGAACCATGTCATGGCCGAACGACATGGATGCCTGCACAACATAGTTCCACTCTCCTCACTCCTGTAAACACCCCATGCACACCACTTTAATGGGCCCTGAATTTTAGGATCCCGAAGGGCTATCCAACTATTTCCTCAACTATTTCAAGTGATTCTAACATCTACAATCATCTACAATCAAAGATCTAACATCAAATCTACCATCAAGTCATGGAAATCCACTCAAGTGCTTGAAGAATCGTAGATCTACTAGCCTAATTTCTAAACTTAGAGGATTCTACCAACTTCTTTGGCTATTTTGGTTAGATCAAAAGAAAAGTTTGCGAGAATGAATATTAATTAATGAGAGAGTGTTCAAACCTTGTAAAATCGCGTGTGATAATGAAAGTTTCCCTCAAAGTGGATGTAGATCTTTCCTACATCGAACCACTATAAAAATCGTTGTGTATTTACCTACTTGTCGCGATTGTGGTCTCATTCCTAACCATTTGGTGAAGTGCTTCCTTAGCACCTTTGGTGTTTGAACTAATTTCGGTTTAAACATTTGGTGCCCACCATGAGGCCGATTCACACTTCCTTTTTTTTAAGTCATCCGCGAAGGTTAAGGTTGGAGCTCGTTCCTCCTATAGATTTCCAAATCTAAAGTTCAAACTATTCAAAAAACTCTCTCCTAAGTTCAAGACCATATCTAAATAATGGGTAGACCGAAGAAGATTGCTAGTAAGACTGTCAAAGAGACCGACAACCTCACCAACAATGCTACACCGCCCACCAACCACTTTGAAGTTGGAGAATCTTCTAAAGCTGGAGCAGCTATAACAAGGAAAGAGTTGGATGAAGTGGTTGCGGGTCTAACGAGTCAGATGGACATCGCAAACAATGCTATGCTGAGAAAGTTAGAATCCATGTTCGCTATTCAATTTGCAACATCGAAAGTTACCATGAATGTCACCCATCCAAAACCCGCTCAAACTGCTCATATGGAAAATGCAGGTTCTTCCTTTTCGAGTCCGAATCAGGAGAATTTTGCCCAGGAGGTTGCAGATCCTAATGATCCTCATCATAAAGAGGCAAAACCACCTACACGCAACCATTCTGATAAAGCAACCTCTCGATAAGTGCATGGTTCCACCAAAGGGGCACCTCCCCAAAAGGGAGTCCAGGGCCCTGGAATCCAAACCGCGACCGTTTGCCTAGACAGACATCCGGTAAGGAGGACGGTATCTGCCCCGTGGATCAGTACAATGAAGAGGAACGTATATCGGAAATGGCTCTTAAGATCATGGAGAAAAGCTTGAAAAAACAAGATGATGAGAAAGAGTGGGGGTTCACTCCTACCAAGACCCCACTCACAGAGAGGACTAAGATGGCTCCATACCTGAACAAGTTCAAACCTCCAGTGGTACAACCCCATAATAGGACTGGTGATCCCAACGTGTTCTTGTTCAAATATGACCAACATATTGACAGGGCACGTGCCATAGACGAGCTGAAATGTCTCTACTTCCCAACCTATCTAGAAGGGGTGGCCTCTCTCTGTTCACAAAGTTACCACCAAAGTCTGTGGATGATTTTGCTACTTTGGCCAAGCTATTCAGAGAGTAGTTCAGGCTCCAAGCCACAATAGTACTGGATGTCATGGAGTATAACAAGCTTGAGCAAAGGCCAGGAGAATGAATCAAGGCCTTTCTCACTCAGTTTAACGCCGCTGCAGCCAAGGTAGGAAATAATGAGCCTCGTTTGGTGTTAATGGATTTAAAAGAAGCCATATGCAAGAAGACCAAATTTGGGCGATGGATCAAAAAGAAGTAGCCATTTACGCTTGAGGAGCTATTCGATAAAGCTGAGGAATATATGAGTGTCGATGAAGATCTTGTCTATGTCTTGGATATTCCTAAAGTTAGTGCACAACCTAAAAGGAAAGATGTTAATGTACAAGGTGGTCAAAAGAATCTCGGTGATCAGAAAAGGAACAACGATGGAAAAGATAATCAGGCTAACAAGAGATTACACTTCTTTAATAATTCTAAGTTGACTTCTTTGAATGACATCGTAGAAAACATCTTCATGGCGTCTAAGGATACCGAGGAATATCCAACGCCAAAGCAAATAAAGGTCAGTGATGCTGCAATAAAATTAGGTAGGTTCTGTCGGTTTCACAACCAACCAGGCCACAATACAAATGAGTCAGTCACCTAAAAAACTCGATTGAGGAATTAATAAGGAAGAACAGATGCCAGCAATATACAAAGAACCAGTAGAATACTCAAGCCGCCCAAGGGCAAGGAACATCTGCGGGACAGTTAGACCAAAAGAGAGTACTCCAGTTGTTGTCATTCCAAGACCAATCATCAACACAATTTCAGGTGGACCTCACCCAGTCGGAAGAAGCTGGGGGGATATCGTGAAGTATACTGATGAAATGAAAAACCTTCCGAAAGAAGAAGAATTCATGGTCCTGAACAATGCCTTTCCCGCAAAAATGCCGAAGACCTCATGGGACAATGTTGTGTTCAGAAATAAAGATTCAGATGGATTGTTAACACCAACAGTTGATCCTATGGTTGCAAACATCAGTTTGGGTCCAGCTATAATCCGGAGAGTCTTGGTAGATAGCGGGGCATCTGTCAATGTTCTGTTCATTAATGCATTCAACAAGTTGAATCTTTCCATGGATGATGTAACAGCTTGCCAAGATAATATCCATGGGTTCACAGGGAAACCTATTCAACTAATCGGCGTCATCAACTTGCTTGTAGAGCTCGGAGAGTGAGAGAAAAAGGTTGCTATGAAGAAAACCTTTGTTATAATGGATGAGCTTTCGGCCTACAATGCCTTCCTCGGGAGACCTCCCCTTGCCGCATTTAGGATAGCAATGGCTCTATGGTATTTGAACATGATGTTCCCTACAGAGAATGGAGTCGGTGTGATTATAGGCGACCAGAAGGTAGCAAGGGAGTGTTACATGGCAAAACTGGTTGAAACTAGGAAGAAGGAACGAAGAAGAATGTGGAGGCTCCGCTCCGCATTTATGACCCCCCCCTTATAGCAACTAGGGAGGGCCCCTCACACTGGCGAGCACAGCAGAGCTCAGAAAGAAATAAACCCAAGGAAAGCCAGTGTGGGGAAGAATAGAGCGGCACCATCTGAAGCCACAATCTCAATTCCAGTGCATGATGAAGATCCTGACAAAGTATTGAAAATAGGTTCTCATCTGGGCCTGAAGTTGCAAAAAGAATTAACTTTGCTTCTAAAAGAGAATTTGGATGTATTTTGCTTGGACACATTCTAATATGTGTGGAATTTCATCTGATGTAATAGTGCATAAGGTGAATGTTAATCCAAGTTTAACTCCAACAAACAGAAAAGATAAATTTAAGGACCTGAAAGATTTGTAGCATTAAAGGAAGAAGTGGATAGGTTGTTCAAAAATAACTTTATGCGAGAATCCACATATCCTTATTGGGTTTCTAATCCGATCCTTGTTAAAAAGTCCAACAGCAAATGGAAGGTGTGCATAGATTATCCAGACCTCAGCAAGGCGTGTCCTAAGGACAGTTTCCCATTGCCCAAAGTTGATCAACTTGTTGATGCAACAGCGGGGCACAAATTCTTATCTTTTATGGATGTGTACTTCGGGTACAATCGGATTATGATGCATAAGTCGGATGAGGAAAACACGAGTTTCATAATCGATAGAGGCTTGTATTATTACAAAGTCATGCCATTCGGACTGAAAAACGGAGGAACAACATACTTGCGCCTTGTGAATTCCATGTTTAGATCCCAGATTGGGAATACAATGGAGGTTTATGTGGATGATATGCTGGTGAAATCAAAGAAAGCTGATGATCATCTTGAAAATCTGGTTTCATATCCTCATAAAATATGGGATGAAGCTAAATCCTCTTTAGTGCTCATTTGGAGTTACATCGGGAAAGTTTCTCGGGTTCATCGTTAGGGGCATTGAAGCAAATACTTCTCAAGTCACTAACTCAAATGGCCAGTCCATGGGAAATTGCTATCAGGGGAATAGATTTAATCGGAGCCTTGCCCACAGCTAAGTCGAGATGAAGTATGCAATAATAGCAGTTGACTATTTCACAAAATGGACTGAAGCCGAGTCATTAGCTACTATTACATCGAAAAAGGTGATCAACTTTGTCTTGGAAAACATCATCTGCAGATTCGGGTTACCATAGAAAATAATCACGGACAATGGAACTCAATTCGAAAGCAGTGAATTCTTAGATTTCTGTGCTAAATACAAAATCAAAAAGAGTTTTGCAGCCGTTGCTCATCTGCAGACCAATGGGCAAGTGGAAGAAATCAATAAGATTTTGATGTCAACCATCAAGAAACATCTCGGAGAAACTAAAGGTGGTTGGGTAGATGAGCTTCTCCTTCCACTATGGGTATATCGCACAACTCAAAAAACTGCAACTAGGCAGACCCCATTCTTGCTTGCATTTGGATCCGAGGCTATGATCACGGCAGAGTTGGAAGTTCCCACTCACTGCAGAATCCATTTTAATCAGGAAGAGAATGAGAAGCTGCAGCTCGAAGCACTCGATTTGCTTAATGAAAAAAACAAAGAAGCATAACATAGAATTGCTGCTCATTAGAGAAGGATACCCAGACATTTTAATGCTAAAGTCAAATGGAGAACCTTCAAAATTGGGGATCTTGTTCTGAAGAGAATTATGACAGGAAATGGAGTATTCAAACCCAATTGGGAAGGACCGTATATGATAAGCCAAAAACTCTTAAACGACACCTTTGAACTAAAGACAATGGATGGCATCCAACTTCCTAGAGCCTAGAATAGCATACACCTCCGTCATTACTTTGCTTGAAATTTCTTTCACATATCTTGAAAAGTTGTAAATACCATGCAAACGTTTTCGCAAGCTTTGTACATATTGATGAAAGAAACTGCCTTACTTGTCTAAATCATACATTTACAAATTCTTGTTTACAGGTTGCTAAAATTCGATTTTGATTACAGGTCCCCTAAAAAGAACGTTAACGCATCCATAACCTAGTAAAGCCTGGTGACCGTTACAACCCATCCCGATTGTGATAGCTCAAGCGCCCATTGCTCAATCTCAAAACATCATTCGCAACAAGTACGAAGGTGTGGAGCACAGACTTGCAAATAAGGGACACCAGAAGCTGAACAGTCAAATGATGCGGCGCTTAGACAACAAAAAAGTTGTAAGTTTCACCTTGGGGGCACCTTCTTAATTGCAAGGTCCAGGACCCTAGTTCTAACAAGTCGTGGTAAAACCCGATTAATGAAATAACGTCTGCCCTGTGAAACGATGCAACCCCAAACCAAGACCTCCCCGAGGGGCACCCAATAGATCTCCAGTGCCATTAATACATGGCTCGATTATGACAAACCCTGGGCTTCTGAATGACCTCTTCGAGGGCATCTGATTAGATGCTGGGTCTTCCAAATCCAGTTACTGACGGACTTTAAAGACCTCTTCGGGGGCATCCGATCAGATGCTGGGTCTTCCAAATCCAAATACTGACGGACTTTAAAGACCTCTTCGGGGACATCCGATCAGATGCTGCTGAGTCTTCCAAATTCAGTTACCGACGGACTCAAAAGACCTTTTCGAAGGCATCCGACAAATTCTACAAGTGGCTGAATTATTCAATTACAATGAATAACGGATTTACAAAGACCACTTCGGAGGCACGAAAACCAAGACCTCCCTGAGGGCATATATTCAAATCTAATCTCTGAACGGCCTGGACTACTGGGCTAGCGAGAAACAAGGTTGAATAAACTAAAAATATAAGACCTCTCAAGTAGGGGCACAAAAACAAAGGTTCTTCTCCAATAAAAGGCATGAGCTTGATTGACTAAACCAAAAATCCTTGGATCATGAGCAAGCCAGGAAATCAAAAATGTGACGGCAAAGGCAAATGACCACGAGACTCCAAATATAGTCAATCACGCCTAACCTTTAAAGTTTGCGACGAACTTTGGTATGGGGGCATCACCACTGCATTAAGGAAATTCAATAATGCTCACTAAAGCATACCA
Source organism: Allium sativum (assembly GCA_030737875.1). NCBI lineage: Eukaryota > Viridiplantae > Streptophyta > Magnoliopsida > Asparagales > Amaryllidaceae > Allium > Allium sativum. The sequence continues at coordinate 116,454,434 of CM060909.1, forward strand.
TAAGCTCGTCACAACTTTACACTAAAGGTTTGGTATGTATAAGGATTACTCTGACCAAAAAAATCGAATCCCTTGAAATGGTTAAGGCAAACTCGAGAACTCCAATACAGTGGTAAACAAAAAAAGTGGTTATTCACGGAAAAGGATTCTCAAATGCTGCCTTAGTCAAAATCAGGTAAATCCAGTTAATAATGATCCGTGGCTACAAAAAAAAATCAATAGTTGCAAAAAGTACCACAAGGTCATTATAATACTAGGCATTGCAATAACAAATGACTTGTGATATAGAAAACTTGTGTTGAAAATGTGTAAAGTCAACAAGTGTGGAATGCAAAACAACAAAGTACGACAAAGATAGAGTGAAAGTTTAAGTACAATAAGAAAAACATAGAACACATTTCCATCACAACAACACAAAGTCAAATTACAAAGTCACAAGTCTAGTACAAAAGTTTCAAACGCAGAGTAACATAGAGTAACAAGAAGGGACCGACACCCGCATATACAACCGATCTGAATGAAACATATAAAGGAGGATAGTCAGGAAGCAAAATAAGTTGGAACTAATCACTATTTCTTCTTATCACTTGACCTTAGAGTTGGTTTGTTGAGAGGAGGAGGAGGAGTCTCTGCCACGTCACCTGGATTTTCCTGAGAAGATGAAGTAATAACTCCTTTCTCCCAAACAATACGCTTCTTTTTCTTGCGCTTCAAAGATGATGAGGACTTGGCTGTCTTTTTTTCCTTATCCTTAGCAATATCTTTTGGGCTTTCATCTGTTTCTATGGCTCCAGGATCATCGCTAAGAGTATAATCGACATCCTACAAGTCAAAAAGCGCACTGATTTTAGCACCCTGTGACCCTAGGGAAGTAATGGAAAGTGAAGACATGTCAACAGATGGAGGAATAATAACTGTGGCAAGAAGAACTGTCATCAAAGTTGAGTCACTTATAACAGCTTCAGTTGTTGTTGCCTCGCCTATAGTAGAAGAAGACAAAGGTGAGATTAAACTTAGAGCATAATAGGCAAGGGATCCAGGTGAACTAAAAAAAAGGAATCTATATATGGCGCAGTGAAATCATTTTCGGTTTTACCTAATCTAGAAGGTTCTCTTGGATAGTTGGATGTCTCTATGCTCAATTCTCCATTTGTCTATGTTATCATCATCACCTTCGTCATCTCCACCATGCTCCTCAGTGACATTCTCTACAATTGTTTCCTTTTATTTCAAAGCATTAGGAAGACTAACTAGTGTCTACAAGCTGGAAGCTCCAATGTTGGCAGAATTGACGGGAGGATCAATATTGGTTTGATTCTGGGTCTGATCCCCAGAAGTTCTAGCCCTGTCGCTTTCCAACCAAGCTTTTCCTTCAGCTAAAGCTTTCTTGGATTTCTCATCTAAGAGGTCATTGATAAGATCTTCTTCGCTGCAGTCGCCATCATTAATTTCAAGAATTCATTACCAAACCAGAGCCAATGTGGTTGGAAAGCTATCCTCTAGATAATATAAACTCCCATGGCTCATGATGTTGAAAACATAAAATCGGAATATGTCAGCCTTAGCTTCATCTATGGCCTTCTTGAGAGTTTCCTCAATAGCTTTTTTATCATCCTCCAAAGTCTCAACCTTTGTCGTTAATATATGATCGGAAGCTTTCAAGGAACTGATAGTTTCTCTAAGTTGGGTAGCTTTATCGCAATATTGTTTAGAGAAATCCCTTTCTACAGACATTGTAACTTCAGCATTGCGTCTGGTAGTTTAGGCTTCCTTTTCCTTTTGCTTAACAGCCGCAAGTTCTTTTCTGAGCTTCTTGTTCTCGGTATCTAATCCCTCCAATTCTACATTTCTTTTAGTGAGGGATCCAATAGTAGCATCACAAGAATCTAAAACTTCTTCCCATTTGGCCTTGTCACTCTCCAAAGAAGCAATCTTAGCAAGATTAGCGTCATTACGCTTTTGGATATCATCGCCAAATTTATGCCATCTGCTCAATTGTTTCTTCGCATAGTCCTTGACAATACTCAGCTTCGTGTCAAGCCGACTTTTAGCAGTGTCAAGCTCGGTATGCATTTGACTTATTACGGTTTCTATTTCCTCGGTTATGTCATCAACTTCGACTGGATTTGTGCCACGATCAAAAAGTATTCCTTTCAAATTCCAACCTTTGAATCGTCCAACGAGAGAAGTGTTTGCTGGCTCAGGATCATAACGGGGCTTTGAATAATTGAATGGATTTCAGCAGAAGGACCAGGTGGACCAGAAGATGGAATTGGTGGGGTTACAATAGGCAGTTTGTCCAATCGAGGGCGCTTATGTAACCACCCCTCCCTTGATCGTCTCTGCCTCGCTTCTCTCTGCGGCCCTCTTCATCATGGACATCATCCCCAAGCCAAGTGCGTCTCCTCCTTTCCTCCTCATCTTCCTCACATATCATTAGCCTCTGCTCATCAGTCAATTAATGTTCAGATGCGTGCGAAGGCTTATGAGAAGATTTTGGAGGCTGGGGAGGATAAGACTTCTAAGAATGTTGTGATTGTCGCAAAGGATAGGGTTGTAAGAAGTGCTTCGAGTTGTATGTAGTACTTTTCTTTCTAAAGTCTGACATGTGTTGACAATGCATTTCTGAACCTGGAAAAAGATAAGAAAAGATTTTAGCACTCAAAACCAGAAGGTGTTGGGGCAAATTGTGAAAGCTACAAAGACATTTAAGAAATATGTGTGTATTGGAAATATTTTCTAAAACGCTTCTATTAACGAACCAGTTTTTCTAGTCCATTCTAAGGAAAATCCTAGAGATGCAAGCAACATTCCTGGTTTGGATACGGGAGCCTCCATTATGCTAGCTCCTATAATTGTGGTTGGAGGATCGAATAATTGGGTAACAATATCACCCTGGCTAAAATACTTAATCGAATTAAGGTCACCTAAACCCTCAAAGGTATCTTTGGAGCCTTTCTCTGTCACATTTTGAACAAGAGGGTCCTCATCCATCATTTCAGCGTTCAGATCAATTTCTAATGTTGTTTCCCCCTCATCAACATACTTAGTCTAATGTGTAGGATCTGGAACGTTCCCCTCTCTCTCATCTTCCTTGATCTGCTGAGTTTCTGGTGCAAGATTCGGGGTGATGCCTTCTTTCTCAACTTGTTCAGTTGAGTTTAGGATACCCTTGCCCTCACACTGGTTAAAAGTTTCTTCCTCGCTGGGAGTCGTTTTTGATGGCGACTTGCTACCGCCAACAGATTTAGAGCACTTTTTCAGTGAAGGGTCAACACTTTGGCCCTAGGCCTCATTATCGCCACCAGAAATCCTAACATCAGGTTTAGCGGGCTTAAGTTTGGGAGTTGGAGGTGTTCCTTTGGAATAGAATTTACTAGAAAATTGGAGTAATCCGTGCTTATGAAGATTGCTTTCCATTATCATGTATTGTATGAATTTATCTAATACACCAGCGGAATGAATTGATTCGTAAAGAGGCTTATAAGGAGCACCATCTTTGTCTTCAATAGGAGCCGAGAGAACTGAAACATAAAGGAACACAGATTTTCAGCATTGAAATCAAAGGAAGGATTAAAAGTGAATTTTCATAAAAAAGATTGTTTATCTCCTTCAGTCCAATTCCCGTGAAAGGCTTTGGGGCATCAAACAAAGAAAAATTGATTTAAGAACCCCGAAACGCTGTCTGGCAAGTTATGAATAAGTTTCTAATTTCGGGCACCCTCCACGTGCATGATAAAAGGAGTGTCTTTCCTAACTTTAAAAAACACAAGTAGCGGATATCCTGGAAAGTAGGCTTGCGTCCCTCTTTCTCCATGGCAAGAATATAGAGCCCTAATAGGACGATGTAACTGTTAGGGTGAAGCTGAAAGGGAGCGAGGGCCAGATGATTCAAAATTCTCACTAAGAAAGGGTTAAACGGAGGAATAACACCGCTTGCTAGCATGTGCCAATTCATAGTTACATATCCAAGCGGGGATCTGTCCGCAAGTACGCCATGTGCTGGTAATACCGCGTCTGTAATAAGGATTCCATATTGTCTGCATAACTGTTCAAATTGATCTTGATTTATTGTGGTGGACTACCTTTCTTGTTCCCTAGCACTGACAGGTCGGAGTTCCAGAAAATATGATACAGAAACTTGTCCAGAAGTAGCAGTGGTTTCGGGGATTATAGAGGAGGTTCCTTCGGTGCGGAGGTGAGAATTCCTTTTAGAATTCATTCTACACAAGTATATCCGTTCATAAAACGTGTCACAGAAGATTTCTTGAAATTCTAAGGAGAATCCATGGTTATACAATTTTTGGGATGCTTAAAGGGTTGATTGACAATATGATTTTAAGGTCACATGTCGATCTAACCATTAAGTCATTCGAAAGTTGAGTTGTGATAGGACTTAAGCCATTCAAGCCTTAAGTCGCAAGAAATTCAGGTCGTTGGATGACTTATGTCGTTGTGTGACTCAAGCCTTTAAGTAACTTACAACATAAAGGATTCAAGTCAATGGTTACTTAAGTCGCAACGGACTCAAGTCGTTACACACTTAAGTCATTAAAAAACTTAAATCGTTAAAAGACTCAAGTCTTAAAGGCTTAAGTCATCAAAGGCTCAATCCGTCTTATGGTTTAAAGTCACTCAATGTCATGATAACCAAGTCGTACCGTCGCTTTAGTGGATCCAACCCGTCAGAAAGATAAACCTTTCGAACACCCTTAGAACTTTAAGTCGTTCTAACAACTTGAGAGCTAAAGACGTTCGAGCGACATGGCATCTCATACGACTTGAATCTTAAAATTTTCCGCCTTTACTCGGTGATTCATGTCGTTGCAACAACTTAGGATCTTAATACGATCTATAAGATCAAACGATGATATGCACTTGGCCTAAAGCTACATTTGCAAGTTAGGACAAGGTGTGTAACAAAATTAAAAGTCAAACCACTCAGTTAATTCAAGACTCAAGTGGATCAAGGCTTAAGTCGTTCTTCACTCAAGTCGCTCTAGACTTCCTATGTTGGTTCTATGACATGGAGTTGTGGGTTACATTAGCCAATTCAAATGTGACAAAGGAAAACATATCTTATCATCAACAATCAAAGTTTAAAGCATTATCAGGATCATTTCAGCAAGTTAATGCAGTCGAATCCAAATATACAAGTAAATTAGCAAAAAATTTATGGGATTTCACGTCCTAGGCATTTCAACAAACATGATATGTGCATTACGCCAAATCAGAGTTTTAGAAGGACCGTGGTACTTCAAATCTGGCAAATACAACATTACATACATTACAATCCAGTTCAAGCGTGATTTAGATCATTTCAATACCACAAATTTAACATCGCCAATTCTGACCGGCAGTTACCCACAAATTTCAATACCAAAGCTTACATTACAAAATCCTAGAATCGAAGAAGATAAATCAAGAATTAAACCTGATTTTGGGAAAAAGATATGTGCGATCGTTTCTGCGTGATTGGAAATGGGAAATACTTCAAATTGGGAGAAGAAGGTGCTGAATTAGTGTTGAATGGCTCGAATGAGTTTGGTGGAGCCTGGATATGGTCAAAGCTTGATCAACAGCGTCGAATCGATCGATGAAGTGCTCGAGAAAAGAGCAGTGTTTTCTTTTAGGGCTCAGCCACCATTAATGAATTAAAAGCTTTGTATGAAGACAGAATGCGAATGGACAGGTGGGCTAAAAGATAATATATAGGCACGGAAGATAATTGGGTCAGGTCAGGACGACTTAGAAGCCCAACACAGTTGGAATACTCAGAGCGACATAGGGATTCAATGTGAGTCACGATATGGCGTAGTGATGCAAATGACTTATGACATAGTATCGAGAACGGAATGGAGATTAACGACTTGGTAAAGATGCTTGACAAACAATGTCAAAAGTACTATGATTCGAAGCTCACATCATTTTTAATAATACGGACTTCGAGGGGAAAATGTTAACCCATAAAAATATGGGATTGATGTTTGTATGCATGTCGTCCTTCTCCCAAGTCATTGTTAACAAACCAATCCGTTCCAATATCATGTCATAGGGAAAAAGAGGACCGTGTCGTTCCTAAGTCATATTGTCCCTCACTAAGTCATTCCGAGGAAACCAAGACGTCCCCAAACCATGCCTTACTCCATTCATAACGCCAAATCTAAGCTAAGTCACATGGACATGTTGTCTTCATACCATCGCATGGGGAAAGCTCAGTGCCATGGTACAAGCTGCCATCTCATCCTCGATTTATATTGTGAAAACCAAGTCGTTTGGAGTCCATATCGTCCGAAGCCTAAAGGCATGGCGCAAAGCCAGAACCATGTCGCTTTCATACCAAGGCGCTTCCATGCCACCAAGGACAGCCTAGCATCATTCCGTGATCATCCAAGTTGCAACCGACATACATCTTCGTACCACAACCAGACATACTGTAGCCGACATGCACCATGCCGCAACCGTTCGTATTATAACCAATATGAAGTCGCATATACCATGTCGTAGCCGACATAGACCATGCCATTATTAGCTGGATCCAGACTGCTACCAGCTGTCCTGTGCCAGGCTGTCGCCAGCCATCTCCCAACCGATATGAACCATGATGTGGTCGAACAACATGGATTCCTCAACTACATATTTCCACTCTCCTCACTCCTATTAATACCCCATGCACATCACTTTAATGGGCCCCGAATTTTATGATCCCGAAGGGCTGCTCAACTATTTTCCTTAACCATTTCAAGTGATTCTAACATCTCCAATCATATACAATCAAAGATATAACATCAAATCTACTATCAAGTCATGGAAATCCACTCAAGTGCTTGAAGATTCGTAGATCTACTTCCCTAATTGCTAAACTTAGAGGATTCTACCAACTTCTTTGGCTATTTTGGTTAAATCAAAAGAAGAGTTTGTGGGAATGAAAATTAATGTAATGAAAAATTGTTCAAACCTTGTAAAATCGCGTGTGATAATGAGAGTTTCCCTCAAAGTGGATGTAGGTCTCTCCTAGACCAAACCACTATAAAATCCTTATGTATTTACTTACTTATTGCGATTGTGGTCTCATTGCTAACCATTTGGTGAAGTGCTTTCTTACAATCTTTGGTGTTTGAACTAACTTCGGTTTAAAACATGTTTTAAAACACATAAATTGAATTAAATATCTTTTTTGTATTTAAAGTCCAAACTTTTAAAATAAACTCATTTCCCAAATTAAATCCATACATCATATATTGCTTCATATCTCCAATTCTTTAAACGATTTAGTTAACTAACTCCCATTTCAATTCCAAATTAGCTTCAGTTCAATTCTAACTAATTTCAACTCCAAATAAATCTCAATTCCATGTTCAGATTAATTTCAATTCCGAAATAATTTTGATTCATAACAATTCAGAGTCCAATTTCCAAATTTATTGATTTAAAATACGTAAACCAAATTTCCTCCAATATCCAATTTAAAATCAAAAACTAAAATTTATTCAGTCTCGAACTCGATATTAAAATATTGTTTTACATCACTTTTACTTAGCTATATTCAAAACCTGTATAGATGTCCAATCATTTAAAACAAATAAATTTCTGAATTTAAAATCACATTACGGTTATAAATTCATAATCTCTACTTCAATTTATTTACATAATTTAGTTTACCAAATTTAAATTTCAATGTTTCGAGCACTAGTTCGAAAACAATTAAATTTCCATGAATTTGATTTTTTATTTCTAAAAGTCAAATCATTTAATTAAACCAATCCAATGTTCGTATGCAATTTTATATCCTATGGTCAAGTGATACGGATATTTATAATTTCAACTCGAAATAATTTAAAGTTGCAGGTATATATCATTTTAACCCGCTATCCCGAGTAAAATTTAAAATTGATAAAATCTCTCAGGTTTATCATTTCAACCCATAATGACTTCTCATAATCTATAAGATCATTCGAGTATATATCATTTCAACCCATATTGACTTTTTCTAACAATGACCGTGGGAACTTGCAATGTGAAACAATATACATGACATTCATCCAAATTTATCATCCAAATTAGCCAATAATCACAACAATTAAACTGGTTAATGTTATCAAATAATAATTGGCAATCAAATTCAATATTAATTTAATGATGATTTAATCTACCAAATTCTACTTCAACCAAAATATCAAATCAAACTATCAAACTTCAACTAACAACAATTCATATCATTTTAAAATTTAATTTAACTAATATAAGTAAATTTAGTCTACCATTAGTGGGACAAATCACTTGGCTTTGATTTCACGTTGAATCCAAACTCCAACGGAACACCGAAATTTAAGTATTCTCCAACTTCTACAATACTAAATCCATGTCATTCAAAATTTTGATGTGAGTCCAATGGAGCAGGCGACATCCAAATCTGACCTTATATGAAATAGATACAGTTTTTATAAGTAGTAGCTTTGAAAAACTAAATTAAAACTAATTAACTAATTGAAAAAAATCTCTCATCCACTAATCACGCGCCCCCTTTCATCTTCCCCAAAGATGTTTTGTTTCTTTGAATTCCATTATATAAGAAAACTTATTTCACTACTACACCGCCCCACAAGGAAACCGAATTCCGTTTCACAAAAATTCCCGGCGCCTCCCCCTCCACATGATCGTCAATAAAAGATCAAACTTGTTTAGGTCGAGAAAATGCGACCTAAGGTTTTTTCTGGAGTATACGGTGCTCAAGCGACACTTATATGGAATCCTATAAAATTTTGTAATAAGGTGCTACAAATCATATGGGAACCTGATCTACTAACAAATTCACCTAAAACCATATTCATCGCAAGAATTTCCAAACCCTAGTTTTACTCCAAAATGCTCCATTGTTAGGAAACCCATCGCACCCACCAAGACTCATACCAATTTGGAGATCTCAACATCACTAACTCACAAGTGTAAGTTCTTGATTTTTATGATTCAAATATGAATTGTTATAATTTTTAAAGAGGGAGGCTTCGTATTTTTCTCAAAAAATGGCGGTGGCACATTTGTATTTAGAAAATAAAAAAAATGAAGAGGAAGTTGTTTAGGTTTACAACTAGAGATTATTTACAAGCAAAGAAATGTCAGCATTATATTCACTTTCAATTTCCACAAAGCATTTCAACCCCATACGATAACAAGGAATCAAGGATTGCCCAATTGCTACAAAATTTAAAATTATTCTCTGATTTACGATTTTAGAAATGATGAAACTAGTTTCATCAACTTCCAAAACGGTTACAAATGGTTATTTTACAATTTAATTAAAATCAAACTATAATAAAATTGATTTTAAAATAGTTCGTATTTAATTGATAACAATTTATTGTTATCGCTCACGTTAAAATAGAATTTTATATAAGCCTCAAATCAAATTTGATTTCATTTAAACTCAAGATTCAAATATCAAGTTTAAGATTTTTGCTTGTCAAATTTAATGACATTAAAATACCAATTTTGTTCAACGCAATACGTGCATTTTATGACATTTAGCTTCTTAATTACAAATTCTACACTACCAATTTAAATTCAATTTAAACTATCATCATATATTAATATTTGAAATTATCACATAATTTAAATAAGTCAAAAGAATATTAACTACAGTATTGTTAACTATTTCTTGAAAATTTAATTTACTATGTTTAAATAAAGTTTTAAATCAATGGAACTTATAATTTAAATTAAATCCAACAAATTTAAATGGTCAAACGATAATCTACTCATATGCCCTGCTTGAGCTTCCTAGTTTGGTCATCTATTATGTTTTGGATGAATATGCGTAATGTCTATAATCCTTCAGTTGTCATATAAAGTTTTTTGGTAGTGGGGTAAAGATTAAACTATTAGAGATGATATTATATTGTATTTACACGTGCCATTTGTTATACATTCTCTCCATCTTTTCGAAGGATTTCTTTTGTATTTCTTGTATTGGCGAGCATACGTGCTCCGGCTATCCTCGAAATAGTGAAGCAAATCATTTTATGTCTTCCATTTTCCGCCTTTTATCACTAGCAATTTGTCTCACTTAATCTAAAGACGGTTTAGATTGTCTCTTTGTTCTTTATTATTTTGTATGGAACTAAGGAGGTTAAAATAATCGTCGAATTTCACATCTACAATGGCCTAAAATCCACCAATGGAGTACGCTTTGTTTGATAGGAAATCTGGGCATAAATTAATGAATGCTTTCTTTGTTCATCGGTACATAAAGTTACAGGCTGGAAAGAAGGATAAATATTGAAGGTCCAGACAAATACATCATGTAAAATTTCAAAAAGTAAAAATTGACACACAAGGAAAAAATAAACATAATGTAATAGAATATTACGTATATCGCTGTCAGACAAAGATTAAAAAATTTCCAAGTAAGGGAGGGAGGGTTGTGTTAGCAATGTGGAGTAAATGAATAAATGGGGATTAACATAGGAGGAGGAGGCGGGAAAATTGCGCTTAATTAATGTAATATAACGATGCGATGCGTCGGTTGCCAATGGTTGAATTTAAAATGTTCAATCAAGAAGTCCATTTAAATGCATCAAGCAGGGAAGTTGACCATTGAAGCATTTGATGCGTCCGACGCATCACCAATGATGGCATGATAACATATAGCTGCGAACGCGTTAGATGCATTTGACACTAACTCAACTCATTTTGATTAGTTCAATTAAACATAAAAATTGGCGGATTCCATACTTGATGATGCAATGGAAGCATAAACTGACCAGTTTGTCTCCGTGAATACATCATAAATATAGAAATGCTCACCGAGGGTTGAAAACAAAGTAATTATCATCTAATTCTTTAATAAAAAATACTACTAATTGAGCTATTTATTAGATTTATCTTGAAAGTGACCATGCAAATTTCTTGTTGTTTAATGATAATTCTATTAAATTATTGGTAGGAATTAATGGATCAAACTAAAGTTGTCTAAACATTCAAGACTCAATATGAAATCATGTTTTAAGAACTTTCTAAAAATAAGCCTTTGAATTTCTATATGAGTAATAATTCAATAATTAGAGTGTTCAATATTTGTTTCTTTTATCAAAACTATATAAAATTGTTTTTTTTTTTTTTTTTGATTCTCATGCATTTATGAAGGTTTCCTAAGTCTGTCAACTTCCAATTCTAAATCATAAATTTATTATGTTCATTAATTTGGCCATATCTATCTCTTTCCTTCTAATGTAATTTACATCAACAATCAGCCATTAACCAAAATTAGAAATTATTTTTCAAGATTGCCAGAAATGTTACTAGTGGGAAACTTGTTTTATACACTACTAAAATAACAAAACAGTCAAATCAAGCTGATGCTACAGGATATATCTTTAGTAATTTTCTCTTATATCTTAAATAAATAACTCTGATTAACATGTCAATTTTGAAACACAACATATGCAAGTTGAGACCTTAGTTGATTTTGAACAAAGGCATTTGTCTAAATGATTCAATAAGCAAATCAAGTGCCATACTAAAAAAAAGCTTCCAAGCTACATTAAGAGTTTAGTTATTGAATCTAGAACATAAAAGAAATTCAGGAAAATAGGTTTAGATCACCAAGAAATCAAGAAAACAATCAAGAAATTGCCATATAAAGAATTTTATCAAAAAATACATCATCACTTGAAATTCTTCTGGTTGCGTACCTAACCTAAATTGTATTCCATTTTCTAGCATTCTAATGTCATCCACTGAATTCAAATCTACCTGCATTTCCCACTTTTAATCAAGACCAATCAGTTTTATTAAAATCATAGGTGATGATATATCATCAGTTGCTTCAGATAACCACCAAAAACAACTAAGTCTCACTGCCACCTCTATTGACCAACTAGTTAAGATTGTGATAAGTCCGCAAAGTTAACTAATCACTAGGGCTGTTATGGTAATGGTTACCGTTACCGTTTGGCAAATACCGTTATCGTACCGTTTTTACTGGTAAACTAGAATTGCTTACCATTACCGTTACCGATTGACTGGTATACCGATAATCTGGTAACCGTTACACTGGTAATGGTAAATTACCGTTTGTCGATCAAAGTTTATATCTTAACATATTTTTTGTACACCGTGCATTCTTATTATACTATATGTGGTGTTAGTTTATAGAAAACGTAAATGAAAAATAAAATAAGTGAATCTGGAATTATTTCATTTGATTATCGAACTAAATATAATCATTTATTTGGTTCTACATGCAAGTTATAAAGCATATCAGATGAGTTCCCTTATGTTTTGAATTAACTGGTAAAATTACCGTTACCGCTGGTATTGAAGAAGCGGTTACCGATAATTTACCGTTAAAAATGGTAAATTTACCGTTACCATACCGTTTTAACTGGTATACCGATTTCAAGCAAAAATGGTTACCGATCGACTGGTAATGGTATGGTAATGGTAACTTTATCGTTACCGTAACAGCCCTACTAATCACTGTCAAACAAGAAGAAGACAATTACTTGTTGTGTAAATTCCAAGTAGAAACTATCATTCAAAGATATCTCCTTGATGATGGCTTCATTTATAGCACCCTATCCATCCTTCAAAGATATGTAACTGATTAAGAAAACAATGTTGTCAAAAATGAAGAGTATGTGAAATATGATAAGACAACAGCCTAATAAGTGCATGGCTGCTCTGATCAATAAGCCATAACGTAATGTCATAAGTCATTGAATGTAAACTATCTAATGAAATATAGATAAGGCAAATTCTATTTGAACCCAAGAATTTGCTGAGTATACCCAGAAAAAACGATGACAAAATTGCCCTTACTTTACAATATTTTTTTGTTCAATTTTCAGCATACCTCGTAGGACCCCTACGAGATTCTTTACTGCACCTCGTAGAGCCCCTACGAGATTCTTTACTTTACCCCGTAGGCACTCTACGAGGTAAAGTAAAGAATCTCGTAGGGGTCCTACGAGGGAGGGTAAAAATGTCTTTTTTTAAATAATACATGGTTGAACTCAGCAAAACATTGGGTTCACCTTGTTTTTTCGGATTTGCTGGGTTTACTCAGCAAATTGTTGGGTTTAAATAGAATTTGCCTATAGATAAATGTGGAAAATAACTTCAAGTCATAATCTCCTGCAAAATTATACACCAAAAGGCAATCAGCAAATTCAAGAAAGGATAGCAGCTGTATGAGGGTATACCTATCAAATGTAAAGGAACTTGCGACCAACTCAAGGCAATAGGTCACAAAATAACAGAATCAAAACTAGCACTAACAATACTTAATGGTTTAAATGATGATTACGAGGCAGTTCTTGTCATAATCTCGCCACAACAGGTGACACCATCAATTGAGTATGTTCATTCAATCTTTTTACCTTATAAAGAAAGAGTCGAAAGTAAAAGACCGCAAGAATCCGATCTGCCAATCAACTATGCAAGCAATTACAAAATCAAGGATTAAAGATCAAACCAATCAACATAAAAGGGTGGATACAACAATAGGTTAAGAGGTGGAGGAAGTGGAAATAACATTGATAGTTTGAATTGTCAAATATGTGAGCCAAAAATATACACCTAATCAAACTGCTAATAATCAAAGAGGCAACAACACAAATGTGAACACAACTCAAGTTCAACATGATCAAAGTGACAATAATAGTAGCCTTAATCAAAACAAAGTGGCAAAATTTGATCATACTAATGATGAAAGTTGTACCTAGACTCAAAGGCAATAAATCATCTAACAAACGATCTTAACAACTTAAATCTTGGAAGCAAAGAGTATATCGTTAAGAAATCGGTATGCATGGGAGATAGTAAGTCAGTCAACATCACATATACGGATAATGGTTATGTAATAGGAACTAGGCAACTACTTCGAAATAATTGGTAAAGAGTGCCTGAAATTAAAGAAGAATCTCTTAAATATGTCACAACTTCTCAATATAATCATGTTTATATCACTAAGTATAAGTCCTTTAGATACCCATGGATCATGCCAAAAAGCCACCTTATCCATGCATTTCATACCCACATGCACCATGGAATGGAACACATTCATATTTCTTAATATTTAACCTAATAAATTTAGATTTAGATTTTATATAACTTAGTAAAGCTTTAAATTTAGATTTTAAAATAAAATTATATGTAATAATTTTTTAATATATAAGTTAATATATGTTATAAATTTTTTTTTTAAGATTTCAAATTATAATATTATTTATTTTTAGATTTTAAATAATATAAATTATTTTATAAGATAATTTATGAATCTTTTATACGACATAAATATTGTTTATTTTTTTAAAACTATATATAAATATGATTTTTATAAAATATAAATATACAAAAGTTTTAGAGAGAAGTTAGAAATTTATGAATACTTGATTTGTTTAAATGACTTAATTAAGATGAAAATATCAAAGTAAGTTAAATCAATTTTTAAAAAATGTGATTAGGAAAATAATGTAATGCGTTATATGAACATGTTATGATTATAAAACTTAATAAATTAATTTTATAATAATTTATTAAGTAAAATTTAATCTAAATATCATTAAAGTTGAATATTTTTAATTGATTAAAATGAAACTTTGATTTAAATGATACGAACTTTAATAGAAAGGTGATTTGAAGGTAATATGAATCAGTAAGAATAAAACTGAATAACTGCAATAGCCCGTATTTTATGTATCGGAAGATCATAAAATATTTTTATTTTATTCCGTGAAGGTTGGATCATTCTCATATTTTAATATGTTTGTTTTGGGGATGTGAGCCATGTCCATAATTTTTATAAATTTTGTTTGTGACCATTTTGCACCTATCAGTCTTGTACAAGGCATAAATTTTGATTCAAATTAAATTAGGTGTTGAGGCTATGCCATTGGAAAGGAAACGATGATTCCCTTTCCGTAGAGTGGTCACTAGCTCTCCCAAATGAGAGAATGGAGAAATTAAACTATTCTCCATGCTTCCTACCCCTATTTATAGCCTCCCACCATCCGACTAATGCGCCTCCTCAAATCAGCCCATTAAGGCTCTAAAAACCCGAACTACAAACTGTAAAACCTTAAAACAGAGATTCCTCCCAAACCGCTGTGCCAAATCTTTAATGTGGCCACTCTACGGAAAGAAATCATCATTTCATTTCCAATGGCATAGGTCTCAACACGTGATTCAGTATGAATCAAAATTTATACCCTGTATAAGACTGACAGGGGCTAAATGGTCACAAACAAAATTAATAAAAATTATGGACATGGCTCACATTCCCATAACCAACATATTAAAATATGAGAATGACCCAACCCTCAGGGAATAAAATAAAAATATTTTACGATCCTCTGATATGTAAAATACAAGCAGTTACTATAACGCAACTTGAATGCTATTTTGAAATGTATTGAGCTTAAGAATTTATTATTTAAGGTTTAAATTGATTTGAAGTAAAATTGTTGAATCCGAAATTGTTAATTTTTTTTTTTGAAGTAATGACATTTAAGATATAGGAATATGAAATCAAATGTAATTTTGTAATTTAACTATTTTGTTAGTACGAAATGTGTATCTTGAACTTAATCTAATAATAAATGGATTTATGATTTATGAATTTAGTCAAATAACAAATTGATTTGAACTATGATTTATGACATTGAAATATATGAATGTAATTATTTGAATATAAACTAATGTTGTTATTTTATTGATTCATGACGTTTAAATATGATTTTTGAATATGAATGACCACGGTGTGAAATAAGCATTTGATTGTTAAAGAGGCCAAGGCCAGATATTGTCATACTTTCTACCAATACCAGGAAAAACCTTAACAACTATGCACGTAATGAAGAATCTAAAATGAAGTAGGTTGATTTGGCGATTGCTACTAGAATGAAGTAAGAGAACAATTGCTTTGACCTTCAGGTCAATATTAAAATGACTAAAACATGAGTTATACTGTAATTAAGTTAAGTTGTACCTCCTATCAGATGCACTTCTTTGATAACATCTCAATTTCTTTATGATTGATTTGGGACCCCTTGATTATGGGAGTATGTTTCGAGGTTGGCAGTAGCTGCGACTAAGCGTTAATACCGGTCTAGACGTGCAATTAGTAGCATCCTACCATAGGTATTGACTTGTCACATTATATTAATGGAGCCCCCTATGATTTTGATTTGTGTCATACCTATGGAGTACCCAGGCTATCCATCAACTTACGATGGACTTTACGGTATCTGCATAGACTACGCCATTACAAACGGTGTAATAGTAAAAATGTAATCCCACTTACTCTATCTAGAATATTACAATTAACCATAGACACTATAATAATAACATATTGCATTATATAATACCTAGTCTGATGGATTCTTATAGAATGGAATCTCAAACATTCTGTAAGTTGCTTGTGCATTTCATTTAAGCATTTCACTTAAAGTTGATTTACTATTGAACATGTTAATCCTAGCTAAAGTGCTTTGTTTATTATTTTGGTTGGATGCTCGTTTCAGACTGAGGAGTTCAACCTTGGCGATTTATCTTTTGAGTGCTAGTGATCCATTGGATTTTCAGCTTATTATTTATCTATTATCGCTATCTTAATGATTCAATTATTCCACTTCCATCACTTTCTTATCTTATATATGTATCTAAGATTTCTAATGTATAAATTATGTCTTTGATATTTTATGCAATTTATTTTGTGACTTTATGTCTAGTAGCTCCATGAAGTACTAAGTTATTTATTCAGCTGCGAGTTATTCTGCTATTTCGTATTAATGATCTTTCTGTATTCTGTGATTAATTTTAATAAACCCCTTAGCTAAAACAATATACTTTTTCAAACGATTTGAGTTGGGATCATCGACTTAAATAGGAAGAAAAAACCGGTTGTCACACGTGGTATTAGAGCTTTGGTTTAATCGAAGACCTTATCTTATGAGGTTTAAAACTCATTAGAGATAGGGTAGCTATTCCCTGGAATAACTATAATCAGTCAAAGATTTTTTCTTAAGAAAGCGAATTTTGAGAAGTATAAATATTTTTAAAAATAGTTTTAAATATTTTAAAAGTATTTTCGATGTAAAAATTTGTTTCATATTTTATCTTTTCTAAGTGTCTCATTCCTTTGAACTTATCCCCTTTTCTAGAAATTCTCTAAGATTAGGATTCCCTTAGTTGAATTTTGATCTTTATCCTAAATATATATGTTAAGCATCTTTTTGACAATTCATTCCAACCCAAAGGTAAAAGCTTGCAACCAGAAGTCGGCCCATTCCCGACCATAATGGACGACTATCACCTCAGGTCGACAGACTATGGGCCAATCCGGAGCTACGTCACAGCAAGTAAAGACATCATCCTCCTAAAGAAAAGATCAATCCAATCGGTCCAGATCGACCAACCTGTAACTGAAAAGTCGGATCAAGCCGGAATGTCAGAGCAGAAGTACCTAAGTAAAAATTACCTCCTATAGTATCGGATCAGTGCGAGTTATATGAACAAAGTCCTATTTTGAAGGCTGGAGCAACGGACAAGCTTTGATAAGCACTTCTTTTTACATGCCAAGTATTCAACTCCACGTGTGCCACATATTTTGAGGAAGAACTATTCATGAGCAATACCAGGTCCCACCGCCTACGGCTATTCCACAGGATCGAGCTCCACGTGTTAAAGCCCAAAAAAGGTATATGCCACACCATATGCAAGTCTGGCCCACTAGCTCGCATATAAATACGACTACCCCTAGAAATGGAAGGGAAGATCGGAATCCATGAGAAAAACCGCTTGCTCCGCTTACCAAAAATAGCATGCCGCATTCTCTAGATTCAACACAAGGATTTTGTGTTTAAATCATCTCTTTCTCTACATTCTTCCACCGAAAAACCACTTTAACCTGTAATCGACAATATAAAAAAAGATTATAAGTGGACGTAGGCTACAATATAAGCCGGAACGTTATAAAATATTGTGTCACCCTTGTTTATTTAATTTTCCTCACATCTCTATGATTATTTTTGTGTGTGTTTAACATACATTGGGGGTTGATCATCACTAGACCAACTTTTGATGTCCACACTTTGGCGTGCCAGGTAGGGGGTTCTGAATATACCCTACGACCTTTAGTAACTCTTACAGAAGCAATGACAAAGTGGAAGAAGGACGCAACACCTTCTCACTCTCAACCTCGACCTACTGATGCAACAGGAGCAGCAGTAACAAAGGCGAGCCATGTGCCTTCTTCCCATGAAAACCTGTCTCTGTACCTAACTAAGGACGACGTGGAAAAAGTCTTGGCCGAGTTCAAAAATCATATGGCACACAAGGGTGAACTTCTCAAATATCAGCAAGAGGTGATGAACAACCTCATCGCTTGAATGGAAAAGGGATCTCATATTCCAGTATCGTTTCCTACATCGGGTGAAGCTGGGGAAACAATAGATCTTCGGTCTGCGGAGATCCAAGTCTCTGATAGGTTCGCACCTTTGCTTCCTCTTGGTTTAACTTCACTTCCTGATCGGCCAATGCTAAGATTATCACTTCCGGCCTTAAACGGAGATTTGATAGCTGCAAATTTTCAGGTCCGTCATGGCCAAATTCCGGACCAGTCGACCGTTTTTCCTCCACCCCAAGGATCGACTCAAACTCAGCTCCATGGACAAATAGCTCTTGAATCAATTCAACCTTTGGGCCATCCGAAACTAGGAACGTTGCAGCATCCGGTCCGACGTAACATCAGACTGCAAACCCATCTTATACAATCTTGCCCACAGCCTTCCCACCTGCCGAACATGATCAAGCTGGGGGAAGCAACCGTCCGTGTCACCAAAGCCACTCTACCATACTGGTCCCCAATGTGATGGGGGAAACACTACTATAAACCACTCTGACATCGCCTCGAGCAAGGGCAACACCGAGCCCCGGATGGATACCACCCACCTGGAATTCTCTAGTCCAACTGCCATAGGTATGGTTAGACCAATACTCAGTTTAACCAAGCTGCTTCATTTACTCCCGAATCAAGGCCTGATGCTGGGGATCACCTAAACTCATCTCTCGGAGGTCGACCCGAACCAACCATATGGGTCGGGGGCATGCTTCCACCCAGGCCTATTACTGGGGTTCTCACCGATGTCCCTAACACGGAATTGAATTAATGGCAATAACTCCATGGAGATGGGAGTCAAATTGAAAGCATCATCAAACGCTTCACTTGAGGCAACACTTCTTAGCAAGATGTGGATAACATCCATCGCAGTCCGTTCACATGGGAGAATAGAAACTCCCGAAATCCACCAGACTTCAAGCTTCTGGTCTTGGAGCCTTACAACGGCAGGACCAACCCGACCATACACCTCATGCGATACATGCATCACATGAAAGTAATTTCTGCGTCAACCAATGTCATTGCCAAATGCTTCCCTCTCTTTCTCACGGACATAGCTGGCATGTGGTTTCGACAGCTAACAACTGAATCAATCAGCAGCTAGAACATGCTTGTTACTCGCTTCATCGAGCAATTCAGAGTTCATATCTCCCAACTAAAGAGTGTCATGTTCCTCACATCCATCAAGCAGCGGTCCGGCGAGACCCTGCGCTCCTTCTTAGAAAGATTCAATGCGGCCATAGCGTCAGTCGACCGACCTAAGCCATTGATGGTGCTTACGGCCGCCATAACCGACGTCCAGAGCCGATCTGAATTCCGGATCTCTTTAACTAGAGATCTCCACAAAGACATTGAAGACTTCTATGTAGAAGCAAATAGATTCCTCCGAAAAGAAGAAGCTAGTATCGAGATGGAAAATCTTGAAGTTCTCGCTACCAAAGAAGGGGGCCCATCCAATTCCAATGGGCAGAACAGAGGAAAAGGAAAAGCCTAGGAGAAGAATGATCGGAACATATGACTCCGGAAAGAGAACAAGTACGATTAGTACGTCGAGCTCAACTCATCCCTGCTAGACATCTACCTTGACGTACGAGGATCTCTACCTCTCCCTAAACCTCCACGAAGGGAGCCGACCCAAAAGGAACTCGAATTAGGAAATCACTACATGTATCACAATATGGCAGGTCACAGCACCAGAATGTAGGCATCTATGCGATCTCGTCGAGGATAGGGTTAGGCAATGAGAACTACCCGAGTACGTCAAGAAATCTGCATTGGTCATGCCCCCACAACCTTCTGTCCAGGCTCCTCAGGTCAGTCCCCAAGCTCCTCAAAACAGAAAGGACCCTGAGCCCAGCAATCATGGCATCATCATCAACTGATCTAGTTTAGATCATCATGGATATTTCTCATTTCTTAGGATATAAGAAATGTACTTTTTTTTCCAATGATATGGTTATGTTGAAAAACACACGTACGAGGTTAGGATTTAATCCTTAGGCGTGCTCTGGATTCAACTATCAACCTATCAGGATTTGTTTCTTTAATAGCTCGATTAGCAACAATAAACTTTCTTTCTCAAACATGGATTATGTTTGATCGATTTAAGCATCTTATCAGAATTTGGCAGGATATTTAACCTAAGTCGAGCATGGTTAATGTTCGCCAAGTATGGTCAGAGCTATCCACCATCTCTAAACCGAGCATGGTCAACGCCCGCCACTATACTTAAACAAACTCTTTGAGTCGGGCATAAATAATGCTCGATAATCCAAATACGGTCAGTGCCATCTACCATCTCTAAAATGAGCGTGGTCAACACCTGCCACCATCTCTATACCACTTCCATAAGTCGAGTATGGTTAATGCTCGCCATCCTTTTCCAAGCCGAGTACGGTTAATGCTCGCCACCTCCATAAGCCAAGTATGGTTAATACCCGCCATCGTTTTCTAAGCTGAGTATGGCTAATATTCGCACACTTTATAAAACCGAACATGGCTTGTGCTCGTCCCTTCGGTATGAATAATACTAACATTAATACTCAAACTGTCAGGATATGACAAACTTCTCTCCCCCTGTATGAGTATGGGTAATACTCGAACCAAATCTTGTCAGGATGTGACAAGTAAAATCTATGAACTCTAGAGTATGGTTTATACTCGAATCCTCTGTTCATTTTCCGAACGTGGTTAATGTTCGATCTTAAAAACTTTGGTACAAAAGACTATACCGTCTTACCAAGCAAAACTGAATATGGCTTATACTTGTCCTCTAGGTATGGTTTATACACCACTTTAAAAACCGAGCATGGTTTATGCTCGTACCATAGTTCTTTGTAGGTATCATTTAATAGGCGAGATCCTAGTTCTTCTGCTTCTACCGAGATCGACCCAAAATGGTAGACTTGTTTTCTGGAGGTCACAAATTTTTGGCTTTAATACGATCCTTAATGGTTTTCGGTTTTTCGGCCTTAATACGATCCCTAACGATCGTCGGACTTCTGGCCATAATACAACCATTGATGATCGTCTGTTTTCTGGCCTTAACATGGTTCTATGCAACCACGGTTTCCAGGATTTCTGCTATTCAACATCCTCTAGAAGATCCATAACACATCTCTTTTCCTCAAAATGATGTGTTCAAGGGGGCAAAGTGTTAACCAGCTTTTTGACGAAAAGCCATTCCAACCCAAAGGTAAAAGCTTGCAACCAAAAATCAGCCCATTCCCAACCATAATGAACGACAATCACCTTAGGTCGACCGACTATGAGTCGACCCGAAGCTATGTCACAACAAGTAAAGGCAACATCCTCCGAAAGACAAGATCAATCCAAACGGTCGAGTCATTAACAGATCGATCGATGTGTACCTAAAAAGTTGAACCAGATCGGAATGTCGGAGTAAAAGTATCTAAGTAAAAATAATCTCTTACAGTTTTGGATCAGAGCGAGTTATACGAATGAAGTCCTATTCCCACGGATGGAGCAACAGATAAGCTTTGACCAGCATTTCTTTTTACACGCAAGCATTCAACTCCACGTATGCCGCATATTTCGAGGAAGAACTATTCATCAGCAGTACTAGGTCCCACCGCCTACAGCTATTCCATAAGATCGAGCTCCACGTGTTAAAGCCCAAAAAAGATGTATGTCACTCCTCATGTAAATATGGCCCACTAGCTCGCTTATAGATACAACTGCTCCCAGAAATGGAAGGGAAAATCTGAATCCACGAGAAAAACTGCTTTCTCGCTTACCAAAAATAGCATGCCGCATTCTCTAGATTCAACACAAGGATTTTGTTTTTAAATCATCTCTTTCTCTATTTTCTTCCACTGAAAAACCAGTGTAACCTGTAATCGACAGTATAAACAAATATTGTAAGTGGACGTAGGCTACGATATAAGCCAAACTACTATAAAATATTGTGTTTCCCTTGTTTATTTACTTTTCCTCGCTTCTTTGTGATTATATTTGTGTGTGTTTAACATACATTGGGGGTTGATCATCACTTTCAACTTTTGACGTCAACAATATATCTTAGGAAGTCTATAGTTGATAGCTTTCGAAGTCCGTAATATTCACTAAGTTATTAGGGTCTCCATCTTCGTAAATTGGCACTGATTAGGTTGTTTCATTATTCAGCTTTTAGCTCGGATTTTGATTTATTTTGACCTAACTGAATAAATAATGAAAATGATTCTAAATATAATTCATATTAAGAATTAGTGAGAAATATGAAAATGTTAATAATTAGGATAATATTTATTTATTTTATTTATTGGAATAATAAAGATTTTGAAAACGTTATGTGACTTTGAAACAGTATCATATTTAGCACTTTATAAAATAATATACTTGTAAATAAAAGTAATTTCTTGAATTCATATTTAGGCTAGTAAAATTATATTATTACGAATTTGACTTAGTAAAATTGAATTTGATATAAACTAACATTGATGTGAAATGTGTTATTTATAACATATATAGCTTTGTAAAAGATTTGAATTTATTCTATTTAAAAAGAGAAGATGTTTTGACTACTTAACCGACATTAAAATGGTTTATTGAATACTTAGAGATTTAGGTGTATGTCTGACCAATGTATATGTCAAATCCTGTAAGTACTAGATAGAAAATAGAATCACATTCTAGTCTCTTGAAAATAATTCTGGTGGTGACTGTGACATCATTAGTATTGAATTTCGGGTTTCGAAAGTGAGATAGATAATAGTGCCAATTAAGATGTCGAGTAAATATTTAAAACTATATTTGAAATTCTGGGAAATATATAAACTTCTCATTTGAATATATATATATATAAGTAAGATGATAAATGTAAAGCATTTGATTTTAAATATTTTTAATTACTATTTTCTCTGTCTCGTTCCTTTTCGAGGATAAAAAGACCAAAGGGGGGAAATTATAACAACCTGAATGTTTAATTGTCTTGTAATTAATCAATTGATTGGAATTTTAAATTTTATTACTTAAAAACTATAACACATTCTGAACTGAATGAAATGAATGTATTGATTTATGTATATGAAGAAAATCAAGTATCGTTTGAACAATTGAATCGAACAACTATCAAGTTGAATGTAATTGTTTAAATAACTCAACATGTGTTATATTAATTTAAGTAAATTTATAAAAGCTTAAATTAAATAATGAAATTTAATTAATGAATATATTGATGTGTCAAATCTATTAAAATATAAAATTTTCGAAAAAGGTCAATTTTTTGTCAAAATTTAATTATTTTTTTCAAAATCTAGAAGTTGTTAAATTTTAAATTTATCTATTTATTATGAATCTATATTAAATTCTGAGCATCCAACATTTTCTGGTTCATTGAAATTTAATTTTGTTTGTCCCGAATTCGCGTTTGTAACTATAAAAATGAGCAAAAACAGAAAATATTGTTACATGAATTTTTATATGTAATTAAGCTTTATCCTCTTTGAAATTCTCACTGTTATTAAAAGTGATTTGAAATTGAATGGGTTATTAAATATGTATGGCTCATTTATTAAATTTTCATATGATAATTCTGTAGTTATTCTCTTGTGCAAATGAAAATTTACGTATCCACCTTTGTTATCTCATTCCACACAAAAACTCCTTTCTCTCTTTTCTCTTTCTTTTTCTAGATCTTTATCTCAAATTTCATGAAAAGGAATTCTAAAAATTAAATTGCAATGGAAATAAAAACCAAATCTCAAAGGGGAAATGAAAATCAAAACAATTCAATATAGTTAAGAATCTTCTCCTCCCTCTTCTGTTATCTTTATTTATATGTAGTTATTCCTTTTACCAGAACATTCTACCTTCTTCTTCCACGCTGCAACCCCCTCCTCCCCCGTCTCGCCAAATCCCCTAATCCTAAAATCATTTCAAACCCTAACCCTAATCCACAATTTCTCCTTTATCTGTTTTATTTCCGGTTTTTGTTATGTCTTCCCGAAGCCATAACTTCCTATTACAAAACTCAAATCCACATTTTTTTTTCAAATCATGTAAAATTGAAATAGTTACAACTTTTGTGTTGAATAATTTTTCAAATCTCAAATCTTTCCAAGTTGAAACCGCTAATCTATCTGACGCACTTTCGGGTTCAGATTTCTGACCCGAAAATTGACTATCGTTATTCCAATCGTATCTTCCTCAAATTTTATCCCAATCTAGTTTTTTTTTAATGAAGAGAAAACGATTTGCAACAACTTTTAGGTTTATGACTTTTTAACATTATGAGATTAACTGGTCCTAAAATTTATTTTAAAATGAATTTTTTTTGTTTGATTATTGAAAATTTAGATAAAATTTTAATTTATCCTTCTTGCCTTTCCTTTCCCATTGCATGGAGTTGTGTGTTTGTATAGGTGAAGTTATTGTAGGAGTTAAAATGTATGTTTGTATGCTAAGTTTGACATCAAAATAACGTGTATTGGAATATTAAGCCACGGAGACGGTGAGGTTGGATGTTCAATCCTAAGAGTGGTTAATTGGAAATTTATTTTTGTTTGGAGTATTTTACACATATGTATATATATATATATTACATCAGTCGAACATGTATATTTTTCATAAATTAATAAAGAGTGTTGACTTGGAAATTGTAAATTGAGCTTGGGTTGACTCAATTAGTGATTCAATTTGTTGATTCGATCATAATGTGTCAGCTTTTATGTCATCTTCCGTTTTCGTTTCAGCCTATGCCATCTTTTTCTTCTTTTGCTACGTAGGGTGAAAATCCTCACTCACGATTAACAAATGTAATATGTAAATTTATATTATTTGAAATGACATACGAAATATTAGGATTGCTTTAGAAAACACGATTATTTGTTTGCGTACATGTAACACACGTACTTATGAAATGTGTGACATGAAATTGATTTTGATGATATATGCCGCCGATATGGATGGTTCATTTGAAATGTTAATATTTGTTCGTATACTGCAAGTTCACTGTATATTTGAAAAACATTATGGGTTGAAATGATATATACTCATATCACCATATTGATGTAACACCCCGTATTTTTAAACAATAAAGATTAACGAATTGTCAAAATAATGACAGAAGAGTGTGCATTTGAAATTTGAAAACGAACTCATGCTATGAATTGGACAATAAGTAAAAAAATTCCACTATGTAAACTAAATGAGAAATAGTATGTATATATAATTAAATAAAAAGAAATGGAAGAAAGAACGAAATAAATGGCACGCACAATAATTGTATACAAAATATGCATTTGAATTTAAAATAACAGGAACTTATTAATGTATTAATAGACCTAACCATTTGACAAATATAAAATTCTAATAATAACCATGTTTGAAGTTGGAATTTGGTGTGTGTTAGAAACGGAAAACAATTTGTAATGACCCGCATTTTTCAGCGATATAATAAATAATTAATTTAATTATTTAAATAGTAATATAGGGATTTAAATGGTCATTTAATTAAATAATATTGAATATTTAATTAATATAATAATTAAATAATATATATAACTCTGAAATAATCAGAATTTGTGGAATTCACGATATGGTGTGAATTGGGCAAATTCAAAATATATAATTCAGTTTAGAATTTAATTTGAATAATGAATATATTTAAATAACGGCAGTTTGAACGTATAATTATATTATAATTATAATCGAGCTCGAAATGGCGCTGTAGTTCGTAATTTGGTGATCCGGACTTTAAACGAATATAGAGAAGCCATTTTAAATCGGATTTCTGTGAAATAAGAAACGTTAGGAGCTGGTGAAGTATATTTTTCTTATGGAAGAGAAAAATCGGGATTTCGTCGTGTAGATTTTGATTTATGTCCAAATCAAATTTTAAAATAGTCGATATAGAATCGTTTATCGACCATAATGGTTTATTCGATATAACTTGATACCGGTTTCGAATTTAAACAAGGTTCTTTTGAGGGATAGTTAATTTAATTTTTAGAATTTTACTGTAATTTTTAATTAATTAAATAAGCAAATTTTTATTTGGAGTATTTCGCACCCTATACCTATATTGTGAGGTTTCACAATATGA
The DNA here is from genome assembly GCA_030737875.1 of Allium sativum. Classification (NCBI taxonomy): domain Eukaryota; kingdom Viridiplantae; phylum Streptophyta; class Magnoliopsida; order Asparagales; family Amaryllidaceae; genus Allium; species Allium sativum. The sequence continues at coordinate 116,480,896 of CM060909.1, forward strand.
GTTAATCTACCGGTATCATTATATTTTTGGGTTCGTCGTGGAATACTCGACATGACTATATTTTTATATCTGTCCGTAAGTGATTGAAGTTTTATATATTGGGGTACCATATTCCTTAGCAAAGAATTTAAAGGTTGGTTGTACCTCGTAACCATCTATTTTACTCAGCCATAAAATAAGTGATTCAAATATGATGTGTGTACCTAACAAAAGAGAAACCAGTAACATTGGTACAAAGTTAAAATTTTGTGTTAACAAAGGAGTCATTAACCTAAAACTGAAAAATGAAAGGGCTACCCTTGTTCCACCGTGACCTGACACCACACTATAAAATATCCTAATCTATGTATGATCAAAACAAGGCCACGCTATCCTATTTTCAGCTGCAACCTCATCTATAAAACACGAGGAAACAAATCTCGTTCCTCAATCAAAAAATCCGGTCCAAGATGATTCAAAGAAAATCCTAAATCCTATTTCGCTGATCGTCTCTTGGCCTATGCTTCACGCTCACATCAGTTTCAATGGGACTGACTTCATTTTCCATTCGCTGGAAGGTATCGCATGAGGTAGGGTTCAGGCATTCGACGGATTTGAGAAGGAATGTGGATTTTCGGGTTCGTATTTGAGCTTGGGGAAGGATTTGGCGCCTGCGCCTGAACTGAAGGTGGAATCCGCGACTGATTTGATCGGTGGTTTTCCCAGTAGTCGAACTACTGTCGACGCAACGCAAGCAAGAAGTTCGAGCGGAGCTTGGAGGATTATCGTTGAGGAAGGGATGGATTTGGGGTTGAGAAGTTTTCTGACAATAACAGCATGAGTATCGGTGAAGAGGAGAAGGGGCACTGAAGGTTGGAAGATTCGTTAATGGCAGCGATGAGGTGAGTTTTACAGTGAAGTTTTGGTGATGTTTATGATAAAATGTCTCTATGGTTCCATGTACAACAGTCTGAAGGGGGAGATGCAGTTCGAACAATGAACGTGATGGGAGGATTTGGGTTAGAAGTCTATAACCATACTAAGGAGCAGTTTGTTTTCATGATGAAGAAATGGGTTTGTGGGGAGTATACTGGAGTTGATCTTTTGATCGGAGAAGAAGTAGTTATGGGTGCGGGTGAAATCAATTTAGGCCAGAAGGGTATTAATACGTGAGGACCAGATTTTTAACAAAGAAACTGCATTATATATGTACACAAAAAAAGTAAAATCGTGTTTCACGTTACGGGCAGATTTAAAGTGCGCAAGTTTTGTCTTGGAGGAGCAGTATCTTGAAGCTCAGTTGAAGAAAGAGTACTGTAGGATTTGGGGTGGTGGGGTTAAATGGATCTTGGGCTGAAATAACATAGGTGAGCCCAAGCGATTAATTTAATAAAGTTTAATTTAATTAATTTGATGTATTAACTTCTTAACGAAATAATTATCTCATACGAACCCAGTATTTCGAACGATCAATCGCATTGGGATCGTATGGACCTAAGCTACGCACTGAAATTGACTGGGAGTGAATCAGAGCTCGTTACAATTTATAGCAAAATAAATTGTCCGTCTGAATCAAGCGATGGTTATCGTTATTAACTGTGATCGTCCAATGTGAGTAAATCTCACTAACTCTGAACAGTTTATATTTTCATGTTGTATTTTTAGAATTGTTAAAAATTGTCTGATTGACTGTGTGTTGACTGTTTGATTGAACTGCTAGTCAGTTAGGGGAAATTATGTATATATATATATATGTATATGTATAAACCGTTAAATCTATATATATTGATTCCGTTAACAGAATATTTCATATTGAACTGAAAGTGATGTTGATTATATTGTGTAACATCTGTGATGCAGGGAAACAGGTTGGAGGGGTCCAACTGGACTCCTCAATATTTAAATACTGTTTTGTTTCATATGTTGTGATATATGATGTGATATAAAATATGTTGATGATTGTGTGTGTTTAAATGATATCGATCATTGTGAATTGGTATTTCAAATACCGCAAGGAATACTGGAGTGTTAAAAAGGAAATTTTCAAAGTGTATATTGAAAATGAATTATTTATAAAACACAAGATTTTTATAAAAGGAATTGTTTATAAAATCAAAAGATTTTATAAAAGAAAATAGCTATAAAAACAACTAGATTATAAAAGGAAATATTTATAAAACGAAAGGGTTTTTATAAAAAAAGGATATTTACTTAGAAAGTAAATAGAAGGAAAAAAGGATATTTACTTATAAAGTAAATAGAATGTTAAAAGAGATATTTATTTAGAATATAGAATAAAGATTTAAGGAAAATATTTGTAAAAACAAATAGAAAGAGGAATATTTGTAAACCATTTACAAATAAAATAGAAAGAAGCATATTTGTAAACCATTTACTAAAGGAAATAATTGTAAAACATTTATAAAGAGATTATTAAAAGGAATATTTATTTGTTAAATACATGGAATTAATAAAGGAATATTTATTTAGGAAATAAATAGAGTTATAAAGGAAATATTTATTTAAATAGAAGTATAAAAAGGAAATTGATGAGATATAATAAGGGTTAATCGAATTAGTTAAGACAAGTTAGTTAATCGAATCAAGTTAAGTCGAGTTAATCGAATATGGTTGGTCTAGTTGGATTAATCGAAAGGAGTTAATTGAACATAGTTAATCAAAATGGAGTTAAACAAAAATTAGAAACTGGCTAGAGATTAATAAGTCGAATGGTTTCCTAAGTATCGATCTGATGTTGGTTTCAGCCTTCGGGGTTTATACTTAGGAAGTTGTTCTCTTGTTAGTTTATAGTTAGAGTTTGATAGATGTGGAAGAATAGTGATACGAAATTAAGCCATGGTAAACGTATATTTTCTAATCATAGAAAATGAGGAAATATATATATATATATATATGATTGAATCGATAATTCCATTTGGAAATAAGATCATTGTGTGTACACGAACATGTTTTCATTTGATAGTTAAATCACCGACAATCAAAGTTTTGACCATTTTAACGTTGTTAATATGGAGAGACCGGTTGGATTATTATCCGAAGAACCACTCCATATTGGCATAAGCTTGTGAATCAAGTACGCTAAACATATTGAAGACGGAGTAAAGTGCAAGGGTTGTTGTATAAGTCCTAGGTATAGATTGCCTAGGATGGATGTACTGAATAGTGCCTTCGGTTTCGTTCAATCCCAGCACGAACGTAAATGGACGAATGTCTGACAAAGTATTTCCAATGATCAAATGGATTGGTCTGTATAATATATATGGTTGCAACGAATTTATTCCCTTAGCATAACATCCAGAATATTTGTGTAAACCAATTAATGATTAACGGATCTGATAATGTGGCATTCAAAGTGATCGTGTTATCAATGAATGGAAAGTAATCATAGCCTCTGGCCTCAACAACCAGGAAATGAGAAAAATCGGGCAGGCAGCATGGCTAAGTCGGTCGCTCTGAAGTAGGGTATATAATCACCTATCTAGAGAATATTCATTTGCTTCTTAAATCTATCAATGTTGTCCCATACATATACATACATATATATATATATATATATATATATATATATATATATATATATATATATATACTGGAAACGGTTTTTGATCCCAACCGTTGGTGATATACATTCGATACACTCAAGCAAAATGAGTGGTCGATCATGTGTGGCTGAGTTGCAAGATGTTCTTGTTGAACTCCAGTGTATCGTTCCTAGAGTACACTGATCGGAAGATGGTTCCATACCTTTTCATAGTTGGAAATCCATTACCCAATACGTGCTTGCGATTTTGATTATACTTTATACATAGAACGTGAGATGAAACGTTTCTGCTAGATGATTATTATATTGTGGTTGATAGACATTATTATAATATCAAAAGGTTTTTGATATAAAGATATTTTGGATCCTCATGAGGGAAAACCCGTTCCGTTATACGGCGTGGTCTTATGAGATATCGTTTACTTGTTCAAACTATTTAAAACTGTTTTACTCACATCAGTCCCATGACTGACCCGGAGTTTATTTTGTTTTGTTTTCCCTAAATTCTTGGGTGCCTAAATTTGTACGGGCAGTCAAGTAGTCGGGATTTTACAGATACACTTGGAGAGCTTGGAGCAGGAGGCTTCAGGATTATATAGCTATTGTTTATTTCCGCTGTTGTTGTAAGTGTTGTATTCTGCAAGGTTATTGTATACATATACTGTTTGTATTTCAAAAGTTATGTTATATTTTATTCGTTCCGCTGTGAGATTCGTGTTTACTCTGATGATGATGTTCTTCTTCTTCTTCTATTCTAATAGTTCTATCTTATCTATCCTCACCCACTAACTTCTTTCATTAACCATTCGGTTATTTTCGATCCTTGGATGTTCGATATGTGTTGTATATCGGATAACCAAGATCGTCAAAATCCGGGCCGTTATAGTTGGTATCAGAGCATAAGATTAAGTGAATTACCTTGTCTCTGCAGCGTAACTCGATAGAGATGGGATTAGTAATATCCTAGATTGAGTTGAGTGTATATATATAAGCATGTATATGTTATTTAATATAAAATGGATTTATATTGTGGACATTTCTTGGTTGAGTTGTTTATGAGTTTTGGTCGATCAGTTTGATCCACTGAATCGATAGGAGTTTTATAAACACTTGAATACGATGAACCGACATGGTATGTTTTGTAAGAGGGTAAATGAAATAAATTTTACCCGAAACATATTTTTGTTATAAAGTAAATATATGCCTTGAAATTATTATAAGTATAATTGGAAGTGTTGGTTGTTAGTATAATCGAAGGAAACTATAAAAAGGTGAAATGGTTATAAATAACCAATCAGGATTCATAAAAGTGAAGTATATGAAATAAGACGAATTATATCTGAATTTAAATCAGAATTAGGAATTAAAATAAGGAAATTTCAAGTTCCTGGGAGATTTTGAAAATGTTTTTCAATCTGAAATGATATAGTATTGAACTCATCTTGTTGACTGGAAAATAATTCCGAGGATGGGTCGATACATCGTCGGTGTGATTTTCGAGTTCCTAAGTGACAGATTACTACCAAAGATTTTGTTTCTGAATTGTTTGTGAAAACAAGTTGTTTAGAAATTCAAAGGTTTTGAATTGGCATTATGATTTCAAATTTATTTGAAATGAACCAAGGGATTTAAAATTCTGGAATTTAAATTTAACTAATGAAGTTAAATAGATTAAGAAGGTAAAAGTGAATAAATAAAATTGAATTTAACTTAGACAAAGTTAAATATAATCTGGAACAGAATTGAATTGATAAGTTCAGGATTTGGAATCAAGAATTGATTGGAGTTTGATTGAGATGACAATGGTATGTACTAAGTTGTTCACGGATGGAAAGGATATAATAATATGCCTGACAGAAAGTACAAGTTTATATTTGATATAAGCATGAGATTTATGAGCCGAATTGGCAAGCCGCTTGGTTGTTTAATTTTCTTTTGGGTTAGAGATGGCCCAGAGAGGCGAGTTGGAGTTTGACCTATTGACCAGTACAAAAGAGGTGCTGGCGAAATTTTTCAGAAATCTCGGGTGTTAGAAAATTTTCAGGATTTTTAAAAATATTCGTTAGTAGAATTAAATTAATAATTTAATTAAAATTAAATTAGTCAGGGGAAACTGAAGTTGAGAAGTGAACAATATAGTCTAGCCGGTCGATAGGGTTTGTTTTCTACCTTAGCAATTTCGAGGACGAAATTATTTTAAGTGGGGAAGAATGTGTTCAGTGATATAATAAATAATTAATTTAATTATTTAAATAGTAATATAGGGATTTAAATGGTCGTTTAATTAAATAATATTGAATATTTAATTAATATAATAATTAAATAATATATATAATTCTGAAATAATCAGAATTTGTGGAATTCACGATATGGTGTGAATTGGGCAAATTCAAAATATATAATTCAGTTTAGAATTTAATTTGAATAACGAATATATTTAAATAACGGCAGTTTGAACTTACAATTATATTATAATTATAATCGAGCTCGAAATGGGGCTGCAGTTCGTAATTTGACGATTCGAACATTAAAGGAATATAGAGAAGCCATTTTAAATCGGATTTCTGTGAAATAAGAAACGTTAGTAGCTGGTGAAGTATATTTTTCTGATGGAAGAGAAAAATCGGGATTTCGTCGTGTAGATTTTGATTTATGTCCAAATCAAATTTTAAAATAGTCGCTACAGAATCGTTTATCGAACATAACGGTTTATTCGATATAACTAGATACCGGTTTCGAATTTAAACAAGGTTCTTTTGAGGGATAGTGATAATTTAATTTTTAGAATTTTACTGTAATTTTTAATTAATTAAATAAGCAACTTTTTATTTGGAGTATTTCGCACCCTATACCAATATTGTGAGGTTTCACAATATGAGTTAATCTACCGGTATCATTATATTTTTGGGATCGTGGTGGAATACTCGACATGACTATATTTTTATATCTGTCCGTCAGTGAATGAAGTTTTATATATTGGGGTACTATATTCCTTAGCAAAGAATTTAAAGGTTGGTTGTACCTCGTAACCATCTATTTTACTCAGCCATAAAATAAGTGATTTAAATATGATGTGTGTATGTAACAATGGAGAAACTAGTAACATTGGCACAAAGTTAAAATTTTGTGTTAACAAAGGAGTCATTAACCTAAAGCTGAAAAATGAAAGGGCTACCCTTGTTCCACCGTGACCTGACACCACACTATAAAATATCCTAATCTGTGTATGATCAAAACAAGGCCTTGCTATCCTATTTTCAGCCGCAACCTCATCTATAAAACGCGAGGAAACAAATCTCGTCCTCAATCAAAGAATCCGATCCAAGATTATTCAAAGAAAATCCTAAATCCTATTTCGCTGAACGTCTCTTGGCCTATGCTTCATGCTCACATCAGTTTCAATGGGATCGACTTCATTTTCCATTCGCTGGAAGGTATCACGTGAGTTAGGGTTCAGGCATTCGACGGATTTGAGCAGGAATGTCGATTTTCGGGTTCGTATTTGAGCTTGGGGAAGGATTTGGCGCCTGCGCCCACTATAACAAAAACACCGTATTACAACTTTAATTTTACAACTGTGCGTAAAGCACAGTTATAATAAATGCTTTTTTACAACTGTGCAAAACGCACTGTTGTAATAAATGTTTTTTTTACAACTGTGCAAAACGCACTGTTGTAATAAATGTTTATTTACAACTGTGAAAAAATCACTGTTGTAATAACATATATATCACAACTTTTCATTTTATTCGTTGTAACAGAGACGCCTAGTACAAACTTCATGTTTATAATTAATATCTATATTTAATAATAATACTTAATAATGATAATTAATAATAAACTTGGGAATCAATAATATTTGTCAATTATTATTAAATAATTAATAGTTAATAAGTAGTAATTTTTTTAATAGTTAATGTATGTTAACTAGCTACTTTATTAATTAATAGTAACATAAGCTTGTAATAAGTATTACTCTCGATTATAATTAACTAAGTAGAAAATAAGTAAAAGTTAATTAATTAATAACTATTATTAATAAGTAATATTTGATTTGGTATTAACTATTTCAGCAGTTTTAATAAATATAATTTTGGCAAATTTGTTTGTTCAGCAGTTAACAACCGCGCTATTGTTTGTGCGCTTTTGATAGATTTTTTTTATTTGCGTGTAAACTTAATGTTGTAATTCCGTGGCATTGCTTATGATCTGCCGACTTTTGACAATTTTAATTACAAAGTAATATTTAATATTTGGCAATTAAATTATATAATAATTCATAAAAATATTGACGATAAATATAACATTTATAATAAATAATAAATAAGATTTTAATAAACAATGAAAATAAAATACAAATATATAATAATTAATAACTAAGACTAAATAATAATTATTAATTTGAAATGTGGCACAATTCGAAGCATAATGTTGAAAACATTTTTTGAGAATAGTGGAACATAACTCAGCTCCGAACTGATTTCTCACCCCCTGACACTTAACAAAATTTCCATCCTTCTTCAATTAATCTTCCCACTATTTGGATGAAACGTTGTGCCTTTTGACATCGGTTGACAACATTTCTTTCGTATTCCATCGTATTCAATTCCTTTTCCATCTGTTCACAACATTTCCTTTTCCATCCGTTCACAGTACATTTCCTTTTCCATCATATTCCACCGCAAACCCTAATTCCCCTTTCGATAACCAGGCGGCATAGCGATCTCCTCCACTTCACATCGCCACTGCTCGATCACCGCTGCTCAATCGCCACTGCTCGATCGCTGCTGCTCAATCGCCACTACTCGATTGCCTCCGTATCTTGCCTGCGTTCTCTCGCTGGTAAATTTTTATTCGTTGTCCCAATTGCATGTGATTTTACTGTAATTTTACAGTTTCCCTCTCGCTGATGATCATGAGAACGCTCCCGTCAGTATTTCCCATATATCCAATCCCTTACACATGCAAAGCTTGACCAACTTTTTGGCTCATGCTACTGTGTCATATTGATTGTAACAATGCTCCTTTTATGTTGAACTTTGTATATAATTTGATGACAAACCTCAATAACGACCAAGAAACTGATGCAAGTTTATAGGGTATGTTGTATTATCACTTATTTTATTTATGCTAAGGAAAGCTGAGGAAGTCATAGAGATGAATTAGATGTTGACTCTATCCTTGGAATAGCTATTATAAAGTTCAGATTTTAATGTAATATATAAAAATTAATTGTGCTGAAACTGTTAGTTTCCATGTGAAATCATAACAATTCATTGTCACTAATACTGTACATTTCCTTCTTAATCTGTCCATCTCTTGACAAATTACCATGGCAAACATCTACATTTGCTTATTTTTTCCTTCTTTACTACCCATTATGTTTCTTCAACCTCACCAAACACTATCATCCATTTATTATTTGTTTATTTTCATCTCCATATTTCTTCATCTAATTGTAATTCCTGTCAATTTGCAGTCACACTCGTTTTGGACATGAAATATGAAATTCGATCATATATATGCATATACACGTGCGCATATGTATAAACATGTATTTGGTCATACATTGAGTTTGTATATTTAGTTTATGATATTGACTTTTTGAATTTTACTAGTTTGGGTATTTGCCATAAACGACCAGTATGTTAGAATAACCAAAGTTTGTTCGCTTGCATTTCATACTTTGTACTGCGGTACTGACTTTATAGGCTGGAATATATATATACATTATACCAGCATTATTTTTTTATACATCAGGATTAAGTTCAACCACAAAAGCATGGGTTAATATTGGTTAATCATTTATTAAATATACACCTATACATATACGTATATATATGTAATTGGCGACACCTTAAACCAGGTTCATATATGTATATGCTATTAAGACGGGGTAATATATGTATATATGTCACACTATATATGTAATTGGCGAGACCTTAAACCAGGTTGAAAACTGGATATATGTCACACTATATATTAGGTAGAAACTTGTAGGCATGTTAGTTTAGCATGTACTCGGCTGCCCTGGCATGTTAGTGGGAAGAATTAACAGGTTATTTCATTACTTGAGGTTGTCAAACGATGTTGAAGATCGTAATAGGTGGAGGCCTCTGAAGTCGACCCATGTACTATCCACTTAATGCAGAAATATATTGCTTATTCGTGCACAGCTAAGCTGTGGACAACGCCATAAAAGCTATTTAACTACAGAAGTAGACTGCTTATTAGCTCACACCTACCTCTGGACAGCAACATGAAAGCTATTTACATAAAGAACCAACCGGAAAAATACATAATTTAAAGAAGAATTAATACAAATTTTCATTTAAATTAGTTAGATATTAAAATATGCAGCCTAGAAAAATAGTTCAAAGATTTAAGGAAATATGTCTAGATACAGCAATGTAAATAGTAACTAAGTGATTTAATGAGACATGTTGAAGACATATCTGTTTTTGGCCAGTTTAGTTTTGAAAGTTTATAACAAAGGAACATCCCTTACGATTGGGTTAATAGGATGCTCCATGCATTAACCTGAGTAGCCAGATGAAACTGAATTTCGAATTGACAGAAAATTCTTATATATATATATATATACTGTTTAAACTTGGAATTTAAAATTTAAAATTGGTTCCAAAATTTTAGGTCATTGCAGTCTTCCCTACTTAAAAGAATTTTGTCCTCGAAATTGACGAAAGTAAGGCTGAAATAGAAATGATACCTAAGAAATGAGTTTACCACTCAAACGAGCTAATCCGATATTTCCACTTTGCAATTGGATAAGACTTTCTAATACTGTCTTCTATTTCCCATGTATAGTCACTTAGATCTCTTCTCCATTGTACTTTGACTTGTCTAGCTTTCTTATTCCTCAGTTCCTTTATTTCTTTGCCTATTATTTTTAGAGGCTCTCTCGTAACTGCTAGACTAGGTGTGATTTCCAAGTCTTGTTGCGCTGCTTCCACAACAACCAAATCAGGATGATGTACATATATCCAAAGATGAGAAATGTGAAAACCATTATGCACCTCGGATAACCATTCTGTTAACTGAATCCTACAATGTAGGGTTTCAATTCTTTTCAATATTGGGAATGGACCATTATACTTAGGCGATAATTTCCCAACTTTCCTTAATCAGTAACTCCCCTCCGTGGTGAAACCTTCAAGAATACCTGATCCCCAACCACAAGTTTCAAATCTCTTCTTCTAGAATCTGATTAACTTTTCCGCCTACTTTGCACCGCTTTCAACTTCTTCTTAATAATGTCGTCTTTATCCACTGCCTCCCGGATCATGTCTGAACCTAATACAAGTCAGTTTCCAGACTCAATCCAACATAAGGTGATCTACAAGGTCGACCATATAATGCTTCAAAAAGAGACATCTTAATACTTGCCTGGAAGTTGTTGTTATAAGAGAACTCCACTAGATGCAAGTGATCTTCCTATGATCCCCCGAAATCAAGGATACAGGCCTGCAACAAGTCTTCCAAAGTTCGATTCACTCTTTCATTCTGCCCATTTGTTTAGGGGTGATAAGCAATGCTGAGGCTCAACGTTGTCCCCAATACTGATTGAAATGCTTCCCATAACTTACTTGTAAAGATCGGATGACGATCACTAAAAATACTGCTGGGTATTCCATGCAATTGAACCACTTCCTTTACATATAACTGAGCAAGACTATTAGTTATTCTCCTTGATTTTACCAAAAGAAAATGAGCGCTCTTTGTCATGCGATCAGCTATAACCCAGATACCTTCATTACCTTTCTTCCTTTGAGGTTAAAACATCAATAAAATCCATGGATATCTTTTCCTACTTCAACTCAGGAATTTCTGGAGGTTGAAGCGATCCAGCAACCTTCTGTTGATCGCTTCTAACCTGTTGCCAAGTTGGACACCTACTGACGTATATCGAGATATCTCTCTTCATCGATTTCCACCAAAACGTGCGCTTCAAGTCTTGATACATCTTATGAACTCCTGGATAGATACTGATTTTGGACGTATGGCACTCATCCAGTAATTCTCATTTAAGCTCCGGAATGTCTGGAACGTAAATTCGACCTTTCAATCTCAGAGCTCCTTTATTATCAATCTTAAAATTCGAGACTTCACCCTCTTGAATTCTTTTACTTATTTTTTGAAAAAATTTGTCATCCTTATGTTGAACAGAAATCTTCTCAATTAGGGTGGGCATAGTAATCAAATAAGCAACAATAACATGCTGAATGTTGAATGCATCTGCTATAACATTGGCTTTTCCTGGAGTATAAAGAACATCCATATCGTATGCTGCCAGAAACTCCAACCAATACTTCTGCCTCATGTTCTAATCCTTATAAGTAAAAAGATACTTCAGTGATCTATGATCAGCAAAGAGCTCAAACTTCTCACCGAGCAAATAATGCCTCCAAATCTTCAAAGAAAATACCACCACAAGCAATTCCAAGTCATGGGTAGCATATTTCTTCTCATGTGGTTTCAGCTGCCTACTTGCATAAGTGACCAACTTTCCCTTCTGCATCAATACCACACTACATGCTTCTCCAAAAGCATCTGTATAGATAGTTAGATCTTGATTTTCGTTAATAATTGTTAATACCGGGGCAGTGTTAGTCTCTCCTTTAACTTATGGAAAGCTTTTTCACATTTAGGAGTCCAATCAAACTTAGCATGATTATTGGTCAGCTTCGTCAAAAGACTAGATAACTTCGAAAAATCCTTTATGAACTTCTGATAATAACTGGCTAACCAAAGAAAGCTCCTAGCTCCTACCTTCAATGGGGGTCTTTGGTTACTTCCAACTTTGGGTGGCAACAATCTTACTCGGATCTACCGAGATTCCATCCTTGACACACATGACTAAGAAATTTTATTTTGATCTTCCAGAAATGACATTTGGATAATTTGGCTTTCAATATATTCTTTCCTAGAATTTTTAGACAATTTCCAAATGCTTCATGTGCTATTCCTCTGTCTTAGAGAAGATAAGAACATCATCAATAAAGACTTGCACGAATTTGTTTAATACCTCTCGAAATACCCAATTCTTTAAATTCACAAAGTAAGCGGGGGCGTTGCATTGTCCAAAAGGCATCACTAACCACTCGTAAAACAAATTAGGCCCCTTAGAAGCTTTTAGAGGAACACAATCTTCTGCAATCCTTAACTAATGAAACCCGGTAGTTTAAGTCCATCTATAAAAATACTCAAGATCCATTTAAATGATCTAACAAGTCATCGATACGAGGAAGAGGGTACTTATTTGTGAGGGTTTGCTTATTGAGATCTCGATGGTCTACACATAGTCTGAGGGAACCATTAGACTTTGGAGAAAATACCACTATTACACCCTAGCTCGAGAAACTAGGTCTGATCAGTCCCTTCCACAAAAGCTGTTGAGTTTGGTCATTCAAATATTCTCTCTCCTTTGCAGCCATTCTCCGAATTTCATTCACAACCGACCTTACTTCAGAAATAAATCAATTCCGAAGTCGATATCCTTTCATACAGGAAGATTTTCTACTTCCTCTAACACATCCACAAATTCTTTAATAACCAAGATGGTTTCTATGGGAGTAAGGGAAACATCTAGAGCACCTATTTAGACTTGGGCCTTCACACGGTATTTCGATAAAATTTCCAAATTTGGTTTTTACTCTGGTGATTCTTTCTACATACTTAACATGATCTTCGTATTGGGTCAGCCAATCCATTTAAAGTATAATATCAAATTCATTGAAATCCCAAACAATCAAATCGAAGGGAAATTGATAACGGGAATAAGAGGTAGGCACTCTACAGTAAGAATAAAGGTTAATGGATCCTCTTGTCAAATTTCTAATGCAAATGGGTTCTTTAGTATTCTTGAAGTGTAGATTTAATTTCTTAGACATTTTGTTTGAAATGAAACTAGGTGATGCACCAATATCAAACAATACTTTAACTGGAATATTTTTAATTAAAAGCGTACCTTCTAGAACTTCTGTACTTATCCTGCCAATGGAGGGTGCTGGAACATTTTCCATGGAATAAACATGAGCCACTTCTCCATTCTTGAATAATGGACAATCTAGTATTATATGACCAATCCTATGGCAGTTGCAGCAATACCTTGTATCCTTAGATTTCGTGTTGGGTTCAGATTCATTCCACTTTTGTTGCTTTAGATTTTTGCAATCCGTTGACAAGTTTTAACACCCCCTATTTTAATACATGGTAATTATATAATAAAGATAATAAAATGAATATTTTTTAATAAAATATTCATAATTAGGTAAAATAGACTTTGTCGTTGCGTCCGTTATAAAATTTTGGTTCATATGGACTCTTAGTTTTTGTAAATCGATTTAATATGAAGAAGTTAATGACTTCAGAAGAATGCACAAAAATCTATATAGATTATATATATATTTAATCAAAATATACATCGTCCGGAAAGCAATGGTCACTGGGCAACCCATCCTGATGGGGTCGACCCATGGCTCTACCAAAGTTTAAGGCAGGTCGACCCAGGGGTCAACACAGGTATAGGTGGGTCAACCCACCTACATGCAGGAAGGGTCCTTAGATCTATATTTGGACTGATTTCTTAACTACATACGTTCGTTGACTCAACATTGCGTGTACGATTGGATTTGAAAACCTAAAACGAATTAACCTAGGTGATCTATATAAAGGCTAGCACCCTCATTGTTTCCTACACACAAACTATTCTTCATTCATTTTCCTTCATACCATTTCTAGAATAAAAATATGAAGATGCTGAGATGCTGCCTAAACATAGATTAGAGAGGACAATTGTTATTCTTCTACAACAAATATAAAAGAGGGCTTTCTTCAACAACAGCATATAAAAAATATTTTTATGAAGTTCAACCCGACCACAGTGAGTTCTAGTCATTTTCAGATTTGATAAATTTAAATAGTATTATGACAGTAAATAAATCTAAATCTGAAATTTTACCCCTTTTTGTTATTTTTTTACTGTCACATACCTTATCAATTTTCAGTAGATTATTATTATATGTATATCCTATTATCCCTTTTCTGTTTTATATTTATCTTCATTCTTATGCCTATTTTATTCAGTTTATGTGTTTCTGTATCAAATTTATATTTTTCTCCATTTTCTTTATGTTTGCGCTATACCTAGGCTATATAATGCCTAGGCTATTCACGATAGAATTGCATAAATTGGGGAAAAATTGGAATAACTTAAAATGGTAGTAAAAAGGAGAATTAAGCATATTAAGCATATAATCCAATGATTGTAAAATTTGGGATAATATGTAATACATGTTAGGTTAAGCTTAATTAAGTAGAACATGTTGGTCGTATCAGATGTAATTAAGTAAAATAGGTAACTTAATATATACATACATCTGGGCAGGTACTTGTCTGGGAAAGGGGGTTGTGCATAGAATAAAATTTATAGGGAAATGTCATTTACAACCATGCTTATTAATAAACTCAAACCTTCTAAGTTATTACTTGTTTATTAGTAAGCTAAGAGGTCTGATAATCTTGGTGTTGGTATCCAGTTTGGGACTCTTAAAATCCTAGGGTGGGGGCACAAGCCTAAGGATGACTTGTATTAATCTGTTGTATGGAACTCGTATCAATCAGTAACCATGTTAGTATCTTAGAGAGGTGCCTCACACTAGGTAGGGGCCATGCATGCTTTACTGATCTGGACTGTAAGAGGTTCAAGGTGAAATGTGGGTACGGGCGCGTTCTGGTGGAGTCATGAGCGTGCATGGGTGCAATTAGAGGAAACTAAGGCAATGTAGCACCAAAAAATAGGTTTGTGTGCTATAAGTCATCGGGTTAGGGACTGATACATCCAACTACTGGGGTTGGCGCATGATATCTACGTAGTAGGGAGACGATCGCATGGGTAGTAATTTGGGTAACACCTAATCATGCAAATTCTAGTAATTGGTTTAGTAATTTTATTCTTAGGATAAGCTTATATAACCTTTAGTTGACTTATTATATTATTATCTCGTTATCATGATATCTTGTACTTATTTATTTTGCTGTATTTTCATGTTCAGCAATATTTATCTCTTTTGATACTTTCGATCTTATCTTATTCTTGAAAATCGCTGGAATTTGTTAGACATTATGTCTGACATATTTTGTTTCTTTCTCTCTCTTCCTTTCCCCTTCAGGTTCTCAGAGTGGTGACGGAGAGTAGCCGTGATCTTGATTTTATTCTTGGACTTCTTTTAATTCATATATTGCTTTAATTCTTGCTCTATCTTGTTATGGCTTTTGAGGAGGGATATGATTTTACTGTTTTGTACTCTAATGCTTGGTGTTATGAGACATATGGTATTAATTGAGGTTTTTGGTATTTGAAACAATACGATGTTGTAACTTGTTTGAAATGTTGTTTTTCTTTAATAATAAAAGTTAGCTTTTTCGTTACATATATACATCTGTCTTGTGAATTTTAGTTATTGTTTACCTATTGCGCTTCAAGAAACTTAATGCATCTTCATATGGGTGACATTAAGGGATGTGGGGTGCCACATTTGGTATAAGAGCCTAAGGCTACAAGATCAGAAGATTTTTTTTGTAAAGTGGTTCAAAAAAAAGATTTTTCAAATAAAACCAATTTTTGAAACATATACCCCCTCAAGTCATTTAACAATATTCCATCGCTCTCTTTCTGAATCCTTGTTTTGTCCTTTTTCAGCATGTATGGGGATCCTAACTTTCTCTAGGGCATTCCCATTCCTACATGGTTTCGTAGATACGTAGATGCTACAACACCTGTTGGAGTGAAAGAAAATGTCCCTCCTCCAGCTGCAGCCACAGTAGCTCCACCTCCTCCTGTTGTCAACTTTTCTAAGCTGTACAAGGATTTCTGCCCGATGGGAGGCAAGCCGTTTCGTGGTACTGAGAGTTTTGTAGAGGCACACAATTGACTTAGAGAAATAGAGAATGTATTCAACTTATTTGAGCTTGATGATAGAAGGAAAATTCAGTTGGCGGCTTGGCAACTGAAGGGTGAAGCGTCATATTGGTGGGAGAGGGTTCAAGCCAGACAAATGGTAGCTACTTGGGATGAGTTTAAGACTAGATTCGAGACGAAATTCTTATCGCAAGCAGAGGAAGGAATGCAAATGGAAAGATTTTTGAATTTCAAGCAAGGAAGTATAACAATACAGGAATATGTTAAGAGTTTTAATCAACTAGAGAGATTTGGGTTGGACTTGATGAACACTCACCATAAGAAGGCTTTAAGGTTCGCAAAGGGAATGAACTAACCACTCCAAGATTTAGCACTAATGCATGAACTGATGGATCAACTTTTGAGAGGCTTGTAGACATGGCTTTTATGCATGAGCTATGCAGTTAAAGCCCCGCTAAATCCCTATAATATCCCTGTTATAGCCCATAGCGCTTTTCAATCGCTAGTTATTTTAATTTAGCTCTAATGAATAGTAGATCCACTTCTAGAACAACTTTTTTCCTCTGCATCCACAAAATCAAGGCTTTTAGCGTCCGCTTTAGCATTATTGATATATAGAGCTTGATTTGACTAGTTCTTTTTTCAAAAACTTCAGTAAATTAACGCAAAGGGTTAAATTTAGGGCATAAGTGCCTAATATATCGTAACAATTGATTACACTCATCGAATTTAGCATGCATGACTATGGTATTCCGTGATTTTGTTATATAATATTAATAAATATTAGTTTCTTGTACACATATAATGTGAGAAAGGTAATTAATTAATTTTCAAATATTTGATTTTACATCTAATGAACCTTTTTACGCCTCCGCTAAATCCCCGCTTTATGACGGCTACAGCTTTTTGCACCTCCGCCACTATAGATACGCTAAGCTCTTTAACTGCACAGTGCATGAGGATGGTAAAGAGGAAAAGAAAGAGGTTAAGACTAAGGAGGAGAAACCCAAGGCTAAGAAAAAGAAGTGGTAGCTGAAGAAGGGCACGTCTAAGAAAGGAGGAAAACCCGACAAAGCTCAGATCAAGACTGAGGTGAAATGCCATAGTTGTGGGGGCATTGGGGCACTTTGTGAGAGAATGTAAGAAGATGAAGAATGCTTGCTTTACTTCTGGTTAAGTTGGATATTATAAAGAACAATTTCCTAACAGCCAAGGGAAGAAGGTTAGATCATCGGGAGGACAAGTTAATGCTCTAGAGACTGGAGGACTAGATCGTGGTAGGAAAGTCATCATGGAAGGTTTGATTTCTCTTTTAAATTATCCTATTAGAACTCTCTTTGATACCGGTGCTCCTCATTCATTCATATCGAACTTTGTGGTAGAAAATCTACACCTAAACACTAGTATTGTTTTTGATCCTGTTATAATCTCAAACCCCAAAGGAGGAACGACTCATTTATCTATGATATGTAGGCGTTTGAGATTTTTCATTTTGGGCGTCGAATTTGAATGCGATGCATATGTTCTTTGCTTTATGGGTTAGGGATTAATTCTAGGAATGGATTGACTTGCCATGTATGGTGTCACTCTTGATTGTGAGAGGAGAGTTGTTAGACTTCTAACGTGCTAAGGTAGAACTCCCGAAATTTCTCATGACCCACAAGGGTCGGTTATGCTCAGTTTCCTATATTCTCTCGATGCTGCAATTGACGATCTTATATCAGTACCCATAGTTAGTAATTTGCTGGACGTGTTCAATAAGGTTAGGGGATTAACTTCATGGCGCAAGATAGATTTCCGGATTTACTTGATGGAGAATGCAAAGCCATTCGTCTTACCAGTGCGCCATATGGCTCCTAGGAAGAGGAGAGCGCTTAGCAAACAAGTGGGTGAGTTATTGGAGAAGAGATCTATTAGATAGCGCATTCCTGAATAGGGAGCTTCGGTCGTCTTTGCAACCAAGGTAGGTGGCTCTCTCTGTCTATGCATGGACTATAGAGAATTAAATAAACTCACCAAGAAGAATAGGCACCCACTTTCGAGGATTGCTGACTTGTTCAACCAATTGGCGCTTCGGTTTTCTTGCAATTGGACCAAGCCATAGGATTTCGTCAGCTTAGGGTATCGGGTGATAGTATTGACCAAACATCTATGAGAACTTCGGATGGTTTCTTTGAGTGGTTGGTTATGCCCTTTAGACTGACTAATGTGCCCGCATACTTCATGACTTAATGAGTCGTGTGTTTAAGGAGTATCTACACAAATTCATGATGATTTTCGTGGACGACATTCTTGTTTTCTCGAGGAGATATGAAGAACGCAAAACAGTTAAAAGAGTTTCTCAGTACACTCAGATCGCATCAGCTTAAGGTAAAACTTTATAAGTGTAATTTCTGGAGAAAGGAAGTAAGGTTCCAAAGGCATGTAGTCTCCAAGGATGGAACAGCGGTTGACCCCGCTAAAGTTGTCATAGTTCAAAATCGGAAAGCCCCTAAGAATGCAACAGAGGTAAGGAGTTTCCTTGGATTGGTGGGTTATTATAGGAATTTCATTAAAGACTTTGCACGGATCTCATTTCTGCTCACCCGTCTTATGAAGAAGAACTTGGCTTTTTCTTGGAGCATTGTGTGCGAAGAAGCATTTCAGAGATTGAAGAGGGCTCTAACATCAGCTCCTATTCTGACTCTTCCTGATGGTTGCAAGGTGTTTACAATCTGAACATATGCTAGTGTCATGGGGTTAGGTGTTGTGTTGATGCAAGAGGGTAGGGTAGTCTGTTATGGAAGTAGGCAATTGAGAGTTCATTAAAAGAACTGTCGCACCCACGACTTGGAATTGGCTACAATGGTGTCCACATTTAAGTCTTGGCGACACTATCTACTTAGAGAAAGATTTGAGCTCTACATGGATCATAAGTCGCTCAAATATTTATTCTCGCAAATGGATCTCAACTTAAGGCAGCAAAGATGGATGGAGTTTCTTGCATCCTACGATTTTGAGATAGCTTATACCCTAGGCAAGGGTAATGTAGTTGCGGACGCATTGAGTAGGAAAAGGATGACTTTGAGTCCTTTATTCGTAGAGAGGCAAAGCTTGTAGTTTACCTCAACCTTTGATTTTAAGCCATCTATGGATTTTACGTTTGGTTTATTGGCATCATTGGAGGTACGACCTACTCTTATGGAGTGTATTCAATCTATGTAGCGAGAGGATCAATGATTGATGGACTTCATGGATAGAATCGATAAAGGAGAAGCTCTAGTCACCTAGCTAGATATTGTATGGACGAGAAAGGGTGGCTAAGAAGAGATGGGAGATTGTGTGTTCCTTGAATTGGAGATTTATAAGATCAATTCTTAAGGAGGCTCATCACTCTCGGATGACTATCCATCCCGGTGGTGACAAGATGTATCGAGACATGAAGCGAGTTTTTCGTTGGACTGGCATGAAGAAAAATGTGGCAGAGTTCGTGGCCTGATGATTGAATTGTCAACAAGTCAAAGCTGAATAAAGGAAACCTTACAGATTGCTTCATCCCTTGGATATCCCACAATGGAAATGGGATAGCGTCTCTATGGAATTCATTGATGGACAACCCCGATCAAGGAAGGGCAACACGAGCATATGGGTGGTAGTAGACAGAGTTACTAAGAGGGATCACTTTATTCTGGTCAAGAGCAAAAGGGAAGTAGCTTGGCTCACGTCAGTATACATTAAGAAGATTATCTGACTTTATGGTGTACCTTCTGGTATAGTAAGTGACCGTGACCCCCTATTTACTAGCGAGTTTTGGAGGAGCTTGCAAGAGGACCTAGGTACATAGTTAAGACTTAGCACAGCTTATTTTCCACAGACCGATGGACAGACTAAGAGCGTTAATAGAATTCTTGAGGATCTACCAAGACTTTATATACTCGATTTTGGAGGGACTTGGGAGGAGCATCTCCTATTGGTTGAGTTCGCCTACAATAATAATTACCAATCAAGCATAGGGATGGCGCCCTTTGAGGAACCTTGTGGACGACATTGCAGATCGCTAATATGTTGGTGGGAGTCTACAGACATACTTCTACTTGGGCCAGAGATGGTGAGAGAGACTTCTGAGAAGATAGACCTTATTCGAAGAAGGATGAATCCAGCTCAGGATAGACATAAGCCATATGCGGATAAGAGAAGGATTGACTTGGAATTCAAGGTAAGAGATATGAGCTTCATCAAAGTATCATCTTTAAGGAATGTAGTTCGATTTGGCTTGGTAGGGAAATTATTACCAAGATTTATTGGACCATTTCCTATAGTTGAGAGGATAGGCCAAATGCCCTACAGGGTTAGACTAACAGAGAGGCTGGTGGGAGTTCACGACGTGTTCCATGTTACCCATTTAAGGAAATGTCTACATGATTCAATAGAGGTAGTAGAGCCAAGTACGCTTAAGGATATCGAAATCGGGAAGGAGACATCGGTACGGAAAGTTCCTACCCGCATTCTTGAAACGAAAGTTAAGAGGATGCGCAACAAAGAGATCAAGTTAGTGAAGGTGTAATGGGGAGAAGACCAAAACGACATGACATGGGAACCCGAAGACAAGATTCACGCTTCTAACACTTTTCTCTTTGAGAGTACGTTCTTAATTTCCTTTCAAGCTTTTGAACTTGAATTTGTTTATCCCTATCGTTTGAATCATTGATCCTTAGGTAAAAACCCATGTTAAAAAACATGTAATTGATACATGTTATGTTTGATGATTGCAAATGGATGCAAGTTTTGGCTAATGGATGCAAGTGTTTGCTAGTGGATGCTTGTGGATGCACATACACATACATTAGGCACTAGACGACTCAAGAACTTACATATTGCATATGGATGTGTGTGCATTTCAAATTTTCAATGGATGAAAATGGTTGAATCATCACATGGATGTTGCATTTTGATGAATGGTTGTGCACACATATAGAACTTATCTATATTATTAGGATTATTTACATACATATTGGATAAATGGCTTATACATACATTGCATTAAGGATGTCAACTGAATCAGTCAACCGCCTAATTTTCGCATTAGTTTAGGAACATATACAAAACACTTTTGCATATGTTCATACAACGTATTAGAAATTTTAAGGAAAATGGATGGATTATGGATGAGTAGATGGGTGTAGGTTTTAAGTAATAAAATTCTTCTTAACTTAGAGATTTCAAGGACGAAATCCTTTAATGAGGGGAGAATGTAACTCCCCATATTTTTTTGGCAAGGTCGACTGATTTTTATAGTGATCCAAAACACTCTTTATTTATTACAAAATAAAATTGCATAGTAGTAGTTCAGGTGATATGCATTCTACATGTCAACTATGGGCACTTCCACAGACAGAAGTAGATCATTGTTTGCTTAGACGCTAATAAGAAAATAATATTACATGGATACGACATTACTTAAAACTTTGCGTGAAATATTACTTGCAGTAATAAGAGGACATCATCTCATCATCATCCCTTGTCATCATCGAGCCCTTTTAAAAGCTCGATTTTCTTGCTTTGCGTGATCGGCGCACTTCCCAACGGACGTCCAGTAGAATTAATAGCAGTGGGCAAATTGTTGAAACTATGCGATGGAGTTGGCTTGTAGCTGGTGGAGGAAGAATGTGTTCATATGGATTTGTCTTCTTTTGAAATCTTTCCTTAACCTTGGTCGAAGTGTCAGGCGAGCTTGTGACCTCCTTAGAATTTTTAACTTGAGATTTACCTTTGCATGCATTTAACACCCCATATTTTAATACACAGTAATAATATAACAAAGGTAAAAAAAAATGAATATTAGTTAATAAAATATTCAAAATTAGGTAAAACATACTTTATTGTTGCATCCGTTATGAAATTTTGGTTCAGATAGACTCTTAGTTTTTCGTGAATCAGAATTAATATGAAGTAGTTATGGACTTAAGAAGAATACACGAAAATATATACAGATTATATATATATATATAATTAAAATATACAGCGTTCAGAAAGCCACAGTCACTAGGCGACCCATCTTGACCTGGTTGACCCATATCTAAGGCAAGTCATCCTAGGGGTTTGGCATAGGTATAGGTGGGTCGACTCACCTGCATGTAGGCAGGGTTCTTAGCTCTGTATTTGGACTGATTTCTTGATTACATACATTTTTTGACTCAGCATTGGGTGTACATTTGGATTTTAAAGCCTAAAATTTAATGGTATGGAATTGTCCTAAGTAATTTATATAAAGGCTATGAGCCTCATTGTTTTCTACACACAAACAGTTCTTCATTCTTCTTCCTTCAAACCATTTCTAAAATAAAAATATGAAGATGCTGAGATGCTACCTAAACATAGACTAGAGAGGAGAATTCTTATTCTTATACAACAAACCTAAAAGAGGACTTTCTTCAACAACAACATACAAAAAAATATTTTTCTGAAATTCAATGCAACCACTGAGTTCTAGTCATTTTCAGATTTGATAAATTTAAGTAGTATTATGACAAGAAATAAATATGAGTTTAAAATTTTACATGTTTATATGTTATTTTTTACTATTACATACCTATTCAGTTTTCAGTAGATTATTGTTACATGTATATCCTATTATCTCGTTTCTATTTTAGATTTATCTACTATCTTATGCCTATTTTATTCAGTTTATGTGTTTCTGAATCAGATATATATATTTTTCTCCTTTTTCTTTATATTTGTGCTATACCAAGGCTACCTAATGCCTAGGCTATTCACGATAGAATTGCAGGTAAAAATTGGAATAAATTAAAATAATAGTAAAAAGGAGAATTAAGCATATTGAGCATGTAATCCAATGATTGTAAAATTTGGGATAATATGCAAAACATGTTAGGTTAAGCTTAATTTAATTATTAAGTAGAAATGTTGGTGGTATTATATGTAATTAAGTAAAATAGGTAACTTAATATATACATACATTCGGGCAGGTACTTGTTTGGGAAAGGGGGTTGTACATAGAATAAAATTTATAGGGAAATGTCATTAACAACTATGCTTATTAATATACTTAAACCTTCTAAGTTATTACTTGTTTATTAATAAGCTAAGAGGTCCGACAGTCTTGGTGTTGGTGTCCGGTTTGGGACTCTAGAAATCCTAGGGTAGGGGCACAAGCCTAGGGAGGACTTGTGTCAATTTGTTGTGTGGAACCCGTATCAGTTAGCAACCATGCTAGTATCTTAGAGAGGGGCCTCGCACTAGGTAGGGGACATGCACGCTTTACTGATCTGGATTTTAAGAGGTTCAAGGTGAAAGGTGGGTATGGGCGCGGTCTAGCGGAGTCATGAGCGTGCATGGGTCCGATTAGGGGAAACTTGCACCAAAAAATAGGTCTGTGTCCTATAAGTCATCGGGTTAAGGACTGATACATCCTACTACTGCGGATGGCGCATGATATTTGTGTAGTAGGGAGCCTATCGCATCGGTAGTAATTAGGGAAACACCTAATCTTGTTAATTCTAGTAATTGGTGCGGTTATTTTATTTTTGGGATATGAATGAGAAGCTTATATAACCTTTATCTTGACTTGTTATATTATTATCTCGTTATCATGTTATCTTGTACTTATTTATTTTACTGTAGCTTCATGTTCAGCTTTATTTATCTCTCTTGATACTTTCAGTCTTATCTTATTCCTGAAAATCGCTAGAACTCGTTAGACTTTATGTCTGACCTATTTTGTTTCCTTTCTCTCTCTTCCTTTCCCCTTCAGGTTCTCAGAGTGGTGACGGAGAGTAGTCGTGATCATGATTTTATTCTTGGACTTCTTCTAATTCATGTATTGCTTTAATTATTGCTCTATCTTATTATAGCTTTTAAGGAGGGATATGATTTTTCAGTAGTACTCTGATATTTGTTGTTATGAGACAGATGGTTTTAATTGAGGTTTTTGGTATTTAAAACAATATGACGTTGTAACTGGTTTGAAATGATGTTTTTCTTTAATAATAAAAGTTAGTTTTCTCCGATGCATATTCACTTCTATCTTGTGAATTTTAGTTATTGTTTACCTATTGCGCTTCATAAAACTCAATGCACCCTCATATGGGTGACATTAAGGGATGTGGGGTATCACAGAAGTTCCCTTTTTTCTTGCAATTGAAGCATATGGTAGTCTTCAATCATTCCTCCCTAGGTTGATTTCCTTTGTTACTTGCTTCTGTTTTCTTATTTTCAAATTTCCTCTTCTTTCCAAAATTTCCTTCCTCTTTGTCTTTTAAGGTATTCTGATTTTCTATTGATTCATAGCGACTTGCCATTTCCACCATTTCGGCAAACAGGGGTTTTATATGAGCGATCACTCTACTTTTATACCTCCTATGCAGAACATCAATGAACCTCGCATTGTTCTTAATCAGAAGTTGAATCAACTCGAGGACAAAGTGGGAGAGCTCTGAATTGTCATATCCTTTTTCTCAGATTAGATAATGCAAAATATTGACGGGCTATTGGTTCAGATGGTATATACCATTCTTCGAAGACTTCCTTAAAACGATCCCAAGTGAAATTTCCTTCTGGATTTACCATAGTAACCTTTCCAACCAAATTAAAGCTTCATCTTTCAAAAATCAGTAAGCCAAGAATCTTTTTCGCTCTCCATTCAGTCTTAAGCCATTGAAAATCCTCTCGTAAGATCGTAGTCATGCTTGTGCTTCAATAACTGATTCCTTCCCCAAGAATGGTTGTCCTGCAAGATTTTTGTATTTCTTAGCTAAGACCTCCAAATCTTGCTCTGGTTATGGCGGCACAACTGCCTCATTGACGGCTCCAAAAGGGTTTTGATTTATAACTTCAACATTACCCCTTCCTCTTCCTGCCTCATTAACTACTCCTATGGGGTCTGTTTGTTCAGCTTCAGCTTTACCCCTTCCTCTTCCCCTAACTCTTCCATTTTTGCCATTCATTTTCCACTATATCTACATAGCAATAAAAGAGTTAGGAAAATAGAAAAGATATCTTAAGGAAATTGTAAGAGCATGGAGACATAAATGAATATAAATGTGTCTATAAGGTGTATGTTCTTCTACTGTACACATTCTAGGGTATTTCTTACCCTATCTCTAATGATTCACTCATCCTAGGATACTACTGATCCTATATTTGATGAGTCTTTTAATATGTTATGCTCTAGAACTTAGGTTAACCCTCAGCTCTGATACCAAATGAGACGACCCATTCTCTCGGGTCTTGGAAGATTAGACAGCCTTTAGGATATAACACGTCAAATATAACAACAAAATAAAAAAACATGCATTAAAACATCAGAATATTCATTATATTACATCAATTGATACCCTAGAGTTAATACTTCAATCAGATCCAAATGTCATATATTACAATGATAATAAGTAAAGAGATACACAGCAGAAATAATGATAAGTGTTAACGATATTTTCCATCAACACCAAAGATAGGTCTAAGGATGTGGACCTAAGGGTAGAATGGGATTATTTAGTGCACACGATCTTGAGTTAGTTCTTCATTTCCTAGATATCAAGGTTTTGAGCCCAAAGATTAGTTACTCTTCTCTCAAGGGGTGAGTATCATGCTTATGAGACTCAACAACCAATAGTTACCTGGGGATAAGGGCTCCCTAAGCGCAACACAAGCTAAGAAGCTAAATGGCATGTAGAAGGGTATTTCTGTAATCTTGGAGAAAGACCAAGGCTTTCATATGAGGCACATGTTGCAGACAAGGAATAAGGAAATAACCAAAAGAAAGAATAAGGTAAATCATAGAAAATATGCTAAGTGTCGATTCACTCTTTATTGGTCATTGATTTGAGTACATAAGTGATTACAAAGGAAACCCCTATATTGATTTAGAAATTAGGGTTTACTCTGTAAGAAATGAGTAAAAGATTAGGAAATTAGAGAAGTCCCTCAAATGAGACCACTGGGGTCTTATTTATAGACAAATTGGGCCCCTTTTTGTCATCGATTCAGCAAATCCCCCTTTTGAATGCGATAATGGCCTTCGACCGCTACATACCTCTCGGCTCCGGTTGCTTTGGTTTCGGCCACCTTTTTAACACTGTTATCGGATATAACTTGGTCTTTGGTGTGCCGGTCTTGGCTTCCGGAGAACTGGTTTCGGTCGTAGGAGCTTCTCTTTTGTGCTATTTCTACCTTCTATATCGATACTAAGCCAGTTGATATGGATAGCTTCGGGAGTACCTTTTAGCAATAGGTCTTGGTTTTGCCTCCATGTCTTCATAGTGTTTGCTTTCGTGCTTTCTTTTCTCATGGCCTTGGAACCGTCACCTCTTTCGGTATCGACACTAAGCAAATTAGTGTGGATAGCTCTTCTTCTTATAAGCTTTAGTTTACTTTCGATGAGTCCTAGCAATTGATTTCGGTCTTGTAAAAGTATGCTTTCAGTACATCTATGAGTGGCTTTAAGTGTTGTGTCTCGGTATTCAAAAAGCCATGACTTCGACAGTTAGCTTTCAGAGTGTTATCCTTGATTTTGTTATCTTTGTTTCCCTTTTTATCGAAACTAAGTTAATTAGTGCGATAGCCCTTCTTATCACTTTTTTCATGTTTCAGATAATATAGAGTTCCTTGTTTGCTTTGGGTCTCGGAACATTGGCTTTTGGTCCTTCCTTTTTATTTGCTTGTCTTCAACTCCTTGAGCTATGCTTTCGGAACTGAGTTAATGGCTTTTAATGTCGGCACTGCCTTATCGCTTTTACCTTTCGTATCCGTACCAAGCTTTTCTTCCTTATGTTGGTACCGATAGCTTATTGACCAAATTTTCAGTTGAATGCTTTCGTCTTTAATTGTCTCAGCAACTTATTGTCGGTTTCATGCTTCCAGATCATTCCTTTGAGCTGGTTGCGGTCTGATGCCCCTTCACCGACAGTTGGCATCAGTGTTGAATTTGGTAGTAATAATAAATTAACATGGTGGAGTCTTAGGGGAGTCCAAAAGAAAATCATATTCATGCACCAAATCCAAAAGCAGCTTTCACAAATAGCTTCCATACACAAATAGACATAGCTTCAAGAAGTGGTCTAACTAACAACCTATTTACTGGGCTGCCCATGTGGAAATGAGGGCACCCGAGTTTGCAAGAGAAAAATAAACTACGAGTTAGTCATGGGACTGGTATGAGAAACTCTAATCAGTTATTATTCACTTTTATCAAAGTAAGGCATATAACATGACCATGCCGTATAACACAGAATAGGTTTTCTCCATACGAATACCAGTGCATAAAACTTCGCAATGTTTTTATAAAAATGAAACCGTTATAAGACTCAAGTCCCACTACACATAAACACACACTGAAGGATAGAGTTTTACCTTATAATGGTTTAACATGCTTGATACGAGAAGATCGTTTGGTAAAGATATAATTATTAATGTCTAAGTGTGGAAATCACTTTCGAAAATAAATGTATAAATCTTTTCTCGCATAATGCCCCGTCCCATTATGTTGGCTACATAGTTTACATTCGAAAACACAAAGTCTCATATTGGAAATCGGATTTCGTCAATGAACCAAGGCAAAGGATCTTGCTTAATTGTTTGGAACATCCTAGCAAATGTTCCAGGACTCACGCATGTGATTCTTCGGAGCGGCAAAGTCGGTCATCACTAACGGGCTAATTGGAATCGTTCCTGGACATAACATTCCCTGATCATAACCGAACGTCTTCTGAGGCGCCTCAATCCATCATCCACATAAGTAAACTTTCCTGAGTTCCATACCATGGCATCAATTTTCACTGGATAGAGACATTAGTCCATATCTCTGCGGTCCATCATCCTGTTTCGGCTCATTCCGGGGTGTGAGGCCCTAGAGTCAACATCCCACAATGCTCTACTTTTCAACAGAAGAACTAATCTATCTGCCAGCAGCACTCAGCATGCCACATTGTCAGTGTCTATTAATAAATAATCCTCTGAGTACATAAGTCTCAGAGGAGGGAGTTAAACTAAGAAAATAAATTCTCCTCCACCAACTGGTATAACATCAATAAAACCCAATCAGTTAAGTTGTAAAATACAATGTCCTACACACATTCCATTTACAAGCACGTTCTGGGTATGAACGAAACCGAAGTCATCTTATAACTCGTCCAATAAAGGAGAGAGGTCCCTGCACATTCGGACAATCCACAAGTACGTACAGACTACCTCCGCTATAACCCCTTAACGGGAGCTACCCATATCCAAGGCATCAACAAGTAGTCCATTGAATGTGAAGATTTCCGATCTTCCACCGTCTTTGACTTTTAATCTTTGTATAATTATTTGAAATGGGTTCAACTTGGTCTCTTAGAAATAATTAGCATCATATCAAAATACCTTTTGGATTATTAACCCTCCAATTAAGTCTCCTTTAATTGGAAACCATTTCATAAGATTAAATCTTATTTTTATATTTGGTTAAGATACTTAAGCTTATGTTAGACCAAAAATGGTCCTAACACCCAAATCGTCGTATTTTGAGCATAGGATATGAAGAAATAACTGAAAAATATAGAAAAAGCGAGACAACAAGATTTTTATAGTGGTTCAGCGTTAACGAGCCTACGTCCACTTCATATTTTCTCGTTTCATTCATGGATTACAATTACAATGAGTGTTGTCTCTCTCTCACTCGAATTCAATGAATAATTCCCTCTGAATTCATTGATTTTATTGAGGAAGATTGTGGTTGTTCATGGATTAGTGCCGGCCATGGCTGCCATGGATGTTGAGATGCCAAAAGGTCCAAAAGAATCCTTCAAAATACCTTCAAATGGTGTATTTATAGCTGTAGGAGAGCTCCTGGGAGGACCGGTTCATGATGGGGTACGTGGCAGGCGATCCAGAAAAATAGGAGAGCCAGTAGCCTTGAGAATAGGTCAAAACAAGCTGCGTGTGAGCAGGTCCGAAGATCGGATCGCGGTCATAGGTCGGATCGCGGTCATGGTTCGGATCGCGGTCATGGGTCGGATCACGGTCATAGGTTGGATCGTGGTCATGGTCGGATCGCGGTCCGATGTCTTGTTCTTAGTCTCTGATGCTAGTTTACACCCGTTCACGGAAATGGGCATAACTTTCAAACCGTAAGTCTGATTGAGCCAAACCAAAGCTCAAACTGAAGCTAATTCAAAGAGTAGATCCAAATGAGGTCGTTTGAAAGGGGTTTCGGGCCAGTTTACACTGATGTTGTGATTTTGACCAAACTACCTTGTGTCTTCTGACGATGCTTCCAATGTCGGAGAGTGATGTTATCCAGAGATTCCATATCAACATGATCTTTGCTTTGGGTAGCCTGGTCACAAAGCAGGCTAACATTTTGCCCCCTAAAGTACATCTTATCGAAGATGAGATGTGCTTTGAGTATGTTGAGCTAATTCTTTATCGAATATCATTTGTCC
This sequence comes from Allium sativum, assembly GCA_030737875.1. Classification (NCBI taxonomy): domain Eukaryota; kingdom Viridiplantae; phylum Streptophyta; class Magnoliopsida; order Asparagales; family Amaryllidaceae; genus Allium; species Allium sativum. The sequence goes on from CM060909.1 coordinate 116,510,789, forward strand.
TTGAGCAGGCTTTATCCAATTGTTGCATTGCTTCCATTGGAGCTAGCCAGGCCAAGTCTAAAAGTCATGCTAAACCGTTGGCACCCGAGTGTGATTCTACATGCACAGATCGTTGCCAAACAACGTCATCATTCCACACAAGTCATGCGCATGGTAGGGTCGGACTTTCTTTTATATATGAGTCAACATATGGAATAGCCACTCGAATAATGGAGTGTTTCAAGAATCTTCGGGCTCTGAGCTAACATCTGGACCATTGGGATGGGGCATGCAAGAATCATCATATGAATTTGTCATTTGTACTCAGGTTTGGACTAGCCTGATATCTTGATATTGATTCAGGATCTTAAAATCACGTTGGATCGTAACAATAAGGGATCTGAAAGCCACGATCACTCCGGGTCATGCCAATAAATATAAAAAATCAACGGTCGTATTGGACAATATTTTAAGGAATCCCCAATCGCTGTGGATCGCTTCGTAATTCAATAATCACATGCAAGTCAGTAAGAGACAAATCATGTGAACCAGTGCTCGTATGATCGTCGCCATTGTAAGGCAGTAGATAAGTTGGTCACACCTTCCATCCGGTGTAGCTTGAGTCTTTAAGTTCATGTTTGATCCGCAAGCTAGCTCCCTTGCCGGGAAATATGAGTAAGGTCGTACTCCGGAGGCAAAACGTACATGTTTTGAATCCGTTCCACGCCAGGTTGCCTTCAAAGTTAGTCTATGAATCGACACTTGTGCTCGCAGTGCCATCGGGGGACGAGCGAAATCAGGGCTTATGCCCCCAGCATCGATGGGGGTTGAGTTAAGTCAATAGTGCATCTAATCTTGAATATTTTATACTTCCCATCATTGCATCTGGTAAGAATTCCAGGTTCAGCAATCTTAGTCGACCCAGATCATTATGTATTGTTTCTCTTCTTGAGTCAGCAAGAGTTCGAGTTGTACATGCGAATGGTCGAATCACATTTTCTTTGATATCATCCCTTCCCTTTAGTCAGAAGGCGGGAATTTACTCATTTGGTGTTAGCTAACATTAGCACTCTTATCGGATCAATAACGGGGATAAATAGGCTCGTCAAAGATGTAAGCGGATTAGTCGAGCCCCTCCGTTCATACTTCAAGATAATCCAAAATGGTCTTCATAGTCTTGTTGAATCCCTTTGTCATGATCAGTTCAATTGAGCTTGACAAACAATATCGTGGGCCCGATAAGTGATATAGATTCTCTTTAGAACTGCACATTCTAATCATTCATTTCCAAGGTTTTTTCTTTATCCTTATCAGTTCGGGAGTCGGATGGTGCTCCATCCTTTATCATAAAAGCATTGAGATTTTCTATCTCGACATTAACACCTTCTTGTCATAGAAGTATGTCCACCTCAGGATTGAATTCATCAAAGCTTCTAAGCAACTCTCGTTAGAGAGAAAATTTAAAGTCTGGGGGAATAACAGGGGATCATGACGTCCCACGTGTAAGGACTGACTGTTGTTATCCATATCATCTTGAGAAGTGCCGCCTCTCGAGAGGCGCTGAATCAAACTGGCGAGCAGGTTGCCATCAAAGAATTGCTGCATATCGTCAATATCATGATTGGTGCCCCCATCATTGAATCTGAGGTTACAAAGGGGGTCTTTGTTGATTTCTTACTTCCGCTTCGATATTGCCCCTGGGTAGTGGTTCGAGTTATTTGACCCGACTAGGTTCCTGTTCTTCGAATTATTGCATTCTTGCTTGGAGCTGAGTATGGAATATCGCTTGAATATCCATTCGAGTTGGAGCTAAAACTGGTAGTGCATAACCTGAGTTTGTTACAATTCTTGCATTCTCATCTAGGATGTTGCAGGTAGTTGTTCCATTGTCCATGTTTCCATCCACGATGTTCTGAATCGAAGCCGCATGTTGCACGCCTGCTGATTGGTTTGTGTTCGATCCGAGTTGATGGTTGCTATCTAGACGAGCCAAGTTCGTCATTGCCTGAACTTCGATTTTATCATTTCCAGCGAATTGATGATTGTTGCTTAGCCTTTAAATTGTCATTGATGCCCCCAGCGTAAAGTCTTGAAATAAGTGAAGATCGGCCTCGGGCTTCTTAAGTCCACATGTGCAGTAGCCATCAATCAGGCTTCTGTCACTCGACTGGGAACGAAGGCATCGAGTAATTGAACTATGTTGCTCAAGGCTCGTATCGTGTGCCCCCTATCCACAGGGGGTTTTGTTGAGCAGTACACTTCGAATTCATGTCTTCTCTGGATTCATGTTCACTTCTCGCATCAAGAGCCGGAGTTGAGTGCAAAAATGAATTGTTGGTATTCAGCCCATGCTAAGCCCTAGTCTCCCATCCAAGCTCCGAGGACAGAAATCAAGCGGTGAAGGGTCAGACTTTGATAGTCCCAAGTGTTGTCGCTTTCCCCTTGCATCAAGAGAAAGGTCGGAGACAGGGTGGCTGTGTCACACCTAGTCGTTGCATGGGATATGTCCAGCCTCATCTGAACTTTCCAGTTTGGAAATAGGTTAGGACTAGCAAATGGACGTTCTCGCTGCATCCGCTTCATGGTCCTCAAACGGCCTGTCAAGATTGCAAAATAAGTTAAGTACAAGCAAATAAACTATGCCATTTGTGAGTAATTTTAATAGTCATGCCCCCTGTCCGGGGTAACGACATAGGACAGGTGGAGGTCGGATCACATCCTTTTCGAATTTAGATGAAGGAAGGTCTGTTCTGGATAGCCCGAGAAATCTTCAATTCATAAAATCCTGATTGTCACAATCGAATCGGATCGTATTAAGGCCAAGTAGAAATCCAAGAATCCCAAGGCTTCGCTGGTCCTTCCCAGCCATGAGTATTAAGTCGCATGATATGTCATTGAATAATTCACTCTCAAGGCCACTTTTGGGATGCTGCCTTAATTCACGTAGGAATCTTATCATTGGGCATCAATCCCATCCTTCTGGACGCGCCCCTTAGTTTCTTTTCCACTGGCCAGCCGTCGTTGCTGCGATTTCGGTCTTTGCGTTCCTGACCAGTTACCCTTTGTAAATTTTTTTGCCCCCATGTCCGGACATGGAGGATCCGGGCTTAGCTTTCAGTCCGGCCCCTGACACTCCGGCGGGGTAAGAGCCCTTGATTGGTATTTCAACCTATGCCTTTATACTCTCTCTGGAGTTCGAACTCAGCTTTCAGTCTGCTCCCCGATCCTTCAGCAGGGTAGGAGTTCTTGTGGCGCTAAGTCTCTAGCGCCTTTATACTCTCCCAATCCTTCAGCGGGTTAGAGTTCGAGCTCGGTTTTCATTCTGCTCCCCGATCCTTCAGCGAGGAGGGAGTTCTGGGGGCGCTGAGTCTCCAGCACCTTTCTCAGCGCTTAATCATAGACGCTTTTATACTCTCCTAGCGGTCGCCAAGGTTAGAGGTCGAACTCAGCTGTTCTGTCGCTCCCCGATCCTTCAGCGGGGTAAGAGCTCTTTCTCAGCGCTTAATCATAGATGCTTTTATACTCTCCTGGCGGTCGCCAAGGTTAGAGTTCGAGCTCAGCTATTCTGTCGCTCCCCGATCCTTCAGCGGGGTAAGAGCTCTTTCTCAGCGCTTAATCATATACGCTTTTATAGTCTCCTGGCGGTCGCTAAGGTTAGAGTGCTGTCAAGGCGGTTCTTATCATGGTGCATTGTCACGCCTTGCGGACGTCATGTTCGCGTCCTTTATACTCTCTCTCGAATCTTGAGAGTTAGAGTTACGGATCGAGTGGCCTTCAATCGTGGCGTGCCCATCACACTCGTCCTAGATTTATACTTCTATCCAAGCTCCGAGGATTAGAGTTTATCGGAAAATATTCGCCAAGGCTTTGGGTTCCTCCGATCCATCTGTGGGAGGATTGGTTGGCACCAAACTTTGGGTACCTGCATCATTCATATTGCTTGAGTTAGTCATGTCATTGACTCAGGAAACATGTAAAAGAAAATTGCATTATTGAGGCATATGCATATCAAGGGGCAATGCTGCCTCCTTTATTTGAATTCATGTAATCTGGTGGCATTGAGAATAGGATCGAGCCATATAGATGGTCACACCGCATTTATCTGGAGTAGGACTCCGACTTAGCAACTCAATGATTTATGTATAATTGTCTTGTGGTCTGCCATGTGTGAGCCAAGGATTGGATGGTCATCTCGAATCCATCTTGAGCTATGCAACTTTTTTAGATGGAGGGCATAGCTTTGTAGACGAGCAGTTCGGTCGAGCTCGTTATAGTTCTGTTCCATAATTCCATATGCGGGTGTTAGAAATTTGATCGGCATAAAATTCGGGGTACCTATACCATCCACATATTAATTCATCTGAGTTAATTACATCAATAACTCATAAAGCATGCAAATATAAGAGTCATGGTTAGAGAATAATCCTGTTAAAGGAATGAGTATCATATGGAGCAAAAAATGGCGTTGCATGTTCATTGCAGGTCCTTTTTGCTTCGCCCTATCTCTTGATCGGGGTCTTGAGATGGAAAAGGCAGCTAGGTAGGTACTATAAGCGAGTGATGAGGTCGCATCTCTTTTTGAATCGCCTCTTTGCCCCCGTGCTGAGGGTAAGGATAGAGTGTCAGGAAGTCATGACTGGATTGCTAATGGTAGCACATCTTTGCATTGGTGTTAGGTTGTAAATTAGCATGAGAACAATGGATTCATGCTTATAGAAATTTTTGCACTTTCCATGCTAGGAAATAGGATATTACTGCTGGTGGGATAACCATATCACATAAATTTGCTGATATACCCTCGATCCCATATCGGGGACAAGGGTTGGTGCGCTGACAATCAACCAGCATTCACGCGTAAGCGTTCTAGATCTTCAACTCGCTAACTTTCAGGCAAGACTAAGTCAATTGGCCAGCCAAATTCTTGATGTATCAGCTCTGAATTAGATGATGTAATCTCAAGCAACTTATGCTCAAATCTGTAGTTGCCCCCAGCCTTAGGGGAGTGAGTCACTTGGCAGATAGTCGATGAAAAGAGTGGAAGTATGAGTCTTCACTTTCTTACACCAAATGTTGTTCATCAGAAGTTTCATTCATGGACATCTCCCATCTAGCGGGAAGCCGACTAGTAATTTCGACAAATCATTCAGGGCAATGAATTTAGCAATGGGATTCATTGATTTCTATCTCGGGACAACTTTCCAAGGGAAATAAGCCATGTCGCCTTGCCCGTTATTTATTGAGGCATAACGAACGATGGTACGACATTCATTCTCGTTGCCGAAAGCACTCTGTGTTGCAGGAAGTTTCTTACGGGGGTTATCGATGATTCTCATTCGGGTGTAGCATCCATCCAACATTGGATCAACTTCCGTCTAATCAATGGTTGTATTTCATAGTGTCTTGATAGGGATCATCTCTATCTTTTCTAGATTGTCGGACCCTTCTAACTTGGCCAGATTATCCGCCTTCTAATCTTCTGCTCGTAGGACATGAGATATGTTGTAACGTTCTAATACATCCAACAACCCTTCTCCCGGTTCTAGGTAAGCTGCGAGTGGTGGTTCCTTCGTCTGGAATTCCTTTCGTTCCTGGCGAACAACAATGTGAAAGTCAGAAAATATGTTCAATGCCACTATTCCCAACTCCTTAGCGAGTTTCAATTTGATAATCAGGGTGTCGTCTTCGGAGCCGTTGTTACTAGCGGAGAATTTCAACCGTAAGGCATAGTAAATTGACCGTCCTTTAAGGGTTATTAATAAGACACCGGCGTCGGACAGTCAATCATTCTTTGCACCATCTGATTACATCTTCCAGGTGCATCTTCTACATCTGCCACATCCTCTTCGGGAGTGGTACATTTAACGATGAAGTTGGCTAATGATTGTCCTCGTATGGACTTCTTTAGGATGAAATTGAGATCAAACTGGTTCAGCTCTATGTCCCATTCGAGCTGTCTTCCAAAAGCCTCAGGTTGTTGTAGGACCTGTCGTAGTATCTAATCAATGTGTATCACAATCAAGTGAATGTCAATAGTGGCGGAGTTTTGTCGAAACAGTGAATGAGATTTAAGCAAGCTTTTCCAACTTTGGGCAGTTGCTATGTTAGATGTCGCACTCCTGCATCCTGAATCTTCATCCTCTATGGGATCTATATCTTCGGGCAGATCATCGGGCAATTCCTTTTGCGATGCTCCCTTTATTCACAACATTAACACCTCCTTCACACCTCCTTCGATGTTAGTAGGGAGGTTGGCTCAGCCTGTGTGGCAACGCCATCTGTTGGCGAATCTCGAAACTTAGCCGAGGCCTACTGATGGAAAACCCTACACTTTAGAGGTAGCAAAGTAGGGACAATATCAGTGTTAGTACGACATTAACACCTCCTTCACACTCCATTTCATCTGGAGGGGAAGCGTCTTCGGGTTTCATGCCATCTCTGTTGCGTAGCGTATTCCATCCAGCCAAATAGTCACCTTCTCCAATAAGTTGGTCACCGTAGACAATTTCCACTCCATCTTCGTTTGGGATATTCAGCAATAGGCACTAGGGTGCAATGCAGGCTCTGAATTCCATTGGAGCTGGTCTGTCTGGACCTTGATTAGATAAGCTTGAATATGAAAGCATTGCTTGTGAGGCTTCAAGTAATGTTCACGTGTTCTATCACAATGAAAGGAAGAAGTAGATAGCTAATGGTTGATTCATATTTACTTTGATCTCGAACTCTCATCTCTTGACCAAGGTCATATGATGGATGGTGAGTAGTCAAGTTGCTATCATCCGGGCAAGGATCCATATGCCCAATCATGGCCTACGGTGGTTCAATTGGTACCTAACTCTGGGCACCAAAGTACATTGATCTACCCTTTATTCTATGGAAATCAGTCTTCCTCGATGCGGTTGACGACAAATAGGTATTGCAAATGCTAGCTAAGCTTTTCAAGGAATGAACCGTGGGACATATATTTTTCACCACGCCATTCAAGCGAAGGGTAACTTTGTAGTGCTAGGATCCGTACTTGCTGTCGGGTATCCCATTATTGAGAATCGTGGTCATTGGGATCTTCTGAGTCATCCTCAGAATAGTATCCGGATTGTTCTATGTCAATGTCATCTGGGATTTCGCCTGTAGGACAGATTTAAGTCACGTAAACTAGGTGATCACTACCCGTTCATGAAAAACATCAGTTGCATTGGCCAAATCAATACACCATCGGAACTCTAGAAGAGGAGGCTGTTATGAGACCATCATTATTTAGTATACTGCCATAGCCAGCGTGTCGAATCTTTTCAACAACTCCTCACATTCAATAACACCGGTAGATAGAGGTCATGGCTTCTGGAGGAATTCCAGTCGTCGCCATTCCGTTGTCAAATTCTTTCACAATCCATTTATTCTTCATTGACAAGCTTTGATGAATGCTGTTGGCCAACATATATGTTGAGCTGAAGATGAGCCATGCTCCGAGCCGAAGGCGAGGCCGTGCTCCGAGCCGAAGGCGAGTGTAACGACCCGGATTTTTATCGACTTTGGTTATCGACATAAGCTCGATGTCGATAACCAAAACATCGAAAAATCCCGGTAATTAATGAAAGAAATTAGAGGGTGAGAATAGATAAGATAGAAACTTAGAATAGAAGAAGAAGAAGAACACAACATCAAAGTAACACGAACCTCACAGCGGAACGAATAACATATAATATATAGCATAACTTTGAAATATAACAGTTATGTATACAATAGCACTTATCAGAGTATAGCACTTACAACACAGCGGAAATAACTATAGCTATATGATCTTGAAGCCTCCTGCTCCAAGTTCTCCAAGTATATCTGTAAAACCCGACTACTTGACTGCCCGTACAAATTTAGGCACCCAAGAGTTTAGGGAAAACAACAAAGTAAACTCCGGGTCAGTCATGGGACTGGTGTGAGTAAAATAATTTAACACAGTTTAACATATATATGATATCTCATAAGACCACGCCGTGAATACGGAACATGTTTTTCCCTTATGAGAATCCAACATCTTTGACAAGCAATATCATTCTGATATTATAATAATGTCTAAGTACAAATATATATCAATCTAGCAGAAACGCTTTCATCTCACGTTCTACATATATAGTATACAATCAAAATCGCAAGCACGTATTGGATAATGGATTACCAACTATGACAAGGTATGGAACCACCTTTCGCTGGTGTACCTCTAGAGAGGAATACACTGGGTTCAACAAGAACATCTTGCAACCCGGCCACACATGACCGACCACTCATTTCGCTTGAGTGTATCAAATGTATATCACCAACGGTTGGGATCAGCAACCATTTCCCGAATGGGACAGCATCGACAATAGATTATAGAAATAAATGAAACTCTAGATCAGGTGATTATACACCCTAATAGGTGCGACCTACATAGCTATGCTACCTGCCCGATTTCTGTCATTTACCGGTTGATGAGGCTAGAAGCTACGCTTTATCATCACATTAGATTCACTTCGAATGCCACATTGTCAGATCCATCGAAATCACTAATTTGACGTCTACAACCATACATTATGTGTCAGCTAAAAGAAGTTTCCTTCTCTGCTTCCACTCTTGGTACGGTTGAAGAAAGCAATGTTCGTGACCTTTCTGGAAATACTCTGTCAGACATTCATCCATACACTTAGAATATCACATCGTCATACCCGCCAAATCACAAATTGACTTATCCAAACATAACCCGGGTATACAGCTAAGAGAAACGAATTCCTCTGCCACCAAACGTGAATACGTTTGAACAGATCAACTTACGCGATCCATTGGATATACTCTGTCAGACCTTCTTCCATATACGTTGTCCTGGGACTAGACAAACCGAAGGCACTATTCAGTATATCCATCTTAGTCACTGTTATCTAAGACTTATACAATATCCCTTGTACTCTACTCCGTCTTCAATTATCTTTGGCATATATGATTCGCAACGCTTATGCCAATACAGAGTGGTTTTTTGGATAATAATCCAACCGGTCTCTCCATATTAACAACGTTAAAATGGTCAAAACTTCGATAGTCTGTGAGTTAACTATCGAAGAAAAACAAGTGTGCAAACAACGATATTATTTCCAGGTGGAAATAATATCAATCAATCATCAAACAACTTTTATCCTTTTAATTAATTTATCATCTATTTATCTTATTTGTCATTTCCTGTTTCCCAATATTCAACATTTTCTTAATTTCTAAATTTAGGAAATATATGTTATTACCGTTGGAAAACATTTCCATTTCTTGTTTTCTATACTAGAAAACAATTATGATTCTTCTTTGGAAAACATTTCCAAAACTCGTACATTGGACTTAGACAGATGTTTAACAACCCATCGCGATGCCAATTCCAACCATTTCACTTATTAACTAAATTCCCTAACCATCCTTTACTACCAAACCTTAGCCATTCCTTAGTAAAAACGAAGTCAATCAAGTTGGGGTATAATTACCTCTCAGACCTTAACTGAACAACGATTTAAACTTCGGTATAGACGAGGTTTATCCTTTAAAACTTTAACAAACTTCCTTACGTAATTCTCTTTCGAATAATCTCTATTCGATAACTCCTCCATTTGAATAACTACATTCGATAACCTTTCTTCGAATAAACTATATTCGATTTACTCTATTCAACTAACTCTTATTGATTTAACTCTAATCGATTAACTCTATTGGATTAACTCTATTTGCTTAACTTTAATCGATTTATTCTTTTTCACTTAACTTCTGTCGAATAAACTATATTCGATAACTCCTCTAACTCTATTCGAATAAACTGTATTCGATAGCTACTTTCAAATAACTAGATTTGATAACTCCCTTTGAATAACTAGATTCAGTTACTCTTCTCTCGAATACACTATATTCGATAATTCTACTTCGAATAAGTGATATTCAATAACTCTACTTCGAATAAGTGATATTTGATTAACTCACTTCGAATAACCAATATTCGATTACCCTTCTCTCGAATACACTATATTCGATAACTCTACTTCGACTAATTCATTTCTGATTAACTTAACTCATTTTACTTCGATTAACTTAACCAATTCACTTCGATTAACTTAACTCATTTCACTTAGATTAACTTAACCCATTCACTTCGATTAACTTAACTCATTTCACTTCGATTAACTTAACCAATTCACTTCGATTAACTTAACTCATTTCACTTCGATTAACTTAACCCATTCACTTCGATTAACTTAACTCATTTCACTTCAATTAACTTAACCCATTCACTTCGATTAACTTAACTCATTTCACTTCGATTAACTTAACCCATTCAATTCGATTAATTTAACTCATTTCACTTCGATTAACTTAACCCATTCACTTCGATTAACTTAACTCATTTCACTTTGATTAACTTAACCCATTTCACTTCGATTAACTTAACCAATTCACTTAGTTTAACTTAACTAATTCATTTTGATTTACTTAACCATAAATATTCCTTTGGTTTAACTATATTTACTTAACAAATAAATATCTCCTTTATTCTATTTATTCAAATGGTTTACAATATTTCTCTTCATATATATTTGACAAATATATTCCTTTATATTTGATTTACAAATATATATATCCTTTATATTTGATTAACACATAAATTCCTTTATACTCGATTAACAAATATTTTTCCTTTATACTTGATTAACAAATATTTTCCTTTACACTCAAAATCCCCTTTTCTTTATAATATAAAATCCATCGATTTTGTATAAATAAATTATTTTCAAATTATAGTTTGAAAATCTCTTTTCTACATCCTGGTATTTCTTATGGTATTTAACACACCATATAATAACGATAAATATCGTCCAAACACACATATTCACAACAGATTATATATATCACTTTATATATCACAATATATAAATCACAGTAAAATAACTGTTGAGGAATCCAGTTGGATTCCTCCAACCTGTTTCCCTGCATCACAGATGTTAGACAATACGATTAACATCGATTTCACTTTGATATGAAATATTTTGATAGCAGAATCAACATATAAATATTTAACGGTTTATATATATATATACATATATATATATATATATATATATAACTTCCACTAACTGACTAGCAGTTCAATCAAACAATCAACACACAGTCAATCAACCAATTTCTAACAGTTCTAAAAATACAACATGAAATTATAAATTGTTCAGAGTTGGTGAGATTTACTCACATTGGACTGTTATCGTTAAAAACGATTAACTGTCTTTGATTCAGACAGACAATTTATTTCGCCATAAATTGTAACGAGCTCGGATTCACTTCCATTCAGCTTCATTGTGAAGCTCTCGTCCATACGGTCCCAACGTGACTGATGGTTCGTGATTCTGATTTCATATGACCGAGATATTCGATTACGAAGTTAATACTCATTTAATTTAAAATAAAACATGATTTATAAGTAGAGATGGGCTTTAACTTAACTTCCCGGCCCAACATCCACTTCTATTTCCCACGGCCCGCTCCCTTCTTCTCTTTACTTTCTTCCTCAATTCATTACCGCTCCAGTATACCACATCGACAACCATTTTTCACAACTTCCACCCCATACCGTACCATCTACACTCCATGAAATTACAAACTACCACAACCGAATCACCCCTCTCATCGAGCTCCTTCTCCTCATCTGCCTTGCACCCAACTCGCACCCCATACGCCAGAACCGACGTCCAGCCCTCGACTTCAAATTCCACCGATCAGTTCCAGAAACTACTGAGTGATGCTAAGCCTCATCGCAATTCCACTGGTGTCATTCGTTTCGGAGCTCGAAGACCACCCTCTTCGAACGGTCAAGCCCTAGTTTGCTGGGCTGATATCGACCCTCCCAACATCCGATCGCGCCTAGCAATAACTACACGGAATTGAAGCACTTGCTTCGCTGATTCAATACATGTTTGATTTGGGATTTATTGATTTTTCTTTGAATTATTCTTGATTTTTTCTTTGCTTGGAACTTTGCTGTGGAACTTTTTCTGTGTTCGATTCCCTTGGGTTATATAGGCTGTTTGGTTAGGTGAGGTTTGTGGTTGAGGAGGCAGTATGCGTGGCTCGTTTGTTACCAGAGAAAATAGTTAGGATATTTTTTTATGTTTTTATTTTATATTTTATTTATCTGTTTATACACTCTAAAAATTCCAGTGGTCACACGTGATACCCAAAAATCACGAAACTGGACTTATAGGTAGATTTCGACATTACGGTCCCAACGAAACTGGTTTCGTTGAATTCCGACTTCGTATGCTCACACAGCGTATTTTTAACCGTCGAAATACTGACTATTTCTCAGTCTAAAAATCCGTACGGCCACACACTGACTCTAAAAATTACCAAACTTGGAATTTAACAACTATTTGATATTGCGGATCCAACAAACCTGGTTTCGTCGAATTCCGACTTCGTTTGCAAAAGTGGCTATTTTTAAAGCTCTAAATAGCCTATTTAAATATAATTAAATTAAATATTTAAAATTAAATATTCTTTTCTATATTCACATGGAATACCGTACAGCTTCAGAATATTCCTATATGAATTTCTAACTTGATATTCACTTCTGGGTCAACCCGATATTCGATTTATATTGAAATTCCTTTTTAAAATATAAATAATTCCTTTATAAATTATAAAGGAATTCCACAGCGACTTTTCTAAAATTTGATTTGGACGTGAATCAAAATCTACACGACGAAAATCCCGATTTTTCTCTTCCACTAGAAAGATATACTCCACCAGCTCCCCACGTTTCTTGTTTCACAGAAATCCGGCTTAAAACGAATCCTGTACATTCAGTTGAAGTTCGAATCGCCAAATAGCGAACTGCAGCGCCATTTCAAGCTCTATTTTAATTATATTATAATTATACGTTCAAACTGACGTCGATTGAATATATTCGTCAATATAATTCAACTCCTAACTGATATATATATTTTAGATAACCCAAATTACACCATACTGTGAATTTCACTATTTTTGATTATTACTGAATTATATATATTATTTAATTTATTGTTTTAATTAAATATTTACCATTATTTAATTCCACGACCAACAAATTCTTTTAATTACCTTTTAAATAATTAAATAAATTAATTCTAATACCTCTGCCAATGCGGGTCATTACAATCTTTCCCACTTAAAATAATTTCGTCCTCGAAATTGCTAAAAGGTAGGGGACGACCCTATCGACTGTTTAAAACATATTTGTTCTCTTCTAATCTTCAGTTTCAACTGAACCAATTTAATTTTAATTAATATATTAATTAATCCTTATCAACGAAAATTTTCAAAAATCCTGAAAATTTTCTAACGCCTTAATCTTTGAATTTTTTTGCCAACACCTCCTTTGTACTGGTCAATCGGTCAAACTCCAACTCGCCTCTCTGGGCCATCTCCATCCCAAAAGAAAATCAAACAGCCAAGCGGCTTGCCAATTCGGCTCACCAACATCTCAAATCCATATATAATATAAACTGGTACCTTTTTGTTGGGCATATCAAGATATCCTTTACATCTGGTGCTAATTCAGCATATACCAATGTCATCCCAATCAAATTCCAATCTGCTCTACAACACAACCATTTGCTTATATTCAAGTCAAATATCATTTCAACTCGAGTTTCTTCTCGATTCCCAACTCTTAACTTGATTATCACATTACACTTCAAATTTGAATCTCACAATCCAATTTGTCTTGATATCATTCTAATTCAATATCAGTTACCACTTTATTGGCCTTACTTTAATTCAAATTTGCTTTCACAAATTTCTGTTAAATTTGTTTTTAATTCAAACAGTCTTTACCTGGGAGTTTTTAAACAGATTACTCTTTTCAAAAATCAAATTTTCCTTTTTGAAATTCAACTGAGCCCTTAATCAATATTCCATTAGTTAAATCACTCCTCTATATCTTTATCAATATTTGTTAACCAAATATTTTCAATAACCATATTGGCCTTTTATGTTATTTGGAAAACATTTCCGAATATCGCCTTCCTTTATTTCCTAAACTTTTAGAAAATATGTGCTATTTATAATTGGAAAATATTCCAATTACTTATCTCTTTTCCGATCTCTTTTATTTCTATACTTAGGAAATATTCTTTATTATTTTTCCAAGCTTACACTTATTTGGGTTAAAACGGATGTTGTGTAAAACATCGTTACGACACCCCAAATACTATATTCAACTAACTCTTATTCGACATCTGATCTTCGAGCCTAAAATCTTACTATATATTTGTTAATAATGAAATCAATCAAGTTGGTGTAGAACTACCTCCCAGACCTTGACGGAATAACATTTATAACGTCAAAGCAGATATGACTACTTACTCGAATAATCAATACCATACAACTACTTATTCCCTTTTAAACACGTATATACTTTCTCTTTCTATTCTTACTAGATTTTATTTTTAGTCTTCCTTTTTGATTTTACTATTCTATTTTTAAGTTCGTTTTCTTATCGACTTCTAGATATATCGATACGTTGATTTCTAACTATCAAATTATCTTAAAAAAATTCTAACTCCTTAGATTCCCGGAAAAATTCGCCATAACCTCCTTTGTACCGGGAGCATCGGGATATTTCACATAGCCTCCCATGGCCCTCACCAATCCCAAAAGAAAAAGAAAAGCCAAGCGGCTAGCCGATTCGGCTCACAAATCTCATGCTTATATCAAATATAAACTTTTACCTTTTGTCGGGCATATTAACTTTATCACTTTCACCTGTTATCAACCCAACATATACCAATGTTATCCCAACCAAATTCCAATTTGTTTTTATCCACAAATCCAACCATTCGCTTATACCTAAGTCGAATTCAATTTCAAATCAAATTTCCATTCTGGATTTCAAATTCTTACTTACCAGTCCAATAGAATTCCAGATTATCTCTAATCAAGTCTAATTCTACTTGACACTAATCTATTTTAAATGATTTTCACTTACTGGCTTTTAATTCAATCTCCATTCTATTGGGTTTTTACAAATTTTACTTTAATTTGTTTAAATTCAAACAACCCTTTTCTTCCTGGAAATTTTAAACAGTTTACCTCTTTCAAAAAAAAATCAAATTTTCCTTTTTGAAATTCAACACAACTTGCTTTTCTAAATAATTTCAAAAACAATCTCTTTGGTAGTAATCCGTCACTTATACCTTCGAAAATGAACACCGATGATGTCTAGCTCATCATCGAAATCTATTTCCCGGCGATCAAAGTGAGTTCAATACTATATCACTTTTCAAACCCATTTTCCAACATTTTCACCTTGGAATATATTTCAAATACCCTTCGCAATACTTTAAACCAATTTAAAATCTCCCAGGATTTTAAAATTTTCTTATACTTAATCTAGATTAAATTTCAAACACTTTTCCAATTTCTGGGATTTAAATTCCAATTAATTCTGATTTAAATTTCCGATTTAACTCATCTGATTCCACGTATTTTACTTATATGTATTCTGGTTGGTTATTTACATAACCATTTCAACTATAATCTTACTTGATTATAATTACAACCGATATATCTAATATACATATTTCCTCTATATCAGGATATACTCTGGGTAAACTTATTTTAATTTACCCTCTTTACAAAACATATCGTGTCGACCCATCGTATTCGAGTGTTTAGTAACTCCTACCGATACAGTGGATCAAACCGATCGATCAGAACCCATAAACAACTCAA
Organism: Allium sativum; assembly: GCA_030737875.1. Lineage (NCBI taxonomy): Eukaryota > Viridiplantae > Streptophyta > Magnoliopsida > Asparagales > Amaryllidaceae > Allium > Allium sativum. The sequence goes on from CM060909.1 coordinate 116,526,527, forward strand.
CCGATAAATCCCCACAATATAAAACTACTTTATATCAAATTACAAATACATTCACTCGTATATATATATATACACTCAAACTCAATCTAGGGTGTTACTAACGCTATCTCTACCGAGTCACGCCACAGAGCCAAGTAATTCTTAACTTAAGCTCTGATACCAATTGTAACGACCCAGATTTTTAGCGACTTTGGTTATCGACATAAGCTTATGTCGATAACCAAAGTCGCTAAAAATCCGGGTCATTACAGCGATGCCGTCAGCGGGTCCGGGCGCAACGCCGACGGGGGTCCGGGGCCCCGCAGTCCCAGCGGCGATCGACCTAAAATTGCATTTTTCACGAAAACTGTCACTTTTTTGGGTCGGGTCGCGACCCTTGTTCGTCACCACATTTCTGGGTCACGGATCGTGCATATCCCTTTAGATCGGGATTCGCAAATCACTTCAGGTCGTGGCTCGGCAGTTTATCCGGTTCGTGGTCCAGCTTGGCGATCGGGACCCTCCAACCTTCCAGCTTCAGATCGATTCGTGGATATATCACCGGGTTGGATCGCGATTTCCTTGCTCGGTCGGGTCGTGAAGGCTCTATGGGACCGGATCGTGGAGATCATACCAGATCGGATCATGAACCAGACATCTCTCCGGGTCGCTGTCGCCTTAAGGGTCGTGGCTGCTCCATGAGTCGTTTCGTGGCCTCCCCAGCGATCCGCGAGCCAACCACCTGCTCCTGCGCGTTATCTATTCATTCTTCATTCGATCACGAAGCGGGCGATTCCTTTGCTTTCTTCGATGGCATGAAGCTATGATTTTCTGAAATCACCAAAAATCTTCAAAAATGGGAGGAAGGCGGATTGTTTTCTTCGGACTTTCAGATCCAAATAGTAGAGTAACAATCCGATAGGACCTGAGTTCAATTCTCGGTGAAAGCACCAAAATGTTAGACCAAAAAATGGTCCTAACACCCAAATTGTCATATTTTGAGCATAGGATATGAAGAAATAACTGAAAAATATAGAAAAAGCGAGACAACAAGATTTTTATAGTGGTTCGGCGTTAACGAGCCTACGTCCACTTCATATTTTCTCATTTCATTCATGGATTACAATTACAATGAGTGTTATCTCTCTCTCTCACTCGAATTCAATGAATAATTCCCTCTGAATTCATTGATTTTATTGAGGAAGATTGTGGTTGTTCATGGATTAGTGCCAGCCATGGCTGCCATGGATGTTGAGATGCCAAAAGTTCCAAAGGAATCCTTCAAAATACCTTCAAATGGTGTATTTATAGCTGTAGGAGAGCTCCTGGGAGGACTGGTTTGTGATGGGGTACGTGGCAGGTGATCCAGAAAAATAGGAGAGCCAGTAGCCTTGTGAATAGGTCAAAACAAGCTGCGTGTGAGCAGGTCCGAATATCAGATTGTGGTCATAGGTCGGATCGCGGTCATAGGCCGGATCGCGGTCATGGGCCAGATCGCGGTCATAGGTCGGATCGCGGTCATAGGTCGGATTGTGGTCATGGGTCGGATCGCGGTCCGATGCCTTGTTCTTAGTCTTTGATGCTAGTTTACACCCGTTCAGGGAAATGGGCATAACTTTCAAACCGTAAGTCCGATTGAGCCAAACCGAAGCTCAAACTGAAGCTAATTCAAAGGGCTACAAGTATTTGATGTGAATAGATCCAAATGAGGTCGTTTGATAGGGGTTTCGGGCCAGTTTACACTGATTTTGTGATTTTGACCAAACTACCTTGTGTCTTCTGACGATGCTTCCAATGTCGGAGAGTGATGTTATCCAGAGATTCCATATCAACATGATCTTTGCTTTGGGTAGCCTGGTCAAAAAGCAAGCTAACAACTTCCAACATTATATTTTCAATTCTATTAACCTTATAAAAAGGGTTACCCAAGGTTTGTATTCAATTTGCAAATTAAAAACCCTTATCTCAAACATTTCTCAAAATCGTTATAAAAAGGCTTAACAAAATACCCGATTTCTACTTAACAGGTTTTATCCTTCAAAACCACATATGTTTGATTCAAACCTATTTCAAATCATTTATTATAATTTATAATAATTTTTCACTATTTTTATTTAATTAAAAATAGGCCATTTAAGTCCGACGACGTTTCAGGTCATTCAACGGCACTAGCGCTGTTTTTATTCAAATTTGATTTGAACTTTCTTTAAAATCTATCCATTGGATTTCAAAAGTCTACCTATTATTTGAAAGTTGTTTTCATTACGAACCCAATGGTCCCGGTTTCGGAAAAATTCGATGGTCGGATATCCCGGTACATCAGTTTGAAGTTACAAGTTGAAAATTGTGAACTACCGATGTGTGACGAGTTCTATTTAGAACGTATTTGATTTATATTATAAACTACAAAGAATTGCTTCTAAAACAGTTTATTAACTATATAAAATATGTATAATAATTACGAAAACCATATTTTCCATTTTCAACTTCAAATTCAATTATTTCCATTAAATGGCAATTATAATATTATTTTTTATTAAAATAATATAATTTTTCAAACTTTGTTATTTTGAACTCAAATTTCCCTGAAATCCATTATAAAAATAAACAATATAGTTTTGAAAAGGAAATCTTTTTAAAATGTTTCCAAATTCCCTAACCGGATTTCAACTTTTCCCGTTACTATTCATTTTAAAATAAAAACTTTGATAGGCCATAGCCTGCATTTAATTTCTCCTAAACCATTTCTTTCTTTGGCAAAAGTTACTTGAAATAATTTTTACTATACGTCCGTGAAAAATCGGATTTCAAGTTTTGACCTTATTTTTCACCCTTTATTATGTTAAAAAATATTCACTAAAAATCATTTTATTGAATGGAGACTTAACCAATGAGCCAATAATCATAATTTTTGGCCATTATAGCTATGGTTATCACATACCATATTATCAATAACTATGATAACATTCCATTACGACTATCGTGACATTGTTCCTTCCATATAAGCCTTAAACCATTTAACGCTTATATGGTTTTGTCAATCAACAGATTAACCACAATAAACAATCCTTAGTTAAGAAATTTATTCAATATCCATGGGCTTCAAACTCATATCCAATAACCTACATCAAGATAATTTTCATTTCAATGACCATTCAAGGCTAAAACTCATTTCAATGCCCACAAATTCAGTTCTATGGGTCATATATGCATGTGGCTATACAAATTTCACATAAAAATCAAAGCTTTTCTAACCTAAACATTTTTATATCATAACATGAACTCATATAACCAATCATAAGTCATTATACAACTAAATCGAGTATAAAAACAATAGTTAATAATTGACTAATCTATTTTGGTTCAACGTTTCTCACCTAGGTTTCCATCCAGCTAACATTGATTGTTGGATGTCCAAGAGATCTTGAAGTATTTCGACAGCCTTCCGTCATCACCAAAAAATTTCTGAAGATAATTGGGTAGAGATTCGATGCTATTTGGATTTCTAAAATATGGTTGTATATATGGGTATGTTTTGGTTTTAAGAGCGAAAGAAGAGGGTTTAAGGAGAAAGGGGCTCGGGGTTTGAGGAGGTCGGGCCCATGGGGATGTTGCACAGTTTGAGCGGGATGGGCAGTTGCTGATGTGGCGAGTGTGGGTAGTTTTGGGTGCGGGTGTTTAAGGATAGAGGAGTGATGTATAAGGGTTTAAAAGGGTGTATGGGTGCTTTTAGGGGAGGAGGAGCCCACGACAGTAGAATAGGGGTTGGAGGGGATTGTTTGTGGTGGAAGGAGGGCCAGGCAGTGGCAGGTGGCTGGACGGAGTGCAGTGGAGCAAGAGAGAGGGGATATGAAGGATAAGAATGGAAAAGCAAGGTGGAAAATGGAATGGAAAAGGCTTGTATATATTGGCATATTTAGTTGCCTTGGATCATTGAGGTGTCGGTGCTTTGGAGAAAGGAGAAAAGCACATATTGTTATGATCTTTTCATGACAACTCAAAGAAAACACAAAACCAAATTTACCGTGAACGGTTTCTGGTTAGTGTGAACGCATAACTTAAGGTATGTATAGTCTATCTTCACGTTTACTACTCGTAATACTACATACTGATCCTGTTTACAACGAAATTTGAAACCCTAATATATTTTTCAAATACGGTTCGAAAGGAACTAGTTTCATAGAATTCTGAGTCCGCTTGCTCAAAAAGTGTCTATTCGAGTTCAAATTATCAAACGGTTACATTTAAATCTTGCATGGCCACATACTAACTTTGATTGATACGAAATTTAAATCTTACCATAATTTGGCATTTCGAATTGGAAAAAAATTGGTTTCGTCAAATTCTGAGATCGTTTACAAAATTTCTATTTTCTAAGCTATCAGAATGATTTGAAAATATTGAATTTCAAATTGACTAAAAATTCTTAAATATATACTATTTAAACTTGGAATTTAAATTTTTAAACTGGTTTCGAAATTTCAGGTCATTACAACATGATTTGAAAAGTCTGCAACTGTTAAATATAGAAAAAAGCCTTCTTCAGTTACATGTATTTCATTCACCAAAACTTTATGTTCTGACCTCGCTCATCTTACCATTAACAGGACAATAGATGAGATAGGTGATTAAGGATGCAGAACGATCTCTTGGAGTAGGAGCCTCTTGAAGATCTTGTTATTATGGCTATTGCTTTATGGTTATTATTTTTATGTAATTGGGATGAACAATGATGTACCTTTTTATTCTAAGAGGCATGATGTAATTGACAATTCTGGTTTTTAATAATGGTACATTTTATGTTTATGCTGTTAATATTTTGTCCCTTCCGCTGGGTGAGATTCTGATTTTCGTTTTAAACTACCTTGTATATATGTGTTTAAACTAATCCTTATAGGAACCAAAGATCCGGTTAGAGTGGATCTAAATTCCAATGGTCCTTTTCTAGGTTGGAATTTAGGCCCATTCTGGGTGTGTTATTACGTTTGGTATCATAACATAGGTTACCCGACTATAGGGAAATATACGTATGAGAGACGTATTTGTTATTTTAAATGGTTTTCAAAACTATATATATAAGCACTATACCGCAAAACATACGCAATTAAACTGGCACCCTTATCTTTCTCTCTTTTTTGGGGCTAGATACTATCGTAAGAAGTCAACTGAAGGGTTTTTTACATTTTCATATAGTAGATATGACCGAAAATCATCCCAAGCAGCGAAACCCAGCAAGGCATCGTTACTTGCCAGAATGATTACAACAGTATCTTAGGACCGTGTAGCAAGTTCTTATTGCTAATCCTGGCCCATGGAAACCAACAGCTCGGCCCGCCGATAGGGCTTTGAATTTCACCCGCCTTTGCAAAGATTTTATAAGTTTAGGAGGTAATGCCTTCTCGGGAACTGAGAATTTCGTGGAAGCAAAAGTGTAGATCTCTGAATGTGAAAAGATTTTTGAGGCTACCCGATAGGAAGATGAACTAAAGAGTAGGGTAGCAGCCTGACATTTTAAGGGGAAGGCCCTTGAAAATGGAACCTGATTTCACAAGAGAATGTGGCTAGAGTGTTTACGTGGATAAAGTTTAGGACCCATTTCGAAAAAAAGTTCCCAACTAATGCGGAGAAGACCCGACAGCTAGAAAAGTTTATCCATTTAAAGAAAGGAGAGCTAGTTTTGAAAGATTATGTGGCGACATTTATTGAGTTGTCTGAGTTTTGTAGGGGTTGGTGGGCACCCCAACGGATAAAGCCCTTATGTTTGTAAAGAAGTTGAATTCACCCCTGAAGGAGATTCTTTTTACACAAGTTACTTTCGGAGCTACATATGAAGCCTTGGTTGATGGGCTAGCTTATATTCAGCTAAGAATGTTAAGGAAGTTGAGACTTCTAATAAGGGAGAAGGTATTTCTAATGATCGAAAGAATAAGAAAAATAATTTTTGGCGGAAGAAGAAGAAGAGCTACAAATTCAAGAAGGAAGCCAAGACATGTTCTAGGTTCCACAAGAAAGGCCGTGAAGTTAAGGACCATAGAGTGAACTTAGCAAAGGTAGCGTTCAAAAGGAAATGCTTTAATTGTAACGAAGATGGACACTTAGCGAAGAACTGCCCTAAGTCGAAAGTACTGCAAAGCAGCCAAACTATGCATTGAAAGTTGCACCGATTCATAGTCAGGCCCCTAGGGACCAGGGACAACCCACATTGGAAGGTATAGTTTCTATTCTTGGGAATTCTTTGTGTACCCTATTTGATTTTGGAGCCACCCATTCATCTATTGCTAGGATGATAGTTTATTCTTTGAAAGTTCCCTTATCCTTTGCTAGCCATCCGATAAAGTTGTCTAGCCCTATCGAGGGACTATGCATCTTTCTGTTGTTTGTAAAGACCTAATATAGAACATCAGTGATATCGACTTCTTTTGTGATGGTATGCACTTGAATTCGAGGGTAAGGTGTTTTGTTTGAGAAGCCATGGAGGCCGGGGCATAGAAATTCCTTATAGGACAAGGAGTAGGAATTCAACCTTATTTCTTTATCTTCTTATCTTGATGGACCATCTAAGCACCTATTGTATGTGAGTTTCCTGGTGTTTTTGAGGAAGTTGTAGTACTCCCACTCCACTGAGAAATATCATTTAGAATAGACCTCGAAAATGATGCAAGGCATGTAGCATTTCCTTTAAGGCACATGACTCCTAAGGAAAGAAGAGAGTTAGAATATCAAATCTCGAAATTGTTGCAAAAAGATTTTATTGGTAGGAGTATCTCGGAGTGGGGTGCGCCAGTAGTGTTTGCCACAAAGTCAGATGGATATTTAAGGTTATGTGTAGATTATAGTGTACTTATCAAGATGACCAAAAAGAATAGATATCCCTTAACAAGAATTGATGAATTATTTGACTATTTAGGAGGAGCCCAAATATTTTCTTTGTTACACTTGTCTATTGGAATGGGCTTTTTATTCTTTATATTTTTTCTGGTTCACCAATGATAACTTACTGGCAGGTTTCTGCATGATGATATAATAGGGGGTCCGATTCCAACTCATTTTATATAATAATCATTGATCCTTGTCTACAGCCAACTCGATTGCATCAATCCTTCTCTATTCTAGGAGCACCCAATCCATTCATTCTTTGTAAAGTGGACAGTTTCATCATAACAAAGAGAGCCCAGTACAAAGATAGATCCATTCGCTGAGCTCGAGAGAGCGTTTTGAACATTAACAAGAATTTCCCACTGCACAATCATTGAAATTAGGATCTTCAATTAATATACTAGGCTCTCAGCTGCTACAATTGCTTTAGTGGGAGCACCGGTAGGAAAACTGGTGGTCAGCCCCCAATCCTCCCTTTTCGAGCACGGCCCTCAACACGCAATATTGCACCAATTAAGGGTTTCAGATGAGAGTAATCCCAAGACATCATTTAGGACACCATATGGACTATTTGAATGGGAGGTTATGCCTTTTGGTTTTACGAATGCCCCCACTTTCTTTGTAGACCTGATGACTAGGGTATTTCAGGGCATGCTAAATAAGATTGTGGTAGTATTTGTAGATGACGTCCTTTTTTCCAAGGACCATAAGGAACATGAATATCACTTGAGAAAGGCCCTAGGAATTCTAAAGGAGAACCAACTAAAAGCCAAATTCTCAGAATGACGCTTTTGGAGGAAATAAGTCAATTTTCTAGGACATAACGTTTTAAGGATAACATTAGTAGTAGACCTCGCTAAGGTAGAAGTTGTCCAAGAATAGAGGATACCTTGCAATAAGACTGAGGTTAGGAGCTTCCTTAGGTTGGCAGGCTATTATCGGAAATTTATTAAGGACTTCGCGAAGATGGATACCTCTCTAACCTAACTGATGAAGAAGGATCATAAGTTTGTGAGGACTGAGAAGTGTGGAATTTACTTTAAGAGATTGAAAGAATCTCTCATAAGTGCACCATTTTCGATTATCCCAAATGGAGCCAAGATGTTCACTAGTTTCATAGTTGCATGTGAAATCGGGTTAGGAGCAGTACTCATGCAAGAGGGTAGGGTAGTTGCCTATGCAAGTAGACAACTCAAGGACCATGAGAAAAGGTACCCCATCCATGATTTGGACTTAGCAACAATTGTTTTTACTCTTAATATGTGGAGACATTATCTTCTTGGCGAGAAGTTCGAGTTATTCACAGATCATAAATCTCTTAGGTATTTGTTTTCTCAAAAAGATCTAAACCTTCGGCAGTAGAAATGGATGGAAAATCTTGCATCTTTTGATTTCACCATTCAGTATACCCCTGGGAAGGGTAACATCATGGCCGATGCTTTGAGTCGAAAGCACGTTGTCCTTACTGCGATTATCGAATGGGCATAGTTAGACTTTCTCTCTAGTTTCGATTTGCAACCACCATATGAGGCAGCTCAAGGGTTTCTTGGAGCCATGGAGTTAAGATCAGTTCTGATGGAAAGAGTCATGAGTGAGCAAGAACTTGATGATGAGTTGAGGACGTGAAAGGAAAAAGTTTCTAGGGGAGGATCTTTCCCTCACTATCGTAGATATTCTACTGATAGTAGTGTTAGCTTGTGAAGGGATGGCCAGATTGTGTCCCCATGAGTTTGGATCTTATGAAGGAGATTCTGGGAGAATGTCATAGGTCAAGAATGACCATTCACCTCAGAGGTGATAAAAGGTTTAGGGACATAAAGAGAAGTTTGTATTAGGAAGGAATGAAGTGAGACACGACAATTTGTTTCTAGATGCTAAACTTGTCAAACAGTAAAGGCAGAACAAGGGAAGCCTGGTGGACTTTTGTTACCAGTGGATATTCCTACTTGGAAATGGGAACACATTTCTATGGACTTTATTGATGGGCTTCCTATGAGTAAGAAGGGGAATGAAGCCATTTGGATGATAGTGGACCGGTTAACGAAGATTGCCCATTTTATTCCCATCTAGAAGAACAGGACATCGCCTTGTTATCCTAGTTGTATGTTAAGGAGATTGTTAGGCTACATGGGATTCCAAATACTGTAGTGAGTGATAGAGATCCATTATTTTCTAGCGAATTTTGAAAGAGTCTTCAAGAAACTTGGGAATGACCCTAAGTTTAAGCACGGCCAATCATCCGCAAATAGATGACCAAACGGAGAGAATTAATAGAGTTTTAGAGGATCCGCACAGAGCTTGTATAAATGACTCCGAAGAAGCATGAAAGAAGCACTTACCTTTGGTCGAGATTTCGTACAATAATAGTTACCAAGTAACAATTGGTATTGCCCCTTACAAAGATTTCTATCGACGGCCATGCAAATCGCCAACTTATTGGTGAGAAACTACC